>CM028670.1:9870891-11305713 GCA_016760335.1 Gastrodia elata | reverse complement strand
TACTTACTGCATATCTTCATAAAGTTGAATAAAATTCAATTGGAACCTTAATTCATAAAGTTAAATTTTTAGACTCTTAAGTAGAGGCAAAATGGTCATTTTGCCAAAAATTAGGTTAAGTATCCTTAAGCCTTAGAAATATAATCAAATCACTAAAATTATTAATATAACTGAATTGGAATCAATTTAAGGTGTTTAGATTATTAAATTACCTTTTTATGAAAATAAAAAACCCTAAAATTCACTTAAAATCTCATAAGTCTTAAATTAAGCTTCATAAGGTGAATTTAGCTCACCTTATGCCCTCCATAAGTCTCCTAAATTAGAAAACAAAGATAGTCAAGATTAATTAACATCAATGCATAAATCTCTCTTATCCTAACATAATCTTTAAGAGTTCCTTTAATCTTTAGGATTTTCTTCCTTATAAATTAAGAATAGAAAGTAGGCTAAATTTTATTCATTGAGTAAATGGGTTACTCAATTAATGAAACCTTGGTTTTATAGCTTTCTAAGATTTCATCATTTATTTATGATTATTTTGTATTTTAACTTTAGTCTAAGTTTAGATATCCATTTTATTAAGATTGACTTTGCTTAATAAGATAACCTTAATTTGTAGTTCATGAGAGTTGAGTTTTACCTCATATCATTAGTGTTAGAACCTATTAATTTAAGAGGTTAATCCATAATATTTGGAGTTTAACTGTGGCGCCCCGCCCCATCGCCGCGCGCAAAAGACAAGTAGTGTGTGTAAATTCAGCGGTGGACCAGTGCGCAACTCGGGAGGGCAGGTATACAAGCAAAACTCATCTTCCCGAATAGGCCGGATGACTGAGCCATACTGAAGGCTGCTAACTCGAACCTAAGAGTAGGATCGAGAGCCCATACTTAAGATAGGAGTAGAATACTCATCTTAAGTATTAGACTAATACATATATTGGATTCAAAGAACAAGTAAGGATCCAATATACATTATCAATATATATCAGCATTTCCACTATACTGATCATATCACAAGACTAAGTATAGTAGTATAACAAAGCGCGGAATCTAAAAAAAACATATCATCCAGAGTATATTCATCACAGAGCAGTATGTAAACATTCATCTAAGAAAAGAAAAGAAAAGTACATCCAGAGTTATTACAAACTGCTTTAACATATGAAAAGTAAAGTCTACTGAAGTAAAGCAAAAAGTAAAAAGGAAGCAGATAGATCCTCTAGGGCTTCACGTACTCCTCATGGATCTCCTGCGAGTCCTCATGTCCTATCTCCGCAAGCTGCTCGGGATCTAGAAAATTGCCGAATCCCAAAAGTACCCCGTGTTAGATAAGAAGTCTAACACATCTCAACTAAATACGCAATACTAAAGTAAATGCAGTAAACAGTAAAGTAAAGAGAACTGAAGAAAGGCTGAGGAAAATGCTAAGTAATTAAAATTGTAAAGACTAAGCAAAGTAAAATTGCATCAAACTACATACTGAAAGTAAAGGAAACTATCAAATGCTTAGAAAGCTATGTGAAAGTAAAGTCAAATGCGGTACTGTATGTCACTGGAATGATGCATTCAAGTATGCCACGATATGGTATGCCACATATATGCCATAGAATTATCACTGAAAGGCTATGAGTAGTACGGTCCAATGTATACATACACCCAATTTGGAAGACAGTACGGTGACACAGATGCACCCTGTAATTCCCCAGTCTATGTATGTAATATTCCGTAACCCACAATTTATCTCTGATACCCATGTGTCACTGCTGAAATGATGCTTCAAGCTTATGCATATGCTTATGCCCATGCTTCTATTCTAATAAGTAAAATCCAGAAATCCATGAAATTTGAAATACAGATAATGAATTCTAAGTCTTCACTGTGCAGAATCCTATTGAGAGGATTCTATCTCCTAACTTCTAGATGATAATTGATTAAAGTTACAGATTTAATTAAAGATCACTAGATTGGATGATCGTATACACACATTCAGCACGTTTACAAGAAAAGTGATTCTCATCACTTACTCACCACCATACTTAGTGTCTTAAAGAAGGTGAATCTCATTACTTAGTTTGTTTGAGCCACACCTATTGAAGCAGTCTTCGCTAGGAGGCATTGCGCCATTAGCAATTTATATTTCAATCAAACTAAGGAATGAATACCCGTTCAATACACTCTTAGGGTTGAATGATTTATTCTAATGGGACTGTATTTGTCTAATCCCGTAGGATAGAACCTGCTCATAAGTCCCCATTAGTGTGAATCAACCAATCCTGAATACTACTGGAGAGCCAGTGGTATGGGTATACTATACTACACCATCCAATAATCGGGGTTCAAACAAGTCTACTTAATAAATCAAGGAATAATCAAGACTATAAAGGCCTATACTACATAGGTAAGTCCTATACAAGGTTTCACAAAATTATGATCAAAGATCACTCAACATGGATTATACTACAAGGAGAAATGTCATTATAATGTCTTAGGTGATTCCTACAACACGGGGTTTAGATCAATTTCTAAAGTTAAGGGATCATCTAAGCTCCTACCTCAATGAGTCATACAAGTTCTCCTACCTCAAAGTATATATAATTTAGGTCTTTTAAAATGTTTTAAGATGATCTTATGGAGAGATTCTTAAGATCTTCCATTCTAAATTCTAGTATTAATCTTTTAGATTCTATTTCATAGTTAGGTTTAGAATGATCAGATCAAATGATTAAGTCATATAATCACAAATCAATCTAAAGATTTGATTCAGATTTAGGCAATCATATAGCTTTTATAACCTTATCATGTCTAATTCAAATGTTCAGGGTCAATATAAAATCAGCTATGTTATTGGAGAAATGTCAAGTTAATTGTCTTATAATCAAACCACTTTAGTTAAGGTTCTTAAGGGTTTGGACCTTAATTAAGTAGATTAGGGTTTGACCCCTATTCTTATTTAATTAAGATCATGTGTTTGATTAATGATCAATGTCAAATCAGTGAGTTAAGAGTGTGTTATTGGTGGCAATCTCAGACCTAGATCAAGTCTTAAAAGCTGGATCAAAGTTTTAAGATTTCTTAAGGTTTATTATGAGGGTTAAGTTCTCATTTCCTTGATTTGTTAAATTCATACCTCCTAAGCTTATATATATGATTTCACTACCTCTAGCTTACTGTTATTTATCAGATTAATAAGAATTTTTAAGAAAACAGAAAACACTTAGTGCTAATCAAACCCTAATTTAATCCAAAAGGGATTAGCACAAAAGTTTTAATCCACCCATCAGAATTCCATATAACTTGGCATACAAGCTTTACACTACCATGCACTCAATTAGAAACTAAGTTTGCTAAGACCCAGTAATTACAAACCCTAATATTTACTAATCATAGTTTAAAAAAATTAGGGTGTAATTTAAAATACAGTGATCAAAAAAATAAGTCACTTAGCACATGCCTTCTACTCAACATAAGCAAACTACTGGCACCTTAAACATGCAATTTAATTAAGTATAATTGCTAAATCATCCTAATTAAGTTTTGTTGTAATTAGGTAATAATGGAAAATCTAACCATCAGATGTGATATTTTATTTCATATTCAGATCCCTGATGATTTTTTGATCATTTTCATATAAAATATCATAGATTTGGACTAGTGGATTAAAAGTTATTCAATTAATACATTCTGTATTTTTATTTAATCAATTTCTTATGATTTTAATAATTGAATTATTTTCCTTAAGGAAAATAATTCTAATTATTTGAATTTAATTATAACGGGCTCGGCCCATTAGTCGAACCGCGAGGGTCGACCGGGGCCCGAAGACCCGGGATTGTCGCACCGCGCGGGTCACGGGCTGCCCGACCCGCACAGGGTCTTCGTCCCTGCCCTTCGTCCCGATGGAGAGGGCCGATTAGGGGAACCCTAATCGTCAAATTCTGGCGCATCACAACTACGGTACGGCCAGAAATGGATCGCTACTCGATCCCCGTGGTCAGACACATCGACTGGGACCCGAAGCCCCATGTGAGACGGTCTGGATCGGCCGGACCTTACTCACATGAGAGCTCCTCTAATGGAGCTACTGTGGGGAGACAATTCTCCCCATAGAGGCCACGCCAGACCTCGGGCTCGATCCCTACACCATCAAGGAGGTGAGGTGGATCGAAGCCCTCTGGTCTGAGGTTCTAGGATGGTCTGGATCACCGGGTCCTTACTCGACCGAGGCAATCCTTAAGGAACTTAACCTGATCGATTGATTCGATCGATTAGGGTTAAATTAGATCTTAATTTTGATATCATTGGGTTTGAAACGACAATATACACGCATACGAATTAAATGGAAGGAGGTTTGAGCCTCATTGGCTCGAAACCTAGAAACGGGGGTACCTAGTTTTGCCGAGGGGTTGCAGACGTCGCAGGGAATAATGCTGGGCTTGCTGAGTTTCCTGGATTCCTTTAAGAGTTCCTGAACACCAGGAGACTCTTCTATCAGCGGTACGCATGCGGGAATGCCTGGGAAGCTTGGTCCGACAGCAATGGCAGCTTGGGAATGGTGAAAGGTAACAAGACTCCAATTGATCAGCAAAGGGTCATAGGATGAAATATTGAGGCTATTTATAGCCTTAGCATTGAATGGGGAAGCTTCCAGAGCCATTTGCTTGGGCTGGGGAGACCCGAGAGGTCGGGCCATGGCCGAGCTCTCGAATTTCCAATTCGAGCTCGACCGGGTCACGAGGCTCGATCAGGGCTCCAAACCATTACGGGAGGGGTCCTAACGGCATGCTGAGGTGGACGCGGGAGTGGGGGACAAGACCTGGCTATGTGGAATCCGCTAGATTCCTTCTGTTTGGTGCGGGCGAGAGGAAGACGAAGGTTCACAATTGCGGGACCTTCGGATACCATCTGATCTATCGATCAGAAGGCGGAACGGCTCGAATCCTAACGGCTGATTGCGGGAGTGATCCGGGCCATAGGATCTGTCGAGTAGATCCAATGGTCGATCCGAGGTTCCGCGGGATCGCATCTCGACCGCTGATCAAAAGGCGAGACGGTTAGATTTGCGGGATACCGCTGTCGCGCGACCCGGGCTCTGCAGCGTATCGCCCGCGGTCCGCACAGTGTATCCCGGCTGTTAATTCAGTTTAATGGGTAATTATGCAATTATGAAATGTTAGAATCCCTTATGTGCAATTGGACCATTTTAATTTAAATTGAATTATGGCCCAAATAATTTCCAAATTACACCAAACTTTTACCCTTAGCTAATTTGGGGGTGAGGAATTTAAAAATGCAATCAAAATTTAATTTTGAGATCAAAATATTTTGGGTATAGGCTAGAGCATCTAGACTGATCAAAATATTATTTTGGACTTAGAGAAGTCCTATGGACTTCAAATTTTCAGGTTAGGATTCATTTGGTGTTCTAAAAACAATGAAATAAAAAATAATGGCTACTTAGGCTATAATTTAGCAGAGTAACAACCTAGGGTTGTTATATTAACTCTTAATCTATTAATCAAGATTGGCTTGGGAATTAATTAAACCCATAAATTAGGATGTATGATTTATTATTCAAACTTATATAAGCATCATTGATTAAAATATGTTCAAACTTGATTAGTTCTAATTGATTTGAACTTTATAAGACCGATATTCTGAGTTTATACTTGATAGCTAGATATTGGAGATCATAAACTTGTATTCTCTCTAACTAGTTAGAAGGAATTAAATTATAAAACAAATGATATCGCAAAGTTTTGTATAGTGCTATTAACACATTTTATTGTACGCTTTGCTTTCTTATTTTGAACCTTTATATTTGTGACATATTAGAAGAAACATAGAATATTTGATGAATGTTCTATGTTAGATTTGAAATTTTCATGAGGCATATTCATAAGTAAAAGAGGAGAAATGAATTTTAATGATTTTATTATATTTGTGGAATGTGTCTTACTTAGTCTGCCATTATAGTATGATGGTATATATTTGAAATAGCATTGATCTAGGAAATTTCTCCAAGAAGTAGAAATTGTATTTGAGATATTATTAATTGATGAGTCCATAATTTATTGCATAATAAAGCAAAAAAATATACAAAACCTTCCTTAGAATAGCATGTTTTGATGTGATTTTAACCAATTTTAGGTAAAACAAGATAGAAAGGCAATTCTAGAATAGAAGATGAAATTCTGGGCGAAAACCGCTGCAATGCACCTTAGCAGAAGAAGGAGAACTGAGGAACCTGGGAGCGCTTCTGCAAGCATGGGAGTAAAACTGCTATAGCGGGCCATAGTGGGACAAACCTGAGAGCTTGGCGCTGTCGCGCGCCGTAGCGGGACTATTCAATTTAAGAATCAGTGCTCATCCAGAAGCCCTCGCTACAGCGCACCGCAGTGGTTCCAAACTTGAGACACTGGCACTACTGCGCGCTGTAGCGGAACCAAACCGAAATCTCAGCGCTACCGCGCGCCGCAGCGATTCAAAGGAGAAAATAACTTAGAAAAAAAATATAAACTTACCCGCTCCAGCGCGCTGCAGCGAAACCAACCTGAGAGCTCGGCACTGCCATGCACCACAACGGGTAGTCAGTTTACATCTGTTCTATAGCAAAATCATTGCAGCCCGCCCAAGCGCGCTGTAGCGTGTCGCAGCACCCTATGAAAAATTTCCTTGATCATAATATTTTTGACAGCATAGGGAAGGCTAAAAATTCAAACCAGTCGCCTTTCCCAGCTATTTTGAAACTAAAAACACATTAAGTTCTGTTGGATTCAAAGGGAATAAAGGCATGAAATTTAATAACTTGCCATTAATTCAAGAAGTTGAAGAGATGGTAGAATTTATGCTTCAAGGCCTGAGGAGTGCACTATACTTACCGCCAATTGAAACTAAGGCATGGTTCCCAAATTTGACACTTATTGAATTCAAAAGCTGAGCTAATGTGAAGAGAAAGAATGTGGCGCCCCGCCCCTTGACCGCCAACAATCAGAGCTAAGGAGAGGTGTGCCACTTTTCCAAATCCCTCACTTATGATTAGATTAAGGTGTAAATCCTCAATCCACTAATAAGGGATGTGCCCAGGATAATCCAGCGGAATCATTCACTAAGTATATACATTCATCAGAGTACGGAAGCAAGACAATAAAATATGCTACATTCAATCCACCACAATAAAATCAAGAAGTAAATATGCAGCTCAGAATAAAATAGTATAGTAAAAGAACGTATACAAATATCTGAATTATTACAAACATTAAATAAGTCTTAATGAAAATAATAAAGCTCTTATCCTCACAAAATAAAAGAGAACTAAGCTAAGGATCTCCAGCAGCAGCACACTCCTCCTCCTGAATCTGACCTTCAGAAGGCTTGACTACCTCAAATAACTCAGAATCTACCTTTGTCAGTTTCACAATGATAGGGCCCTTGCTAAAGGAAAGAAAAATTTGGTTAGAAATATTGTCTAAGTATATTTTTGGCTGTCATATTTCATGAATTTTGTGATATCACAATTTTACTTAGACTATAAAACAAACAAAGTGTAAGGGTGCAACAAGCATATAAAGGGATATGGAAAGTTATAAATACAACATTTATTACTGAGCAATATATGAGGCAAAATAACATACCTCAACACCAAAGCTGTAACAAGGTTAGGCATTTAAGTATAAGTAAAGTAAAGAAAATACTAAAAGGAAAGACTCATCGTAAACATGCTTATGATCATTTGATATATGCAAGTTAAAAATAAATAATCTGACTGTGATATGTATAGTAAGCAGTAATAGAAAGTAGCATCATATAAGTAAGTAAGCAGGTAAAGTAAAGCTGACTGAAGTATAGTGTAACAATAAATAGTAAACAGTAGATAGCATAAATAGGTATGTAATGATTACCATATTAGAAGAGGGCTAGTATAGCATGCTGCAATAAGTATATGTATATTCCTAGCGCCATCTGAGGCTAGGCTGGAATAATAGAACAAAAGCTGAACTGAAAAGGCAGTAATCACAAATGCAGTAATGTTTAAGTTATTTACTTTACTTCTGTGGACATATTCAGAAGTATCTAAGGAGTCAAGCATGTCTACAAGGCTGTTTGGGTTCTAACTTAACACAACACTACTCAAAGAGTAATGTTAAGTAATTCTTATTTCTCCTTACCCTTTTCTAATAAGGTAAAATGCACAAGATCAACAAGTAACTGAACCCTATGCAAATGTTATCCTAATTATTCTATATTTTTATTTCATGCAACAATGATATCTTGTATGACATGTTCAAGGAATAAGGCACATAATAAAAAAAATGCAAAAGCATAAGTAACATAATAGTGAGCAAGGGACTCTACTACACAAGGTGACATTAGTTGTTATCTATTAAACCATTCTTACTATTCCAAGTTACACAAATTTAGGATCTTCAATTCCTACTATCAAGTGTAAATTAAATCCACAGCCTTATGAGTTAAAAATAATTAGAACTGATCAGGCTCTAATTTAATTCAATCAATGTTGCCTACAAGTTAAATAAGAAATCAACACATTTTATTTGATGAATTTAGACATTTTAAACTAAGATCTGATCAATATCTACTAAAATTAGGAATTATGCATTAAACACCACGGATTGAGTTTAATTACATAATCCAAAGGGTAAGTCTTAAGGACTAAGGTTTAAGTCTAAATATAAACTAATAATCAAGGCAGATTCTATTAAGCACAATCAAGCTTAATAGAATTATTCTCTTAATCATAATTTAAAGTTATATAATAAAATATTCAGAATTAAAGCATAGAAATTTAGAAACTAATAAAACTAAGGTTTCATCTATTGAATAACCCATTTAGTCAATGAGTGAAATCTAACCTAGGATTTATTCCTAATCTTAAGGAAAAGTTCCTAATGTGGAGTGTAGATCCTAAGGAACTCCTATTAAAATAACTTAAGAAATTTTGATGATAATTATTGTAATTTATCTTTATTTGCCAATATAATTCACTTAAGGGAAGTTAAGGATGTAATTAACTAAGCTAGGGGGTATTAGTTTTTCTTAGGAATTTTTAAGCATTTAATGGGGTTTCTATTAAATTGCTTGATTATGGGACTAAGGGCTATAAATTGATTCTAAATTAATTTTATTACTGATTATAATGATTTAAGTGATGTTTTGGAGGTTAAGGGCACTTAACCTTAAGTTTGGGAAAAATGACTGTTTAGCTAATACTTATGTAACAACCCAATGTTGTTACTTTTCAAATTAGGTCAAAATCCACTTCAAACATCAGGACCCTAGAGAATTTCAAATTAGGGCAAACAAAAATACCCTTATATAAGAATAATTTTAGATCAACGTGCCCTAATTGGGAGAAAACCGAATAGCAGAAGTTATCGCTTTATTTTTTGAATAATTTAAATTCTAAAAATCAAAAATATTGAAATACATGTCCGAACTCATTGTTTTCTCTGTTGTTGTGTTAAGTATATTATTTAAAGTCTGCTCAAAAAGTATTATCAAATTTTGAGTGTCAATTTGATCATGGTTAATTTATGAAGTTTAAACCTCAAAAAATAATATAAACTAAAATATTTGTCCGAATAAAAAATTTTCGTTGCAAGTGTGTTCATAATGTCATAACACACCTCAGTGTCAAATTTCATTGTATTTGGATGCCAAATGATAGAAAAATATAATTAATTTAAGTTTAAGTAATTTTTAAGAATTTCCTACAAAAATTCTTTTCTCCCCCCCCCTCATTCGATATATTCTTCCGCCCATACAAGCACTAATTAGCGCCTTAATGGCGCTTTAAAGCCCCCCTCCCCCCCCCCGCCCTCCCTTATCCCCTTATCATATGCCCTTCCTCTCCCTTTCTCCCTTCTATATTTAAGCACTACCAGCCCTCCCTTCTCCTCTCAAACAGTAGCCCTAGCCCTTACCAGCTCCCCTACCACAGTCGAAAGCCCCCTGCCTAGCCTCCAGCAACTATCCCTCCCATTTCCTCCATCTCCCACAGCCACTAGCAGCCCAACCTCTCCTTCTTACCCTCCAGCAAGCAGCAGGCCAGCAACAACCCCTCCTACTGCAACCCTCCCTTAGCCAGCAGCCCCTCCTGCTGCTGCCCTACCTTTACTGGCCAACTTCCAGCCATCCGGCCAGCCAGCAGTAGCCAACCAGCCCCCGCTGCCCCAACAACCTCCTACCAGCTAAATTCCGCCATGTTCGGCCTCCCTCCATTTTTTTCGGCAACTCCAATCCATGTAAGAAGAGAAGTTTAAGAGAGAGAAAGAGGAAAAAATGATGAGATTTTTAATATTTTATTTTCTTTATTTTATTTCTTATTAATAAATATACTACTATATTATTTCATTATTATTATTAATGTCATTAATTAATAATGAACAATAGTGCAAATATTATAAAATGACTATTGCTTCCATATTGTCTATTTCAATTCAAACATTTTTTATTCTGTCATTATTACTTTCTATAATAATTTATATTCTATCTTTTCTTTTGTATATTAATATTATCATTATTATTATTAAATAATAATAATAATGTTATTATAAATAAAAATATGAACTTCTATCAAATTGAGAAAATGAAAGAGAAACAGAATAGTTTTGAAAATAATAATATTAGCTAAAAAGGCTAATTTAAAATATCAAAAACTTAATTGCAAATTGAGCGAACTGTCACTCATCCGAACTATTGAAATTTTTAACTTATAGAACAAGGTATCAGATGTTTTTTATTACTCTTGTTTAAATATGCTTTTTGCTCAGCAACACAAAATTGATAAAAGTTCTTTTTAAAGTCACAGAAAATGATATATGAACAAGTTTGGATAAGTGAGAAACAAGAGTTCCATGTTGATTTATACTTTTTATCTGATCAGACAACTGCTAGGATGGGGTTGTCTGACATCAGGAGTCATAAGGAGCATATACTGATAAGCCATTGAGGGGGTAGGTATAGAGGGAAGTTGGGATATATAACACAAAAATAAACCCCCTTTTCCTTGATTTGTACTTGCCCAACAAAATTTTATTTTGCCTCAGATGCTAAAATTCTGTATTTATTTTTGTGACTGCAATATTTTTTATGCTAAGTCTTAAGTGCAATTAAAATAGGTTTGCAGGGATAAGTTTGTACATCTTATATTTTATATCAAATAGATTTGTAGTGCTGATACTGCCACCTATTGATCCACCGCTTTCTTTTCGACTCTATCTATTTTTAAGAAGTTTACAACTTTCCTTTTATTTTGATCTTTTGTATCCAAGACTTATGAATTAATGAATAAATTTATTATGTTTGATATTTATATATTTGTCTCTTAAATCATTCAATACCATCCTGTGGCTAGAGGACTTATTGCTGGTGCTATTGCTATCCCACAAGCAATATCTAGATCCAGGTCCTCACAACTTAAGGGTTTAAAATATTACTTTTTGATAAATGGTTTTAAATTAGATTTTATTGATGCCAAATGATTCCTTGCTATCCAAGATGAAGATAAACAATATGTATATCAAATTTGGATAAGTATTAGGTCCAAAGGGTCTATTTTAAAATTTTTAACCTATAAAGGTATTTTGGTAAGTTCACTTAGTGAAATCTAAAAACTCAATTGGTTTATTAATGTTTAATGTCCACGAATTCCATAGAGTGCAAGAACTTTGAATTATGTTGTCTAATGATCAAGTTATGGTCATTTCAATATTAAGATTCTATTTTCATGAAAGGGTTCCAAACCTATTTTTTTCATATTAAAAAATCACCTTTAATTTTATACAATGCTTAATTTTACTAAAACTAGATTCAAATTTGATATATTTTGGCCCTATTAGGGTCATAGGTCATTAAAATGCAAAAAATATGAAGTTTTAACCATTTCAGACAGTTCTGGGAGCTACGGCGCGCTATAGCACCTTCTGGCTGAGAGCCAGGTGCAGCGGCGCACTGTGATGCCTACTATTCTGAGGCGAGGGAGCTCGGCATGTTGCTGCACCTTCAGACGCTGCCGCTGCGGCGCGCTGCAGCGGATTTTGACGCTGTTGCGTGTGGCAGCGCTTTCAGGCACTGCGGCGCACGATGACGCCAGAACATCTCGAGGTCTAGGTGCTGCGGCACATGACAACACTTTCAGGGGCTGTGGCGCACTGTGATGGATTTCAGCACTAAGACACATTTAATTGAATTTCATCAAATTTACCATCTTCAGCATATTTATATGCTTCATCAAATTTATTTGCTGCATCAAATTAATATGCCACTGCAACGAGTGGTGGCATGCTACGGTGCATTTCAGTGGACTCAGCTTGAGACTCGGATGCTCCGAAATGCTGTAGCGCCCGACGGTGATTTCGCCTGTGGGAAAACCGCAACGGGTCACCTTTCCCACTCAAATACTCTCAATCTAGAGCATCTATTATGCGGTGCCATATACTGATGGAAATGTATTTTTGATACCTTTCTATTGATACCAAAATCGCTAGAAAATGATTATTCTAACTATACAAACAATGAAGTTAAAGGTCAGGGTATATCGAAAGAAGGGAAAATAGAGCTGATTGTTCTTCCTAAAATTTTCTTAGCTTAAAGAGTTCTAATGGATTCTATATTTCATTCACAGATTTCAAATAAAGCAAAATAAGCATAAGAGTAAAATAAAGTAGCCATTGAATCCATTTAATAGGAGAAAAGGAGGTACTTTTAGAGATGGAAGAAGATCTCAACTTTCAGTAGAAGCTTGGAGATAGGAATGAGTTATTATCTCATCCAAGGCATGGAGGAGATGATGGCAAAAAGGGAAGGAGAGGGGCTCTGCCCCTTTTGCATGCGGTAAGAGAGAGAAGCATTGAATGGAGAAGCAAAATAGGTGCCAGACAGGAGAGAGAAATAAGGATTTAAGAAATAAATATTTTCTAATTTTTAATTTATAAAAATTCAGATTTAATAAATGGGCTCCGAAAAATCCCAAAAATTCACCCATAGCTAATTTGGGGGTGAGGAATTCAACGGCGAAGTTGGATTTCAATTCCGACCATTATTTAATTATCCTATTTTTTGGGTATTTAATTATATTAAAATATTTGATAAAATCTGACGACTTCCAAACTGTCCAAAATATCACCCCAAGCTAATTTGGGGGTGACGATCGCAATAGTGAAGTCGAATTTTGATTTCAAGTTCAAATTAAATATCTCAATTTTTCATTAATTAAATATTATTAAAATATTTAACAAAATTTTGAAGACTTTCGATTGCCACCAAAATGTGAACCCTTAGCTAATTTGGGGGCAATGTGAGCAATGACAAGGTCCAATTTTTGATATGAGGTTAAAATAATTAGGTCAATTTTTAGGATTATTGAAATTTCCAAAATTAGGGTTTAATTCATTTGATCTTTAATTTGGACTAGGCTCGGGTGGTGAACTACTAATGACTTAATTAGTGTGATAGAATCAAAATCAGAACTTGGATTAGTCCTAATCGGCTAAGGTAACAACTTGGGTTATTTTAAAGAAGGAGACCTCACCAGGGAAAGAGAAGAGATCCATCTAAGTGGAAGAAAGGATAACACACCGGGAGCTGGAAGGGAAAAAGAGCAAAGGCAAAGAGGAAAATCCAGTGATTGCTAAGGGCAGTTCCTAGTATTCCTCTCTAACTCATCTCTGATTTTCTTTTAGTTTGAACCATGAAAAGGTTCATTTCCTTATACGTATCTTCCATCTTTTCTGTTGTAATGGAGAGCTAAACCCCTCTTGGGGAGGGTTGGAGCTGTAGTCATGTGATGAGTATAGAATGTAAAAGGTGTTGTATGTGAATCTTTGTAATAAATGAAATTATATTTAAATTATTTATCTATATTCTATGCTTGTGAATGAATACTTGCAAAATCTGTAATGAAATAAATCTGTTTATTAAAAGAAAAACTACTAAGTCAATCTAAACAGTCAAAATTTAGAGGGAATGTGCATAAAGGTCATCACCGCAATGCAAAGTCGCTGAGTGAGGATTCTCGGTGTAAGACACCTCAGGTTTTGAATGGAAGGAATGACTCATTAAAATAATCATCTTGAGCTCCACAGCTCACCAATTGGCCTTGGCATATGTGTGTGTGCCGTTAGAGCTTAGAGCTATATGACAAGCTCTTGAGCATAATTGCACCACACCATGAGTTCAACCGAGAGGTTGGTGCTTATGAACCAAGAGCCACCAACCAAGCTATGTGGCTTAGCAGATGTTGAAGGAGGAAGAGGGCATTGAGTACTCATGAATGATGTGATATAACCCATGTAGTCTGGTGAATCCTCTTCCTTAGCTAAACTGTGTATAATGCGCATGATACTTATTGGTGGAATCAACGCTTGTGAGATCACCTAACTAAAAGATTATTTTGGATCACCTAGACATAGGAGTTCTAATTAAATCAAATGTGATCTCATAACAATCTAGGAGCTGAGGTAGAACTCTAGTATGTTCACCTTGTGCACTAGATTTAAACTTGTTGGAATTAGAGGACTAATCTAAGGAACATAATGTTCACTTGACTAATTAGCATGATAATAAGTACCTAAAATTGCATGGATCAAATACAACATATGTCCTTAATAAATCACATGATGAAGTCCCAACTCTCCCTTCTCAATCTAATAGTTATAACTATGTGATTATGGCTCTTACCACTTTTTTTGTTGCTTTATTGCTCCTAAATTGCTTAGGATATTTGTGATATTATTTAATACATATAATTCATAGCCTAAAGTGTACTTAGAGAATTTGTCTAATCAGATTTTTTTTTCTTTTGGATGGGGCCCTGTTATTGTGCAACCGACAATGGCAGATTCCGAGCCATCTGAGGTTGTTGGGCATTCTGAAGAGCTTGTTTAGGAGGAGGAGCGTCCTGGTGAGGATCTTTAGTCTCTTTTTATTTCTACTTGTGACGCTGAGTGTTTAGCTTTCTTTTTGTTAAACTTTTAATATTATGTAATAATTGAAGTTCTAATTGTATTTTCTTTTACTGTATATTTATTATGAGTTAGATATTTCTCTATCTTATTATGGATGCATGGATGTTAATAGTTGATATTTTTTCTTTTGCACTCTGATATTCTGGTATACTCATTTAGTGAATGTTTCATTTGCTTTACTTAGGGCATATCATTCCCTTGTCAGTGGATTAGGGAAGCTTATTCATAATCTAATGCTAAGTGAGGGATTGCCCAGTGACGACCACCACTTAATCCTAATTTGATTAAGGGGCGGCACTTAATTAATTTGACTCCAAATTATGTCATATAATATACTTTAATCAGGAAGACCTAATAAACAGTAAACTACCGAAATATTTAGGATTTGGTGATTAGATTTTTTAATTAGTCCAAAGCACCCTAAATCTTGATTAGTGAATATTAGCAAAATTAATAATCCAAATTGAGTTATTCAAGTTATTGATAGTTCCTTAAGTAGAATAGAATTTAGTGGTGTGGTTGGTTTTGTGGTATTGTGATTAATTTCACTAATCACTTACTAATCACATTTAACTCTAATTAGCACATAACTTAATCAAATGAAGTCCAAATTGGATCTACTCCCAGTCATAGTACTCAATTTGTTATAGGGAGGCTATAGCCACTGAGTTTACTAAATTTAGATACCATTTGAGAAAGTTGGGTTTTTCACCCATTCATAAACTTCCAAAATTATATATTTGAACCCTAGAATTATTTTGGCTATAACTTGGCCATTTGATATCAGAATTTAGTGATCTTATACTCTATGGAATCCTTGAACGGTAAACAACAATATTCTAACTAAAATTTTAGATTTTACATATTAAAATTACTAAATTGTCTGTAATGAGATAAAATATTAATTTGAGCTCATTAGGCTTAATCCTTATCCGATTTAGGTGTACTTACTGTCTATCTTCATATTAGATAGTAAGTAACCATTTGCCATCAATAAATTTCAATTTGGAACCTTAATTCATAAAGTTGAATTATATACCCTTAAGGATAAATGGTCATTTTTCCCAAAATTAGGTTTAAGTATCCTTAAGACTTAGAAACATAATTTAATCACTAGAATTTGTAATATAACTGATTTGGAATCAATTTAAGGTGTTTAGATTCATTAAATTGCCTTTTTATGAAAAAAAAAACCCTAAAATTCACTTAAAATGTCCTAAGTCTTAGATTAAGTTTTGTAAGGTGAATATGGCTCATCTTATGCCCTCCATAAGTCTCCAAAATCAAAAAATGAAGATAGTCAATATTAATTAACATCAATGCTTAAATCTTCTTTTATCATAACATATATTGTTAGGAGTTCCTTTAATCCTTAGGATCCTCTTCCTTATGAATTCAGAATAGAAATTAGGCTGGATTTCATTCATTGAGCAATTGACTTACTCAATAAATGTAACCTTAGTTTTATAGCTTTCTAGAATTTTATCCTTTATTTATGATTATTTTGTATTTTAACTTTAGTCTAAGTTTAGAGATCCATCTTATTAAGCTTGATTTTACTTAATAAGAGAACCTTAATTTGTAGTTCATGAGAGTTGGGTTTTACCTCATATAATTAGTCTTAGAACCTGTTGGATTAGGAGCTTAAACCCCAATATTTGGAGTTTAGCTCTTAATCTCCCAATCTTGATTTATATAAATCAAGATTAGCTTGGGAATTAGTTAAACTCATCAATTATGATGTATGAGTTATTATTCTAACTTATATAAGCATAATTGATTGAAATATGTTAAAACTTGATTAGTTCTAATTGCTTTAAACTTTTTAAGACTGGTATTCTGAGTTTATACTTGATAACTAGATATTGGAGATCCTAAGCTTGTGTTCTCTCAAATTAGTTAGAATGAATTAAATTAGAAAACAAGTGATATCACAAAGTTTTGTATATTGATATTTACACATTTTATTGTACTCTTTGCTTTCTTATTTTAAATTTTTATATTTGTGATATATTGGATGAAACATAGAATATTTGAGGAATGTTCTATTTTTGATTTGAAATTTTTATAAGGCATATTCATAAGTAAAAGAGGAGATATGAATTTTAATAAATTTTATTATATTTGTGGAATGTGTCTTACTTAGTCTACCATTACAGTGTGGTGGTATATATTTTAGATGACATTGATCTAGGAAATTTTTCCTAGAAATAGAAATTGTATTTGAGACATTATTAATCTTGAAAGGTTCTCCTAGATGGTTTATTTACTATGGACCTGTTAATTTGAAAATTTTCTCCTAGATGTTCAGAAATATTTGAGTAGCATTTACTATTTAGCAGGACTAATGTAGGAATATGTCCATAAGAGATAGCACTTTTATTTAATATTTTCAGCCTTATATTCTTTTGTATTTATGCAGTATTTCAATATTTACAGTATTTTCTATATTTATTATGCATATTAAGTAGTTTTGTTTATATCAGTAAGTATCTCAGGATACTAGTCTTTTATTTTAGTTCTGTTATATTTATTTTATTTATAAAATCAGCTTATATAGAATTGATCATATTTACTTAAAATGTTCATCTCACTTAGTTAATTTTATATATACAATGCTTAATCTTTTATGCAGCTTTGGGTTGATGTATGTGCTTACCTCATATTTTGCTTAAGTTATAATTATGTGAATATAGCTCTTATCACTTTATTTAGTTACTTTATTGCTCCTAAGTTGCCTATGATATTTGTGATATCATTTAATACATAAAATTCATAGCCTAAAATATACTTAACCAATTTATTTAATGAAATTTTTTTTTCTTTTGGCTGGGGCCCTGCCATTGTAAAATCGATAATGACAGATTCTAAGCTGTTTGAGGTTGTTGGGCCTTCTAAAGAACTTGTTCAGGAGGAAGAGCGTGCGGGTGAAGATCATTAGTTTCTTTTTATTATTGATTGTGAGGATGAGTATTTTTTTATCCTTTTATTAAACTTTTAATATTTTATAATAATTCAGGTTCTGATTGTATTTTTTTTACTGCAGATTTATTATGAGTTAGATATTTCTCTATCTTATTATGGATGCATGAATTTTAGTATTTGATATTTTTTCTTACACACTCTAATATTATGGTATACTCATTTAGTGAAAGTTTTATTTGCTCTACTTAGGTGATATCATTCCCTTGTCAGTGGATTAGAGATTCTTATTCCTAATCTAATGCTAAGTGAGAGATTGCCCAGTGACGACCACCACTTAATCCTAAGTTGATTATGGGGTGGCCGCTACAGTTCATATCAGATAATACCATAAGGTGTCAAATTTGGGATTTGCATTCCTATCCACCTAATAGATTGTTCTTCTGCCATACACTCACTAAAAGAATACTCGAAATACATCCATAGCACCATAATCATATATTCAGAATAAAAAGCATAGAATGAGAAAACTCTAATAAGTAATATAAAATACTTAACTAATAAAATTGATACATTAATAACCTTAATAACAATAAACAGCTCAATTTTACTAAAGTTACTTGATTGCATCTATAGGATCAATATATACTTGAAAATGTTGATCTTGGAATACCTCAAAATGTTTGAATCCATGTGGGATTTTGACTTTTTACATAGGTAAAAAGTATGGGAGATAGGTTGATGGAGTGTCTGAATAAGGAATACTAGTGCTATATAAGATGCTCGAACATGCTCTCTTAAGAGTACTACAATTCTTGATCTTAGCCAAGGAGTGGCTAAAATGCAAAAGTTCCATCCTTGAGGCAATGGAGTGCCCGATGATATCCGAGTCACACTAGTAACCCTTTTGCTCTAAGATCACATCGGAGACTAGTTGGTCAAAACCTTCCGGGAACTCACCCATATGCGAATATGAGAACATTGTGAAGTCACTTTTGAAGACTTCTATCTTGCCATTTTGACAAATTATATTAAATAATTATTTTTGTGGATAGTTGTATGTTCTTTATTGTACTTTTTCTTACTATATGTTCTATCTGAAATAATCAATAAAATACACTCATCTATTTTAGCTCTTCTTAGATTCTCAAAGAATGTTATTTTCTTTCAACTCAGATACAAGTATAATCCTGGACAGTCATCTTCAACCCCTGCTGCATCTAGCAGTTCCTCTTTGGAAATTAATGCAGTTCTGGAAACTATTAAAACTTTAGTGGAAACTCATGTTAAACAATCTAAAATGATAGAGAGGTTAATTGCGGTGCAAAGCAATCCTTCACCACTATTTGTAGCATCTACACCTTGTTATTCTCCCCAACAGCACTACCAGTCACAGTTTTATCCAATTAAGAACTTCTAATTTTTATGGGAGTATGTCAAAAATGGACACAATCGACTGGCTAAAGTTGGTTGAGAAAAATTTGACAAGCATTGAATTTCCAAATTCTGAAGCCATTAGATTGAAACCCACATGTTTCAAAATGAGGCTGAATACTGGTGGGATAATTTCTGAAATACGCTGTTTGCAGACTACCATATCCAGGATATTCCTTGGGATGCACTCATCGAAGCATTCAGAGTGGGATATATTCTTCCCTCAATACAGAACAATTTTGGAGATATGTTTCTTAGACTGAAGTAGAGAAATCATTCCTTAGCTGAATACGAAGCAGAATTTCAATGCATAGCTCAATTTGTGCCTAATATGGTACAAATTGAAGATGCTCTTTGCCACCATTTTCTGAGTGGATTGCGTGATACAATAAAGGATCACGTTGTACCATTAAGGATGTTGAATTTTGACAGACAAAAAATACACGTTTGCATTTGCACGCAAGTGTACGTGGTCTGAAGTAATAAGTGGAAGTTTTAATTTTTGGGATTATCATTCTATGGGAACGGTGGTTCTGATACCAAGTTATATTTTTTTTCAATAATGTTTAGATGTCGATTTTTGTAATGATTTTTGGTTCCTAGTTTAGCAATACAAATTACCTTAAGTTAAGATACGATTTGATTAAAAGGAGAGAGTTGAGTTTTATTGTAATAATTGCAAGGGCTTGGTGATATAACTTTATTATTGAATGTATACTTTAAATATTTATGCTTAATTAAATTAAGTGAACACTATTGGAGTTGGAGTTTTCTTCTAATTATAATACGTTCAAGTTTAGTGCATAAAGAGAGCTCCCATTGGGGTTCTTTCTTAGCACATAAACTTTCATGAGATCATGATTCATCATTAGACTTGATTCCCTATGTCTAGGTTACTAATTAGTATCTTTTATTCATATTGATCTCACAAACAAGACTTCCATTAACCATGCATCAGGCGCTTCACACACACTTTAGCTAGATAAGAGGATGCATTGGGTCAATAGACTATGTCACTTCATCCATCGAGTTTTTTAATGTCCTCTCATCCCTTCTACTTTGTTGAGCAGCAAAGCAACGTTAATGGAGAACTTGGATCACAAGCATCAAATCTCTTGGTAGAGCTTTTAAGGAAAGGTGTAAGTGAGCTTGTGAATTTGTCAATTAATTCTCAACTCTACTTATACTACCTTCCTTGCTCTTCCTAATTGATGAGATTGGAACACAAGTTCCTTAATTAAATATTCTTAACTTAATTTTATCCAAGCATTCATTTCAACATAAATAAAAAAAATAAGAACATCTTTTCATTCATTTAAACAATTCATTAACATACCACTATACCCCTTACAATTTATACAACTACATCTCAACCCTCTCCAAAGGGATTTTAGCTTTCAATTACTAAATAAGAATAAGCACACATACAAAGAAAAGTGAACCTCATCATCAGTTCACAGCAGGAAGAAATCAGAGAAGTTTAGGAAGAAATATTAGGAATTACCCGATAGTTTTTTGGGGTTCTCTTAGACTCCTCCCGCGCTTCCTCTTGACTACTCTGACCTTTTTTCCTTGCTGCTTCCTTCTCCTTACTGTTCTTGATCAGCCTTCTTCCCTTTGGAGAGTTCTCCTTTTTGCTCTTGCTGCAGCTTTTCCTTTTGGTAACTTGAATGTCAAAAATTGGAACCCTCTTAAGGTCTGAGATTGGCCCTTAAATAGAGAAGTTCGCAGCTCCCAAGGTATTAATCATGTGACTCTTCACCTTCCTTGGCTTTAATTCAAACCCTTCAATTGATTGTCTTGTTTATTCTATTGGGATTCAATAGAAATAATGTATTTCAATTTTCAAGAGGCTGGGGAAGGCCAAAGGTTGCATTTTATGGCCTTCCCTATGCTGCATTTAAGGCTATTTTTGGAAAATTCTGGATCGTCTATTGCGGCGTGCTGTGGTAGCAATATTCCAAACACTGTTCTGCTACGGCGTGCTATGGTAGCAGTGTTCCAAACACTATTTCGCTATGGTGCACTGTGGTAGCAATGTTCCAAACACTATTCCTGCATAAAAGTTAATGTCTTTTTCCTTGGTCACCGCAGTATCCATTGTGGCAGGCTGTTGCACGCTACAGCGAATAAACCTTTGAAATGACTATTCCAATAGTTCACCTATAATTTTTAAGATTAATAAAGATTTTGTTGTGGCACGCTGCGACGCGCTATAGCGGGGAATAGTTCAAAAATGCAGAAGATTCACTGTTCAATTAGTTCATATAAAATCTTTGTGAATAATCAGAAATGCTGTTGCGACGTGCTGTGGTGCACTGTGGTGGTTGAAAGTTCATAAATGCGGAAGATTCACTATTCAATTATTTTATATAAAGCTTTGAAGATTAATTAAATATGCTATCGTGGCGGGCTATGGTGCACTGCGGCAAGCCGTAGTGGTTTTGTTCCAGGTCAGTGCAAATACTTATGAGGCATAGCGCATTGTGGCACTCTTGGAGCGCGCCGCAGCGGTTTATTTTACAAAAAGGCAGATTTAGAGCTGTTCAATTAGTCCACGTAATGTTTTAATTTATCTTCAAGAAATGACGTTGTAACGCACTGTGGTGTGCTGTGGGGCGCTGCAGCGGTCTTTCTTCCAGGTCGGTAGATATTCTTCCAATCGAATAATTTTCCTGAGCCGCCATGGCACGCTGTGGCGGTTCTTACTCAGATTTTAGTGATTCTTCTCCTGCTTCAATTTTTCTTCATTTTCCTGCAAAAACATATGATTCCATTCAAAGTACCTTGTTTCATGTGGAGTTTAATGATGATTTGATACTAAATTTTGCTATAAATTCCATATATATCATACCCCCAAACTTAATTTCTTGCTCATCCTTGAGTAAGCCTTAGAGAATGATTTTATGAAATTCATAGTTTAGGGATTCAATGTTCATTTCAATTGTGTAAGGAACTCAGCTACCTAGTGATGCTCTAAGTTAAAATGACTTCAAACCTTTCAATTTCTACTACCCCTTTCAACAAGTTCAAATTTCTGCTCTTAATATGGTTTCATATCAAATGTTATACTTAATGGTTTATTATGGGGGAGGTGATCAAAAAATTCAAACCTTAGTGGTGCAACTGGTGAGTGCTTGAGCATTGTGCCAAGTGTGCCCCTTCTTATGATTCATAAGGAATATTTTAACATTTTAAGAGAGATATCTTTCTTCATCATAAATGGTGACTTTTAACTTGGGAGGGATACTTTTCATCATCCATATATTTTTGATTCTTTTGAATTTTCAGCTCTTAGGGAGAGATATTTTTCTTCATCCCTTAATTTAGTTCCTTGTGGTCATTAAGTCCTACAGGAGCTTAGCACCTCAATTTCTCACTCACCCCTTGCAACTTTGTTTTAATTCTCAGATTTTTACCCCCACCCACACTTAAGCCTTAGTACATGTCATTTTAATTTTTGGAAACCAAGCATTAGTAGAGCCTTAAACTGAATAATGGGGTGTAGGATTGAAATTGATTTTCCTCTTACTTGCAAGCATACTTGATTCTTAATTTCTACACAACTACTTTCAATCTTAAATCTAGAATTTATTTCATTCAGAAAATTATCTTTAAGGTTTAGTATATATGGAATCCATTTTATTAAATAGAAATAAAAATTTCAAAAATAGAAAAGAAAACAGAAAGCAGAAATTCAAAAATAATACAACTTTATTATTCATTAGGTTTGCTTACCCCCCCCTACATATCGATAGGTGTAATCTGTTGGCCAATCATCATCTCAGAATGGTTCTTCTGCAGGAGGGTGCAGTAGCCTAGACTCATCCGGTCCTCTACTCAAGCTCCACTCTTGGAACATTGTTCCAAGAGCTTCGTGGAATTCTATTTGGAATTCGCGCTATCGAGCTACTTCTCCTTTGAGGAAGTGCATGTCGCATGCTAAGGAGACGCCCAAATCTCATTGATGCATGTACATGCGCGTCAGCATTTTTTCAGTCGAGGTCCAGCCAGCGGACGTTGAAGCTTCGCCTTCTTCTCCCCTCCTCTTCTTAGCTCGTGCCCCCTCTTGGGTGCGGGCACTCAAGTTTGTCAGTTCTAGAGGAGCGCGAGGCAGAAGAGCGATGTCGAAAGTGATGAATTTAACCCCTTGAACCTCGCATAACCCTGAAATCAGTGTCTCAAAAGCTAGTGCAGCACATGGCCCAATCAAGGCGTTCCAAAGCTGCTCATTTATAATAGTGGAGAAAAGAATATCTCCCTCTCTTTGCAATGCACAAAGGAGCAGCGCCCGTGATCGTGTTACCTCATTGAGATGCCCTGATGGCATAACAAAACTGGAGACGAACACATGCCAAGCATTGCTCGACTCCGTGAGGAGTGCTCGAGGAATTTTGGCCAAGTTCCCTCTCCATCCTGCATCGGAGCGGGTAATCTCAATAGCTATTTCTGCTGGGTCGTATTGGGAGCTCAGCATGTCGAGGTAGATACAATTTTCTACATCTCTCAATGAATAAAAATTTTCTATGTTCTTGTTCCCAAACTCCACATCCTTACATCTCACAAAAATTTTGTTACCACCGCATTGATAGCGTTGTTATAGAGTTCCTGCATAATGGAGAGGTAAGTGGAGTCTGTGGGACACACCAGGTGGTCCCATCCTCGGTTCAAAATTTGGTTAGGGTTTATCGGGTATGGGATCCCAAATCCCTGCTTTGGGATTAACTTCCTTTTATGATAACTTAGTTGAAGCATTGTTCTGCTTCAACCAAAGAAAATCTCTTCTTATTAAATGCTCCACCAACTGTGGAGGTAGAAGCTCCCTTGCTTGCGGTTTCTTTCTTTCACGAAGATGATGAATCCATAAATTACATCTAACATAAAGGGGAAAATTCATTTATTTAAGATCTTTTTTGCTGTTCATAAATCAAATTTATATATCTTTTTCAAGAAATGGATTCCAAAGGAGCTCTAGGGCATTTCTGCAATTTTATAAAAATATAACAAATTATTCTGCTACAGCGCGCTGCAGCTCGCTGTCGTGTGCCATCGCGGGATGCAGCGGAAACATTTAAACCATATTAAACAGGCCCCAAATTAATTGAATAGTATTTTTTGCGGAATTCACCGCTACAGCGCGCGGTCGCGCGCTGCAGCGGCTTATCGCGGAAATATTTATGATTATTAAATGGGAGCTCAACTAAATGAACAGTGCTTTCTGCGGAATTCACCGCTACAGCGCGCAGTCGCGCGCTGCAGCGGTGTATCATGGAAATATTTATGGTTATTAAATGAGGCTCAACTAATTGAATAGTGTTTTCTGCGGAATTCACCGCTATAGCGCGCGGTTTGCGCGCTGTCGCGGTGTATCGCAGAAATATTTATGATTATTAAATGGGGCTCAACTAATTGAATAGTGCTTTCTGCGGAATTCACCGCTACAGCACGCGGTCGCGCGCTGCAGCGGTGTATCGCGGAAGACTTGGCTAAATAATTCGGGCTGCCCAACTTATTGAACAGTGTTTTTTGCGGAATTCCCTGCTACAGCGCGCGGTCGCGCGCTGCAGCGGTCGGCCACGGAAATATTTTTTTATACAATCGGGAAAAAAAACTAATTGAACAGTATTTTTCGCAGAATTCCCCGCCACAACGCGCGATCGTGCGCTGCAGCGGTCTACAACGGAGGACTTGGCTAGAATTGTTTGGAACCAAGGCATGCGGCAGCACGCTATAGGGCGCTACAGCGGCCCGCTGAATTTTTTTCCAGTCAGAGCATTTAATGTGGCTAGAGACATAACCTCTATCCTGAATGTTGTCTCCAGCCACCATATCCTGTAGCTACCGTTTCTGTAAAGCTTTGAGGTGATGTGTGGCTAAAAAAATGGGATTATTGTCACCTCACCCTAAATTAAAAATTAATGGAATGATGAATTCAGTATTTTTAAAGGAGAAATCTGGTTGCTTATGAGGAGGAGCATGCAGCCCCCCCTTCCTATAAATACCCCTCCTCTTGACTAGAGGAGGGTTCACAGTTTTAGCAAGAATTGCTTAAATAAAGAGGAGAGCCAAAGGAATAGAGAACTCCCCAAGGGTGACAAAGCAAGCTTCTTGCAAAGGGAGAAGAGGAAGAAGGCAGCACTAGCATCCTAAGGAGAAGGTAATTAGAAGGAGAAGAAGAATCCCGGAGAACTTCTACGGAGTGTTCCTAGTATCTTCTAAACTCAATCTTGTATTTTCTTTTTAGTAACCATGAAAGAGTCTTTTGCTATGTATGTGTTTTTTTTATTTTCTTGTGTAATGAGTAGCTAAACTCCCCTTGGGGAGGGTTGGGATGAAGTCCCATTTTGCATGATGTAATATTATTGTGTGAATTTTTTCCCTCAAGCATGATGTAATTGTGATTTAAATGCCTTGCTAAGAAATTTCTATCAAATTAGTCTTGATGTGTTTATAAGAAAAGAACTAAAGAAT
Source organism: Gastrodia elata (assembly GCA_016760335.1). Classification (NCBI taxonomy): domain Eukaryota; kingdom Viridiplantae; phylum Streptophyta; class Magnoliopsida; order Asparagales; family Orchidaceae; genus Gastrodia; species Gastrodia elata. Next base: position 11,279,899 of record CM028670.1, on the reverse strand, counting down.
CCAAGATCTAATAGTTTTGTGCTCCTTAGCTCACCTTTGGTGGGATGCTAGATTTTGAGGGCATAGATGCTTAGAACCATGTGAGAAGGATCTTGAGCTCAATACACCTCAATCTAAGCTCAACCAAAGAGTTGATGCAAGTGATGCTAAAACCCACTATTTGAGCTCCTTAGCTCCACATAATTGAGATTGAGAAATGAAGTGTTGAGTGCTCATGAACTAAGTGACATAGTCATTGAGCCCAACATGTAATTCTCTCATCTCAACTATATGAGATGCGAAGTGATGCTCGTAGTGGAAAATCAATGCTTGTGAGATCTTGAGATTTAAGAAAATTTAAACTCTCCTTAAATAAGGAGAAAATGAATTAACTTTAATTCTCAAGAATCTTACAAGAATCTTTGTGCTAAAGTAGAACTGAATGTGAGTTCATTTTGTGCACGAGATTTGAACTTGTAAGCCTTTGAGCTAGACTAAAGGACAATAAGGTGCACTTGATTTCAATTAAATCAAATGATAAAGCTTGAGAAACAAATCCACACAAGTATTATATCATTGCATGTGGGATGGGCCCAACTCTCCTCTTTCTTTAAATCTTGTTATTTACTTAGTGAATATTTTTGTTAATTTTTTAGACCAACCAACCAATATAAACTATAGCTTAAATATTAGTGAGAATAGATATACTTTAGTGCCAAATCAACCAATTCTCTGTGGTTCGATAAATTCTCGGAAAGTCACACTTTCCACTTATTACTTCAGACCACGTACACTTGCATGCAAGCGCAGACGTGTATTTACAGACTGTCAGAAGACATTACTCTCTTAATAATAGAAATAAAAGATTGAGAGGAATAAAGATTAAGATCAGCTGGAGGAATTAAAGCAGAGGTGCTTGAGTTTTAATGAGGTGCAATCCTCTAATTCTCCCCTCTCAGCCCTTTTAAAGATGATAGAAAAGAAAATTCTAGAATGTTTTGAGTTAATCACTCTTATGGCACATCAATTATTGGTCAAAGCTAGATTTAGCTCATGCCATAAGTATGAATTAATTTTCATTCAAAAATACAGAAAATTTCAACTTTTTCAGCACCTAATTTGCAGTTTTGGAGTTCCAAGGTGCGCTATAGCATCTTTGACTGCCTTTGGAATCCAAGGCAGTAAATTTCGGCTTCAATTGGGCATTTTTCGCTACAGCGTGCTACGGTGCGCTGTGGCAACTTGAATCATTCGTGCTGAGTTATCCGCTATAACGCGCTGTGGCAGGAAAATCCGCTGCGGCGAGTAAATCCACTGTGGTGTGCTGTGGCGAATAAATCCGCTGCGGCACGCTGCGGTGGTTCTTAAGCAATATATCAGATGGAAGCCGCTTCCACCCCATCCGATCCATATAATAGATGCATGAAGCCCCATCCTTTTGGGAAGTGTTACCACATTAAGCAATGTGCTACACTTGTAACAAACAAGGCCATTTCTTTCAGCAATGCAACTACGATCAAACCTGCAAGCCTGCAGGCCTATAACAACAAGCTCGCAGGACCTGCTAGGGTTTATACCCTTACCCCATTGAAAGCTACTAAAGTTAATAATGTCATTACAGGTACACATATTTGATCACATATTTATCTTTAGCATTGTTATATTATTTCTTACAAAGTTCAAATAGTGATTTATAAATATGGTAATTTAGGAACCATTTGTATTAATGGAAAACCTTGCCAAATACAATTCTATACCAGAGCCAGTCATTCATTTATATTAGAAAATTTGCCAAAACTCTGAATTTACCCTTTTATAAGATGGCTAAAACCTTAAATATTTGACTTCCTTCTGGAGCCCAACTCAGCACAACCAAATTCTGTGTTTTGCAAGTACCTTTGAATAAGAAAACATTCCAAGCTAAGTTGATAAGCTTGCCTATTGTAAACTTTGATATCATCTTAGGCATGAATTGACTCAGTGCACGTAATGCTACAATATATTGTAAGAAGAAGAAGATCACCCTTCAATCGCTCGATGCTTTTGAAACCTTCATTGGAAGGTTTAGCACCCAAAGTTTGTTGATTAATGCAATCAAAGTAGAGAGATTTGTGAATAAGGATTGGGTAGCATTCTTAGTCATGATGATAGGTAGTAGAAAAGAGGTGTCTCTCTTTCTGATATCAAAGTTGTTAAGGAGTTGGCTGATGTATTTCCTGAGGACTTGCTTGGCTTACCTCCATCGAGGGAAGTAAAAGTTTTGATCAAAGTAGTTCCCAGAACACAACCAATTTCCAAAGCACCATATATAATGGCTCCTAAAGAGTGGCAAGAGCTTAACGAGCAATTGTAGGAGCTCTTGAGTAAAGGCTTTATTAAATCTAGCATGTCTCCTTGGGGAGCACCTGTTCTGTTTGTTATAAAGAAAGTTGGATATATGCAAATGTGCATAGATTATAGAGAATTAAATAAGGATACCATTACGAGCAAATACCCACTTCCTAGAATTGATGATTTGTTCCACCAGTTATCTGGTGCGGTTGTATTCTCAAAAATATATTTGAGATCAGGATATCACCAACTACAAGTGAAAGATTCATATCTTGAGAAAACAACATTTCTCACTCGTTAAGGACACTACAAAATTCTTGTGATATCTTTTGGATTCACTAATGCACCTTCAATTTTCATGGACTTGATGCAGTGAGTCCTAAATCCTTATTTGGATAAATTCATTATTATATTCATTGTGATATCCTCATCTTTTCCAAAACCCTAAGAGATCATGAAAATCACTTAAGGGCAGTATTGGAAACCTTGCTAGAACCAGTCTAGGGTGAGTTCTGATGCAAAAAGAGAAGGTTATTGCATACGCTTATCATTAGCTAAAGCCGCATGAAAGAAACTATCTAGTGCATGACCTTGAACTAGTAGTAGTAGTCTTCGCCTTGAAGATCTCGCATCACTACTTGTATGGCATCTAGTGCTCCATCTTTACCAATCATCATAGCCTAAAATACATATTTGCTCAGAGAGAACTGAATTATCGACAGAGAAGGTGGTTAAAACTTATTAGTGACTATTATTTGGATATTTAGTATCATCCAGGGAAAGTAAATGTGGTAGCAAATGCTCTCAGCCATCATGCTATGCTTACTAATTATAATTTAACAAGATTAGGGCATAAGTTGAAATACAGAAATCAGAAAATTAAACTATTTAGCACATTCATTCTACTGATCATAAGGAAACTACTAGCACCCTAAACATGCAATTTGGATAAGTAATAATGCTAATCAACCCTAATTAAGATTTGATATAATTAGGAAAAAATGGAAAATCTAACCATTAGATGTCCATATTATTTTATATTCTTGTTCCTGAGGATTTTTTGATCAATTTGATATATAATATCACAGGGTTCGAATTAATGTATTAAAAGTTTTAGCGTTAATTTAAATTGTATTTTTCTAATTAATCAATTCTAATTTTCTTAAGGGAAATAATTCCAAATATAGTTTTATTTAAATTAAAATGGGTCCTGACCCATTTACAGAATGCATGGGTCGGCATGACCCAATGGCCCGGCACCGTCGCACAGCACGGGTCACGGGTCGGCTTGACCCGCGCTATGCCTCTCCTTCCCCTGATGCCATCCCGAGAGCCAGCCGATTATGGTAACCCTAATCGGTTGAATTATCACCTCCTCATCCACCTTGCGACCTCCGATGGATCGGGGTTCCATCAACATGCTAAGAAGCATCGATAGAACCCAAAACCCCCATCCGAGAGTTGCTGGATCTCCAGGGAGCTACTAGGCCCAAAACCTCCCACGGTCGCTGATGTGGGGAATCGATACTCCCCATAGAGAGCTCACCAAGCTTGGGCCTTGATGGCTACACCTTCAGTGTGACAAGGCACACCCAAGCCCCAATCTAGCTTAACCTGAGAACCACTGGAAGCATGGGACCTTACTCAGGTACCCGACTCCTCACACGATGAAGTCTAATCGATTGATACGATTGATCGAGCTGACGAAGGGCCACCAAAACCTATGCATTGCAATCGCCTAGACTAAGAGTACAATCAGAGGGCATTGAAAGAAGGAGCCGAGCCTACTTTACTTGATCCAAGATAGAAGGGGGTACCTGAAAAGCTGGGAGGATGAAATCAGCTAACTGGGGAAGATAGAGGTCAATCCAGGAGCTGGGGCTATTGTAGACAAGCTCCTCAGGTCTAGACAAAGATGTAGGGGGCTTGAACACCAAGCCTAACCCTCTGATGGGACTACAACTAGAGCTGGATTACCAATGGGTTGCAGAGAGGCTCCAAGGGAAACAGAAGGGAATGTAGTTCAAATGGAGGTCCATAATCAGCAAAGGAGACCATAGAGGAGTTCCTTGGCTATTTATAGCCAGGAAGGGAGTGGTAGGGAGCTCAGATAGTCCATAGGAATGACCCGAGGACTGAGGGAGTTGGGCTAGGGTTAGGCAAGGGTAGACCTGGAAGATTGAGGCGCCAAGCCGTTAAGGATCGAGTGGTAGTGGGGAGAAAAGAAGATCCCCGTACTGCCATGCCAGCACTGACAGTAGAAGCTGTCGGGATCCTTCGAGAAATTTGGGGATAACGATCCACAGTGGGAGATAGGCTCAGGATCGTCTAATCGCGAGTTGGTTAGAAGTGGACGGTATGATCCTAATCCTTTCAACGAACGAACATGGAAGGAATCATGGCCGTTCGATCTGCAGAAAAGATCCGACGGTAGATCGGCTATACTTAAACGCAGGCTCAGGACTGCTAGATCAAGATGACAGGATTCGTGCGGTGCCATCCATGCGTCACAAATGCTGAACCGTGGTCGAAGTCTCGCAGCGGATCCCGACCATTGGAGGGTATACTTAAAAATTTAAAATGTTAGGAGCTCTAAAATGCAATTAGACCATTTTAAATAAATTTGAATTATGGTCTAAATGATCTCCAAATTACACCAAACTTTTACCCCTAGCTAATTTAGGGGTTAGGAATTCAAAAATGCAATCAAATTTTAATTATGAGATCAAAATATTTTAGGTCTAATCTAGGGCATCTAGATTGATCAAAATGTCATATTGGACTTAGAGAAATCCAATTGACTTCAAATTTTGAGGATAGGCTTAATTTGATGTTATAAAGGTAGTGGTATTAAAATTAATGATTAATTAAACTATAGATTAGCAGGATAACAACTTAGGGTTGTTACAGTAGCTGACTTTGAAAATTCCTTCTTCAATCTTTTCCTTGATAAAGTGTTGATCCATCTCCATGTGCTTAGTTTGATCATGATAAACCCAATTCTTAGTGATATTGATGGTAGCTTGATTGTTGAAGTATAACACCATGGGATGCTTCAGTGGTACCCGTAATTCTTCTAACAGCCTGTTTAACTAGATTCCCTCGCAGATACCTTGTGTCATAGCATGAAATTCTGCCTCAGGGCTACTACGGGCTACCATTGACTGTTTCTTGCTTTGCCATGTAACCAAGTTCTCCTAAACAAATAAACAATAGCCTGAAGTTGATATTTGATCAGTCACTGAACCTACCAATCTGCATATGAAAAATCTCAATCTCTTTCTTTATTTTTCTTTGAAATAAGAGACCCTTTCCCGATCTCATTTTGAGGTACCTCAATATTTTGGTCACAGTAGTCATATGTTTTATAGTTGGATTATTCATGAATTGACTTACCACACTAACAGAGAAGCTGATTTCTGGCCTTGTATGAGAAAGATAGATGTGTTCCCCACAAAATGTTGATATATTTCTTTATCAACTAGTGCACTTCCATCTATTTCTTCCAATTTGACAATTGTATCCATAAGTGTTTCTGATGGCTTGTATCCTAGCATTCCTGTTTCATTTAATAAGTCCAGAATATATTTGTGTTGTGAGATTGCTATACCCTTTTTTGAACTAGCAATCTCCATTCCAAGAAAGTACTTGAGGTTTCCAAGATCCTTGATCTCAAATTCCTTTATCAATAATTTTTTAAGTAAGTCAATTTTCTCTTCATGATCACCTATCAAAATTATGTCATCTACATATACAATGATAATTGCCAGCTTCCCTTCTGGGAAGTATTTCACAAATAATGTATGATCGGTTTGACATTGAATGAATCTGTACCCTTTCACTGCCTTAGTGAACCATTCAAACTAGGCCCTGGGAAATTATTTGAGACCATACAAGGATTTTCGAAGTCAGCAAACCTTATTGAAATTTGATGTCATCTCAAGTTCAGTAGGAATGTCCATGTAAACTTCTTCCTCTAAGTCACCATTGAGTAAGGCATTTTTCATATGAAGTTGGTGAAGCGACCAATCGAGATTAGCTGCCAAGGACAAAAGTACACGAACAATATTGAGCTTGACAAATAGAGAAAAGGTTTCTTGATAGTCAATGCCATAGGATTGGGTGAATCCTTTGGAAATCAACCGAGCCTTATACCAGTCCACATTCCCATTTTCCTTGTACTTTACTCTGAAAATCCACTTACACCCAACTGATTTCTTACCTCTTGGGAGGTCAGTAATTTCCCATTTCTAGTGCCAGAACTTCCTCATCGACTACCGCCTTCCACTTAGGATGCTTGAAAGCTTCTTGAATATTCTAAGGAACTTGTATCTCTTTGATGCTAGAAGTAAATGCATGAAATGTAGATGATTGCTTATCATAAGAAATAAAATTTCCAATGGGATGCTAAGTGCCGATCTAACTCCTTTCCTCCAAGCTATGGGCATATTAATATTATCATTTTCTAACTTAGAATCAATAAAACCATTAGAAGTATTGCTACCTAGAATTTTTCTTCGATTAGGACTTGATTCAGCCTCATGGGTTTGTTGAGAAAGTGCACCTTCCTCCATTTCCTCTTGGATGTGCTCCTTATCCCACAAGTCAGCAATGGTTTCAAACTGATTAAATGAACTTGGATGAATGTGATTTTTAGTGGTGATGGGTATGGATTCGAGCTGATTAATGGATTATGGAGGAATGTGATTTTCAGTGATGATAGGTGATTCACTAAATTACTCAAGATCCCAAAAATGATATTCCTGAGTTTAATTCTCCCCCTGAATATTATTTTTGGGATAGTAAGGCTAGGTTTCAAAAAAGGTGACATCCATTGAATTGTAGAATTTTCTTGTGACTAGAGAGAAACACTTTTACCCTTTTTGATTTGAAGAATACTTAAGAAATATGCATTTGAGTGACCTTGGATCAAGTTTACTTCTATGTTGTTGATTGATATGAACAAAGATAGAGCACCCAAAAATTTTGGGTGGGATGGTGGAGGTGAGACGAGTAGTCAGAAAGGATTTTAGGAGTGTTTGACAAGGTGTTTGGAATTTTAGTACCCTAGACAACATCCTATTGATGAGGTAGGCTGCCGTAAGGACAACTTCCCCCCAAAATAATTTTGGAACATTCGTGGAGAACATTAGTGATCTAGCCACTTCTAACAAATGCCTATTTTTTTTTTCAGTGATTCTGTTTGTTGTGGGTATCAACACATGAACTTAAGTGAACTATCCCTTCTTGTGCTAGAACTTCTCCTCAAATGAAGTTGAAATAATCCCTAGCATTATCAGAGTTTAGAATTTGTATTTTTGACTAGAATTGAGTCTAAATCATATTCTTAAAGTTTTGAAGATTTGACTCATTTCATATTTTTCTTTTATGAGGAATACCCAAGTTAATCTAGTGTGATCATCTATGAATGAGACAAGCGACCCAGTACTAGTTACATTTTTTATTCTTAAGGGAGCCCAGATGTCGCTATGAATAATTGAAAATGAACTAGACTCTTTATATGGTTGGATGGGAAAATGAGACCATACTTGATTTGATAATTAACAGATTTCACACTCAAAGGATTTTGGATTTTTATTATATAATGAAGGAAATAAATGCTTGAGATACGTAATATTGGGATGACCTATGCGATAATGCCACAATATAATTGTACTATCATTATTTTGATATGAAACTAAAAAGTAATTACTACCAATTGCCATTTGAGGTTGTTCTTGTGGATCTTGGTGCTCTTTAAGGATGTAGAGTCTAGAGCATCTCTCAGCATTGCCAATCATCTTCCTTGAATCCAAATCCCAAAATTCATAGTGAGTGGAGGAAAAATTAGTAATACACCTCTTTTCTTTAGTGAGTTTACTAATTGACAATAGATTATGGTCCAAGTTTGGAATAAGGAGAACAGAGTTGAGAGTAAGATCCCTTGATAGCACAACTTAACTTGTATCGACAACCTTTGATGGTGAGTCATCTGCTATTTGGACTGTTAAATTATTTTGACATGAGCTATATGTATCAAAATTTGTTGCATCTCCCATCATATGATCAGATGCTCCTGAGTTCACGATCCAAGGTTTTTACCATTTCTTACAAACAATGAAGGCACTTAATAAACTACCTTTGTGAGCCAAGGTTCCAGAACCAATGGCCTGGTTGGAATAAGAGGAGACAATAATTTCTAAAGTATCTCCAATTGCTCCTTATTAAAAGGGCTAGTTTTAGGTTGTGGCAATTGGTCATCGGTAGATACATGATTTACTCATCTTTCTTTCTCAAGTGGTTGACATGGCTTCCAATCTACTGGCCTTACATGAATCTTCCAGCAAGTTTCTTTTGAGTGTCCCAACTTTCTACATTGATCACACCAACATTTGCCTCCTTTAATTTTTTGACGATTGTCAAAAGGAGCAAATTGAATTTTAGGATCTGAGCTTTCTGCCATATTCAGTTGCTGATGGGATCCCATCATGAGATTTTTTTGACTTTCTTCACGATGGACTTCAGAGAATGCCTCTCTAAGGCTAGGTAGAGGTTTTACTCCCATGATTCTTCCTCAAATTTTATCAAGATTTTTGTTCAAGCCTAATAAAAATTTAAACACACATTTTCCTTCGATAATCTTTTTATACAACAAATCATTTGTAACACAATTCCAGTTATGAACCTCAAAAATATCAAGTTTATGCCATAGACAAGTAAGAGTATTCAAATATTCAGTTATCGTAAGGTTTCCTTGACGCAAATCATGGAGGATTCCTTTAATCTGGATGATTTCAAATGTGTTTTGTTTGTCTAAGAAAGTTACTTTTGCCATGTCCTAGATTTCTTTGGAAGTATCAAATGACAGAAATTTTTTGCCAATGTCAGTGGTCATAGAGTTGACTAGCCCGGACATGGCCATATTATTTTATGCTATCCACTTTTTGTAGGTTGATGCTGTCTTTTTTGGTGCCGTCGAAGCTCCGATGATGTAATCATCTTTCTCATTTCCCTGTATAAACATTAAAATGGATTGAGACCACTGCAAATAATTTTTCCCATTCAGTTTATGGGCTATGATTAAAAGTTAAGAGGTTTCCATCTAATGAAAGGATGCAGATGATGAGATGATGATATCAAAAGTAGAAGAGGATGAGTTGGTAGCCATTACAAAGGCTGGACATTATTTAGGCATAAACTAGAAGAATGAATTGAGGAGGAGAAAAAAAACTGACTAAAGATGAAGATAATGAGATAAGATTAAACCTGCTCTGATACCATGAAGATATTTGAAGACTAAAATACAAAGAAACATGGACTCAATTCATTCTAATATTCTACCTTTACAATGAAAGAAATCATAAATAAATAGCCTACGGATGTGAGACAACTTCAGAATGGTGCACTATCCATAGATGAAATTTCCCTTACATGGAAAGTGAATATACTACCTTATTAGAATTACTCCTAAATCAATTATAATAAAAGCTATACTAATTTAGGAAGTAAATATACTACCTTGCTAGAATTACTCCTAAATTAATTATAATAAAGTATGTACTAATTTAGAGAAGTAAAAAGAGGATGCTAAATATAGAGAGGAAGGGGCAATGTGGGCTTGATTTCCAACATATCCCAACCTTCAAGGCAGGCCTATAACAATAAGCTTGCAGAACCTGCTAAGGTTTATTCCCTTACCCCATTGAAAGCTACTGAAGATAATGACATCATTGCAGGTACACATATTTGATCACATCTTTATCTTTAGCATTAAGTTATATTATTTTTTACAAAGTTCAAATAGTGATTTATAAATATGGCTAATTTTGGAACTATTTGTATTAATGGAAAACCTTGCCAAATACTATTCGATACCGAAGCCAGTCATTCATTTATATCAAAAAGTTATGCCAAAACCTTGAATTTACCCTTTTATAAGATGGCTAAAACCTTAAATGTTGGACTTCCTTCTAGAGCCCAACTCAGTGCAGCCAAATTCTGTGATTTGTAAGTACCTTTGAATAAGAAAACATTCCAAGCTAAGTTGATAATCCTGCCTATAGCAAATTTCAATATCATCTTAGGCATGAATTGGCTCAGTGCACATAATGCTACAATAAATTGTCAGAAGAAGAAGATCACCCTTCAATCGTTCGATGCTTTTGAAACCTTCGTAGGAAGGTTTACAACCTAAAGATCATTGATTATCGTAATCAAAGCAGAAATATTGATAAATAAGGGTTGTGTAGCATTCTTAGTCATGATCATGGGCAGTACCAAAAAGGATGTCTCCCTTTTTGATATCAAAGTTGTTAAGGAGTTTGCTGATGTATTTTCTGAGGACTTGCCTGGCTTACCTCCATCGAGGGAAGTAGAATTTTTGATCAATCTAGTTCCTGGAACACAACCAATTTCCAAAGCACCATATAGAATGGCTCCTAAAAGTTGCAAGAGCTTAATGTGCAATTGTAGGAACTCTTGAATAAAGGCTTTATTAAACCTAGCATGTTTCCTTAGGGAGCACCTATTCTGTTTATTTAAAATAAAGATGGATCTATGCGAATGTGCATAGATTATAGAGAATTAAATAAAGTAACCATTAAGAACATATACCGACTTACTAGAATTGATGATTTGTTCGACCAGTTATATGGTGCGGTTGTATTCTCAAAAATTGATTCGAGATCAGGATATCACCAACTGCAAGTGAAAGATTCAAATGTTGAGAAAACAACATTTTGCACTTGTTATGTACACTATAAATTTCTTGTGATGTCTTTTGGACTCACTAATCCACCTTCAATTGTCATGGACCTGATGCAATGAGTCCTAAAACCTTATTTGGGTAAATTCATTATTATGTTCATTGATGATATCCTCATATATTTCAAAACCCTAAAATATCATGAAAATCACTTAAGGGCAATATTTGAAACCTTGCGTGATCATGAGTTATACACAAAATTGTCAAAGTACGAATTCGGGTTAAGTTCAGTAGCTTTTTGGGGCATGTAGTGGATGCTTAAGGAATCTGTGTTGATCAACAAAAGAGTAGTGCTATCCAAGATTGGATGTAGCCAAAATCAATAACTGACATCTGAAGTTTTTTGGGATTAGCAGGTTATTACCAAAAATTTGTTAAAGGCTTCTCCCAAATCGCCTCCCCATTGATTAGGCTGACTCAGAAAGCCATGCTATTAATTGGACTTCAGATTATGAAGAAGCATTTCAGGCTTTAAAGAATACACTTTCTTCTGCCCCAGTACTAGTTCTACCTAAGAAGAGTTTGAATTATCAAGTTTATACTGATGCCTCAGAAGCCAATCTAGGGTGTGTTCTGATGCAAGAAGCTAAAGTTATTATGTACGCTTCTCATCATCTGAAGCCGCATGAAAGAAATTATCAAGTCCATGATCTTGAACTAACAGCAATAGTCTTTGCCATGAAGATCTGGCGTTACTACTTGTATGGCATCCAGTGCTTCATCTATACCGACCATCAAAGCCAAAAATACATATTCACCCAGAGAGAACTGAATTGCCAGTAGAGATGGTGATTAGAACTAATCAATGACTATGATCTGAATATCCAGTATCATCCAGGGAAAGCAAACGTGGTAGCAGATGCTCTCAACCGTCGTGCTATGCTTACAATAATGATTGTCAGTAGCTCCTTAGAAGAGGAATTTTGCAAATTATATATCAAGCCAGTCTGTGGATATTTGCTAAGTGAAATAATATCAATGACTAATACGGAGCCCACTTTCCATAGGGATGTCTCCATATCTCATATAAAAGATGAATATTATTTGAACTTCAAGCAAGTAATCGAAAGTGTTCATCATTCTGATCAATGATTTCATAATATTGCTATCTATCAAGGCCATTATTTATGGATTCCTAAATCCATGCATCGCAAAGTACTTATAGAAGGCTATAACTCGGGATATGCAATTCACCCTGGATGCGCTAAGAAGTATCAAGATCTCGAACAATCCTTTTAGTGGCTTAGGATGAAGAAGAGCACAACTAATTTGGTAGCTAAGTACGATGCTTGCAATCTAGTTAAAACTAAGCATCAAAGGCATGGTGGCCTGCTTCAACCTCTTGAAATTCCCGAGTGGAAGTTAATATATCTATGGATTTCATTATGGGATTGCCTCATGCAAAATTTGGAGCTGATGCTATATGGGTTATAGTTACCAATTAACAAAATTCATGCACCTCATTCCCATTCATCAAACAAATTCAGTTGAAAGGCTCACCATGCATTAAATTAAGGAGATTACAGGCTGCATGGAATCCTTATGTCAATAGTGTCTGACGTAGACAGTAAATTTACTTCTAAGTTCTAGGGACCACCCTAGTGAAGAGTACAACTTTTCATCTACAAATGGATGGTCAGACAAAAAAAGTAAGCCAAGTGCTGGAAGATTTGCTTAGGCTATGTATTTTTGATTTTGCCAGTTCTTGGGAAGATCACCTTCCGTTGGTGGAGTTTGTGTCTAACAATAGTTTTTAGGCCAGTATAAAGATGGATCCTTAGGAAGCCTTGTATGGCAAAAAATGCAGTACTCCTTTGGCATGGTCTAAAATGGAAAGTGTTCAGTTGTATGGATCAGAATTGGTTGAAGAGACTAATAATAAGATTCAATTAATTCAACAAAGGATTTGCACAACCCAAGATCAACAAAAAAAGTACCATGATATTCACCATCATCATATAGAGTTTAATGAAAGAGATTTTGCCTATTTGAAAGTTGGTCCAATGAAGGGAGTCTTTAGATTTGGCATAGCAGGGAAACTCAATCCTCGTTATGTCAGACCTTTTGAAGAAACATCTAAGGTAGGATCTTCAGCCTACATGTTAAACTTTCCTGATGACTTTAAAGCAATTCACAATGTGTTCCATGTATCGTCATTAAGAAAAGGACTCCGGGACCCCTCTCATTTGGTTAAGCTCCCAGAATTTGAGATCTAGCCTGATTTATCTTATGGTGAAGAACCGATCCGAATCTTGGCCCGTGATCAAAAGTAGCTGAGGAACCACTCTATTCACATGGTCAAGATTTAATATATGAATCGTTTGTATGGCAAATCTACTTGTGAAAAGGAAGTGGACATGCACCGTAAATATCTAAATCTCATTAACCCAGGTACTTCTTTAACTCCATGACCTTTCAATTTATTATCCTAAGTTCTTACTTTATTTCTTTCAACTTGAGTGATGTTGAGGAAGATATTGTTCTTAAGTAGGGGAGTCTGTAACTACCCTATGTTGTTACTCTAGTCATTAGGACTCAACTAAGTCCTAATTTTGATTCCATCACTCTTAATAAGTTATTAGACCATGAAGTTTTGGTCCAAAATAGGTGTCAAATGGATCAACCCTGATTTTGAGAATTTCAAGAACCCTAGAATTTGCCCTATTTAAATTGACCTCAAATTAAAAATTTGACTTCGCCATTACGCTCATCACCCCCAAATTAGTTAGGGGTGATGTTTTGGAGGCATTTGGAAGTTGTTGGATTTTTGATGAATATTTTAATATAATTTAAATACTCTAAAAAGTTGAATAATTAAATACTTGTCGAAATCGATATTCGACTTCATCATTGTGTTCCTCACCCCTCAATTAGCAATGGGTGAATTATTGGAATTTTTTTGCAATCATTTAAGAACTTAAAATTTTAATTAATTAAGTTATACAAATTATTATTTAATCTTTAATTATTCCTTCCGGTACTTTCTATCCGTCTCCCGTTAGCAAGTTCATTTAATTAAATGGCTCAATACTTGCGCCATTTGATCGACCCAATTGTTAGATTGGATAGTTGGGGAGTTCTCTTTGCCCATTCGAACCATGGGGCTTCCATGCACCGATCCTTGGCTACACGCAGTGAAGGCCTGCCGCGTGTAGAGCTACCCGACCACTTGGTAGCCTCGTCAACATCCCTATTTAATCCCATTTCTTCTCCTTATCTTTGTTTGCATCCTTTGTAATCAATTGAAGGCCAGAGCACCACTCCAGCTCTTGCATTTGTCAAGCAGGCTTGTCATCTCGAAGAACCCTAAGGTACCTCGATACCCTTTTGATCTCCAATTCTAAATCTCATGTATTAGTCTTCCAGTTATTATTGTTATGTTTTGTGTAATTGATCAAATCAATTTTTATCAATTCAAAGTAATCTTTTGTAAAGCCCTTTTGTTGAACCTTAAAACTCTAGGGTTTGTCCCTAGCGTTGAACCAAGAGGCTAGGGTTAGGGTTTTTTGATTCTTCGGGAAGGTCTGGTTAGGGGCTCTCTATTAGTGTATTGCTAGCGCTCAAGAGGATCTGGTGCACCGATTGGAGGGATTCCTGAATTTCTGCATCTCCGTTCACGTCAGGGATGATGGGAGTTCAGTTCAAGTCAGGTCAGGCCTGGCCCGACATTGTTTTGCATGTGCTTTTCCATGTAACTAAGTGAGTGGGTCTCGCTGCTGCAGCCAGCTGTCGATTCATGGGGCCCGTGCTAACTACTGTGTTGCGGCTTTCCATGGGGCCCGCCCTCCTCAACGGCTACCTGTGGGTCCCACTGCACTAATCATTAGTTAACCTTATTAATCATTAAAGCTAACTAATTGATTTAAATAAATTAAATTAGATAAATTGCAAAACTTTAAACACTTTTGTTTTGCAATTTAACAATCCAAATGTCTTAATGTTATATGTCATTTCAATCAGAAAAATATCAGGAACAATATGTCAGTGTCAAATTTTCATTTGTATGAGTATTTAATATAATGACATTTTAGGACCTCCCGCTTAGTTTAAACCCTAGAAAACTTTAACCTCTCATAAAATTTGCAACCACTGATCCAAACATAGCCAATATGTGTCTCATTTTAATCAAGAGATTATCAGAAATGTTTCTATAGTGTTAATTTTGCTATTGGACTCCTGGATTGACTAATGACAATTAGGACCCTTTCCTAAATACCCTTAAACCATAGAAACTTCAATTGATCATAACTTGATCAATTGAACTCCAAATTAGGTAGTCCAATATACTTATTTGATCAGGAACACCTAATAAATAATAAATGGTAAAAATATTTATAATTTGGTGATTATATTTATTAATTAGTCATAATCACCCTAAGCCTTGATTAGTTAATATTGGCAAAATTAATGATCCAAATTGAGTGATTCAAGTTTATTATAGTTCCTTAAGTAGAATAGAATTCAGTGGTGTGATCGGTTTTATAATTCTATGATTAATTTCACTAATCACTCACTAATCACCTTTAACCTAAATTAGCATATAAATATAAATTCAAGATTTATAATAAAATAAGCGAGTAAATGCAAGCACTTTTGTAGCACCCCGCCCCATCACCGCGAGCAAAAGAGAAAAGTAATGTACCTCAACCTTGGCGGAGGAGCGGTGCGCTACTCGGGAAGGCCGGGTATACAAGAAAAACCCATCTCCTCGATATGCTAGTAAGAACTGAGTCATGCTGAAGGTTGCTAACTTGAATCCTAAGAGTAGGATCGAGATCCAATACCTAAGATAAGAGTGAAATGCTTATCTTAGATATTAGGCTAGTACGTATACAAGGTCCAAGGAGGTAAATAAGAACCCGATATACGTTATTAATATATATCAATATTTCTAGTATGCTGATCACATCACAAAACTAAGTATAGTAGTATAACAGAGTGCGGAAGCTAAAAGAAAATCATCCAGAATACATTCATCACAAGTAGTAATAGCCATTCATCTCAGAAAAGAAAAGTAAAATACATCCAGAGTTTATTATAAACAGATTTAAAATGTAGAAACATAAAGAGCCTATTTATAATGCTGAAATGAGCTAAAAAGTAAAAGTAGGTGCTCGATCCACTACAGCTCCACATGCTTCTCCTGGGTCTCCGGTACATCCTCCTGACCTATCTCCACAAACTCCTCAGGATCTAGCAAATTGTCGGATCCCAAAAGTACCCCGTGTTAGACAAGAAGTCTAACACATCGCAACTAACTATACAAAACTAAACTAAACATAACAAACAGAAAAGTAAAGCAAAACTGTAAAAGAACTGAGGAAAAGTGCATAGTAAAGAAAACTATAAATGCTAAGTAAATAGAGCAGTAAAGGCCAGTTAAAGTGGAGGTATCACCAAATGAAAGCTGAAAGTAAAATAAACACCATGATGAAAGAGATGCTATATGCTGCACTATATATCACTAAAATGATGCACACAAATATGCTACACCATGGTATATTCCATAACTATCACTGAAGGCTTATGAGTAGTATGGTCCAATGTAAATACACTAGTTAAGAAGTCAGTATGGTGATGCAGATGCACCCTAAAATTCCCCAGTCTATGTATATCACATTTTGTAACCCATACAATATCACTAATACCAATGTATCACTACAGAAGGAATGAGTTAAATTCATGTTTATGCTTATGCTTATGAAACTATGTTAAATGAATGAAAAATTTAGAAATCAATGAAGAGTTTAGTAAGAAACAATAATGAATTCTAAGTCCCTACTGTGCAGAATCCTTCTAAAAGGATTCTGACTCCTAACTTCTAGATCGATGATTAATTGCAGTTGCATATTTATTTAGAGAATACTAGATGAGGTGTTTGTATACACATATTCAGTACATTGCAATAAAAGGATTCTTATTACTTAGGTTGATTAAGCCACCCTAACAAAGTGATCTTCATTAGGAGGCACCACCTGATGGTAATTCTGTATCTCAAGCTAAGTATTAAGTTGCTATACTCACAATCATACTTAGTGTCTTAAGGAAGGTAAATCTCATTACTTAGTTTATTTGAGCCACACCTATTGAAGCAATCTTCACTATGAGGCATTGCCCGTTGGTAACTTGTATTTCAATTAAACTAAGGAATGAGTACCCATTTAATACACTCTTAGGCTTAAATGATTTATTCTAATGGGACTGTATTCGTCTAATCCCACTGGATAGAACTTGCTCATAAGTCCTTATTAGAATGAATCGACCAATTTTGAATATTACTGGAGAACCAATAATATGGGTATACTATACTACACCACCCAATAATCGGGGTTCTCACAAGACTATTTAATAGACCAAGGAATTATTAGAACTAGTAATACTTATACTCAATGGGTGAGAATTATGCAAGGTTTCACTAACTTGTGATCAAGGATCACCAAACATGGATTCTACCACGAGGAGAAGTGTCACTCTAAGGTTTTTAGGTGAACTCTACCACAAGGGGTTAAGATCAATTTCTATGGTTTCAAAGTTATCTAAACTACTACATCAATGAATCACACAAGGATCTCCTACCACAAGGTAGATGTATTTTAGGTCTTTTAAATATTTTCAGGACAATCTTATGAAGAAATGCTTAAGGTCTCCCATTCTAATTTCTAATATTAACACTTTGGATTCTATTCTGTACTTAGATTTAGAATGATCATACTAGATGACTAAGCCATATGATCACACCTTAATGTAGGGATAAGGGATTCAAATTTAATATATTATTAAAGTTTAAGATCATTTATTAAATCAGATGGTTTTATTAATCTTTTATGCCAATAGTCTTGCTTAGGAGCAAATCAAGGATCTCAAGGTTTGATTCAGATTGAAAAGTTACATAGGACTATTATTAACCTTAATTTGTTTAATTCAAATGTTTAAAATCAATATCAAATCAGAATGCATTATTGGAAAATGTCAAGTCCATAGTCTTATAATCAAGTTGATTAAGTTAAGGTTCTTAAGTATTTGGACCTTAATTAAATATGTTGGACCCCTATCCTTCTTTAATTAAGATCATGAATTTGGTTAATGATCAATGTCAAATCAGTGAGTTAATTATGTATTATTGGTGGCAATCTCAGACCTAGATCAAGTCTTAAAAACTTGATCCAAGTCTTAAGATTTCTTAAGTTAATTAAGGTGTTTAAGGTTCTCAAATTTAGATTGGACCAAGTTATACTTACTAGATTTACCTAGATGTTTTCAGTACATCTAACCTAATGTTATAAGTTACTTTTGATAATCAGATTTTTATAAAATAGGGGATACTTAGTGCTAATCAAATCCTAATTCAAGTCAAAATGGATTAGCACATAAGTATAAATCTAGCCATCATGATTGCATGGACTTTAGCACACAAGTTTTGTTTAATCATACAATTAATCAGAGTCTATGTTTGCTAAGATCCAATAAGTATAAGTCCTAATTTTTATTAATTAAGATTTAACAAGATTATGGCATATGCTAAAATACATCACTCAAAAAAATAAATCCCTTAGCACATGCATTCTACTTATCATAAGTGAACTAATGGCACCCTAAACAGGCAATTTGGATAAGTACAATTACTAAATCACCCTAATTAAGATCTAGTGTAATTAAGCAATAATTAAATATTTAACCATCAGATGTCCATTTTTATTTTATATTCTGGTCCCTTATGTTTTGCTGATCATTTTCATGTATAATATCATAGGATTTGGACAAGTGGATTAAAAGTTATTCAAATAATACATTCTGTATTTTTATTTAATAAAAATTCCAATAATTCGATATTAATTAAAACGGCTCGGCCCGTAATCCGAACTGCGCGGGTCGACCGGGACCCGAAGACCCGGCACTGTCGCACAGCGCGGGTCATGGGTCGACCCAGCCCGCACAGTGCCGTCATCCCCGCTCCTTCGTCCCGAGCCAGGGATCCGATTAGGGGAAACCTAATCGCCAAATCCCGGCGCATCCCGACCACGACACGACTAGAACTCGATCGCTACACGATCACCGTGGTCAGAAGTGTCGAATGGGACCCGAAGCCCTCTGTGAGATGGTCTGGATCGACCGAACCTTACTCACCCAAGGGCTCCTCCTTTGGAGCTACAGTTGAGAGATAATTCTCCCCACAGAGGCCACACCAGACCCCAAGCTCGATCCCTACACCATTAGGGAGGTGAGGTTGATCGAAGCCCTCTGGTGAGAGGGTCTGGGATGGTTTGGATCACCGGGTCCTTACTCGACCGAGGTGATCCTTAAGAAGTTTAATCCGATCGATCGATTCGATCGATCGGGGCTAGCCTAGATCTTAATCTTGATACCCTTGGGTTTGAGATGACAATACGGACTCAGACGCATCAATAGGGACAAGGTCCGAGCCTCATTGGCTCGAGACCAGTAAGTGGGGTACCTGGTTTTGTCGGGATTGCTTGCAGACGCTACAGAGGGGGATGTCGGCTGGCTGAGCTCCCTTGGATTTCTCTGAGAGTTCCTGAACTATAGGAGACTCTCCTATCAGTGGTACACAAGCTCAGGGACTCCTGGAAGAAGCTCAGCAGCTCGAAAATTCAGCAATGGGAGCTCAGGAATGGCGGAAGGAAGCTCAACTCCAATTGATCAGCAAGGATCAAATGGAGGAGTGTTGAGGCTATTTATAGCCTCAGGGGAGTGTAGGGAAGATTCTAGAGGCTCTAATTGGGCTGGGGAGGGTCGGAGTGGTCGGGCCATGGCCGAGCTCTCGAATTTCCAATTCGAGCTCGGCCGGGTCGCGAGGCCCTATTGGGTCTCTTGGCCATTAGGGGAGGTGTGCTAACGGTCTGCTGAGGTGGAAGCAGGAGTGGCGGACAGAGGAGGCAGCTGGCAATACGGGGGATCTCTCGGTCGGGTGCACGAGCGCGTGGAGACGAAGATCCACAGTACCGTGTGCCTTGGATGCCGTCTGATCTTTTGATTAGATGGCGCTGCAGCTAGGATCGTCCAGATCCTAACGACCAATCGCGGGGATGATCCTGGCCTTAAGATCCACGGGGTGGATCCAACGATGGATCCGTGGTTCCGCGGGATCTGATCTTAGCCGTTGGATTAGTAAAGCGCGATGTCTAGAGTCACAGGGCGCCGCTGTCGCGTGACCCAGGCTCCGCAGCGGACCGCTCGCGGTCCGCACAGCGAATCCCAGCTATTAATTCAGGTATAAAGGTATAATTTCAATTATGAATTAATAGGAACCCTTATGTACAATTAAACCATTTTAATTTAAATTGAATTATGGCTCAAATGATTTTCAAATTGCACCAAAATTTTACCCTTAGCTAATTTGGGGGTGAGAAATCCAAAAATGCAATCATATTTTAATTTTGAGATCAAAATATTTTAGGTCTAATCTAGGGCATCTAGACTGATCCAATTATCATTTTGAACTTAGAGAAGTTCAATGGATTTCAATTTTTCTAGATAGGCTCAGTTTGATGTTCTATAAGCAATGTGTTTAAAATTTTGATCAGGTTACTTATACTTTTGCAAGGTTACAACCTAGGGTTGTTACAACTTTTAAGTTAGAATAGTATACTTTGATGGTTTTCTCGCTAATTTCAAGAAAAAAGAGCAGATGAGCAACATTGTGGACAAAAATAGAAAATCAGGAAGAAAACTGCTACAGCACGCTATCGCGCTCACAAACCCGAGAGCTTGGCACTACTGCATGCCATAGCGATACAAACCCTAGAGCTCTGCGCTACCACATGTCGTAGCTGGTACAAAGCTGAAAGCTTGGTGCTACCGCACGCTGCAGCGGAAAAATAGGGCCAAGACTTAATGAAAGGAAATTTAAGGCATCCCGCTACCGCACGCCATTGCGGGTACAAACCCGAGAGCTCGGTGTTACCACGTGTCATTGTGTGCAACAGAGCCAAGACAAAATGAAAAGAAATTCAAGGCATCCTGCTGCCGCGCACCACAACGCGCTGCACCGGCACAAACGCGAGAGCTCGACTCTATCGCACACTATAGCGAGTACAAATAGAGAGCTCAGCACTATCGTGTTCTGTACCGGGCACAAGCAATGAGCTCGGCGCTACCGTGCACTACGGATACAAACCCGAGAGATTGGTGCTACCGTGCGCCACAGTGGATACAAACTTGAGAGCTCGGCGCTACCGCTACCGTAGAGCCCGATGTGATTTTAGCTAGGAATAAGAATTAAAAGCAGTAAGGGAATGCCAAAAATCTCAAATCCTTTGCCTTCTCATAGCTGCCATTAACTCAAAATGCAATCAATTCTCTTCCTTTTCAAGAGAACAAAGGAATATTCAATTTTAATTTATTTAATTCTTGAGGAGATAAAAGTTGGGTGACATAATGCAAGACACTTTGCTCAGCATCTATAAAAGATGAAAAGAAATACCAAGGAAAGGTTGTTCCCTTCTTTAACATTCTTAGTTCCCAAATTAAAAAATTGCTACAAGAGAGAAAGGAGAACCCTACCCAAGGAAGGAGAAGGTGACCACCAAGAAGAAGTTGGAAAGAAAACACGAGGATCGGGTAGGAAGGCAAGTTGGAGAGCAAGGCAAAAACCAGGAGAATATTTTCAGCATGTCAATCTTAAGGTTCCTTTCCTTATCTAATATTTTCTGCATTTCATTTGTGATGGAAAGCTAAACCCTCCATAGGGAGGGTTGAGCTAAGTCATGTAATAGATTTTGGGATAAAACGGTGTTTGTACTAAATCTCTCAATGAATAAAGTCTTTATCATTTCTTTGGCTTAGATATGAATCTTGTTTGTATGCATGCTGTGTGAATGAGTGTATTTATTTAAATTAAATGGTTATTAAAGAGATAAATGCCAAGCTAACTAACTATATTAAGTTTAGGGAAATGCACATAAAGGTACTCACCGCGAATATATATTCGTTGTGCGAGGATTCTCGGTGTAAGCACCTTAAGATTGACATGATGAGTTGAACTTGGTAACTTAACCCTCTTAGAGCTCTATGGCTCATAAATTGGCGTAAAGCTAGGAATATGTGCATTAGTGCCTAGAGCTCAGTGACAAGCACTTGAGCCTAATAGCACTTTTCTTTGAGCTCAGTCGAGAGATTGAAGCATGTGAGCTAAGATCCACCAATTATGCTCTGTAGCTCATCATAAGTTAAAGGAGGAAGAGGAAGGATTGTGTGCTTGTGGATGAATGTGACATAATCCACTTAGCCCAATAATTCACTTCCTTATCTAAATAGCGAGGGAAGCATGTGATGATAATTGAGTGGAATCAATTTTATGTGATCATTGTAATTAAAAGTACAAATTTGATAACTTAGACATAAAAATCAGATTTAACTAATATCGATCACATAAGGGTCTACGTGCCGAGATTGAATCTTCTTGAGTTCTTCTTGAGCACTAGGTGTGACATAGTAGGAATTAGATGACACTCTAAGGAACACTATTGGCACTTGATTATAATTTGCATGTGAACAAGTCTCATTAAGAGTTGATAAATACAAATACTTACACCATTCCCATAATAGATTATATGATAAAACCAAACTCTCCATTCTTCTCAAACTAGTATTTTCGAACTAAGAACTTTGTACATCTAATTAGGAACCAACAAAACCCCCATATATCATTTGTATAAACATTATTAAAAGTAAATATACCTTAGTAATAAAATAATCCATTTCATGTGGATGATAAATCTCAAAACTTACATTCCATTATAACATTAAACCATGTACACTTGCGGGTAAGTGAAGACATGTATTTACAGTCTGTCACATAACTTAATCAAATGAAGTCCAAATTAAGTCTTTCAATTATAATACTCAGTATGTTATAGGGAAGCTATAGCAACTGAGTTTACTAAATTGGACACCATTTGAGAAAGTTGGGTTTTTGACCCTTTCATAAACTTCAAAATTTCATAATTGAACCCTAGAATTGTTTTGACCATAACTTGGCCATTTAATATCAAAATTCAGTGATCTTATACTCTATGGAATCCTTAAATAGTAGTAAAAAACAATAGTTGGTGTACTTATTGTCTATCTTCATATTAGACAGTAAGTAACCATTTTCCAATAATAAGTATCAATTTGGAGTCCTAATTCATAAAGCTAAATTTTAGACCCTAAAGTAGGGGCAAAATTAAGTTAAAGTATCCTTAAAACTTAGAAACATAATATAATCACTAAAATCAGTAATATAATCGATTTGGAATCAATTTAGGGTGCTTAGACTCATTAAATTGCCTTTTTATGAAAAAAAAAAATCCTAAAGTTCACTTAAAATCTCCTAAGTCTTAAATTAAGTTCCATAAGGTGAATTTAGCTTATCTTATGCCCTCCATAAGTCTCCTAAATTAGAAAATGAAGATAGTCAAGATTAATTAACATCAATGCTTAAATCTTTTCTTATCCTAACATAAATCCTTAGGAGCTCCTTTAATCTTTAGGGTCTTCTTCCTTATGAATTAGGAATAGAAATTAGGTTAGATTTCATTCATTGAGTAAATGGGTTACTCAAAAAATGAAACCTTGGTTTTATAGCTTTCTAGAATTTCATCCTTAATTTATGATTATTTATATTTTAACTTTAGTTTAAGTTTAGAGATCCATCTTATTAAGCTTGACTTTGCTTAATAAGATAACCTTAATTTGTAGTTCATGAGAGTTAGGTTTTACCTCATACCATTAGTCTTAGAACTTATTGTATTAAGAGGTTAAACCCCAATAATTGGAGTTTAACTCTTAATCTCCTAATCTTGATTTATATAAATTTAGTTGGCTTGGGAATTAATTAAACTCATCAATTAGGACGTACGATTTATTATTCAAACTTATATAAGCATTATTGATTGAATGAAATGTGTTAGAACTTGATTAGTTCTAATTTCTTTGAAGTTAATAAGATTGATATTCTGAGTCTATACATGATAGCTAGATATTGAAGATCCTAAGCTTGTATTCTCTCAGATTAGTTAAAACAAATTAAATTAGAAAACAAGTGATATGACAAAGTTTTGTATAGTGCTATTTACACATTTTATTATAATCTTTTTTTTCTTGTTTTAGACCTTTATATTAGTGACATATTAGATGAAACATATAATATTTGATGAATATTCTATGTTAGATTTGAAATTTTCATAGGGCATATTCATAAGTAAAAGAGGAGAAATGAATTTTAGTGATTTTTATTATATTTGTGGAGTGTGTCTTACTTAGTCTGTAATTATAGTGTGGTAGTATATATTTGAGATGACATTGATTTAAGAAATTTTTCATAGAAGCAGAAATTATATTTGAGACCTTGTTAATATAGGAAATTTCTCCTAGATAGTATATTTTCTTTGGATCTGTTAATTTGAGAATTTTCTTCTAGATGGTATATTTTGTATGGACCTGTTAGTATATAAACTTTATTTTAAATATTCAGAAGGATTTGAGTAGCATTTACTATTTGGAAAGACTAATGTAAGACCATGTCCATATGAGATAGAACTTTCATTTTATATCTTCTACTTTATATTGTTCAGTATTTATGCAGTATTTCAGTATTTACAGTATTTTCTATAATTATGTGCACATTCAATAGTTTTGTTTATATCGATAAGCATGCTAGGATAAAAGTTTAATTTTAATTCTGCTATATTCATTTTATTTATAAAATTAGCATATGTGAAATTCATCATATTTGCTTAGGATGTTTGTCTCACTTAGTAGATTTCATATATACTTTGCTTAATCTTTTCTGTAGCATTGGGTTGAGGTATGTGCTTACCTCACATTTTGCTTAAGTTATAATTATGTGATTATAGCTTTTCCACTATTTTTGTTGCTTTATTGCTCTTAAATTGCATAGGACATTTGTGATATCATTTAATACATAAAATTCATAGCTTAAAATGTACCTAGACAATTTGTCTAATCGAATTTTCTTTTCTTTTAGCTGGGACCCTGTCATTGTGAAACTGACAATGACAAATTTCGAGCTGTTTGAGGTGATTGGGCCTTCTGAAGAGCTTGTTCAGGAGGAGGAGCGTGTTGGTGAAGATTATTAGTCTCTTTTTATTCTTGCTTATGAGGATGAGTGTTTAGCTATCATTTCATTAAACTTTTAATGTTTTGTAATAATTTAGGCTTTGATTGTATTTTCTTTTACTGCTTATTTATTCTGAGTTAGATATTTATCTATCTTATTATAGATGCATGGATGCTAGTATTTGATATTTCTTCTTTCGCATCTTGATATTCTAATATACTCATTAAGGGAATGTTTTATTTGCTATACTTAGGGCATATCCTTCTATTGTAAGTGGATTATGGATGCTTATTCCTAATCTAATACTAAGTGAGGGATTGCCTAGTGATGACCACCACTTAATCCTAAGTTGATTAAGGGGTGATCGCTACACATTCCAAGTCCAAGAGTGTCACAAGTACAGGATTGAATGCCTAGTTTGAAAGAAAAAATAGTTATCGGGTCATGCTCCTTTTCGTCATGCATTTCGATAAGTGCAGTTAAACAACCTATGCATTTCAAGTTATATTTCTTAGGACACTATAAGTATGTTTGTAATTACAATATTTAACAACTTAGTTTGAGAGAATAAACTATGACCGGGTCATGCCCCTTATTGTCATGCATTTTGATAAGTACAAATAAACAAACTAAGTGTTAAAGTTTACCTTTTCATAAACATACCAACTATGCATATACAACCTCTTCAGTTGATGAGTTTAAGTTCAAATCTTAGTTAATTCCATGCAATAGATTAAACTTAGGAGTCATAATTCATTTAGATGAATTCTGCACAATTGAGATAAATGGAATCATTACTTGGTATTGTATTGATTTATGAATTTCGATGATTTAAAGCATATAGTCATAAAAGCCTTTGCATATCATAAAATGCATAAGTTATGTCTGCATTAATAAAGCAAATAAGATCACCTAAAGACTCTGTTAGCGGAGCAAATGATCTCACCTAAGATCTATGAAGTGCCATATGACACCAAATCAGCATATCAGTGGCATATTCAGATTCATAATTATGAATTCAGTGAATACAACATTAAATTATTATTTATTCAGTTTCAGAATGTTTACTACTTTCCTTACATTTCAGTAGTTAGTTGTAATTTCTGTTCACTCACTATTTTCTCTACATTTCAGTATTCAGTTAACAGTTTCAGTTTTACCTTTTAAATTTGTATTGTATTTAGCTTTTAACTATTTTACTATGTTTTATACAGTTTTACTTAAACTATTTAAAAGCTAAATAGTAGATAACCTTAACTATTAGAGTAGCTTTTAATGTGTTATAATTATTATCTAACATGTGGTACTTTTGGGATTTAGCAATTTGCTAGATCCAGAGAAGCTAGTGGAGCCAGATTAGGAGCCTTTACGAAAGATTCAGGAGGAGTTCATGGAGCATTAGAGGACTCTCCATCAGCCTTTACTTTCCGCATTTGTTTCTGCAATTCAGTATTTAGATTGTTCTCTATATTTTTATTTTGTAAATAGTTGTAATAACATTAGATATATTTTCTTTTATTTTCTGAGATGGATACTTTACTTAGCTTCTGTGATGAATATTTCTGAATGTATGCTTTAGCTTCTGCACTCTATTTTTACTTCTACTTATACTTAGTATTGTGATATGATCAGGATATACATAAAATGCTAGTATTCGTGTAACTTGGATCTTACCTTTATTCCTAATCTAGAATACACTAGTACCATATCTAATACTTAAGATAAGGATACTACAATTATCAAAGCTCACATAATCTCCCAGCAGAATAAGAGTTTCCATGAACTAGTCAAAGCTGCCTGTTTACAAGAAAGTTTTCATGGGGAAATGGATAGGAAGAGAAAGGCTAGCTTTGTGCAGCCCAGAAGAAGAAACTTTTGTCCTCGGAAGGTGGCCAAGGTGTATAGTATTGAAGCCAAACAACCCCAAGCAGAACTTTTTGAATACAAACACTGTCATCCGTACAGGAAATGTTACTATTAGGGTAACATGTGTTATACTTATGACTGTCAGGGCCTTCATGTTTACCATTGCGAAGCCAAGGTTACTATCGATGGAGTACCCATCACCCGCTCCCGGAGTGATCAGGTGTTCCATCCCAACCACTAAATAGTTGAGCTCTTGCCATGGCTATGATGCCAGTCTTAGCTCCTTCTACTAATCCCAAGGCTGCAGTTCCTACTTTAAAACTAGCCTACAACCATCAGATCCAAAGGCCATAGAATAAGCAACCAATTACTCTTGCATGAGTGTACATATTAACTCTTGCTTCTGCATCGAAAGATAATGATGTCGTTTTTGGTACGTATTAAATTTATTTTAAATTTCTATTCTATTATTTTAGCATTTCTTGAATGTTTCAAATAATGATTTTATTATTGCTATGATCATAGACACATTATCAATTAATGGTAAACCATGTAATCTTATTTTTGATACTAGAGCAAGTCACTCATTTGTATCAAAAAATTGGGTTAAAGCCCTTAATCTACTATCATATCATTTAGCGAACTCATTAAGCATCAGGCTACCTTCTGGAGCCCGCATGCAATCTTAGCAATTCTATAAAATAGAAATTCCTATCGGTGAACAATAGTTTGAAGCTAAGTTAATCATGCTGCCAATTGCTAATTTTGACTTAATATTGGGAATGAATTGGTTAAGTAAACATGGTGCTTCTATAAATTTCCAAAAGAAGAAAATCACCCTAGGCAGCGGAAGTCAATCAAAGATGTTTGTTGGTAAATTCAGTACCCAAGCATCATTAATAAACATAATGAAAGATGAGAAGTTAATTAGGAAAGGATGCATCATGTTCTGACTAACAATGCTAGGTGAGAAGAAAGAACAAATTCCTATCGCTAAAAATTGAGTATTGTGTGAATTCTCAAATTTATTTCCCGAAGACCTACCTGGTCTTCCTCCTATTTGAGTAGTAGAATTCGAAATAGAATTAATTCCAAGAGTGCAATCACTATCAAAGGTTCCTTATTGCATGGCTCATAGAGTTATAAGCACTGAATAAGCAACTTCAAGAGCTACTCGAGAAGGGTCTCATTCAACCAAGTTTATCTCCTTAGGGAGTGCTAGTCTTGTTTGTAAAGAATAAAAATGGATTGATGTGCATATGTATCGATTACCATGAGTTGAACAAGGTAACCATCAAGAATAAATACCCATTTCCTCGAATCGATAATCTCTTCGATCAACTATCTAGAGCTAATGTGTTTTCCAAGATTGATCTACAATTAGGCTATCATCACCTAAGAGTCAAAGATTCTGATATAGAAAAGACAGCATTCAGAACTCAATATGGACATTACGAGTTTCTGATGATGTTGTTTGGTCTAACAAATGTGCCATCTATTTTTATGGACTTTATGTAGCGTGTGCTAAAGGTATACTTTGATAAATTTGTTATCGTCTTTATCGATGATATTCTAATCTATTCAAAAAATAAAGTGAAACATGAAAACCACTTAAGAGCAGTGTTTGAAGAACTACATAACCACGAGCTCTATGCCAAATATTCAAACTGTGAATTTTGGCTTGACTCAGTAGCGTTGTTGGGTCATGTGGTAGATGTTCAAGGAATTAAGGTAGACCAGAATAAGGTTAGTGCTATTCAAGATTGGTCACAACTAAAATATATAACCAAAAGTTTGTAAAAGACTTCTCTCATATAGCATCTCCTCTAACGAAGTTAACTCAGAAGGCAGTGCCTTTTATTCGAACTCCTGAGTGCGAGAACGCATTTTAGTCATTGAAAGATGATATTTCTTCTGCCCCAATTCTTGCATTACTAAAGAAGGTTTGAACTACCAAGTCAATACCGATGCTTCTGGCATAGGCTTGTGTTGTGTTCTAATGCAAGAAGGAAAAATTATTGCTTATGCTTCTCGTCAATTAAAACCGCATGTGAAGAATTATCAAGTACACGATCTTGAATTAGCCGTTGTAGTTCTTGCATTGAAGATATGGTGTCTTTATTTAAATGGCGTCTAATGCTCTATCTTCATCGATCATCAGAGTTTGAAGTACATATTCACTCAGTGAGAGGAAGATTACCGTCAGTGCAAATGGCTTGAGCTAATAAGCGATTATGATTTATCTATCCAGTATCATCCTGGCAAAGCAAATGTGGTAGCGGATCACTTAGTCGTCATACTATATTATCCAGTATCATCATGCCTCCACTTCAAGTTTGGTGCAATTTGATTTTTCCGATAATTTTGAGAATGCCTACTTTATTTAAACCTCAGAATCAAAATTGAAGTTCGCCATTGGACTCATCACCCCCAAATTAGCTTGGAATGGCATTTTGGGGATGTTTGGAAGTCATCAAATTTCCCAAATTGTTTTAATAATATTTAAATACTAAGAAAATAAGGATAATTAAATTGACCTTCGATCAAAAAATTAATTGTATTTTTGAGTTCCTCACCCCTCTATTAGATAAGGGTGAATGTTTGAGATTTTTTGGAGTACGTTTGTGTATTTAAATTTCAGTAAATAAATGAGTGTAATTAATTAGTTAAATAATGTAATTAATTTAAATTATTAAATATAATTAATATTATTTTTAGTGGTTATATGTCAGAACCGTGTGGATCCTATGCCTGAGGCTAGCACATGGACCAATGAGATCTGTGAATACTGTCGTTGGTTTAAAGGTTGAATTTAATGGATGAGACACATCCCGATTAGTCCAAATTGATCTAGTCATCGAATCTAGCATTTGATATGATAACTGAGGATCAGGGACTGTATGTCTCTATCCTTAGCTCTGTCACGTAGGCACATGACACCCAGTTGTGCCACGTTCCCCTGTAGCTGGTCTCCTTCAACTCAATTAAGCTACTAATTCTCCTCTACTCATCTTTTCTCACTCATCTAAGGTTATTGTTGAGGCATGTAGCTACGTGAGAAGCTAGTTGAGCTCGTCAAAGGTCTGTTGTGCCCTAACCCTATTGTACAGAGAGGGATTTTTGTGAAGCCCACAGGTACCAATCCATAACTTCTCTCCCTAAATTGATCTCCCTAATTGTTATTCTAAGTTGGGTTGCATCAATCTGAACCTCAATTAGGCTTGATCAAGGCTGGTCAAGCCCGGAATTAGGATCCTGTCCATAGTAGCTCCACGGAGATGCACAGGTCCACATTATTAAGACTTATGGCATCATCTGGTTCGCACTACTGGTAACCTTACGGGCTAGTTTTTGGTCTGTTGGGACGGCCATGGTGAGACCTCTCTGCCAGTATGTGGGCCGCGCCCGAGGACCTCCAGGTTTGACCGGAGGACTAAATCCTAGTTGCACTCCTGTGGGTTGGCGTCAAGACGAAGTATTTCAGACAGCGTGAGCTGAGGTCCGGACTGTCTCGCTAAACCAACACGGTTTGACCGTAGTCTACGTCATTAGTGCTGCGAGTACTACGTCGACACACGTCGCCCATTCAGACCGGCGAGTGTCCAGGCAGCACACGCCATTTTCAGCGCTACGCTGTTATCCATGCTGAGCCCATTTTTCAGCGCCCTGGTTATCCGCGCTGCGCCATCTTTTCTGAGCCTTTGGATTCAGTGTCAGTAGCTATTTTTCATTTAATGGATCTGTTAATTAATCATTATTCAATTAATTAGTTATTAAGGCTTCAAATTTCATTTAATCATAACTTTAATAATACATGTTCAAAATATACAAATTTAAATATCATTTAGATCAAAAAAATGAGACGAACACATTGATATAATTCAATTTAGGATTTGAACCTTAATTAGTAGTCCCGAAAATCCTAGAAATTCAATGTTGTCTGATTTTGACCTAATTAGTGTCATTCTTCTCCTTGTACAATAAGAATTGCATATTTTCTTATATTCTCTTATTTGGACAACAATTGGATGTTTTAGATATATGGCTCCTAAATTAGTGTAATTTTATAATTTCATAGTTTTATATTATGCTTGTTTTAATTTTTAAGCCTTAGGACAGCAAGCAGATCTCATTTAAATTACTTCACTTATCATTTCAAATTTATGTTTGGAACTTGACTTTTCATAATTCAGATGTATGAGTACTTAACAAAATCCTTGATTCAACCCTCAACTTTAGGAGAGATATTATAGGATTGATTTTACAACCTTAATTTCCTTGTGATCTTAAGAGCTAGATAATATTCCCAATTGGTAATGTTAACCTTAGCATATGTATAATGTTAGAATATGAACTTAATAGGATTAGTGTCCAACAATTATGATGAATCATAACATACTTTCCCTATAGCTCTTTGTTCTCCTTTAAGCTCTCTAGTATTTGAATTAGAAGTCTCATAAATATCTAATTTGAGTTAAGACATTCTATAAGTTTCCATAACCTATAACCTATAGTGAACTATAACTTGTAGTTAGTAATCCTTCCTCTTCCATACACTTAGACTTCTCCTATTAATGGATTCTAGCTAGTTCAGTGATTGATTTAGATAGAGCCTTTCAATTATAAGTTAGTTAGATGAAATTAATAAAACATTAACTTCTATTTTCCTTATTTTAGTAATCCAATTGTCTTGCCTTTCCCTACTAGTTCCATAGACCTTAAATCTTATAGTTTATATTGATTGTGTGTTTAGGAATAGGTAGAATAAGTATCAATTTGCATAAATATACTTATAAATTATTTTGTCATTTTATAAACTAAATCAAACAACTATTTTCCAAAATTGAATTCACTTATAGTATTACTTACAATTAACTTAGTGATCAATATATATATAATTCAATTGGGAGCTTAATTAGCTCAAATCATTAAGTTTGCTCATTAAAATTAAGTAACTTTGGATATCACATAGTTTATAAGTCTTTGAACTCCTTTAATACAAACTTTGCTTTGAGATTACAGCCTAGAACATACATATAAGATATTGTGCATAAATAAAACATTCATAACAAATTATTGGGATTTCTTGGTGATGGCCATGGGTAAGCTTAGAGGGGATATAAGGAAACCTCACATATCTTAGAGGAGGAGCGTGAGTGTTTATTTTCTATGAGATGCCATTTTCCTTACTAGTTAGGAAGACGTGCTTCCAAACTATACTTTCCAAACTATGCTTTCTTTACATAGTCTTTGACTATGTCCTCTTAGCCTAAGAGGCTAAGGTTCTTCCTATTTTACTTACTTTGTACTTTCATTTGATATAATGTGCTTTACTTACAATTTTTTATTTATGTAGTGTATGTTGCTTTAATTTCATTTTATGCTTCACTGCCTTAGTTTCCCTTACTTAGCATAATATTCATTGGACATATACATGTTTCCATTTCTTATTTTCATATGCACATTAGTAGTTTCTAGCCTTATTAACATGCTTTCTCCCTTACTTGTTGTTGTAGGCTAAAGCAAACCTACTTATGAGCTCTTACTCTTTTCCTTACTACTGTCTTCTTTATAGTTACATTTTCTTCCCTTAATTTGATGCTTTACATG
This sequence comes from Gastrodia elata, assembly GCA_016760335.1. Taxonomy (NCBI): domain Eukaryota; kingdom Viridiplantae; phylum Streptophyta; class Magnoliopsida; order Asparagales; family Orchidaceae; genus Gastrodia; species Gastrodia elata. The sequence continues at coordinate 11,247,269 of CM028670.1, read as the reverse complement.
CTCCATTGTAGAATTTAATTATAAATTAGCATATGTGATATCCAAATAAATTGTAATTAAAATTTAGCCAATCATAAGATGTACTTAGACTTTTTATTCTAACCACTTATTTTGTTTATCTTGACTATGCCCTACCGTATTTTATAAACCAAAAATATGATATATCTAAAGCATTTTCAGAGTAGTAGAGATGGACCTAGTTTTGAAATCTAGTGTACCTAAAGATTAATTTGCTTCCGCATTTCTTTCATTTTCTGTTTTGTGTGAGCGAGTGAATTTACTTTAATTGCTCTTTATAATTTCAAGTTTATAATAATTTAATTTTTGTAATGTTCTTACTTTATTCTCTAATGAATTTACTTTCATATTAAACTACTTGGTTTGGATAGTGGATGAATTGTATAGCTCCTACTTGAATATTTTCCAATTCTTACTTTCACTACTTCATATTTTTCAGCTTAACACCCTAACAAAGATACTTGGCCACATAGCACTTAATAGTTGGTTGGCTTCCTTCGAACCCGGTGTTAAGTGCTGTGGTAGTGCTCCAGCATTTGATTAGGTTCCCGATTAAGTGTTGGGGTTATTACAGTTGGTATCAGAGCCAAGGTTGAGTACATTAAGTTGATAAGATACCACTTATCTAAGGCATTCAACATGGAAAAGCAAGAACATTTAAGAATACCACCACAAGGAAGTAAATACACTTCTACTCCTATAATTGATCTAAATTTAACTTGAACTTTAAAATTGACTCTCATATGGCAGATCAATATTCAAAATTAAGGTACTATTCTAGGTTGTTCTTCCAATATTGGGAGGAAGATCATTTGAATGGCTTAAAGTTTGGTAGATTATACTTTGGAGTGTCTCGAGCTGGAGGCGACGTCCTGAACAATATTTTGAAGTACTGCGTGTTTTGAGGAGATTGTATCCCGGAGTTAGCTAGGGATTGGATTTCCTGTGTCACCGATACGTTTGAAGAAATTCATTGCCCCGACCAAATTTGCTTCAAGTTCTTGTGCCAAATCCTAGACAACTACACCAAGGATTGGTGGGACCACACCTTAGACAGACTTGTTCGAGAGAGCAAATATCTCCATCATGTCCCACTCTATTATGATTTGGAAATTATGTTTCATTTTAAGTGTTGTAGATGAACGTATATTTTTTCTTATAGTGACTTCTATTTTATTTCTGCTTTCCTGATACCTTTCATATTGTATTTCCTAAATCTCTTAGATTTTAATGAGAAGCTTTTCCATTTCTTAGTTTCTGAGTTATATCTTCCTTTCTCTTCTTAGAATGAATCCTGAATTGGATAATCTTGTTCCTTATGTGGCCAAGCAAGCTGCTTTAGTTACTCCATCTCCTAATGAGGAAATGAAACACCTCATGGAAATGATGAAATTAATGATTGAACCCCCAAACTCATGCTACAGAAAGATTGGCTTTTACAAGTATCCCATCTCATCCATCTTTAACTCCTTCTCAATCATTTCCAATTCTACCTCAATCATCCCTAACTCCACCTCAAACTCCTGCCCTAGTTCCTCAAGCAATCCCTATTGCTCAGCAGCCTATTCCTAGTCCAACTATGGATGATTTCATTCTAACCTTTCTATATTTGAACCCACCTAATTTCAGTAGTACTGCTTCACATATTGAAGATGCCAACTGGTTCAAAACAATAGAGAAGATCTTGGCCAGTATAAAGTGTCCTGAAAGCAAGTGCATCCACATCACCATTCACTTGTTTCTCAACGAGACTGAGTATTGGTGGGATAACGAACTGGAGGCTCACTTCTCTGAAGTTTGTGTAGATGATATCCCATGGGATGAGTTCGAGCAAGCATTCTACGAAGAGTTCATTCCTCCTTCTACCCATACCATAATAAAGGAAGAGTTCATGCAGCTTTCCCAAGGCAATCATTCGGTGCATGATTATGAGTTGGAATTTATAAAGTTATGTCGATTTGCTCCAGATATAGTCCACTATGAAATAACTAGATGTAGTAGATTCTTGAAGGGTTTGAAGGATCCTTTAAGAAGTCATTTGGTGTCTCAGCATCACGATGATTTTTTCAAGCTGCTGGAAGTTGCGAGAATGATTGGGCATCACCAAGCTCAAATGGAGCTCAAGAAGCGCTCGCATCCTCAATCCTCAAGGTCTGAACCATTCAAGAGGAATCATCCTTAAGGACCTAAGATTTTCTTGCTCACTCAAAACTGGAACCACCAAGGAAGGCCTGTCGTTTACTGTACTATATTGCACCCATATAGTAAGTGTTACAACACAGGTGATAGATGTTTCATATGCTGCAACCATCGTCATTGGGACTGCCGAGCAAATTTGACGGTGGATAAAGTGTGAATCAATCGCTAGTATACTGCACAGAATCTTGCTCCTATCAATTCCCAAGCGCCAGCTCTTGATTTGATGCGTCCTTCAAACAATGGAAGTGTTCAAGGTCAAAAAGGAGCACCTTCATTTGCTCAGAGGAAAGGGCAGACCAGTCGAGTTGTTAAGGGCAAGGCAGTTGCCTAATCTTCAACAGTACCTCGTGTGTATGCCTTATCTTCTTTCGTTGCTCAAGATGAAATAATGTCATCACTGGTACATCCTTTTTGGTAAATTTCCTTATTTAGTCTTTCATTATCCACGCATTTATTTTCTGTGCTTCCTTATTTAACTTTCAATAGTTGTAATTAAATTTTCTTTCTTTTTTCTGCTATAGGAACTTTAGTTATTAAAAATCAATTTTGCAACACACTCTTTGATATGGATGCTAATCATTATTTTATGTCTGAGAGCTGTGCTTTTTCCCTTAACTTTCAATATTTCATCCTGAGTAATGCCTTGAGAGTGTAGATGCCATATGGTGCTGAAATGTGCACTAAGAGGTTCTATTTAGTAGACATCCCAATCAATAACTAATTCTTTCAATCTAAGCTTATTGTTATGCTGATTATGAACTTCAGCATAATCTTAGGCATGAATTGGTTAAGTAATTTCAATGTCGTTATAGAATGTTTCCAAAAGAGAGTTTCCATCAGGGTAGGAAAGAAACTCGAGATCTTTATAGGCAAACTTGGCCTAATTGCATCACTAATTATTACAAATGAAGCCAAGCATCTCATTAGTAACGGTTGCTATGCAATCTTAGTAACTTTAATCAGTGAGAAAAAGGAAGATAGAAATCTGAAAGATACTAGAGTCATTAGGGAATTCTGGGATATGTTTTTTGAGGACTTGCTTGAACTACCTCCTTTGCGTGAGGTAGAGTTTTTTAGTGAACTGATCCTAGAAACTCAGCCTAAATCCAAATCCCCTGATAGAATGGCACCCAAAGAATTGCATGAGCTTTGTGAGTAGTTGCAAAAATTGCTAGAAAAAAATAGCATGTCACCTTGAGGAGCTCCCGTTTTATTCATCAAAATGAAGGATGGGTTGATATGTACGCATATTGATTATTGTGAGCTTAATAAGGTGACTATGAAGAACAAGTATCCTCATTCTATAATAGAGGACTTGTTCGATCAGCTCGTTGGAGGGAAAGTCTTCTCCAAGATTGACTTGAGATCAAGTTATTATCAGATTCGAGTTAAGAATGAAGATATTCCCAAGACTGTATTCAGGACCAGATATAGACACTACGAGTTCCTTGTTATGTCATTTGGACTAATGAATGCTCCTTTTAGTTTTATGAACTTGATGCAGCGAATTCTTAATCTGTATTTTGACGAGTTAATTATAGTTTTCATCGACGACATCCTAATCTATTCGAAATCAGCTATCGATCATGAGAAACATCTGCGTGCCATTCTTGTGTTGCTAAGAGAATATAAATTATTTGCTAAGTTTTTAAAGTGTAAATTTTGGCTCAAGTACAAGGCATTTCTGGGTCACGTAGTTGATGCTGAAGGAATTAGAGTTAACCAAAGGAAAATTTAAGCTGTTCAACATTGGGTACAACCCAAATTTGTAACTGAAATTTATAATTTTTAGGGACTAGCTAGATATTATAGAAGGTTTGTTCCTAGATTTTCCCAAATTGCCTCTTCATTAATTCAACTAACTAGGAAAGAAGTTTTGTATAACTAGAGCACAACCTATGAAGAAGCCTTTTATAAGTTGAAAGAGTTGTTAACTTCTGCATCAGTCTTAGTGCTACCTCAAGAAGGTAAAGATTTTCAAGTTTATACTAATGCCGCTAAGGTAGAATTGGGTTGTATTCTGATTTAAGATCATTGAGTAATAGCCTATGCCATTAAATAACTAAAGCCTAATGAGAGGAATTATCCCATGCATGATCTTGAACTTATAGGGGTAGTTTATGCTCTTAAGATATGAAGATACTACCAGTATGGAGTTAAGTTATGAGCCACATAACTATAGTTATATTCATATTTAAAATGCATGATCTTTCTAAAACCAGTCATTATTCTAATGTATTTTATTGCCATTGCAGCTTAGAAGTGATCAGATTACAAAAAAATAGAAATTGATGAAAATGGAGAATTCTGCACCTCACTCTACGCTGTAGCGGATATCAGATCGAAAGCCTGGCGCTATCACTTGCTGCAGCGCAATCAAATTTGAAAGTCAAGTGCTCCAGCGCACTGCAGTGCATTCTGGTGCTTCTGCGCACTGTAGCGCTCTGCTGCCCAAGAGCACAGTGCTATCGCGCATCACAGCGTAACTCAACCCAGAAAGCTCTGCACTATTGCGTGCTGTAGCAGTCTCAAGACAGAGACACTAGCGTTACCACACGCCATATCAAAACCAAACAGAGGCTTGGGCGCTACCATGTGCCATAGCAAAAACAATTGTTGCCCTGACTTAGCAAAAATTTGAAAGCATCTCACTGCCACACACCGTAGTGGTCTTAATACAGAGACTCTGGCGCTCCCGTGTGCCGCAGCACTACAGAACTTAAAACTCACATGCTACAGCACACTGTAGCAGTCCCAAAATAGAGACACGAGTGCTACGGCATGCTGTAGCGCCCGTCGTAAAAACTGCCAGCCAGTAACATTCAAAGCAGCATAGGGTGAGCAAAAGCCTGAATTAATTTTCTTACATAGCAAGACAAAAATGCAAATAACTTAAGCCTTTCATTACCAAGATAATAAAGGGATGATCATTAAAGGAAAACACAATTTTCTAAATGAGATTTATTCACTGAATTAAATCTAAAACAACTGAAATGTGCCTATTAAAGGGAGAATTGAAGATTAAGAAAAGGCTCCTGATTTGGGTTAAGCAAAAAATTATTCTACCACCATCTCCTGCAAGAGAAATAGAAGGAGAGTTTCACCCTCCCCAAGGATGGAAGAAATCGGTAATTTGAAAGAGAGAAGATATAGTTCCGGACACGAGGAAGAAGTGCAATAAAAAGGGAAGACAAGTCGGTGCACGCGACAGTAGTTCCCTGTGTAGTATTACCTTCTAACTTTTTTTATTTCTTGTAAGAGCCATGCAAAGGCTTTCCATTACTTATATACTTTTCTGCGTTTGTTATTTAGAGGCAGCCTAAACCCTCCTTGGGGAGGGGTGGGCGTAGGCATGTAACAAATCAAGAAATAGGAAGTGTTGTGCTCTTGAATGATTAATGAATGTATTTTTATCTTTGATCTAAATGCTGCGATGAATGAAATAGATAAGTTAATGTCATATAAAAATACTTTGATGAATAAATGGAATTAGATCTGTAAAAATCATTACGCTCTCAATTTACTAAAAGCCAAGGGTTTGCATGTTGAATGTCCTCACTACTAATATCAGTGACAACATTAGCTATGCAATAATAGAAAGTGTAACTCCTTAGTTCTAAGTGGATTAATTGAGCCATGAATATTAAATAATCTCTGATCTCCATGACTCACCATCAGATTATGTGCAATGTTGGCGCATAACGATAGTTACTGCACGATGTCCTCCTAACTGAGAAGTTGATGCATGTGATGCTGAGAGACATTAGCTGAGCTCCATAGCTCATTTTAGGTTTATGCAAAGAGTATGATGCATTCTATGCTCAGGGTGATGTGGCATAGCCCATGTAGCCTAATGAATAATCTCTTGGGCTAAATTTAAAATTGATGCATGTGAACCATTAATGGAATCAAATTCTTGTGATTGAAAAGCTCAACTTGTGAATTTCATGACTTAGACGTAACTACTGAATTCAATCATAAGAAGTTCACTTGAATACCTAAGTGCCATGATTGAGCATTCACATGCTCATCTTATGCACTAGGCTAGATCTAGTCAATTTGGGGGACACTCCAGAGAAGACTATATCTCATGATTAGAATAGATCATTCATTTCATTTACACTAAATTAATATCAAAAAGTATTTACATGAATTCTTGATAAGTTGCATACTGAAACCTAACTCTGCCTACTTTCTCAAAAAGCAATTTCTAATAAAAGAAACTTTGTTTTCTAAGATCTATACCAATTATCAACAAAACTAAAACCATCATTTAAATATCGGTGAACTCTAGTACACTTTAATAACAAAACCAATACCATTCCCAAAGGACGATAAATCTCAGGATTTCACCATCCCAAATATTACTTCAGACTACGTGCACTTGCCTGTAAGCGCAAATGTACACAAATAGTTAGTCAAGTTCTTGGCGCCGTTGCTGGGGAACGGCTTAATGGTTTTGTATTAAAGAAAACTAGATAGTAACTAGTGATTTAAAATTTTCTTTTATTTACTGGATATATTTTATTGTTTCTATAATTTACTTTTATATTAATTTTTATAGTTTTTATTTTCATATATGGAGTACTCAAATCTCATGGTCATGCATAATAATAAGCAAAATTGGTGTAGGTGGTGCGGGGGAACACATTCAAGTTTTGATTGCAATACAAACAACCCTTTTGCACCTTTGAGAGCAAAATAGATTAATGATATTAAGTGTGATCACAACTTGCAATATTATTACACTCACTCTGATATAAATATTAATAACACAAATTAAACAAGTGATCAATCATACTTAGAAGAATTAGAGAAAAATTTAGCGGGATTGTAAAAAATAATATTATGGCAGCCCGCCCCTAGGAGGGGCGGTCAGCACTTGGCAAACCCCTCACTTATCACTAGATTAGGGTGTGATCTCCAATCCATCAACAAGGGAGAGATGTGCACCTAAGAAGAGCACCAAAATCATTCACTAAATTCATACATATCATTCAGAGTGCGGAAGTGTGGCGCCCCGCCCTCAATTCACAATGAGATTAGATCAAAGGCGGTGTGCCACTCTAGAAATCCCTCACTTATCATTAGATTAAAGTAAGACCCTCAATCCACTAATAAGCGAATGATGTGCCCTGAATATATGCAGCAGAATAATTCACTAAGTATATACATTCACAGAGTGCAGAAGTAAGAAAGGTAAAATACTACATCCAATTCACCGTAATACAAGTACGAAATAAAATGTGCAGCTCTAAATAAAAAAGTACAGTAAAATGGCATACATAGGTACCTGTATTATTACAAACATTTAAATAAGTCTTAAACAAAAATAAAGATCTCCTCCTAACATAAACAAAAGAGAAATTAAGCTAAGGATCTCTAGCAGCAGCACACTCCACCTCCTGAATCTGATCTTCAGAAGGCTCGACTACCTCAAATAACTCGGAATCTACCATTATCAGTTTCACAATGATACAGCCCCATCCAAAGAAAAGAAAATCTAGTTAAATATATTATTTAAGTATATTTTAGGCTGTTAAGTTCATGAGTTTTATGATATCACCATTTTACTTAGACTATAAAATAAGTAAAGCATATGGGTGTGCCAAATCTTTGGTACCTCTTCTCTTTATCACATGGTTATCATATTTACCTGACATGTCTATTTTATGCTAATAAGAACCTGTATTTGAGATGTATAGACCATTAGAGATCATTAAGATAGTAAGTTTTAGGGAAGAAAATCTATTCTGCAAATATGATTTTTGTATACCCAAACCTTTAATCTCACTATTTGCATCATTAAAATGATCCTATTATGCCGATTTGGGTATCATTGGAAAGATCTCAGAAATAATTTTCCATCCGTATATGGCACCGCATGTAAAGTACTCTAGATTGAGAGTATTTGAGTGCGAAAGGTGACCCGTTATGGTTTTTGCACATGCAAAATCACTATTGGGCACTACAGCGCGTTGTAGCGCCTGAGTTTCAAGTTGAAATCTGTCGTAGCGCGCCATAGCTCTCCACAGTGCGCCGCAGCGCTATATAAATTTTATGAAATTAATTTAAAGGCACCGTAGCACTGAAATCCGCTGCAGTGCGCTACAACGCCGAAATCCGCTGCAGTGCGCTACTGCGCCAAAATATGCTGTAGCGCGCCATAGCGCCAAAATTCGTCATAGCATGCCACAGTGTGCCATAGGGCCTGACTTTCGGCCAGTAGGCTACAGCGCGCCATAGCACCCAGAATTATTTGAAAGTGCCTAGAATGCATACATAAGAACCAATCACTAAGAAAACATAAACTCAGAGTGTGGAAGCAAAAAAAAAGTAAAACATACATTCATTTCACCACAATACATGTAAAGGAAGAGTAAATTTCAGCTCATAATAAATAGCACATCAAAAAAAATAAAATCCAAGGTATTAGTATTATTATAACATTTAAATAAGTTCTTAAGAGAAACTAAGCTCTCATCCTCACAAGAATAAAAGATAAATAATTTACTATTTTCAGCTCCAACCTGCTCTTCTTCCAATATTGGCTTCTCTACAGGCACAAGCTCCTCAAAATGATCCGATTCTGATATTTTTAGTTTCACAATGCCATGGCCCCAGCCAAGAAAAGGAAAATCTTGATGTATGCATTCAGGGCATATCCATCCATTGTCAGTGTATTCCGGATTTCACTTAATCCAATGATAAGTGGGGGATTTGCCACCTCCCCTTGACCTACTCTTATGGGTCAAGGGGTGGGGCATCACAGTTTGGGTTCCAACTTAACACAACACTACTCAAAGTGTAATGTTAAGCTATCCCTTATTTCTTCATACCCCCTATCCAGTGGAGCTAAAAGTGCATAAGAACTGACTAGAAACTAAACCCAATGCAACTGTTATCCTAATTATTCTATATTTTCATTTAATGCAATAATGTTATCTTGTATGACATGTCCAAGGTAATGGCACAAAGTACAAGAAATGCAAAAGCAACAAGTAAATCAATAGTAAGTAAGGGACTTTACTACACATGGTGATATCCATTATTATCTACTTAATCAATTCTAACTATTTTAAGTTACACAAATTCAGGATCACTAATTCCTATTATCAAGTATAACTTAGAAACATGGCCTTATGATTTAAAAGCAATTTGAACTGATCAAGTTCTAATTTAATTCAATCAATGTCGCTTAATTAAGTTAAATAAGTAATCAATATGTCCTATTTGATGAATTTAGATGCTCTAAGATAAGATCTGATCAAGACCTACTAAAGTCAGGGATTATGAGTTAAACATGACGAATTGAGTTTAATTACATAATCCAAAGGTAAGGCTTAAGGACTAAGGTTTAAGTCTAATTACGAACTAATAATCAAGGCAAATCCTATTAAGCATAATCAAGCTTAATAGTAAGATCTCCTAGTCATAATCTAAAGTTAGAAGAAAGAATAATCATAATTAAAGCATGAAAATCTATAAACTAGTAACACCAAGGCTTCATTCATTGAATAACCCACTTATTCAATGAGTTAAACCAAACCTAATATTTATTCCTAATCTTAAGGGATGGGATCCTAAGGTTAAAGTGAGGATCCTAAAGAAGTTATCAAGTTTTGACTCTAGATTTTATTTCATGTTCTCATATTTTATGATTTTCAACTAAGGTAATAATTACTTCTTAGTTAGCAAATAGTTCCTATGTTATGATGTCATAGTTTTCAAATAACAATCAATCACTAATGATGCTAAGATCTATGAAAATGATGTACACATTGTACATAGAGTTAAAGAAAATAATATAATTAAATAAATACAGAATTTAGTAAAATTCGAAGTACTTGATGTACCCTTAAAACGATTCGAACTTGAAGCTCGAAGATCAATTAAATGATAATTTCCTTAATAACTTTGCTTACTCCTTTATAAACATGGATTCTAGACAATTCAATTTCCAATACTAAAGATATAATGCTAAACTGCAACATGCTAAAAAGAAAGATTTACAAGATGAAATACAATATTTTGGTCATAATAAATCCATAGTAGATGGATGGAAGGATACACTCAAGAACATCATTATGCCATTATTAAAGATAATCAATACTACATAGATATTTGATTGAGACACTAATTTTTAGATCTCACTGCGAATGATACACGAGTTGCTTCATCTTAAAGATACAACATATCATGAGTATTACTCGAATTCCTCTATTTACCAATAATCAATGATATGAATTTTATGCAATAATATAAGGATGATAACCTACAAGCACAAGCCAATTGGTTAATTATATTAGAAGACATGCAAGCACCTAATATATAGGATTGATCTATCATTAGAAAGAGGATGCATGCATAGATATGAATCCCACTCATAATAACTAATTAATTGTACTCAATAGACCTTGTTACAATTGCTCAAAACAATTTAGATGAGGAATGATAGATAAAAAAATTTATGTGACAAAAATAGAAGAAGAATTCATTTCAACTAATAATATTATGATTTATTCAAAAATTAAAGATTGAAATCCACAACAACTCATTAAATTGTATTTGATTAGTTAGCAATAGAGACATGCCAGCATTATGCTAACATAAATTATTTTTAGAATGATTAATTAGCTAAGAAGAGTGAGTTGTATGCATATGGATCAACAATTTAAGACACATTAAATATGAGCTACATGCAAATAGGTTTCGACCAAAAGTGCTAACAATCCACTAATTATACAAACATGCATTTGATATTGATTGAAAGAGAAAATAAGATCCAAGGGATCTAGGTTTTATAAGGAATTAATACCTTGTCGGCATCGACAGGTAGGTCTGTCAAGGACAAGGGCTACTGTCCCCGGCCAATGTAAGAGATCAGCGAGGAGAAGTACCACTAGTTTTGTCAATGATAGAGTAGAGAGTTGCGGTTGCTGATCGACTCGATGAAGGGCTGCTGTGGCTGTAAGAAGGAGCATCAATGCCTTAAACGAGCATGCTCAGGAGGACCGAAACTCATTGGAGAGGAAGAAGCGAATGCTGTGAGCTCCCGACCAAGGAGAAACAGCGCTCTCGGTAGTTTGGCCGAGAGGAATGTGAGGGAGCAAGATAAGATTAAAGTATGCATGCAAGGAAGAGGAAGGATCGATGAGATCCTTGTGTACCTGCAAAGATTGGCCAGCAAGGATGATCAGATTGTCGCGAGGAGCAGCTGTGTGGTTCGACCATGAGATGATGAGGGCTGGTCGGTCACGGAGAAGGAGACCGACGGGTGCCTCTCGGCCTCCTGCCAAGAGGGAGAATCGCAAGGTAACGCATGCGATATAAGGGAGGGAGGAAGGGTTGTTGGTTGAGGGAAGAAAAGAGAGTGTTCAGGTTTTTTAAATATTTAGGTTAGAATGAGGCATAAATAAGGAAAAACTATAATTTAATACAACTATTGGATATAAATCGGATGGATGAAATTTTTTGAGCCCTGATCTCTGCCATTTGAATTTGAAAAATTACAAACTTAGTATCAAAACGAGCGTCTCGACGTGATGAACATACGCGTCCAAAAACTATTGAATTTGGACGAGTATTTTATTTTATATTAATTTTTAAGCGAAAAACTTTGAAAATTAATTACGATAAATAGAGAGCTCGAAATTAGCAAAACTTAAAAATAGCATCCTCAATTGATGCTTTACCTAAATATACAAAAACTTTGAAATTCTAATTTATTTTTTTCTTATTATTAGCCTCTGAAGTTCAAACTTCATGAATTTATTAGGAATGATCTGGGATTCCAATTACGCTCAAATTTTGGCAGGAGAATCCCCTTAATATGCTTTATTTGAGGATATTTTTATTTAATTTTAATTTGGCTTAAATTAGGATATTAAATTTTTTCTTAATTTGATTAAATTCAAGTCAAATCAACTAGGTAACAACCATGGGTTGTTACAAGAAGCAAGTGAAGAATAATTTTACATCCATTATATCATAATATAGAAAATAAAAGAAATATGCAACTCAGAATAAAATAATGCAAGGAAAAAAATACACAATGTATGTGTATTATTAGAACATTTTAATAAGTTTAAAATTGAAAGGAAAGTAAACACTCAGTTTGTAACAGTCCTAGATTATTACTTAACTTATATAAGTTTAATCATACCATAATTATAGTTCCATTTCATTCAAAACACCATTTTAAGCTAATCCTGAAAGTTTGAGGTCAATCGGACCTCTTTAGGTCAATTAGGTATTTTGATCAACTTAGATACCTGAATTAATAGCAAAAATATTTTGATCTCAAGATTTAAATTTGGTTGTATTTTTAAATTCATCACCCCCAAATTAGTTAGGGTTTAAAGTTTGGGAATTTTTGAAGGTCATTTACACCATAATTTAATTTAAATTAAATTGGGATAATTGAACATAAGGGATCCCAATAATTAATAATTACAAATCTACCATAAACCGTTTTACCCATCCGGGATCCGCTGTGCGGACCGCGGGCAATCCGCTATGGAGCCCGGGTCACGCGACAGCGCAACCCCGCTCCATCCCGCCGTTCCTCCAATGGTTCTGATGGCTAGGATTCAGATCTGAGGAGCCGTGAATCTGCCGTTGGATCTACCCGTGGATCTCATGACCCAGATCGCTCCTGTGATTGACCGCAAGGATCCGAGTCATCAAGCCATCTGATTGATCGATCAAATGGCATCCAGAGCCCCCGCGACTGTGGATCTTCGTCCGCACTTCGCTTGCATGCTCGATAGAGAATATCTGTCGTACCTGACCGCAGGCATTGTCCCCCACTCCCCATTCAACTTCAGCATTCCGTTGGGGATCTTCCCTCAATGGCATGGCAGCTCAATTATTCCCCGTGGCCCGGCCGAGCTCGATTTGGGAAGTTGAGAGCTCGGCCAGGGCCTGAACTCGTAGGTCATCTCCAGCCTGAGTCCTTGTCTTAAGAAGCTTTCCCATTCCTCCCTGAGGTTAAAAATAGCCTCAAGATCCCACATAGAATAGGCTTACAGATTAATTGCGCTCGAGTGAAGTGTGGGTTCCCGTACCCTCTATGACCATACTAATACTGATATTAACATAATCACGAGGCGTACAGTCTCCAACTGTGACAAATCCCCAACTTAAGTAGAGTTAGGTATGACCCAACCTGCCATAAGCTGAAGACTTTTCACCTGAAACTGAGAATATACATCAACATATCAAAGTAGTGGAATCAAAAAATAGTAGAACATAACATCCACATTACAACATAATATAAAAAGGTAAATGCAACTGTAATTCAACTCAAATTCAAAAAGTAAATACATCAAGATTAAGAAATTATTAAGACTGAATATTTAAATGAAAAGAAAAGAGCTCTCTTCTCATAGTAGAAAATGAAGTCTAACTAAGCAGGAACAGGAAGATCCTCCTCCTGTTCAAGCTCATCTCCAGAAGAACCACCAACGAATAGCTCTGAATCAGACATTTGTCGGTACCACAAATGTCGGGGCCTCAACTAACAAAAGAAAAATGTTACAGTTAGAAAAATTGTCTAAGTACATTTTAGGCTGATTAAGTGAACTGAATATTTAAAGATATCACATTATTACTTTAAGCATGCAAGTAAATTAAGGTGCAACAAGCTTCAATGAACAAGATAGTTATAACTAACACTTTATAGCCAACAAGCGAAGTATCTAGAATAACATACCATAAATAAAGCTGAATAAGGTAGGGCTAAAAGAATAAATAACTACAATTGCTAAAAGTAAAATCATCATAACATGATTACGATCACATGAATACATGCTGATTACTTGAAGAAAAGTTGTACTAAAATAGACAGAACTGAATATATATATATATATATATATATATCTATATATATATATATATATATATATAACACTAGCATCCTAAGCATGCAAGTACTAAATAAATGCTAAACTAAAGTAATCAACCAAAATAATTATAAAAGTATGCATAAAATAGTAAGGTAAAAGCCACTAACGCATGTGGCTAGCGAGCCAAAGCACTAAAACTAAACTGAAAGTAAAAGCATGCCTAAACATAGTACTGCCATAATAAAATTAGGCCATTCAGGACCTATGAATAGAAAGTTCAATATGTATCCATCTTAGACATCATCAGAGCTAGGTCTGAGTTGAACTTATAGAGTACGACATGTATCCATCTTAGCCAAGCACAGGGCAAACTAAGTTAGAACACACTCTACTGAACTGAATGAACTGAATAATGCTTATGTGGTTCAAATACTAACTTAGGATACTCATCCATACCCTGAGTTCACCTATTATGTAAAAGGAAAAGGCTCAATATACACGGTGTGCAGTGCAACAATAGTCAAAGTAAGCAAGAGACTCAACTAGACTCATGTGATATCTGTTATTGTCTAATTTAATTCGTTCTAACTATTCTGAGAAGATGCAAGTTTAGGATCTCTAATATCTAGCAATCGAGTATAATCCCCAATTCATGACCTTAATATTAATATTAGAACTTAACAAGTTCTAACCCAAAATTAGATGACGATTATAAAGGATTAAAATAATTAATTCAATGACTTAATTTAATGTATTTAAATCACTCAACCCAAATCTTGATCATGCTAATTAAGATTAGAGATTCTGAACTTAAACTCCATACATGGGGTACAAATCCTGAATGCAAGGCACTTATCCTATTAAGGATCTATGGCTCACATCTAACCATAAACTAAAGGTGGGAGACCTTATGAGCTGAAAGATTAGGAAGCTAAGATCTTAATAAAAGGTTATTCTATTATAAAAAATGCAAAATAATCAATTAAGATCACATAAATCTAAGATCTTTATTCAATCCATATAATAATCATATTATTTTATTGATAGAATTAATCCTACACCCACAAGGAGGTTTTCAAAAGAATTAGACAATCAATCAAGTAGGGAATTCCAATGAGATGATATAATTTAATCAGATGATCAAAGGATCTAAGATCTAAGATCTAGGGTTTGATCACTTACAATCTAAACTGAAATTTAGGCTTAGTATTTACATAACACTTCATTTAAAGTTATAGTTCATGAATGATATCAATAGGGCAAATAAGATTAGAATTTGAGTTCTAGTATTATTTAAGTTATTCTTTAATGAGGAGTCTTATAACACCTTTAAGATCTTAAGATCTATTTAAGGAAATTTAAGACTTATTTATTTAGACTAAATTTATTAGACTTAAAAGTTACAAAAAAGATGTTAATATATTAATTAAAAGCACATTACTAAAATTCTAGGGCTTAAGGGTGCTTAAACAATACTTTGGTCAAAATAACCAAAATACCATTCTTAAGACTAAAATTGGGATTTTAGGATTTAAGTATTCAAGTTGATTCAATCAATTTTAATTGACTTGATATTGATTAATAGGATGAATTAAACACAAAAATTCAAGATTGAGCTCATGATTAGCTTAAATAACATGAATCACACTTTAAGGTTAATTAAGGTGATTAAGAAAATTATGGTTCATTAAGATGATCCGAGCACATTTATAAGCTCTACTGCACTTAAGAAGATGATTGAGACATAAATCACCAAAATCGGAGTATTAATTAAGGATTAATTCACTAATCAAGGTTTAGGGTAATTAAGTGGTGATTAAAAAATTTTGAAATCCTAAATTATTTATAATGGCATAATTAAATTCTCCATAGTCTCATGAGCAATCAGAGACCTTATTCATAATTTTTGGATATTAATTGAATTATCTATGAATTAATTAAAAATAGAGAAACATTAGGATAATTTATAAAATATAACCATTGGATCATAAATTTTATTGCACATTATTATTCCTTATATTTTTTTGATTCAAATGATATATTGGATCATACCGATTGGATAAGAGTAGCCAAAGTTACTTAATAAATTTAATTTGAATGTTTTGCTTAATTAAATCATAGGGTTGATTTTTCTGAATTAATTTCCTTAAAGAAATTAATTCAAAAAATCCTTAAATACTGGTCGGCCTGAAAATGAAAACATGCGGGTCAAGAGTGGCCCAACCTGATACTGTGTATCATATTCGTAGGCATTTCCCCGATGTCGCGCCTCTAGGGTTAGCAAGATCGGGGAAATTCGTAAGCTACTGACCATCCCACTCACAGATTTAAATTGTAACACGATCAGGGAGTTAGGGCGCATCGATATCACCATGAACCCCCTTCTGGGACACGATGGATTGATGGAGTGCTACTCAGTCAATTCGGCTCCTAGGGCAGAACTGTGAGGTTTGAATAACCCTCACAGAGAGAGTGCAATGCTCTAACCCATGGCTTTACACCATCAGCAGCTAAAGACAAAATGATAGGATGATTTGAGGAGTGCTGAGGAGGTGTAGGCTGACAGGGTGCTACTCATGGATTAACACATTCAAGAGCTATACATGGGTCGATCGACTCCAATTGAATCAATCGATCAGATCCAACCTAAGAAATGCTATGGGTCAGCAATTATTGGTCAAGAGGTTCGGGCATCAATTGGGGTGCTAATTACTTGAGGAGACACCATGGTTCAGTGACTCGGCAGTCGACTGTCAGTGCACAATCAGATGGCATTCTCACCATCTAGTCCACTGTAGCTTCCACCAATGCAATTACTGACTATTAGGACTCTTAGGTGAGGTCCTAGTTCAGCATATAGGGCTTGCACGATAGAGACTAAAGCCTAAACCAGCTCGATAGAGAAGGGTCGGAGGCTATACCTTGATTGGGAAGAAAGTGATGAGATGAGCTCCACAGGTTTTAATCCTCTGCGTGGCCAAGATATGTTCGGCCACTTGAGGAAGGATTCTAATAGCCTAAGGGATATGGTAGGGACAGTGGCAACCAATGCTTATGGGGCTTGTACGATCGCAACTTCCCTGTCGGGCCAGCGATTGAGCAAAGACGAAGGTGAACATGGTTGATCCATATGCGTCCATCTGACTGCAAGTCAATTGATGATGGACGGCCTGATCCTTCATCTGGCTAATAGAACTGTGGGCGCCTCCTCATCCATAGGATCGGCTATTAGATCTGATGGGTGCCAGAGGATCAAGGCTTTAATGATCAGTGTCATTTGATCATACGCCATGATTAGCGCAAAGGCATCTATAAGTAGATCATGTTGTGCCGCTGTCGGGATCTCGCAGTGGATCTACCACATTCCCGACAACAAATCATGGGCTTAAATAATTAATTAAATTATTTTAATTAACATTTAAATCCTTTTAATTAATTAATAATAAATCCTATAATTATTAAATCCAATTTAGAACCAAACAAACTCCAAAAATTCCCAAAAATTCACTCTTAGCTAATTAGGGCATGAGAAATTCAAAAAAGAACTCAAACTTTAATTTGGAGATCAAATTAATTTAGCTAATTTTTAGGATCCAAAAATGGGCAAAAATAGTTAAAATGCTCAAATGAGCTCTAATTGATTACAAACTTCTATGGTTAGATTTAAATGTCCCATTGAGTCTAATGAAATTAAATAAAAGCTTGGTTTAGCTTAATTTAGCTAGGTTTAGCTGAAGTAGCAACTAGGGTTGTTACATAAAGGTTCTTCCTCTCTGCCATTGCAGGTCCGCTCGAGCTCTCCCAGGTGTCCCAGCTTCTTGTATACCATTGGTAGAGGTTAGTCTTGGCATTCAGGACCCCTATCTCTCCTCTAAAGTTCAGGAGCATCTGGATTTTCCCCATTTGTTCAATTCGAATATTTCGTCAAAACTAGGTTCCCCCTTTGCGTGCCTTGAGCCAATTAGGCTCAAGCACTTCTCCATTTAATATATTTTTTTGATACAATAATGGTAGACGAAAACAACCCGATTGATTTCAGGGCTTTGGTTAGCCCCAATCGATTGTATCGATCGATTGGGATAGGCCTTTTTGCCATGGTTGGGTCTGAGTGAAGACCCAGTGATTGGGTACCTCCCAGACCCCGCTGCTATGGGGCTTCGATCCGTCTCATCTACTTAAAGGTGTAAGGATTAAGCCCCAGGTCTATGGTGGTCCCTGTGGCGAGAATTAGCTCCCCACAATAGTCCCTTAGTCGGAGCCCTTGAGTGAGTAAGGTACAGGCAAACCAGGCCTCCTCACATGGGGCTTCGGGTCTTGATCGGTGCGTCTAGGCATGGAGAGTGTGCGGCTACCCTCGAGTGGTCAAACCATGGCATGGATGCATGAGAAATTTGAGGATTAGGGTTTCTTTAATCAGTCCCAGGTCGAGAGTAAAGATCAGGGATGATGGTACTGTGCGGGCCAAGTCAGCCCATGACCCGCGATGCACGATAGGGCCGGGTCTCCCCTGCCCCGGCCGACTAGCGCCTTTTGGTAATGGGCCGAGCCCTTTTAATATAAATTCGATTAATTGGATTTATTTTGCTTAAGTAAAAGAATTAGATTAATGGAATCATAAGAAAATTAAATTAGAAAAATGTAGAATAAATAATTTGAATAACCTTTGATCCACTAGTCCAAATCCGATAAAATTATATATCAAATTGTTTAGAAAATTACAAGAAATAAGAATATAAAATAATATTGCACTTTTAATGGTTGTATTTTTTGATTTGGCCTAATTATTGCAAAACCTAATTTGATTAGCATGTACACTTAGCCAAATTGCAAGACTTAGGTGCCTTTATGTTTCAAATGCCTTGCAGAATGCATGTGTTAGTGAATTAATTTTCTGATTATTATTTTCTTAATTATGCCAAATCTTGTAAAAGCAAGATTAGTGAAATTTAGGGTTTCTTCTTAGCCAAAACCCTCAATTATAGTCTCTAATAATTTGCAATGTTTATTAGAACACTCTTTCCAAGTTTCATGAAACTTCAATGGTTGTATTTATAATTATGTGCTAATCCATATTTCTTGATTTAGGGTTTGATTAACCTTAATTACTTTCTATTTTATGTAATCTTTTCTTCTTATGCTTTCATTGTAGTAGAATAAATGTAAGAGAACTATTAAGTGAGCCTGAACACCTTAATTTTATGATTTTGGCATAATATAATTTTTAACCTAAGAATCTTAGGAAGTGATTAACTAATTAATACTTAACCCTAAATCTTAAATTTAAACATCAATAATACATCAAATAACTCACTAATTGTCATTGACTCTAAATTAAATAAGTGATCTTGATTTGGTTATGTTAGGGATTAAATCCTAGCTTACCTTGACTAAGGTCAAAAATCCTTAATCACTTTAAAGTAAAATGGTTTGATTTAAGGATAAATCAACTTGCATAATTCCAATAGTGCACCTTTATTTGACATTGATCTTAACTTATTAACTTAGAACTATTAGGATTTTCAATAAGCTATGTGATGGGTCAATCTGAACACTTACCTTTAAATTTTTAATTTCCTCTTAAGCAAGATCACCGGCATAATGTAACCTATAAAATATAATGGATTTATGAACCAATCATTCTTTAATAATTTATGAGATTAAATCTCATGATCTTAGCATAGGTGTTGATAATGTGGGTTTACCCATTTAATTTGGTCAAATCAAACCTTGAGGAAGCAAGAATAGTGAAATTAATGTAAGGCTTAGGACTTAGATTTTATTTTAAGTTAGAAGTGCAAGATCATTATGATCTTGCCTTAGCATGAATAAATTAATAATCATTAGGCCATAATGATTGATCTATTGAGGTAGGAAGAGCTTATTATCTACATCTTGAGGCAGAAACTTAGATGCTCCTTATTGAGCTTAGATGCTTGCTCTTTGACCCTTGTGCTAGGATTACCTAAGAACTTAGTATGAGTTTCTTCTATGTGGTTGATGAATCCATAATTTATATCCCAAATAAAAGAAAAATCTCAGTCATTTCTTTATTTGAAACAGCCCCTTGATCAAATTCTGCTTATTTTTAGGTAAAAAGAGAGCCCAGTAATTTCTGGGAAATTCTAGAGTGTTTTTGCATTTTCAGGAAGAAAACTGTTGCGGCGTGCTATAGCGCTCGCAGCGCGCTGCAGCGTGCCATAGCTACTTGCATACATAAGACATTTATCAAGGGCATTACTGAATTCTGGAGCGTTTTCGCTATGGCGCGCCACAGCGCGCCCTAGCACGCTGTAGCGGGAGAGTATGCGAAACTCAATCTCTCCAGCACGCTGCAGCGGGAGAGTTTGTGAAACTAAATTGCTCCAGCGCACCACAGCGGAAGAGTTTTCAAACTTCAATCGCTATAGCGCACTGCAGTGAGAGAGTTTACGAAACTCTATCACTACATCACATTGCAGCGGCGCTCCAAATTTTTGTCAGCTCAGTGCATTTATTGCAATTGGGACAAGACCCCCAACCTGCTCCTTGTCTCCCAGCCATCAAATCTACTGTAGCAGCTTATTTTATTGGGAAGAGGGTGGATTGAAATGATATCAAAGAATTAAAAAGGGAAAAGAACATGTTGTCTCCTCAAGTGGTATTTGCAATTATCACAGTAGAAAAATAAAGAGGGAAAAGTAAAATTTGAAAAGAGAAGAGAGTAGAGTAATCCATCTATATATTCACCTCTTCTCCACTTAAGAAGGGTTCCCAAATTTCATTCAAAAGTTCAGTTTTTAGGGGCTGCATAAAGGAAGAAGGAGAACTCTCCAAGGGAGGTGGAAAGGACCATTGCTAGAGGAGAATGAACCAAAGGCTGCACTAGGGAGCTAAAGGAAAGGAGAAGAGGAATATGAGGAGAGAATTGGAGAACCCCATTAAGGGTCGTTCCTAGTAAACTCTTACTCTTGCTTTTGATTTCTTTAAGTGGATCATGAAAGGGTCTTTATACTTGTATGTTTTTCTTCTTTCCTAAGCTGTAATAGAAGGCTAAACTCCCTTAGGGAGGGTTGGGTTGAGCCCATTGTAAAATGTAAAGGACTAAAAGAATAATGTAGAACTTCCTCAAGCATTGAAATAATAATATGTTTTTGAATGACTAAATGAAATCATCTTAAGATCAAGTTGTGGAATAGTTGAAAATCTTATGTTAAGAAAATATAATTATAAATACTAACAATCAGAATGAAAGTCTTGTGCTCCGTGGCTCATTGCTTAGTTAAGAGCGGGATATACGTGCATGGGGTGCTTAGAACTAAGTGAGAAGTACTTGAGCCTTCTTGCACCATGTCTTACACTCAACTAAGGAGTCGAAGCATGTTAGTTAAGGTCCATTAATTTAAGCTCAGTTGCTCAGCATACGTGAAAGGATGGAATGGATTCTTTGAGAGTTCATGGATGACATGACATAGTTCATAGAGCCCAATGAAATCACTCCCTTATTTGAATTGCGCATGAAGCGCTTAATGCTCACTAGTGGCATCAATGCTCTTGAGATCGGTTAATTAAAATTGTTTATTTTGGTAACCTAGACGTAGGAAAGTAAGGTGCTTTTATTACGATCCCATGGGAATCTTTGTGCAGAATTTTGAACCCTAGTGTGTTCATCTCTTGCACAAGATTTGCACTTGAAGGATTTAGAGGATAACTCTAAGGAATATAAAGTGCACTTAATTAATTTACATAATGATAAAGAATGAAAGGTGATTGAGAAGTTATACAAAATGTGATCCCTACTATTTCACATGGGAGAAGCCCAACTCTCCTCTCTAATTTAATTGGTTTCTTAACTCTGAATTATTGCTTAGATAACAGAATAAAATTAAGTTGAATTCATACCGTTTAAACATTATTGAATTTAGATATACCTTAGTAACAATACATACTGTTCCCTGAGGATGATAAATCACATAACTTATCTTACAAATTATTACTTCAGACCACGTACACTTGTGTGCAAGCGCAAACGTGTATTTTACAGTCTGTCAAGTTTTTGGCACCGTTGCCGGGGAATGGTTATTATTTTGTATTACGGAGAATCTACTAGTAAATAGTGATTTAAGCAAATCTTTTGTATATAGTCTTATTTTTTATTTCTGTAATTATTTGTGCTAACCATTTACTTTTCCTTCATTTACTTTTGTTTGCTGAATTATTGAACGTTATTGCTGCAGTTGTTCTTCATAGCTTAGTTTCTAAATCTGCATGAGTCGAAGAATTTGTACTGAATATCTTTTTGATCTTGAAATTGAAAGAACCCTTTTGAAGCTAGAAGAGAACAAGCAATCTTAAATAATTAATAAGTTGTTATGGAAAACTTTGATGAAATTCCTAGAGAGCCTTTAGTAGAACCAGGGGGTAAAGCACTTAGAGATTATGCCTTGCCCACAATTAGGGGCATTTCTCATGCAATTGTTAGGCCAAATATAGAAGCCAACAGTTTTGAGATCAAACCTTCTACACTCAGTAGAGTTCAAAATAATCAATTTGGTGAGTTAGCCACAGAGGACCCTAATTCACACATTTCAAACTTTCTTGAAATATGTGATACCTTTAAGTTTAATGGTGTCTCTGATGATGCCATTAAACTTAGGCTATTCTATTTTTCTCTAAGAGACAGAGCTAAGAGTTGGCTCAGCTCTCTCCTGAGTGATTCCATTCGTACTTGGGATGATTTCACTAAGAAATTCTTAGTGAAATATTCTCTCCGGCAAAAACCGCTCGGCTGAGAATTGAAATAACCAACTTCAATCAGTATGAAGGGGAGACTCTATATGATGTGTGGGATCACTTTAAGGAATGCTTAAGGTGATGCCCGGATCATGGATTCCCTTTGTAGATGCAAGTGCAAACCTTTTACAATGGTTTGAATGCTCTAACAAGGACTCTCATTGATGCGGCCATTGGAGGCTCAATTAGTAGCAAAACCCAAGAAGAGGCTTATGACCTCATAGAAGAAATGGTAAACAATGCATACTAATGGCCTTCTGAACAGCTAAAAAAGGAATCAATTAAAATGAATGAATCAAATCAAATAACGGTCCTACAAAACAAAATCCACGCTTTAAACGAACGAATTGAAAAAATGAATGTTAATATTGTTCAAGAAATTCAATGTGAGTTGTGTGGGGGAAGGCACACTAGTGAAAACTACAACTTAAATAATCCTTTCATACAATCGAACACCGAACAAGTTAACTACTTAAGGAACAACAATGTCATGAATAACCCTTACTCAAACACATACAACCCAGGATGGAAAATTCACCCTAATTTTTCTTGGAGTAACAATAACCACAACAAAAATTCTAATGGGGGTAGTTCATCAAACCAACAGAATTACAACAACGGGAATAATTTTAATCATCAACCTACAAATTTAGAGGGAGCTTTTAATGCATTTAAGACAGAAACCATCCAGTTTATGTGCAAAACTAAAGCTATAATCACCCACCATGATGCCTCCATCCAAGGGATAGAGGCATCACTCAGAAATATTGAAGTTCAACTAGGACATATTTTTAAGCAACTGACCACTCAGAAGCAGGGAGCATTGCCTAGTTCTACAGAAGTGAATCCAAAGGAATTGGTGAGTGTGATTTATTTAGAAGGGTTGGAAGGTGATGACCATATTAAAAGTAGTAATTCTGTTGAGAAGGAGTTAGAAATAGAGAAGGGGGTAGAAATCCTGATTTTGAAAAACTCACAACCCCTAAGTGCGAAGATCCTGGAAGGTTATGCATTCCTTGTGTGATTAAGAACAAGGTATTTTTAGATCCCCTGTGTGATCTTGGTGCCTCGGTTAATGTCATGCCCTACCATATTTATGAACATCTTAAGGTAGGAGGGATGGAAGTGTGGGGCCCCATACTTTCCCATGGCGATGCTAATACTGATATTAGCATAATGGTGGGGAGTATGGTGCTCCAGCTGTGGCAAATCCCCAACTTAAGTAACGTCAGATAGGACCCAACCTACCTTAAGCCAAGGACTTGTCACCTGGAACTATGAACAAACATCAATACAAATCAAAGTGACAGAAGCAAGAAACAGTCTAATATAACATATACATCATAATATAGTATAAGAGAGTAAAAGAAACAGTAACGCAGATTAAATGCAAAAAAGTAAATACATCTAGAGTTTAATTATTACAAACTAAATTAAATAAAAGTAAAGATCTCTCAAAATCTCACTACAAGAAAATAAATCTAACTAAATAGCAGTAGGAAGATCCTCCTCCTGCACCAGCTCCTCTCCCGTGATACTGCCTATGAACAACTCCAAATCTGATATTTGTCGGTATTACAAATGCCAGGGTCCCAGCCAACAAAAGAAAAATGTTACAGTTAGACAATTGTTTAAGTACATTTTAGGCTATTTAAGTGAACTAAATATTTAAGATATCACATTTAAAGGTTTTAAATGTGCAAGCATTATAAGGTGCTACAAGCTACAAAGAATGGGATAGCTATAAACTAATCATTTATAGCTAATCAACAAGTATATAAAAATAACATACAAAGCAGCAATTAAACAAGGTGAGGCTAATCAACAAGTATATAAAAATAATATGCTATAAAAGTTTTGATGCATCTCATGTTGTGTAACAACCTTAGGTTGTTACCCTACTAATCTATAGCCTAATTAATCATTAATTTTGATTCCATTGTCTTTAGAACATTAGGTTAATCTAATCCTAAAAATTTGTAGTCCATTGGACTTCTCTAAATCAAAGATGATATTTTGATCAGTCTATATGCTCTAGATTAGACCTAAAATATTTTGAGCTCAAAATTAAAATTTGAATGCATTTTTGAATTCCTCACCCCCAAATTAGCTAGGGGTGAAAGTTTGGTGCAATTTGAAAATCATTTAGGCCATAATTCAAATTTAATTAAAATAAATTTATTGCATTCTAGGGCTCCTAACATTTTCAATTTGCAAGTATACCCTCCAACAGTCAGAATCTACTGTCCGGACCGTGCGGGAACTGCTACGGAACCCAAACCGCAGTTCAGCATTTGTGGCGCATGGATGGCGCCGCACGAATCCTGGCGCCTTGATCTAGCGGTCCCAAGCCCGCGTTTAAGTATAGCCGATCTACCATCGGATCCTTTCCATATATCGAACGACCATGATTTCTTCCATGTTCATTTGTTAATAGGATTAGGATCAGACCTTCCACTTCTAACCAAAGCGTGATCAGCCGATCTTGGGCCTATCTCCCACTGTGGATCGTTGTCCCCAAATTTCCCAAAGGATCTTGACAGCCTCTGCTGTCGATGCTGGCGTGGCAGTACGGGGATCTTCCCTGCTCCCCACTACCACTTGATCCTTAATGGCTTGGCACCTCGATCTTTTGGATCTGCCCTCGCCTAACCCCAGTCCAACTCTTTGGCAGCCCTGCCCCACTGTGGTCCTGTTAACTCTTAAGTTAACATAATTACGATGGAGGGGTCACCTAAACGGCAAGGTCCAAAGTATGAAATTGAAATTACTATGACTTAAACAAGATAGTTAACTTAAAGTAAAAAAGCACCTAAATTAGTATTGCCAACAAAAGGAGAAAAAGGATATGAAGTCTAACGAATACCATCCTAGCCAGTCTTAGGTCTAGGCTTGGTTAGACTTACTTTAGACAGACGAACACCATCCTAGTCGGTCATAGGCCTAGGAACAGCCTGTACTATAATATAGGTACGGAAAAAGGCATACTAATTAGGCTATATTCTAATAACCATATGTTCAACTCAACAATGATAATGACATGTACAAATGCTACTATGCAAAACAAGTCTGACATGAAACACTTTTCAAATGTCTTATCCCTAGTACATGTGACCAAGGTATAAAGCTAAAATTCAAGGCAAGTAAAGCATTAAAGTCAAAGTGAGTAAGAGACTCTACTAGGACACAAGTGATATCCAATTATTATCTAATTTAATCATTCTATCTACTCTAAGTTACACAAGTTCAAGATCTCCAATTCCTACTATCGAGTGTAACTCAGATTCACATGCTTATAGATTGAAAATAAAAAGGACTAGCTAGGTCCCAATTATAAATATATTGATGTAGACTATATAAATTAAATGATAAATCAATCGACCTATGTTAATAATTTAAGCAATCCCAAGCCATCTTGATTAGCCAAATCAAGATGAAAGGACTAAGAATTAAACTCCAAATATTGGGGTTTCATTATTTAATCCACAAGGTGATCCTAAAGGACTAAATTTCAAATACCCAATCTCCCAGATTAAGTTAAGGCAAATCCTATTAAGTGAAGTCATACTTAATATGATAGATCTCTATTCTTAAATCTAAAGTTAAAAGATTGAAAAATCAATAATAAACTATGAAAATCTATAAACTATCAAAACCAATGCTTCATATATTTAGTAACTCATTTTACTTAATAAGTGAATTCTAACTTAAAAGCTAATCCTAATTCTTAAGAATTGAGCTATTAAACACTAAGATGAACACTCAAGCTCCAATCCTAACTAATGTTATAAGGATGATTTAGGAAAAGAGGTGTAACGGCTTAAGGAAAGGAAGATGAAGATTCCTTAGAATTTTCCTATGTAAGTAAAATTAAGGATTTTGATTGGAACTTAATTAATGGATTAATTAGATGAAATTTCATTCTAACTTAATGAATTTGCTGATTTTAGCATTTAAGATATGAAATTAGGGCTTAAAAACAATAAACCCTAATTTTGGGCAAAAAGACTATTTTGTCCCCTACTTAAGGGTCTATATATCAAATTTTGATCTAGGATTCCAAATCTAAAATTTTTAGTGGCAAGGTATTTCTTATTATCTAATATAAGATTAGACAGCAATTACATTAATTTTGGGTAATTATTAAGCCTCATGAGATCAAATTAATGAATTTGACTCATAGGGGCATTTTGGTAATTTAACTTAATGGAATCTAAATTTTCTATCAGTTTATTATAGTTTACTTTCTAAGGTTTCTATAATACCTAAAAGCATTGAATCCTGATAAGTATTGGCTAAGTTTAGCCAATACAAGCTAAGGGGTAGAAAGGTAATTTATGATTTCTTAATTAAGGTTCAAAAATCTTAACTTTTCCAATTAGTGTTTAAATTGAGCAAAATCAGTGGCTGTAGATCACTAATGATCCACTGATCACAATGACTAGTGGTAGGCTCAATTTGGACTCAAATTAGCTAAGTTATGGCCTAATTAAGGTTTAGGGTGATTAGTGAAATTAATCACCAAATCACTAAACCAACCACACTACTAGGTTTTAATATACTCAAGAAGCTCTCTGAAATTTAAATCACTCAATTTGGATTACTAATTATGCTAATATTTATTAATCAAGTTTTAGGGTAATTAGGGTTGATTAAGAAATCTAACTATTGGATCTTAAATATTTTTGCAGTTTACTGTTAATTAGGTTTTCCTGATCAAAATGGATATATGGATAACCTAATTTGGAGTTCAATTGACTAAATTATGGTCAATTAAAGCTCTAGGGTTAATTGACCTAATTAGAATTAGATCCTAAATGTGATTAGGCTCAAATTAATCCAAACAGAGAATTGAACACTACTAGATTATTCTAGAGGTTCTACTGATCACTTTAAGACCCATAGTCAATAAGTTTCGATGAGTGTGTTCAATGTTATGGTTAAATGAAGTTTTGTGGCATTTAAATTTCCTAAAAATGTCAGTATGTGAAATATTCAACCTACAACAAAATAAATAACATCATTCAATTCCTTGTATTTTCCTGATAAAAATGGTATATATAGTATTGATGCATTTGGACTTATAAGTTGGAATCTATGAGTGTTTAAGGTTTAGGCTTATTCAATTTAATCTAATTCACTCAATTAAATTAATTTTATTAAATCATACATATGTTAAAAGATTAAACGACATGGGGGACCCATGAGATGGCGTGGCAGATAGCAAATTTAGATAGCTGGCCCGCATTACATGCGTTATGATGACAAAGGCCGAGAAGGTGGCTGGCGGGGCCATGCCAAACGATTTAGAGAGGCTGGGGCCCACGGCTGAGCAAAAGACCGGCGCGTATGCTCCACAGCACCTCACTGGTGACCCAGAAGGGTACGGGTCAGGGCGACCTGGGCCTGACTCGCGGAATGCTTTATCCCTTAAAATCCTGGTAACTAGGTTTAGGGCTCAAAAGATAGGGTACCTATCAAGGATGCCAAGTCTCGACCCTTAGCTTTTTGGAAAGAGTAGATCGAAAGCTATCCTACCATAGTTGAATTAAAAGCTGTAATAACCTAAATCGCCTGGAATAACTAACCCTAGTTCAACAGGCACAGACAGTATACGCAACTGCTAAAACCTATTCATATGATTCATAGGTTTTGATATCTTGAATTCAATTAAGATGAATCAGAATCAAATGATTTGCAATTAATAAATAAAAATGCATTTACAACTCAATTGTAATTGAATTATCAAGAATGAATCGAACGGAGAAGAGAAGGATTGGGAGGTACCTCTCAGTCGGTGGTGATTTGAGAATTCCTTACGAATGCTAGCTTGCTTTCCGACGAGAACTGAATTATCCAAAATTGAGTCATAAGATTGATTCAGCATAATAATTGACCTCTATTGCGGTGGAGAGCACACACACGGCTGGTTTCTGCCGCGTGTGAGACAGGCGCAGCCCGTGAAGAAGATGCATTTCGGCCGTTGGATTTGCTCATCGGACGGATCCAGAGATCCGTCCAATCCAACGGCGGGAATGGATGGAATCCTAACGGTGCAACTTTTAGTGGATGCATCGTTACTTACTATAATTTAAATTATTATTTATTTAATTATTTTAACATGTTCAATTAATTAGATTTAAATTAATTAGCATATTCCAAAAAAATTTCCCAATAAATCACCCCTAGCTATTTGATGGGTAAGGAACAAAATGGTGTAATCATATTTTTATTTTGATGAGTATTTAACTATCTCAATTTTTGAGGTATTTAAATAATATTAAAATATTTGATGAAAATCCAATGACTTCCAAATACATCCAAAACAGCACCCCTAGCTAATTTGGGGGTGGTGAACGCAATGGTGAAGTCAGATTTTTGATTTGAGATCAATTTAAATAGGTCAATTTCTAGGGTTTTAGGAAATTCCTAAAATTAGGATTTGATCCATTTGACTCCTGATTTGGACTAGTCTTAGAGATGAGTTCTAAATAACTTATTTAGTGTACTAGAGCTATAATTAAGACTTATATTAGTCTTACTTGACCTAGGTAACAACCTGGGTTGTTATAGACTCCCCCACTTAAGAATGATGTTGTCCTCGACATCACTCAAGTGAAAAGAATAAAGCAGATATAGAATAATGAATTGTAATAGGCTAGAGTTGAGGAAATACCTTGATTAAAAAGGCTTAGGTATTTTTGTCGCATATCCACTTCTTTCTCCAAAATGGCTTCATTGCATGACTGGTTCTTCCACTGAACTTTTATCATTAAAATAGAATGATTATTTAACTTCTTCTGATTACGATCTAAAATTCTAACTAGTTCTTTAGTATTAGAAAGGTCAGGTTGAATCGCTATTACTGGAAGTTGAATAAGATGGGATGGATCTCAAAGACATTTTCATAATGATGATACATGGAATACATTGTGAATGGCAATAAAATATTATGGCAGTTCAAGTTTATAAGCTGCTGACCCAATCCTCTATGTGATCTTAAATGGTCCTACATATCTTGGACTGAGTTTTTCTGAAACTCCAAAATGATAAATTCCTTTCAACGGGCTGACTATTAAGTATACCAAATCTTCTTCCTAGAACTCAAGAGGATGGTGGCAATTATCATGATATTTACTTTGTCTATCTTGAGCTATTCCGATTCTCTGTTGAATGAGTTTCACTTTCTTGTTTGTCTCTTCCACTAATTCTACTCCATATAATTGAGTATCTGCTATTTTATACCAAGCTAGTAGAGTTGAGCATTTTCTTCTATTTAAAGCTTCATATGGTGCCATTTTAATACTTGACTGGAAATTGTTACTGTAAGCAAATTCTACAAAAGGAACGTGCTCTTCCAAAGATCCTGAAAAATCCAGCATGCACAATCGGAGAAGATCTTCTAAAACTTGATTAACACTTTTAGTTTGGCCATCAGTTTGTGGTGAAATACTGTACTCATGGCTAAGTTGGTACCCAAATCTTGATGTACAGCCTGCCAAAATTTTGAAGTGAAGCGGATATCTCTATCAGATGCGATTGTTTTGGGATTTTCGTGCAATCTGACTATTTCTTTGAGGTACATTTTTGCTACCTTTTTAACAGAGTTAGTTTGACGGACTGGGATAAAATGTGCGGACTTAGTAAGACGATCAACTATAATCCATATTGTATCAGCTCCAGATCTAGCACGAGGTAAGCCCATAACAAAATCCATAGATATATCTGTCCACTTCCATTCCTGAATCTCTAGTGGATGCAATAAACCACCATGTTTTTGGTGTTCTGCTCTTACTAAACAATATGCATGGCAATTTGCAACAAATTCTACCACAATCTTCTTTATTCCTAGCCTCCATAATAATTGTCTTATATCTTAATACATCTTAGAGTGTAATGGATGTATCTGATATCCTGAGTTGTGACTTTCAACCATAAACTCCTTTTGCATGGATTTGGGATTCTAGAGGCGATTATCCATATAGATAGCACCTTTCTTGAACTTCAATTCTGGGCGACGACCACTTTCTATCGCACTTTAAGATTTAAATAATCATCATCCTTTGTCTGAGAGATTGAAACATCTCTATTGAAGGTGGGCTCTATATTGATATTAGTTAGTATAGAGGTCATCCTGTCACCACTGACTAGAACAATCTTCATTTTTTGAAATTCTTTTTCTGATGAACTTGTAGCAATCAAGGTTGATAATGTAGCGCAACAACTGAGGGCGTCTGCTACAACATTTGCCTTACCTAGGTGGTACTGAATATCTAGATCATGATCATTGATCAATTCCAGCCACCTTATTTGTCTACAATTCAATTCTCTTTGAGTAAAGATGTATTTCAAACATTGATGATCCGTAAAGATAGAGCACTGAACTCCATACAAATAACGGCGCCAGATCTTTAAGGCAAGAACTAATGATGCAAGTTCCAGATCATGAACAATACAGTTCCTTTCATGAGTCTTAAGTTGACGAGATGCGTATGCTATAACTTTGCCTTCTTGCATTAATACGCATCCTAAGATGATTCCTGATGCATCTGTGTAGACTTGATAGGAAGAACTAACACAAGAGTAGAACATAACACATCCTTTAAAGTCTGGAATGCAATTTCACATTCTATTGACGAGATAAATGGAACTGCTTTCTGGGTCAACTTTGTTAAAGGAGATGCGATTTGGGAAAAACCTTTAACAAATTTTCTATAATATCAATCTAATCCCAAAAAGCTACGAATATCTGTAATTGATTTTGACTGAGCCCAATCTTGTATAGCACTAATCTTTTGCTGATCAACCCTGATTCCTTGAGCATCTACCATAAGCCCCAAAAATGATACTGAGCTTAACTAAAATTCACATTTAGAAAATTTAGCATACAATTCATGTTCTAGAAGAATTTCCAATACTAATCTCAAATGATTTTCATGATCTTTTAGGGTTTTTGAATAGATAAGGATATCATCAATAAAAATAATAACAAATTTTACCAGATATGGCTTTAAGATTCTCTACATTAAATACATAAACATAGATGGTGCGTTTGTGAGACCAAAAGACATTACGAGAAATTCATTGTGTCCATATTGTGTGCGAAATGCAGTTTTCTCCACATCTGAATCTTTTACCCTCAACTAGTGGTTTCCATATCTCATATCAATTTTTAAAAATACTATTGCACTAGCCAATTGATCAAAGAAATCATCTATTTGGGGAAGAGGATACTTGTTCTTAATGGTCACTTTATTTAATTCTCTATAATATATGTGTATCCTCGTAGATCCATCATTCTTCTTTACAAATAGGACTGGAGCTCCTCATGGGGACATGCTAGGCTTTATAAATCCTTTGTTCAACAAATCCTGCAACAGTTCATTTAATTCTTGGAACTTTTTAGGAGCCATTCTATATAGAGCTTTCGATAATGGCTGAGTACTCGGAGCTAAGTTAATCACAAATTCTATTTCTATTGCTAGTGGTCGTCCCGACAATTTTTCAGAAAATACATCTTTGAATTCTTTAACTACTTTAATATCTGAAATAGAAACTTCATTCTAACTATCTCCCATCACGGTGACTAAAAATTCTATACAACCCTTGCTTACTAACTTCTCTGCTTGAAGTACATTTATTAGAGAGTCTTGAGTGCTAAACTTTTCCACAAAGGTTTCTGAGGCACCAGATGATTGAAGAATGATCTTCTTCCATTGACAATCTATAGTGGCGTTATGTATACTAAGCTAATTCATGCCTAGTATAATATCAACATTTGCAATGGGTAATTTATTAACTTAGCCTGAAAGGTTCTTTTATTCACCGGTACTTGTAGGTCGCAGAACTTAGTAGCACTTAGTTGAGCTCCGAATGGAAGTTCAATATTTAGGGTTTTGGCAAGTTTGTAACACGGAAATTTCATATGGTTAACAAAAACTTTCTCAGATGAAAGAGTGACTGGCCCTAGTATCAAATAATACATTACAGGGCTTTTCTTCTATATTTATAGTGCCTAATTTAACATTTAAATGGAAAAAGCACTTAATAAATATTGAAATTCTATAAGTAAAGAATAATTGAAGATGTGTACCTAACACCATGTTGTTATCTTCAGTGGCCTGAATAGGAGTAAGATTGTAAACTCTAGCTGTCCCAGCAGGTCTACTACTGGTTGCTTGGACTTTCACTTGATTTGGAATTGGGGGTCGAGAGATACTTGTCTGAACCTTAGAAGGAACTTGATTTTTGTCGACTAGAGGTGGCATTTGGGCCATCCTTGGCTCCCTTTTGTTTAGAGGAGTAGGTTTGAATACCTTATTTCGATGAGTACGATTAATTTCCACCCCATCGATTGTCTTGAAAGCATTACATTGCTCATATTGGTGGCCCTGGCGACCACATGTAAAACATCGATGACTGTACTAGTAACACTTTCCATAAGGATGAGGCCTTTGACATTCTTGACTTTGGTTGACAGCTTCCTTAGCCTCCATCTGGTAGGCTCTTCCTAGATTAGGACGGTGGTGCTTGAAGCTCTCATAACGATGGTTAAAAGTAAATTCTTTCCTCTTAAACTCCCTTGTTGACTGGTGGTGTTCAATCACCCTTGCAATCTCTACCAATTTCTCAAAATTAGTTATCTGTAAGGGAACGACACGATCCTTGATGGATCCACGCAATCCACTTTGGAAGCGGTAGCACTTGTCTTCTTGTATGTGTCAATCCACCATTCTTTTGCTAGGTCTCGTAGAAGACATAATACTATCGCTACCTTAATATTATCTGACCATCCCATAATACAAAAAATTTGATCTACTCTTGCGAGCCATTCCTTAGCCAAAATTGGAAAGTCAAGCCCTCTCTAAGTGCCTTCCTCTAGCAACTTATTTAGTACTTGTGCTCCTTTATCAGATTCTCCTCCTATGGATCTCCTTTGCTTCAAACCCAATTGGGTTTCATATATCTAGATAATCTCGAATTCCTTTAAGTAATTCATGAATGTCATTCTTAATTATACTTTAGGCCTACAATTAACATCAAATCTCTTTAATTTGTTGAGCATATATATATTTATTATTTAATTAATTATACTTTAATATCTTTTATGGTTTCTCATTCCCTACTTTATTCTAAGTTATACTCATAATGATATGGATGTTATTTCAAGCATTCATTTAGTGATGAAGTGGTAAAAGAACAATCCATTAGGTAAAGAGGAATGCAAATTCCAATCTGACAACTTATGGAATTCTCTGATACCAACTGTGGCGGCCCTGCCCCGCCATGGTCCTGTTAACTCTTAAGTTAACATAATTACAGTGGAGGGGTCACCTAAATGACAAGGTTCCTATTTATAATTAGATTAGGCATAGATCATAATCCATCATAATTAAGAACTTTGCCATTCTCAAAGTAAAACTTCACTAAATGAAAGATACATGAAAGCAAAGTGCGGAAGCATAAAATATAGCATCCATTCATCATAATATAAGAAGAACTAAATATCCAACTCATAATAATTAAAGCATTAAAAAGTAAAGTTAACCCTATGTTATTACAATATGATTTAAAAGTTAAAGCAGAAATAGAATAAATCACTCCTCCTCACAATGCAGAAAGAAAACTAAAGATCTTTAGCAATACGCTCCTCTTCCAAAGGCAAACCTCCTGAAGGCTCTACAACCTCAAATAGCTTAGAGTCTACAATTATCGGTTTCACAATGATAGGGCGCCAGCCAACAAAAGAAAAATCTAATTAGACAAAATATCTAAGTACATTTTATGCTGTAAATTTATTATGTTATTTAGATATCACCATTAAAACGTAACATACAAGCAAGTGTAGGAGCAGAATGCATATGAAAGAAAAAGGCAGTTATAAAATATAAATCCATAACTTAACAAAATAGGAAGTAAGCACATACCTCCAAGTATAGTTGCAACAAGGTTAATCATAAAATAAAGACTAAATACTAATATAACAGAAAGGAAACTCAACCTAAACATGCTTATGATCAACATAAATTCATGCTAATTAATATAAAATAAAAACACATATGAAATAATTAAGTAACTAAAAGTGAGCCTAACATCCTATGAATGTAAGCAATAAGTAAAATTAGAATGCTATAAGTAGACTAAAGCTAATAAATGCATAAGAATAGTAAATACAGAAGTACTGAAATGTAGACTGGAACAAAAAGTATGAAACCAAAATTACTATGATTTAAACAAGATAATTAACTTAAAGTATAAATGCACCTAAATTAGTATTGCCAACAAATAGAGAAAAAGGATATGAAGTCTAACGAATACCATCCTAGCAGGTCTTAGATCTAGGCTTGGCTAGACTTGCTTGAGACAGACGAATACCATCCTAGCCGGTCATAGGCCTAGGATCGGCTTGTACTAAAGTATAGGTATGGGAAAGATATACTAATTAGGCTACATTCTAATAACCATATGTTCAACTCAACAATGATAATAACATATGCAAATGCTACTATGCAAAATAAGTCTGATATGAAACACTTTTCAAATGTCTTATGCCTAGTACATGTGACCAAGGTATAAAGCTCAAATTCAAGGCAAGCATAGCATCAAAGTCAAATTAAGCAAGAGACTCTACTAGGATACAAGTGATATCCAATTGTTATCTAATTTAATCATTCTATCTACTCTAAGTTACACAAGTTCAGGATCTCCAATTCCTACTATCTAGTGTAACTCAGATTCATGTCCTTATAGATTGAAAATAATAACTATTAACTAGGTCCCAATAATTAATAAATTAATGTGAACTATATAAATTAAATGATAAATTAATAGACCTATGTTAATAATTTAAGCAATCCCAAGCCATCTTGTTAGCCAAACCAAGATGAAATGATTAAGAATTGAACTCCAAATATTGGAGTTTAATTACTTAATCCAAAAGATGATCCTAAAGAACTAAATTTCAAATACCCAAACTCCTAGATTATGTTAAGGCAAATCCTATTAAGTGAAGTCATACTTAATAAGATAGATCTCTATTCTTAAATCTAAAGTTAAAAGATTGAAAAATCAATAATAAACTATGAAAATCTATAAACTATCAAAACCAATGCTTCATATATTGAGTAACCCATTTTACTTAATAAGTGAATTCTAACTTAAGAGCTAATCCTAACTCCTAAGAAATGAGCTCTTAAACACTAAGATGAACACTCAAGCTCCAATCCTAACTAATGTTATAAGGAGGATTTAGGAAAAGAGCTAAAGGCTTAAGGAAAGGAAAATGAAGATTCCTTAGAATTTTCGTAAGGAAAACTAAGGATTTCGATTGGAAATTAATTAATGGAGTAATTAGATGAAATTTCATACTAACTTAATGAACTTGCTGATTTTAGCATTTAAGATATGAAATTAGGACCTAAAAACATTAAACCCTAATTTTGGGCAAAATGACCATTTTGCCCCTATTTAAGGATCTAAAAGATCAAATTTTGATCTAAGGTTCCAAATTTAAAATCTTTAGTGGAAAGGTGTTTTTTACTGTCTAATATAAAATTAGACAGTAATTACATTAATTTTGGGTAATTATTAAGCCTCATGAGATCAAATTAATGAATTTAACTCATAGGGTCATTTTGGTAATTTAACCCAATGGAATCAAAATTTTATGTCAGTTTATTATAGTTTACTATCTAAGGTTTCCATAGAACCTAAAAGCATTGAATTCTGATAAGTATTGGCTAAGTTATAGCCAATACAAGCTAAGGGGTAAAAAGGTAATTTAGGATTTTTTAATTAAGGTTCAAAAATCCTAACTTTTCTAATTGGTGTCCATATTGAGCAATATTAGTGGCTGTAGATCACCAATGATCCACTGATCATTATGACTG
Source organism: Gastrodia elata (assembly GCA_016760335.1). Taxonomy (NCBI): domain Eukaryota; kingdom Viridiplantae; phylum Streptophyta; class Magnoliopsida; order Asparagales; family Orchidaceae; genus Gastrodia; species Gastrodia elata. Next base: position 11,210,545 of record CM028670.1, on the reverse strand, counting down.
GTGGTAGTCTCAATTTGGACTTAAATTGGCTAAGTTCTGGCCTAATTAGAGTTTAAAGTGATTAGTGAGTGATTAGTAAAATTAATCACCAAATCACTAAACCAGCCACAGTACTAGGTTCTAATATACTCAAGAAGCTCTCTGAAATTTAAATCACTCAATTTGGATCACTAATTATGCTAATCGTCACTAATCAAGTTTTAGAGTAATTAAAGTTAATTAACAAATCTAACCGTTGGATCTTAAATATTTTTGCAGTTTACTGTTAATTAGGTTTTCTTGATCAAATTGGATAAATGGATGACCTAATTTGGAGTTCAATTGACTAACTTATGGTCAATTGAAGTTCTAGGGTTAATTGACCTAATTAGGGTTAGGTCCTAAATGTGATTATTCTCAAACTAATCCAAACAGAGAATAGAACACTACTAGGTTATTTTAGAGGTTTTACTGATCACTTTAAGTTGCATAGTCAATAGGTTTTTATGAGTGCGTGTAAAGTTATGGTTAAATGAAGTTTTGTGGCATTTAAATATCCAAAAAATGTCACTATGTGAAATATTTAACCTACAGCAAAATAAACAACATCATTAATTTCCTTATATTTTCTTGATAAAAATGGTAAATAATATTGATGCATTTGGACTTATAAGTTTGAATCTATAAGCGTTTAAAGTTTAAGCTTATTCAATTTAATCCAATTCATTTAATTAAATTAATTTCATTAAATAATACTTATGTTAAGAGATTAAATGGTGCGGGGGACCCATGAGCTGGCGTGGCAGACAGCAAATTCAGATAGCGGGCCCGCATTACACGCGTCAGGATGACAGAGGCCGAGAAGGTGGCTAGTGGGCCCCATGCCACACGATTCAGTGTGGGTGGGGCCCACGACTAAGAAAAAAATCAGGCACGTGGGCACCACAGCACCCCACTGGCAACCCAGAAGGGTGCGTGTTAGGCCGACCCGGGCCCGACCCACGGGATGCTTCATCCCTGCAAATCCCAGCAGCCAGGTTTAGGGCTTGAAAGATAGGGTACCTATCGGGGATGCCAAGTCTTGACCCATAGCTTTCTGGAAAGATCAGATCGAAGCTATCCTACCATAGTTGAATTAAAAGCTGTAATAACCTAAATCGCCTGGATTAACTAACCCTAGTTCAACAGGAACGGACAGTATACGCAACTGCTAAAACCTATGCATATGATTCGCAGGTTTTTGATATTTTGAATTCAATTAAGATGAATCAGTATCGAATGATTTGCAATTAATAAATAAAAATGCATTTACTCCTCAATTTCAATTGAATTAACAAGAATGAATGGAACGGAGAAGAGAAGGATCGGGAGGTATCTCTCAGTCAGTGGCGACTTGAGAATTCCTTACAAATACTGGCTTGCTTTTCGACGAGAACCGAATTATCCAAAATCAAGTCATAAGATTGATTCAGCATTATAATTGACCTCTATTGCGGTGGAGAGAACACACACGCAACTGGTTTCTGCCGCGTGTGAGATACGCGCAGCCCGCGAAGAAGATGTACTTCGGCCATTGTATCTGCTCATTAAACGGATCCAGAGATCCGTCCAATCCAACGGCGGGACTGAACAGAATCCTAACGACGCAACTTTTAGTGGATGGCGTTGTTACTTAATATAATTTAAATTATCATTTATTTAATTGTTTTAACAGGTTCAATTAATTAGATTTAAATTATTTAGCATATTCAATAAAAAGTTCCCAATAAATCACCCCTAGCTATTTGATGGGTGAGGAACACAATGGCGTGATTAGATATTTATTTTGATGAGTATTTAATTATATCAATTTTCAAGGTATTTAATAATATTAAAATATTCGATGAAAATCCAATGACTTCCAAATGCATCCAAAACATCACCCCTAGTAAATTTGCGGGTGGTGAACGCGACGGTGAAGTCAGATTTTTGATTTGAGATCAATTTAAATAGGTCAATTTCTAGGGTTTCAAAAAATTTCCAAAATTAGGATTTGATCCATTTGACTCCTTATTTGGACTAGATCTTAGAGATGAGTTATATATAACTTATTTAGTGTACTAGAACCATAATTAAGACTTAGATTAATCTTACTTGAGCTAGGTAACAACCTAGGTTATTACAAACTCTCCCACTTCAGAATGATGTCATCCTTGACATCACTCAAGTGAAAAGAATAAAGCAGATATAGAATAATGAATTATAATAGGCTAGAGTTGAGGAAATTCCTTGATTAAAATGGCTTGGGTATTTTTGTTGCATATCCACTTCTTTCTCCCAAGTGGCTTCATTGCATAATAGGTTCTTCCACTGAAGTTTTATCATTAAAATAGAATAGTTCCTTAACTTCTTCTTATCATGATCTTGAATTCTAACTAGTTCTTTAGTATAAAAAAGATCAGGTTGAATCTCTATTATTGGAAGTTGAATAAGATGGGAAGGATCTCAAAGATATTTTCTTAATGATGATATGTGGAATAGATTATGAACAACATCAAAATCTTCTCGCAGTTCAAATTTATAAGCTGCTGACCCAATCTTCTTTATTATCTTAAATGGTCCTACATATATTAAACTGAGTTTTCCTAAAACTCCAAAATGATAAATTCCCTTCATCGGGCTAACATTTAAGTATACCAAATCTTCTTCTTGGAACTCAAGAGGACAGTGATGATTACCATGATATTTACTTTGTCTAACTTGAGCTATTCTGATTTTCTGTTGAATGAGTTTCACTTTCATATTGTTTCTTCCACTAATTTTGATCCATATAATTGAGTATCTCATGTTTCAGACCAAGCTAGTATAGTTGAGCATTTTCTTCCATATAAAGCTTCATATGGTGCCATTTTAATACATGACTGGAAACTGTTACTGTAAGCAAATTCTACTAAAGGAACATGCTCTTCCCAAGATCCTGAAAAATCCAGCATGCACAATCAGAGAAGATCTTCTGAAACTTGATTAACTCTTTCAGTTTGTCCATCAGTTTGTGGATGAAATATTGTGCTCATGGTTAAGGTGGTACCCAAATCTTGATGTACATCCTACCAAAATTTTGAAGTGAAATGGCTCTCTATCAGACATGATTGTTTTGGGAATTCCTTACAATTTGACTATTTCTTTGAGGTACAGTTTTGCTAACTTTTCTACAGAGCCAGTTTGATAGACTGGGATAAAATGTGCGAACTTAGTAAGATGATCAATTATAACCCATATTGTATTATCTCCAGATCTAGCACAAGGTAAACCCGTAACAAAATCTATAGATATATCTGTCCACTTCCATTCCAGAATCTCTAGTGGATGTAATAAACCACTAGGTTTTTGGTATTCTGCTTTTACTAAATAATATACGTGACAATTTGCAACAAATTCTGCCACACTCTTCTTTATTCTTGGCCACTAGAATGATTGTCTTAAATCTTGATACATCTTAGAGTTTCCTGGATGTATGTGATATCCTGAGTTGTGACTTTCAACCAAGATCTCCTTTTACATGGATTTGGAAATCCAGAGGCGATTATCCATATAGATAGTACCTTTCTTGAACTTCAATTCTGGGCGACGACCACTTTCTATCGCCACTTTAAGATTTAAATAATCATCATCCTTTGTTTGAGAGATTGAAACATCTCTATGGAAGGTGGGCTCAATATTGATATTAGTTAGTATAGAGCTCATCCTGTCACCACTGACTGGAACAATCTCCATTTTCTGAAATTCTTTTATTGATGAACTTGTAGCAATCAAGGTTGATAATGTAGTGCAACAACTGAGAGTGTCTGCTATAACATTTGCCTTACCTAGGTGGTACTAAATATCTAGATCATAATCATCGATCAATTCCAGCCACCTTCTCTGTCTACAGTTTAGTTCTCTTTGGGTGAGGATGTATTTCAAACTTTGATGATCCGTAAAGTTAGAGTACTGAACTCCATACAAATAATGGTGCCAGATCTTTAAAGCAAAAACTAATGCTGCAAGTTCCAGATCATGAACAGCATAGTACCTTTCATGAGTCTTAAGTTGAAGAGATGCGTATGCTATAACTTTTCCTTCTTGCATTAATACACATCCTAAGCCGATTCCTGATGCATCCAAAGGAAGGACTAACACAGGTATAGACTTGATAGTTAGCACCTTCTTAAGGAAGAACTAACACAGGAGCAGACGATAACGCATCCTTTAAAGTCTAGAATGCAGTTTCACATTCTGTTGACCAGATAAATGGAACTGCTTTTTAAGTAAACTTTGTTAAAGGGGATGCAATTTGGGAAAAACCTTTAACAAATTTTCTATAATATCCAGCTAATCCCAAAAAGTCACAAAAATCTGTAACTGATTTTGGCCTAGCCCAATCTTGTATAGCACTAATCCTTTTCTGATCAACCCTGATTCTTTAAGCATCTACCACATGCCCCAAAAAGGATACTGAACTTAACCAAAATTCAAATTTAGAATTTAGCATACAATTCATGTTCTCGAAGAACTTCCAATACTAATCTCAAATGATTTTCATGATCTTCTAGGGTTTTTGAATAGATAAGGATATCATCGATAAAAACAATAACAAACTTATCAAGATATGGCTTTAGGATTCTCTGCATTAAATCCATAAATATAGATGGTGCGTTTGTGAGACCAAAAGACATTACGAGAAATTCATAGTGTTCATATCATGTGCGAAATGCATATTTCTCCACATCTGAATCTTTTACCCTCAACTAGTGGTTTCCAGATCTAATATCAATTTTTGAAAATACTATTACACCTGCCAATTGATCAAAGAGATCATCTATTCGGGGAAGAGGATACTTATTCTTAATGGTCACTTTGTTTAATTCTCTATAATCTATGCATATCCTCATAGATCCATCCTTCTTCTTTACAAATAGGACTGGAGCTCCCCATGGGGACATGCTAGGCTTTATAAATCCTTTGTTCAACAAATCCTACAACTGTTCATTTAATTCTTGCAATTCTTAAGGAGCCATTCTATATGGAGCTTTCGATAATGGCTGAGTACCCGAGCTAAGTTAATCACAAATTCTAATTCTCTTGCCGGTGGCAGTCCAGGCAATTCTTCAGGAAATACATCTTTGAATTCTTTAACTACTTTAATATCTAAAATAGAAACTTCGATCTTACTATCTCCCATCATGGGGACTAAAAATGCTATACAACCCTTGCTTACTAACTTCTCTGCTTGAAGTGCATTTATTAGAGAGTCTTGAGTGCTAAACTTCCCCACAAAGGTTTCTGTGGCACCAGATGATTGGAGAATCATCTTCTTCCATTGACAATCTATAGTGGCGTTATGCATACTAAGCCAATTCATGCCTAGTATAATATCAACATTTGCAATGAGTAATTCTATTAACTTAGCCTGAAAGGTTCTTTTATTCACCGGTACTTGTAGGTCGCAGAACTTAGTAGCACTTAGTTGAGCTCCGGATGGAAGTCTAATAACAGACTATAAATACACGTCTGCGCTCGCACGCAAGTGTACGTGGTCTAAAGTAATAAGTGGAAAGAGTCACTTTCCGGAATTTATCGAACCACAGAGAATTGGTTATTTTGTTACTAAGGACTATCTATTCTCACTAATGTATAAGCTATGATTTAATTGATGAGTTGGTCCTAGACTTAGCTCAGTAACTACTAAATGAAGGTAAGTTAGATAAAAGAGAGAGGAGAGTTGGGGTCATTCCACATGTGATGCTACATTATCAATGTACTTTTAATTTCTCAAGCTTTGTCTTTCATTTATATTTTGTTTATCAAGTGCACATTGATCACCTTGAGATTTTATCTCAAAGTCTCACAAGTTCAAATCTTGTGCACAAAATGAACACACATTTGGTTCTACTTTGGCACAAAGATTCTTATAAGATTTTAGGCTTTAGATTTTCATCTCATCTCTTGATCAAGGAGATTATGATTATTTATGTTTTAAGATCTTATAAGCATTAATTCACTACGAGCACCACCGCATCCCACATAGTTGAGATTAGGGATTAATATGTTGGGCTCAATGACTATGTCACTTAGTTTATGAGCACTCAACTGTTTCTTCCTTTACCTCCATTATGTTGAGCTAAGGAGCTCATTTAGTGGGTCTTAGCATCACATGCATCAACACTTGGATTGAGCTGAGATTAAGGTGCATTAAGCTCAAAAACTTTGTCACATAGTTCTACGCTCTCATGCACTCATAAACCTAGCATCCAACCTAAGGTGAGCTATGGAGCATAAGATAATTTAGTCATTGACATTATTAGTTCATTTCCTTGTATCCACATTCAAGGCCAAATAATAAAATGCATATTTCATTAAGTCCTTTATAATTTAATTTTGCTTGAGAAAAACTTCATACATTAATAATAACACATACACATGAAAATTCCCCAACCCTCCCCAATGGAGATTTAGCTACTCATTAATAAGGAAGTGAAGAAAAACACATACATGGATAAAGACCCTTTCATGATCAATTAAGAAAAGAAAATACAAGAGTAAGGTTTAGAAAATACTAGGAACATTCCTTGGAAGTTCTTCGGATTTCTTCTTCTCCTTCTTCAAGCTCCTCCATTAGGTCGTTAGTGCTGCCTTCTTTCTTCTCCTCCTTAGCTAGAGCTTGCCTTGCCACCCTTGGGGAGTTCCTCACTTCTCATTATGCAGTCCTCCCCTTTTACTTAGTGTCTTGAGCAAAATTGTGAACCCTCCTCTAGTCAAGAGGAGGTGAATTTATAGGAGAGGGGCAGCATACTCCTTCATCCTCTCCAAAATCAACAAATTGATAAAAGAAATCTGAAGTAATGATGGAAAATCCCAAAATAAAGATGGAGTGACCAATATCCTTCTTTGTTTATCCTTCTTATCAAATCAAGAGGCCATCTTCCATTAAAAATCGGAGTTGCAATAGGGAATGATGACTCGGGACAAGATGCGGGTTGAGGGCCTTGTCCCAGCCGCAATAAATGCATCAGACTAGCAAAATTGGCGGCGGCCGCGGCAGCGCCCAGCTGCCGCGCGCTGCGGCGCGCAGTGGTGTGCAATGGAGCAGGCAAAATTAGGTAAGTCTCTCGCTGTCGCGCGCTACCGCGCTCACATTTTGCAAAATTACCCGCTGTAGCGCGCTATAGCGGTTCATTTTGCAAATCAAACTGCTGCATCGTGCTGGAGCGGCTCAATTTGCAAAACGTTCTGCTGCAGTGCGCTACCGCGCCCGCGGTTCGCAAATGGTCCTGCTGCAGCGCGCTACCGCGCCACGGCTCACAAATGGATCTGCTGCAACGTGCTGCCGCGCCCATAGTTCATGAATGGATCCACTGCTGCGCGCTACTGCACCCGCGGTTTGCAAAACGTTCCGCTATAGCGCGCTACCGTGTCCGCGGTTTGCAAAATGACTTGCTGCAGAGCGCTGGAGCGCGCTGCAGTGCGCAGCAGCGGGTTCCTTTGAAAATGGAATTTTTGGCAAAGATTGTCACAGAACTTATTTGGATGTCATTTTCCTGAAAAAGATACAAAAAAATTGATTTATGAGCAGTTTAAAGGTCAGAAATGAATGAATTTTCCCTTATTTTAGATATAATTTATGGATTCATCATCCAACATTTAGTGTTTTGGCAAGTTTGTAATATGGGAATTTCATATGGTTAATAAAACTTTCTGAGATGAAAGAGTGACTGCCCCCAGTATCAAATAATACATTATAGGGCTTTTCTTTTATATTTATAATGGCTAATTTAACATTTAAATGGAAGAAGCACTTAATAAAAATTAAAATTCTATTAGTAAAGAATAATTGAAGATGTGTACCTAAAACCACGTTGTTATCTTCAGTGGCCTGAATAGGAGTAAGATTGTAAACTCTGGTTGTCCCAGCAGGTCTACTACTGGTTGCTTGGACCTTCACTTGATTTGGAATTAGGGGTCGAGAGATACTTGTCTGAACCTTAGAAGGAACTTGATTTTTGTCGACTGGAGGTGGCATTAGGGCCATCCTTGGCTCCCTTTTGTTCAGAGGAGTAGGTCTGAATACCTTATTTCGATGAGTACGATTAATTTCCACCCCATCGATTGTCTTGAAAGCATTACATTGCTCATATCGGTGGCCCTGGCGACCACATGTAAAACATCGATGACTATAATGGTAACACTTTCCATAAGGATGAGGCCTTTGACATTCTTGACTTTGGTTGACAGCTTCTTTAGCCTCGATCTGGTAGGCTCTTCCTTGATTAGGATGGTGGCGCTTGAAGCTCTCATAATGATGGTTAGGAGTAAATTCCTTCCTCTTAAACTCCCTTGCTGACTGGTGGTGTTCAACCACCCTTGCAGTCTCTACCAATTTCTCAAAATTAGTTATCTGTAAGGGAACGACATGATCCTTGATGGATCCACGCAATCCACTTTGGAAGCAGTAGCACTTGTCTTCTTCCGTCGGGACTAAATTTGGAATAAAGCGAGCTAGTCTTCTAAATTCTGCTACATAATTTGTTATTGATCAGCATCCTTGAGTTAACTTCAATAAGGAGTCACCGATGATATTCTTTGACGATGGAGGTACGAAGGTTTCTTTGAAAGCTTTAACAAACCAATCCCATTCAATATCTTCTAATTCATGTTCCTCAAAGAGAGTTTCTCTGATATTTTCCCACCAGTGTTCAACTTTGCCTTGAAGCAAATGTGCAGCCAATCGTACGGTTTGATAGTTTAGACAGTTTAGACTCACCAAATTTTTATCTACTATCTTTAGCCATGTTATTGTGTCTATCGGAGACAGTGTTCCATCGAATGTAGGTGGTCTCATTCTCAGGAAGCTATGTTGCATTCCATCTCTAGACGATCAGTTGGAATTGTATGAGTGTGCAACTGGAGATGCAGATGAAGTGCTAGCATTAATAGATGGAAGGGAATACACCAATCTTTGTATGGCTAATGCCTATTAATTCAATGTATTCATTATACTTCTCATAGAGAGTGAATCCTCTGCATTATTGCCATTAGGTATCATAATCTCATTATTTGGGGGATTACTAGCAGATGGGATGTCATTAATTGGTGTATTGTTAGGGGAGGTAGCAGGATTCATTTTTTGAAAATAAAGATAAGCATTCTCAGTTTTATTGAGAAGATTAAGAACATCACTAACATTTTATTGCGCTTCAATCATGAAGTTATTACAACTTAAGAAACATAAAGTAGAATCCTTATTATAATAAGGATCTCATCCTATATACTTAGTAGAAAAAATAATTCAAAAGCCTTCGTAGAAGAGTTCACGACATTCACTTTGAAGTTTCTTGAATAAGCTCTTGTATGTGTCAATCCACCATTCTTTTGCCAGATCTCGTAGAAGACATAATACTATCTCTACCTTAATATTATCTGACAATCCCATAATACAAAAAATGTGGTCTACTCTTGCGAGCCATTCCTTAGCCAAAATGGAAAAGTCAAGCCCTCTATAAGTGCCTTCCTCTAGCAACTTATTTAGTACTTGTGCTCCTTTATCAGATACTCCTCCTATGGATCTCCTTTGCTTCAAACCCAATTGGGTTTCATATTTTCAGTTAATCTCAAATTATTTTAAGTAATTCATGAATGCCATTCTTAATCATACTTTAGGCCTACAATTAACATCAAATCCCCTTAATTTGTTGAGCATATATTTATTATTTAATTATTTATACTTTAATATCTTTTATGGTTTCTCATTCCTTACTTTATCCTAAGTTATACTCATAATGATATGGATGTTATTTCAAGTATTCATTTAGTGATGAAGTGGCAAAAGAACAATCCATTAGGTAGAGAGGAATGTAAATTTCAATCTAACACCTTATGGAATTCTCTGATACCAATTGTGGCGGCCCTGCCTCGCCGTGGTCCTGTTAACTCTTAAGTTAACATGATTAGTAAAGCAGTAAGGGTCGCCTAAACGGTAAGGTCCCTACTTATAATTAGATTAGGCACACATCCTAATCCATCATAATTAAAGACGTTGCCATTCTGAAAGTAAAATGTCACTAAATGAAAGATATATGAAAGCAGAGTGCGAAAGCATAAAATATAACATCCATTCATCACAATATAAGAAGAACTAAATATCTAACTCAGAATAAGTAAAGCAATAAAAAGTAAAGTTAACCCTGTGTTATTACAATATGATTTAAAAGTTAAAGCTGAGATAGAATAAATCACTCCTCACAATGCAGAAAGAAAACTAAGGATCTTCAGCAATACACTCCTCTTCCAAAGGCAGACCTCCTAAAGGATCTACAATCTCAAATAGCTCAGAGTCTACCATTATCGGTTTCACAATGATATGGCCCCAGCCAACAAAAGAAAAATCTAATTAGACAAAATGTCTAAGTACATTTTAGGCTACAGATTTATTATATTAAAACGTAACATATAAGCAAGTGTAGGAGCAGAATGCATATGAAAGAAAAAGGCAGTTATAAATAATAAATTCATAACTTAAAAAAATAGGAAGTAAGCACATACCTCCAAGTATAGCTGTAATAAGTTTAATTATAAAATAAAGGCTAAATACTAATATAACAGAAAGGAAACTCAACCTAAACATGCTTATGATCAACATAAATTTATGCTTTTAAGTAACTAAAAGTGAGCTTAACATCATATGAATGTAAATAATAAGTAAAACTAGCATTCTATAAGTAGAGTAAAGCTAGTAAATGCAGAATAATAGTAAATAAGAAAGTGCTGAAATGTAGAGTGGAACAGAAAGTATGAAACTGAAATCACTATGACTTAAACAAGATAATCAACTTAAAGTAAAAATGCACTTAAATTAGTATTTCCAACAAAGGGAGAAAAAGGATATGAAGTCTAACGAATACCATACTAGCCGGTCTTAGGTCTAGGTTTGGTTAGATATGCTTTAGACAGATGAACACTATCCTAGCCTGTCATAGGCCTAGGATCGGCCAATACTAAAGTATAGGTACGGAAAAAGGCATACTAATTAGGCTACATTCTAATACCATATGTTCAACTCAATAATGATGATGACATATGCAAATGCTACAATGCAAAACAAGTCTGACATGAAACACTTTTCAAATGTCTTATGCCTAGTACATGTGATCAACTTATAAAGCTCAAATTCAAGGCAAGCAAAGTATAAAAGTCAAAGTGAGCAAGACACTCTACTAGGACACAAGTGATATCCAATTGTTATCTAATTTAATCATTCTATCTACTCTAAGTTACACAAGTTCAGGATCTCCAATTCCTACTATTGAGTGTAACTCAGATTCACGTCCTTATAGATTGAAAATAATTACTACTAGCTAGGTCCCAATTATTAATAAATTGATGTCAACTATATCAATTAAATGATAAATCAATTAGCCTATGTTAATAATTTAAGCAATCCCAAGCCATCTTGATTAACCAAATCAAGATGAAATGACTAAGAATTAAACTCCAAATATTGGAGTTTAATTACTAAATCCAAAAGGTGATCCTAAAGGACTAAATTTTAAATACCCAAATTCTTAGATTAAGTTAAGGTAAATCCTATTAAGTAAAGTCATACTTAATAGGATAGATCTTTATTCTTAAATCTAAAGTTAAAAGATTGAAAAATCAATAATAAACTATGAAAATCTATAAACTATCAAAACCAAGGCTTCATATATTGAGTAACCCATTTTACATAATAAGTGAATTCTAACTTAACAGCTAATCCTAACTCCTAAGAAATGAGCTCTTAAACACTAAGATGAACACTCAAGCTCCAATCCTAACTAATGTTATAAGGAGGATTTAGGAAAAGAGGTAAAGGCTAAAGGAAAGGAAGATGAAGATTCCTTAGAATTTTCCTAAGTAAGGAAAACTAAGGATTTTGATTGGAACTTAATTAATGGATTAATTAGATGAAATTTCATTCTAACTTGCTGAACTTACTGATTTTAGCATTTAAGATATGAAATTAGAGCCTAAAAACATTAAACTCTAATTTTGGGCAAAATGACCATTTTGCCCCTACTAAAGGGTTTAAAAGATCAAATTTTGATCTAGGGCTCCAAATCTGAAATTTTTGGTATCAAGGTGTTTATTACTGTCAAAAATAAGATTAGACAGCAATTACATTAATTTTTGGTAATTATTAAGCCTCATGAGATCAAATTAATGAATTTGACTTATAGGGGCATTTTGGTAATTTAACCCAATGGAATCTAAATTTTATATCAGTTTATTATAGTTTATTATCTAAGGTTTCCATGGAACCTAAAAGCATTGAATTCTGAAAAGTATTGGCTAAGTTATAGCCAATACAAGCTAAGGGGTAAAAAGGTAATTTAGGATTTCTTAATTATGGTTCAAAAATCTTAACTTTTCTAATTGGTGTCCAAATTGAGCAAAATTAGTGGTTGTAGCTCACCAATGATCTATTGATCACAATGATTGGTGGTAGGCTCAATTTGGACTCAAATTAGCTAAGTTATGGCCTAATTAGAGTTTAGGGTAATTAGTGAGTGATTAGTAAAATTAATCACAAATCACTAAACCAACCACACAGGTTTTAATATACTCAAGAAGCTCTCTGAAATTTAAATCACTCATTTTGGATCACTATTTATGCTAATCTTCACTAATCAAGTTTTAGGGTAATTAAAGTTGATTAACAAATCTAACTGTTGGATCTTAAATATTTTTGCAGTTTACTGTTAATTAGGTTTTCTTGATCAAAATGGATATATGGATGACCTAATTTGGAGTTCAATTGACTATCTTATGGTCAATTAAAGTTCTAGGGTTAATTGACCTAATTAGGGTTAGGTCCTAAATGTGATTAAGCTCAAACTATTCCAAACAGAGAATTGAACACTACTAGGTTGTTCTAGAGGGTCTACTGATCACTTTAAGTCCTATAGTCAATAGGATTGGATGAGTGTGTGCAAAGTTATGGTTAAATGAAGTTTTGTGGCATTTAAATATCCTAAAAATGTGATTATGTGAAATATTCAATCTACAGCAAAATAAATATCATTAAATTCCTTATATTTTTCATTTAGGCTTATTTAATTTAATATAATTCATTCAAATAAATTAATTTCATTAAATCATACTTATGTTAAGAGATTAAATGGCGTAGGGGATGTGGGGCCCCCGTACTGAACAACAAGGAAGTACAGTGCTCCAACTGTGGCAAATTTCCAATTTAAGTAAAATTAGGTAAACCCAACCTGCCTTAAGCCAAGGACTTGTCACCAAGTACTATAGCATTCATCAATATACAAGTATCAAAGTGGCAGAAGCAATAAACAGTAAGGTAACATCCACAAGCATACATAGTAGAGAAAAGGAAAAATAATATAGTAACTCATCATAATGCAGAAATGATATACATCCAAAATTAATTATTACAAATTGAATTTAAAAGAAAATGCAAGGTCTCTCAATCTCACTAAAATAAAAATGCAAGATCTAACTAATCAGCAGCAGCATGATCCTCCTTCTGAACCTGCTCTTCTCCTACAACACTCCCCACGAACAAGTCTGAATCTGACATTTATCGGTATCACAAATGCCAAGGCCCCAGCCAACAAAATAAAAAGGTTACAGTTAGACAATTGTCTAAGTATATTTTGGGCTATTTAATGAACTGAATATTTTAAGATATCACATTTCAATTTAACTAAACATGCAAATAGTAATGGGTGCAACAAGCTATGAAGAGATGGGTAACTATAAATTATCCATTTATAGCTAATAACTAGTATGAAAAGTCACATACAATATGAAATAAATAAGGTGAGGCTAAAAGCTAAAAGAAACAGCCAATACAATTCTGAACCTAACATGCCTATGATCATATTAACACATGTTGAGTATAATGAGAATACAAATGCTGAAAAATAAACATGTAATTCTAGCATCCTAAATATGCTAATATACGTAAGTAAGCCATAAGAGTATACATACAACATGCTGATTTAGAAATGAAAAAGTAAAGAAAGCCACTGAGACATGTGGCAAAAGCAAAGCAATCTATGTAAAACCACTGAGACATGTGGCAAAAATGAGCAAATACTAAAAATAAGGCCACTGAAGCATGTGGCAAAGCAAAAAGAAAATGATACTGAACAACCCAGCTAAGGTAGGAATAAGCCTAAGACATAGTACTGCCATACTAGCCAATAGGCCATACGCCTCCATAAAATGAGATCAATGAATCAATCCCCAGCCTAGCTATCCAAATCTGCTAGGTCTGAGTCCATTCTATATAATACTATTACTAAAGAGGAAAACAAAGCTAGGACATATTATACCAACTGTAATCACTGAAAAACCTGAATGATATGCAATTCAAATACTAACTTAGGATTTATCATCCATATCCTAAGTTCTCCAATTATGCTCAAGGAATAAGGCTCAATATCCATGGTGTACCAAGCAATCTAGTCAAAGAAAGCAAGAGACTTAATCTAGACTGATATGATATCCATGGTTATCTAATTACCCAATCTAACTATTCTAAAAATTATACAAGTTTAGGATCTCCAATATCCAGCTATTAAGTAAATTTTCAGAGTTACGACCTTAAAGTTGAATTTAGAACTTAACAAGTTCTAATCCAAAATCATTTGACGACTATAAGGTTTAAATAATTGAATCAACGACCTAATTTATTAATATCTTACTCTCTTACCCAAATCTTGATTTACTTAATCAAGATTTAAGGATTTTGGACTTAAACCCCACTTTGGTGTTCAAATCCTGAACCCAAGAAAAAAGTCCTATTAAGGATCTAAGTTTCACATTTACTACCCAAATTAGAAGTAAAGAATCCTATAAGCTGAAAGATCCAGGAGCTAAGAACTTAGTGAAAGGTTATTCTACTGATTATAAGATAAAATAATCAATTAAGAACTTGAGAATCTGAGATCTATACTCAATCTTTAAGATAATCTCATTATCTTATGAATTGAATCATCCTATACCCACATGGAAGGTTTCAAAGGATTAAACAACCAATCACTTAAGGAAATTCCAAAGGAGATGGTTCAATTCAATTAGAAGATCTAAAGTTTAAGGTCTAAGATCTAAGATCTGATTATTTGATCACTTTAGACTTAAGCTAGGTTTTTAACTTAGACTTTACCAATTGCATTTCTTTTGGCCTTTAAGATCATAATTTATCTAATTTAAACTTATTAAAGTGATATTTAACAGTTGCAATTATTAGATTCAAGTATTAAGGCTAAGTGACTTCTTAGGATCACTTAAGATCTAAGTGTCTTAATTTAGGGCTTAATTGAAGACTTCCTAGGTTAATAACCCTATTAGTATTATTATTAGTCTAAGAGTTCAAAGAACATTAATAATTCAACTGAGGTTGATTTACTAAATTTTCCTAGGTTTAAAGAGCATTTAAGCACATTTTGGTCAAAATAACCAAAATGCCCCTCTTAAGGCTACAACTAGGATTTTAGGGTTTAGTTATCTAAATTAGATATAATCTATTGTAATGTGTTTCATATTGTACACTAAAGTGGGGAACACTCTTATCTTAGGTTTTGATAACCTACTCAAGCTCAATTAGCACTAATCACTTATTTAAGCCAATTATGGTGTTTAGTGAAATTAGGGCACTCTAGGGCAATCCAACCTCACACTTATGTTTTAATAGACTTATCCTAACATTAGGAACTAACTTACCCCAAAATCAGAGATTAATTTAGGGTTAAATTCACTAATCCTTAATTAGGGTAATAAAGAAATAATTAAGAAAATTAAATGTCCAAAGTTTATTTTAAGAGTCTACAAATGTTCCTTAGGGTTTAATGAGCAATGAGAGCCCTTAATTAATTAATTTGGTTATTAATTAAATTTATTATAATTAAATTAAAAACAAAAAAGGTTTGATCAATAATTTTAAATCCAACAATTGGATCTGTGATTTTATTTTATATTTAGATTCCTTGTATTTTTCTGATTCAAATGATATATTGGATCATACCATTTGGATCAGTATAGCCAAAGTTATTTAAATAATTTATTATGTATTTTTATTTAAATTAAAACTATAGGATTTGATTAATTAAATGCATAACCAATAAAAATGTCTTTCGATAATTAATTAATAGACGCAGCCCAAAATCAAAACCGAGCGGGTCAGGGTCGGCCCGGCCCAAAATGGGCCATCTTGTTCCTCTCGACGGGTCCGTCCCGAGCAAGAATCAGCGCTGAAATTCTCGGTGCTCCAACAACGGTGGAGGCTCAACTCAATCCCTACACGTTCTTGGGGTCAAGACGCATCGATTGGACTAAGAAACCCCATCTAAAATCCCTCTGGATCGATGGGGTGCTACTCACCCAAGACGCCTTCGATACGGCCGCTTCAAGCTTACTGTGAAGAGACAATTCTCCTCACAGAGGCCATTAATCGGCCGGGGTTCGATACCTACACCTTCAGGGAGGTGAGGCGAGTTGAACCCCCAAGGTTTCATAACCTGGGGTGCAGCCGATCGCTGGGTCCTTACTCGGACTCAGCCATGGCTCGGTCGCTAGCTCAATCAATCGATACGATCGATTTAAGCTAGCCTAGCCCCGGGCGACAATCACGACTGGTTCCCTAAGTGGCTAAGGCTAATTAGGCGACATCCACAGGCTCAATGTAGAGACAGACGATGAATTGGATCGAAGGAAATCCATGGGAGAAGGCTGTACCTAAGGATGGGTTACAGGCTTGGCTGAGGAAAATTGAAGTGCCTCCGTGCTCCCTGGATGACAGATGAAGGTTCACAGGGGGTCTGAGCATGAGACGGGCCCTCTATCAATAATTCTAAGCTTTGAGAACGCCGGGAATTCGTCGAGGGAGACGGGAACTCTAGGGACTTTGGCTGCCAAAGGAGGGTTCACAATGAGCAAAGGGACTCACTGTGAATCTCTGTAGGTATTTATAGGTGGGAGGAGGCCCTAGGGTTGGTTTCTAGAGCTCGGGCAATGGGAGGAGGCTCGGGCCGATAAGAAAGGCTCGGGCCAACGACTATGGGAAATTTGGGGAGAAGACGACCGGCAAGACAGATACACTGAGGGCAGCAGGGGAATTTTGGGGTCTTCCCGTACTGCCACGAGGGATGGGAGGTTTTCTGGCTGTTGGTGGGGACCAGATGCAGATGGGGCGAGACGAGGGAGACGATCCATAGTGCTCGGGTTCGAGTCTACCGTCTGATGGATCGACCGTTGGTCTCGGGTGGCTCGGATGCGTTACTTAAATGGGATATGATGGTAGCCGTCGGATACTAGCGATGGATCCGACGCATAGGATCTAATCTTAACATGGAGGAGTTCCCCCCATTTGATGGTTCGCGCCAGCATGCGTGCCAATGCATCGAGTGGCTTAACCCGGTGCCCCACTGTCGAGACCCCGCACCGGATCTACCGCGGTCCCGACAGCAAATCCTGCCTTTTATAATTTAATTAATTATATAATTTAATTATAAATAAATCAATTAAATAATATATAATTATTCCTAAATATTCTAAATCCAATTTAGGACCAAATGAGCTCCAAAAATTTCCAAAAATTCACCCTTAGCTAATTAGGATATGAGGAATTCAAAAATGAAATCAGATTTTAATTTGAAGATTAAATTAATTTAGGTAATTTCTAGGGCTTAAAAATAGCCAAAATACCAAATTTCCCAATTTAGCTCCGATTGATTCCAAACTTTGAGGATTATGTTTAAATGACCCATTGAATCTAATGGAATCAAAATCAAAGCTTGGTTTAGCTTAACAAATCTACGTTTAGCTAAGATAACAACTAGGGTTGTTACAGGGGACCCATGAGCTAGCGTGGCAGACAATAAATTCAGATAGCGGGCCCGCATTACACGCGCCTAGATGACAGAGGCTGAGAAGGTGGCTGCGGTTCCCATGCCAGACAATTCAGAGCAGGTGGGGCCCACGACTGAGCGAAAGATCAGGCGTGTGGGCTCCACAGCACCTCACTAGCGACCCAGAAGGGGACTGGTCGGGCCGACCTGGGCCCGACCCATGGGATGCTTCTTCCCTACAAATCCCGGCAGCCAAGTTTAGGGCTCAAAAGATAGGGTACCTATCGTTGATGCCAAGTCTCGACCTGTACCTTTTTAGAAAGAGTAGATCAAAATCTATCATACCATAGTTGAATTAAAAGCTGTAATAACCTAAATCTCCTAGATTAACTAACCCTAGTTCAACAGGCACGGACGGTTTACGCAACTGCTAAAACCTATGCATATGATTCGTAGGTTTTCAATATTTTGAATACAATTAAGATGAATCAGAATTGAATGATTTGCAACTAATAAATAAAAATGCATTTACAACTCAGTTGCAATTGAATTAATAAGAATGAATGGAACGGAGAAGAGAAGGATAGAGAGGTACCTCTCAGTCGGAGGCGACTTGAGAATTCCTTACGAACGCTGGCTTGCTTTTTGATGAGAACCAAATTATCCAAAATTGAGTCATAAGATTGATTCAGCATTATAACTGACCTCTATTGCAGTGGAGAGAGCACACACGCGGCTGGTTTCAGCCACGTGTGAGACATGCGCAGCCCGCGAAGACGATGCACTTCGACCGTAGGATCTGCTCATTTGACGGATCCAGAGATCCGGCCAATCCAATGGTGGGAATGAACGAAATCCTAACGGTGCAACTTTTATTGGACGGCACCGTTACTTAATATAATTTAAATTATTATTTATTTAATTATTTTAACAAGTTCAATTAATTAGATTTAAATTATTTAACATATTCCCAAAACAAATTCCCAATAAATCACCCCTAGCTATTTGATGGGTGAGGAACACAATGGCGTGATCAGATTTTTATTTTGATGAGTATTTAATTATATCAATTTTCAAGGTATTTAAATAATATTAAAATATTTGACGAAAATCCAACGACTTCTAAATGCATCTAAAACATCACCCCTAGCTAATTTGGGGGTCGTGAACGCAATGATGAACTCAAATTTTTGATTTGAGGTCAATTTAAATAGGTCAATTTCTAGGGTTTTAGGAAATTCCTAAAATCAGGATTTGATTTATTTGACTCCTAATTTAGACTGGATCTTAGAGATGAGTTCTAAATAATTTATTTAGTGTACTAGAACCATAATTAAGACTTAGATTAGTCTTACTTGACCTAAGTAAAACCCTGGGTTGTTATAGACTCCCCCACTTAAGAATGATGTTGTCCTTGACATCACTCAAATGGAAAGAATAAAGTAGATGTAGAATAATGAATTGTAATAGGCTAGAGTTGAGGAAATGCCTTGATTAAAAAGGCTTGGGTATTTTTATTGCATATCCACTTCTTTTTCCCAAGTGGCTTCATTGCATGACCAGTTCTTCCACTGAACTTTTATCATTGAAATAGAATGATTCCTTAACTTCTTCTTATCACGATCTAGAATTCTAACTAGTTCTTCAGTATAAGAGAGCTCAGGTTGAATCTTTATTATTGGAAGTTGAATAAGATGGGAAGGATCTCGAAGACAATTTCTTAACGATGATACGTGGAATACATTGTTAACAGCAACAAAATCTTCTGGTAGTTTAAGTTTATAAGCTACTGACCCAATCGTCTTTATGATCTTGAATGGTCCTACATATCTTGGACTGAGTTTTCCTGAAAGTCCAAAATGATAAATTCCCTTCATCGGGCTGACTTTTAAGTATACCAAATCTTCTTCTTGGAACTCAAGAGGACGGTGACGATTATCATGATATTTACTTTGTCTATCTTGAGCTGTTTTGATTCTTTATTGAATGAGTTTCACTTTCTCATTTGTCTCTTCCACTAATTCTGATCCATATAATTGAGTATCTTCTGTTTCAGACCAAGCTAGTGGAGTTGGGCATTTTCTTCCATATAAAGCTTCATATGGTGCCATTTTAATACTTGATTAGAAACTGTTACTGTAAGCAAATTCTACTAAAGGAACGTGCTCTTCCCAAGATCATGAAAAATCCAGCATGCACAATCAGAGAAGATCTTCTAAAACCTGATTAACTCTTTCAGTTTGGCCATCAGTTTATGGATGAAATATTTTACTCAGGTCTAAGGTGGTACCCAAATCTTGATGTACAGCTTGCCAAAATTTTGAAGTGAAACGACTGTCTCTATCTGACACGATTATTTTGGGAATTCTGTGCAATCTGACTATTTCTTTGAGGTACAGTTTTGCTAACTTTCCTACAGAGTCAGTTTGACGGACTGGGATAAAATGTGCGGACTTAGTAAGATGATCAACTTATTATTATTATTATTTAGACTAACTATTCCAAGACTAAGAAAACAAATATATAATTGGGTTGCCTCTCAATAGCACTTGCTTTAGTGTCATCAGTCTAACCACTTTAAGAATTTAAAGGATTGATTTATTTTGGGGTTTCTTTCTCAAAATTTTTGAAGTGCATGCATGGGCACTAACACAGGTTGTGCTCAAACTCTTGACCTTACAAGTCATTTTCTCCCTTATCCTTTCTCTGAAAATGGGCAAAGAGGTTCCTTCTTCTTCCTCTTTCCCCTTCTAGTTTTCTTATTCCTTTCCATTTTTTCCTTAGCCTCTCCTTCAGATGAGGTGTTTTGGCTACATTCAGATTTTTTATCAGTTAATTTTAGATTTTATAGATCAATTTTATCAGGTTTAGGTTCTCTTCCTACTTTCTCCTCCACTATAATTCCATATTTTTCAATTTATATAGAGTGGGCTTTATGTCGATTTCCTCTATTTTTCCATGCACCCTAATACTCATTACTTGTAACAACCTAGGTTGTTACTTTGCTCAATTAAGACTAATCTGAGTCTTAATTAAGTTTCTAAGTCACTAATTAAGTGATTTGAAGCAAATCTCTGAAACTTAGGTCAAACCAAGAAGTCAACAAAGTCAAAACAGGAATTCTGGAAAATCCCAAAACCTGGAAATTTGACTTTTTATTTAGACCTCAGATTGAAAATCTGACTTCGCCATTGCATTCAGAACATCCAAATTAGCTAGGGGTGAAATTTTGGAGGCATTTGGAAGTCATTGAGTTTCCGTCAAATATTTTAATATTATTTAAATACCCTAAATAATCAAATAATTAAATACTCATCGAAACGAAAATCCGAGTGCGCCATTGCGTTCCTCACCCTTCAATTAGCTAAGGGTGATTTATTGGAAATTTTTGGGATTCATTTAATAGGCTAAATTTAATTAATTAAAACTGAAAATTTAATTAAATATTATTAATTAATTTAAGTATTTAAACGGCGCTGTCTGTATTAAGTAACGTCGTTACTGTTCAATTAACGCAGCGCCGTCTGGATCTGATGGTGATCCCTGACAGTTCGATCGAAGATCGAACGGTCCGTGCCTTTCGTCCTCGCGGCTTCCGCGTGTCGCGAGAAGCGACACGTATCGCGCAGAGGAACCTCCGCGCGTCGCCTCCCGGCCTTGCCACCGCCTCCAGCCACCGCCTTAGAGCTTCCTTAAAGACCCTAAGACCTCAGTTTTGCCCGGTTTTCAAACCGGAGGTCCAAAAACCTAAGATCAAGCTTCGACTGCTTTCAGCCGTTCGTCTAAAGGTACGCACTACACCTCCAATATTCATCAAAAATTGCATCTAAGGTTTCGTTTCTCAATTTCATATGCTTGATTGTTCATCTACCGGTTCCGATTGAGTCGATCAGGTCGGGTTAGCTCAGATGTGCAAAATCCTAAACAGTACAAACCGTTAGCCGAACATAGGGATTTTAGGGTTGACGTTTGCCGGAGTTGTAGGCCTTCTCCGGTGGCGTTTAGGGTAGCAAAGGAAAGGTCTCGACCAAACCTTTCGATCCGTGTATGGCTCGTCGTCTGGCACCGCCGTCTTCGCCGTCGTTTTTCAAACCCTAGGATCCGAGCGTCGGGGCGATCGCGTGAAGACGAAGGGTCTTCGGGCCGGTCGGGTCGGCCCGGGCCTGGCCCGTGGCCCGAGCCGCGACGCTTCAGCTGCCGCGGCGGGACCCACGCGCAGCGCGCCAGCCAACCCGGGCGCAACGCGTGGCCTGCGCGTCAGCGGACTGACTCGTGGGACCCGCCGCTGTCTGCTCAGCCAATGAGCAGCCGCCACGTGTACCTGCAGAAATAAAATAAATTATATATATAAATATATAACAGATAGATATATATTAAATATATTTATATATAAATTATATAACAGTTATATTAATATAAATAAAACAGTAATAATTAATTAAGTAAATACCAAACTTTAACCCTAAATAATTCCTAAATTCTCATCCAAAATATGCAAAATTATATACCATTGGATTCAGCAAAAATAGAGGAATATTATGGTACTAATAATTTTGTATTTGGACCTGTATTTAGCAAAGTGATTTTTAGGGTTTAATTTAATTTAAATTATATGTCGCAAACCTTATTTAGCTCATAACTTTGTATCCAATGATCCAAATATACCCAATATGGGTCTTAAAGTGATCAGAAAATCCTAAGGATTAATTTGATAGTATTTATCTTGTTGTTTGGATTTGTTTGAGCCTAATCACATTTAGAACCTAACCCTAATTAGGTTAATTGACCCTAGAACTTCAATTGACCATAACTTGGTCAATTGAGCTCCAAATTTGATGATCCAAAGGTCCATTTAGATCAGAAAATCTTAATTAATAGTAATATGTAAAAATATTTTAGATCCAATGGTTAGATTTGCTAATCTTCCCTAATTACACTAAATCTTGATTAGTGAATTTTGGCAAATCTAGTAACTCAAATTGAGAGATTTAAATTTCAGAGGACTCCTAAGATCCATTTAGAATCAACCTATAATGTTGGAATAGTTTTTGAGTGATTAATTTTGTTAATCACTCACTAATCACCCTAAACCCTAATTAGGTCTTAACTTAATCAAATTAGGTCCAAATTGAGCCTACCACATATCATTATGATCAGTGAGCTATTTGTAATTCATAGCCACTGATTTTGCTTAATTTGGACACTAATTGGCAAAATTAGATTTTTGACCCTTAATTAAGCATTCCTTAATTCCTTTCAAACTCTAGATCTTGTATTGGCCATAACTTGGCCAATACTTATCAAAATTTAGCAAATTTAGATTCTATGGAAAGCTTAGATAATAAAGAATAATAATCTAAAAGAAAATTTAGCTTTCACTTAGTCAAATTACTAAATTGCCCTTATGAGTCAAATTCACTAATTTGATCTCATATGGCTTAATAATCACCCAAAATTAACTTAGTTGCTGTCTAATCTTATAATAGACAGTAAGAAACACTTTCCAAAAGAAAATCTTAGAATTTAAGCCCTAGATTAAAAGTTGATCTTTTGAACCCTTAGGTAGGGGCAAAATGGTCATTTTGCCCAAATTTAGGGTTTAGCCGTTAAAAACCCTAAATTCAGTTTCTAATCACTAAAATCAGTAAATAAAATGATTTAGAACTGAAATTATTCAAATTTAAGTCTAAATTAGGTTTTAATTAAAATCTCAAATTTTTGCTCATTTAGAAAATTCCTAAGAAAAGTTCTTAATTACTCTTAGATCATCTTTAGGTCTTATAACATTAGTTAGGATGTGTGTCTTGAGAGATACTCTTAGTAATTAAGAGCCTTAATTCTTAAGATTAGGAATAGATCTTAAGTTAGTATTCATCTATTGAGTAAATTGGGTTACTCAATTAGGTGAAACCTTGAGTTTTCTAGTTTATAGATTTTCTTAGTTTATTAAAAGATTATTTGATCTTTAAACTTTAGAACTAAGAATAGAGATCTATCCTAATGAATTTAATTTATCATTAGGATTTGCCTTAACCTAATCTGTGAGATTTGGGTTCTAAACCTTAGACCCTTAGTTATACCTTTAGATTAAGTAATTAGATCCCATCATCTGGAGTCTAATTCTTAATCTATCCATCTTGATTTGGCTAATCAAGATGTGGTTGGGATGAATTAAATTACAAAATTAGGTCGCTGATTTATTCATTTTAATCAAATAGTCGTCTTTTGATTAAGTTATAATTAGGACTTGGCCAGTCCTAATTATCTTCAACAAGTAGGATTCGTGATTCTAAGTTACAGAATGTGTAAGAATTGATAATTCTGAAACTTATGTAACTTAGAGTAGATAGAACGAATAAAGTAGATAACAAAGGATATCACCTGTATTTTAGATAGAGTTTCTTGCACTTTGAATTTTTGATGCTTCGCATTCCTTGATTTTGAGCCTTATACCTTGAACATGTATTATGTACATAAGATATTTTGATAAATATCTTATGTTGATTAGGATCATTATTTATAAACAGCATTATGTTCGTTTCACAAGTGGTATGTAAGGTGTAGCTTGATTAGTATACCTCTTAGATCAACCCGTTCGGGGTCGGCAACCTTTCGAGGGTTTAATGTCCGACAGTCTATTGGCCATGCCTAGTCCGAGTGATAGGATGGATAGACTCTCGCCCTACTGACTACAGAGTCAGGATTCTGATATGGATATACTAATTCAAGTACACTTACATTCAGTTCTGTCTTAGCTCATCAGGCTAAGAGTTTCAGTAATGTTCAGTTCAGAGTTTCTTAGCTCATCAGGCTAAGAATTGCTGAGTTCATGTTCAGTTCAGAGGACTTATATAGTTACTATAGTTTCAGTTTGCAGTTACTGTTTTACTAGTATATTCTGCATTTCAGCACTGTTTTACTTACAGCTTTTTCTGCACGTGTTTTATATAGGATGCTAGTTTTACTTATTGTTTTCATATGCTTACTTAGGATGATAGTGTTTCAGCTTTATACTTTTGTACTTTACTTAGCATAATCTGTTTGATCATGAGCATGTTTAGGTTGTACTTTTCTTACTTTTCTTTTACTTTTACTTATCTGTCCTTGTTGTAGTTTCTTGGAGGAGGTATGTTTTACTTCCTATTTGTTTAGTTATAAACTGAAGTTTATAACTTATTACTGTTCTTTTGATACGCGTTTCTGCACCTATTTTGCTCAGTTCTGTTTTATGGTGATATCTTCTTAATTTAACAAAAATTGCTGCCTTAAAATGTACTTAGACTTATTGTCTAACCAGTTTTTCTTTTGTTGGCTGGGGCCCTACCATTATGAAACTGATAATGGTAGGTTCTGAGTTTGTTGGTTTAGCAGATCCAGTGGAGAGTTTGCCATTGGAGGAGGAGTCCGTTCCTGAAGATCTGTAGCTTAATTTTCTATTTTCAGTGAGGTTGAGAGTTTTCTTTCAGTTCTTTTAATCTCATTAAATGTTGTAATAATACAGGATTATATTTCTTTTCAGTACTTTACTTATTCAGTATTGTTGTATTTATACTGTATTGGATGGATGTTATGTTTTATGCTTCCGCACTCTGAGTTCTTGTATGATCATTTAGTGATAGTAGTTCTGGATTGAATGGCAAAGTCCTTATTTAAATTAGATTAGGATGTTTGACTAATCCAATCTTAAGTGGGGACCTTGTCATTTGGTGACCCCTCCACCGTAATCATGTTAACCTAAGGGTTAACAGGACCACGGCGGGGCAGGGCCGCCACATTACTCCCCTAACAACATCAATGATAGCTTTAGTACTAGCCAAGAAAGGTCATCCAAATATGATAGTAGAATTTTCATTCTATCTATCCCATTCAGAATAATAAAATCAGTAGGGACGACAAAACTTCCGAAGCCAAGAGCTATATTCCATACAACTCCTAGTGGGGTCAACAAATCTAGATTTGCAAATTCTAAAATTGTTGGGGTGCTTTCCTATCTATAAGTGTTCTTAGATATGAAAAGGCATAACATTGACTGAAGCTCCAAGATCACACAAGGGATCTAGAAGAACTTCACCCCGTATTATACATGGGATGTTTAGTCTACCTGGGTCCTCGCACTTTATTGCAATCAACTTCTCATTCTCAGATTTACTAGATCCAATTTCAACTCCCAAATTTTCTAGAATCATTTCACAATAATTATCATGGCAGTCTCCCTCTATCACATCAGAGTGAATGACACAAACCTTCTCCCTAGGATTCACCTTTGTTGAACTAGGTAAGTCTCCCTGCTGACGCATGGACATCTATTAGGAGATCAAGCCTAATTGAACTTCAATACTCTGAAGGGATGCCTGAAACCCTTGGATTGAGGCATCATGGCAAGTTATTGTCATATCAGTCCTTCGTATGAACTGAGTAGTTTCTGCCTTGAAGGCATTGAAAGCTCCTTCAAGGTTTAAATTTTGGGTTTGAAGATTATTTCCATAGTAGTAACCTTATTTGTTTGATGAATTGTTCCTATTAAAATTACCATTATTATTGTTGTTACTCCATGAAAAATTTGGATGATTTCTTCATCCAAAATTATAGGTGTTGGAATATGGGTTATTCATCATGTTATTAGGATTAGCATTATTATTTCTTAAGAAGTTGACTTGTTCGGTGTTAAAAGGTGCAAAGGGGTTATTTAAATTGTAGTTTTTGCTTGCGCGTTTTCCCCCACACAAGTCGCAGTAAACCTCTTGTCCACTATTTATATTCATGTTGCCTATTTTATGGTTAAGGGCATTAATTTCATTTCGAAGGGTTAAAATAAGATTTGCCTCATCAATTTGATTCGCTTCTATTTTATTAGAATTAAGCCTCTCAGTAGACCATTGATAAACAGTATTTGACATTTCTTCTAGTTGGTTGTAAGCTTCCTCTTGGGTCTTACTACTTAGTGACCCTCCGGTGGCTACATCGATTAGGGTCCTCGTGGGTGCTTTCAATCCATTATAGAATGTTTGAACCTGCATCTATTGAAGGAACCCATGATGTGGGGAGCGCCTCCGGCACTCTTTAAATCTTTCCCAACTATCATATAAAGTTTCTCTCTCGATTTGGTTAAGAGTAGCTATCTCAATTCTTAACTGGGGCTATTTTTGCAGGTGGGAAGTATTTGGCTAGGAACTTCCGAGCCAAGTCATCCCACATGCAAAATGAATCTTCGGGTAAAGAACTAAGCCAACTCTTGGCTATATTTATTAATGAAAAGGGGAATAACCTAAGTCTAACAGTGTCATCAGAAATACTGTTAAATCTAAATGTGTTGCATATCTTCAAAAAATTGGAGATATGGGAATTAGGGTCCTCAGTGGCTAATCCCCCAAATTAACTGTTTTGAACCATATTCAAAGTTGAGGGTTTTATTTCAAAATTGTTTTGTAATAACCTTAGGTTGTTACTCTACTAATCTATAGCTTAACTACTCCTTAACTTTGATCTTATTGCTTTTAGAACTTTAATTCAAGCCTATTATGCAAATTTGAAGTCCATTGGACTTCTCTAAGTCCAAAATAGCATTTTGATCAGTCTAGATGCCTTGGATTAGATCTAAAATATTTTGATTTCAGAATTAAAATCTGATTACATTTTTGAATTCCCCACCCCCAAATTAGCTAGGGGTGAAAGTTTGGTGCAATTTGGAAATCATTTAGGCAATAATTTATATTTAATTAAAATGGATTAATTGCATAAAAGGGTTCCTAACTTTTCTAAATTGCAAATATACCCGACCGCGGGCGATCCGCTGTGGAGCCCGGGTCACACGACAGCGGAGTCCTGCTCATCTCACCATCAAACCCTTAGATCCCATGGTCCGGATTTAATTTCGCGGGATAGCAGATCCACCGTTAGATGAAACCGTGAATCCTACGGCTCGGATCATTCCTGCGATTAGCCGTTAGGATCCGAGTGATCCCAGCCGTAGCGCCATCTAATCGATAAATTAGATGGCATCCGAAGGTCCCGCTATTGTGGACCTTCATCTTCATTTCGCCCGCGCCCGACAGGGAAGATCCCCCGTACTGACAGCTGTTGAGCCTGTCCCCCACTTTCGCATCCACCTCAGCATGCCGTTACGACCTCCCCCGTCTCGGCAAGGAGCCCCAATTGGGCCTCGTGACCCGACCGAGCTTGAATTGGAAATTCAAGAGCTCGGCCATGGTCTGATCTCTCGGGTCTCCCTAGCCCGAGGCATTACCTTTAGAAGCTTCCCAATCCTCTGCCAAGGCTATAAATAACTCTAGCATTGCTCCATTTGATCCTTGTTGATCAATTGAGCTCGATCCTTCTTCCGCCATTACCATCTGCAAGCTTCCTCTAGACAATCCCAGGAGCTCTCAAACTACTGATAGTAGGCTCTCCAGAAGTTCAGGATCCTTTGCAGCATTTAGAAGCTCAGCTAAGGCTAGCCGAACCCTCGATCAATCACCCCGAGCTCAACCGACGAACCAGGTACCCTCATTTGCCTGTTTCAAGCTAATGAGGCTCGGACCTTCCTTCTTTTGATGTGTATAGCTTTGTATTGTCAAATTCAACCTAATGTTATCGTAATTGAGCCGTGAGCTAGTCCCGATCGATCGAATCGATCGATCGGGCTAAGTCTTTAAGGAACGCCACGGGTGAGTAAGGTCCCGGCGTTTTAGACCACCTCAGGCCCTCAGACCAGGGGGCTTCAATCCATCTCATCTCCATGAAGGTGTAGGGATCAAACACTGGGTCTGGCATGGCCTCTGTGGGGAGAATTGTCTCTCCACAGTAGCCCCATTATGGGAGCTCTCGGGTGAGTAGGGTCTGGCCGATCCAGACGGCCTCACAGAGGGATTCGGGTCCCCTTCGACGCACCTGACCACGATGAATGAGTAGTGACCGATGGTTGGTCGTGCTGTAGTCGGGATGTATCAAAATTGGCTGATTAAGGTTCCCCTAATCGGGTCCTTCCATTGGGATGAAGGCTCAGGAACGAAGCCCCTGTGCGGGTCGGGCCGACCCGTGACCTGTGCGGTGCGACAGTCCCGGTCTTCGGGCCCCAGCTGACCCACTTATTTTGGTGAATGTGCCGAACCCATTTAATTAATATTCGAATAATTGGAATTATTTTTCTTAAGGAAAATAATTCAATTATTCCAATCATAGGGATTTTAAATAAATAAAAATACATAATGTATTATTGAATAACTTTTAATCCACTGGTCCAAACCCTATGATATTATATATGAAATTGATTAGAAAATCCTCAGGGATTTGAATATAAAATAATATTGAACATCTAATTATTAAAATTTCCATTTTTTGCCTAATTATTGCAAATCTTGATTAGGGTTGATTAACATGAATACTTATCTAAATTGCATGATTAGGGTGCCATTAGTTTCCTTATAATTAGCAGGATGAATGTGCTAAGTAGTTTATTTTTCTGATTTTTGTATTTCAACTTATGCCTTAATCTTATTAAACCATGATTAGTGAAAATTAGAGCTTGTAACCATTGGATCTTAGCAAACTCAGTCCTTGATTAATTACATAATAAAATGGAACTTATATGCCAAGTTGTATGAAATTCTAATGGTTAGAGTAATTAGGTGCTAATCTTTTTGTATTGGTTTACGGTTTGATTAGCACTAATTACTTTCTGTTTATTTATGAATTCTTCTGTTAATATACTTCATAACAATAAGGTAGATACATTGAAGCCATGTATGCAAAATTATAATATATAATTTGAATAAACCCAAATTTGAAGATCTTAAACATCTTAATTAATCTTAAGAAGTCTTAAGACTTTGATCAAGCTATTAAGACTTGATCTATGTCTAAGATTGGCACCAATAATACATACCTAATTCACTGATTTAACAATTAATCTATAAATGAACCCTTGAACTTAATTGGACATGAGTAGGGGTTAAACCCTAACATGCTTAATTTAGATCCAAACTCTTAAATCTTAATTAAATGAACATGATTATAAGATAATGTAATTGACATTATTCCAATAATGCGTCTGATTTGATATTGATCTTAAACATTTGGATTATACATGTAAGGGTTAATAATAAAGCTATGTGATTTCTTAATCTGAATTTAAACTTTAGATCCTTGATTTTCTCCTAAATAAGACTATTAGCATAAGAAGATTAATAGAATCATATTGATTGAACAAGTGATCTAACTCTAATAACATCCTTGATTTAAATCCCATAATCTTAGAATAAGTTATGATCTGATAACTTAATCATCTGATCTAATCACTCTAAATCTAAAATGATAAGTAAAACTTAGAATGTTAGCATTAGAATTAAGAGTGTGAGATCTTAAGTATCTCAATATAAGATCATCTCAGAAATATTTTAAAGACCTAAATTTAAATATACATTGAGGTAGGAGAATTTTGTTTTACTCATTGAGATAGAAGCTTAGATGATCCCTTAAACTTATAAGTTGATCTTAACCCCTAGTGGTAGGAATCACTTAAGATATTAGAATGATACCTTTTCTTGTGATAGATCTATATTGAGTGATCCTTGATCATATTTTTCTTAGAGCCTTGTATAGAACTTACCTATTTAGCATAGAAATGTATAGTCTTGATAAATCCTTATTTATTAAATAGAGTTGTATGAACCTAGGTTATTGGTTGGTGTAGTATAGTATACCCATAGTACTGGATTTCTTCAGTAGTATTTGGGATTAGTTGATTCACTCTAATGTAGACTTATGACCAGGTGCTATCCTAAGGGATTAGATAAATACAGTCCCATTAGAGTAAATCTCCCAAGACTAAGAGTGTATTAAACTTGTACTCATTCCTTAGTTTGATTGAAATACAAATTGCCAACGGGTGATGCCTCCTAGCGAAGACCACTTCAATAGGCGTGGCTCAAACAAACTAAGTAATTAGAATCACCTTTTTTAAGATATTGAGTGTGATTGTGAGTCGAGCATCTTAATGACTTAGTTTGAGATACAAATTGCCAACGGACGATGCCTCCTATCGAAGACCACTTCGTTAGGGTGGTTTAATCAAACTAAGTATTAAGAATCACCTTTCTTACAAACGTGCTAAATATGTGTATACAATCATCCCATCTAATAATTTTTAAGTAAATCTCCAACTTTAACCAATTATTGTTCTAGAAGCTAGGAGTTAGAATTCTTTTAGAAGGATTCTGCACAGTGGAGACCTTAAATTCATCATCAGTATTCAAAGTTTTATAGATTTTAGGATTTTCCTCATATAAAATAGATACATAGGAATAAATATAAGCATGAGAATTATGAATGATACATTGGTGACATATGAGTATTAGTGATGAATTATGGGCTACGAAATGTTGCATACATTGACAAGGGAATTTCAGGATGCATCGGTATCACCGTACTGACTTCCCAATTGGGTGTATGTATACATTAGACTGTACTACCATAACATTTCAGTGATAGTTATGTATTATAACTATGGCATACTGTGCTGTGGCATATTTAGATGCATTATCCCGGTGACATATAGTACAATATTAGACATTTTTATCTTGGTTTCTGAGCATTTGATATTTTCACTTACTTTCAGCATTCAACTTTCAGTTCCTTTTTACCTTGTTTAGTCTTTACATTTTTCAATGGTTCAGTATTTTACTGCTTTTCTACAGGTTTGTTTACTTTACTGTTTATGTGTATTTACTTTAGTACTGTTTAGTTTAGTTGCGTGTGTTAGACTTCTTTTCTAACACGGGGTACTATTGGGATCCGGCAATTTGCTAGATCCTGAGCAGCTTGTTGAGGAAAGACCAGAGGGCTTATAGGAGATTCAGGAGGAGTACATGGAGCCTTAGTGAACCTGTCTTCTACCTTTTACTTTACTGCTTTAGTATTTCAGATAGACTTTACTTTTGTGTAATTTAAATTAGTTTATAATAATTCTTGATGTATTTTACTTTTCTTTTTTGCAATAAATGTTACTACTGCTCTGTGATGAATGTATTCTGGATATTTTGCTTTAGCTTTCGCACTCTGTCATTCTACTATTATACTTAGTATTGTGATGCGATTAGCATACTAAAAATGTTGATATATTAATAATGTATATCGGATTCATACTTAGTTATTTAAATCCAATGTATGTGTTAGTCTAATACTTAAGACAAGTACTCTACTCTTATCTTAAGTATTGACTCTCAATCCTACTCTTGGGTTCGAGTCAGCAGCCTTCAATATGTTTAGTTTCAGTAAGCCTATTCAGGAAGATGCTGTTGTTTATTCATCCCGAGTAGCGCGCCGCTCCGCCACTGATCTATTATACCTTCTGTGCGCGGCGACGAGGCAGGGCGCTACATGTTTTCTTTGATATTTGATCTTATAATGGCATACGATATACCTCAAACAGCAGGCAGTGCATAGTCTCTTAAAACACTTCCCCATTATTCTCCTAAAGGATTTGCTTTTATGTTATCCATTTCAACTTGATTTATGTTTATCAAGTTCTATTCTTTTCTAGCTCTAAGGTATGTGCGTTCAGTTTTTGGGTCAAATAATATGTTTAAATTTTCTCTCCTACTCATGCAATTCAGAAACTTAGCTAGAAAGAATAATTACAGTATTCAATTTTAGTATTTCAAAAAATAACATAAAAAATAAACTAAATTAACAAAACTAAAGCTAGCAATTAACAGCAAATATAATTACGAAAAGAAAAAAATATCTGCATAACAAAGATAATTCTAAATTGCTATTGACTCGTAATTTATCCATAATACATAGCAAATTACCGTTCCCAGTAACGGTGCCAAAAACTTGACAGATTTTTTATTCACGTCTAAGCTCGCATGCAAGTGTACGTGGTCCAAAGTTATAATAGAATGTAAGTTCTGAGATTTATCATCCACAGTAAATGGAGTGTTTTGTTACAAAGGTATATTTACTTTTAATAATGTTTAAACAAATGATATTTTTTGATTTTGTTGGCTCCTAATTAATAGTACAAAGTTCTTAATTAAAAAATACTATGATAAGAAGAAGGGAGAGTTAGATTTTATCATGTAATTTGTTATGGGATTGGTGTAAGTACTTGTATTTATCCACTTTTAATAAGACTGTTCACATGCAAATTATAATCAAGTGCTAGTTGCATTCCTTAGAGTGACCTCTAATTTTGACTATGTCACGCCCAGTGCTCATGATGAACTCAAGAAGGTTCAATCTCGGCACATAGACCCTAATGTGATCAATATTAGTTAATTCTGATTTCTTACATCTAAGTTATCAAATTCATAATTTCAATTGCAGCAATCACATAAACTTGATTCCAATCAATTAGCATCACGTGCTTCTCTCACAGTTTAGCTAAGGAAGTAAATTACTGGGCTAAGTTGATTATGTCACATTCATCCATAAGCACACAATTCTTCATATCCTCCTTTAACTTATGATGAGCTACGAAGTATAATTGGTGGCTCTAGGCTCACAATCATCTACCACTCGACTGAGCTCAAAGAAAAGTGATATTAGGCACAAGAGCTTGTCACTGGGCTCTAAGCACTAATGCACATATTCCTAGATTTACACCAATTGGTTAGCTATGGAGCTCTAAGAGAGCTAAGTTACCAAGTTCAACTCATCAAATCAATCTTAAGGTGTTTGCACCGAGAATCCTCGCATAACGAATATATATTCGCGATCAGAACTTTTATGTGCATTTCCCTAAGTTTAATATGGTTAGTTAACTTGGCATTTTCCTCATTAATAATCATTTAATTTAAGTAAAAACATTCATTCACATAGCATGCATACTAACAAGATTCATATATAAACCAAAATTACGATGAAGATTTATATCATTAACCTTTTTATCCCATAATCTATTACATGACTTATCCCAACCCTCCCCAATGAATAAAGATGGGATTAACGAAAAAATACTAGGAACAGCATTTTGTGTTCTCCTAATTTTTGCTTTGCTCTCCAACTCGTCTTCCTTCCCGGTCCTCGTGTTTTCTTTCCTGCCTTTCTTTGGTGGTCACCTTCTTCTTCCTTAGGTAGGGTTCTCCTTTATCTCCTGCAGTAACTTTTGAATTTGAGAATTAAGAATGTTAAAGTGGGAACCAACATTTTCTAAACCATTTTCTTTTGCTTTTATAGATGTAGCCTCTAGCCCTTTAAAATAAATTCTATCAAACCTTTCAAATCCTTTTTCTTTAATGGCCTGCTAATAAATATTTCTACTATCCCCCATGAACATGAAAAGATTAAATACAATTGGAGTTAAGGTAGCTGTGGGAAGACCAAGGATTTGAATTTTTGTCCTTCCCTATGCTGAATTGAATGATCATTCATGGCTAGAATTATGATGGACGCTATGGCACGCTGCAGTGATTTTTCTTTAAAAACTTTGCAAAGTAAATCCCCGCTGTGGTGCATGAAAGCATCGGGCTCTCAGGTTGTGCCCGCTACGGCGCACGAAAGCATCGAGCTCTCAGGTTTGTGCCCCCTACGGTGCTCGGTAGTGGATCATTTTCATATTATACTGCGTGATCATTCGTTGCGGTGCACGTTAGTGCTAAGCTCTCGAGTTTGTGTCTGTTGTGGTGTGCAGTAGCACTGAGCTTTCTTTTTGTACCCTCTACGTCACGTGATAGCGCCGAATTCTTGAGTTTGTGCCCGTTACAGCGTGCGATAGCATCGAGCTCTCGAGTTTGTGTCTGTTGCGAAGCGCGGTAGCACTGAGCTCTCTGTTTGATAATTGCTGCAGCGCGTGGTAGCGGATTATTATTAGTTTATGCTAAGTAATCTTTTGTTGCGGCCCACGGTAGTACTGAGATCTCGGGTTTGTGCCCACTGCAACGTGCGATAGCATTGGGCTCTCTGTTTGTACCCGCTACGGTGCGCGGTAGCGCCGAGCTCTCGAATTTGTGCCCGCTATGGTGCGCTGTGGTGCACTGCGGTGATTTTCTTCCAAGTTTTCTATTTTTGCCCAGATCTAGCTAAGCTCCTCTTTTTCCCTAAAATCAATGAGAAACCCATCAAAGTATATCATTCTAACTTAAAAGTGTTTGTATTTATTCTCTTATTTTACTATAAATCATGAATTTATCATTAGTTCTCATTCCATTAGACTCAAATGGTCATTTAAACCTAACTCTAGAAATTTGGGATCAATTGGTGCTCATTTTGAGTAATTTAGCTATTTTGCCTATTTTAGGATCCAAAAAAATTAGCTAAATTAATTTAATCTCCAAATTAAAATTTGATGAATTCCTCACATCTTAATTAGCCAAGGGTAAAATTTTAGAAATTCTTAGAGATCATCAAGTCCTAAATTAGATTTAGAATTAGGAGAAATTATTATATTTATTTTTATTAATATTATTTAAATTAATATTTATTTTATTTTTACACGTCTCGGATTTGCTGTTAGGTCAGCGATAGATCTGCTGCAGGGTCCCGACAGTAGTGCATTCATTTCAGCATATGGATCCTCCACAAATCCAGCGCATATACCCGATAGCGCTGAGGAGCCCGTGTCTGAATTCATTGTCAACCGCAGAATCGCGCCCGAGATCCAACAGCCAAAATTATCCCCATGGTTCTGTTAGTCAAAAATTGCATCAGGTCGTCTGTTGCCAACAGTCTCATGATCAAATGGCTCGCAGCTCACCTATCCCTGTCCACCTTCGTTTTCACCCGATCACTCACGACAGCCGAAAGCCCAATATTACCAATGGCGTCGGAGCAGTTTGCCACTCTCACACCACATCTGAAATCTATTAGGATCTTCCCATTCCCGTGACGTGCAGCTCTAGCCAAACCTCAGGCCTTCATCCTCCCATTTAGGTCGGGTGAGGTTACACCCTCAGTCCGAGCCCCAGCTCTGCCTCTAAGCATGGAAACCATCCCCAGTCCCTCTCACACCCTATAAGTACTTCTCTAGAATCACAATGAGCCCCTTGACTCATTATGATCCTCCAATTTTCCAAGCTCTTGGACTCCCAAACTCCTGCATCTCTCCAAGTGAATTTATCTTAATTCCTGGTCTGTTTATGGGTAAGTCTTGGTGCTCAAGACCCCAGGCACTTTTTTGGAGCTAGAGGAAACTATTGCCCGTCTTTGAATCCTTGTTAAGCCTTATCAATCTTTCCTTCTTCATTTCCAGGTACCACCTCTCCTTCCATCGAGTCGAGTAGACTCGACATTAATTGATCTCACTATGATAGTTTTGTGATAATTCGTAAGATTAATCTCCATCCTGGGAAGCTCCTAAGTGCTTCAAGCCTTATGGTTCAGTCTAGACAGCTAGTGTTGATGTCTAGGATGAACTGAGTGTGTCTAGTGAGGTTGCAAAAGCTTCACTGAACGAGAGTGAATGAGCTCCATCCCTATCATTTTGTAATTTTCCATGCAAGCTAACCACACTCAATGCAATCATCATTGAGGATCGGGCTAGCTCTGATCCACCGAACCAATCGATCGGGCTACGGCACTCCATAGTGCTGAGCCTGAGTAAGGTCATAGTCACTGGGTGCCTCCCATGCCAAGTGGCATTGGGGCTTAATCCACCTCACCATCCAAATGGTGTAGGGATTGATCCCCATGCCTGAGGACATCCCCGTGGGGAGAATTGAAATCCTACAGTAAACTGTAGAAGTAGGTTTAGATCGAATAATGTTCCAGTGTCTCTAGCCACCAAGCAGAGGGCTTCCATGTCCAGGTGGTGTGCCTTCACTCAAGGATCGTGTAGCCATCGAGATCGAGGCGTGACATGCCCTAGCGATGGAGAATTTTGTCCCTCGAGAGTAGCTCCAGTTGTCATGTCGGGGGAGACGTCAGGGACAACGACACTATCGCTCCGGGCCGGGTCAACTTAGGTCCGCACTGTGCGACAATGCCAGCCCTGTCAGGCCCCGCGTTGCCCATGTCTTTTAATTTTGGGCCAAGTATTTAACTCAATTAATCAGAATTAGAATCTTTAAGAATATTGAATGGAAAATAGATTTAATTAATTAAGCCTAGGATTCATTAATTAAAATCGTTCAATCTAAATTATTTAAATAACTTTAGCTATACTAATCCAATTGGTATGATCTAATATGTCATTTTGATTAGAAAAATGTAAGGAACATTAATCTACACTAAAATTTCACTTTCAATAATTAAAATTTCTAATCTAGCTTAATCTCTCTCTAAACTTAATTAGTGAATATTTAATTCATTTATCTGTAAATAGCATGATTAATGTCTCTAAATGTTTATATGACAAAGAAAGCAAAATCATGCCATGGAAAATGTTTTAAGAGTCTTAAATTCACTAATCATCACTTAATTATCTTAATTAGAATAATTAGTTTAATTGGTCTTTGATTCTTAAGATCTTGGTACTTATAAACTCCATAAGTCTTATAGAACCCATTTATGAACCTCACTTTCTTAATCTAATTTTGTTAATTAGCTTTAATGGCCTTAAAATTGGATTAGTGTTTATTAGGTCTATCCTAAGTGCAAAATTATAAATTAAGATGTTAATTCCTTTATTAAATAGTAAAGAACCTATTAGAAGTGATTAGAATCAAATTGGAAGCCTAAATCTTGAAACCCCAATTCTACCCATAGGAAAGGCATTTTGGTCATTTTGGCCAAAATTTGGCTTAAGAGTACTTTGTGACGACCCCAATATTGAGTAGTAACTAAACTCAATATTGATACGTCACCGCAACACCTAATACTAGATTAGAAATAAGCTAACTCAAATTATTAGATGTTGTGCCTGGCCAAAGATTTAGATGAGGGTCTTAAGTTAAGATGGGAGAATACATGGGAAGATAATGAGAAAATGTATGAGGTACATATGATGAATATGAATTAAGAATGTATGTGCATAAATAAATAGCATTTACTAATATGGAGATGATAATGATATGCTCATACAATGAGTGGACATTATGAGATATATGTATAAATTAATTCAATCTTATGATCTTTCCAAAACTATCCTACAATAGAAGGAATTCAACAACTTAAAACTAACATTAAGTCAATCTGTTACATGAAATTGCTTATTTTCAATTCTATGAAATTTTTTGCATGACTTCTATTGTATTTGCTAAAAAGGAACACATAAACATCAACATACAAGTCTTCCATTTAATTGGAAGATTAATTAGAAAGATTAACAACCTAAAACTAATATTAAGTCAATCCATTATATGGGATTGCTTATTTTTAATTCTAATAATTTTATGTGAGAAAAACATATGAAGCAATTTTCTATCCTAAGATACACACATCCTAAATCATTTATAATATTTAAAAATAAGAAATTAATAGCTAAATTCTAGATAGATATGCAATGAAGTTCCAAATATATATACACTAAGTTCTAAATAGGTATGCAACTACATTTTTTTATTTAAGTATCCATTCATATATATCCATTTATCCCAAATCAAACATTTAAGCAAAGATTTAAAATCCAACACAAGCATAATAAATACAAAACAAATGACTTTAGTTATTACAAGCCAGATTAAACAAAATAGAAAGTAAGGAAACAAAAGTCTCTCCCTCACATCTAATATAAAGCAAGAGATTAATATTTAAGTGAAAGCAAATTTTATAATTCTTTAAGCGCTTGGTCCAGCTCCACTAGCCTCCAAGTGCACCTGATCTATCACATTTTGTCATTTAAATACGATAGAGCAAAGCCAATAAAAAGAAAATATGGTTATACTAAATAGTCTAAGTACATTTTAAGATTTGGCTAAATATTTTATTATTTATTTTGGATATGACAACTAGTTACAATCTAAGCATAAGCAAGGGTGCAAAAATGAAAGCATATAAGTATGGAAAAGAAAATAAAGAAAAGAAAGGAAGAGTAAAGTAAGTAAGAATACTCACATAAATTAATAATCTAACCTTCAAGTAAAACAAGGGTAATAGCATCCTAAATAAGCTAGAAAAGTACTAAAGTGTATATGAGAGTAAATGAAATAAAGCATGTATATGTTTAATGAACATATGCTAAGTAAAGAGAAGAATACAATGAAGCATTTAAATGTAAATATAACAATATTCACTATAATATATGTGAATTGTAAATAAGTAAAATACAGTACTAAAAACATGGAAAGTGCAAAGTATGGTAATTAAAAGAAGATCTTAGACTATTAGTCTAAGATTCACATAGTCTAAAACTATAGAAAGTAACACAGCTAAAAGCTATGATGAGCCTTAATAATCAATAAGATTGTAGAATATATCATATTTTAAATGATTGAAATTGTTTTATGAAAGTATTCATTATGTGGGAAAATACAGAATGAAGCGAGGAGTTAAACACGTACGTTTAACAAGTAAAGGAAAGCGGGTTCAAAATAATTAACACTCACATTCACCCTCTGAGAATGTGAGATCTCCTTATTACTCTTAATTAGCTTGCCCTTGGCTTAACCAACAATATAAACCCCTATAGTTTTTAATGTGAAAGTTTTATTCGTGCACAATGTCTTATATGAATGATTTAAATGAATAAGGCTCAAAGCTAAGTAAGCATTCAAGGAAATTTCAATAATTGCAACTAAGTGGTATCCAAAGTTATCTAATTTTAATGATCTACTTAATGATTAGAGCTAATTGAGCTCCCAATTGATCTTGAGATATTGATCTCAAGTCAATTATGAATAATAGTAGTAATTAAGGTTTTGAAAATAATAATTTCATATCATTTTATGAGATGACAAAATAGTTTATAAGTATAATAATACAAAAATGAAACTAATCATTACCTTATCATAATCCATAAGATTTAAGTAGGTTAACCAAATTAAGGCTTAGGAAATTAATAGGGAAGGATGAGGTTATGAAATTATTATATTTAAAGGAAATGGAAGTTAAGGTTCAAATCGCTAAAGTTCTCTAGCTAAGTTGTAGTTTGAAGGATCTATCCAATCAAATATTAATCTAACTAGGTTAAAGTAAAATGAAAGATTTAAAGTAGTGAAAGAAAGAAATTATAAACTACAAGTTCTATGTTTTCTAAAAGTTAAAGGTTAAGGAAATTAATAGGATTCCTAAACTATTATAAATAAATTTAGGACTCCTATTACTAGTTTTTAAGGAACTTAAGTGAGGACTTAGGGACTAATATGAAGTGAACTAAGCTCTAGTCTAGTCACTTAAAGCTAGTCCTAGATGAGTCAAGATCTACACTACAAAGTCATTAAGGTTATCTACACTTAATGGATGTAATAAATAGATCTAGGGATCATCTACAATTCATGCTATAAATAAATCCTAAGGTTTTTATCTTAAGGTTGAAAGGTGAATCAAGAATTTTGCAATTGATTCAAGTATCTAAAATTAATGAGAACTAAGCTCAATCAACATGGGAAGAAAATAATGTGACATGTTAGTTATCCTAAGGTTGTAAAATACCTAAAGCATGCAATTTAAGATACTAGAATTGATCACAATAACACTAATTGAGGAGTAAAACCTAAAATCAACATTTGTTGTCCAATGGAAATAATATATATAAATTTGGAATCCTTATAACATAAGGAGAAAATGGTACTAAGTAGGTCAAATTTAGACAACATTGGAAAATTAGGGTTTTTGGGACTCCTAATTAGGGTTAAAAAGTGGTTAGAGTTTCAAAGTTAAATTTGATTTCATAATATTGTTTCTCACATTTTTGTGAGTGAAATGGACTATTTAATCATTAATTTTGAACTCCTAAATATCGAATTATGATTCAAACAAAATTTGAGATTAATTACAATTAATTAATTAATTTTAAAAAATAATGACTAATTAAAACATTCACTAAAATAGAAATTAAATTGCATATTATTAATCTATGCATTGTTGTGATCAAAATAGTATTTAAGTTTGTATTAATTGACTAAGTATTTTTGTAACTATGATTAATTAAAATTTTACTCAATTAAATATTAAAATAATCATATCCTAATCAATTACAGCATTAAGAAAAATTGAGAGTGCTGAAATTATAAGGCACAAAAAACAAAATAGGTTCAATTTACTAGGAAATGATGGCACTAATAACATAAAAATTAAACAGCCCTAATTATTACATCTCGTTCAGACCCCCACGTTTCAAACAACCAACGGGGACACGTCACCGCAAGTTTCGAGACTTCCAGAAGAACGACGCGTAAGTTAAACTGGAGATTTGCTTCTGACCCAAAATAAACCATGGTTCAGACCAAACCGAGGAATGTTCTTCTTCTTCGTTCAACAGCCACAAGAAGGTAAACTAGGGTTTACCTTAGTTCAATCATTTAGTGATTTCGAACAAAGAGGAAGCACTCAAAATAACACCGGAGAAAAACCCTACGTAATGATTCTAAAAGCCTTAAATCTAGAGCTTTAAAATACCACAAATGAAGTCGAAAGGAATCTAAATAAAACTTATTTCTGTTCAGTTCCTATAAATGAAGATCGAGTTCATTCATTGCTTAATAGATCCAGCAGAGCAAGGTAAATGAACCATTAAACGAATATGACAATTATTAATGAATAGAGCTGAAGGTAAAATAGGTATTTTAATGGTGTACCTAGCTCCTTCAGACCGCTCCTTCGCCGCCCAGTACTAGCAAGGCACTTCTTAGCTCCCTTAGGTTAGCAAAAATGATCAGCAGATGGAGAGTGAGCTGAAGGCAGAGTTTATAAGGAGTGGGAGGCCAGGTGGCACCGGACGTACGCCATTATGCGATCGTAGATTTTAGCTAGGCAATCATGGAGAGAGGTGTAAGGGAGAGCGATCACAACCGTTGGATTCAACACATGATCCAATGGTCTGATCAAGTCCATGCAAAGCAACTGTCCGATCCTCCCATATGCCGAGCAACAGATCAGATGGTGTAGGTCTAGTGTTTAGTGTTTGGCATACCATGTGTGATCTCTACGATTTTTAAAATAACCGATGGAATTAATTTAATATATAACATATATTAATTAAATTAAATACTTATAATATGTTATTCAATTTACTCATTTAATTACTCAATTTAAAATATTAAAACGAATTCTAAAAAATCCAAAAATATTACCCTTAACTAATTGAGAGGTGAGAAACTCAAAAATGCAATTGAATTTTTGATCGGAGGTCAATTTAATTATCTTAATTTTCTGAGTATTTAAATATTTATAAAATATTTAGGAAAAATTCGACAACTTCCAAATACTTTCAAAATACCACCCCTAGCAAATTTGTGTGTGGTGAGTCCTACGGTGAACTTTGTTTTCGATTCTGAGGTCTAAATAAATAAGGCATTCTCAAAATTATTAGAAAACTAGGAATTGCTGGAAATTGACAAATGATCTCCAAATCGCACAGACATTGAAATAAAATCTTTTAATACTATTATAAGACTAATGGAAGAAGATTAGAGTCAATTAGGTTACTAATTTATGGGTAACAACCTAGAGTTGTTATACACTTAACCCTATACTTCTAATTAAATGCTTTAAATTAATAAAATGATGATTTAGAATCTTTCTAAAAGCTTTTAGATTTAATCATTTGATCCCAACTGTTATACCTTAACATCTTCATAGAAATTACTTAAGAATCGTTAAACTTTTAAGATGATCCTTGATCTTCAATATAGACTTAATTGAATGATTATGAACTATAATGTCACGTCCTATTCTATCGCTATGCAGAACACAATATCGTTAGCGGTGGAATGACACATTAACTGAAAGTAACAAGGGTCTTCTCCTACTTAATACTTTGGGTTGAGCACCAATAGTTAACCTGAACCATTAATCATATAAGGTGATTGTAGCTAAGGAACTCCACCATTAATCAAGTTAAATATTTTATTAACCGATTAATAATGTGAGTGTGCTAAATTGTTGATCTCAGCATAATATATGTAGTATGCGAGTTTGCTAATACAGTATCCATCCATTCATTCATCTAGAAGCAGTAAGTAAAATAGTACACCTCATAAAGGAAGATAGAAAATATATTCATATTTGATTACTTATTACATACTTTAATAAAATTATAGACATAACTCTCATCTCACTAAAACAGAAGAATACTTAAGGATGAAGATCACCGCAACAACTCAGTAACACCGTGATTCACATCTTCCATAGTCTCCTGCAGCTCCACAAACAAAGGTTCTTCAAAGCAACCTAAATTTGACATTACCAGTTATACAATGCCAGGTCCCCAACTTAAAAAGAGAAAATTTTATTTTGACAATAAGTCTAAGTACATTTTAGGCTTACTAAAATACATTTATTTAAATTACATTGATATTTAACTTTAAGCAGTAAATAAACAGTAAAGTTAACTAAAGCAAAAAATAACTACTATATGTACCAAAAAGCACTAAAAATAATTATCTGAACCAATACCATAATGCAACAACTAAACATATGCAATCTAAATTGAATCTACAAGTGTGCTGAACTGAACTGAAATGTAATTTATAGTACATATACAAAACCAATGTGCCCAATGCACCCACAACACATGAGCCCAATGTTCCTGAATACTCATATACATATACACATACATCACATATTCATATATATGTGCCCAACGCACCCGAAAATAAGTGAGCCAAATGCTCCCGAAATGAAATGAGCCAATGCTCCTGTAAGCAAATGAGCCCAATGCTCCCATAAATAAATGATCCCAATGCCCAAAAATATATGTATGTATATATATCATGCATATTCACTTTGTGAACAATGCACCCAAAAACACATGTGAGCCCAACGCTCCCGAACTTAACAGAATTATGCTCACTTGGCACTTGATCAACCATGCCATAGTTATGCATGATATGCTATTCAAAATATGCATAAATCACATGACCGAATCATCAAATATGTACTGAATGCTATTTGCAATCGAAAGCAAAAATCATCGAAAATAATATCCCTTTTTTGTTGTCTATTTAACCTGAATCTGAGTAGCAATTTCTGATACAAAGACATCAACAAGTCTTAGCCTAACCATCAAGCTTAATAGATCTGATCAATTATGCAATAATTAATTCAATTAACAGATTAATTTTAATAATTTTGATCTGAATTATATTCAATCAAGCAATCTCAACAATACTTCTAATTCATCATAATGAATTGGCCAATTATACAAGCTTAACATCATAAGCTTTATCAAAATTGATTTATTGAGAAATCAAATCAAAACTAAATACTTATTAATCTACTCTTTAAATTACCTTAAGGTTCTAAGGGATAACTACTAATTCAGACTTAAGAACTAATCCACAAATTAGGATTATAAACTAAGCAAATATTTAAGGCTTAAGGATACTAGAAGGCTCAAGAATTATAAATATAGATTCCAAATAAACAAACTTAAGGCTTAAGGATAAACCCTTACAAATCTACCTTAAAGGCTAAGGTTAGAGAATTCTAAGTTCAAAACTAAGCTTACTAGGAATCTAACAAAACTAAGTGAACATCATCACTTAATAAGGAAGGAAACTAAGGAAAGGGTACAAACATTCCACTAAGTTGAATGTA
The DNA here is from genome assembly GCA_016760335.1 of Gastrodia elata. NCBI lineage: Eukaryota > Viridiplantae > Streptophyta > Magnoliopsida > Asparagales > Orchidaceae > Gastrodia > Gastrodia elata. Next base: position 11,166,125 of record CM028670.1, on the reverse strand, counting down.
TCCTTAAAGGATTAAATATTAATTCCTGAGTCATAACATATGACTTAGCATTTAAGGATTTTAAGGCTATAGTAAACTACTAATTAGCATGTAATATCACATACTAAGCATAGACTAGCTAAGGATCAAGGATATTAAGGGTTCTACACTTAAGCAACATTCATCACTTAAGGAAGCTTAACTGATTAAGTTACTATAAGACTTAACCAAGGCTAAATGATAACTAACACTTCTAATTCTATGAATTAGAATCCAGAGGCTTGACATCAAATACCTAAGTTTCTTTGATCACTTAAGCAATAAGGATCTAAGCTAGGGGACTTGCTAAAGCACCATTATTAGACTAAGTCTAATAATAAAACCTAGGGATTGACTACTATGATCTATACATAAAATTACACTTAAATGTCATATCCATTTATATATGTGGAATCTCTCTCTAAAGAGGGAGCAGAATGAACTAACAATAGAATTAATCCATTCTAAAACTTCTACCACTAAAAAGATATTCATCTTTTGCTAAAGGATTCTCCTAAGGCAACAAGGGTAAATACCTAATTTGGATACTTAAACTTAAAATGCATGGGGAAAGCTAACGCATCAAGTCACATAATGTGATTTAACAACAAAAGGTTCTAAATATAACTAAAGACTACCCACATAAACTATAACTATAACTTGATCAGGGTAAGGGGCTTCAATTAATCTAAATGAATAAGTAGTAGAAAGCTTAAGGAAATATTGAGGCTACAATCATAAGTCATAATTCATGACTTATGCAAAAAGTTTAAAGCTATAAATTACCAAAATTTAAATCAAATATTGGGAAGAAATTCTTCATGTCGAAATGAGCAACTAGAGACTCTAAATGAGACATTTAGGCCAGTAAAAGTTTTTATCTAACATGTCAATTGGATAAGAGATGAATTTCCAGTTTAAAAATCATCTCTATATTTACATAATGCATGATTTCCTTATAATTAGTTTTTATTTTGGTATATTTTGCATAATTAGGGTCCTAGAGTCATCAAAATACAAAAAATATGAAGTTTGAGCAAAGTTAGGTAGTTATGTGTGCTACATTGCACTGTAGCACTTGCCTAGCCGAGAGCCGTATGCTATGATGCGCTATTGTATGGTATTGCACTGCAGCATGCTGCAGCGCTCTTAGGTGCTACGGTGCACTACGACGGATTTTGGCGCTACGGCGCCAGATTTCTCGAGACGAGGGTGCTGCGGCGTGCAGTAGATCTATCAAGTGCTACGTCGTGCTACCATGCCATATTTCCCAAGCGTGGGTACTCTGGCACGCTGTAACGCTTTTTGGTCAATGACCAGGCACTACGGCATGCAGTGGCCGATGAACATTTTGCACTATCGAAAGATGGGATACCTCCCCCTATTACACCCAAATACTTTTGATTCAAGGCACCTCAAGTGTAGTGCCATATACTGATGGAAAGGTCTTTCTAAGACCATTCCATTAATACTAAAATTGACACAATATTATTCTAACATCTCAAGCAATGATGCCCTAGGTGCCTATGCAAGTTTTCTCACTACACAGCACATTTCATCTTCTCTTTAAAATGGAAATCTGATCGAGCTCTATTGAGCATGATCGCTCAAATGCAAGTTCTTGAGGAAGAAAACATTAAGCATACACACAAAATAAAGTAGCCATTGGATCACCCAATAAGGGAAAAGGAGGGTACAAGGGATGTATTAGGAAAGTACCTTGGCTTGCAAGAAAATAGAGATTTCTTCAAGGGATCCTTAGTTTTGAGAGCTTGAGAAGAATGATCTTCTTCTTCAGCTGTTAGCAAGAGGAGGAAGGAAGCATAGGGTTCTTAAGGAGCTTGGGAGGAAGAAGCCTTAGTTGTCAGCAAAATGGAGAGGGAGAAGGACTGAGGCTCCAAACTTAAAGGAGGAGAAGGTATGGACTAGGAGAGGGGGATGGCAGGGCAGCAAGCCCTCTCCCATCAGCATGGGGAAGAAGAGGGACTTGTGTGCACATGAGGAAGAAGAAAGAGGCGCACATGGGACTTTAGGAGGGGAGTGGGTCCCAGCACAGAAGATTTAAAATTTAATTAATTATTTTTTAATTTTAATTAACATATTTCCTTAATTAAAATTAGATGAATAAACGGGCTCTGAAAAATCTCAATAATTCAACTCTAGCTAATTAGAGGGTGAGGTACACGATGGCAAAGTTAGATTTCAATTTTGACAACTATTTAATTATCCTAATTTTTGGGGTATTTAGTTATATTAAAATATTCAATGAAATATGAGCGACTTCTAAAAATCCCAAAACTTCACCCCTAGCTAATTTGAGGGTGAGGAATTCAATGGTAAAGTCAAATTTTGATTTGGAGTTCAAAATAATTAACCTATTTTCTTAATTATTTAATTATTCAAAATTATGGTTTGGTCCGATTGATTCTAAATCGAACCAAAACTTCAGGGTTTGCTTCTAATGATGATTAAAGACTAATGGATGTGATTTAAGACTGATTATACTAGGTTTGGCCTAAGTAACAACCATGGGTTGTCACATGAACCTTATGAAATCAGTATTTGTTAACTTAATTACCATCCAATTTAATCCTAATATTCTTCCTAAATCTTTGTCTTAAGGAGAGCCTCAAATCTAACCTTAACTAAGCTCTTAAGTAATTAAATATAAGCCCTTATATCTTAGATTCTAATAGCTTAACTCTATTAAGTGATTGAGATAATCATTAAATAAAGTCACTTTAGAGGTATAACCTCCATTCTTGAAATTCCTTAGTGTTAAATCTTATGAATTCTCTTCTTAATGGCTTAAGTGATTTCAACTAATAAAATAATAAAATTGATTCTATAAATTGAATTTAGTTCATAGATTTATAAGTTTTTATTTGATTATTTTATCTTATGATTTTAGATTCAACCTTTCTAAATTAGGATCATATTTTCTTAATCCTTTAGTCCTTAAAATTTCTTACCTTTAGAGTAAGTTTTGGTGTGAAACCTTAGATCCTTAAATGTTAGCACCTTAAAGTTAGAGCTTAAATCTCAAATTGGAGTTTAACTTTAAATCCATGAATCTTGATTCTTTTTAGATCAAAATTGGGTATGGGTTCTTAAAATTTAATAATTAAGTTATTAATTAATTATTTAACCTTTGTAGTCAATATTCCTAATTATGATCTAGAACTGGCTAAGTTCTAATATTTAATATTAAGGCCATATAATCTAGGATTATACTTGATAGTTGGATATTGGAGATCTTAAGCTTGTACTATCTCAAAGTATATAGAGTTAATTAAATTAGATAACAACAGATATCACATATATTTAATAGAGTTCTTACTTACTTTGACCTTGTTGCTTTGCATACCTTGTGATTGAGCCTTTTCCCTTGGACATAGAATATTTGATGAGTATCATATGTTATATTTAAAATGCATAAACATTATTTTACTTTTAAATTAATACATTCAATTCTTCAAATATCAGTTCAGCAGAGTTTGTTTTTCAATTATTCTGCCTCTTTAGTTTAGCTTTTTTGTAATTGAATTGACTTGGATCCACCCATGATAGGGCTTGGATGATACATTTCTAATTCTATAGTCCAACTTGGATCCACCCACGATAAGGATTGGATGATACATGCTGGACTTTTTGTTTAGTGGCCCTATTGGGCCTATTTCTATTATGGCAGTACTAACTTAGGCATATCTCTAAATTCAGTTCATTCCAGTTCAGTTTTAGCAACTTCATTTAGCCATTTATATATTAGCATTTTTATGCATATGCCTTTCTGCATGCTTTTATAGTTTATTTCAATTCAGTTTTACGCAGTTCTTTATATATATATATATATATAATAGGATGTTTTGTAAATGGTGTTGTAGCCCAGTGGTTGAGGCTCAGGATTTATTATCCCAGGTTATGATTTCAAATCCCACTAGCCACATATAAGTAATATATATATATATATATATATATATATATATATATATATATATATATATATAATAGGATGCAAGATATGCTCATTTTAGCTATTTATATGCTACAGTCAAGTTTGCTTTTTTGTAAATCAGCATGTATCTATATGATCATAAGCATGTTAAGATGAGTTTTACTTTTAATACTTTCAGTTATATATTTTTATTGTCTAACTTTGTTGCAGCTTTTAATTGAGATATGTCGTTCACATACTTCATTTTATCTAGTTATAAATGTTCTATTTATAACTATTATGTTCTTTTGTCGCTTGTTGCACCTACTTGAACGCTTAAATGTTTAGTAAAATGTGATATCTAAGAATATAAAGTTTTCATTAAATTAGCTCAAAATGTACTTAAATAATTGTCTAACGTAAGTTTTTCTTTACTTAGATGGGGCCTTAGTATTGTGATACCGATAATGTTAGTTCAGAGATGTTCGTGAAGGTAGCTTGAGGTGATAAGCTTAGCCAGGAGGAGGACCTTCCTACTGCTGCTGAGGATTAGATAGATTTGTTTCCTTGCTTATGAGGATGAGTGTGCATTTTATTTTAATTCAATTAAGTTTTGTAATAATTAATATTCTTGATGTATTTACTTTCTTGCACTTCTATATTAAGTTGAGATCTTGTTCCTACTTTCACATGCTATGGGATAGATTTTTCTTTTTCTTTCGCACTTTGATCTTTCTTATATGTTAATGAATGATTTACAGTTTGGGTGGAAAGCTTCTAACTAAGATGGGTTGGGCAAAAACCTAACTCGAGTATAGTCGGGGGATTTGTCACAAGGCGACTGTCTTCACCGTAATTATGTTAATATTAGTATTAGCATGACCACGACGGGGATGGGGGCGCTACAAATATTCACATAAATCAAAATAATTTTGCAGTTTAATATTCCTTGTATTTTTTTGATTAAAATGGTATATAATATTATATTATTTGGATTTAAATTATCTAAGCTATTCAGGTAATTTAATTGGAATTTTTTGATTTAATTGATCATAGGAATATGAATAAACAGTTCATTTTTCTTAAGGAAAATAAATTTGATACTTTTGATACATTATCAGTTCATTTTTCTTAAGGAAAATAAATTTGATACTTTGGATACCATTTTCAAAATGCGCAGGTCAGGATTTGATCCGACCCACACTATTCTTCTCTCACGCGCCCTTCTCCTAACTCCAGCCATCTTGGGTTTGGTTTATACCCCAAATTATTGGCCACCAGTTTGCCTCGAGCCTCAGTTCAAATCGCAAATTGTTCCTCACCTATAAAGTCATTGATTGCTTGAAGAAGCCCTCTATGGAAGAGCCTACATCACCGAGATGGACACTACCCTAAATCAACATATTCCTTTTTCTAGGGTTTACTGTGGGGAGTTAATTCTCCCCACAAAGGCTGAGCCTCGGCCGGAGCTCGATCCCAACACCATCAGGGTATCTTAGTGGATCAAATCCATAACATGGCTCGGCCTGAGGGTGGATGGATCGCTGAGTCCTTACTTGGGCTTCAGCATTATGCAATGTTGTAGCCCGATGATCGATTCAATCGATCAGGACTTAGCTCAAGTCTCAAGAGCTCACTAAACGACTAGATAGACAACAACATACAATTACAAAACACACTAGATTCAATTGGAGTTCTAAAACTTAGTGGGGCGACCCTACTTCCACTGTTAGAAGCTCTATCTAGACAGTGATTCCTCATTGTCTAGACTGAGCTCATCACTCCAAGAGCCTTTAGTACAGATGATTGAGTTCTTAAGTATTCTTACAACATCCCTTAACAAACAACATAAAATGTAATTAAGATAAGAATTGAGCTCATTCAACTCAATGTGAGTAGAAAGGTACTTAGTCAGGAGGATATTCGAAGGTTGGGGACTTATTGGATCCTTTGAAGCATTTTAAAAGTTACTGAGGTTAATTTCTGCTATGTTGGGGGTCTGAATGCCAAACCGCGCCCATTGAACAGCTGTAGGCACATCGGGGAACTCAATTGGTTACTATGAGAGGTGATTAAATGCAGGGAGCTCAATCACTTTGATCGGAAAGCGCAGTTAGGAAAGAGCTTACTATGAGGAGAATTAAGGCTATTTATAGCACCAGGGAGTTGCTGGATGGCTGGGCAAAGGGTCGAACTCAGATTGAGAACTCCGCGCCCAAATGCCAAATGGGGATGGCTCGGGTTTCCTCGTCTCGCTAGGATTACCTAATCGAAATGAGGAGGAAGCTAATGACTCATCTGACGAGGCACCGGGAGCGGGGTACATGGTCTGGCACGGAGCTTATGAGAAAATCCCCGTTGTTGGGACCACTTGACCTTTCAATTGATTAAGTGAGATAGTGCAATGGTCCAGATGCATCACATCATAACAGCCAGATGCAAGAGCAGTCCAGGTTGTGGGATCACGGGTGTGATCTGACATTCGAAAGTAAATGTGGATCTGATTAATTTAAATCGTCAGGTTTGCAGAATCGGGGGCCTAGATGTGCTGAAACGGCTGGCACGTGCGCAAAGCCTCATAGTGGATTGCTCGCGGTCCGCTTAGCGGATCCCGGGTGATCCGCTGACCGTTGGGGGTCTAATTTGCAAACCCTAAAATGCAATTTCTCATTATAATTTTAATTCAATTATGATCTAAATGATATCCAAAAATTTCCAAACTTTCACCCTAGTTAATTTGGGAGTGAGGAATTCAAAAATACAATCAAAATTTGATTTGGAAATCAATTTAATTTAGTTTATTTCTAAGGTTCTAAAATTGGCAAAATAGTTAATCAACTCAATTGAGATCCGATTGACCCCAAAATTTTAGGATTAGATTCTATTGAGGTTTAGAACTTAATGGCACTAAGCTTAATACTTGATTTAGCATAGATTAAGTTAAATAACAACCTAGTGTTGTTACATTGGCCGAGGGGAGGAAAGAGATGAGAGATGGACGATCTCTTCTTGCGTCTATCGCCAAAGGAAGAAGAAGAATCTGTGGATCGGCGAGCAACAGAAGAAGGGTTGTCATCAACCATGGAGAGTTGAGTTGCGACATTGCTCGATGATGGATCGACTATGAGAGCCGAAGGGCTGCATCTCATCTCGGTCAAGGGGGAAGCATTAGCTAGAAGGAGGAGCATCGGTGCTTTGTGAAGTGAGCACCGATTGGCATCGATTGGGGAAACATTGGTTGCAGCTCCGGTAAAGCGAGCATCGATCGGTTCTATGGAGGATTGACACCTGGCAGATGAGGACATTGGCTCTCAGCATGGAGAAGATCAACATTCGGTCGCAGAGTTGGAGAGGATTCAAGCGCCGACCGTGGAGGCGAAGAGGATCAAGCACTCTATCGGGATAATGAGGGATTTCAGCTGATAGTAGAATGAGAAAGATAAGGGATTATGTTAACTTCTTAGAGCTAACATGTGAGTAGTAAAATATATAAGCAACCACAAACAATAAAGGGCCTTAGATTGAAATCAAATGGCTACAGATCACCTGAAAGTTTCGAGCTTTGATTGATCGCTGATTGAACTTCAAAATATAGAAACATAGGACCGATTCGAACGACTCGATGAGAATAACACGCACGTCTAAAAATTATCAAATTTGGACGAATATTTTATTTTATATTAATTTTTAAATGAAATTTCTTAAAAATTCAATATGGTAAATATGAAGCTCAAAAATTGGCTAAACTTAAAACATAGCATCCTTGTTTGATGCTTGACCTAAAATTACAAAAATTAATTTCTGAAGTTTAAACCTCACAAATTAATTTAGGACGATCCGAAATTGCAATCGCGCTCAAACTTTCGCAATATGATCCTTATAGTACTTTTTATCTAAGGATATTTTTATTAAATTTTTATTTGACTTAACTCAGGGTCTTAATTTTTATTTTAATCTAGTCAGGATTAGGTCTAATCGACCTAGTAACAACATCGGGTTGTTATACATTTTCCTGTGCACTGTTAACAAATCACTAGTAGACACCATATTTTAATTATTCATCTAAGGTGTTCAAATATCACTCTATATTTGAGGAAAACATCTACTATTACTTTGATATTCTCTAGAATTTTTTAATAATTTTTTTGTCAGCACTTTTAAACTACTAATATTTGAGTGTTGTAATTTTGCATGATTATTCTCTTATGTATATGGAACAATTTCACGAAGATTTTACAAGTCCATTTGTACACTAAAAATCCTTCATTTATGCACTCAAATTTTAGACAAAACCAATTGGTCTAACTTAAAATATTTTAATAGATTTCAGAAATTTATCTTTCTATGTTTGTACTATTATAACTTTTGATCTAACTATATAGTTAATAGTTCAAATTTTGTATGTTTATTCTTGGATATATTAGGAACAAATTTATAGTTGATCATGGAATTAGGTACTCTTTTGAGTGCTCAAAATTATAGAATAATATCAAAGTTCTTACTTCGAAAATTTATATAATTTTATAAATTTGTTATCTTGTTTGCTTGATTATAACTTTAAATATATATAAAATTGGAATATACAATTGGCATACATGTTCTCTAATATATTGAGAACAAAGTATATCGACAGTCAAGATTAATAAGCACTTTAGAAGTACCATTTTAATATGCTAAATTAATAAAAATTTAATTAATTAAATTTAGAGCATTTTTATGAAAATTATTATTTGGATATCAAATCATAATATATTAAATCTTAAACCTTATGAATAATATTAAATATCAAATTAATGTATGAACATTAATTTTTAATTTTTAGCTATGTTAATCAAATAGTAGACATATTTAAATTTATTTGAAATTGTTATTTCTAACATTTATGTTGGATCATATTTTTATTTGCAATTTTGATATATGACGTGTATACGCTTTACCGTTTATTTTCAAGCCCGCTTATTTATTGGCTTTGAGTCGAGTTCGAGTCGAGTCAGCCCATACTCGAACTCAACTCGAACTTGTTCGAGTTCGAGCTCTAGTGGAGTTTGAGTTGAGTTTGAGTCGAGTTCGAGTCATTTTAAATAGAGTTTAAGTCAAGACGTATAACTTGTTTCGAGTTTGAATTTCACGTTTCGGGTCAAATTGCCGGCCCTACTTGCACGAGCTCAGAGATTCACTCGGTTTGGCTGACCCAACCTATAAAGGTGCATTTTTCTTCTTTATTAAGATGGAAAAAATTTATTTTGGTTAGATTCGATCATACTGGATACTCTTACATGTCGGGCTCAAGCTTTTCTTCAAGTCAGGCCCGACTTTTTTAAACTCTCAACCCGACCCAACACATTATGGGTCAAGCCTACCAATACAGGGTCGAGCCTGGGCCATTAAATACAACTCAACAACAAGATTGAGCTTAGGCCAAAAGCCCAAATATAAATACTCTGATCCGACTCCACCCAGCCGATACATAATATAAAGTTGTATATATGATTGATTTTATGATAATATTAATTTATATATATGGATAGAAATTTATGTTTATATGTATATAATATTTAGAATTTCACTGTCTGTGCGGCTGATGCTTAAATTGATGCTTATATATGAGAAATATTAGATAAAAATATAAATAATTAAGAAGAAATAAAAATAGAAATTTACTCATAATATATATATATATATAACACATTTTTATTTATATATATATATATATATATGAACATATCATATTATTGGAGAGTTTGGATACGAAAACTTAATATTAGATTAAATAGCAAGTTCAATAGAACCCAAATACATGAAAACGAAAACTAAGAGAAATCAAAATTATGCATAAACATGATAACAAAAAAAAAAAATTAGAACACAGGAATTATGCAAAGCAGGGCGGGTCCGCCATCTTTCAAGTTTCATGCTCACATAATATAAAGAGTATATCATCTTTTTAACAGCCTATGATGATGAAAGGATCTTGATTTCCAAATAGCAATTTTAAAATTTAAATCTTATCTAATTTTCACTGTCGATATAACTCAATTTTTGATTAATTTGTTTTTTATTATTTTCTTTATAAGATTGAGTTTCCGGGCTACGAGACAAGACGAACGGCCCTGAATGACATTACTTATGAGCGGGGGAGAGAGAGTGAGTGTGGAGGACGCCAACAATCCACACGAGCGGCTTCGTTTTGATACTCTCTGCATGCGACCCCCAATGCCTTCAGAGGCAAAGCCATCAGTCTCAAAGTAAGCGAGGCAGAGAAACAGAGCGACAGACGGAGAGAGAGAAGAAAGTGGGAATAATTATCTTGGTTTTTTCTCCACTAAAGCCTGTTCCTATCTTGTTCTTTATCCTGGAGCCTCTCTAATTAACCCTTCTTCTCTTCTGACTTCTCAAATGCTCTGCATCGAAGAAGATCAAAGAAATTTGGAATAGTTTTTGTATGTGTGATGAGTGCTGGAGAACTTGAAACTGTTCCGAAGAAGGTTGAAAGCTCCTTTCTTTTTGCATAAGATTCGGAAAGTTCTTCTTTTTTTATTTTGTTGTCCTCTTGAAAAGTAGAGGATTGGGAGACATGGAGTTCTCTCCTCCTCCTACGCCTCCTGTGTTTTCTTCTGCGGGAGATGGATGGGTGAATGAGGCTTGGTTTCAGATGGAGAAGCGGCAACATTTGAGCGGCGGATCAGGCTCTTATATAAGTGAGAAAAATGGGCAGAGTGAGGAACTTGAAAGCGGGCATTCAAAGCTCTGTGCTAGAGGCCACTGGAGACCAGCGGAGGATGCCAAGCTTAGAGAACTTGTTGCCCAATACGGGCCTCAAAACTGGAATCTTATTGCTGAGAATCTTCAAGGAAGATCTGGTTTTAATCTAGCAAAAACTCTGCTTTTATCACCCAGTTCCCTGTTTTTTTTTTTCCTTTTCGGCTACCACATTGTATATCTAAACCTTAAAAATCTACTTTTTTATTGGATTTTTACTTTGATTTTCTTTCAGGGAAGAGCTGCAGATTGCGATGGTTCAACCAGCTAGACCCCAAGATTAACAAGAAGGCTTTCACTGAGGAAGAAGAGGAAAGGCTTCTCTCCGCCCACAGACTGTATGGAAACAAATGGGCACTGATCGCCAGGTATTTTCCAGGAAGAACTGATAATGCTGTGAAGAATCACTGGCATGTTATTATTGCAAGGAAGAACAGGGAACACTCCATCGGTCCTAGAAGGAAAAAGCCCTCAAAATCCGTTCCATCTCCTTCCTCCAATGCATTTGATGAGAAGCTTCATACCAATTGCCCCAACAAAGCCATCTCCGGCAATGGAGACTGGCCATTTTCCACCTGCACTGTCCTCACCCTCACCTCCCCTTCGCACAGAAGCCTTCCTGCTCGTACATTCTTCACAAGACACACCCCTCTAAAGCACCCTCTGCAATTACAGTATCTGGCGGGTATGATCATTTCTATTTGTTTGATTTCAAAAAGTTTTTTTTTTTCTTTGTTTTCATCCCCTATACCAAATATTCATTTCAGGATTTGGTGAAGAGTTTGTAAATACAGAATATGTGCGTTCTCAGAGACCTCTTGATTCTGGAAATGTGTTTCTTCATGGTGGTTTCCCTGTTGCTTTAGTGCCTGGAACTGATCAGTCTGGCTACTCTGATTCTAATTCGGAGGCTTCCGCAGCTGAATCAGTGATCATTAAGAAAGGCAAGGCCTTTATTCTTGATGACGCAGATAACGACAGTGAGAAGATTGGCTTGCCCTTTATTGATTTCCTTGGCGTTGGAACCACATAGGGAAGTCGTTCTGCTACTGATGAAGTCTGATGAATTTGATGTACAGTAAATTTTAGAAGATGAACTTATGGTTAAGAAAAAAAGTGGGAAATACAAATGCGAAATTAAAAGTCATTGAGAATGAAATCCTTCGCTTCACTTGCTTGTTGTTTAGGGCACTTCTTTCTCCTGAGCTTTTAGCCCCTGTTTTGAACTTTGTTTCTTTCTGTCAAACCACAAATGGTACGCTGCTTCATCATTCTGACAGTCATTTTATTTATGAGTGGTGAACCCAATTTTTATCTTAAAGCTCCTAATTTTTCCAACATTTGGGCTATGTTTTCCTATACTATTTTAAATACCTTTACTCTTAAAATTAGGAGAATTTGGGGTTAATTTGAACATCATATCATTTTTTTTTTTGTTGGAAGAAAACAGTCATTTGATTAGTCGAGTGACAGGTGAAAGTGTAAAGAAAGAGCTTCAATTACTCAGTTGTAATACTGTTTGCAGTCATTTTAGTTCTCTATATTTCCTTAAAAATAGAATAAATTCTGGAACAATTACCGCCATTGGTCGGTCTAATGATCTGATCTACAGAATTTGAAAGCAGACGAGGTACACTCACAAGTATAATATATGTTTTCCCTAAAAATTGAACTTTTATGGTAAAAGAAAATTTGTGTTTTTTTTGAAATTTAGGTTTCTCAAAAGCAATTAAAATGATGATCGAATTGTTCGATTCCTTGCACAGAAGAGGGAGGTTAGTATTATAAACTTCAAAGGGTACGAAATCCTTTTTACCCTTGAATTTTTCAAGGGTTGTCTATCAAAGAAAGAAATAACGACAGCCTCAAAATAAAATAAAATATACAATTACAACACATTAGCAAACACAAAAAACTCATTAGTCGCATAATTGTACAAAACTGCCTGCATATAGTAAATATTATGAAATCGTGTGTTGTAACGTTCACTCAAGCGCTGGCACAAGGTTCACAGAGCAGTTCGTGCACGTCCAAGCGCCACCTCTCAGATTTATGTCGTTTAAAGAAAGATCAGTTGAGTAATTCATCGTCTTTGCACCAAAGAAAGAAGATAAAATTTAATATATTAGAATAATATTTTATTTTTGCTCATCTAATTTAAAAAATACATTAGTAAATATAATAGTATAAACAGTGTTAATGAAAAGGCACATCTCTAATAAAAAGACACCTCTAAAGACACATCCCTAAAAAAACACACCTCTTCACTCACATCTAATGAAAAATAAAAATATAATACTTATCGAATATTAAACTAATCTTGATTTATTATATATATTTATTTATTTTAATACTCCCCCTCAAGATGAGTTTTTGATACCATTCCAAGCAAATTATGAAGATGTTCGAATGGTCCTTTTGACAATGACTTTGTGAATATGTCTGCCACATTTTCATGACTCCGAACATGTTCCACAGTAATAACACCATCAAGCACCTTTTCTAGAATGAAATGGTGCTCAATCTCTATATGCTTTGTCCAAGCATGATAAACTGGGTTTGTCATGAGTTTCAAGGCAATCTCGTTGTCCCCACAGAGTATAGTAGTCATTTCAATCTTCATGAACACATCTTCCATAAGTCTACGAAGTCAAATACTTTCTTGAGCTGCTAAAGATGATGCCTTGTACTCTGCTTCGATAGTGGAGATGGATATGCAATCCTGCTTCTTGCTGCACCACGAGACTGCTGCTGACCCGCACATGAATACATACCTAGATGTCGACCTCCTATCATCTTTATCTCCAGCAAAATCCGCATCTGTGAACCCAGGCAACACAAATTTGTATTTTTCTCATACAACAACCCTAATTCCAAGGTTGACCCGACATATTTTAGAATTCTTTTAGCCGCATCAATATGTGGTTTCGTGGCTCTTGCATATAATGACTCATTAGGCCGCATATGAAATATCCGGCCTCACGATCGTTAAATAAATCAAACTCCCCACTAGTCCACAATATGACTTAGGATCCACTAAAATCCTACCTTATTCACGGATTAATTTTAAGTTCGTTTCGAAGGGTGTGGAACATGATTTGCCTTCTCTCATTTCAAATCGTTCAACGATCATACTAGCATATCCAGTCTGACATATAATTAGTCCCTTTTTCACCTTTTAAACTTCCAAGCCAAGAAAATGGTGAAGTTCACTTAGGTTCTTTATTTCGAACTGGATTGATAAGTCCTCTCTAAGCATTGTCACCTCTCCATCATCATTTCCTGTTACAATCATATCATCAACGTACAAAAGCACAATAACATGTAGGTTACCACACTTCTTCACAAACATACTTGAGTCAGAATCTAAGGTGAAATATCCATATAATTGCAAGTACTCTGCTATTTTTCCGTACCATGCCCGCGATGCTTATTTTAAATCATATAATACTTTCTTCAACTTACAAACATAATTCGGATGCTCTTTGATGCGTATCCTTGTGGCTGCACTATGAAGATATCTTTATCAATATCCCCATAAAGAAATGCATTCTTTAAATCCAACTGTCACAAATTTCAACCTTTGCATGCTGCCAATGTAATCACAACACGTATCAATGTCATATTTGCAACCGGACTAAACGTCTCTTCTTAGTCCTCTCCATACTTTTGTGAGAACGCTCGAGTGACAAGCCTAGTTTTGAAGCGCTCGACACTACCGTCCGTTTTTTTCTTCACTTTATAAACCCATATGCAAGTAACCGGGGTAACGCCATCAACCTTGGGCAAGAGATCCCATGTTTCATTTTTCTTGAGGGCATTAATCTCCTCTTCCATGAGTTCTACCTATTGGTTTACGCTTTTAGCTTCATCATAGCACGACAGCTCCCGCTCATCAAGTGGGCCGGTAATGTAACATGAACACATTGTTACTAAATTTCCTTCTCTATAGCGGGCAGGAGGCACAATTATTCGATTTGATCTTCTAAGAGTATAACTACTCTCTGCCTCTCCACCTCTTATCTCTGCACTTTCTTCCCCATCACCATGAATTGAAGCATTACTCCCCCTTCTTCTTGACTCCGTCTCCATTGACGTTGAATTTGAAAGGTATGGGCTCCTAGAGACAATGGTAACTCAACTGATTCTTTTTCAGTTTCTTCTTCAAGACTTGCTACTCCTCTGTTCTCTTCCAATATGATGTTAGACCCTCCATCATATGACGTCAATTCGTCGAACACCACGTCACGAGAGACAATGAACCTTCGAGTTTGGGGGTCCATACATTTCCAGCCCTTCTTTTGTTCATCGTAGCCAATGAAAACACACTTTATGGCTTTGGCTTCAAGTTTTGTTCTTCGTATATCTGGGACATGAACATAACAAGTTGCTCCAACACTCGCATATGCTTCACACTCGACACTTCTCCAAATATAAGTTCATGCGGCGACTTTTGATTGTTCGGGCTTAATGGCAATCAGTTTATCACATATGCCGCACAAAACATTCCCTCCACCCATAAAGCTTTGGGAATTCCTTTGGCATGCAACCAACACTTACAAGTCTCAGTAATATGTCGAATCTTCCTTTCGACCACCCCATTTTGTTGTGGCGTGTAAGCACAAGATAACTCCCTTTTAATTCCATGCTTGCGGCAGAAACAAAGGAACTCGGTAGATGTAAACTCTTCACCATTATCCGTTCTGAGCTTCTTGATCTCTTGTCCAAGCACACCTTCCACCCTCTCTTTGAATTCCAAGAACTTGTCGAACACTTCTGATTTCTCTTTTAAGAGATACACCCACGTGTAGCATGAGAAGTCATCCACAAACAATAACATATATCTATTTCCTGAATAAGATGAGGTAGCTGTTGGCCCCATGACATCACTATGGATGCATTCTTGTAGCCTCTTACTCCTCGGGAGAGACATGTCAAATGGAAGGCAATGAACCTTCCCAAATTGACATTCTTCACATATATGCCCATCACCGAAAGAAGATAAGCTAGGTAAGTCTCTAACAAGACTCTTTGCCACCATAACTCTCAACTTTTCCATGTCGACGTGCCCTAACCTTTCGTGCCAAATTGCAGCACTATCGTTGCTCTTCATCTTGTCCACGTATGATGTTGCGGAAAGAACAAAAAATCATGAACTCGTCTTCCAGTGTGAGTCACCTTTGCTTTTACCGAATTTAAGTTTCGTAGAAACCTTACCTCCGTCGGCCCAAAAAGCACATGGTACCCACATTTGTTATTGAAAAGAGATTCTTCTTCATGCCTGGCACCTAATACAGACTCTTTAATGTGAGTGCACTTTGATCACTACCCACTATCACAATCTGTTCCTGCTCCACCGCATTGACTGTGTTATTCTCTGTCATGATTGCATCATTTTCTTCATACTTTTGCAGAGATGAGAACTTGGACCCATCACCAGTAAGATGGTGTCCACATCCAGAATCAATGATCCAATCATCTTCGAAGTTCATAGAGGCTAAAGCTTCTATAGTAGAGACCTTTTCAACAAGAAAACATCTCCCCCAACCTTCGTCCTCCTTTATACCTTCTTCCTTCTCTGCTATATGACCTAATGTGAGGTTGACCCTACAATCACACTTGTAATGCCAACCTTATTACATCTGAAGCATTTGACAACTTTCTTTCCTTCATCATTCTTAGGAGAGAAATGAGCATCACCCTCCTTAGATGAGGCAGAGAAATTTTCACTATCATTCTTCTTCTTTTTTTTCTTATCCTAGTATTCTTCTTTCCAGTGTATAAAACATCACCACCTTCACAGGAGATGGACACTCTTGCCATCTATCTTGCAAAACTTTCTTGAGATGCCAAGAGGTTCTTCAATTCCATCAGAGATGGTTGAGTAACCCATCCTTGCACTGCTGTAACATATGATAGATACTCCTTTCGTAATCCTCTGATAATATGCCTCTTCATCTTTGCCTCAGATATTGGCTCTTCCGGATCCAATGTGGTAATCTCTACACAGAGATTTTTCAACTTTAGGAAGAATGCAGAAATAGAAAGCTCTCCTTGATTTGCTTTCGCCAACTCGTTCTTAAGAAATTGAAGCCTTGCCACATTTTTCATGTTGAACAAACCATCAAGAGATGCCCAAATTTCTGACACTGAATTGCACCCTATAATGTGA
Source organism: Gastrodia elata (assembly GCA_016760335.1). Taxonomy (NCBI): domain Eukaryota; kingdom Viridiplantae; phylum Streptophyta; class Magnoliopsida; order Asparagales; family Orchidaceae; genus Gastrodia; species Gastrodia elata. Next base: position 11,149,242 of record CM028670.1, on the reverse strand, counting down.
TCAAACAAGTCTAGTGAGATAGTCCTTTTTAGAGTGAACTCTGCTTTTGCATTCATTTACTTCCATGCCTTGACTTCCTGGTCATTTATTCCAGTCGATGCCACTGCTTCCTATGCATCTCCACCAATAACTTCCCACAAATTTTCTCCCAACAAATAACTCTCTAAGCATGACTTCCATTTCTTGAAATTTGTATGTGTGAGCATATCAAATCCCAAACTACGAAAACTGCCATTGCCTTCCATTGTTGAGAAACCCAAATAATTGCAAGAAGAATTATCAACCAATCTCTGATACCATGTAAAGAAAGAGCAGTTGAATAATTCACCATCTTTGCACCAAAGAAAGAAGATAAAATTTAATATATTGGAATAATATTTTATTTTTGCTCATCTAATTTAATAAATACATTAGTAAATATAATAATCTAAGTGGTATCAATGGAAAAATACATCCATAATAAAAAAACACACCTCAAAAGACATATCTCTAAGAAAAATACACCTCTTCACTCACATCTAATAAAAAATAAAAATATAACACTTATCTAAATATTAAACTCATCTTGATTTATTATATATAATTATTTATTTTAATATGTCACTCAAAGATCCTCATTATAGTGCACTGCATGCACTCCAACACCTGTCTCTTGAGGATGGTGTTTGGGTTCACCTAGGTGCTGGCCCCAAAATACCTTTTATGATAGAACCTATTTTTTCACTGGTTCTGCTTTGGTTAATTCATAACATTTTATAATGGATTTTTAAGCTCCTCCAATCAATAAAAAATAGGTGATATATCTTGATTTTTAAGCTCCTCCAATCAATAAAAAATAGACTGTAAAAGAAATTGAAACATAAGTAAAAATGTGCAGAAACAGAAAATAATATGTAACACCACAGAAGGTTGGCTAATAAAGCCACCGCAACTATACTAAACTGAAAAACAAAACTTTAATTAGACGTGTGCCATATTAATGCAATGCCCCATCCCGTCTTTATGCGCAACAAACATAATATCATTAGTGGCGGAACGATCATTAAATGGAATATGAGAGTTTCTTGATACTTAATGCTCTGGGTTGAACAATACTAATTAACCTGAACTATTAGCCACAGGAGGTAACTATGAATTGAAGAACTCTACTATTAATCAAGTGAAGTCTTTAATTTACTTGATTAACAATATGAGTCTACTAACCTGATGATTACAACACAATATATATAATATAGTATAACATAGAGAACAAAGTGTGGAAGCTAGAGACATCATCCATACATTCATTCATCCAAACACAATAAGTAAAGACATACATCTCAAAAAATGAAATAGAAAATACATCCATAAAATTTTGCTTATTACATATTTTAATAAAAATACATAAAGTAAACTCTCATCTTACTAAAATAGGAAAACTCTAAGGATGAAGACCGCTACAGCTACTCAGCAACGCCACACTTCACGTCCTCTTAAGTCTCCTGTAGCTACACAAGCAAAGACTCCTAAAAGCAAATAGAATTTGACATTGTTGGTTTCGCAATGCCAGGGCCCTAGCCAAAACATAAAATCTTACTTAGATGAGTCTAAGTATATTTTAGGCTCATTAAAAGGCATTCATTAAGTTATAGGGATATTTAACTTTAAGCAGTAAATAAATAGTGAAGCTAACTATTACAATAATTAAACTACTACAAGCACTGAAACCACTAAAAAGCAAGTTACCAAAGCTATTGAAAACACCAAAAATAGATACATCAAAATTGAAAGTCATAATATGAAATATGAATTCCAAACTTATGTCAATCTGAATTACATATGTTATGGTATGTAACTGAATTATGCTTCAATAGCACCCAACTAAAAGTACCCAATAGTACATATGCAAAACAAATGTGCCTAACGCACCGAAATAAATGAGCCCAATGCTCCGATATACATACATACATACATGCATACACACACACACACACGCATATATATATATATATATATCTGTGTGTGTGTGTGTGCGAGTCAATGCCCAATGCACCAATAATAGCTCTTAGTTTGATCCCAACACTTTGCTATATGTGCTAAATTCTTTGATATATATATATATATACATATATATATGTGTGTGTGTGTGTGTGTGCGTGTGTGCGTGTGTGCGCAACGCACTGATAATAGTCCTTAGGTTGAGCCCAAAGCTCCACTATATATATGTATATAATATAATATATATATATATATATATATATGTTATATCCAAAATAGTGCCCAACGTACCAAATTTAATAGAATTGTGCCCAAATAGCACATGATCACAATAATATGTTTATGCATGATATACCATTCAAAATATGCTTAGATCATATGAATAAAATCATCAAAAATAGTATGTGCTTAAATGCCATATGCAAACTGAAAGCATGATAAAATTGAAATCATCAAAAGCACAAAATAATATACCTTTTGTTATTTACTTAACCTGAATCTTAATAGCCTTTCCTGATGCTAAGACATAAGCCGGTGTTAGCCTAAACATAAGGCAAATAAATCTAATCAACAACTTAATATTGACTTTTATCTCATTTATCTTATCAACAACTTAATCTTTATCCATACTGATCTAACTATATTAATCATTCAATCTATCTCATCAATTCAACTTAATCAATCATTCAGCTATACATGCTTAATATCATAAGCTTGTATCTAAATCAGATTTATTGAGAATCAAACCTATTCAAAGTCCTTATCAATCTACTATTAGAACTATCTTAAGGTCCTAAGGATATTTATAAGTCAAACTTAAGATCTAATCCACAAATAAAATTTTAAACCAAGCAAAGGAGCTAAGGCTCAAGGATACTAAAAAGGCTCAAGGATTCTAAATATATAATCTAAATATCAAACATTTGGTTTTAATATTAAACCTGCACAACTTAACTATAGGCTAAGGTTAGAGAAGTTTAACCAATGTTCAAAGTGTACTAAGGAAGCTTCACAAACTAATTGAAAATTATCACTTAATAAGGAAGTTAAACTAAAGGAAGGATACTAACATTTAACTAAATTGAATGTAACCCTAAAGGATTACAAGGTAAACTCCTAAGTCATTATATATGACTTAGCACACAAGGCTCTAAGGCTAAGGTCAACTATACAAGGTAAGGTAAAGTACTACTTAGCATATAACATCACATACTAAGCATGGGGATATACTAGAGGTCAAGGATTTCTTAAAGTCCTACAACTTAAGTGACATTCATCACTTAATTAGGCTTACCTTAATGGGAAAGGCTTACCATTCAATTAAGATGGATAAGGATGCAAGGGTTAACTTGTTAAGTCATTATAAATGACTTAACCAACACAGGGGTTCTAATAGGATAACTGTTACTTCTAATCCATTAGATTAGGATTCTAAAGCTTAAGAAAGTTTTGGCATCAAAGAATAATAGTTTTTGACTTAAAATGGTTTCTGGGGTTACAACCTATTTAATGCACCATTATTAGATCAAATCTAATAATGAGACAACATTAAAACTATGCTTAATGATGAGTCCAAGAGTTATTGCATAATAAGGCAGAAAAACATGCAAATCCTTCCTTAGAACAGCAAACTTTGATGTGATTTTAAACAATTTCAGGTAAAATAACACCGAAAGGCAATTCTGGAATAGAATGCGTAATTTTCGATGAAAACTGATGCAGCGTGCCCAAGCGCGCTGCAACGTGCCATAGCGGAAGAAGGAGAACTGAGGAACCTGGGAGTACTTCTGCAGGCCTATGATCAAAACCGCTATAGCGCACCGTAGCTGGACAAACCCGAGAGCTCGGCACTGCCACGCGCCGTAGCAGGTCCAACCCGAGAGCTCGGCGCTGCCACGCACTGCAGCGAGTCCAACCCGAGAGCTCAGCATCGCCGCACATCGTAGCATGTCTAACCCGGGAGCTCGGAGCTACAGTGCACCGCAATGGGTCAAAACTCGAGAGTTAGGCGCTATTGCGCACCGCAGTGGGACTATCCAATTTCAAACTCAGCGCTCATTTAGAAGCCATCGCTATAGCGCACTCCAGCAGTCTCAAACTTGAGATACTGGTGTTGCATCAGAACCAAACTGAGAGCTCGGCACTACTGCGTGTCACAGTGAATACACAACAACAAAAACTTAGAATGAAAAATATAAAGCTACCTGCTACTGCACGCTACAGCGGAATCAACCTGAGAGCTCGGCGCTGCTGCACGCTGCAGCGGGTATTTAGTTAAAATTTGTTCTGTAGTAAAACTACTACAGCATGCCCAGGCATGCTGTAGCATGCCCAGGCGCGCCGCAGTGCCCTATGCAGAATTTCTAGGCCATAGCATTTATGACAGCATAGGGAAGGCTGAAAATTCAAACTAGTGGCCTTCCCCAGTTGTTTGGAAATTACAATCACACTAAGTTCTGCTGGATTCTGAGGGAATAAAGGAATAAACTTTAATAGCTTGCAATTAATTCAATAAGTTTAAGAGATGGCATAATATATGCATAAGGGGCTGAGGAGTTCATTATAAATACTGCTAATTGAAACTGAGGCAGAGTTCCAAAATTTGATATTCTTTGAATCTTAAAAGGAGCTACTGTGAGAGGCAGAAGGAGAAGAGATCAATACAAGGGAAGGAAAGGAGATTACTCTAAGGAGCTAGAAGGGAAAAAGAGCAAAAGCAAAGAGAAAAATCCAGCGAACGCCAAGGGAAGTTCTTAATATTCTTCTACAACTCATCCCTGATTTTCTTTTAGTTTGAACTATGAAAAGGTTCAGTTCTTTGTATGTATCTTCCTATTTTTTTAATATAATAGAAAGATAAATCCTCCTTGGGGAGGGTTGGGACTGTAATCTTGTAATGAGCATGGGATGTAAAAGGTGTTATATGTAAATTTTTGCAATGAAATGAAATTATGTTTAATTGATCATCTATTATACTGTGCTTGTGAATGAATGCTTGGAATAATTGTGAACCTGTAATGAAATAAAAGATGTAATAATTGAATAAATGCTAAGTAAATCTAATTAGTCTGAATCTAAAGGGAATGCACATACAGGTCCTCGCAGTGATGTAATGTTGTTGAGCGAGGAATTCTTTGTGTATAACACCTCAGGTTTGGAATTGAAGAAATGACTTGGTAAAAATGAAAATCTTGTGCTCCTTAGCTCACTAATTGGTCAAGAGCTAGGAGTGTGTGCAATTAGAGCCAAGAGCTATGTGATAAGCTATTGCGCCTTGCTACACCACTCCTAGAGTTTAGTAGAGAGGTTGACACATGTGAGTAAAGAGCCATCAATCAAGCTCTGCAGCTCAGTAGACATTGAACGAGGAAGAGGGCATCGAGAGCACTTGCTTAGCTAAACTGCGTATGAAGCGCATGAAGCTAATTGGTGGAAATCAATTCTTGTGAGATCACCTAACTAAAATATTATTTATGGTAACCTAGACGTATGAACTCTAAATAAATTGAGTATGATCTCATAAGAATCTATGTGCTTAGGCAGAAATCCAGTATGTTCACCTTGTGCACTATATTTGAACTTGTTAGAATTAGAGGACCAATCTAAGGAACACAAAGTTCTTGATTAATTAGCATTATAACAAGTATCTAACATTGCATGAATCAAATACAACATATGTCCTGAATAAATCACATGATAAATCCCAACTCTCTCTTCTTAATCAAATAGTATCTTAACTTGAATTCTTTGCATTGTTTAATTAGGAACCAACCAAAATCAAAATACATATTATCTAGACATTATTGAAAGTAGATATAACTTATTAACAAAACCGCCGTTCTTTGAGGATGATAAAATCCAGAACTTAACATTCGGTTATTACATCCGACCACGTACACTTGCGTGCAAGCGCAGACACGTATTTGCGATCTGTCACTTTATCATGAGCATACACGTAAATGTTAGATCTGTCTGGCTAATGTGTAACATCACACTTAGGAAAAGTTAGGGTGAACTAATCATAAGATTATTCCACTCTAAAATTTTTGCCACCAAAGAGATTTTCATCTCTTGTAAAGGATTATCCTAAGGCAACAAGGTTAAATATCCAATTTGGATACTTAATCACAAAAGAGAGGGAAGACTAAGGCATCAAGTCACATAATATGACTTAACACCATTATGTTCTAAAGGTTAAGTCATCTAATAAAATGGGAAGATAACGCATTAAGTCACAAAATATGACTTAACGCCTTTAGGTTTTTAAGGCTAACACCTAAATAATGAAAGGCAAAGGATCACTTATCCATATGGATAAGATAATAGGAAGCCTAAGGAATAAGTAAGTCTACATCCATAACTTATAAGCTATGACTTATGCACAATCTAAAGGGCATTCTTCTAAAGGCAAATGTCCCAAAGGGGTAGGTGAAGGTTGTTTTCTCTTAGTCTTCAGGTGAAATCAAGATTTGATTATATCCTGAATACCCATCAAGAAAATAGAAATAAGGATTCCTTGCCAACCTATCAAGCATTTTGTCAATGAATAGGAGTGGGTAGTTGTCCTTACGAGTAGCTTTATTAAGTCTCATATAATCACTGCACACTCTCCATCCTGTCACCATTCTAATGGGGATCAATTCATTATTGTCATTAAGCACAACTGTCATCCCACTTTTTTTTGGAACCACATGGATATGAATCACCCAAGGACTATCAGAAATGAGGAAAATGATTCTAGCATCTAATAGTTTAATAATTTCCTTGTGAACTATTTCTTTTATGTTAGGTTTAAGGGTCATTAAGGTTCAATTGATGGAGTAGAGTTATCCTCCAAAAGGATACGATGCATATAAAGAGTGGGGCTAACTCTTTTTAGATCATCTATACTCCATCCAATTGCTCTCTTATGCTCTTTCAAAACCTTACATAAAAGACTCTCTTGATGCTGAGTTAACAAGGCAGAAATTATTATGGGAAGAGATGCCTCCTCCTTTAGATAAGTGTACTTTAAGTGTGAGGGAAGAGGTTTTAATTCTAATTATGGAGGGCAAGCTATAAAAGGCTGAATTATTTTCCTCTCATTAATCAATTCCTCAATTACTCCATCTCCAGTGAGATCCTCATCCATCTCATTCACAAGCATCCCCTCTTCTTCCACATCTCTCATTAATTAAGCTTCTACGATTAAATTGATCCTCCAACACTCCTCATTGGGCTTAGATGGGTGTCTCATAGAATCATTTACATGAAATTTTACCTCCTCATCGCCATATCGCAATCTCAATTTCCCTTTATCGACATCAATCAATGTTCTTTTAGTAGCCAAGAATGGTCTACCTAAGATGATGGGGATTTTTTGGTTTTCATCTTCCATATCTAAGATTATGAAATCAGCTGGAAAGATGAATTTATCAACCTTTACATGCACATTTTCCACAATTCCTAAAGGGATTCTTATAAATCTATCAGCAAATTGGAGGAGAACTAAAGTGGGTTTTAAATGATCAATTTCTAACTTTTTGAATATGTAAAATGACATCAAATTTATGGATGCACCTAGATCACTAAGGGCTTTTTGAAAAGATTGGCTTCCAATAGTGCAAGGGATAATGAAGCTACTAGGATCCTTCTTTATAATGGGAATCTTCCTTTGAAGGATTGCACTATATTCTTCTGTTAATGCCATAGTCTCCTTTTCATCAATCCTTCTTTTCTTTGATAGGATATCTTTTATAAATATTGCATAACTCGACATTTGCTCTAAAGCTTCCGCAAAGAGGATGTTTATGTAAAGAGTTTTAAAAGTGTCTAAAAATTTATGGAATTGGACATTAAGTTTCTCCTTAGCCATTTGTTAAGGGTATAGGATGTTAGGAGTCATTTTGAGTTGTTCACTAGGTCAAACCTTCTTCAAATCCCTTACCTTATTCTTCTCATTTATGATCATTACTTCTTGCTCCCCCTGTCCCTCACTAGTCTTTATTATGTTTTTATTATTCTCCTCACTCACAACTGGCATTATTATTTTCCCACTTCTTAGGGTTATAGAGTTCCCCAAATCATTTTCATACTCACCGATGACTCCTACTATAGCTGGTTTTTTACTGACTCCTCTTGCCTTAAAAGAGTATGTTCGTGCCTGTTTAGTGTGGCGTCAATTTTATTCATGAATTCAGTTGTGGATGTTCTAAATTCAATAAATGAGTTCTCCAATCTTTCTCTATTTCTGCCATGATTCATGATTACATTGATATTACTTAACTCACCATCTCCCTCCTGATAAGATTTTAAGTGCCCACATTCTAACTTTTTATTTAGTTAAGAGGTTTGATTCTAGAGCTCAAGAATTTGTTGGGAATTTTCAAGCGAGTTACATTCAGTTTTAGCCATGTGGTCATTCCTCTGGAGAGGCCATTGATAGGCATTATTTGCCAGTTCATCTGAGAGTTCATAAGCCTATTCTTGGGTTTTGCTACTTATTGAGCCTCCAGCAGCTGCATCAAAGAGAGTCCTTGTTAGAGTGTTCAAACCATTGTAAAAGGTTTGAACTTGCATCCATAAGGGAAACCCATGATGTGGGCATCACCTTAAGCACTCCTTAAAACAATCCCAACCACCGTACATCGTCTCCCCTTCAAACTGGTTAAAGTTAGTTATCTCAATTCTCAAGAGAGCAGTTTTCACCAGAGAGAAATAATTGGCTAAGAATTTCTTAGCAAGATCATCCCAAGTACAGATTGAATTGCTCGGGAGAGAGCTTAGCCAGCCTTTGGCTCTATCTCTTAAGGAAAATGGAAAAAGCCTCAGTTTAACTGCATCTTCAGAGACACCATTAAACTTGAAGGTGTCACAAATTTCAAGGAAAGTTGAAATATGTGAGTTAGGATCTTCTGTGGCTAATCCATCGAACTGGTTATTCTGAACCATACTTAACATGGAAGGTTTGATTTCAAAATTGTTGGCTTTGATGTTAGGCCTAACAATAACATAGGGGATTCCCCTAACAGTGGGTAATACATAGTCTCTAAGTGCTCTTCCCCTAGGCTCTTCTAAAGGTTCTCCAAGATCTTCATTAAAGTTTTCCATAACATCTTGTTGATTCTATAAAATGTTTTGTTCTCTTCTAGCTTGTAAACAGCTTCTCTCAATTTCTGGATTAAGAAGATATTTAGTACAAATTCTTCTACTCATACAAGACTGAAATTAAGCTATCAAGAACAATTATAATGATAATGATCAAAGATTCAGAAAAATAACAAAAAGAAAAGATTAATAATCTAACTACAAGTTAGTTCATATAATTATAAAACAAAAATATATGCAAATGTTTTGTTTAAATCACTATTTAATGATAGATTTTCCTTAATACAAAATAATTACTTATTCCCCGGCAACGATGCCAAAAACTCGACAGATGTATAATACACGTCTGCGCTAACACGCAAGTGTACGTGATCTGAAGTAATAATTTGGAATGTAAGTTTCAAGATTTATCGTCCTCAGGGAATCATGTGTTTTGTTACTAAGGTATATCTACATTCAATAATGTTTAAACTATGCATATTTTGTTGATTAGGTTCCTAAACAAGCACAACAAGTCTTGGTAGAAAGTAATTATAATAAAAGGAGAGGAGAGTTGGGTCTCTCCCAATGAAATGTTAGAGACTCATGTAGGATAATTCCTCAAGCATTGCCCTTTATATTTTTTACTTAGTTTTATATAATTTAATTAAGTACACATTATCCTCCGTAGAGCTTAACTCCAATATTTACAAGTTCAAATCTAGTGCTTGAAATAAATATACAGTCGATTCTATTTCAGCATGAAGATCCTCATAAGATTTTAGATCATTGGTTTTCCTCTCATTTCTAGATTATAGAAATGAGAGTTATTTCTTTTTTTAAGATCTCACAAGCATTGATTCCACTAAGAGCATCACACGCATCATGCGCAGTTCGGATAAGGAGATGACTAGTTTGGCTCAATGTGCTATGTCACATCACACATGAGCTCTCAACAAGTTATCTTCCTCCTGTCACATATGCTGAGCTGTAGAGCTCATTTAGTGGGTCTTAGCTCACACGCATCAACACCTTAGTTGGGCATAGATCAAGGTGCACTATGCTCAAGAACTTCTTCATATAGTTCCAAGCTCGTATGCACTCATGATTCTAGCTCCTAACTAAGAGTGAGCTATGGAGCACAAGACTTTTAAGTTTTGATGTCATTTAGTACCTTCATCATATGGCTCACATTTAAGTTGACAAATAGTCCCTTTTTTATTTCTTTAACAAGTCATTCATTTCACAAGTTAGAAGCTTGAGGAAAGTTTCATACATAATAGTCCCTTACATAATATATAGGATTGGCCCAACCCTCCCCATGGGGGGGTTTAGCTCTCCATTACACTTGAGATAAAGAAGAACACATATATGGATAAAGACCCTTTCATGATCAACTAAGAAAAATACAAAGGCAAAAGTTAGAGATTATTAGGAATGTTCCTTTGATAGAGTTTTACAGATTTCTCCTCTTCTTGTTCTTGGTTATTTCTCTTAGGTCCATAGTGCTGCCTTTCTCCCTGCTTCTCCTTAGCAATTGAAGTTCTTCCACCCTTGGAGAGTTCTCCTTCTCTTTTATGAAGCCCTCTCCTCACTTAAAAGTTTTGTAAGCCAAATTGCAAACCCCTCTAATAAATTGAAGAGCTATATTTATAGGAGGGGTGCACATCCATTTTCAACCCTTTTGAAATCTGAAAAAATTGATTTAAAATTCCTGCCATCATTGCCAAACCAAGTGGAGCTTGAGGTGACAACTTATTTTCCCCTTTTTTATTCTTTTATTTTGTTTCAAATCACCTCCTCCCAATTAAATATCAAGTAGAAGATCTAGAAAAATGGTTGGAAGATAAGATCCAGATTCTGGGTCAAATCTCAATTGTATTTAATGCTCTGAGAAGACAGAAATTTGGTGCCCACTGAAGCACACTGCAGCGCACTGTAGCGATCGAGTCCTGCAACTCATTTGTTGCAACGCGCTATGGCAGTTTTAAGTCATGTAACTTGTTCGCTGCAGTGCACTATAGCGATTGAGTCCCGCAAGCTCTACCGCTGTGGCACGTTGTAGCGATTGAGTCTCGCAATCTCTCCCGCTATTGCACGCTGTAGCGGTTGAGTCCCACAAGTTCTCCCGCTGTGGAGCGCTGTAGCGGTTGGGTCCCGCAAGCTCACCCACTGTGGCGCGCTGTAGTGGTTAAGTCCGCAAGCTCACCCAATGTAGCGTGCTAGGGCGCGCTGTGACGCGCCGTAGCAAAAATGCTCCAGAAAATAAAAATGTCCTTGTTAAAAGTTTTATGTAGGAAGTAGCTGTGGCGCGCCATGGTGCGCTGCAACAGTTTATTCCAGAATTTGCAGAAACATTCCAGAATTGTTCAGAAATTGCTGAGTTTGTATTTCTCCTGAAAACTAGGCAGAATTTGGTCAAGGAAGCTATTTAAAATAAGGATATGAATGAGCTTTTTCCTTTGTTTATGATATAAATTATGGATTCATCACTAAGCAAACATGGTGCATCCTTAAATTGCCAAAAGAAGAAAATCACTGTTGGTAGTGGAAGTCGATTTCAATCCTTTGTAAGTAGATTTAGTACCCAAGCATCATTGATTAATGCAATGAAAGCAAAATAGTTAGTCAAGAAAGGCTGTACTGCGTATCTCATAACAATGTTACGAGATAAGAAAGAAGTCATGCCTATTTTGGAGAACCGAATAGTCATGAATTTCCCGATGTCTTTCCATATCGCATGGCGCCTAAGGAGTTGCAAGAACTGAATAAGCAATTCCAAGAGTTGCTAGAAAAGGGTCTTATTTGACTGAGTTCATCTCCTAGGGGAGCGCCCATATTATTTGTAAAAAATAAAAATGGTTTGATGCAGATGTACATCAATTATAAAGAACTGAATAAAGTAACTATCAAGAATGAGTATCCTTTGCCACGTATCGATGATTTGTTTGATCAACTATCTAGAGGTAAAGTTTTCTCGAAGATTGACTTGCATTCAGGTTACCACCGGCTACGAGTTAAAGATTCAGATGTCGAGAAAACTGCGTTCAGAACTCGCTATGGACACTATAAACTTTTGGTAATGTCTTTTGGCTTAACACATGTGCTGTCCATTTTAATGGATTTAATGCAGTGCATATTATAAGCGAATTTAGATAAATTCATCATCGTCTTCATTGACGATATCTTGATTTAATCAAGAAGTGAAGCTGATCATGAAAACCATCTGCGATTAGTATTAGAAGAGCCTTAAAGTCATGAATTATATGCTAAGTATTCTAAGTGCAAATTCTGGCAGATAGCGTCTCCTCTCAGAAAGTTGACTTAGAAGGCAGTGCCATTCATCTAGAATCCAGAATATGAGAATGCATTTCAATTATTAAAAGATGCTCTTCTTGTGCGCCAGTTCTAGCCTTACCTAAAGAAGGTCTCAACTACCAAGTCTATACTGTTGCATCTGGGATATGCTTGAGATGTGTGCTAATGCGGGAAGGAAAAGTTATCTCCTATGCATCTCATCAGCTAAAACTGCATGAAAATAATTATCCTGTCCATGATCTTGAATTAGCCGCAGTAATTTTTGCTTTAAAAATCTGGCGTCATTATCTATATGGTGTCTTGTGTTCTATATTCACAAACCACTAGAGTTTAAAGTACATCTTCACCTAGTATGAGCTCAATTGCCGTCAATGAAGATGACTCAAACTAATAAGCGATTATGATCTCAGTATCCAATATCATCTGAGAAAAGCAAATGTTGTGGCTGATGCGCTCAGTTGTCATGCTACACTTTCACCCATGATAGCTTCAAGTTCTCAAGAAGAAGAATTTAGAAAGCTCGATATCAAGCCAGTGCATGTTGCCTTGTTAAGCGAGCTAATGTTCATGAGTACCGTTGAACCGAGATTTCATCGCAATGTCTCCATCTCCCTAACAAAGGATGAAGACTATCTGAAATTTAAAATAGAAATTGAAAGTGGTCACCGGTTCGACCTGTAGATGCAAGGAAATGTAATTTATCAAGAAGTTTGTCTATGGATCCCTAAATCCATACAATAAGAGATTTTAGTAGAAGGCCATAATTCTGATTATCAAGTGCATCTTGGTAGTACTAAGATGTACCAAGATTTGAAGATATCCTTCTGGTGGCTTGAAATGAAGAAAATCATGGTCAAATTCATAGCAAAGTATCATGCTTGCAGTCTAGTTAAAGCTAAACATCAGAAGCTTGGAGGACTTCTCCATCCTCTGGAAATTCTGGAATGGAAGTAGTTTGATATTTCTATGGACTTCGTTATGGGTTTGCCTAAATCTAGGTCTAGTGCTGATTTAATTTCGGTCATTGTAGATCGACTGACCAAATAGACACATTTTATTCCTATGCGTCAGACCGATTCTGTAGAGAAATTGGCAAAGCTGCATATCAATGAAATTGTCGGACTTCATGGAATTTCGAGGTCTATTGTATCTAATTGAGATAGCCGCTTCAATTCTAAATTTTGGAAGGCAATGCATCAAACTTAGGGACTACCCTAGCCATGATCACCTCTTTTCACCCTCAAACAAATGGTCAGATTGAAAGAGTCAACCAAATTTTGGAAGATCTTCTTCATCTCTGTATTCTAGATTTCAAAAGCTTCTGATAAGATCATGTTCCTTTAGTAGAGTTCACGTATAACAATGGTTCTTAGGTGAGCATTGGCATGGCTCCATATGAAGCCTTATACGGCATGAAGTGCAGTACTCCCTTAGCATGGTTTGAAACTGGTAGTGTTCAGTTATATGGCTCATAATTAGTTTAAGAAACTAATTGTAAAGTTTAACTAATCCAGTAAGGAATTAAAATAGCTCAAGATCATCAGAGTAAGTATCATGATGCTCAACATCGTTCACTAGAATTCGAAGTTGGAAATTTTGCGTATCTTAAAGTAAGTCCGATGAAAGGCGTATATCGTTTTGGTGTCGCTGGGAAGCTAAGTCATCGTAATGTCGGACCTTTCGAAATCTTAGGGAAGATTGGTTCTGTAGCTTATAGATTGAAGCTTCTTGAAGATTTCTCTGCAGTCCATAATGTGTTCCACATCTACTCTCTATGAAGATGCCTTTGTAATCCTTCTCATCTAATTCAACTTCTAGCAGTTTATCTCCAATCATATCTTTCTTATGCGAAGGAGCCAATTAAGATCTTAGTTCATGATCATAAGCAGCTGAGAAATCGCTCAATTCCAATGGTAAAGGTTCAGTGGATGAATAGCTCTCTAGAAGAATTTACTTGGGAAAAAGAGGCTGATATGCGAAGAAGGTATCCCAGTTTTTTTAAAAATCCAGGTACCTGTTAAATTCTGAACTTTAATTTTGTTCTTAAAATTTATGCATTATTGTTTTCTCTCTTGAGATGATGTCGAGGAAGACATCATTCTTAAGTGGGGGAGTCTGTAATAACCCTAAGTTGTTACTTTGTTAATTCCTAGCTTGATCAAGCATTTATTTTAATCCTATTGAATTTTAAATATCAAGTTAAGCAAATCCTGAAAATTTAAAGTCAATTGGACTTCTCTAAGTCAACTTAACATTTTTTATCAATCTAAATGTCTTAAATAAGACCTAAAATATTTTGATCTCAAAATTAAAATCTGATTGTATTTTTGAATTCCTCACCCCCAAATTAGCTAGGGGTGAGAGTTTGGTAAAATTTGGAGATCATTTATACCATAATTCAATTTAAAATTAAAATGGTTTAATTGTATTCTAGGGTTTCCAATAATTTAAAATTACAAATATACCTTAAACCCGATTAAATGATCAGGATCCGCTGTGCGGACCGCAGACATTGAGTTGCGGAGCCCAGGTTACACGACAGCGGAGTCCCGCAAATCTCATCGTTGTGCTTAAGGAATCAACGACTTATATTAGATCCGGCGGCACTGCAGATCTGCCATTTGATGCGTCCGTGGATCCAACGGAGTAGATTCAATCGAATCTGTCGTTAGGTATCGAATATTCAGGACCGTAGCGCTGTTCCGATCGATCCATCAGACAGCCCATAGTGTTCCTGCACTATGGATCTTCATCTTCGCCTTGCCCATGCCCGACAGAAGTAATCATAAGGATTTCAGATTGCCAGGCCTATCCCACACTACCCGCTCCACCTCAGCATCCCATTGGAGATCTTCCCTCAATGACATATCAACCCTTTCGGGCCTCGTGGCCTGATTAGCTACAATTAAGGAGATTGGAGTTTGGCCATGGTTCGAGCTCTCGGGTCAACCCCAACTTGAGCCAATTCCTTTGGAAGCTTCCCCATACCTTGTTGAGGCCATTAATAGCCTCAGTATTGCTCCCTATGATCCTTTGCTGATCAATTGGTATCAAGCTTCCTTCTGGCACTCCCGAACTTCCATTGCTGTCAGCTTGAGGTTCGTAGGCGTCCAGGCATGCGTAGCGCTAATAGAAGGTGTCTCCTGGAGTTCAGGAACCCATAGCTCATCTCAGAAAGCTAGATAGTGCCCCCATCTTCCTCTGCATTATCTATAAGCTTGCCCATCAAATTAGGTACCCTAATTTTCTCGGTCTGAGTCAATGAGGCTTAGACTCTTCTACTTTTGATTCGTATGATTGTGTATTATAAATTTGAACTCAATGTGATCATGCCTATGCCCTAAGCTAGCTCCAATCAATCGAATTCAATCGATTGGGCTAAGTCCCGTAAAAGGCCTGGGTCTGAGTAAGGACCCAGCAATCTAGCCAACTTTGAGTCGGCTATCTTAGGGGTTCGATCCGCCTCACCTCCCTGAAGGTGTAGGGATCAAACCTGGAGTGAATGGTGTCCTCTATGGGGAGAATTTACTCCCCAAAGTAGCTCCATAGCGAAAGCTTGATAACTCTAAGATTTATAGTAAAATAAGTTAATAAAAATAAACACTTTTCAATTCAAACTTATATATTTTGATATATTTTTGCTGCTGTTCAGGATAAAAGATGAGCAAATTAAAATTTAGCTTAAATATACAATTCTTGGAGAAACCCACTGTAGCGCACCGTAGCGCGCTGCCACGTGCCAAGGCGACAATTGTGGAACTTAGGCAGAAGAAATAAAAATTAATTGAGCCACCACAGCGCGCTATAGTGGATCAAAATCGAAACTCGATCACTTTAGCGCTCCATGACGGAAAGAATATTAAATTTATATTTATTTAATCCTCCATAGCGCGCCACAATGGGGGGCCAATTTGAAATTGAGATGCCACAGTGCAGCGCAGAGCGCTGCCACGCGCTGTCGCGCACCATAGCCCCCGACACAGTTTTTGCCAAAAATTAGCATTCAAGGTAGCATAGGGAAGGCCAAAGTATTGAATTCTTCCCCTTCCCACAGCTGAAATTAATATCAAATTAATTTAAAACTTCTCATTCTCAATAAATAATTCATAAAGAAATAAATTAAGAATATGAGGAAGATAGAAGGAGTGGATGCAATAAAAATTGAGGAATCTTTATTATAAATATTATTATAAAAGGCACATGTTTAAGCCATCATGGGGAAGAACAAGAAGCTAATTTAATTATTTTGCACAATAAAACAAAAATGCAAACAGCCTAAAGCCCTTCATTACTAAGGGAATAAATGAATAATTATTTAATAAAAGCACAAATTTCTAAATGGGATTTATTTGCTGAATTAAATTTTATATAGGTCAAAGAAGTCTATAAAAGGGAGACTTGAAGATTGAGAGAGGGTTCCAACTTTTGATGTTCAATGACCATTGAGGAAAAGTTGCAGGAGGAGGATAAAAGAGAAACTCTCCAAAGGGAAGAAGGTGGACCAAGAATAATAAGACGAAGAAGACAACAAGGGAAAAAGGGTGGAGCATAAAGATGAAGGGCAGGAAGAGTCCAAGAGAATCCCAGAAAACCTCCAGGTGATTCCTAGTATTTCTTCTGAAGCTCCCTTAATTTATTTTTGTTGTGAACTACCTTGTATGCATGCTTATGCTTATTTAATAATGGAAATCTAAAACCCTTTTGGAGAGGGTTGAGATGTAGTTGTAAGAATATATAAGGGTATGATGGTGCATGATGAATTTGTTTGAATGTATAAGAAAAAAGTGCTTTTATCATTTACATTTTATGTTGAAATGAATGCTTGGATAAACTAAAATCGAAATTATTTTATTCAAAAGAACTTGTGTTCTAAGCTCATTGATTGGGTAAGAGCATGGGAGGTAGTGCAAGTAGAGCTGAGAATTATGTGACAAAATTCTCAAGCTTATTCGCACCTTTCCTTAATGACTTTACGAAGACATTGATGCTTGTGAACCAAATTCTCCATTAACCTTGCTCCGCTGCTTAACAAAGTAGAAGGGATGAAAGAACATTAGGAAAACTCAATGGATGATGTGACATAATCCATTGACCCAACACATCCTCCTATCTAGCTAAACTGTGTGTGAAGTGCATGATGCATGGTTAATGGAAGTCTTGTTTGTGAGATCATCAAAAATAAAAGATATCATTTGGTAACTTAGACGTATGGAATAAAATTTAACTAATAGATCATGATCTCATAAGAGTTTATGTGCTAAGAAAGAACCTCAAGGGAGTTCTCTTTATGCACTAAATTTGAACCTATTGCAATTGGAGGGTACTCTGATTCTAATGGTATTCACTTGATTTAATAAAGCAAGTAAATTGAAAGTATCCATTCAACAATGAGGTTATATCACCAAACTCTTACAACTATTACAATAAATTCTCAACTCTCTTTGTTTTAATCAAATCATATCTTAACTTAAGGTCATTTGCATCGCTAAACTAAGAACCAAAAATCAACAAAAATTTGACATCTAAACATTATCGAAAGAAAATATAACTTGGTATCAATACCACCATTCCCTGAGGACAATAAATCCAGAATTAAAACTTTCACTTATTACTTCAGACCACGCACATTTGCGTGCAAACATAGACGTGTATTTTCGTTTGTCAGAGCTCTCGGGTGAGTAAGGTCCGGTCGATCTAGACCACCTCACTTGGGGCTTCGGGTTTCTACCGATGTGCCTGACCATGGTGAAGGTGTAGCGATCTTTGGATGATCGTGCCATGGTCGGGGTGCATGAGAATTGGCTGATTAGGGTTTTCCTAATCGGGCATCAGTTGGGATGAAGGACAGGGGATGACGGCACAGTGTGGGTCGGGTCAGCCCGTGACCCGCACCGTGCGACAGTGTCAGGTCCCCGAGCCCTGATTGACCTACGCGGTTTTGATAATGGGCCAAGCCTAGTTTAATTAAATCCAAATAATTGGATTTATTTTCCTTAAGTAAAATAAATCAAATTATAGGAAAATTAAATTGGAAAAATGCAAAATTAAATTAATGTGATAACTTTTGATCCATTGGTCCAAACCCTATAATATTTTATATCAAATTAATCAAAAATTCATGAGAAATACTAATATAAAATAATATTGAGCTTTTAATAGTTGGATTTTCTAGATTAGCCTAATTATTGCAAAACTTAATTAGGGTTGATTAGTATGTATACTTAGCTAAATTACATAATTTAGGTCCAATTGGGTTCCTTATGCCTTGTAGAATGTATGTGATAAGTGGTTTAATTTTCTAATTTATGTATTCTTGATTATACCATAATCTTGTAATTGCTTGATTAGTAAAAATTAGGGTTTTTGATTTTCTAAACTTATTAAATTTAGTCTATAATTGCTTATATGAATAGATAACACATAATTACCAAGTTTTATGAATTTCTAATGGTTCGATTTGTAATTAGGTGCTAATCCATTTGTTTTGATTTAAGATTTGATTAGCACTATTTACCTTCTATTTTCTACAAATTTTTATTATTTAGCTTTCATAACAGTGTTATGATGGTAAAGAGCCTATCATGTGAATATTAAACATTTAATTTAGGCAATTGGATTAAAGTAGCATACCTCCTTAATTAATCTTAAGAAATTTTAAGATCTTGCTCAAGTGAATTATACTTAATTGAAATCTGAGATTGCCACCAATAATATACCAAAAATACACTTATTTGACATGATTGTAAGATAATTTAATTGACATTATTCTAATAATACATCTGATTTGGTATTTATCTTTAATCATTGAATTATAAGTGCTAAGATTAATAATGAAGTTATGTGATTGATTCATTTGAATCTAAACTTTAAATTTTGATTTTCTCTTATATAAGACTACTAGCGTAAAATAGTTATTGAAACTGTAATGATTTATGAAATGATCTAACTTTAATAATGTCTTTGATTTTATCCCATGATTATAGAATAAGATGATCAGATGGATCAAATCATCTGATTTGATCACTTTTATCCAAGTTAATAAGTAAGCCTTAAATCTTTAGCTTAAGTGGTAGAATGTGAGATCTTAATGATCTTGCTTTAGGAGTTAAAATGTTTAAAAGCCTTAAAGAATGTTATACATTGAGGTAGGAAAGACTTATTATGACATATTGAGATAGAAACTTAGATGATCCTCCCCAACCTTAGAAGTTGATCTTAAACCTTGTGGTAGAATATACCTAAGATATTAGATTGAGATTCTCCCATGTGGTAGTAACCCATATTGAGTGACCACTTAATCAAATCCTTGGAAGCTTGTGTAGGACTCACCCAATTAGAGTAAGGATTGATAGTGCTAGATAAATCATTAGAGATTAAATAGAAATTGGCTGAACTTGGTTTATTAGTTAATTATGATCATGCATACCCATAGTACTGCATCACTTCAGTAATATTCAGGTTTGGATGAGTCACTCCAATGTGGACTTCTGACCAGGTGCTTCCTGCGAGTTAAGCCAAAAACAGTTCCGCTAGAGTAAATTATCCAAACTTAGGAGAGTGAGCTAGAATCTTAGTTTGAGTGAATAATAACTACGAAAAGTTCTGCCTCTTATCTTGTCTACGCCTCAATAAGTGTAGTTATAAGTAAACTAAGTGCTAAATTCATCTTCTTGAGAATATACAACCATGTGTATATTTCCATTCCAATTGATACTTCAAGCAAAACTCCCTAAATAAGAGAAAATAATTAGTGAAAGTAGAATCTAGGAGTCAGAATCTTTTTAGCAGAATTCTGCACAATGGAGATATTTGAGTCATAATCTGATTTCAAGTATTTTTTGATTTTTCTCTTAACACATATAGTATAGAGGTGTGAGCATGAGTATCACTGTGATGCATGAGTATCAGTGACAAATTATGAGTTACAGAATATTACAAACATCAGCGGGGGAAATTCAGGATGTTGAGACATCGCTGTAAATTTTCCCAACAGGATATATATAGACATTAGACCATATGGCTCATAATAGTTCAGTGATTGTACTTCTGATATCAGTGACATACCGTTTTGTGGCATATTTGGATGCATGATTCTAGTGGCATATAGCACAATTTAGATATTTTTACATAAGTTTCAGAGCATATGCTATTTTTATTCATTTTCAGCTTTCAGTGTACAGTTAGCATGAGTTATTCAGTTTTATGCAGTTTCAGCTATTCAGCTATTTTATAGTTCTTATGTAGTTTTTTTACTTTACTGTTTCATTTCACCTATTTTAGAACTATTTAGTTTAGTTCGTTGTGTTAGACTTCTTGTCTAACATGGGGTACTTTTGGGATCCGACAATTTACTAGATCCTGGGCAGCTTATTGAGCCAGGCCAGGAGACTCTCAAGAGATTCAAGAGGATTTTTTGGAGCCTTAGTGAACCTTCCTCCAACCTTGCTATTTCTTTCAATTTTTATTTCAGTGCAGCACCTAGACTTATTTCAGTATTATTTCAATAAATCATTTGTAATAATTTATGGATGCACTTTTACTTTTTCTTTACTAAGATGAATGTTTACTACAATTCTATGATGAACGTATTCTGGATGTTTTGCTTTAGCTTTTGCACTCTATTTTTATACTACTTATACTTAATATTGTGATGTGATCAGCATACTAGAAATGCTGATATTTGTGAATATATATTAGATTCCTTACTTGCCTTTACAATCTAATGTATTCATTAGTCTAAAACTTATGATAAATATCTAACTCTTATCCTAAGTATTGGCTCTCGACCCTTCTCCTGTGTTGAGTCAGTAGCCTTCAGTGTGGCTAGTTTAATTAGCCCTCCTATTCTGGGAGATAGGTTATGCCTTCCCGAGTAGCGCACCGCTCTGTTGCCGAATTTAGTTTTTTTTTCACGTGGCGATGGAACTGGGTGTTACAGTAAGGGACTCTACTACATATGGTGACATCAATTGTTGTCTACATAAACCATTATAACTATTCTAAGTAACACAAGTTCAGGATCTCCAATTCTTACTATCAAGTATAACTTAAAAATATGGCCTTATAAGTTAAAAACTAATTTGAATGGATCAGGTTCTAATTTAATTTAATCAATATTAATTATAAGTTAAATAAGAAATCAATACATCTTAATTGATGGATTTAGATGTTCTAAACCAAAATCTGATCAAGATATACTAAACTAGGGATTATGAGTTAAGCTCTATGAATTGGAGTTAATCACATAATCCAAAGGTATAGCTTAAGGGCTATAGTTTTAATTATGAATGTGAGCTAATGATTGAGGAAAATTCTATTAAGTAAGAATTGAGTTTAATAGGATGATTCTCATATTCTAAATCTAAGATTAAAAGACAAAATAATCAAAATTAAAGTATAAAAATCTAGAAACTAATAAAACCTAAGTTCCATTCATTGAATAACCTATTTTATTCAATGAATAAAATCTAACCTAGTATCTATTCCTATTCCTAAGAAAAATATCCTAATGTGAGGTGAATAGTCCTAATGAGCTCCTAAGATAAATGACTTGGGGAAAATTCCAAGAGTCGATATAATTTATTTCAATTTACCTTCATTTGATGTTTGTGTTCATAAAAAGGGTTAAAGATTGACTTTAGCTATGTAAGGTATATTATCCTTAAGGATTTTCAAGCCATTAATTATGATATTTATCAAATTATTCAACTTTTGAGATTTATGACTTAAATTGATTCTAAATTAGTTTTATTACTATTTTTAATGATTTAAATAATATTTAATATAACAACTCGATATTATAACTTAGCCTAATTTTAGTTTAATCGTAGCCTAATTATCATTCTATTGAGTTCATCCAATCATTAGAGCCAATCCTTGAAAATTTGGAGTGATTTAGAGCTCAATCAAATAATTAGAATATTTTAATATATTTAATTAATTAGAAAATTGAGGTATTTATATTTACCTTGAATTAAAATTTGACTTTGCTATTGCGATCGTTACCCCCAAATTAGCTAAGGGTGATATTTTGGACTAGTTTGGAAGTCGTCGGATTTTAACAAATATTTTAATATATAGAAATACCTTGAATAATAGAATAATTAAATAATCATCGGAATCAAAATCTGACTTCACTGTTGAATTTCTCACCCTTAAATTAGCTAGGGGTGAATTTTTGAGATTTTTTAGAGCTCATTTATCAAATCTAAATTTTTAATAAATTAAAATTTGGAAATAAATAATTATTTAAAAATACATTTTTCTTTTTCTGTATGTTGGGACCCACCTCCCACTCCTCTTTCCCTAGCTTAGTGCTCCCTCCCTGTCTCTAGCGCACACAACCAAGGCTGAGGCCATCTCCCCTCACCTCTTAGCTCCTATAGCTCATGCCCTCCTTCTCCTTTAGGAAGAAGCTCAGCCCCTCCTCCCTCTATTTTTGCTCAAACTGAAAGTTCCAAGCCAAGGAAGAAGAAGCTCCTTTTCTCCAAGCTTTTGAAGAAAAGTAGAGTTCTTCTTCCATTCTCCAAGCTAATGTACCCTTTTCCTTACTCTTCTTAGTGCTCTCTTCATCTGATTTATCAAGTACTGAGATTATCATGTTCATTAGCTATTATATGGAATTTATGTGTGATTATCAAGCGTCAATCGAACTCAAATGAGTCTGGTTGAAGCTTGTTCTCCATTAGAAAAATTGTCAAAAAGTTGTATGATTTTTTGTTTACTTATTTCTAGGGAATCCATTATTGATAGGATAATCCATTCATGTCTATTTTAGCATCAATGGAAAGGTCTCAGAAATACCTTTCCATCGGTATATGGCACTACATGTGAGGTGCCCAAAATTGAGAGTATTTGGGTGCGAAAGAAGACCCATCACAATTTTTGCACAGGCAAAATCACCGTCTAGCGTTGTAGCGCGCCGCAGCACCCGAAGTTTCAAATTTGGGTCTATCATAGAGCGCTACAGCGCGCCGCAGTGGCATAATATTTTGATAAAGCATAAAAATTTGTTGAATTTAAATTAAATCTGCAACAGCATGCTGTAGTGTCTGTACCTCGAGGAAACAGGCGTCGCAGCGCGTCGCAGCGCCTGAAAGCGCTGCTGTGCACCACAGCGCTGAAATTCGTCGTAGTGCCTGAAAGCCCTGCAGCGCGCCGTAGCATGCCATAGCACATCGTAGCGCCTAGCTTTCGACCAGTAGGCGCCACAGCGCGTCATAGCGTCCAGAAATGTCCGAAAGTGTCCAAAACTGTCTGGAATTGCTCCGATTTGTGAGTTTTCATATTTCAATGAACCTAGGACTCTAATGGAGCTGAAATATATCAAATATAATCCTAAACTTAGTAAAATTAAGCATTGTATGAATGTGTAGGTGAGTTTCAATGAGAAATCCACCATCTTACCATAAAATGGCATGTCCGAAATCTAAGTGTTTGCTTAAATATTTTTATGCCAAATGTTAATTTTAAAATCTTTGATTGCTTGTATGACTAAGTAGAACTAAATATCCAAATTACATGAAATTTAATTGCTTTACATTTGTAATCAAGTGTTAATCATTTTTGTGTTTGATTTAAAGATTTAATCAGCCTTAATTACTTGTTATTTTCTATGCAACATTTATGTGTGTTAGAGAACTTAAATGTTGATTTGGACACCTTAATTTACTTAACTTAATATTAAACTAAAATTGAATATAAGAATCATAAGAACATGATTAAGTAAATGATACTTAATCTAAATCTGAAATTTGCCATCAATAATACACCAATAATGCATTGATTGGCCATTAATCTATAAATCACCAAATTGGTCTTTATTGGGTAAGGATAGGGGTTAAACCCTAACATATTTGATTAAGACTTGAACCCTTAATCACTTAATCAATTAACTTGATTGAAATATAATTCAACTGATATTATTCCAATAATGCATCTAATTTAGTGTTAACTTTAAATAATTAAAGTAGAAGTGCTATTAATAATGAACTTATGTGATTGAAACATCTGAATTTAAGCCTAAGATCCCAGATTTTCTCTTATATAAGACTCTTAGCATAAAAATGATAATAAAACTATATTGATTTATGGAATAATCTAATACTAAAATTATTCTTGATTTTATCCCGTGATTGTAGAATAGGATGTGATCAGATGGGTCTAACCATCTGATCTTATCAACTTAATCCAAGCCCAATAAATGAACCTTATAAATTTAGTTTAATTGTTATAAGTGTAATATCTTTATGATCTTACTATATGAGTGTTTTGAAATGTCTAAAAATGCCAAATTAATGCTAATACATTGAGGTACAAAGGCTTATTTTGACAAATTGAGGTAAGAACTTAGATGATCCCCCTAACCTTATAAGTTGATCTTAAACCTTATGGTAGAATTCACCTAAGACATTAAAATGAGATTTATCCCATGTGGTAGTAATCCATATTGAGTGACCTTTTGGTCACATCCTTGGGGCCTTGAGTAGGACTCACCCAATTAAAGTAAAGATTTATAATTTTAATAAATTCTTAGTAATTAAATATAATTAATTGAGCTCAGATTATTGGTTGGTTATGATCATGCATACCCACGGTGCTGAGTCACTTCAGTAATATTAAGGTTTGGATGAGTCACTCTAATGTGGAATTATGACCAGGTGCTATCCTGAGGGATAAGTCGAATACAGTCCCGCTAGAGTAAACCCTCCAAACCTAAGAGTGTGAACTAGAATCTTAGTTTGGGAGAAGAATAACTACAACAGGGTTCTGCTTCCTATCTTGTGTGCACCTCGATAAGTGCAGTTATAAGCAAACTAAGTGCTAAAGTCACCTTATTGGGAACATACAACCATGTGTATACAACCTTTCCAATTGGTCAATTCTAGCAAAACCCTAAACAAGAGAAACTAATTAATGAAATTAGAATCTATGAGCCAGAATCCTTTTAGCAGGATTCTGCATAATATAGACATTTGAGTCATAATCTGATTTTAAGGATTTTTTTAATTTTCTTTCGTCATGTAGTATAGAGACATGAGCATGAGCATAAGCATGATGTATGAGTATCTGTGATGATTTATAAGTTACAGAATATTGCATACATCAATAAGGGAAACTCAGGTTGTTCAAACATCATAATAAACTATATTTCCCAATATGATGTATGTAGATATTAGACCGTACAGCTCATAGCAGTTTAGTGATAGTTCTATTATATATCAGTGGCATACAGTATTGTGGTATATTCATATGCATAATTTCAATGGCATATAACACAGTTTTACATGCTATTTACTCAGTTTCATATTAGATACTATTTTTGTTTATTTTCTATATTTAGTATATAGTCAACTTTCCTTTATTACAATTTTATACAATTTCAGTTATTCAGTTACTCTTACAGTCTTTCTGCAGCTATATTTACTTTACTGTTAAATGTAAATAATTAGAACTGTTTAGATTAGTTTTGATGTGTTGACTTATTATTTAACATGTGGTACTTTTGGGATCCGATAATTTGCTAGATCTTGAGCAGCATATTGAGCCAGGTTAGGAGGACTCTCATGAGATTAGAGGAGTTTGTGGAGCCTTAGTGGACTCTCCTTCAGCCTTATTATTTATTTCTGCTTTTAGTTTAGTTCAATATTTAGACTTTATTTTAGTACTATTTCAATAAATAATTTGTAATAATTTTGGATGTATTTACTTTTCTGTTCTGAGATAAATGTTCTTATTTAGTTCTATGATGAGTGTTCTGGATGTATGTTTGGTTTTCGCACTCTATTTATATATTACTTATACTTAGTATTATGATATGATAAGAATACTGGAAATGCTGATATCTTATACATATACTGGATTTCTCGTGTTGTATATAAAATCTAATATATATATTTGTCTAATACTTAGGATAAGGATATTACTATTATCTTATGTATTAGCTCTCGACCCTCCTTTGGGGTTGAGTCAGCAGCCCTTAAAATAGGTTTCTTTTCAGCCATTCAGGAAGATGGGAAATTACTTCCTGAGTGGTGCACCGCTCTGCCGCCGAAATTGATTATGTTATCCTTTTTACGCGTGGCGACGGGGCGGGGCGCCACATTTTAGTAGTTAAGAGCACTTAACCTAAATTTGGGCAAAATGATCATTTTGCCCCTATTTAAGGGTCTAAAATGCTAATTTTTTATTTAGAGTTCCAAATTAGATTTTAATAATGACAAATGATTCCTTATTATCTAACATGAAGATAGATAGTAAGTTCACTAAATTTGGACAAGAATTAAGCCATATGAGTCCACATTAAGGATTTTGACCTATGGGGTATTATGGTAATTTCACCTAGTAAAGTCTAAATATTTGTGTAGTTTATTGCTATTTATTGTCCAAGGATTCTATAGAGTCTAAAAATACTAAATTCTATGGTCTATTGGTTGAGTTATGGCCAAATTAAGTCTAAAGGCATTTATGTACTTTATATGGTAAAGAAAGTTAAAAAACCTAACTTTTTATTTGAGATCCAAATTAAGTAAACTCAGTAGCTATAGCTTTCCTCTATCATACTGAGTACTTTAACTGAGAGTAGACCTAATTTGGACCTCATGTGGTTGAGCTATGACCTAACTAGGGTTATGGGTAATTTGGTCAACTTAGGGTTCCTAATTGTCAAAATCCTAATTTTATTTAAATTTACTAATAGTGATGTGTTTTTGATCTAAATAGCCTTTTGAATGAACTAGTTTGGAGTCCAATTGATCAAATTATGGTTAATTGAAGTTCTAAGGTTTAATAGTGTAATTAGGGTAGGGTCCTAAAAGTGATTACTCAAATTAATGACCCAATAGCAAAACTAATACTATCAGAGGAAACTAAACATTGTCCTGATTAAAATGAGACCCATATTGACTAAGTTTGGGTCATTAGGTATAAAGTTAAGGCTAAGGGAAGTTTTGGTACAAGAGTTGAGGTCCTAAAATATCACTATATTAAGTAGGTGTCATACAGGAAAATTGATATTACAATAATATTCCTCTTATTTTTCTGAGCAAAACAAGATATATATTTAATATATTTGAACTCATGATTTAATAATTATTGATGCCTAAAGTTTCTTAATTAATTTAATTTAAACTATGCAATAGAGTTAAATTGAACTTTACTGTTTGAATATTTAATCACATAATTAAATAAGTAATTAAATGGTGGCATCGAGTCCTGCCATCGGGAAACATGGCAGCATGCTACAGGAGGGCGATCTGCCACGGGACCCACAACTTCAGAAATGAGACACGCGGGCCCCACAGACAGAGAAATGATGGAACGCTTGCGGGCCCCATGTTGACGACTGGCTCGAACCACGGGTCAGGTCCAGCCCGGATCCCCTCATCTTCTCGCAGACCACTTGAGGGCTGCACATAGGGCTAGGTTTTTATAGGCCTTCCCAACAGTGTCACGGCTCAGCCAACCAGAGCTTGAGAACTTTGCCGGAGGATGGCTACATCACCGAAGAGGACAAACCCTATGGCTCGGAGCTTACTCGGCGAAGGTCCTTACAGTGCGCTACTGTAGATAAAATTCTAATTTATAATGATTTAGTTCGATCAATCTTGATCAAACCCGCACATCATTTATCCAGATGGTGAAATAGCGATTTGAAATATTGCGATGTCGAAAGCATGAGCGAATGAGTGGGTTTAGTAGTATCTTTATCGATGGCTGGAGGTCTAGGTTTCAAAATCACGGCCTCCTGAATGCACCGATGCCTCTAGAGAACTCGCCCAAAGTCTAGGGTTCTCTCTGAACCTTAGAAAGGGCAACGACAGAGGTTACGAGGTTCCGACTTTGGCTAGTGGCTATCAGAGCGATTGAGCGACAGGCTCGGTGTGCGCACATATTTAAATACTATTTTTATTAATTAAATTAAAATATTTAAATGGCTTTGGAAATTTTCCAAATATTCACCCATAGCTAATTGAGGGGTGTCAAATTTTGGTTTTGACGAGTATCTTATTTTCTTAATTTTCAGGGTATTTAAATAATATTACAATATTTGATAAATTTTCGATGACTTCCGATTACCACCAAAATATAACCCTATCTAATTTGGGGGCAATGAACATAATTGTAAAGTCTGATTTTGGATCTGCGGTTAAAATAATGGTCAAATTCCAGGATTTTTAAAATTCCCAGAATCATCGTTTTATCCATTTGACCCCTAATTTGAACTAGGTCTTGGTGGTGAAATCCTAATGACTTAATTAGTGCACTAAAATCAAAATTAAAACTATGAATAGTCCTAATTAGATGGGGAAATAACTTAGGTTGTTACAAATTTGGCATCATTAGGGTTTCAGAGTTATGAAAATGCAATAAATATGCAGTTTAGCCAACTCCGAATAGTTATAGCGCCCTCTAGCCAAGAGCCAAGCTTTATGGAGCTAGCTTTCCCGAGGCGCGGGCGCTATGGTGCGCCACAGCACTTTTAGATGTTGTGGTGCCTAAATGCGTTGCGGTGCCAGATTTCCCAAGAGCTGGGTGCTACAGAGCGCTGTAGCACCCCCTGGCTGAGAGCCAGGCGCTACAACGCGCTGTGGAGCGCTATCATATGTTGTGGCGCACTACGGTGTGCTACGGTGTAGCCAACTCAGGATGCTGGCGCTACGGTGCGCTGTAGTGATCCCTGGCCGAGAGACAGGCGCTATGGCGCGCTGTAGAGCTCGACGGTGATTTTTCCTGTGCGAAAAACCGAAGCATTTCCACTTTGGCACCCAAATACTCTTGATTTAGGGAACCTCAATTGCGGTGCCATATGCCGATGGAAAGGTCTTTCCAAGGCCTTTCCATTGATACTAAAATTGACATAAAAGAATTATTTTAATAATGCAAATAATGAAGCTAAAGGGAGGTACCTTGGCTCAAAGAAGATCAAGTTTTGCTTCTTTCAAGACTTGAAAGGAGAAGCTTCTTCTTCTTCTTCAACTGCTAGCAAGAGGAGGAAGAGGGTTGAGGATTCTTCCAATAACAAGCATAACAAATGAAGGAAAGAGAGGAAGAGGAGAAGGAGCTTCAGCTGAGCAAATAGAGAGGGAGTAGGGCTGGGGGCTGCCTTTATGGAAGAGAGGGGGATGGCTCCATCAATGAGCCTTCCCATCAACATGGAGTGGAAGGAGAGGGGTAGAAGTTCCTTTTGCATGCATAGTGTATGGGGAGGAAGGCGCAAGGAAGGGAGGAAAAAGGCAGAGTGGGGCCCAACTGAAAAGAAAAAGGATAATTCTAAATATATAACTAATTATTCTTAATTTTAATTAACACATTTCTCAAATTATAAATGGATAACTAAACGGACACCGAATAATCTCAAAAGTTCACCCCTAGCTAGTTTGTGGGTGAGGAACTCAATGACAAAGTTGGATTTTGATTTGTAGATCAATTTATTTTTCCTAATTATTGGAGTATTTAAATACATTAAAATATTAAAGAAAATCTGATGACTTCCAAATACTTCCAAAACAACACCCCTAGCTAATTTGGGGGTGACGAGAGCAATGGCAAAATTGGATTTTGATTTTGAGGTTGAAATAATTAGGTCAATTTCCAAGGTTCCTAAAATTCCCAGAATCAGAATTTGATCTATTTGACCCCTGATTTGGTCCAAAACTTTGGGGTGAGGTCCTAATGACTATTTGACAGCATTATAATCAAAGTAAGAGTTTGATTTAGTCTTAATTGACTTAGGTACAACCTGGAATATTATAACTATGTAGTAATCCATCCACAGATTGATGCAGAGTGGAGGAATGTAAGGAGTAGGACATGTTGGTGCAACATTATTGGTAGTGATGGAAGAATGCATTGCAATCAACCTTTAGATTGCTAAAGCTTGCTGAGCTTTATCATCAAACATAGAGTTACCATGCTTCTCAAGGACTTGACTTCAACAGAGACATTGCCAAAAGCAATAATGGTTTTGATGGGGATGATCATTGGTGGGGATCTTAGATTCATACTACTTATTGAAAGACAAAACATTATTTTAGAATGAGTAAAGAAATAAGATATTGTTTAATATTCTAGAATTATCACATAAGTTATTTACTCATTAACACTTGGAGAATTATATAGGAAACAAAAATGCAAAAAAAGGAAACATATAGCTACTATAGCATGATAAGGAAGATACAGTCACTCATGATAAGTCTACTGGAATGATCACTAAGTCATCAATAAACTTTGCAGTGAATGCACAAATAAAATTAACGTAGGTGAAGGAATGATGCTCTCTTCTGTACTTCATTTCTAGCTTCCAATTGATTGAAATCCACCAATCTTCAGTTGTATCTTGCACAAAAAATACGATAAGCTGAAGATGCATATGATCTGGGCACTCTATAAAGTCTAAGGCTCTAGCTAGAATTGCTAAGTGAAGTCCTCTAAAGGTTGGATATCAGAGAAGCTTATCAAGCACTAACACACTATTGGCTGATACCCCTTTCACGATCCTACCACCGCTTTAACTGAGCTGGAAGTCTACTTCCCAAATGGCTTTGAACCTCACAGTATAGCACTTAAGTTCTGACATTTGGAATTCCATTGCCTTATGAACGGTTAAGAGAATTCTTAAGTTATTTTAGTATTCTTGTGGAGTGATTTAAGCATTTTATGTGAATATTTCCAATTCTTACTTTTATTATGAGTTGTCTAAAATATGCAGCTATGAATGTTATATTTAGTGACTGTATTATAAGAGAACAACCCATTAGGTAGATAGGAGTGCAATTTTTAATCTGACACCTAATGGTGTTCTCACATACCAACTGTGGAACCCCAACCCTTCTGTTGTCATGTTAATACTAATATTAACATGATTAAGGTAGAGTGTTCACTATGTGAGAGATCCCCAATTAAAGTCATATTAGGTTTTCTCCCTAATCTGCCAATAACTAAAAAATTTTCCACTTGATTCTATAATTCATTCATCAAACATGCATACTTAAATAACAGAGTGCGGAAGGTATACAATATTAATATCCATAGTAAATAATTAAGAGAACATAGTTGAAGTCAGAGTAAAAGTACAGAAAAGTATATATATCCAAATTTTGAATTATTACAATACTATATAAAGTTTAACTGAAAGGAACATTCATCAATACAAACAAAAATAAAATTCTAAGCCTCAACAGTAGTTGGAAGGTCCTCCTCCTAGCTAAGATCCTCACTTGAAGTTATCTTCATGAAAAACTTGCATTAGATACTTGTCTAAGTACATTTTAGGTTGTTTTAATAAAATATACATTTTAAAGATATCATATTTAAATTAAACAATAAGCAACTAATAAAGGTTCAATAAGCCATAAAAGAAATGGGAAGCTGTAAATAATATATTTATAACTTAATAAAATGATGTATATATGAAGACTTACCTCAAACTCAAAGCTACAACAAGGTTATATAACATATATAAATATGACTATAAAGTAACTATAATTACTAGAAGAAAATCTTAACATACATATGATCATTTGAAAGTATGCTAATTTAATAGAAACTCAAAATTGAGTTGATAGATAATAACAAAATAAATCTAACGTGAAATAAAAACTAGCATCTTATAAGTATAAGCAGCAGTAGAAGATTGTACAAGAAACTATAGCAGAAGTAAGAAAGTGTAGAAACAAAAAATAATATGTAAGTACACCATCATAGATAGTTGGC
Source organism: Gastrodia elata (assembly GCA_016760335.1). NCBI lineage: Eukaryota > Viridiplantae > Streptophyta > Magnoliopsida > Asparagales > Orchidaceae > Gastrodia > Gastrodia elata. The sequence goes on along the minus strand of CM028670.1, from coordinate 11,117,169 downwards.
TAATAAATCCACCGCAACTATACTGAACTAAAAATAATTGTTTAATTAGATGTGTGCCTAGATTAGTACTGCCATAACAAAAATTGGCCAAACATAGCCACTGAATATAAATTCCCACATGTATCATCTAGAATACTCATGGCTAGAACCATGCTAGACTATAGAAAAAGATATGTATCATCCAAACGCTCTCATGGTTTATAAAAACCCTAGGTTGTTACCAAGACTAATCTAAGCTTGATCACATCTTAATTTTCATTTCATTATGTTTATCTAGTCACTAGAACCTAACACTGAAGAATTGGGGTCAATCAGACTTCATTAAGCTAAATTGGCAATTTTTCAAATTTGGGAACCTAGAATATAGCTAAAATAATTGATCTCCAAATCAATTTTTGACTTTAATTTTGAATTATTTACTCCCAAATTAGCCAGAGGAGCAAGTTTGAGAATTTTTGGAGGTCATTTAAGCCATAATTAAATTTAATTTAAATAAATAAAATTATATATAAGGGCTTGCAATAATTTGAAAATGTATATGTAACCCCCAACGGTCGCCAACATTATGGGTTCCACTGTGTGGACCGTGGGTGATCCGCTGCGGAGCCCGGGTCATGCAACAACGAAGCCCATAACATCCTACCATTGAACCTCTTCAATCCAATGACCTGGATTAGATCCAAGATGGGCTCGCTCGTAGACGTCGGATCACACTCATGATCCAATGGCCAAGATATTTCCCATGATTGGTCATTAGGATTCAAGAGTTCAGGTCCATTGTGCCATTTTGCTCGATCAATTATACGATTATCTGAGATCTTGACGCTGTGGATCATCGTCCCGACGATGGTAAATCTTTGTACGTCTTCTATTAGAGCTATTTCCCACTCCTCCCAATTGTCTTCAACCAATTGCCATTAGCAGCCCCAACCTTCGCTCTGGTCACCATGGCCCGATGGTGTCAGATATGAAATTGAGGGTCTGCTGCTATTGGGCTCAAGCCCGAGAGCTTGGCCCGAGCTACCTGTGAGCTCCCGAATATAAATAGCCTAGAAGGTTCTTCAGATAGTTCCTTTGCTCTCTGAGGAATTCCCTCATAGCCCAATTGCCCACTATCATCCCAAAATAATCTGAGCATAACTCTGCTACAATCAGTCAATCCAACAGCTTGAAGCTCCTATCCTAGTTAAATTTTGAGGGCGAGACTCGATATTCAAGTCTCCTATAGATCCCAAACAGTCTATCAAAGCTCCAGCATTCCAAGTTTAGCTCCCCAGCAGCCCTTTCTGTCATCTCCGTCTTTTCAAGCCTGACGAACCCGGTACTCCCCATTCCACTATGACCTGTGTGAGCTCACAACTTCTTCCATCAAGCTTGATTCCTTGGTGCATGTAGGTGCTTGTGATCTATGTTTGATTAGGAGTAGATTGGAAACATCAGTGAGCAGACTGAGGTTCAAATAGTGCCGAGCACTGTCTGAACTGGGTCATGGCCAGTGATGGCTCACTTGCATTTCTGGGGCAATGGGCACCTGGCTAGGTTGCCAATTTCTTAGAGTAGAAATTATGTATCAACCCTTGAAGGATCGATGCAATCTGGCTAGCTGAGGCTTGACCATTTGTCCATTCCCCACTCTAGCTGACATGGTGTTGCATAGTGCCTAGATTGAGTAAGGACCCGACGCTTGGATTTGGTGCCTCCTCGGTGATCCTGACCTCCTTGTATAGGGCAACCATGTGCAATCAACGTGCCTCGATCCATGGATGGAGTAACGACCGTATGGATGAGACGGTGTGGTCTGGAGATCAATAATTGGGCGATTAGGGTTAGCCATAATTGCCAGGTTTTAGAATAAAGGCACACGTGAGAGACGAACAGTGGCGGGTCGGGTCAAACCCCGATCCATGCCTTTCTGATTTAAGGACGCCTCCATTTAATTAAATCCAATTTTTTGGATTTAATTTCCTTAAGAAAATTAAATCATAAAATTCAAATTTTAATTGAAAACATTCAATTAAAATTATTTGAATAACTTTAATAATTTAAATCCAAGTTATATAAAATTATATATCATCTTGATCAAAAAGATACAAGGAATATTACTTTGTAAAAATATTTCAATTTATGTGTTTTTTTTTAATATTCCCTAATTACTCTAATGGCTTTATTAGTGAATATTAGTATATTTAATTATCCAAATGCCTTGTTTAAGGTTTCTAAATGATCACTAGGGTATGCAGAATTTATTTCCCATGTCTAATTTTAATTTCTGAAAGTAATTAGGATAACTATACCATATTCTCTAATTTCCATGATTAGTGATACTAGTGTTCTTACTTAACCTAATAAGCATGCTCTTGTTTCTAAAGGACCACTTTGGTGTTTAAAATCAATTAGTTATGTTAGATTTTATGTCTACATATTATTTTATTAATAATATACTAATTACCTTAGAATTTGATTAGTGATAACTAGCCTTAATTATAATCTGATTTTGATAATCTTTGCATTTGCATGATCATTAAACAATAAGAAACACAAATTGGAACTTCATACTATGATTTGAATACCTTTAACTCTTAAACTATCTTAAATATGGTGAAATCCTAATTAGCTTTAACTAAGTAATTGATTTAACAAAAAATGGAATATATTACTGATTTGAACTTTGATATTGATGAGTAACTTAATGTTAACCTTGCATGTCAAATCTTACAAAAATAATCTTAATTTTTCCTTAGCTTAAACTCTAATTATCTATAATTAAGCTCAGAAATAAATTAATAATAAATTAAAACACTGATTTTGCACTCAATAATTCGTATAGATTTAATTAACTCTTGTTGATTTTATTATTTAATATTATAATAGCAAGATAGAAGATTAGGACTTAGGGTGGTTCATGTGATTTAACTATCTTAATCAAAATCTTAGTTCTTCTTGATTTTCTCTTAAAATAAGAGGACTAGCATGAATTGATCCTTAACCAACAAGTAAAAAATGTCTGATTTATTAATCATCTTTATCATAAGTTCTTATTGATTTGCTTCATGACTAGAGTAAATAGGTAGGAGTTAGAGTTTAAGAGAGTAGTATACAAGACTTCTTCCTTTTAATTATATGATTGATCCTTTAACTTTACAAATAATCTCTCTAATTGGATTAGTAGAATCAATCCTTAAGTATAAAAGTAAGTGCTTAAAGTCTTAGACCACTCTAAAACTAAGTGATAAGCTTATGTTAAAAGAATAATATACTTTTGGTTAAGTTAAACTTTGATGTAGGATAGCCCTACTTGTGAGGCATTGAGGTAGGATCTTAGATGAACCTTATTAACCCTATTTGATTGATCTTATGCCGTGTGATATAATAACTTACAGAGACTTGGTAGTTATCCTAAATTGAATGACTTATTTGTCATTTCCTTAGAGCTGCTGGTGTAGAACCTACTATAATATATATTGGATTCTATAGTTTTAATTTCCTTGATTATTAAGTAGTTTGATTAGAACTGTAAGTCTTGAGGATATTAGTGTTATCTTATGAAATTATAGTGCATATTCATAAAATAGATTTTAATCAGTAAAATATGGAATTTGTTAATTTACCCCAAATAGAACTGTAGAGTTCTGGCCTTATCTAAGGTAATTAGATAAGTACAACTCATGATATTCCAAGTTAAAAGTTAGTCATAACTTGGGGATTAAATAGCCTAGTTTGAGAGAATAAACTGTAAAAGGATTATGTCCCTTATTTTTGTATGCATTGATAAGTGTACTTAAACAAACTGAGTGTTTAAAGTCACTTTTCTTAGGACATGCCAATCATGTATATGTACTATTAACATGTAATAAATTAGGATGTTATGGAAGTATAGTTTTAAGTAATTGTTGGCTTCAGTAAAATAAAACTCGAATTATATAACTCATATAGCTAAACATTCTGATTGGTATAGCATTTAGTGAATTAGCATATCAAAGGAATTAGGCTAAATAATTAGACAATAAGAAGGGCTATTTACTTTGGTTTTGTCAATTTTCTGGCTTTAACAATATAAAAGCACTTAGTTTATTAAACTCCTTGGCATATCATGAATTGCATAAGCATATCATGTCATTGGCAGAGCGATTCTGCTCACCTATGATATGTTAGTGGAGTGGTTTTGCTCACCTAGGATCTATGGGATGCCATGTGGCATCAAGGTTATGGATATTTGTGGCATAAAATAGATGGCATATTCAGTTACATATACAGTAGCATCTAGCACAGCTTTTATTTCAATTATTTTCAGCCTATAGTTTCATTTTAATTAATTTACTTTCAGTACTTTTGCTTAGTTATAATTTTTACTGCTTTCAATTTTAATGTTCATATTTACTGTTAAATTTACTTCATACTCTTATAGTTTGATTTTTGTTTCATTAAATGTTAAGCAAAATCCCTTAAATACAAAAGAATATTTGTAGCCTAAAATGTACTTTGACATATTGTCTCACAAGATCTTCTTTTTTTTTGCTAGGGCCCTAGCATTGTGAAACCGATAATGTCAAATCCTGAGCAATTGGAGAATCCTGCTTTGGAGGTATCTCAGGAGACCTAGGAGAAGCTAGAGGAGCATTATCCATTTCAACACTTATTCTTTTTAATTACTTCCTGCTGTAAGATGGGAGACTTTTATTGCTCTTTTATTTTAATCCATGGTTCGTAATAATTAAACTTTGGATGTATTTTCTCTTTCTTATTAAGGATGTATATTCTTACTTAGCTTATATAATGAATATTATAGATGAATGCTAAGGCTTCCGCACTCTATTATTATTATTACCTATATTTAGTATTGTGATGTAATCTACATGAAAATCATATAAGATACTCATATATATTGGATAATTACTCATCATCTTTTCTAAATTCAATATGTAATAAGTACTTTAACTAATACTTAGAATAAGGATATTATATTATCTTAAGCAATAGTGCTCAGTAATAAGTCAGACTAGGGGAAGTTTAGTTTTCCCGAGTAATGCACCGTTCCATCACTAATATTATTATCATTATCTTTTTGTTATGCGCGGTGACAAGACGGAGAGTTACAGTTGGTATCAAAGAAGAATTATAAAGTGTAGGATATGGAGAGTGTTCCTATCTACTTTTTAATAGTTCTTTGAAGCATATATGACTACAATCATTAAGTGAAAGGAATGCATCATCTATAATTCATCAAGTTAAATCTCAAAAATGAAACCAAGAATATATGGATAGGACACCTTAGGTCTGAATGAACTTTAAGAAGTAAAAGACACTTAAATAAATTAAAATAAACTCAAATATAATCTTTAATATATTGAACTTCTAGCAATGGAAAACCACTATTATGGGTACAGTTACTACCTTAGGCTCTTTGATGATTACTGGATGGATGAATTTTTAAGATGGCAAGGTTTAAGGTAGGACCATTGACGAAGTATCTCATATCGGTGTAGAAGTGCTCGATAAGATCTTAGTTTGTCCTTGCTCGAGAATGGTTAGATCATGCAATTACTACCTTCAGAGAAATTGCATGTTCTGATGGCTACCGTCTTCAGTTCTTAGGAGCATTGTTCAGCGGACCAGCTAAAAGATGGTGGATCTATATATATCAAAGATTTGAAAGGAAGCACATGAGAGAACAACATATAATCACTTACAATGACTTTTGCACTTCTTTCATAGATGAATTTTGTAGCCGATCCTATTATCAACTCTTTTATTTTTATTTTATAGTATTTTGTTCTTCATCTCATCTGTCCTATGTAACTTCTCCTTTAAGAAGTAATGATTGAGAAGTAGCATTTTGTTTCATTTTCTGAATCAGTATCCTTAGAAATTGTAGTCATGAATCCAGGAACCCCTTCTAAGACTACTCCCATCAAGAACATGGTCTCTTCATCTGGCAGGTATGATATACCAACTCATTAGTAGGCTTGGTCAAAAACTAAATTGAGAACCAGGCTCACCAAGCCCAAGAAACTAGCAAGATCCTCACATCTCAGCAATCAACGGTGATTCATGTTGTAGCTCCATCTGCCTCACACTTCTCGGCAGTTGGCATTCTTTATAGCTTCATCCATTTGAGGACACCTACTTTCAATGGGGCTCTGAACCATATGGACATAATTAGCTAGTTAAAGCTAATAGAGAAGATTCTGACAAGAATTAAATGTCCTGATTCTGAAGCAATCCATTTAACCACCCATTTGTTCCAAGTCAAAGTAGCATATTGGTGGGAGAATGAGCGGCCTAAAAAGTTCATCGATTTTGAAATTGAGGACATTCCATGGGAATCATTGCTGAAGGCATTCAAAGAGACCTTCTTTTTCTCATCTACCCAGACCATTCTTGAAGATGAACTACTTAATCTCACTCAAGGAGGGAGATCTGTCTCAAAATATGAGATATAATTCTGGCGTCTATCTCGCTTCACCCCAGATTTAATAAGATTGGAAGCGGTAAGGTGCAACCGATTCTAGAAAAAAGTTTGAGACTCAATTAGAGCACATCTTGCCTCCCATCAGTTCAAGCACTTTTTAGAGCTCATGGAAGTAGCTCATATGCAAGAACACTTCTAGAGTCAGAAGGACAGGAAGAGGAAAGCTCACTTTATACCTACAAGGAAAGAAGCTTTCAGGCATCAAAAGGTAGCCAAGGCTTCTACATAAAAGCTGAACCAACCCTGATGGATGCCACGGTGTGCAAACTTCCCCATCCCTATGGTAAGTGCTACAATCAGGGAAACATCTATTTCACTTGCGATAGACCAGGACATTGCTTTTATCGATGCATTTCTGAGAAGACTATCAGTGGAGTTCCCATCATTCACTCTAAAAGAGATCAATTTTTTCACCCACAACCTCTGAATAACTGACCTCTTACTATACCAGTCATGCCACCACCTGCACCCATTGCAGTTCCCAAAGGTGCACTTGTTCCTGCCCATGCCCATAATAATCAGGGCCGTACACCTCAGAATCATCAACCTAATGCTCCCTCTAGAGTCTACATGTTGACTCCAACCTGTGCTATTGAAGATAATGAAGTTGTATTAGGTACATCTTCAGTTTCATTTTAGCTTTGATTTTTTGCTTATTGCCTTCTTTCTGCTTGAATCGTGCAAGCAAATCTATGTTATTGTCTTAAACATAGGCACTTTAGAAAAAAATGGTAAATTATGTAGCATTCTTTTCGATGCTAGAGCTAGTCACTCTTTTGTATCAAAGAGTTGGGCTAAAAACCCTAAAGTTTCCTTTCTATCATTTAGCCAATTCCTTAAGCATAGGGTTACCATCTGGAGCATGTATGCGAGCTCAACAGTTTTGCAATATAGCAATCCCCATCGATGAGCAAAGTTTTGAAGCCAAGATAATCGTGCTCCCAGCCTTGATTTTCTCTTAAAATAAGAGGACTGGCATGAATTGATCATTAACCAACAAGTAAAAGATGATTGATTTATTAATCAATTATAACATAAGTTCTTATTGATTTGCTTCATGACTTGAGTAATTATGATGGAGTTATAATTTAAGAGAGTAGTATACATGACTTCTTCCTTTCAATTATATGATTGATCCTTTAACTTTATAAATAATCTCTCTAGTTGGATTATTATAATCAATCCTAAAGTTTAAAAGTAAGTGCTAAGAGTTTTAGACCTCTTTAAAGCTAAACTTTGAGGTAGGACAACCTTATTTGTGTTGCATTGAGGTAAGATCTTAGATGAAGCTTATCAACCCTAGTTGATTGATCTTATGCCATGTGGTAGGATAGCCTAAAGAGACTTAGATAGAGCTATATTTTGTGGTAATTATCCTAAATTGAATGACTTATATGTCATTTCCTTCGAGCCACTAGTGTAAAACCTACTACAATGGAGATTGAATTCTGAAGTTTGAATTTCCTTGATTATTAAGTAGTTTGATTAGAACTGTAAGTGCTGAGGATGTTAGTGTTATCATATAGAAATTGTAGTGCATATCCGCAAAACAAATTTTAATCAACAGAATATGAAATTATTTAACTTACCCAGAATAGAATTGTAGAGTTCTAGTCTTATCTTGGTAATTAGATAAGTACACTTTAGGATAAATATCTCAAGTCCAAGGTATGTTATAAGTTGGGGATTAAACAACTTAATTGGAGAGAATAAATTGTAACATGATTATGTCCCTTATCTTTGTGCGCATTGATAAGTGCAGTTAAAGAAACTAAGTGAATAAAGTCACCTTTCTCAGGACATACCAATCATATTTATGTACTCTTAACATATGATAAATTAAGATGTTATGGAAGTATAGTTTAAAGTAATTGTTGACTTCAGTAAAATTAAACTCAAATTATATAATCATAGAGTTAAACATTCTAATTGGTACAACATTCAAGTGAAGGAGCATATCAAAGTAATTAGGCTAAATAATTAGATAATAAAAAGGGATGTTTGCATTGGTTTTGTCTATTTTTTGGCTTTAACAATTTAAAAGCACTTATTTTATTAAATTCCTTGGCATATCATGAATCACATAAGTATATCATGTCATTAGCAGAGCAGTTATACTCACCTAAGATATCTTAGTGGAGCGGTTCTACTCACCTAGGATCTATGGGATGCCATGGGTAACAACCCAAGCTTTTAAGTACCAAGGTATTGTCCGCTTTGGCTTTAAAGGCCTCACAGTTTTTCCTTCAGAAGATAACTTCTTTGCAGGTTACCAATCTTGGGAGTGATCTCACATGAGCACGCTTAACTTTGGAGTTCTTATCATGAACTCCACCGTTATCTGAAAAGGCTCCATAATATTTAAGAGTTTCACTTATTACTACTTAAGTGGGTCCTTACAACCTTCCCAACTTAAGTAATTGGCATCCTCATCAATATCCACGCATAGATCCAAGAACCATCCATTGGGTAGATAGGACTAACTCCTACAGCCTCAAGAGGTATCCACAATAATGTAGCACCTTAACCATCATAGGTTCAAGAGGATGCTCACATGAAGTGGTACTTTACCCTGTATGACACTTAGCTCATATTTGACACCCTATGGTATGCTTTGATACCATTTGTAAATAATCCAAACTCTTAAGCACCAAGGTATTATCTGCTTTGGCCTTAAAGGCCTAACAGTTTTGCCCTCAGAAGATAACTTCCTAGTAGGTCACCCATCTAGGGAGCGCTTACACATGAGCATGCATAACTTTGGAGTTATTATGAGGAACTCCACCATTATCTTAAAAGGCACCTCAATAATTAAGAGTTTCATTTAGTACTACTTAAGTGGGTATTTGCACCATGTGGCATCAAGGTTATGCATATTTGTGGCATAAAATTAGCAACATATTCAGATACATATAAAGTGGTATCCATTATTGCTTTTCTTTTAATTATTTTTAGCTTATAATTTCATTTCAATTGATTTACTTTCAATATTTTTGTTTAGTTACAGTTTTTACTGCTTTCAATTTTAATGTTCAGATTTACTATTCTGTTTACTTTAGTTTCCTACAGTTTAATTTTTGTTTTATTAAATGTTAAGTAAAATCCTTTAAATATAATAGAATATTAATTGTATCCTAAAATATACTTAGTCATATTGTCTAATAAGATTTTATTCTTTTTTGGCTGGGGCCCTGGTATTGTGAAATCGATAATGTCAGATACTGAGCAGTTGGAGGAGCTAGATTTGGAGGTATCTCAGGAGATCCAGGATTAGCTAGAGAAGAAATAGCCATTTCAGCACTTACTAACTATTTTTTGTTATTTCCTACTATGATATGAGAGACTTTTACTGCTCTTACTATTTTAAACCATGATTTGTAATAATTAAACTATTGCTATATTTTCTCTTTCTTTTCTGGGATGAATGTTCTTACTTAGTTTCTATGATGAATGTTATGGATGAATGTTAAGGCTTCCGCACTCTATTATTACTATTACTTATACTGGGTATTGTGATGCGATTCACATGAAAATCATATAAGATACTCATATACATTGGATAATTACTCATCATCTTTTCTAAATCCAATGTGTATAAGTACTTCAACTAATACTTAGCATAAGGATATTACACTTATCTAAACATTAGTGCTCAGTAATAATTCAGAATAGGAGAAGTTTAGTTTTCTCGAGTAACGCACCATTTTGCCGCTAATACTATTATCAATATCGCAATGGGACGGAGCATTACATGGTTGGATCTAAGTCAATTATATTGCAACAAATTGAACTGCAGAGGCAGACAAACTATGGCATACTCTACTAAAGTGGTATCTGATTTACTGAATGTACTGATTATAATTGATAAAGTCTTAAGCATTTTAAAACTAACCTAGAATACTCATCAAATATTTTATGTTCAACTAAGTATGCCTAAAATATAAGGCTCAAGTACAAGGAGTGCAGAGCAACAAAGTCAAAGTAACAAGATTCTGCTTTGATACATGTGATATATATTGTTATCTAATTTGTCCATTCTAATTTTTTCAAGTTTATGCAAGCTCAGGATCTCTAATATCCTACTATCCAGTATAAACTCAGGTCACGGTCTTATAAGGTCACCCATTCGAACTAATCAAGCTCTATTTAAATCAAAAGGTGTCACCTGCAAAAGTTAACAAATTAATCAATTAGCGTAATCAATATATTTACTAACATAGAAATCAATCTTGATTAAGATAGTCAAGATTTAGGGAATTAGCATCAAACACCAAATATGAGGCTCAAGCTCTAAATCCATGGTGCTAATATCGAAGTATCTTGGATTTCTCACAAATCTTATTCTAAGGACTTAAGGGTATTTAAGGAATAACTTCTAATTCTCATTAAAATGGAAATAACAGTTCTAAGAAAGGCTGCAAACAGTATATAATCAAAAAATAAAATAATCAAATTATGCTTCTAAATTGAAATCTTTATCTTAGCTAGATTTATTCCATGGAGTAATTTCATTACTCAAAAGATTGAATACTGAGCTAGAAAAGAAGGACCAAAGCTAAGCACTTAGAATTTTACTAAGATTTGCTTAAAGACTTACTTAGAAGTTTACTTAGGAAGAGGATTCAGAAAAAGTATAACAATTGTCTAAATTGATTTTTACTGATTTCATAAATATTAGTTAACACTTATGGAGATGAAAATGTGGATATAAAGCCAACATCAAAAATCCTAAAATCTCATTAAACAAACATAAGGAAATTTAAGCTTATCATTGAGTTCTATAACACTTAAGGAATTCATGGGTACTAAGATCATTGAAATCAAAGCTTAATTAAACTAATTCTAATTAAGATTTAGGGTAAGTAAGAGATGATTAGTAAAATTAAACCTTAGAAAATATTTTAAATTTCATAATTAAGTTCTTCTCTGTCTAAGGAAGATTTAGAGACATTAATCATATATTTTGGACAATAACTGAATTTAATATTCACTAATTAAATTTAGAGGAAATTAGGAAGTGATTAGAACTTAATTAGAAAATCTAATCACATAAATTAGTATTTTATTACAAATTATTATTTCTTGTATTTTTGTGATCAAAATGGTATATTGGATCATACCATTAGGATTTATATTGAGCAAGTTATTTAATTAATTTATTTGAAATGATTTTTGATTAAGGAATCATAGGAATCCAATTATTCAACAAAATTTCCTTAAAAAAATTAAATGCAATTAATCGACTGATTATTTTAGCCCGAGGAAAAATTTGTAGATCAGAGCTGACCCGGCCCATCAATGTGCACCTTCTTCCCCGTCTCCTTCTCCCAATAAATGGATGCTAGAGCTGGGCTTGAACCATCCAATACTCTGTCATCCAATAACGCAGACATCTCCAATTGATCGCCACACATTCTTACAATCAAGATGCATCCAACGGACACCAAATCCCTTATGTAGAGGCCAAATTTTTTGAAATCTACTCTTCCCTAATGTCAGTTCTACATAATGTTAGGGTTTACTATGGGCAGGTAATTCTCCCCACTGAGACCACCAAACCACTGGGGCTCGATCCCTACACCTTCATGGAGTCAAGATGGATCGAAACTCCATGGTGGATTGGCCTAGGAGCAGCTAGGATGCTAGGTCCTTACTCGGGCTCTAGCACTATTCAATGGTGTAGCTTAATCGATCAATATGATCAATTAGGACTCGGCCTAGGCCCTGGAAATGCACCAAATGGGTTTAGATGATCAAGGCATGCAATTACAAAATGCATTGAGATAGAATTGAACCCAAGTGTTCAGTGGAGCTATGTTGTCTCCATTGAACAACTGCCCTGTCTAGACAATGAATTTTCACTATCTAAAATGAGCATAACTGTTCAAACAGATGTTAAACAGTTACTAAGTTCAAATGTCAACTTATAGAGCATCACTGAACTATCCTAGAGCGCAATCAAATTAACATTGAGCCCACACAATTCAATGGGGAGAGGATAGTACTTGGACCATTGAAGACTTGAAGATAGAGATTTGAATGGAGCTACGAATCATCCAGGGAGCTGTAGAGATCAAATGAACAATAATGGGGGTCTGAATGCCATACCACTCCCACTACCTACCACAGATTGGAGCTGGAACTATCGACTGGATAGTATGAGCACTCAAAGTTGCAGAGAGAAATGGAGTTGTGATCAGAGATACACAGTGAGCAAAGGGCTCATTGTGAAGGTTAGTGAGGCTATTTATACCTGGAGGAGGCTCGATGGGGGACTGTTGTTGAATCAAGTTCAACCTGAAGGATTGGGTTCTTTGGTTCCTTAATGAGGATCGACCAAGCCTTGTAACCAGTTCTGAGAGCTCAATCATAAATGGGAAGCTACTAACGGTCTTGGTGACGTGACTCAAGGAGTGGGGGACAGCCCTGATAGCAAATCGTATGGGGTGTTCCCATTGCTGGGCACGAACGATTGGAGGAGAAGATGAATAATTGTAGGAAAGACTGAAGCCATCTGATTGATTGATTCATAAGCATGATGGCTCGAATCAAACGATTCATAATGGCCAACTGCAGGCTGGATCGGAGCCGTTGGATTATGCTTGTGATCTGACGGCTACAGAAGAAGTTGAGCGTGGGTGTATGGGATCCGTCAAATCAAGGGTAAAGAAAGGCACCAACGACCAGGATGCGCTCTGCTTTTTCTAAGGAAACCGACCATTGGATAATATTAATTAAATAATTAAATTAATTCCAATATTAATTATAAATGAATTTAAATCTAATTTAGGACCAAATTACCTCTAAATATTCCCAAAAATTTACTCTTAGCTATTTAAGGGTGAATAATTAAAAAATGCAATCAAATTTTAGCTTAGAGATCAAATTATATTAGCTAATTTTTAGGATCCTAAAATTGACAAAATAGCCAATTCACTTGATTGAGCTCCGATTGACCCCAAATTTTTAGGGTTATGACCTAATGACTAAATGAAGCTAGTGGAATAATAATTAAAGCTTTTCTTAGCTTAGAATAGCTAAGGTAACAACCTAAGATTATTACAAATTCTCTCATAGCTCAAATGATCAAGATTTTGTCCTAAGTTGTGCACTAGCTATGTTCGCACATTGAATATTGTCACGACCATTAGCGACATTAACGCTCAAGAGTGCACATCTCTTTGGGCAAAAGAGAACATCAAGCTCAATAAGAGTTTCTTTTAAATATGTATTAAAATGTTTACAGTTAGAAAGATTCATCATTCTCCAATTTGTCCTTATAATAAAATATTCAAATATTTTCAAATCTAAATAATATTTTATTGATTAGAAGAGTTACAAATATTATACCATGACTTCTACATGCACTTGCCCAACCCTTCCCAATGAAGGTTTAGGCTTCCATTAAAATAAATAAATAAGAAAAACTACAATAGAGGATGAACATTTTCATTGCTCTTACATAGAAATACTAAGGAAAAAAGTTGAGAATACAATACTTAGAAACAACTTTGGCGTTCTCTATCTCTTCTTCTCTCCTTAGTCTCCTTCTCTTCTCCTTGTTATATGTGCTTATATTTCTTCTCAAACTGCTGCCTCTTTCTCCTCCTTAGGGTTGGGAAACCCTCCGAAAAATCTTCTTTTCCAAATTCAAATTTAAAACCCTTGCCAATAGCAAGACTCCTGCAGTGGAGTCTCTTCTATAATCTCTTCCTCAACCTCCACCTCCACTTCCTTTCGATTATCCTCAACTTGCTTAAGTACAAGCTTTGAGGAATATGACACTTGTTGAGTAAATAGAGTTGCATCAAACCACACTCTTTACATCCCTCCTTGGTCCCTATAGCACACTCCATCTGCTTTGGGTTTCTCTGGTTTTATAAGAAATTCATCATCAAATATAACATCCCTGCTCACTACAACTTTCTTAACCCACTGACCAAAAAGTTTAAACCTCTTTACTCTATGACCAAACCCAATAAAGATAGCTTTTTTTGCTATTGGCTTTAACTTATCAAAATTTTCACAATAATAAGTGAGACATCTAAAGTTTTTCAATTGATCATAATCATAAGCAGATTATTTGATCAATCTCTATAGGAATATTTTTCCAATAATTACAAAGAGTAAATGATTCACCAAGTGGCAAGCATAGCCTTTGACCTCAGCACAAAATTTTTTGTCCATCCTAACATTCGACAACATACATTGGGCAATCCGAATTATTTGCTTTGCCACCTCATTCTACTGCTGCATCTCTTTTACCATAAAATGGTAATCTTCCCAAAAAATTTCCACTACTAGAAGAATCCATCTGATGTGTACTCACTTCCATTATCTAATCTAATCTTTTTACTCATTATCTGCCCATTTCTGTAAATCATGAACTTCTCTATCATTTCATCATTGCGTTTCATGGTGAACACCCAAACATATCTAGAGTAATCATCAATAAAAGGGATATAATATCATTGTCTATCGAATAATGTCGACTCAGTTGCACTCCATACATTCGTATGAACATATTCAAGCATCCTTTTAGAATTGTGAACAATATTACCAAAGGATACACATGTCTTCTTGTCAAACACATAGTGCTCACAAAAGTTGAGCTTATAAGTATCAGCTCCTTTTATGAGCCCTTGCTTCTTTAAAGAATTCAATGAGGGCACTCTAGTGTATGCTAGTTTCAAATACAATAATATAACAGTGTCATAAGAATCATCAGCTATAGCAGCTCCACTTAGCACCATACTCCCTTGGGTACAACATAACTTATGGCAAACTCCCATCATGTATGTCAATGCTCATCATTTGATCTTCGTGCGTTCCACTCAATTGGGGGTGTGGAATTAAACCCTAATTCCTAGAAGTTAAAAAAAAAAAAAAAAAAAAAAAAAAAAAAAAAAAAAAAAAAAAAAAAGCTTGAAAAAAAAAGAAAAATAGAAATTGCAAAAATTAATTTTTTTTTGAAATTAAATAAGCTTCAAATATAAAGTAATTATGTAGCAGGTAGAATTTGAATTAAAGACCCTATATCATAAATATCTTAAGAATGAATTTTTGTTCAAGAATTAATATTTTTTTATAGAAAATACCACCTTAATGAAATTTACTTGCACATAATCCTAAGTAAAAAGGTGTATTAGAGATTCAACATTGTCATAATTTATTATTTATATATATAATAGTATAAATATAATAAATTTCATTTTTTCTTAATTTAGTGAGGGTAAGAGAGTTGTAAAGTGAGTATTTTTATAAAAAATTTGCTTTTGCTTTCTTATTCTATGGCATGCGTTTTTGTCAAAATCACCCAAATTTTTTTATTAGACGGATACTTTTCAAAGGTTGGAACCGTCGCAAGAATATATAATAAACTATGCTTAGTTAATCGTTATTTTCAATATGATATATGAAATATTTTATTTGTTGATAAATATTGAAAGAGAGAGTCTTAAACCGAGTCCATTATTACACGAGTTTTAATTAATTAACTAATTAATCTAATTACGTTTCTTAATTATTTGCGGGGCCAACTTCATTTGTTGAAATTCATAATTCCTGATTAAGAGGGGGTCTTAAATAAATAATTCATTTTATTATTTATTAACTCGCCTGAATGCTACCTGTAAGCCTGAGATTAATATGGCCGATAAGCAAGATTAGTTTAGCGATTGATGGATTAGCTCAAAATCATTCAATCTTATCTCGACTCTTTGGCTGACTTTATTTTTGGCTCATACTAAAGTTTGATTAATTTATTGCGAGTTTAATTTGAATTCTTATAGCTAAAGATTATTATTATTATTTTATTTATTCAAAATATTGTCCTCAAACCCGGTTCGAGAACGCGCCGGTTAAGCTGTTCGAGGCAAGGTTCGTGATGGAAAAAAGAAACCGGTACAGAAGCAGAGGGCCCTGCGCTGGCCCTTCATGATCGATTTCTGATGACGAAGGTGTTCTGTAGGCATGCAAGCGTGCTGCCGATCGCACATTGGCCTCGATTCGTACTTCCAATAGGTGTCCATTAAAGGGAACCACCGGCAGCATCGTCGGCTTGAGCGTGTTCCGAGCGGAGACAACCAAGACCTGGAACGGCGAGGAGAACGAGCATGATCGATCGCCTTTGCACCGACGGCGTAGCCAAGGATAACCCATTCGAATGCCATCTCATTCCGATCGACATTCACGAGGACCCAGGGATTGGTTCTTTTGTAAGGAAAACCTAGCACGGACCTTGGGACAATGATTGCTTCTTCAAAGGCATCTGACGACACCTTCTGGGACGATGCTATTAAGCTCCGGCTTCTCCTCCTTTAGACCACACACCCTCCTCTTTGTGCAGCAGATTCACATACAATGTTGAATACAAATGGATTTCTAAGTGCAGGCATTCATTTTTGTTTCTTTTGATGTCAAATAATTCATTCTGAAAATTCATATTTATGCTTTGGGCTTTATAAATAAATATAATTTGTTGATAATTATTGTGTAATGCTAATAATGTTGCCTATTCCAAAAGTGTTTTCAATTTTATTGATGAAGTTAACCCCAAAATTAAAAAAGGTTATTAAATTAAAAATTCAAATGGAATCCGGGCTTATTATAATCGCAGAGATTTTTATTAATCGAGCGGTGATGACGTTGATGGGCACAAGTGATGCAGCACAACCACCATTGATTCGGCGGCCCCGCATTGTGACACGAGCTTGTGCTAATGAGCGAGCTGACTATTGGAATAATTAATTTCTGTTTATTTTTTGAAGTTTTGTTGTATTTATTTTGCACAAGTATGTTCGTCTAGTTTGTTGTGTCGGTTCATTTAATGAGCAATGTTTTGAATTTTTTGGTTAATCAGGTGGAACTGATTATTTATTTTGCTTTATTTTTTATATTTTTATGTATGAGACTGGTGATTAATGTTGCCATAATGCATTGAGTCGTTCTCCATCAAGGTTAAGGAGTAAAAGAGTAACTTGGAAATCATAGGTATTAAGGAGGGGCATTGTGGTCCTTTGATCACGGGTTGGCCCTAGCATTTGCAAGGGCTATATATTATAATATTTCTGAATTCTAATTATATAAATGTTTCTTCAGTGAATTTTGGCTTACGCTTTTAAGTTTATGGTGCAGACAACCGGAATAGTAGTAGGTGTGCATAACCGACGAAGCTTCGAGGTGTGTATATGTAACTGCCCAAACTCTTAACACCAATGTATTGTCCGCTTTGGCCTGAAATACCTCATAGTTTTGCCCTCAGAAGATGATTTCCCAGCAGGTCACCCATCCTGGGAGTGCTCCCACATGACACGCTTAACTTTGGAGTTCTTATCAGGAACTCCACCGTTATCTGAAAAGGTGCCTCGATGTTTAAGAGTTTCACTTATTACTACTTAAGTGGATCATCACAATCTCCCCAACTTAAGTAACTGACGTCCTCATTAGTATCCACACACAGATTCAAAAACCATCCATTGGGTAGATAGAACTAGAAGTGACCACTACAGGCTCAAGAGATACCCACAACCATGTAGCACCTTAATTATCATGGGTTCAAGAGGCTGCTCACATGAAGTGATACTTTTCCCTATATGACACTTAGCTCATATCTGGCACCCTATGGTTTGCTCTGATACCATTTGTAATGGCCCAAACTCTTAACACCAAGGTATTGTCCGTTTTGGCCTAAAAGGCCTCACAGTTTTGCCATCAGAAAATAACTTCCCAGTAGGTCACCCATCCTGGGAGTGCTCTCACATGAGCACGCTTAACTTTGGAGTTCTTATCAAGAACTCCACCGTTATCTAAAAATATGTCTCGATGTTTAAGAGTTTCACTTATTACTACTTAAGTGGGACTTCAGAATCTCCCCAACTTAAGTAATTGACGTCCTTGTCAATATCCACACACAGATCCAAAAACCATCCATTGGGTAGATAGAACTAGAGGTGACCACTATAGGCTCAAGAGGTACCCACAACCATGTAGCACCTTAACCATCATGAGTTCAAGAGACTGCTCACATAAAGTGATACTTTTTCCTGTATGACACTTAGCTCCTATCTGACACCCTATAGTTTGCTCTGATACAATTTGTAACAGCCCAAACTCTTAACACCAATGTATTGTCCGCTTTGGCCTGAAAGGCCTCACAGTTTTGCCCTCAGAAGATAACTTTCCAACAGGTCACCCATCCTGGGAGTGCTCCCACATGAGCACGCTTAACTTTGGAGTTCTTATCAGGAACTCCACGGTTATCTAAAAAGGCGCCTCGATGTTTCAGTGTTTAACTTATTACTATTTTAGTGAATTTTCACAGTATAATTTTGAATGGTTAGGGTGTGGTTAATCGTGCTAGTTTTCCTTACTTTTCTTTACATTTTTTGTGATTTTCAGGTGTGTATCAAAGTGCTCTCTGTTAGCTTCGAAATGCATCCTGTTTCGTACGATTCTGGTTATGTTAGCTCATTCAATCGCCCACTTTGCAAACATCGTACGAAGTGTAACGTTTGGACACTCCACCCATCATATCTCTCTCAAATCTCCACTAAGTCCTTTGAAATAATTGCCTAAATTTTCTTAACATCCATCCACACAGCATTCTAAAATTTCATAATGTTCCGAGTTCATTTTGTCCTTCAAACTATAGTTCGAAGTCAAACGGTGCTTTTCTCACTTGCAAACAGCCCTCACCACATCACCCCATCATTTTTGGTATTAGAGCTCAGTTTCATGTCCTGGCATAGAAGAAAAAGTTGTTCGGCATGTCGAAATCTATCTACCCAAATTTTTTATAATCTTTTCGAATTTTTCTTCTTTTTCTCTCTCCTGCTCGCCGAAAATCGGCGCGCGCCCACATCGACAAAACTATCCTTTCATTTCTAAAATGCTTGGTAACCGGTTTAGCCAGTCATCTGTCTTCTAATGACTTGTCCATTAGGACCCCCAAAGCATCCATTTGAAGACAGACTTGCATAGTAAATTTCCAAGAAGCGCTGCAAACTCATCCGGACTCATAAATTTGAAAGCTGTGTTGGATTTGTGACCCCAAACTTCGATCCAAAAGTGACAAAAAGTTTAAAATTATTTTTAGAAGTGTGCTAGAAGCTTTTAAAGAGGTGTATGATCTTGCAAATTTTGTTTTAAAGTCAATTTTAACTTGTTAATTGAATCTCTTGTTGAGCCTTAGGCCAATGCTTGTCTTATTGCAAGTTTTAAAAGTTGTTATTTCATTCTGGTTCATTAGTAAGCTCCATCACAAAACTTAGCTTATTCCTCGCACCTGTCGAGCCAATTTTGAGTGACCACTTGTAGTGAGTGTTTCCATCAAAAAAAATGGCATCCTAAGAATCAAATCACACATTTTACTTACTGATTTGAACAATATAGTATGTTTTATTTCTATTTTTGCTTTGGTTAGTATATTTGAAGTTAATTATTGCTATTTGTGTTTCACTTAATTACATTTGTGAAAATGTGCGATAAAAGATAATTGCAATAATGAATGACCAAAACACTCCCAAAGAACTACCTAGAAAAGAACTAGAACATAGGGTGCCAGGAGTATAAGTCACTTTAGTGAGGGTAATGGAAGAATTGTGTGAATTAAATATGACTATTAGAGAAAACCATCAAGCTCCACCACCTACATGGTCGAAATTTGCTATTGGGAGTATTATAAGCTTAGCTTCGAAACTTTGCTCACTAATGGGGATTGATACATTACAAAACTATCAAACTTGCATACGAGCTCCAGAAGGTACCCCTATACTTAAGAAATTGGCTAAATGATAGACAGGGAACTTTAGAGTTTTAGCCCAACTTTTTGACACAAAATAGTGACTTGCTCTAGTTTAAGAAAGGACAGTATAAATTTTGTCATTTATTTCCAAAGTTCCTATGTTCAAATATAACATAATCTTACTTGCAACATTCAAAGAAAAAACAATAAGCGAAAGCAGAGATTAAAACAAATTTAAAATATACCGGAGACTACTTCATTGTCTTCGGGAGCAGATGTTGGAGTCAACATGTGGACTCTAGCAGGACCAAAAGGTTGATGATTCTGGTGTATATAGCCTTGACAATTATGGGCATGGAGTGGAGCAGGTGCACCTTTGGGAACTGCAACAGGATAAAGTGGTGGCATGACTGCTAGAGCAGAAGCTCAACTATTCAAAGGTTGATGGCGGAAGACTTTATCTCTTTTGGAGTGGACAATGGTAACTCCATTGATAGCCTTTTCAAAGCGCAGTTGAATAAATGGTGAACATGCCTTACGCAGGTGAAACACACGTTTCCCTGGTGGTAACATTTACCATAGGGATGAGGATGTTTGCACACTGGGGCATCTACCTGGATTTGTTCAACTTCAATATGGTAGACATTAGCTACCTTTCGATTTCCAAAAGATTCTTTCCTTGCTGGAATGAAGTGAACTTACCTTTTCCTATCCATCTGACTTTGAAATTGTTCTTGCATATGTGCTGCTTCGACGAGTTCTGAAAAGTGTTTGAACTGACGGTAAACAAGATGTACTTTGATTGAGTTTCAAAATACTTTTTGGAAATGGTTACATCTTGATGCCTCTATCCTTACCAAGTACAGGGTGAAATGAGACAAACACTAAAGTTCCATCTCATACTCAGAGACAAATCTCCCTCCTTGAGTGAGCTACAGCAGTTCTTCTTTGAGAATATTTTGGGAAGATAGGGGAATGCACACTTCTTTAAATGTTTCCAGAAATAATTCCCATGGAATGTCCTCGATTTTAAAATTGGTGAACTTTGTGTTTCACTCATTCTCCCACTAATACTCTACTTTGTCTTGGAACAGATGGGTGGTCAAACATATTGCCTCAGAGTTAGGACATTCGATGCTCATTAGATCCTTTTCCACTAGCTTCAACCAGCTAATGGTGTCCATGGGATTCAGAGCCCCATTAAGTTTGAGTGTCCTCTAACAGAGAAAGATACGTAGAATGCCATCTGCTGAAAAGTGCGAGGCAGATAGAGCTGCAACGTGAATCACATGTGGATGTGAGTAGTTATGATATTGTGAGTCTATTGTACTTGTTGAGCCTAATTCTCAATTAGAGTTTTGACCAAGCCTACCAATGAGCTGATGTTGTCAGACTCGCAGGAAGAATAGATAGTACTCTTGATTGGACTAGTCATGTAAGGGGATCCTGGATTCATGACAGCAAATTCCAAGGATACAAATTCAGAAAATGATACAATATGATACTCTTCAATTATTACTTCAGAAAGTAGAAGTTACATGAAATGGATAGTTGAAAGATAAGGTGCTATGAAAAAAGAATATAAGAGACGATAATGGGATCACTACAAAATTCAATAATAAAAGAAGTGCAGAAATCATCATAAGTGACAATGCATTACCCTCTCTTGCGCTTTCTTTCGAGTTTTTGATACATCCAGAACCACCATCTCTCAGCTGGTCCATTGAGCAACATTCCTAAGATCTGTAGATGATACTCGTCAGGACATGCAATTTCTCTAAAAGAGGTAGTTACACAATTTAGCCATTCCCGAGTACGAACTGGAAGGTTGGTTCTTCGGAAGGTTGGATAAACTAAGATCTTATCGAGCACTTCTACACCGATGGGAGACACTCCACTAATAGTTCTACCATAAACCTTGCCTTCCTGAAAGTCATCCACCCAGTAATCGTCAAAGAGCCGAAGGTAGTGACGGAACCCATAACAATGCTTCTCCATTCATAAAATATCATTTTATTGAAGATCAGGATCTAATTTTACTTTAAGTTATTTGATTGTATTTTACTTCTTTAAGTTCATTCAAAACCTAAGTTGTCCTTTCCATATGTTCTTATTTTCATTTCTGATATTCAACTTGATGAATTATGGGTGATGTATTCCTTATACATAGTGATTATGATCATATTTGCTCTAGAGAATTGATCATAAAGTAGATTAGAAACACTCTCCTTATCTGATACTTTATTATTCTTTTTTGATACCAACTGTAATGCCCCATCCCGTTGCTGCACACAACAGAAAGATAATAAAAACATGATTGGTAGCAGAACAGTGCATTACTAGAGAAGGCCAAACTTCCCCTAATCTGACCTACTATTGGATACTCATTCTTAAGATAAGTGTAATATCCTTATCCTAAGTATTAGTTAATATGCTTATGCACATTGGCTTAAAAAAGGATAATATGGATATAATCAATGTATATGAGTATTTTATATGAGTTTCCTGCTGATCACATCATAATACTAAGTTTAAGTAGTTGTAATAACAGAGCGTGGAAGCTTTACCATACATCCATAATATTCATCATAATGGCTAAGTAGAAACATTCATCTCAGATAAGAAAGGGAAAAATACATCCAGAGTTAATAATTACAAACTAAAGCTTAAAATAAAAATGAATAGTAAGAATCTCTCATCTTATAATATAAAGTAATCAAATAAGTAAAAGCTATGCTGGCTACTGCTCCTCCTAGATCTCTTGAAATTCCTCCAAAGCTAACTCCTCAAACTTCCCAAGTTCTGATATTATCGGTTTCACAATGCCAGGGCCTCAGCCATAAAAGAGAAAATCTTGTTAGACAATAATTTTAAGTATTTTTTTTATTGCATTTAGTATATTCTTACATTTAAGGGATTTTACTTAATAAATAAAACATAAATCAAATGAAAAAAAGCCAAGTAAATTGAAATTATAAATCTAAACACTGAAACTAAAAGCAAAAAAATTGTAACTAGATAAATTATTGAGAGTAAATCAGCTGAAATGAAATAATAAAGTGAAACAACTAAAAATTGAACTGTATTATATGCCACTATACATGCATCTGAGTATGACATTGAATTTATGTTTAATATGCACTTGATGCCACACTGCATCAAAAGGAATTCTATATATCTTGATACCCATTGCATCCCATAGTTCCTACTCAACCTTGATGCCCATTGCATCTTGTAGTTCACAAATGATCATGATGCTATGCTTATGCAATTTATGTTAATTGCTTTAAGATGCTAAAAACCAAAAGAAAATAAAAGTAAACTTTCCTTCTTATTATATAACTAATTAGCCTATTTTCTGAATATGCACATTCTCTTCAAATTCCATATAAAATGATTTTCCTTTATCAAGATTCACTTAACTAAAGTCAGTATTATTCAAAGCTACACTTTGATATTATCCTAAGTTACCAGATGTTAAGACTACATATCCATATTTAGTATGATTCTATGAAAGTTAACTTGAAAGATTTAGTTTGCCTAACTACACATATTGATGCGCACAAGATATGTCACAAAATCATTTTGCAGTTCATTCTCACTAACTAAGTTGTTCAATCTTTAACTTACAACATATTTTGAAAAAGGGAAATTTATCCTGAACTGTATTTATCTATTAACCTAAGATAAGACTAGAACTCTACAATTTTATTCAAGATGAATCAACCAATTTCATATCTTACTGAATCAGGTCAGCTCTATGGATATGCACTACAATCTCCATATAATGACACTAATATTTTCATCACTTATAGTTCTAAGCAAACTAATTTATAATCAAGAAAATTCAAGCTATATAATCCAATTTCTATTGTAGTTGGTCTTACTCAAATGGCTCCAAGGAAGTGACATATAAGTCATTCAATTTAGATTGACTACTACAAAAGATAACTCAAATTAAATCTCTTTATGATATCTCACTACAAGGCATAAGATAAATCATCTAAGATTGTTTAGGTTTATCTAAGGTTCTACCTCAATGCACCAGAAATAAGACATTTCCTACCTCAAGATTCTCTTACTTAAGGTTGTACTACTTTTAACATAACACTAACACTTAGCTTTTAAGAGGTCTAAAACTCTTACACTTGCATTTTACAATTTATAATTACTATGGTTGGATCTAAAATCAAATATACAAATCCATTGGACTTAAGACTTGAACCTCAAGTTATGAGATAAATCATCGAGCATTAAGGGATTGATTAATTGTTAATCAAGCATATTTAATTTATTAATTTAAAGGTCAATTCATGCTAGTTCTCTTATTTGAGAGAAAATCATAAGGATATAAGCTTAGGATTATGGTGAAAATCACTTTGATCATTTCAAGACTAAATGATTTAACATGCCAATTTGTATAATCATATGACAAATCAAATGTTAGTGATTTAAAACTTATGGTTTAATGAGTTAAAATCAGTGAGAAATCAAGACTTGAGTAAGCCCAAGTGATGACCCGAGCTAAATAAGTTTTAAACTAATTAAGACTAATTGTGACTTTATCGTGCCCAAAATAAAAATGCAAGTTCATTATTAGGTTAGTTGATGTTTAAGGATCACATGAATACTAAAATCATCAATATTAGCTAAGTGAAAAGTCTAATCTTCACTAATTAAGGTTTCCTGTGATTAGCAATTAATTAATAAAATTAACCATGGAATATTAAATTTGACATTGCAATTAAGTTCTCATAACATTACGAAGCAATAAGAACTAAGAACATGCAAATCAGATAAGTAATTATCTTTATATTACAAATCAAGCATTTAGGTGATTAAGACATAAGCCACAAAGGAAAAAATCTATCTTTACAATTGAATTCTGCAAGTTATAATGAACAATCAGAGACCATAAACATGTGATTTGAACTATTACATACCCTAATATTCATTAATCAAGCTTAAATACAATTAGGGAATAATTAATAATTTCATTCATAAAAGCTAAAATATCTTTGCAGTTTTTTAATATACATGTTTTTTGATCAAAATGGTATATAATATCATAGCATTTGGATAAGTATTGAGTAAAATAAATCAATCCTTAATTCTATTAAATTTTCCTATGATTAGCACTTTACAATATGCATTTAATGATTGAATTAATTCCATTTTCCTTATTGGGCTATGTCGAGTCAGCCATGACCCGATGAGCTGGCCCATTGAAGAAATCGTGTGGGTTGACTTGGACCTGACAACCCGCATTGTCGAATAGCGCGGATCACAAGCCAACCCAACTCGCGCTATTCATCTTATTTCCCCAATAGTGGGGTCAGAGTACAGGATTAGAGTCTGCTAAAAACTCAAACTCACTTCGATTCCAGTTGAATAATGCACTGGTTCAGATCTTAAAACATTCCTATAACTTCATTTAATACAAGAATGATGAAAGCCCTCATTGCAAGGTTGTAATTCAATGAAACTCTAATTGACTAAAACGAGTATTAACGTTTACTATGGAGGGGCAATTCACTCTCCACAGTTCACAAATCAGGCAGAGAGAGATCCCAGCACGATCCTTGGGCCAAGACCAACCCAAAGGACATATCACTATGATGGGAGATGGCCTGGGTACGCAAGACCTTAAAGGCTCGGGCATTGTACCCCATTTTATAGGCCCAAGCCAAATGTCCAATGATATGGTCTAATCCAACATGATTGACAATGATAATCAAACCATATTCAATTTAAATTATCAATCAAGTTCATTGAGAGTTGAAAGCATGAATCAGTATACATGGAGGAGTGTACCTGAGATCAGAGTGGTCATACATGCTGCAAGTGATTGAGAGTGAAGCTGGGACTGAGCTAATTGAAGCTAAACTCTCTAAGCTACAGGCTAATTGTTGGGGACTCAAACACTGAGTCTCACCCACTACAATTAAAAATTGGCACCCGGAGCTCGGCAAGGAGGCATGATTGGTTGCTGGATGGGTTGGAGGAATGTAGAGGTTTACATAATGAGCAAAAGCTCACTGTGAAGAGGAACGAGGCTATATATAGCACGAGAGGAGAAATTGGGCCTCGGGTTTATTGCCATGGATGACCCAATTATAAGGCAATGGGCTCAATCAATTGGGGGTAGAGTAGGGCCAGTAGATTATTGAAATGATCAGAGGGTCAAAGGAACAAGGTGGAGTGGTCGTACTACCAGCAAGGATGACTATTTGGCTGTCAAGGGGAACCATAGGGCACACAAGCTTCTAAAGATGAAGCTCGACAATGGTAGGAGAAATAGGGACAACTTGATTGATTGAGTACAAGGCGCGACTGCTCGTATTTTTCTAATCTTAACAGTAAGATGTGGATCGGATCACAACCGTTGGATCGCGGCTGTGATTCAACTGTTTGGATATGATCCCGACAATGGAGTGACGGGAGCCAACAGATTATGCTTCAAGAAAGGTGAAACGGTGTTGATTTTTCCCATTGTTTGAAGGAAGGCTGATCGTTAGGGAGAAAAGGAAATAAATAATTATTTTAATTTAAATAATTAATTCAAATTAAAATTAAATTCAAATTATGGCTAAATGATTTCCAAAAATTCTCAAAATTTCACCCTAAGCTAATTTTTGTGCAAGAAATTCAAAAATGAAGTCAAAAATTGAATTGGAGATCAAATTAAATTAGCCATTTTTCAGGGTCCTAAAATTGGCAAAATTGTCAAATCAACCTATTGAGGTTTGATTGACTCAAAAATTTTAGGGTTAGGTCCCAAAGATGTTTAAATTTTAATGGCACTAGGCTTATACTTAAGCATAGATTAGACTAGGTAACAACCTAGAGTTATTACACAATAAAAAGAACAAAGAAGAGGTTATCTCCAGCGCTAGCTAGGTTTGAAGTGAGCATGAGGAGTAGACCACAGCCACCAAAGGTTTATTAAATGTCACATCCAACACCTTTCCTGATTCATCAGCCAACTCCACTCCAAGCTGCTGATCTACCATATTTAGTTTTTTAATACGATAGGGCACAACCAATAAAAGAAAAATAAGTTGTTAGACTTACAAAGTCTTAGCACATTTTAGGGTGTTTACCTATTTTATGTTAAATGATATCATATTTAGGTAAAACAGTAAATGAGCACAATACGATAAAAGTAAAGTGATGCATCCATAAATTATATCTAAAATAAAGGAAAATCTCATACATTTCTGATCCTTAAACGGCTCCTAAATTAAATTTTATCTACCTTTTCAGGAAAATGGCATCCATAGGAGTTCTAAGACATTTATGCAAAAATTCCTATTTTTTCACAGAAAATCGCTGCCGCGCGCTGCAGCGGGTCATTTTGCAAATTATGGCGCTAAGCGTGCTGCAGCGGGTCCATTTGCGAAATGTGGGCGCGGAAGCGTGCTGCAGCGGGTCTAGTTGCGAACAGCGGTCGTGGTAGCGTGCTGCAGTTGATACATTTGCAAACCGTAGGCGCTGTAGTGCGCTGCAGCGAGGTTATTCGCAATTTGAATCGCTATCGTGCACTGTAGCGAGGCTATTCACAAATTGAATAGCTACAACGCACTGCAGCGAAGCATTTTGTGAAATGCTCCCGCTACAGCGTGCTACAGCGGTACGATTTGCAAAATGTTAGCGCTACAGCGCGCTGCAGCGGGTCACTTTGCGAAATTTGGACACGGTAGCGCGCGACAGTGGAACACTTAGCAAAATTTGCTGGCACCATTGTGCACCGCAGCGGCCCGCCGTAATTTTGCCAGACAGGAGCATTTGTTGTGGCTAGGACAAGACCCCCAACCTGCATCTTATCCCCAGTCATCATTCTATGCAGCTGCTTCATTTTTTATATAGAAATAAAGATCTTGAGGTGATGTTTTGGCTAAACAAATAGAGATATTGGTCACTTCACCATCAATGGGGATTTTTGCCATCATTGCTCAGAATTTTCCATTGGAAATACTGGTTTGGATCCTATGTGGGATGAAGGTAGCCCCTCCCCTATATATATCACTCCTCTTGACTAGAGGAGGGTTCCCAATTTTGCTCAAAACACTAAGTAAGGAGGGTAGCATAAGTGGAAGTGAGGAACTCCCCAAGGGTGGCAAAGCAAGTTTTTGCGAAAGAAGAGAAGAAGGAAAGCAGCACTAGCAACCTAAGAGAGGAGCTTGAAGAAGGAGAAGAAGAAATCCAAAGAACTTCCAAGGAACGTTCCTAGTATCTTCTAAACCTTACTTTTGTAGTTTCTTTTCTTAGTTGATCATGAAATGGTCTTTTTCCATGTATGTGTTTTTCTTCATTTCCTTTATAATGAGTAGCTAAATCTCCCTTGGGGAGGGTTGGGGAAATCCCATGTGTATGAGTTATTTTTATTGTATGAAATTTTTCTCAAGAACAAATAAAATATAAGAACTCGATGCCTTATTAAAGAAATGTCTTTTATTATATAGTCTTGAATATGGATTAATGGAAAATGAACTTATAAACTCAAGAACTAACTTGTCTTGTGCTCCATAGCTCACCTTAGGTTGGATGCTAGGTTTATGAGTGCATGAAAGCTTAGAACTATGTGACAAAGTTCTTAAGCTTAGTGCACCTTAATCTAAGCTCAACCAAAGTGTTGATGCATGTGATGCTAAGACCCACTAAATGAGCCCCTTAGCTCAACATAATTGAGGGAGAGGAAGAAATCATTGAGTGCTCATGAACTAAGTGACATAGTCATTGAGCCCAATATATTAATCCCTCATCTCAACTATGTGTGATGCGAGTGATGCTCATAGTGGAATCAATGCTTATAAAATCTTAAAGATTTAATAATCATAATCTTCTTGATCAAGAGATAAGATGAAAACTTAAAGAACCTAAAATCTTATAGGAATCTTTGTGCCGAAATAAAACCGAATATGTGTTCATTTTGTGCACAAGATTTGAACTTGTGAGACTTTGAGATAAAACTCAAGGTGAACAAAGTGCACTTAATTTAAAAAAAAATAAAATAAAAGAGAAAGCTTGAGAAATCAACATATATTAATAATATATCATGATATGTGGGATAAGCCCAACTCTCCTCTCTCTTTTATTTGACTTATTTTCACTTAATAATTATTGTGCTAAATCTAGGATCAACTCAACCAATCAATCGTAGCTTAAACATTAGTGAGAATAGATAGACCTTAGTAACAAAATAACCAATTCTCTGTGGTTCGATAAATCCCGAAAATTAACACTTTCCACTTATTTCTTCAGACCACGTACACTTGCGTGTGAGCGCAGACGTGTATTTACAGTCTGTCATAAAGAAAAACTAGAAATATAAGAAAATTACATTAAAAGTAAAGGCAAGAAAATGTGCTAAATCACACTATATATTCCTGCAAAAGAGAGGCTAAGCAATAAAGTATTTATATAAGAGTTGTATAAAAAAATTTATAGCAACCTGAGTACAAGTATGATGTTGAAAGTAAAACTGAACTGCAATAAGTATAAATGAACATTAAAATAATATATGTGCAAGTTATTATTATTTTATGTTGTATCATGTTCTATGGGCTCATATAGAACAAAAGAAGAGTTAAGCATGTCTACCCAACTATCTATATCGGGGGCTCCTATGTAACCAAACATTCTCCCTCAAGGTCATGTGTGGTCTTCTGATCACTTCATAGACATTCCAAGCTCAATGTCTGTATAGACTAATCCACCATGAGTGAAACCCATTCTTGATTTAACTTATAATTTTTATTATCCAATGAATTATGATCACTTGAATAAGGTTTTAAAGTATTGTATCCTCTTAAAGTAATTGCCAAGAGTACAAACTAAGCAAGTGATATTCATTTGTTATCTAATTTTAATTATCTACCTTAATGATTGGGGTTAACTAAACCCCCAATTGACTTAAGTCATAGGTCTTTAGTCAATGGATAAGTGTATATACATATATTTAAGAAAAATAAAGTTTTTTTATAGTTAAAAAAAAAATAAGATTTATAAATCTTATAGTTAAAAATAACTTTTGTAACTCTCTATCCTAAATCTAATGTTATTATTTGCAAAATTTACTAATTGATCACCAACTAAGATCTTAGGATGAAATGATCTAACATAAGGATATTTCTTAAGTTCTAAGTTTCAATCTAGCCCAAGGAACTTATAAGGTCTAAAATCTCACAAGTGATTCATCTACTCTTAAATAAGTTCTAAATTTTATTGTAAATTTTAGCATCTAGAATTTTAACCCATTGTTCCCAACCAATTTTAAATTAAGGATTATAATTTTCCTTGACTCATACTAGCATTTATTGGAACTATCCTTCCTTAATAATAATTGGCTAGAAGTTTAATCCAACTTATTTCAATTGATTCAAATACTACCTGTGAAGACCCACTTAAGTAGTAATAAGTGAAACTCTTAAACATCAAGGCTCCTTTTCAGATAACGGTGGAGTTCTTGATAAGAACTCGAAAGTTAAGCGTGCTCATATGGGAGCACTCCCAGGATGGGTGACCTACTAGGAAGTTATCTTCTAAGGGTAAAACCGTGAGGCCTTTCAGACCAAAGCGGACAATACCTTGGTGCTTAAGAGTTTGGGCTATTTCAAATGGTATCAGAGTAAACCATAGGGTGTCAGATATGAACTAAGTGTCATACAGGGCAAAGTACCACTTCATATGAGCAGCCTATTGAATCCATGATGGTTAAGGTGCTACATGGTTGTGGGTACCTCTTGAGCCTGTAGTGGTCACCTCTAGTTTTATCTATCCAATGGATGGTTCTTGGATATGTGTGTGGATACTGATGAGGACATCAGTTACTTAAGTTGGGGAGATTATGAAGACCCAATTAAGTAGTAATAAGTGAAACTCTTAAACATTGAGGCGCCTTTTCAGATAATGGTGGAGTTCTTAATAAGAACTCCATAGTTAAGCGTGGTCATATGGGAGCACTCTCAGGATGGGTGACCTGCTGGGAGGTTATCTTCTGAGGGCAAAATTGTGAGGCCTTTCAGACCAAAGCGAACAATACCTTGATGCTTAAGAGTTTGGGCTATTTCACTACCAAATATTATAACCTTAATTATAATGACCTAACTTCCCACTGATTGATCTAATCTCCCCATGATAAGATATCTAACTATTATGAATCTCACTTCAATTCAATATCTACCTTAACACATACTCCAAAGTGTTCCAAGAATATACTCCCTAATAATAATCTAAGTGTTCATTCACCCTATTCACCATTATTTATGATCAATTATTATAATAAAAATGATCAAGCTATTCGATCCTAGGATTTAAGGATCTTAACCAACAACCTATGTTAGAATCTCTAAAATTAACATAGATTTAAGCTCCTAAATGTCAAATCTTACAATTATTACCTAATATAAGTAAACTCAGTATATTCACATTCCGTATAGCATAGCAAGAACAATGATAATGAGTAAGGCCAATTTGAACCTAATTAGGGTTTAAACCTAATCTAATCAAGGTTCCAAAATATCTTTAGTAAAATCATTAATCAAACTGAAATTTAACATTACTAGAACTTTCCTCATATTTTTCTGATCACATTAAAAAATAACATTGCTATATTTGGATCACAAATTAAAAGTTATAAGCAAAATAAAGTTTAGATTAAATTAATTTAATTATTAAAATCCTACTTAAATTTTCCCTATGCACGTGCGATGACAACCGCGTGCAGTCCTCGATCGTAGCCCGCATGCGGACAAGTCGCTAATGTGGTTCCGTGAGCATTGTCGCATGGGTCGACTTGTAACAGCCCAAACTCTTAAGCATCAAGATATTGTCCGTTTTGGCCTGACAAGCCTGACAGTTTTTTCTTAAGAAGATAACTTCCTAGCAGGTCACCATCCTAGGAGTGCTCCCACATGAGCACACTTAAATTTGAAGTTCTTATCAGGAACTCTATCATTATCTAAAAAGACACCTCGATATTTAAGAGTCTTACTTATTTCTACTTAAGTGGGTCTTTACGATATCCCCAACTTAGGTAATTGACATTCTCGTTAGTAACCACACATAGATCCAAGGACCATTCATTGGGTAAATAGTACTAGAGGTGGCCCCTATAGGCTCAATATATATTGACAACCATGTATCACCTTTAACCATTATGAGTTTAAGAGGCTTATCACATAAAGTGGTACTTTGCCCTGTATGGTACTTAGCTCCTCTCTGACATCCTATGGCCTGCTTTGATACCATTTATAGCAACCTCGGCTCTTAAGCACCAAGGTAATATCATCTTTAGCCTGACAAGCCTCATGATTTTGCCCTTTAAAGATAACTTCTCAGTACGTCACCATCCTAGGAGTGTTCCCACATGAGCATGCTTAAATTTGGAGTTCTTATAAGGAACTCCATTGTTATCTCAAAAGTCACCTCGATATTTATGAGTTTTAATTATTGCTACTTAAGTGGGTCTTTACAATCTCCTCAACTTAAGTAATTGACATCTTCATCAGTAACCACACACAGATCCAAGAACTATCTATTGGGTAGATATGACTAGAGTTAAACCCTATATGCCCAAGAGGTAACACAACTATGTAGAACCTTAACCATCATGGGTTCAAGAGGTTGCTCACATGAAATGGTACTTTACCTAGTATGGCACTTAGCTTCTATTTGACACTCTATGGCCTGCTCTAATACCATTTGTAACAACCAAAACTCTTAAGCACCAAGGTATTGTCCGTCTTAGTCTAAAGGGCCTCACGGTTTCCCTCAAAAGATAACTTCCTAACATGACACCCATCCTAAGAGTGCTCCCATATGAGCGCGCTTAACTTGGGAGTTCTTATCAAGAACTTCACCATTATCTAAAAAGGTGCCTCGAAGTTTAATAGTTTCACTTATTGCTACTTAAGTTGGTCTTTACACAACCCACCCAATACTATTCACCTTCATTATCGTAGACCAAGATCCATTTTTCTAGGGCATCCAAATTCTCATAGGTCTGTTGTAACAACCCAAGTTGTTATCCTAGTCAATTAAGTTTAATCTAAGTCCTAATCTTGATCCTAAGTGTTAATCAAGTCATTAGGAGTCATCCTCTAGGGTTTAGTCCAAATCAGGAGTCAAATAGATCAAATCCTGATTTTTGGAAAATTCAGAAACTCTAAAATTTGACCTGTCTAAATAGACCTCAGATTGGAAAATAGACTTCATCATTGCGCTCACCGCCCCAAATTTGCTAGGGGTGATGTTTTCGTGTCAATTGAAAGTCGTCAAAATTTTGACGAATATTTTAATAATATTTAAATACCCCAAAAATTGGGAAATTAAAATACTCGTCGAAACGAAAATTCAACTTCACCGTTACTTTCCGCACCCCTCAATTAGCTAGGGGTGAGTATTTGAATTTTTTCTAAATTCAAATTGATAATTTAAATTAAATAAGGATTTAGTTAATTTAAATTAACTAATAAAATATTTTAATTAAGCTTAACGGTGCCGTCAATTTATAAGTCACGCCGTTACTATTCACTGACGCCATCAGCTCTGCCGACAACCCCGGATCCGATGCATCGGACCGTCCAAACAGACGGTCCAGATTTCACCATCCCCGTTCACAATCGTGCGCAAACCACGGGGCACGCCGCGAGCGGGTGCCGCAGCAGCCGGCCAGTCACCGCTCTAAGGACCCCTCGGTAAGTTCGTCGGCCCCGTCTTAAGCCATGAGGATTCAGTTGCTCACGCCGGGTGCGAGTTGGAACGTTTGGCCTAGCTACCTCCCGCTGCAAACCCTAAACCCCGTGAATCCGCCGACTTCAAGGTACCGTTTTTCCCCCTCTCCTCTTCCTGCAATAACTGATACTTTAATTCGTAATAGCAATTGTATGAATCCGATAGAGCTATGGTAGGCCAGATGGTTCCAAATTGGCTAAACATGTGTATCGGGCTCGTGTCTTCTCGTTCCCTAGATAGAGATTAGGGTTTAGTTTTATAGACGATCTAGGCCTCCTCTTGTCGCACTTTCGGCTATGGTTAGGTAGCCCTCGTCCTCTCCTCCGCGTTGCCGTGCGAGCTCGTCCCCGCCGTCGCCGAGAAGGCCACCTGCGTGCGTGCCCTAGGTGTGCCTATTTCGGCTGGGGAAGACGAGAAACCAGAGGTCGGGTCGGGTCGACCCGACCCGCGTCCCGAACCGCGGACGCGTATGTTAACCGTGGGCCCCGCGATCTTTTGGCTGACGCCTGGCGGGCTCGTCTCCGCTCCTCCTCGCCAATCACATGGCGACGCGCGTCCCGACTGTCTCCTTCAGCTGCAGCAAGTGGGGCCCGCTCCTCTGCTGCGTCTTTCCTAGGTGCGCCACGTGGCGCCTCTGGGACTCGCCGCCATTAAACCTGCAGAGCAATTATGTAATAAATATTATATATATATATATATATATATATATATATAATTAAATAATTATAAGATTAGACATGAAAGCTAATCAATTAGTGCTAAAGTAGAGAATTCTAATTATAGTTAAATATTTTAATTGACAGTAATTAATTAATTAAATTAATCAAATAATTTTATTTAATTAAAGATAGTAATAGTAGTAATTATATTAAAATTAATTAATCAACTATAGAACTATAGGTATTTGCTATAATTAGGATTAATACTTAATTAGTTTAAGTAATTTGGTAATTTATGTTAATTGTTAATTAAATAGTTATTAATTAATTTAAACAGTATATTAATGTTTAAATTAATATTATATTAATAAATCAACAGTAATTTTAATATTTAAATAATTAATATATTTAATCAAGTAATAGATTAATTATTAATTAGTTAATAATTAATACTAATTAAATATAGATTAGGAATAATTGATTAATTAATCAATAATACAATAAATTCATTTTTAAATTTTATGAATGAATAGCAAAATAATATGATTTGAATAAATTAATAGTAATTTTATTTATTCAATTTAAATTATTTAAATAAAAAATTTTAAAGTCTCGTAACTTTAAAAATATTAATTCAAACATATCAAATATATGACTCATTTTACTCAGAAAAATAAAATGAATCAAATGAAGTAATTCAAAAATTCGTTTCGGGATATGTATAAAATATTGACATTTTAGGACCTAATCAAACACTGACAACTTTTTACCTACTTGTCCAACCATAGTCAATATGGGTCTTAAAATGCTCAGGAGAATAGCCCCAACACGATAGAAGTATTAGTTTTCCATT
Source organism: Gastrodia elata (assembly GCA_016760335.1). Classification (NCBI taxonomy): domain Eukaryota; kingdom Viridiplantae; phylum Streptophyta; class Magnoliopsida; order Asparagales; family Orchidaceae; genus Gastrodia; species Gastrodia elata. The sequence goes on along the minus strand of CM028670.1, from coordinate 11,081,707 downwards.
TGGAGCCTAGTTTGAAAAGTAACACTTAGGACCCTACCCTAAAAATGACCAAAATTCCCTTAGACTTCAATTGACCATAATTTTGTCAATTCAACTCTAAATTCAAAAATATAAAGTGCTAACTAGCTTAGAATTTCAGTGTCATCAATAAACTGAAATAATATTTAGGATCCAAACCCTGAAAAATTAGAAATGACCAAAATGCCCTAACTCTAGTTAGGGTCATAACTTGACCATTTGAAGTCCAAATTGGGTTTACTCCCTATCAACACACTCAGTATATTATAGGAAGGCTATAGAAACTAAGTTTGATGAATTTGAACCTCAAACAATAAAATTCAATTTTTGTCCCCCATTGACTAACAAAATTATGGGATTGTCCTTAGAAATTGAAGTAGCTATAACTTAATTATTTGACCTCAGAATGCAGCGTTCTTGAAGTCTATGAAATCTTAGAATAGTAACCAATAGTAAACTGCATAAAAATTTAGATTACATTAAGTGTAAATTACTAAAATCATTTGGCCCTATAGGACCCATTTTTTATCCAAATTGAGCGTACTTACTGTCTATCTTCAAGTTAGATAGTAAGGAATCATTTGATAATAAGAAATTACAATTTAGAATCCTAATTCAAAAAAGGTAGCTTTTTGGACCCTAAAGTAGGGGCAAAATGGTCATTTTGCCCAAAATTTAGGTTAAGCATCCTTAGACTCTAAATTATCTTCTAAGTTAATAAAACCAGTATTAGAACTGTATTAGAATCTTCTAAGTGAGTTACATCAACTATTAGGAAAAATTTGAGAAATCACTAATTTTCCTCCAAGTCCTTTCTTTATGATCGTTTCACTTCACATTGAGACTACTACTGAGACTAGGATAAGATCACAAGCTAGATTTCATTTATTGAAAATTTGGGTTTTTCAATAAATGAATCCTTAGTTTTATTAGTTTCTAGATTCTACAGCTTATTTTGATTATTTTATCTTTTAACCCTAAATTTAGGATGGGAGATTCATCCTATTAAGTATGATTTGCTTAATAGGATTTACCTTAATTAATAGATCACTTTTAGACTAAAGCCTAAATCTTAGGTCTTACCTTTGGGATTATGTGATTTATCCCAAATCTCGTGATGTTAAATCCATAATCTCTAGTTTGTAGATTTTGGTCAGCTAATAGGTTAGAACGTCTAAACTCAGAAACTAGGTCGTGATTATTTCTCATAGTCAACATTGATTAAGCATATTAGGACCTAGCTAGTCCTAATATTTTGTAACCTATAAGGGTGTACTTCTAAGTATACTCAAAATAATAAGCAGGAACCAAGCTCAAAGAATCTTTTTGGGCCTTGAAAATTGAAACTATGGAATTTATGAAAAGGACTGAGTTGACCATGAACCGGTATGAAACCCTTAAATTGAGGTGTCTTTTAGGAATATTGAAGTTCAATTGGTAAAAATTTCCAAACAGATGTTACTCGGCAGCAAGGAATGCTCCCAAGCTCGACTGAATTAAATCCTAGAGAGATGAGAGTGTGATCAACATAGATGGAATAGTTATAACATTTAAATTAGATAACAAATAATATCACCATACTTAGCAGAGTCACATGCTTACTATTTGATTTTGTGCTACGCATTCCTGAATTTTGTGATTATTTTTCCTTGAACGTGTCATATAAGAAAAAAATTATTGCATAAAAATGAAAATTTAGAATATTAGAAAAACATTTGCATTTGAGTTCAGTTCAGGGTAGATTATGGTGCACATTTACTCCAATGGATAGGGATAAAGGAGAGATCAGGATGTTTAACATTACTCATTGAGGAGTGTGTGTGAAGCTTGGGACCAATTTAGTCTTACAGACGTGCTTGACTCCTCAGCTATTTCTAAAATTATCCACAAAAATAAAAGTAAAATAACTAAAAGATATTTGTATAGTATTATCTGCCTCTTCAGTCATATTGTACTATATTGTTATATTATGTCTGCCCTAGCCCATAAAGGCTACGAGAATATGTTGGGCCGGATTGGCCAAATTCTTTCTGATATGGCAGCTATACGTTCTGTTTTAGTTTAGCTTAATATTTCCTATGTTGTTGATGCATTTTATTTTAGTTAGCTGTATTTTCTCTATTTTACCTACTTACTTGAGTAGATGCATATATAAGATTCTAGACTTTACTGCTTATTATATATTCCATTTTCAGATTTATGTTTTAAATTAGCATATGTCATATGATCATCAGCATGTTTATGTTAGACTTTTTTTTTTAGTATTTTTACTTACTGTATTACATATGTATGCCCTACTTTGTTTAGTTTACTTAAGGTGTGCTTTTGCCTCAATGCTTGCTTAGTTATAAAAATTATATTTATAACTTATCCATCCCCTTGTATGCTTACTTGCTCCCATGCTAGATAGATGTTTCATTTAATTTTGAGTAAAATAGTGATATTAACAAATGCTTAATTTGCCTAAAATATACTTAGACATTTTGTCTAACAAGATTTTTCTATATTGGCCAAGGCCCTGGCATTATGAAACTGACAATATCAGATCTTGAGCAGTTTGAGGAGCCAGTGCCTAAAGAGGAGCCATACATAGAGGAGGTGCAGCAGCTTGGAGCAAAGAATATATAATTATTTTTATATTCATTGTGAGGATGAGAGTATTTTTATTTCATTTTCTAAACTTTAATTAAAATGTTGTAATTATATAAGTACTCATGAGTGTGTTTACTTTCTGCACATTATTATTTCCTGAGCTATTATATTTTATTTCATGGTTGATGTATGGTGAATGGATGTAATCTTTATTTCTTTTCACTTATGTACTCTGTATGTATGTTAGACTTAGTGACTGATTCCCTTAATTATCCTGTGCACATCCTTCCATTAGCAGTGGATTATGGATCTTACCTAATCCAATGTAAGTGAGGGATTTGCCAGAGTGACACTCCACTCCTTAGTTTAATGATTGTGGACTTAAGGAGCAGGGTACCACAGTTAGTATCAAAGAATTCCATAAGGTGTCAGATTAGAATTTGTATTCCACTCTACCTAATGGATGATTCTTCTGCCAATCAGTCACTAACTAAATACCAGAGTTACATCCAAAGCACCATACTTAAGAGCTCAAAATAATAAGTATAGAAATTTAGAATGCTATCACAATGATAGAACATAAGTAAGTAGGAACTTAGGATGAATGAGTAACTAATTAGCTTGAATTAAACATTTGTAAAACTTATAGGATCAAACTTAAGTATAATAAGTAGCTAACTAATTTAAATTAAACCATCATAAGATTTACAAGATCAAGAAGTTGAAATGTTAGGACTTAACTTTCATATGAATCCTTATATGAATTCAAACCAACAAATAGGTCTTAAATCACTCTTAAGTAGTTATCTTCCACTTTCTAAATCTTGTCTCCCCAAGAGTAATAACAACATTGCCTACTTTTAAAGAACCATTAAGGCTAATGATATTTCCCTTAGGAATGATTTTGCCACTGGATCTTGATCATAGGAATACTGTGACTTCTTAATTGCTTAAGATCTCTCCCTAGAATTGCTATAGGCTTAACAATGAATATTAAATTAGGTTGCAGCTCCATTGCTGGTATCTGAATATGTTGGCTAGGATCTAATAGACACCTCCTTAAAGATGATATGTGAAACACATTATATACAGCCGAGAAGTCATCTGGCAACTCTAACCTGCATGCTGATGTTCCAATTCTCTCAATCACTTTAAAGGGTCATAAGTACCTTGGACTCAGCTTTCCAAATATACCAAATCTTTGCACCCCCTTCATCGGACTAAATTTAAGATAAGCTCTATCACCCACTTGAAATTTTAACTGACGATGATGGGCATCATGATATTTCTTTTGCTTATCCCGAGCTATTATCATATTACGTTTAATTAGCTGAACTTTCTTAATGGTTTCCTCAATTAATTCAGAACCATAAAGTTGTGAGTCTCCTACTTCAGTCCAAACAAGAGGAGTTGAACATCTCCTTCCATAAAGAGCTTCACAAAGAGCCATTCCTATACTGGACTGATAACTATTATTATAAGCAAACTCAACTAATGCTAGGTGATCTTCCCATAATCCACCAAAGTCAATAACACAAAGATGTAAGAGATCTTCCAAGATCTGATTAACACATTCAGTCTGACCATCAGTCTGGGGATGAAAAACAGTACTCAATGCTAAATTCGTCCCCAAGTCTTGCTGAGCTATGAACCAAAATCTAGAAGTAAATCTACTATCTCTATCAGAAATTATATAGTTCGGTGTACCATGAAGGAGGATGATCTCTTTAAGATAAGGCTTAGCTAACTTCTTAACAGGATCGGTCTGACGAATAGCTAGGAAATGAGCTAATTTAGTGAGTCTATCGACAATCACCCAAATAGAGTCAGAACCATATCTACTCTTAGGCAAACCTATAATGAAGTCCATGGAGATATCGGACCACTTCCATTCAGGAATATCTAAGAGTTTAAGAAGTCCACTAGGCTTCTGGTGTTCAGCCTTAACTAAGGAATAGGGATGGCACTTAGAAATGAAAATAGCTATATCCTGTTTCATGCCAGACCACCAAAATGATTGCTTGAGATCTTGATACATCTTACAACTACTATGGTGCACAATATAGCCAGAGTTATGAGATATTGTAACTGTAAGCTTTTAAAAATCTGGAAAATCACACCTTTGGCATCAAGATGTAATTAAGATCTCTTGCCACTTTTAATATCTGAAACTAATTGAGAATAAGAAGAATCTTCTTTCTGAGCTTCAATTATCCTTGATCAAAGAGATGACTCAGACTGAATAGTACATAACAAATTGCATAAATCAGTAGATCTGATCAAATTTATATTCAATCTTTCAAAGTCCTTGACCAAAGAATCATTGCAACAGAATGAAAACAAATCTACCTTACGACTTAGGGCATCAGCTACTAGATTAGCTTTACCTGGATGATAAATTATTTCTAAGTCGTAATCACAAATCAGTTCTAACCACCTACGCTAATAGTAGTTAAGTTCTTTTTGAGTTTAGATGTACTTTAAACTCTGATGATCAGTGAACATTTCACACTTAACTCCATACAAGTAGTGTCTCTAAATTTTAAGAGCAAAAACTACACCTGCAAGTTCTAAATCATGCACAGAATAGTTTCTCTCATTTAGTTTTAATTTCCTTGAAGCATAAGCTATAACATGTTGATCTTGCATTATGACACATCCCAGTCCTACTCTAGAGGCATTAGTATAAACTTGAAAATCCTTTCCATCTTAAGGGAACATTAAGACTGGTGCAAAAGTTAATAGTTGTTTCAACTTCTGGAATGCTTCTTCACAAGAAAGATTCCATATGAAGGGAATTCTTTACGAGTCAATTGAGTTAACAAATTTGCTATTAGGGAGAATCCATAAGCAAATCTTCTGTAATATCCTGTAAGTCCTAGAAAATTGTGAATTTCAAACATAGATTTGGGTTGAACCCATTCTTATACGGCTTGGATCTTCTTTTGGTCAACTTTAATACCTTCAGCATCTATTACATGGCCTAAGAATGCCACTGGATTGAGCCAAAAACCCCGATACCGGCTATCACCTCGGGTCGGTCTAGCTCAGGTTCACACTTTGAAAACTTAGCATACAACTTATACTCTCTTAAAAGAATTAGGACAGCACAAAAATGATCCTCATGATCATCAACTGACTTGAAATAAATCAGGATGTCGTCAATGAAGACTATTACAAATTGATCAAGGTAAGGCTTTAGAATATGCTGCATTAGGTTCATGAAAATAGAAGGGGCATTTCTCAGTCCAAAAGACTTGACAAGAAACTCATAGTGCCCATAACGAGTCCTAAATGTAGTCTTAGGAATATCTTTATCCTTAACTCGTATCTGATAATATCTTGTTCTCCAGTCAATTTTGGAAAAGACTTTTGCTCCAGCTAATTGATCGAACAAGCCATCAATTCTTGGAAGAGGATACTTGTTCTTCACCATCACCTTATTGAGTTCACGATAATCTATACACAATTACATGGATCCATCCTTTTTCTTAACAAAAAGGACAAGGGCTCCCCAAGGTGACATGCTAGGGTGCACAAAGCCATTTTTTAACTATTCTTTTAACTGCTCATGAAGTTCTAGAAGTTCTTTTGGTGTCATACTATATGGAGCTTTGGATTTAGGTTGAGTTCCTATAATTAACTCAATAGAGAAATCTACCTCTCTCATCAAAGGTAGTCCAGGTAATTCATCTGGAAAAATATCTAGAAACTCATTTACGATAGGGGTATCCATTATATCATTTTCTTCTTCCTCTTTACCAATTAAAGTTACCAACACAGCGAAGCAACCCTTACTAATTAGGCGCTCGACTTCATGAGCATTTATTAATGATGCCATTAGACCAAGTTTGCCTACAAAGACTTTTAGTTTTCTCCCTACTTAAAGAGAAACTTTCTTTCTATAATAATCTATTATAGCATTGAATTTCTCTAACTAATCCATTCCTAAAATTATATCAAAATTGACAATTGGCATAATAATAAATTTGGAGGGAAAGAATTGATTGCTAATGGGGATGTCTACCAAACATAATTTATTTGTTGTTATTTCAGCACCTGATGGCATTTGCACATTCAATGCATTACTCAGATTGAAAGGTTGAAAATTTAAGAAAAATGCACAATCCTCTGATATGAAGGAGTGACTAGCACTCGTATCAAAGAGAGTTTCACATAGCTGATTCTTAATTAATAAAGTTCCTATGATATGAAAGAAAGGAAAATTCAACTACTGCACATCTAATTAAAGCAAATAGTATATGAAAATAAATGCATTAAAAATGAAAAGCATTTAATGAAAGCTTTAAATATAAAACGTACCAGTCATGACATCACTCTCATCTTTAGCGATGGAAGTAGAGAGAGCATAGACTCTGGGTATGGCTGAGGATTGAGCAATAGTTTTGCCCTTATCAGCACAATTTACTTGCCCATGCCTTTGGGCCTGTGATGAGACTTTCTTCTTATCATGAATATTTCCACCCGTAAGAGAGGGCATTAGTGCGGGGAGCAGAGCCTTAGTGTTATAGGGTGCGGCGCCCCGCACCCTTAATCCACCAAAGAATTAGATTAAGGGTGGGGTGTCACTCTGGCTAACCCCTCACTTATCATTGGATTAGGATAGTCTCCACAATCCACCTGATTAGGGAAGGATTAACACATAATCAAACTAACAGTCATTGTATAAGTAAATAAACAGAGTGCGGAAGCGATTTAAGGAAATGAAAACCATCCAAGTATCACAAAACAAATAGGAAAAATAAATAGAACTCAGAATATTAGTATACAATCCAAAATCACTGTCAATAGTACCTATATTATTACATAATTTAAAATGTTTAAATTGAATGAAAAATCACTCGTCCTCACTTGGAGTAAAAGGGGCTAGACGGCAGCTTCTTCCACGGGTTCCTCCTCTGGGTAAGGCTCCACACCTAACTCCTACTCGTCTAACTGAAAGGAGTCTGCGATTATCGGTTTCACAATGTAGGGCCCCAGCCAAAGAAAAGAAAAATCTGATTAGATAATTGTCTAAGTACATTTTAAGCTGATGAATTATTATAAGTGTTAAGTAATATCACCATTTGACAACATCTAAGCAACATATATATATATATATATATATATATATATATATATTTATGAAAAGGAGTGGCAAGCAATACAAAAGAAACAGGGAAGCTATAAATCATCATTTATAACTTAAGCAAAAAAAAAGAAAGAGGCTGAGACATGCCTCGCATACAAACTAAGCAAGGAAGGGCATATAAATATACATAACTGTCATGTGCTGTAAGAAAAGTTCTATATCCTAAATATGCTGGTGATCAACAGAAAACATGCCAATTAAAATAAATAACTCAGCAGTGGTACATATAAATAACGGTAAGGTTCTAACATCCTAAAAATATATATAAAGCAGTACCAGGAAATAGCTGACTGAATAAAAATACTGAAAAGTAAACAACAACAACTATATATAAAACCATATATGTACAATCTGCCATACAAAAAAGAGCTACACTAGCTCACCAAATAGGGCTGACGATCTTAGCACCAGTACGGCTAGGGCGGTTACCAACACGATACAGCTAAGGCAACATCAGTCAACGAGAAAGCCCCTAACACAGTACGGCTAGGGAGGTTCCTAGCACGATACGGTTAGGTCACCAATAGGCATACCCGAAAGATCCTAGCACCAGTATAGTTAGGGTAGTTCCTAGCACGATACGGCTAGGGCAACAATCGGTATGAGCAAAAGAACATTGAGAGGCAGCTCAAACACATCAAATCATTATCTTCTTATTAATTACTTTAATATTTTCACAAGGAATCTAAGGAGTCTCCATATTTTCCTAACAGTTTATTCATGCATCAAATGTCTTGTATGATATGCTCAAGGAAATATGGCACAAAAGTACAAGGAATGTGTAAGTAACAAAGTATCAAAGTAAGCAAGGGACTCTACTTAACATGGTGATATCATTTGTTTTCTAATTAACCATCTAACTATTCAAGTTACACAAGTTCAGGATCACCATTTTCTTACTATCGAGTGTAACCCAGAAGTTCATCCTTATAAGTTAAAAAGGATTAGAACTGATCAAGTTCCAATCTAGTTCAATCAGATAGATGACTACGAGTTAAATAAATGAATCATACGTCATAGTTTTGTAAATTTAGACATTCTAACTAAGATCTGATCAAGATCTTCTAAACCTATAGTTATGGATTAAACACTATAAAAATTAGGTTTAATCACATAATCCAAAGGATACGACCTAAGTTCTAAGTTTTATTCTATTAGTGATCTACTAGTTATGGCAAATCCTATTAAGTAATCAAACTTAATAGGATGTATCTCCTATCTTAAATCTAAAGTTAAAAGACAAAATAATCAAAATGAGTTGTAAAATAAAAGAAAGTATAGAAACTAATAAAACCAAGGTTTTACCCATTGGGTAACCTAATTTACCCATTGAATGAATTCTAACCTATGATCTAGTCCTAGTCTCAAGAAAGGTCCTTAAGGTGTAGTGCTTAAGACTTAATAGAGATTATTAGAATCTAACTTAAGGATTGATTTTACTCACTTGACTGATATTAAGAAGATTATAACACTGGTGTTAGGGTTCTGGAATGTTATACAAGGGGTAGGGGCACTTAACTCAAACTTAGGGCAAAATGACCATTTTGCCCCTACTTTAAGGGTCAAAAAGTCAACTTTTGACATAGTGGTCAGAATTTATTTCTCTTAGATCCAATTGATTCCTTACTATCTAACTTGAAAATAGATAGTAAGTACGCCTAAGTCGGGCGAGAAACGGTCAAGTTATGACCAAAATAAGGCTAGGGGTAATTTGGTCATTTACCTAAATTTTCAGGGTTCATATCCTAAATATTATTTTGTTATAATGACGACATTGAAATTCTAGGCTGGCTAGCATCTTGAATTTTCCAATTTTGAGTCGATTTGATGAAGTTATGGCCGTTTGAAGTTTAGGGGCATTTTGGTCATTTTCACTAAAGTCAACCCTAAATTCTAGGGTTGACTTTTTATCTTGATGTCTGAATGAGAAAACTAATACTACTACGGTGATGGGGCCGCTCTCCTGAGCATTTTAAGACCCATATTGACTATGTTTCGATAACCGGGTAAGAAGTTATGAGGTTCTAAAGAGGTCCTAAAATGTTACTCATACGTACCCCGAAATAAATTTTTACATTATTTTCTTTGAATCCTTATATTTTTCTGAGTATTTTAAGACCTATATTGGCTATGTTTGGATCATCCTACAAAAAGTTATTAAACTTCTAAGATTTACTATTCAAAAATATAATTCGATTTATTTTACTATTCATTTATTCAAATTGTATTATTTTACTGTTCATCCCTAAAGTTTTTATATAGAATTTCTGAAATTATAAATCCTTAATTAATCTGTGATTAATTAGGCTTAATTACTAATTAACATTAATTAATCTATTATTTAATTAATTTAATTATATTTATTAATATTTTTATTGTAGCAAAATAATTAGCACTAATCACCTTTTTAATTAGCCATAATTATCTGTTAATACTTAATTAAAAATAATTAATTAGGTTTTACTGTTCAATGATAATTAATTAACATAATTACTGTTTAGGGTTTAATTAACATTTAATTAACCATAATTAATCTCTAATTATACTTAATTAACTAAAGTTACTGTTCAAAAGTAATTAACACTAATCATAACTTAATTAACCACTAACTGTAATTAATTAAGGCTAAATAGTAATTAATTAATAGTAATTTAATTAAATTTTAATTAACAGACAGTGGGCCCCACTGGACACGTGGCACTGCCAGAGGCTGCCACGTGGCACTGTGGGTCCCACAGGGGCGGAGTCAGCTCGGGTGACTGGGCAGTGGGCCACACCTGACACGTGGCACGGCCAGAGGCTGCCACGTGGCACTGTGGGCCCCATGGGGAGCTGAACCGCCGCGGTTTGACCGGGCGGTGGGTCCCACATGCCACGTGGCGGGCCCAGCGACGGTCACGTGGCGCTGTGGGCCCCACTGGGGAGCCGGACCGCCGTGCAGGGCTCGGGCTGTGGGCCCCCCACATGCCACGTGGCGTGCCTAAAGGCTGCCACGTGGCCTGGTGGGCCCCACGGCTGAAGCCGAAGAGCCGCGAGGCTCGTCGTGTGGGCCCCACGTGACACGTAGCGAGCCCGAAGGCTGCCACGTGGCCTGGTGGGCCCCACCCGCTGCTTACGCAGACCCGACCCGGATTAGTGATTGGGTGATTAATTTCATTAATCACTCATTAATCACACTAAACCCTAATTAAGCCATAACTTAGCTAAATGGAGTCCAAATTGAACCTACCACTAGTCATTAGAATCAGTGGATCAATTGTGACTTATATCCACTAAAATTATTGAATTTGGACACCAAATGACAAAGTTAGGGTTTTTGACCCTTAATTAAGAATCCTTAATTACCCTTTAAAACCCTAGAACTTGTATTGGCTATAACTTAGCCAATACACATCAGAATTTGATGACTTTTGATTCTATAGAAACCTTAGAGAATAACCTTTAATAAATTGACAGAAAAATTATATGTCATTAGGGTAAAATTACCCAATTGCCCTTATAGGTCAAATTCCTTAATTTGACCCTATAAGGCTTAATACTTAACCAAAATTAGAGAAATTACTGTCTAAACTCATATTAGACAGTAAGTAATCTTTTCACATCATTAAAATTCAGAATTTAATGCTAATTCATAAAGATGAGATTTAGACCCTTAAGGAGGGGTAAAACGGTCTTTTTGCCCAAAATTAGGGTTTAATAAAATTTAAACTTAATTTCATCTCTAAATCATATCAAGTAGTAATTAAAGTAATTTAAACTATAATTTAAATAATTCTAAGCTTTAGATTAGAAAATTGAAGAAAAACCCTAAGTTAAGTCTTAAATAAAATTTAAATAAATTATTAAAGAAATTTCACTTTTTTTGAACTTCTTAGATCATCCTTTATGTCTTATAATCTTAGTTAGGATGTGTGTCTGAGTGATACTCTTAGTATCTAAGAGCTTTAATTCCTAGGATTAGGATTAGATCTTAGGTTAAAATTCATCTAATGGGTAAAATGGGTTACTCATTAAGCTGAAACCTTGGTTTTACTAGTTTATTAGATTTTTCATAGTTTATTAAATGATTATTTGGTCTTTTAACATTAGAATTAGGATTAGAAATCTATCCTATTAAATTTGACTTAATTCAATAGGATTTTCCTTAACCTTTAATCAGTAAGATGGGATTGAACCTTAGTCCTTTAAGATAGCCTTGTGATTAAGAATTAAACTTCATTCTTTGAATTTGATTCTTAATCCTTTAAACCTTGATTTGGCTAATCAAGATTTATTTGGGATTTATAAAAATAATAAACTTAGGACGATTGATTTACTTATTTAATTTTGTAAGCGACATTTGATTCACTTATAATTAGGATGTAGCTAATCCTAATTATGTTCAACCAGTAGGTTCATGATTCTAAGTTACAGACAGTGTAGGAATTGAGGATTCTGAATTTTATGTAACTTAGAGTAGTTAGAACGTTTAAATTAGAAAACAGATGATGTCACAAGTTTGTATAGTGCTATTTGTAAATTCTTTTATTTGAACTGTCATGCTTTCCTTGTTATTTGAGCCTTTTTATACCTTGAGACATACTTAAATACTTGTTACTTACTTTATATCAAACTTTGAGTTTCATTCACATTTCATTTGCATAATTTTAAAATAAACATTAAATAAACAATATTTTACTTGTGATTTATGTTTTATTTAACCTGCCACTTAGTATGACTTACTTTAGGACTACTTTTGCCTAGGGAATTTCCCCTATGGTACTTTACTTTGGCATTGGGATGTTTCTCCTATTTGCTCTTTAGATACTTTATGGATTTACTTTAGGATCTGGGATGTTTCTCCTAGATGCCTCTTTTGGATGAACTTTACTTTAATCTGGAATGTTTCTCCTAGATTACCAGACGGACTTTACTTTTTGGCAGACTAAGTAAGAATATCTCACAAGTATAATAAATTAATAAACATTACTTACATTTACATTTCAGACATTTTACAGTATCTTACATACTTTCCTTACATTTCAGACTTACTTTATCTTACTATTTCAGTATACTTTTCTTTCTTTCATATTTTTTTCATTTTCTGCAGTTCCTTTACATTTAAGAACTTTTTTGTATTCAGCCGTTTTACCTATTTGAGAGCATGTTAGGATGCTAGTCTTATACTTTCAGTACAGTACTTTTACTTATACTATACTGGCATGTTAGTTTGATCGTATTCTTTATGAATTTTCTTTGTACTTAGTAGATTTATTTGTGTACTTTACTTACCTTGTTTTGCAGCCTCATTTGAGGTATGTTGCTACCTCAATACTTGTTCTTCTTTTCTTTGTGCTTTACTGCTATATTATGCTTAATCTTAGTTGTGATGTCATTAAAATGCATTAAAATTCATTACCTTAAAATGTACTTAGACATTTTGTCTAACAAGATTTTTATTTTGTTGGCTGGGGCCCTACCATTATGAAACTGATAATGGTAGATTTTGAGCTTTTTGAAGAGATAGAGCCTTCTGAGCAGCAGATCCAGGAGGAGGTCCAGACTACTGGGGACCTTAGTCTATTTACTAGCTTGTTTTACTTTATATTGTGACGATGAGAGACTCTTTTCTTTTCAGCCTTTAAATTTTAAACTTTTGTAATAATACAGAGCTTTGTACTTTACTTCCTGCATTGTATATATATATTATGAGCTGGATGTCTTGTATTATAATATGGATGCTTACTTCAGTTGTTATTTTTCTTCCGCACTCTGATACTCATTAAGTGATTGTTAATCTTTATCTTATTCGGAAAAGCATCTCTTTTTCTTAAGATTGGATTGGAGTCCTAAATTCCAACCTAATATTAAGTTTAAGATGTGCTTAGTGACGACCACTCCTTAAGCCTTGTGATTAGAAGGGGTGGCCGCCACATGCAGCATATCCTTAAATCGTGTATCGATGTGTTCATCATCGTTTTCATTGACGACATCCTAATCTACTCGAAGTCAGCTGCTGAGCATGAAGGGCATCTACGTATCATTCTAGAATTATTAAGAGAGAATAAACTTCTTGCTAAGTTTTCTAAGTGCGAGTCTTGGCTCAAGTCCGTGGCCTTTCTAGGTCATGTGATTGATGCTGAAGGCATTAGAGTAAATCAAAAGAAGATCCAAGCTGTTTAATAGTGGGTTCAACCTAAAACTGTAACAGAGATCCACAATTTCTTAGGACTGGCTGGTTATTACAGAAGGTTCATTCTTGGATTCTCTCTAATTGCTTCATCATTAACTCAGTTAACTAGAAGAGACATTCTGTTCATCTGGAGCACAGCCTGTGAAGAATCATTTCAAAAGTTGAAGCAGTTAATGACTTTTGCTCCTATTCTAGTACTACCTTGTGAGGGTAAGGATTTTCAAGTTTATACTGATACCTCTAAGGTGGGACTTGGTTGTGTTCTGATGCAAGATCATCGCATAATAGCCTATGCCTCTAGACAGCTTAAGCCTAATGAGAGGAATTATCCTATGCACGATTTTAAACTTGCAGGGGTAGTTTTTGCTCTTAAGATCTGGAGACAATACTTATATGGAGTTAAGTGTGAGATGTTTACTAATCACCAAAGCTTAAAGTACATCTTCACCCAGAAAGAACTAAATTGCCATTAGCATAGGTGGCTAGAGTTACTTTGCAACTATGATTTGGAAATCCAATACCATCCAGGTAAAGCTAACATTGTAGCTGATGCCCTTAGTCGTAAAGCGACTTTATCTTCCCTTTGTTGCAATGAATCCTTGATCGAAGACTTTGCCAGATTGAATCTTGAGCATATTAGTTTAGCTGGTTTAGGCACTTTACTATTTGCTATTCAGTCAGATGATTCCGTGAGATCTAAGATTATTGAAGCTTAGAAGGAAGATTCGAGTTATTCCGCGTTAGTTTCTGAAATTGTTAGTGGCAAGAGATATAAATTACTTCTTGATGATAAAGGTGTTGTATTTCAGAAGTCCAAATTATGGATTCCAAAAAGCTTACAGTTATAAATACATAATTCTGGCTATGCAGTGCACCCCGGTAGTTGTAAGATGTATCAGGATCTCAAGCAATCATTTTGGTGGTCCGGCATAAAACGGGATATAACTATTTTCATTTCCAAGTGCCATCCTTGTTCCTTGGTCAAGGCCGAACACCTGAAGCCTGGTGGACTTCTTAAACGCTTAGACATTCCTGAATGGAAGTGGTCTGATATCTCTATGGAATTCATTGTAGGTTTGCCTAAGAGTAGATCTAGTTCTAATTCTGTTTGGGTGATAGTCGATAGACTCACCAAGTCAGTTCATTATCTAGCTATTCGTTAGACAGATCCAGTTGAGAAGTTAGCTAAGCTTTATATTAAAGAAATTGTTTGTTTGCATGGTACACCGAACATTGTAGTTTCTGACAAAGACAGCAGATTCACTTCTAGATTTTGGTCAGCTGATCAGCAAGACTTGGGGACGAGTTTAGCGTTGAGTACTGCTTTCCATCCCCAGACAGATGGTCAGACTGAGCATGTAAATCAGATCTTGGAAGATCTCTTGCATCTTTGTGTTCTAGATTTCGGTGGATCATGGGAAGATCATTTAGTGCTAGTTGAGTTCACCTACAACAACAGTTATCAGCCCAGTGTTGGTATGGCTCCTTACAAAGCTCTTTATTGAAGGTGGTGTACAACTTCAATTACTTGGATTGAAGTAGGAGACTTTCAACTTTATGGTTCCGAGTTAGTAAAAGAAACTAATAAGAAAGTTCAACTGATCAAGTGCAAGATGACTGCAGCTCAAGATAGATAGAAGAAATATCATGATGCTCGTCATCATCAGTTGGAGTTCCAAGTAGGCGATAGAGCTTATCTTAAAGTTAGTCCGATGCGTGGTGTGCAGAGATTCGGCGTGTCTCAAAAGTTGAGTCCAAGGTATTTGGGACCCTTTGAAGTGATTACGAGAATTGGAATATTTGCTTACAGATTGGAGTTGCTAGAAGATTTCTTGGTTGTACATAATGTGTTCCACATTTTATCACTAAGAAGGTGTTTACTAGATCCAAGTCAGCAAGTTCAGATACCTGAAATAGAACTGCAACCTAATCTGACTTTCGTCATTAAACCTGTTGCGATTCTAGGGCGAGATACAAGCAGTTGAGAAACCACAGCATTCCTATGATCAAAGTCCACTAGCAGAATTATCCAGCCAGTGAAGCCATGTGGGAGAAAGAAGAAGATATGCTAAAAAAGTTCCCAAAATTATTTTCTTAATCAGGTAGATTTAGTTCTTTTAATTTCGTTAAGTTTCTTTAGACTTTCTTCGTGTATTTCAATTTCCTTATTTTCATTGGTTGTGTGTCATGGGAGACACTCTTTATAAGAAGGGGAGTCTGTAACAACCCTAGTGTTGTTACCCATCAATTACTGATCTAACTGACTCTAATCCTTTTCCACTAGTCTTATAATAGTATTAAGAGTCTCCAATTTAAATTTCGTGTGATTTGGAAATCATTTGGCAATTTCTAACATTTCCTGGTTTTCTGATAATTCTGAGAATGTCTAATTTATTTAGATCTCAGAAATGAAAATGGAGTCCACCATTGGACTCACCACACCCAAATTAGCTATGGGTGGTATTTTGGAAGTGTTTGGAAGTTGTCGAATTTTTCCCAAATATTTTAATAATATTTATTTACCTATAAAATTAAGATAATTAAATTGGCCTCCGATCAAAAATCTAATTGCATTTTTGGGTTCCTCACACCTTAATTAGGTAAGGGTGAATTTTTGAGATTTTTCAGAGTGCATTTAGTTATTTAAATATTATTAATAAAAAGGGTATAATTAATTAAATAATTAAAGTAATTAAATTAATATATTAAATATAACGTAAATTATTCTAGTATTTAAATTTTTTGACCGCGCAGATCCTGTGCGCGAGTCCAACGCACGGGACAGCCGCACGGCTAGATCCTAACCATTGCACATTTTAGGGTAGGATCTGACGGCTAAGAATTGATCCGTGAGATCTGGCCATTGGATCGAAAGTTTGATCCGACGGCTCAGATCAAACCATGTACATCTTCTTCGCACGATCCTCTGTGATGCCAGGTAAAGGACCGTCCAGCCCTCCAGCTGGACTCTCCTCGGCTCATACCTCCATTCTTCCTACTCAACTCATTTTTTATCATCCTAAAGCTAAGCGGGAGCTCTAGGCTGCACTTTTCATCTTCCTCCAGTGCTCGATGCTAGACATCTAAACCTAACCCTAACCAGCGTATTGAACCTCCAGTTACCCATCCATTTAACTTCTCCTTAATTTGATTAAACAATTATATTCAGCGTGTTTTGGAGAATCGATCTGAATCTAGATCAAACTCGATCGATTTAGCTTTAGCCTAAATCGATCGAGTTTAAGCAATGGGAATAAGGGTTCCGTCTTGTGAGAGCTAGGGCATCATTTAACCCCCTCCCTAGGCATCGTCTGAACTTGATTTTTTGCTAGGGTGAACGACCTCGGCAAGATCTTCTCGCTGGTGTGCGGGTCGCACCCAGAGACTGCCTGAATCAGGTTCGACGGTAAACCATAATTCCCAACCCTTCGGCTCTTCCTTTGGGACGAAGCGGTCCAAACTGCGATTGTGTTGGTCTGGGTTTCTATATTAGACAGGCGCGGTTCGATAGCCGACGTGTGCATTTATGTCATGGGACCCGCGTCGACACGCGTCTTCCTCGTATGTCGTCGCATGTCTCACGGCGCATAAATCCTGGGGCTCTGCTAGCCGTCCATTCCCCGCTTTTAGCGCCCTAAATTTCAGTGCCTAAAATTCTGTGTCCTTCATTGATTGCTGTGCTATGATTGATTAAATGATTGGAATTAAATTCCTAATGATTAATTACTTAATTTCATTCAATTAATAACTTTACAAATAATGATCCAAATAATATAATATTATATACCATTTTGATCACAAAAATGAGTAGATCAATAATATGCATTTTAATTTCTATTTTGATAATTATTTTGATTCATCAATATTTAGGATTAATTAATTAATTACAATTTAATATTCATATGGCCTAATTGATCATTTGAGATCCAAATTAAATGATCAAATAGTCTATTTCACTCAAAAAAATGTGAGGAACAATAATATGAAATAAATTTTAACATTTGAAGCCTAATTTCTTAATCACTTTTTAACCTAATTAGGAGTCATTAAAATCTTAATTTTTCCAAAGTTGTCCAAAATTGACATACTTAGTGTCATTCTTCTCCTTATGCTATAAAGATTTCATTTATATATAAATCATTTCTATTGGACAACAATTTAGGATTTTAAGTTTTTGACTCTTAGTGTTATTGTGATTATTTCAAATTCCTAGATAGCATGTTTTAGGCTTTATAAAACCCTAGGAGAACTAATATGTTACATTTATTATCTCTCTTACTAATTAGATTATATTAATATGAGCTTAGTTCTCAACTTTCTAATTATATGAATTAATTATCAAGTGCTTAATTCACCTTTCAACCCTAAGGTAGAAACCCAAGGATTGATTTGCAATTGATCTATAGTTGATCCCTAGATCTATTAGTTATAACCATTAATAATAGATAGTCTTAATGCTTTAGTATTAGTAGATTTGTGAATCAACTAGATCTAACTTTAATGATTATGTTAGAACTTAGTTTATTCATCCTAATCCCTAAAGCTTCTTCTTAATTATTTTAGTAATAGTAATCCCTAATTTACTTAGATCAGTTTAGGAATCCTATTGAATTCCTTAAACACCAACTAATAGTATCCTTAGTACTTGTAGTTCTTAAGTCCTATTAATTACTTACCTTAAACCTTACCATTACTTATAATAAAGCTAGATTAACATTTGATTGATTAGGTCCTTCAAACTACAACCTAGCTAGTGAACCCTAGTGAACCTTATTGGTTCTGTCTTAGTTTTAATCTATTAAGTTAGATATTTTCCTATCTTTATCTCTTCCTACTAAACACCTAAACATTGATTTAATTATTGTAATTAGATCTTGTAGTTTAGCATGAGATTAAGAGCTAGTTTCTAATAATAACAATTATACTTATAAATTATTTTGTCACATCATATTAATTGAATTGAATCTACTATTTTCAAAATCCCAATAACTACTATATTATAATTAATTGAGATTAATATCTTAAAGTTAATTGGGAGCTTAATAAGCTCCAATCATTAAGTAGATCATTAAAATTAGATAACTTTGGATATCACTTAGTTACAATTATTGATTTTCCTTGAATGCTTGCTTAGCTTTGAACTTTTTTATTTGAATCATTCATATAAGATATTGTACATGAATAAAACTTTCACATTAAATTATTAGGGGTCTATATGGTGGATCGGTCTAGGGCAGACTAAAATTGGTGTAATAAGGAGATCTCACATTCTTAGAGCGTGAATGTGAGTGTTTTAGGTAGACTCAACTTTTCCTTAGTTGTTAAGCAGACGTGTTTAACTCCTCATTTCATTCTGAATATGCCCACAGAATGAGTACAAATTAAATTAATTTCAATTAATAAACATGTGAGATCTTTAATCTTATAGATTATTAAGGTTCACCATAGCTTTTAGTTATGTTACTTTCCATAGTTCTAGACTATGTAAATTCTTAGACTAATAGTCAAAGATCTTCTTCTAATTTTATTACTATGCATTTTCTATTATTTAGAACTGTACTTTACTTATTTACAGTTTATTTAGATTATAGTGAAGGTTATATAATTTTATTTAAATGCTTCATTGTTGATTTTCCTTACTTAGCATAAGTTCATTTGAACATATACATGCTTTACTTTATTTACTTTCATATACACATTAGTTTATTTCTAACCTATTTAGGATGCTTTTACCCTTGCATTTTTGTACGCTAGGATGTATACTTAAGTGAGTATTCTAACTCACTTGTTTTTCCTACTTACTCTCCCTTACTTGTATGCTTATCATATTGCACCTATGCTTGTGCTTACTTTGTAACTAGAAATGTGATACCCAATTATAACAATAACATGTTTAGCCAATCTTAAATTGTACTTAGACTATTTAGTCTAACCAAATTTTCTATTCTTTTGGCTTTGCCCTATCACATTTAAATATCAAAATATGATAAATCAAGTGCAGTTGGAGGCTAGTGGAGCTGGACTAAGTGCTAAAAACTAAAAACTGCTTTCTCCTATCATATATTATAAATTCATAGCTTATTATAAATTGCAAAGTGAGCTATTAGATTTCTTCCTTTTATTTTCAATTTAATGTTAGTTTGTAATAATATCATTTACTTTAATTTTACTACACTTGTTGGAGCTTAGAATATATAAAATTCTTGTGATGAATGAATGGATGTATGTATTGAATGGATGAATTGTTATATTTATATAAAATTTGTATTATAATTAAGTCTTTAGTTGTATATTTACTTAGAATGTTAAATTAGAATTAGTTGTATATTCATTTGTTTATAGAATTGGAATTTAGTTTCTTATCTAAATAATAATCCTTTCATGTATATATGTGAGTATTGAATGTGGTGATAAAACAAACCTTAGGGTAGACAATTATTACACATGTGATTTTCTCCCTTTAAACTTTTAGAATTGTAAATGAGCAATCCTATGAAATGGGTTGAACTCTATTTTAGAATTATAAATGAGCAATCCTATGAAATGGATTGAACTCTATTGTAAAATTAGAAATTAGCAATCTTATAAAAAGTATTGAACTCTATATTAGAATTGGAGTTAAAATGGGTTGAATGCATGTTAGTTTAGGTTGTCTTTTCTTTACAAATATAACTTCCATTGGAAAGGAAGTCTTGCATGTCTTCCTTGCAGGTGTCTCAGGAGACTCTGCTGAAATTTTTAAGAAAATTTAAACTTAAAATAATTTGACAAAAATGTAGACATTTAACTCACATGTCAATTACTCACTAAATATTTAGAAATTCATGTTTAAGATTGCAAGTATTTATTTCAATCATTTTAAATTACAAACTCATGCCTTCTTACTTATATCACAAGCTTAGTCATATTTCATTCTCATCTCTTAAATCCATTTATTACAATCTTACTTATAAATTACTAAATATCATTCATAATTTCCCTTCCATCTTAACTTAAGACCATCTTCTAAATCCTTGGCCAAACACATTATCTAATGATTTGGATTAGCTTTCTTCTAATCTAGTATTAGGTATTGTGGTGACATATCAATATTGAGTTAAGCGATTCTCAATATTTGGGTCGCCACAATTTAGGCGTAGAAAAGCTAGGAGAAATGCATCAACTACCGGGGCTGGAGTAGGTTGTAGTGGAGCAGAAATTGCCTTAGAGGCAAGAACAAGAGTTTTCGATAATGTAAGATAAGGAGGAAGTAAGACTTGTGAGGATTGCGGTAGGATAGGTGAAGGGAAAGGAGAAATAGGAGATAGTTGAGAAGGATTGCTTGTGGAAAATTCGTTCTGACGCTTTTGTCTAGGCCTTTATGCTGGTTTTAAATTACCCCATAATTTGCCTCATCTCTTCTTGAAGAGATGGGTTACTTGATTCAACATCCTTCACTATTGAGGAAGAAGGATCTGCTTGATCTGGATTCATTCTTCTTCTAAATAAGGAAAATAATTTGAATTCAGAATAAATAGAAAAGGAAACTCCTCATGAAGTTCTTTAAAAGTTCGTAGTACTTAGAAAGAGTACACAAAATTGTTTGGAAATAAAGCTTACAAGTCATAAATGACTTTGAAAGGAATAGATATGTATTCTAGTTCAGACTCTAAATTATTTTTCTTAGATTCAATTACTTAATTCAAATAAGATTTAATCAATTATTGAATTTGAAGTTCATTCACTTTCCTAAAGTGACACTCTTTAAGTACTTTTACCTTTCTGTGTTGTTTCCTAGGATGAGTGGATATCTCTTCTTAACTTAATGTTCTCAACCTTAGCTCTAATACCAACTGTAACGATCCCAATAATTGGATAGGAGATTAATCCAAATATTTGGATGTTACCTTAGCACCCAACACTCGATTAGAAGAAAACAAATCAAGTATACATGCTAAGTGGCCAAGTCACTTTATGAGTAGTTGTTAAGTTAAAATAAAGTTTGCAAATAAATGCAAAAGAAGATACATTATAAGGAGATTCATGTAAATACAACATTGCAAGTATTTTCAATATAAGCAATTAGAATAATCCATTCATTCATCCCAAGCAGTTATAAAATAGTAAATATAACACAAATTATTTAAGAGTGTGTAAAAGTAACTTGAGCAAACTCAAGCTATTTATAATTTAATTATTATAAACCTTTTAAAAATAAGAGTAGTAGATAGTAAGTCAGTCACTCTCTCACTTATAACAAAAATATAAGTAAGCAATTCTAAATTAAGCGGAAGCAAAATTCTTTATAAGCCCTTCAAGCACTTGGACCTGCATTACCTGAATCAAAGGGCCCTTAATCTATCATATTTTAGTATTTAAATATGATAGCAAAAAGCCAAAGAAAAAAAAAAAGTGCCGTTAGATTAAACAATATAAACACATTTTAATATTGGCTATATTTTTAAATTGATAAGATATCACAAATATAATTTATAATTTAAACTATGCAGCAGAGCTATTAAAGCTGTCAAGTATGGAGAAAAGAATTAAGTATAACTGTAAAGGAGACAGTATAAAATAAGTTGAGTAAAAATACTTACTCATATATAAATCCTAGTCTGCATCCAAAATTGGTAAGGGAAACCACCCAAAAAGGCTAGAAACTACTATATGCATTAAAGTAAATGAATTGAAAGTAATACATGTTCAATAAAATTTATGCTAAGTAAGCAATGAAATACAGTGAATCATTAAATGAAACTAAGCAACATACACTATATTTAAATTTAATTGAAGTAAGCAATACACAATATTGGAAATAGAGAGTAAAAATCATTGGAAATAAAAAAGTATCTTAGATTCTTAATCTAAGATAAACATAGCCTAAGACTATGAAAAGTAAGCATAACTAAACAGTTATGAAGAGATCTTACAATCAATAAGATTGTAAAAGAACTCTTATATTATTTATTAAAGTTATATTTAGAAGCTATCTCATTCTGCGGGAGTATTCAACAGAATGGGACGAGGAGTTAAGCCCGTCTGCTTAACTAGATACAGTGGGGAGGTCGAACATTAACATTTACCCTCTCTAAAATGTGAAGTCCTATTATAAGCGCTATCTTTCTTATTTAAATTTGCCATAAGGCATTCCCCTTAAAGTTTTATGAAAATCTTTATTTATGCACAATGATATTAAATGAATGTTCAAGGAAAAAGGGTCAAGGCTAAGCAAGCATTCAATAAATTTTAATAATTGTAAACTATATGATATCCTTTTTGTTATCTAAACTTTAATAATCTACTTAATGATTGGAGCTAATTGAGCTCCATATTGACTTATAGATATTGATCTTTAAGTTAATTTTGATAAAAAGTAGAAGGAAGATAAGTTTGGAAAAATAGTATTTTCATGTAATTGAAGTTCATCTTATACTAGTCCTAAATAAATCAAAACAAATAGATTTATGATTAAAGTTTTAAGGAAACTAGTAATGAACAATTGTATTTATAGATTACTAAGTTAATGAAAGTATTGGCTAAAAATATTCTATTAACTTTATCTAATTAACTTATAATCTAAAATATATCAACTCAATTAATAATGATATTATCTAAGATTAATTGATATTGAATAATTGAAATTAAGGAAAGTGATAGATTATACCCTACATGAAACAATTCATTTTAAAATTGTAGGGAATTAGAACCTAAAGCATGAAAGGAAGCTATTACTCTCAATCTAATTGATTGAGAACTAAGGTAGGAGGCTAAAAACTATTAAGTTGTACAATAGTCATCTAAGTAATTGTTTAAACACTAATTCGAACATAAGTTCTTCTAGTGACCTTAACTTAGAAGATTGACATGTTGAACTTGATAGGTTACAAAGGAAATTGAAAGGTTCTAATTTAACCTTACATGTAATTAATGGAAAAGCATAACACTTATAATTTAAGAATTTAATTCTAATTTCTAGAAAATTTTGGCATGGTCTCCTTTGTATTTGCTCAAATAAACACATACAATATAAATATATAAGTCAATCCATTGACTATTTCTAGTTCTAATAATTTCAACAATTATAAAGAACATCAATTTATAAGTCAATACATTGACTATTTCCAGTTCTAATAGTTTTCACAATTGTAAAAAATATCAATTTATAAGTCAATCTAATGACTATTTCCAATTCTAAGAATTTTAAGTGAGAAAATTTAATGAAGCAATTTACTAACCTATGGTTCACACCTCTTAAATCATACATTTATGAAAAATAATGAAAGGTGCAGTAATTAAATTAATATTTTAAAAGGGGCAGCATCATTTGATTTGATATACCATAAGTAATGGCAATTGGTTCAGCATATCTATTGATATAATTTATAACTTAACCTACAAAGAATAACAGTATTGAAGTTAGCATTTATATATAAAAAAAATAATAATCATTTAAACTGAAATCTATCACAGTATTTGTTTCTTACAATGCATTTAATGATATTAATTAATTTCATTCAAACAATGTAAAGGACAATATTAAATCCCACATGATCCATAAGTCCTCTCATTTATATAATTGGCCACATATGATCTTAAATAAAAGAAGTGATAGTATTTGGTTTCATTTGATCTTATTGATTTTACTTTAGAATTCAAAGGTAACATATGATTCTAATATATACTGGGCAGCATTTGATCATTTGACCTCATATACAAAGATGGCAGCATATGATCTTACACATGATAGATGGTAGCATTCATTCTCTTATACAATTGATGGCAACTTATGTTCTTACTCACAATTGATGGCAGCATTGAATCTTATTTGACACATGACAGCATGTGGATCTCATAAACTAAATGACATCAATGAATCTTATATCATACATAGCAGCATTTGGATCTCACGAATATAATGGCAACATGTAATTCTAATGAAAAAAATGATAGCATTCATTCTCATAAAAAGAAAATGACAGCATTTGATCTACCTTAAATGAATAACAACATTTGATTAACCTTAACTGAACGACAGCATTGATCATTTAGATTCAACTAACACATATGATTACATTTAAAAGAAACACCTACATTTGATTTACATTACCAAGGCCCATAATATTTGGTTCCGCATGCAATTTTAGTCATAACATTCCTTTCATTTGATACATTGACTTTCCCATATAAGTATGTCTATGGCACAATTCAAAGCCTTTATTGGTATTATAGCTCAATACTAAGTATTATATATAAATTAAATGATTCACAATTATATAAAAACTGCAGTGCCAATAAGGCAAAAAGCATGCATCCAATTCGAAATCAACAATAACTATGCATTTCAATTGAATTCCACATAAGGCATTTTGAACTTTTAAAATTCTTGGAAGCAATTACTTAGAATAAATATATCATGTAGTTTAAGTCTATTTGATCTTATATAAAAAGATGGCAGCATATGATTTCTTTTACAAGATATGACAGCATTTAATCTTAAATGATAAATGGCAGCATTAAATTTCATATGATAAATGGCAGCATTTGATTCATTTGACCTTATATACAAAGATGGCAGCAGTATGACAGCATTTATTCTCGTATTGTAATAGTTCGCAGCATTTAATTTAATATTACAATAGATAGCAGCATTTGGTTTGGGTGAACCACCCGTGAAGGAAAACTCTGTCATCACACAAACCTTCATAAATATGATTTAGAATAATTGCCAACATACTTTGATGTTTTCCCATCACGATGTTGAGAGCATATTTTATTTCACACAACAACGTAAAACGAGACAACAACACCAATGTGTCAACCATGTTCTAATGTAAACATTAAATAGGACATTATCAAAATTTGTGGCGTTATGAGACAAACCACTCACATCAATCGCAGCAACATGCACAATATTTAGCATTTAGAACAAGCATTATGTGACTTAGAGAGCAACGTTATAATTAGATATTGTCCGGAGAAAAGAATCGGTACTTCCAAACATATATGCTAAAGATGCTTCATACTCATTTTCTTTAAAAAATGGCAGTAGTAACCTTAATTAGAAATGTATAGGACAACCTTATGTAACTAACATACAAAGAATAGCTGCATTCAAGATGAGATACAAGTTATTAAGGAATGATTATACTGTTAGGCATGTGAACACAATACATCTCATAAATGAGATCTTTATAATTTTTAGTGAATACTTTCACAATAACTTGACTGATTGGCATCCCATTTGAAGCCAAACATACTTTGAAAAACTAACTTAAAAAAAAGTTCAACATCATTCATAACACAAACATCAATCACAAAGAAACCAATTTACAACAAAAAGAACTTGTTTTACTTTGGACTCGAAGTTCATAGTGGGGACGTTCAAATCAATCCGACATATGGTGAAATTATATATAAAAAAAAATCTAAATGCATTATAATTCAAAGTATTACAAAATGCATGAGAAATTAACTCAATCCATGCCAAATTGTTGCAAACTCTACATTAAGCGGTGAATTAAGAGAAAACTCGATAATGGTATGTAACAACCACATATCTTCAATACCTTCAAGCTGAATAAAACTCCAGCTTGTGATATTATTTGTTGTTTATTTAGTTCAGCTAAATATGAATTACTAATTAATCTCCAAAAGCCGTTGTCGTGCTGATAGCATATTAAAATAAATGGGAGAGAAAATTCACAGAATGATTTGAGAAGGTATTAATCGATACTCTCAGAGACCGAAAGCAGTTTGGCAAAATCTCTTTCCCTTTTTCTTTTTTTTTTATTTAACTTCAGTTACCAATCCTATCAAGATTGAAGCAGATTTGTAAAGATGTATAATCAGAACGAACACAAAGGAGAAATGAAATTTATTTTAACAATCTTCTTTTCTTTTTCTTTCTGAGTTTCGATAGAGTCTTAATAGTTAAACTCATTTACTGAAATTTAAGTAAAACAGCGATTATATCGATGCAAGCAGAAAAATCGAAGGAATAGCATTTAAAGAAAAATTGTAAAAATTTGCAGTGTATATTGGTTGAAGGAGTATTGTAAATGATTTCGAAGAAGCATACTTCATTCAAAGAAAAAAATGATAGTGAAGTACCTTGTATATTGTTTTGCGAGACCTAAAACTAGGGCACGTAGTTGAGGTTCTAATCGGCAGCAGGATCCCTTGATTCTCCTTACAAGGCCTCAACTTCTTTTGATCCCTCCCCTTCCGAAAAAAAAAAAGAGAAGAGTCTGAGAAGGCTCTCGAGGATTAGAGAGCTTGGATGGAGATAAACGACAAGGAAAAAGGGGCAGCTGGCAACCCTTGCCCTGTACACCATCCTCCTCCTCCCTGAGCGTGATCGTGCGAAGGTAAAATAGGCGTGCATGGGGAGTAAGAGGGTCGTTGGATCTTAAGGTCAATCCAACGGTTAAGTACCGATCCTATTGCTAGCCGTCTGACCTCACTTAAAATAGGACGGACGGCTTTAATCAAGATACTTAGCTATTTGGTATTTTGCACATTGCAGCAAATCTCCGCTGTTTCTGAATTTTTTTTTTTATCGTTTGAATTTTTTAAATATGAAATATAGATTATTATATATTAATTATTATAGTATACTAATTTATTCATTCAATTATTTATTCAATTTTAATTAACCAAACGGACTTCGAAAAATCTCAAATTTTCACCCTTGCCTAATTGAAAGCTGAGAAACTCAAAAAATGCGATCAAATTTTTGATCGGAGGTATATTTAATTTACCTAATTTTCTAGGCACTTAAAATATTAATAAAATATTGACATAACTTTGACGACTCCCAAACACTTCCAAAATACCACCCTTAGCTAATTTGGGTGTGCTAAGTTCAATGGCAGACTCCATTTTTAATTCTGAGATCTAATTAAATTAGGTATTTTCAGAATTATCAGAAAACTAGGAAATGTTGAAAATTGTCAAACGGTCTCCAAATCGCACAAAATTTGAGGTGGAGACTCCTAACTCTATTATAAGAGTAATGAAAGAGGTTTATAGTTAATTAGGTCACTAATTAATGTGTAACAATATCCGAGTTATTATAGGAACTCCAAGGATCTAGAATAATTTTACGCTTTAAGGATGGTCATTTAGCCCATAAGCTTAAATCAATAGTTTAGACTTAAACCTTAATTATCTAAAACACTTACAAACTTGGGCATTGAGTCAGCTTGACTTAACCCGAGTGTTATTTATAGTATAAATAATTTTACCCTATCTTGGTAGGATAAATCCCTATCTTAACATACTATTTGTAATAAGTTTAATATTGTATTCAAGGTGTCTTTTTATTAATTGAACAAATTACTTCTTCTTACCTTAATCAATCAAACCTTAGATTCTAAGTCATACTTTTGTGACCTATAATAACAGTTCCTCTTCTAAGTTGTGACCTACCCAATTGAGTAAATGACCATCACTCCTTCAGTTAACTCAACTATCGAGTCTATTATTAGGCAAGTCATAATTATGACTTGAAGATGCGAGCTTAGTACTTCATTAGATCTCCAACACCCTATTTTGTTGGAGTGAGTACCTTCCACCATATCCTTTTGGGGTGAAAAACCATCACTATAAATGCTTAGTTGATCAAGTCATAGTTTGTGACTAGGTAATAGCCTTATGAATTGTATCCTAGTACATTATCCTAATTGGATGACAAACCTGATGAATCCATAAATTATATCTCAAATAAAGGAAAATTTCATTCATTTCTCATAATAAAACTGCTCCTTAATCTAATTTTGTCTATCTTTTCAGGAAAAATACTATCCAACAAATTCCGAGAAATTTCGACAATTTTCCAAAATTTCTAAGGGAAAATGCTGCAGCGTGCTAAGCGGGCCATTTTGCAAAATCGGGCACCACTGCACGCTGCAACGGTGCACTTTGCAAAACGCAGGCGCAATCACGTGCTGCAAACCGTCACTTTGTGAACGCGAGCACGATCGCGCGCTACAGCAGGCAAGTTTGCAAACGCTGGCGCTACAGTGCGCTGCAGCGAAGCATTTTGCGAAATGCTGGGGCGACAGCGCGCTGCAGCGACCCTTTTTGCACAATGCTAAGGCCACAATGTGCTGCAGCGAAGCATTTTACGAAATGCTGGCACCATATTGCACTGCAGTGGGAAATTGTGCGAAACTATTGGCGCGACTGCGCACTACAGCGAGCTGTAGCGGCCCTTTACTTATCAAACCAGATCGCCCCAGCATGCCTCCGCAAGTCTTCTTGCAAAACCATCCGCTATCACGCACTCCAGTGCGCTGCAGTAGCCTACCGCAATTTTGTCTGGCAGAAGCATTAATTGCGGCTAGGACAAGACACCCAACCAACCTTTTATCTCCAACCATCATTCCTCCTACTGCAGCTCCATTTTTAAATGAAAAATAGTCTTTTTGATGTGATGAAAAGGATAAAACAATGGAAATTATTGGTCATCTCATCCATCAAATGGATTTCGCCATCATTGCTCCAGAATTTTAAAGGAAATAACCGGTTTTGTATTATGAGAAGGAAGAAGCAGCCCCTCGTCTATAAATACCACCTCTCTTGACTAGAGGAGGGTTTCAAACTTGGCTCACTTCAACCTAAGTAAGAGAAGGGCTGCATAGAAGAGAAGAAGAACTCTCTAAGGGTGGAGAAGCTCAACTTGCTAAGGAGAAGGAGGAGAAAGGCAACACTAGGGACCTAAGAGAAGCACTTCAAGCAAGGAGAAGAAGAGTCTGGAGAACATCCCAAGGAACATTCCTAGTATTTTCTAAACTCTTATTTTGTAATTTCTTTTCTTAGTTGATCATGAAAGGGTCTTTATCCATGTATGTGTTCCTTTCATCTCTTTTGTAATGGAGAGCTAAATCTCCCTTGGGGAGGGTTGGGGCAATCCCACATGTTTTAATAATTACTATAAAATGTATGAAGTTTTCCTCAAGCATTAATAAAAATTATGAACTTAATGACTTGCTAAAGAAATGTATAAGACTATTGTGGACTTGAATGTGGACTAGAGGAAAAATACTTCTTTACTCAAGAACTAAGTTGTCTTATGCCCCATAGCTCACCTTGGTTTGATGCTAGATTTATGAGTGCATGAGAGCTTAGTACTATGTGAGAAAGTTCTTAAGCTTAGTGCACCTTAATCTAAGATCAACTAAAGAGTTGATGCGTGTGATGCTAAGACCCACTAATTGAGCTCCATTGCTCGACATAATTGAGGGAGGGAATGGAATAGTTGTGTGCTCATGAACGAGGTGACATAGTCATTGAGCCCAATGAAATCAATCCCTCATCTCAACTATGTGTGATGCACGTGATGCTCTATAACGAATGGGACCGAGTAATTCTATAACTAAAGAGTTGGCTCAGCTCTCTTCCAAGTAATTCGATCTGGACATGGGACGATTTGGCTAAGAAATTCTTAGCCAAATATTTCCCTCCGACAAAAATTGCTCAGTTGAGAATGGAGATAGCCAACTTTACTCAGTTGGAAGGTGAGACACTCTATAACGAATGGGACCGATTTAAGGAATGCCTAAGGCGTTGTCCACATCATGGGTTTCCCTTGTGGATGCAAGTTCAAATCTTTTACAATGGTTTGAACGCTCCTACAAGGACACTCATCGATGCAACCATTGGCGATTCTGTTAGTAGTAAAACCCAAGAGGAGGCTTATGACCTCTTGGAAGAAATGGCTAACAATGCATACCAATGGCCTTCGGAAAGGCTTAAAAAAGAATCGATGAAAGTGAACAAATCCAATCAAATAACGGCTTTACAATAAGAAATCCATGCCCTGAATGAGAAAATTGAGAGAATGAATGTTAACTCTGTTCCTAAAATACAATATGAGTTGTGCGGAGGGAGACGCAATAGTGAGAGCTGCAATTTGAACAATCCCTTCGTACAAACGAATACCGAACAAGTGAATTATTTAAGAAACAACAACACAATGAACAACCCTTACTCCAATACCTACAAACTAGGGTGGAAAAACCACCCTAATTTTTCATGGAGTAATGATAATAACTATAATGGAAATCAATATGGGGGGAGTTCATCAAACTAGTAGGGAGTAAATAATGGAAATAATCATAACAATCACCACCTAAATTTAGAAAAAGCTTTCAACTCCTTTAAGGCTGAAACCATCCAATTCATGAGTCGCACCGAAGCCACAATCATCCGCCACGATGTCTCTATCCAAGAGATAGAAGCATCCCTTAGGAACATAGAGACCCAATTGGGGTAGATCTCCAAGCAACTGACCATTCGGTAGCAAGGAGCTCTACCCAGTTCCACTGAATTGAACCCAAGGGAGCTGGTTAATGTGATTCATTCTGAATAAGCGTATGGGGGAATTAATACTAATAAATTGAGTGCCATAGAAGAAGAGCTAATGGCTCATGAAGAAGTAAGGGGCATAGAATGTGAAAAGCTCATGGCTCCGAAATGTGAAGACCCCGAGAGGGTGAGTATTCCGTGCATAATTAAAAATGAAGTATTGTTAGATCCCTTATGTGATCTTGGTGCTTCATTCAATATTATGCCCTACCACATTTATGAACATCTGAAGGTAGAAGGGATGGAATGCACCTCCATGATTCTAGAATTTGCAAATATAGAATCCCTTACCCCTCTAGGTATCATTAAGAATATTGCAGTTGAATTAGGGAGTTTCATCATTCCAACTGATTTTGTGGTGTGCGAGTGGGATAGATGGAACAAGAACTCCACAATCATTTAGGGGCGACCTTTCTTATGAGCACAAAAGCTATTATTGATGTAGGTTACGGGGTGATGAGCATAAAAATTAAAGGGAAATTTGAGCTAATCAATCTTAAACCTACCTTCTTTAAACAAAGAGAGATGGAAGAAGAGGTGCGTAAGAAAATGAGAGAAGAAAGAATTTGGATGGATAATGTTCTTAAAAATCTTATGTTAGAAGAAAAGAAAACAAGAAGGGGTAAAAGGAAGAAGAAAATTCCCCTCAAGTTAGAACTTGAAAGAGATGATTCGATGATGAAAGGTAGAGAGGGCGAGGGTTCGAGCCACCTTGAGGGTGATGCTCACCCTTGTGCCTTAAGATTATACAAGGAGAAACCTCTGGATTCGATAATTTGATTGTTAGCGAGTCTAGCTAGAGACGTTAAATTAAGCGCTTCTTGGGAGGCAACCCAAGAATAAAAAAAAAAAAGAAAAATTGAAGCAGCACTATAGCGCGCTGCAGCGGAAATTCCGCGACAGCGCGCCACGATGGAAATCCCGCGACAACGCGCGGTAGCGGAAAATTTGCTATAGCGCGCGGTAGTAAAAAATTCGCTATAGCATGCTGCAGCGGTCTGCTCCAACTGTAGAAAATTTCTTGACCGCCTTGAATTCCCTGCAGTCAAAAAGTTATGATATTTGGGTTTTCTATGCAGTCAAAAAGGTGGGCTGAAAAAGTTGCCCCCCCTTCACATGGATCACCACATTTATGGCATGGGAAAGCCCATTGACCATAACTCTCTTCCCTTTGAATGCCTTGGCTATTTAAGGGGAGGTAGGGGGGTGATCCTTGCACCTTCTAAATTTTCTTACTTCTTCACAAACTTTTGCTCTCCTCTAACTTCTTCATCATGTCTTTCAGCAAGAAGTCAATTCCTAGGAAGGAGACCGAAGCTTCTTCATCCGAAGGAATCTTTAACAAGAAAAGGTTCTCTTCCGCTGAGGCCGAACACTGGTTCTTTTCCACAACTTCTCAGCAGAAGTTGATCCCCGAGAAGAGCTTCAGTCATTCCTACCCAGTGTCGGTGGAGCATGTCAACCCTCGGGGATGGAGGGTGATGGCAACGAATAAATCCCCCACTTACCCGACCATCGTCCAAGAGGTATATGCCAATGCGATAAATGCGGCTGGACAGAAGATCTTTTGTCGAGGTAAGGGAGTCACCTTCGGGATTGCTCAAATCGAGCAACTCTATGGTCTTAAGGAGGTAAGTTCTTGCTCTTACCTTGAACACTTGGAGTCTCACCATGACCCCCTTGATCTCGTTTTGAAACTCGTCCATGAAAATACTGACTAAGCGGGAGGACTAGCCAACATTCCTCATTCTGAATTAACGGATACAAGTAGTACATGATTGGTTTTCATTTCCAACTATGTTATGCCTACGAGTCACTTGATTGATATGACCCATGCTAGAGCACTCCTCTTGTGCTCATTGGTTAGGCTGGGCAAGATCTGCATCTCTATTATTTTTGAGCATCTATAGAAAGCTCTCAAGGGACCCAATGCTGCATTGGCCTTCGGGTCTTTGATATCAGGGATTTGTAAGGCCCAAGGGGTCAAAATCCTCTCCTCCGACTCGATCGTTCCCCCCAGCACCGCCCTTACACATTCAACTCTGAATGCCTGGGCTAGCGAGAGGAAGCTGCCCAAGAAAAGGAGGTGCGAGCGAGGCAAAACATTAGCTTCATCTGGAAAATCTCTTACCAATCAGTTATTGCTACGTCTCCACACGCAACAAGCTGATCTGAGCAAGGTGTTGGCCACTGACATGCGGTTCTTAAAAAAGAACTCGTCCAACAGCACGAATTCCAGTCTGAATTTCATGAAGCTCTTGGACTAATGTTCAAGGATTGGAGCCTGCAAGGAGGACCATACACCTCCGTGTTGCCGTGACCTCCTGTCGGTGCCCCTATTCTGGACACGCGCTACCCATGCGAATATGCCTTTGACATGGGAGATGTGGAGAAGGATGAAGACAATGAATAATTAGGTTGTGTTTTTTCTTTTTGCTTTATTTGCTTTTTATACTTTTCTTTTGGTGTATTTTGAGAACTTTATTTATGAATTATAATATTCCCAAAATCTTTCTAGCATTTAAAAATGACAAATTTTCTGAGTTTTTCAAGAAATGAAAGTCACAAGATATCAATAAAGAAAATGATATGAAATCAAGGGTGCTTAACAAAAAGTGATCAAATACACGGACAGCATTAAAACTTTTAATTAATGAATGAATTAAGGATAATCTAATCTCCAAAAATTTAAATCAATACTTAGAACTAAGTGTGGGGGAAGGCATTAGACTAATGACTAGAGATTATGGTGAGTACTCTAAAAGAGTGTGCTAGGCTCTCGTAGGACTTCATGATCATAAAGATGTGAATTGGGGATGAAGAAAAGTATCTCTCCCTAAGAATGAAAAGAGAAATATAAAAATAAGGATGAATAAAATAAAAAAGGATGATGAAAAATATCTCTCCTTTAATTTTTTCATCTTTATGATTCATAAGAAGGAGCACATACAGTACAAAACTCTTGAGTATTTCACTATCTTTCAAATCTAAGCTTTCCAAGGATCCTCCCTCATTACCTAATGACAAGCCTAAAAACAAATACTTGGAGATTAACTTATTAACCTTGCTTCATATCCAAAAATTAGAAAATATAATGCCAAATGATTTTGGTCATTTCAGTTAAGCACATATTACTCATCAAAATCTAATTGATGTCTTTTGTTGACTTTCATACCTAAAAAATAAAAAAATACTATTTTGAGCCTACTCGAGGACGAGCAAGAATTTAAGTGTGCGGGTATGATGAATTCATAAATTATATCTCAAATAAAGGAAAATTTCATTCATTTCTAATAATAAAACTACTCAATTCAATTTTGTCTATCCTTTCAGGAAAAATACCTATCCAACGAATTCCAAGCAATTTGGACAATTTTCCAAAATTTCTAAGGGAAACCCGCTGCCGCGCGCTACAACGGGCTATTTTGCGAAATTGGGCGCCACTGCGCGCTGTAGCGGCGCACTTTGCAAAACGCGGATGCGATCACGCACTCCAATGGGCAAGTTTGCAAATGCTGGCGCTACAGCGAAGCATTTTGCAAAATGCTGGCGCTGCAGCGACACCCTTTTTGCGCAATGCTAGCGCCATAGTGTGCTGCAGTGGAGCATTTTGTGAAATGCTGGCGCCACAGCACGCTGCAGTGAGAAATTGTGGGAAACTGCTGGTGTGATGGCGCACTACAGCGCGCTGTAGTGGCCCTTTACTTATCAAACCAGATCGCCCCAGCGCGCCTCAGCAGGTCTTTTTGCAAAACCATCCGCTACCACGCGCTGCAGCAGCCCGCCACAATTTTGTTTGGCAGAAGCATTAATTGCGGCTGTGACAGGACACCCAACCAGCCTCTTATCTCGGACCATCATTCCTCCTGCTGCAGCTCCATTTTTAAATAGAAAATGGTCTTTTGATGTGATGAAAAGGATAAAACAATAGAAATTATTGGTCACCTCATCCATCAAATGGATTTCGCCATCATTGCTCTAGAATTTTAAGGGAAATAGCTGGTTTTGTATTAAGAGAAGGAAGAAGCAGCCCCTCATCTATAAATACCACCTCTCTTGACTTGAGGAGGGTTCCAAACTTGGCTCACTTCAACCTAAGCAAGAGAGGGGCTACATAGAAGAGAAGAAGAACTCCCCAAGGGTGGAGGAGTTCAACTTTCTAAGGAGAAGGAGGAGAAAGGCAGCACTAGGTACCTAAGAGAAGCACTTCAAGTAAGGAGAAGAAGAGTCTGGAGAACTTCCCAATGAACGTTCCTAGTATTTTCTATGCTCTTATTTTGTAATTTCTTTTCTTAGTTGATCATGAAAGGGTCTTTATCCATGTATATGTTCTTTTTCATCTCTTTTGTAATGGAGAGCTAAACCTCCCTTGGGGAGGGTTGGGGCAATCCCACATATTTTGATAGTTACTATAAAATGTATGAAGTTTTCCTCAAGTATTAATAAAAATTGTGATCTTAATGACTTGCTAAAGAAATATATAAGACTATTGTGAACTTGAATGTGGACCAAAGGAAAAAGACTTCTTAACTCAAGAACTAAGTTGTCTTATGCTCCATAGCTCACCTTGGTTTGATGCTAGATTTATGAGTGCATGAGAGCTTAGAACTATGTGAGAAAGTTCTTAAGCTTAGTGCACCTTAATCTAAGCTCAACTAAAGAGTTGATGTGTATGATGCTAAGACCTACTAATTGACCTCCATTGCTCAACATAATTGAGGGAGGGAATGGAATAGTTGTGTGCTCACGAATGAGGTGACATAGTCGTTGAGCCCAATGAAATCAATCCCTCATCTCAACTATGTGTGATGCATGTGATGCTCTCAGTGGAATTAATGCTTATAAGATCTTAAAAATTAACAAATCTCATCTCCATGATCAAGAGATGAGGTAAGATCTATAAACCTAAAATCTTATAAGGATCTTTCTGCTGAAATAGAACTGATTGTGTGTTCATTTTGTGCACAAGATTTGAACTTGTAATTCTTCGAGATAAAACTCAATGAAAGATAATATGCACTTGATTAAGATCTAAGTAAATGAAAGATAAACACTTGAGGAATCACCATACATATATTGTCTATCATGTCATGTGGTAGAAACCCAACTCTCCTCTTCCTTTTATTTGACTTATTTTCTACTAAGTGATTGTCATGCTTGTTCTGGAACCAACTTAAGCAAAACATCGATAGCTTAAACATTAGTGATAATAGATACACCTTAGTAACAAAACATCTAATTCTCTATGGTTTGATAAATCCCAAAAACCCAAACTTTCCACTTATTACTTCAGACCACATACACTTCCATGAAAGCGCATACGCGTATTCTAGGTCCGTCAAAACCCATCATATTGACTCATTGTGAATCAATCCGTCCTTTCAATATTGAGTCCTAATTTTGTGACTCGACATATCGGGCTTCCCTCTCCTTTGAAGTCGATTATTCAAATTGGTAAGCACCCTCTCTAACTTAGTGGTTCTCCCCAAGCAAGGTTGATTACCTTGTCAATAAGAGGAATCCTAGCTTGGATTGACCATATGACTAGTTCATCCTAGTTCTTCCTAGTGTGAGGATATATCACGATTAGATTATTCTGACCCATGTTTGTAAACTCACAAGTGTAGTAAAACCTGCCTCATTAGACTTGGTCTAATAATGGTGTTTTAGCTAGCCCTATCTATAAACCTCACCTAAGTCAAAGGACCTCTGTTCTTTTAAGATTTCACCTTCAAGTAAGTCGTAAATCATTGATCTAACTCTTGAGTTAGAATCTTTATTTACCCTTGAGAATTTTCTTAAGTCACTTGTCGTGACATAATGATATAATCTAGTATCTCCCTTGCCCATCCTAATCGGATGATGATCCCCTTCTCTTTAACATAACCTTCTTTAACATAACCTTCCTTAAATGATAAGTGTCACTTAATTATAGTAGTTGGGTTGTGAAAAATCTTATTTCCATAGAATAAGAAATTCTCCTTCTCAAGCAGCTTAAGTTCAACCCTTAAATATGTACCTAGGTCATAATATGACTCAAGCAGTGTTGTTCATTCCCTTAGAATGAGTTCTCCTTCAAACTAGGTTAATTTTAACCTGTAAATCCTTAATAATCTGAGCCACATATGTGACTTATATATTAGCATTTGCTCTAGAGCCTTAAACCCAAGTCATAAATTATGACTTACGATTGTAATATAGGTCCCTGCTCGGCTTCCTAGCACTAATCCTTATGGATGAGTGAGCTCCTTGCCTTAGCCAAGCCATGGTTCATGACTTATGTTAATGGCCTTCTAGTAAACTCTTGATTCTCTTATATTAAAGTCATCATGTGTGACTTAATGCCCTAAAACCTTCTTAAAGGCTAAGTATCCTAATTATATATTGATCATATTTTCCTTAGAAAAAGTAAGAGGTGAATGCCACTTATTTAGTTCAATTCCAGTATGAACTAATTCATATGATTAGTTCATCTCAGTCTTATATCCTAAGTAGGAATTTATAGAAAATCCATGGGCCTCCTTATTATACTTAGTCTAATAAGTGGTCCTTTGGCTAGCTTCTCATCCTAACTCTTATTAGGATAAGTAGTCAAAGAACTCTAGTCCTATGGTGCCTAATTCCTTGGATCCTAATCATTAGGTTAAGTATTATAGATACTTAGCTATTTTTGCCCAAGGGTCTTAAGTGATGAATGTCACTTAAGTGTAGAACCTTTAGGATCATTGATCCTTAGCTCATCATGTGCTTAGTATGTGATGTTACCCGCTAAGTACAATCCTAATCTATAATGTTAAGTCATATATTATGATTTAGTATTCAATTCATAATCCCTAAAAGTAACATTCAACTTGATTGAACGTTAACTTCTCCTTCTTTTCATTGCCATCTATACTAAGTGATGATAATGACTTACTATTCCAACGGTCCAACCCTAGACCTTAAGTTTTGAATTCTAAATGGTGAACCCTGACAAATTCCCACCATTCTCATCCCTACCTTATAAAACGCACTTATGCTTCTTCTTCCTACTTAAGTGATGTCGATGACGACATTATTTTTAAGTGGGGGAGCCTGTAACAACCCAAGTTGTTATCCCAGTTAATTAAGGCTAATCTAAGTCTGAATCTTGATCCTAAGTGTTAATCAAGTCATTATGAGTCATTATCGTAGTAAATTTTTGAAGTTTTTCACTTAAAAATTAATATAAAATAAAATATTCATCCAACTTTAATAATTTTTAAATGCTTACATTAGTCTCGTTGAGGCGGTCATTTTGATACCAAGTTTGTAATTTTTGGAGTGGCTCTCAGCAGTTTGTTTGGGTATTTAATAACCTATCTACTGTTACCCTATTCTTCCTAAACCTATTTTTCTCCTTTCCTCCTCTCAACGAAATTCTTTTCCTCCCAATAGACTCCACTCGCTCGGCCTCTACTCGCTCGGCCCTCCCCTCTACTCGCCGAGCAGCAGCCAAGCTCTTCCCTCCAAGCCGAGCCCTACTCCTCGGCAAGAGCTCCTTTTCCCACCCGACCGAGATCGAGTCGCCTCTTCTCCTCCACAGCCGGCGCCGAGCACTTCTTCTCTTGGCTGAGCTCTCCCTCCCTCCGTCCTTGAGCCGAGCTGCAGCCCTTCTTCTCTCCATGATCGAGCAGTAGCCGTCTTTGGCGACCGTCGGGTCTGCGGCCAACCCATTCCCTGCCTCTAGCCGATCCCATGCCGATCATCAGCAAGGTATAACTACACTATCCTAACCCCGTCATTTCTGATTATGCTGA
Organism: Gastrodia elata; assembly: GCA_016760335.1. Taxonomy (NCBI): domain Eukaryota; kingdom Viridiplantae; phylum Streptophyta; class Magnoliopsida; order Asparagales; family Orchidaceae; genus Gastrodia; species Gastrodia elata. Next base: position 11,042,643 of record CM028670.1, on the reverse strand, counting down.
AATTATCCATTCCTTTCCTACCATTTATATGAACTAAAACTCAATTAATTTGTCTTATAATACTTGGATAATTGTATATTGTATAGTTTAATTTGGGAATTAAAGTAGAAACTGAAAGCATCAATATGTTTGAATATCAATCATGTCCTTATATTGTTATATTGGAATTTATACTCTATATTTTGTTCTAACACAAATATGCTGAGATTATTTTTATCTTCTTATAGTGACTATTCAAATTGTTATTCACTCAAGTCTTATTTGTTCTTCTAGCTAATCTAATTAGATAAACATTTATATAATTTGGAGAGGGATCTTATTAAAACTTTATCACACCATATCAAATTAGTAAATAGAAGTGAAAATAGGCAGCCTTGGCATACTAGAAATTCTGCATTTTTGAAAATATTGCCGCTATATTCATTATTTGATGTTTACTTATTATAAACTTATAAATTGATTCAATAAAGTTCTTGAGAACTAATGAATAGGTGTAAATTGCAAGTACCTTTACTCTAAATATGTTTGCCCCATCATAGCAGATTTGTTTCATTAGAAAATTGGTATGTATAATTTTTCCAATAAGCATGTACTCTTTTTAATCTCTGCGATTTTGGGCAGCTTCTATCTATAAATGAATAGCCAACTCTATTCCTTTAATGCTTATATTTTATGGAATATCAGAAATTTTCACATTGATTATATTCATCTCATATTTCTCCATTTAAAAACATCCTAAATCTCAGGTTGATTAAGTTATTAATGCTATGCATCTCAATATATATATATATATATATATATATATATATATATATATATATATCCATAAAGAAATATTCATTGTTCTTTAATGTTCACTTAATAGTATTCTTGAGTTTATATTAATAAATATAAGGAATCACATTCTTATACTTCCATCAATCTTCTATAAAGCTAATCATTGTCAAGTCAGTATATGCCATCTTGTGAATCCCTCACTAGCATGAAGTAGTTTAGTTTTCTATCTTTAAGTATTGGAAAATGAATTGAGTAGAAACTATGCTAGTTTAAAATTAAGTACCTCTTGTTAAATTAATTATCATACAGTTGTATCTTGGCCAATTATTGCAAGTGCTGAGAATGAAGCTTCATCTCAATCAAAGCATTGAGCTGCAAACTCCATCATCATTGCGTAAGGTACGTTTCGTACTTAGAACTTTATTAAAGTTCTATTTTCTTTTAATTATATTATTTTCTTGAGCTCTATGTATAGTGCGTACACCACTTGTATAGATCTTAGCATCATTAGGATTTGCTTGTTATTTAAAAACCATGACATTAGGATATATGAGCTTTTGCTAAACCTTAGTTAAAAACTGTAAATTATGCGAACATGGATTAGAACCTAGAGTCAAACTAAGGTACTTCCTTAGGAATTTCACTTCACTTAGGCTCTTTCCTTAAGATTAGGATTAGACACTAAGTTAGACCTCATTCGTTGAATAAGTGATTTATTCAATGAATGAAACCTTGGTTTTATTAGTTTCTAGATTTTTCATAGTTTCATTTTGATTATTTTGTCTTTCAATTTTAGAGTAAGAATAGAGATCTATTCTATTAAGCTTGATTGTTACTTAATAGAATAAGCCTTAATCATCAGTTCACTTGTAGATTGAACCATAGATCTTTAGCTTACCTTTGGATCATGTGATTGAACCCAAGTTTGTGGTGTTTAATTCATGATCCTTAGCTTAGTAAATCTGGATCAGATCTTAGCTAAGAACGTCTCAAATCATCAATTAGGACGTGATGATTTATTATTTAACTTATAGTCAATTTTGATTGAACTAAATTGGGACCTGATCAGTCCTGATTGTTTTTAACTTATAAGGCTGTGCTTCTAAGTTGTATGACTTGGGATAGTTAGAATGACTTAATTAGACAATAATAGATATGACTTAGTCTAGATTGAGTCTCTTGCTTACTTTGACTAGATTGCTTTGCATACCTTGTATATTGAGCCTTATTCCTTGAGCATAATAGGAAAACTTAGGATATGGATGATACATCCTAAGTTAGTATTTGAATTGCATATCATTCAGTTTTGTCTTATTTGCAGTTGGTAGAATATTTCCTAGCTTAGTCTGCCTCTTCAGTAGTAGTATTGTATAGACTAGACTCAGACCTAGCATATTTGGAAGGCTAGGCTGGGGATTGATTGATTGATATTGGAGGCCCTGTATGGCCTATTGGATGGTATGGCAGTACTATGTCCTAGGCTTATTGCTACTTTAGCTGGATTGTTCAGTATTGTTTTATTTTTACTTTGTCACATGTTTTAGTAGTTTTATTTTCAGTATTTGCTTACCTTGCCACATGTCTTAGTGGCTTTACATTGCACTTGATTGTTTTGCTTTTTGCCACATGTCTCAGTGCTTTTCTTTTCCTTTTCTTAATTAGCATGTTGTATGTATACACATATGTTTACTTATATATATTGGCATGTTTAGGATGCTAGAATTGCATATTTTTAGTATTTGTGTTTCTTTTATATACTCAGCATGTGTTGATATGATCATAATCATGTTAGGAGTGGAATTATCATAGTAGTTGCACTTCTTTTGCTTTTAGCTTTACCTTGCTTACTTTTATGTCTTGATATTTTATTTCACATACATGTTGAATGCTATAAATGGATAGTTTATAGTTATCCCTTCCTTGTAGCTTGTGGTACCTATCTATTTTGCACGCTTAGTAGTATCAGTAATGTGGTGATATCTTTAAATTCATGCAACTTTAATATCTTAAATTATACTTAGACTTATTAAAGTCTAACCAAATTTTTCTTTTTTGGCTGTGCCCTATCATATATGTACATATGGCCGATCAAGAGTATAGGTCAGATCCAGCGCTTGAGGATTTAGCTGCTAGCAGGTTAAGGTAAAGCGCGGCTCATTGAAGGAGATATGCTTCCACCTTCTTGATCTGCCTTTATAAAAATTATAATAACTATGTTTTCTTATTCTTACTATTCATCATTTAATGTATTATATGTGAATGAATTAATGTGGACTATCTGGATGCCTCTTTTATTTTACCTATTTTGCACTGCTATACTATATGTATATTTCTGTTAAGTCTTGCTCAAACTGGTTGATTAGCATCACGGATATGCTTTTAGTTTAATGTTTGTGGTGCTAGTGACGGCCGCCACAGTATTATCCAAATTCTTTATGATATGGCAGATATACGTTCCGTTTTAGTTCAGCTTACTATATTGTTGATGCATTTTATTTCAGTTAGCTATATTTTCCTTATTTTACTTGCTTACTTGAGTGGATGCATATATAGGATATTAGACTTTACTGCTTATTATATGTACTATTTTCAAATTTATGTTTTAAATTAAAATATGTCATATGATCATCAGCATGTTTATATTAGACTTTTCTTTTCAGTATTTTTACTTACTATATTAAATATGTATGCCCTACCTTATTTAGTTTACTTGAGGTGTGCTTTTGCCTCAATTCTTGCTTAGTTATAAAAATTACATTTATAACTTATTCTCATCCCCTTGTATGCTTACTTGCTCCCATGCTAGATAGATGTTTCATTTGGTTTTGAGTAAAATGGTGATATTAACAAATGCTTAATAAATTACTTGCCTAAAATATACTTGGACATTTTGTCTAACAAGATTTTTCTTTATTAGCTGGGGCCCTGGCATTGTGAAACTGATAATGTCAGATCTTGAGCAGTTTGAGGAGCCAGTACCTAAAGAGGAGCCATACATAGAGGAGGTGCAGCAGCTTGGAGCAGAGTATATATAGCTGTCTTATATTCATTGTGAGGATGAGAGTATTTTTATTTCATTTTCTAAACTTTAATTAAAATGTTGTAATAATACAGGTACTTGTGACTATGTTTACTTTTTGTACATTATTATTTCCTGAGCTATTCTATTTTATTTCATTTCCAATGTATGGTGAATGGATGTAATCTTTATTTCTTTTTGCTTCCGCACTATGTATGTATATTAGACTTAGTGACTGATTCTCTTAATTATGTTATGCACATCTTTCTCTTAGCAGTGGATTGTGGACTTACCTAATCCAATGATAAGTGAGGGATTTGCCAAAGTGACACTCCACTCTTTAGTCTAATGATTGTGGAATTAAGGAGCGGGGCGCCACATCTGTGCTCCTCCATTTGCAAGCCATATATCAAATTAAAGAATTTGTAAAGATCTTTCAAATTCCCTTAATTCCTCTATCCAAAACTATCTCTATCGTTCTAATGTAGCCCAATAAATGAGAGCGACCTTGGGTTTATTGTAAAAGAAAATTTCTCCTTCCACAGTGAGCCTCACTAGTCAAGTTTAGCTCCATTGGGGTCTTGAGGTCATAAATAACCTTAGAAAATCCAATTGGAATGCCAAATACTGACAATTACACCCAAATTTCTTGGACGACCCTAAGGCACAGTACAGTACTGTACAGGCCATAATGCGTCTGATCTAACTGGATCTTAACGATTCCAATTGAGCTCATTGATCAACACTATCATCTTTGCAATGATCAAATGTAATGTACATGTCGCAATATGAGTAAAGTGGAGGGGTTAAATCGCATACCTAAGGTTTATCATTCATCGTGTTGAATGGGTCCCTGCGCAAAGGATAGCGGCTTCGAGTCTCAGCAACTCCAGCCCAGTTCAGGTATTCTGTCAAAATGTTGTAATGGTGGAGCTCCCTAAGACTTTGAGGCAGTGGAACGGCAACTCGACGATCCTCCCCAACCACCTCGACGTTCTCACGTTTGGGCTCAAAGGACTCATCGAGCACAATCTTGGCCCTCCATTCCTTCGAATGACTCCTAATCGACTTAGTCGTTTGATCAATCATAAGGATTTGTGAACAGTGGAACTACAGCTATTTGGATCCAATAACTATTTTAATTAAAATAATTATAGTTAAATATTTAATTGATTTAGTGAATTTAATAAATCCAAATACTAACCAAAAGATCTCTAAATATTTTTAAAATTTTACCCTTAGCTAATTTGGGTGTGAGGAACTTAAAAATAAATTTGGATTTTTGATTGGAGGTCTAAATAAATATCTTATTTCTCCAATTAATTAAATGAATCAAAATACTCATCTCATTCAAACAACTTCCAAACTGCACCAAAACTATTGGGATTGGTCCTAAGACTACTTTAAGACTAATGGAGAGGTTCTTAAGCTAATCTGGTGATTAAAAATTCAAGTAACAATCATAGGTTATTACACTACTATATTTAATTTTCCTGACATATCTTGTTAATCAGATAGTAACATCCTAATGCCAGTTTATTCTGATTAACCTAACAGTGGGCCATTATAGTTAATATACTCCTTAGATGGTAAGGAATCAATTGAAGTAGAACAAATTCAATTTGGAGCCCTATATCTTAAAGTCACCATTTAGACCCTTAAATAATATTATTCAAATGGGTAAAAGTTAAAGTGTCTCAAATAATAAATCTAAAACTTCTAATCTATTTCATATCATTTTAATCAATAACTAAAATATTTTGAACCTTAGTTTTACTCAATTTAAATTATTAATATGTTTATTAATCTAAATCCTAGTTTTATCTTAAGTAATTATGTTTAAAATCCTAAAGGTGCTTAAGATCTGGATTAAGATCCACGTCTCTTACTTAAAATCTTTAAGAATCATATTAAAAGTTTATTAAATTAGTATTGAATTCTTTAAGATCTGTTACTCATTCTTTTAAGCCAAACTCTAGTTTTGACCTAAATAGGGTAGCTTAACTTTTAATTAATTCTTGAATGTGGTTTTAAAGATCCACATCCTTCCTTTAAGCTTTGATCAGTATTAGATTAATGTTAATGTTGAGACTAATTTAACTCAACAGAATTGTCTCTAAGCTAGCCCTAAGTTCTTTTTCCTATATTTGATTGGATTAAATTTTAAATGCTTATGAGATGGATGAAAGATCCTCATTAGAATCTTAAACCCTCAAAATTAGTAATGCAAGTGTTCTTTAATCTTATTGAGGCCAATTGGACTCAATGAGATTTTCTCTAAATTAAACTTTAGAAAGTCTAGCTCTGAGTAGCTTAGACCCTAGATGCTTAGAAGCCTAAGTTAAAGGACTTAAACCCTTGTTTGGAGTTTAATCTCTTAACTTCTAATTATTAGTAGATTTCAAAAAGATTGGTTTTGTAATGAGAAAACTAATGAGGATGGTTGATTTAATCATTTAACTTCAGTAGGCGATATTGTCTAATTTTGAGTTAAAGCTTGTTAAGTTCTAATATTTTAATCTTATAAGACTGTGAATCTGAGATTTTTTATAATGTGGAGACCATTCAGGTCATCACAGAGGTGCTAGTGGAGCTCCGGTGAGCTTACAGGAGATTTGAAGTATATAGAATAAAGTTTGAAAAGTTTAGTTACAGTAGGTGCTACGGCACGCCTTGGCGTGCCCTGATGCCCAGTACCTGAAACGAGAGTGTTGTAGCTCACCCTGAAGCCCAGCACTCGAGAGCAAGGTAGCATAGCGCATCATGGTGTCACTTACCTGAGACTGAGGTGTTGTAGTGCATCGTGACATACTATAGCATAGCATGATGCCAATTGCACAAGACCAATGTGTTGTAATGCACCCTGGTGTCTACCTACCTGAGGCTAGAGCGCTACCACTTGCTGCAGCACTTAGTAGTAATTTGCTCCAATTCAAGTGTTGCTCTAAGAAATTTGAGGGCTATTTTGGACCATTAGGGATCCTAATATGTAACAACCCATGGTTTTTACTTAAAATAAACCTAGTCTAATCAATTTTAGATCACTTTCATTAGCCTTTAATCATCATTAGAAGTGAACCCCAAAGTTTTCATTCGATTTGGGAATCAATTGGACCAAAATAAAATTTTGGCTAATTAAATAATTAAGAAAAAATAGGAAAATTATTCTGATCTCAAAATCAAAATTCGAATTTACTACTATGCTCGTCACCCCTAAATTAGCTAATGATAATGTTTTGGATGCATTTGAAAGCCGTCAGATTTTCTCAAATATTTTAATATATTTAAATACCCTGAAAAATAGAATTATTAAATAGTTGTCGAAATCAAAATTTAACTTCACCGTTGCATTCCTCACCCTTGAACATTAGCTAGGATTGATTTTTTGGGATTTTTCAGAGCCCGTTTATTCATTTAATTTGTTAATTAGAAATTAATTAATTAATTTCTTAAATCCCTTATTTTCATGTGTTGGGACCCACTCACCTCTCCCTCCATTTTCTACGTACGCCTCCCTTCCACATTTTCTACGCATGCAAGGAGCACCTTTCTCCCCCATGCCTATGATGGGATGGTTCCAGCTCATCCCATCCAAGCCCATGCCCTTCTTTTTCCTTAAGAGAGCCTCCATTTTCCATTTTTCTGCTTGCTCAATACACTAAAGGAACTCTCAAGCTCTTAAGCCCTCAAGCTCTCAAGCCCCCTATGATCCCTTAAAGTAATCTCCATTTCTTAAGGTATTTCCTTGGTACTCCATTTGTACCTTCCCTTTCCCCCATTGGAGGATCCAATGGCTACTTCATTTTGTGTGTATGCTTAACACATCTCTAAGAACCTACATTTGAGCGATTGAGCTTAATGAAACTCGATCATAATCCATTTATTTTTAGAGAAGATGATATGTTGTGCTGTGAGAAACTTGCTTATGTAGCTAAGAAATCATTGTAAGTGATGTTAGAATGATCATTTTTGTTTATTTTTGTACCCATGGAAAGGTCTCGGAAAGACCTTTCCATCGATATATGGCGCTGCACTTGAGGTGTCCAAAATTGAGAGTACATAGGTGTAATAGGGAAGATGTCCCATTTTTCAATCAGGCAAAATCACCGTCGAGCGCTACAACACGACATAGCGCCTGGCTTTCATCCAAGGAGCGCTCTAGTGCACAGCAGTGCCTGCGTCTCAAGAAATCTGGTGCCATAGCCCTTTTAAGAGCTCCAATTCATCGCAGCGCCCGCGTCTCAGGAAATCTATCATTGTAGCACGTCGAAGCTCGCATCTCAAGAAATCAGGCTCCGTAGCACGCACAGTGCCTGCGCTCCAGGATATTTGGCGCCATAGTGTGCCGCAGTGCCTGAAAGCACTATCGCACGCCGCAGTGTCTGAAAGCACTGCCCCACGCCACAACGCAAAAATCTGTTGTATCGCATGAAAGCACTACAGGATGCCGCAACACCGAAATCTGACGTGACACGCTGTAGTTCCTGAAAGCGCTGCAGTGCGCCATAGCGTAGAAACATGCCACAGCATGCCATAGTTCCCGACTCTCGGCCAAGTAAGTGCTACTACGCGCCATAGCGTGCAGAACTATCCAATTTTGCTCAAACTTCATTTTTTTTTTATTTTGACGACTCCATAACCTCAATTATGCAAAAATATACTAAAATAAAAATTGGTTATAATGAAATCATGCATTGCATAAATATATATGTGATTTTCAAATATAAAATTCATCTCTTATCTAATTAGCATGTTAGTTAGCAGCTTTTACTTGCCTAAATGTCTCGTTTAGAGTCTCTAGTTGCTCATTATTACATGAAGAATTTATTCCCAATATTTGATTCAAATTTCTATAATTTATAATTCTAGACTTTTTACATAAGTTATGAATTATGACTTATGGTTCTAGCATCAATATTTTTGCATGCTTCATAGTACTTATCCAATATGATTAAGTGAACCCCTTACCCTGATCAAGTTATAGTTTATGGCTTGTGTGGGTAGTCTTTGGCAATCTTTAGAACCTTATGTTGTTAAGTCACATTATGTGACTTGATGTCTTAGCCTTCTCCATTCCTTTTAAGGTTAAGTATCCAAATTGGGTATTTGCCCTTGTTGCCTTAGAAGAATCCTTTAGCAAGAGATGAATATTTTATTAGTGGTAGAAGCCTTAGAATGGATTATGTCTATTGTTAGTTCATTATAATCCCTCCTTAGGGTGAGGTTATGCATAGTTAAATGGAGATGACATTTAAGTATAATTTCATATATAGAGCGTAGTAGCCAATCCCTTGGTTTCATTATTAAACTTAGTCTAATAATGGTACTTTAGCTAGTCCTATAGCTTATATCCTTATTATTTAAGTGGTCAGAGAACTTTAGTTATTTGATGCCAAGCCTCTAGATTATAATTCATTGAATTAGAAGTATTAGTTATCTGTTAGCCTTGGTTAAGTCTTATAGTGACTTAACTAGTTAAGATTCCTTAAGTGATGAATGTCCCTTAAGTGTAGAACCTTTAAGATCCTCGATCCTTATCTAGTCTATGCTTATGTGATATTACATGCTAAGTAATAGTTTGCTTTTGCCTTAGAATCCTAAAGTGCTAAGTCATATGTTATGACTTAGGAGTTGACTTTTAATCCTTTAAGGTTACATTCAACTTAGTTGAATGTTAGTACCATTTTCTTGGTTGCCTTCCTTATTAAGTGATGATGTTTACTTAGTTTAGTTAGCTTCCTCATAAGCTTAATTTTGTGGTTATAATTCTCTAACCTTAGTTTTTAAGGTAGATTTGTAAGGGCTTAGCCTTAAACCTTAAGTTTGATTATTTGGATTCTATAATTAGAATCCTTAAGCCTTTTAGTATCCTTAAGCCTTAACTCTTTGCTTAGTTTAGAATCCTAATTTATGGATTAAATCCTAAGTTTGAATCAATAGTTATTCCTTAGAACCTTAAGGTAGTCTTAAGAGTAGATTAACAAGGACTTAGTTTATGCTTGATTTCACAATAAATCAGTTCTGATACAAGCTTAAGATATTAAGTTTGTATAATGGGTCGATTCATAAAGATGATATAGAAGAATTGATGAGATTGCTTGATTGAATATAATTCAGATTATAATTGTTAAGATTAATCTATTAATTTAATTAATTATTGCATAGTTGATCAGATCTGATAGCTTGGTGGTTAGGCTAAGACTCATTGATGTCTTAGTATTTGGAAGGGTTATGATTTAGATTAAGTAAACAACAATAGAAGATATTGTTTTTGATGATTTATGTTTTCAGTTGTATACATCATTCAGGACATACTTGATGATTCAGTCTAATGATTCATGCATATTTGGGATGGCATACCCTCCATATGCATGTCATGGTTGATCAGGAGCAAAGTATGCACAATTCAATTGAATTTGGGAGCATTGGGCTCATATGTTTTTAGGTGCGTTGTGCACAAATTAGATATGCATGATACCTATACATACATATATTTTTGGAAGCATTGGGCTAATTTCTTTTTGGGATCATTGGGCTCATTTGTTTATGGGAGCGTTGGGCTCATTTCTTTTCGAGAGCATTGGGCTCACTTATTTTCGAGTGCATTGAGCACATTTATATGAATATGTGTATTTATGTGTATATGTATATTCAAGAATATTGGGCTCACTTGTTTCCGGCAATGCTGGGCTCATTTCTTTTCGAGAGCATTGGGCTCACTTGTTTTCAGTTGCGTTGGGCACATGTATATGAATATGTGTATGTATGTGTGTGTGTGTATATATATATATATATATATATATATATATATATATATATATATATATATATATATATATGAGTATTTAGGAGTGTTGGGGGCTCATATGTGTTGTGGGTCCATTGTGCACATTAGTTTTGTATATACGATGAAATACATTTTAGTTTAGTTCAGTTCACTTGTAGATTCAATTCAGATTGCATATGTTTTATTATTGTATTATGGTATTAGTTCAAATACATAGTTTTAGTGCTTTTCAATACTTGCAGTAGTTACTTTTTGCTTTAGTTGACTTTACTTTTTATTTACTGCTTAAAGTTAAATATAAATATAGCTTAAATAAATGCATTTTAATGAGCCTAAAATATACTTAGACATATTTTCTAAGTAAGAAATTCTCTTTTTTTGGCTGGGGCCCTGGCATTGCGAAACCGGTAATGTCAAATTTAGGTTGCTTTAAAGAACCTTTGATCGTGGAGCTACAAGAGACTAGCAAAGACATGAAGTGCGATGTTGTTGAGTAGCTGTGATGATCTTCATCCTTGAGTGTTCTTCTATTTTAGTGAGATGATAGTTATTTTATACAATATTTAAAATAAGTAATCATATCTAGATAGATTTTCTGTCTTCTATTTTGAGATGTAAGTCTTTTACTTACTTCTTCTGGATGAATGAATGGATAGATACTATTTTAGCTTCCACACTCTATTCTCTGTGTTATACTATACTACATATATTGTGTTGTGATCATCAGTTTAGCAAACTCACATTGTTAATTAGATTAATAAAATACTTAACTTGATTAATGATGAAGTTCCTTAGCTCCAGTCACCTCCTATGGTTAATAGTTGGGGTTAACTATTAGTGCTCAACCCTAAGTATTAAGTAGGAGGAGACCCTTATTATCCAGTTAACACATCGTTCTGCCGCTAACGATATTGTGTTGCGTGTAGCAACGGGACGAGGCATTACATAATATTATATGGGTACTTAATGAAACATTATGGAGGAGTTTTTTATGTTAACAATGGCAAGTTAAGAGTTTTGGCTTGTGGCAACCAGCCCCCTAATCTACAAGGGTGTGCCACTCTGGCAAATCCCTCACTTATCATTGGATTAGGTAAGACCCACAATCCACTAATAAGAAAAGGATGTGCACAGAAAGGGATCAGTCACTACATCAACATAAACACAAAGTGCGGAAGCATAAGAAATGTGTAGTACATCCAATTCATCATATATCAACAAGAAACAATAAAACATAACTCAAAAGAATATAGTGTAGAAAAGTAAGTACAGTCACAAGTACCTATATTATTATATCATTTAATCAAAGTTTAGAAGAAAAATAAAGCATCATTCATCCTCACAATGAAATAAAGACAACTTGAGGTCTCATGCTCCAATCTGCTGCACCTCCTCTATGCAAGGCTCCTCCTCAGGCACTAGATCCTCAAACTGCTCAAGATCTGATATTGTCAGTTTCACAATGCTAGGGCCCCAGCCAATAAAATAAAAATCTTATTAGATAATTGTCTAAGTATATTTTAGGCTAAAAATTTATTATGCATTTATTAATATCACCATTTTTAACTTAAATGTAAATAAATAGACTATCTTGCATAGAAGCAGTAAGCAAATAAGGAATAGGATGAGTTATATATGTAACATTTACAACTAAGTAGGAATTAAGATAAAAGCACACCTCAAGCAACTAAATAAGGAACATGCATACATATATAGTACAGTAAGTGAAAGTACTAAAAGAAAAGACTAATCCTAAATATGCTGATGATCCCATAATATATGCTGATTTAAAATAGTAATCTGAAAGTGGTACATATAATAAACAGTAAAATCTAGCATCATATATACATATACAAGTGAGCAGGTAAAATAGGAAAATACAGTTGACTGAAATAACATGCATCCACAATACAGCAAATAGTAAGCTGAAACTGAAACAAGAATATATAACTGCCCAGTAATATTTTCCATAACCTTTCTGGGCTAGGGCAGACAAAAATTCCCATAGTCTTTCTGGGCTAGAGCAGACAGAACAAAATAGTAAAGCTAAAGAGGCAGAAAATACTATGCAAATATTTTTTAATTATTTTACTTCTGTTTCTGTGGATATATCCAGAAACAACTAAAGAGTCAAGCACATCTAAAAGACTAAACAGGTTCCAATATTAACACACACTTCTCAATGAGTAATTTTAAACATCCTTATTTCTCCTTACCCCTATCCATTGGGGCAAATGTGCACCATAATTGATCATAAACTGAACCCAAATACAAATGTTATCCTAATATTCTATGTTTTCATTTTCATGCAATAATATTTTTCTTATGTGACATGTCCAAGGAAAGTAAGCATAAAATTCAAGGAATGCATAGCACAAAATTAAGTAGTAAGTAAGAGACTCTACTAAACATAGTGACATCATTTGTTATCTAATTTAAACTATTATAACTATTCCAAGTTACACAAGTTCAGGATCTCCAATTTCTACTATCGAGTGTAACTTAGAAGCACAGTCTTATAAGTTAAAAGGATTAGAACTGATCAAGTTCTAATCTAATTCAACCAAGATCGATTATAAGTTAAGAAATAAATCACAACATCCTAAATTGATGAATTTGGATGTTCTAACTAAGATCTGATCAAGATCTACTAAACTAGGGATTATGATTTTAACACCCGAGATTAGAGTTAAGCATATAATCTAAAGGTACAATCTAAGTAATCTAGGGTTTCGATATAAACATGATTTATTGATTAAGGTAAATCCTATTAAGCCAAGTCAAACTTAATAGGATGCTTCTCTTATCCTGAATCTAAGATTGAAAGACAAAATAATCATAATTAAATTATAAAATCTAGAAACTATTAAAACCAAAGTTTCATCCATTGAGTAAACTATTTACACAATGAATTAAATCTAATATAGGATCTAGTCCTAATCTTAGGAATGATCTTAATGTGAAGTGTTGAATTCCTAAAGGAATGACTTAGAGGAATTTTAGGGATTTTATCAAATTTGACCTAGTAGCTAATCTTACCACTTAGAATAAATCAAATACAGTTATAATATTAGTTTTACTAACTTAGAAGGTAATTTAAGAGTTAAAAATGCTTATCCTAAATTTTGGCAAAATGACCATTTTGCCCTTACTTTAGGGTCCAAAAGCTATTTTTTTTAATTAAGATCCCAAATTATAATTTGTTATTGTCAAATAATTTTTTACTGTCTAACATAAAGATAAAAAGTAAGTACACTAAATTTGGATAAGAAACTGGTCCAATAAATTCAACTAAGGATTTTGACCTAAAGGGTAATTTAGTAATTTACTCCTAATAGAATCCAGATTTTTATACAGTTTAATGTTGATTGTTATTTAAAGATTCTATAGAATCCAAGAATACTAAATTCTGAGATCTAATGGCAAAGTTATGGAGGTTCTAATATTTAAGGGCAATTCAATAATTTCTAAGGGTCAAAGAGGGGCAAAAACCAAACTTTTCTGTTTGAGATCCAAATTTAGCAAACTCAATTTCTATAGCTTCCCTATAGTATACTGAGTGCGTTAACATAGAGTTGACTCAATTTGGACTCTAATTGGTCAAGTTTCTAGGGTTCGGATCCTAAAATTTATTTCAATTTATTGATGACACTATAATTCTAAGCTAGTTAGCACTTTGAATTTCTAAATTTAGAGTTGAATTGACCAAGTTATGATCAATTGAAGACTATGGCATTTTGGTCATTTTTGGGTGAGGGTCCTAAATATCACTTTTCAAACTAAGCTCCAAATAGGAAAATTAATACTACCACAATGATGGGGCTGATCTTTTAAGTATTTTAAGACTCATATTACCTATGTTTATATAACTAGGTTAAAAGTTATGAGAGTTTGATTATGACCTAAAATGTCACTAGGTTAAATATACCCCTGATCAAAATTTTGAATTATGCCATTTGATTCATTTTATTTTTCTGAGTAAAATGAGATATATATTTGCTATGTTTTGATTATTGTATAAGAAGTTATTAAACTTTAAGGTTTTATTTAAATTAAAATAATTTAATTTAATTTACTATTCATTTATACAATTTAAATTAATTTACTATTCAAAAACATATAAATAATCTCACTATTTTTAATTTAATTAATTAAATAATATTAATCAATTAAATTAAGCTAATTAATACTTACTAACTTTAATTAAATTAATTAAATTAATATTAATTAATTTAATTCATTAAATCCACTGCTGTTAATTTATTAATCATACTAAATAAATGTTAACTATCTAACTAATTAACTAATTATTGCTTAATTAATTAACTAACAAAACTATAATTATATATTAATTAACATACTAATTATACATTAACATAATTATTAATAATATAATTATATAATTATATATAACATTTTCTCTTCATGTGGGACCCATGGCTGTAGAAGAAGAGACGGAGGGACCCACAGAGACACGCGGCGTCTCCAAAGAGGCGCAGCCAACCCCAAGTTGGCCCCAGGGCTCCCGACAGAGGGCACACACGTGGTCCCCATGGTGCAGCGCGCGGCGAATGATCGCACGCCAGCTGGCCTGGCTCGGTGCGGCAGTCGAAGGCGCGAGCCCCACCGAGATGTTTACCGTGCAGTGATACGCGAGTGCCACAGATGCGGGCCCCACCAGCTACGCTTGAACCCGAAGGGTCGCGGACCAGGCTTCGGGTCGACCGGCCTGATACAAACGGGTCCTCCCTTCAAGCACCCCGAAGGTGGGGACCTATGGCATGGCAAACACTGGCCTTTCCAACAGTGCATGGCATCGACCCTATGGCGACCGCCCCCTTTAATCATAAGGATTAGGGTGTGGTCGTCACTAAGCACATACCTTACTTAACATTAGATTGGAATTAAGACTCCAATCCAATCTTAAGAGAAAGAGGTGCTTTTCATAATAAAGCAAAGATTAATAATCACTTAATGAGTATACTATGAAATCAGAGTGTGGAAGAAAAGTACAAACTGAAGTAATCATCCATACCATAATGTAAAGACATCCAGCTCAGAATATTCAATGCAAGAAAGTAAAGTACAATTAGTTCTGTATTATTACAAATATTAAAGTTTTAAAGACTGAAACATCAAATGCCTCTCATCCTCACAAAGTAAAAGTAAGCAATCTATCAAGTAAACTAAGAATCCTCAATTATCTGAACCTCCTCCTGGATCTGCTCATCTGTAGGCTCAATCTCTTTAAAAAGCTCAGAATCTATCATTATCGGTTTCATAATGGTAGGGCCCCAGCCAACAAAAGAAAAATATTGTTAGACAAAATGTCTAAGTACATTGTAAGGTAATGAATTTTAATGTATTTTAATGATATCACAACTGAGATTTAAGCAAAGCATAACGGTAAAGCGACAAGAAAGGAAGAACAAGTTATCAGGTAGAAACATACCTCAACTCAGGCTGTATAAAAGGTAAATAAAGTGCATACATAAATCTACTAAGTACAATGAAAGTCCTAAGAAATATGATCAAACTAAACATGCCAGTTTATGATATAAGTAAAAGTAGTGTACTGAAAATAAGTCTGACAACCTAACATGCTTTCAAGTAAGTAAAACAGCTGACACACAGAAAGTTCTGAAATGTAAAGGAATTGTAGAAAATGAAAAAAATATGACAAAAATATGCTGAACTGTAAAGTAAAGAAAGTCTGAACTGTAAAGTAAATATGTAAAGTAACTGTAAGACAACTGAAATGACAACTGTAAAGTGACTGAAAGTAAAAGTAATATAACTGTAAGATGCCTGTAAAAGTAAAGTAAAACATAAGTTATAAGTAAAGTGTGAGATACTTCTACTTAGTCTGCCAAAAAGTAAAGTCCATCTGCCCATCTAGGAGAAACATCCTAGATTGTGCTAGGAAAGTATCCTAGTCACAAGGTAACGTCCATTTAATCATCCAGGAAAGTGTCCCGAGAAAAAGTAAAGTGCATTAGTAAAGTGTCCTAGCCACAAGGTAACGTCCATTTAATCATCCAGGAAAGTGTCCCAGGAAAAAGTAAAGTAAACGTCCAGGAAAGTGTCCTCGGCAAAAGTAAAGCGCAATAGGGGAAATTCCCTATGCAAAAGTAACTGTCCTAAAGTAAAGTTATACTAAATGGCAGACTAAATAAAACATAACTCACAATGTAAGGTTTGTTTTATTTAAGTTTTCTTTTTAAATTATGCAAATGCTATAAAAATGTAATTCAAAGTATAACATAAAATATTTATCAAGTATTTCTGTTAAGTAAAATATGTCCAAAAGTGTAAAGAGACTCAAAAATAAGGAAAAGCATAGCATTTCAAATTCAAGGAAATAATTAGCACTACACAAACTTTGTGATATCACTTATTTTCTAATTTAAATATTCTAACTACTCTAAGTTACATAAGATTCAGAATTACTAATTCCTACACTGTTTGTAACTTAGAATCACGAACCTATAAGTTGAACATAATTAGGATTAGTTATGTCCGATTTATAAATGAATCAATGTCGCCTAAAAATTAAATAAGTAAATCAATCATCCTAATTTATTATTTTATAAATCTCAAATCAAACCTTGATCACCCAAATCAAGATTTAAAGGATTAAGAATTAAACTCCAAAGAATGAAGTTTAATTTCTTAATCATAAGGTCATCTTAAGGACTAAGGTTTTATCCCATCTCACTGATTAAGTATTAATGCAAATCCTATTGAGTTAAGTCAAATTCAATAGGATAGATTTCTAAACCTAATTTTAAGATTAAAAGATTAAATAATCATTTAATAAACTATGAAAAATCTAATAAACTAGTAAAATCAAGGTTTCACCTTAATGAGTAACCCACTTTACTCAATAGATGAATTCTAATCTAAGATCCATTCCTAATCTTAGGAATTTAAGCTCTTAAGTACTAAGAGTATCACTCAAACACACATCCTAACTAATGTTATAAGACCTAAAGGATGATCTAAGAAATTTAAAGGAAATGAAAGATCTCTCATATGACACTTAGGTTTTACTTAAGACTTAACTTTAGGTTTTTGTCAAATTTCTAATTTGAGATTTATATTTATTTAAATCAAGGCCTAAATCATTTTAATTACTATATATTATGATTTAGAGATGAAATCAGTTCTTAAATTCATTAAACCCTAATTTTGGGCAAAAAGATCGTTTTGCCCTTACTTAAGGGTCTAAAACTCATTTTTATGAATTAGGGTTAAATTCTAAATTTTAATAAAGTGGAATGATTACTTATTATCTAATATGAGTTTAGACAGTAAGTTCACTAATTTTGGTTAAGTATTAAACCTTATAAGGTCAAATTAAGGAATTTGACCTATAAGGGCAATTTGGTAATTTTATCCTGATAAAATCTATTTTTTTTTTTTGTTAATTTACTGTAGGTTATGCCCTAAGGTTTCCATAAAACCTAAAATCATCATATTTTTATATGAATTGGCTAAGTTATGGCCAATACAAGTTCTAAGATTAATAATTAAGGTTTAGTGTAATTAGTGAGTAATTCATGAAATTAATTATTAAATCACTGATACAACCACACCATTAGATTCTAATGAACTTAAGGAGTTCTCTGAAACTTAAATTGTGCAATTTGAATTATTATATTTGCTAATATTCACTAATCAAGTTTTAGAGTAATTAGGGCTGATTAGCAATTCTAACTGTTCGATCCTAAATATTTTTTATATATTATTGTAAATCAAGTTTTTTTGATCTAAATGAATATTTGGATCACCTAATTTGGAGTACAATTGACCAACTTATGGTCAATTGAAGTTCTAGGATTAATTGACCTAATTATGGTTAGGTCTTAAAAGTGATTAGTCTAAATCTAATCCAAACAGCAAAATAAATACTATTAAATAAATCCTTAGGGTTTTCTGAGTATTTTGAGACCCATATTAGGTATGTTTGAGTTAGGTTACACAAAGTTATGGCTAAATGATGTTTTGTGACTTTTTTGAAGTTATTTAAATACCCTAATTTACACTATATGATATATTACTCCAATTAAAATTTAATAGTTCCATAATATTCCTTGAAATTTTTTGAATCCAATGGTATATTTATTTATGTGTTTTGGATTTATAAATCTTAAGTTATGATTGATTATAGATTTGATTTAATTAAATTCAATCATATTAACATTAATGAATTTTATTAAAATCTATTTATGCTTTATTGTTCTGTGACTGGGACCCACCCACTGATGGGTCGATGGGTCCCACGGCATGTCATCTACTGATGACACGCAAACGAGGTGGATCCCTCCTTTGTCGTGCTCGATAGGAGTTCGTGAGGGAAGCCGAACGGCTCCTCTAAGGCACGCTGAAAAGCGATCAAGATGTCGTTGAATGGTGTCAACCCGCATAGCATTAGATAAGTACTGAAATGATCTTTCCAATGGTACTTAAACTCAATCTGGGGAGGAACTATAGCTCCAACGATAGCTAACCCTAAAATCAATGGAGGCAAACAAAATTTTCTATCTTAGAGTCATTCTATGAATTCGATCGAATTGATTCGATCGGCAATTGATTAATCAACTTTAAATTGACAATCACTCAATCAACAACAAAGAATTAATCAACTGGATCTTAGAAATGAAATTTCACTTAATGGGATAAAAAGGATCAAGAGAGGAGTTCGTACCTATTCGATCGTCATTGAAGACTTAGGGCATTCGAGATGTGTTGTCGAGACCTTCCATTTCATTTTTCCGAGGTTTAGGGAAAGATAGGTGTTAAGTTGGGGTCTTGAGAACGGTGAAGGATACCTGTACACGGCAGTGAGTGCCGCATGTAACACCTGTGCGACACGCGCAGGCCATCGCTCGCTGCGTGAGGAAGATAGCAGATGACTGTTAGATCGGATCTTGCGATCCGATCAAACGGTCTAGATGCTTAACGCCTGATGCGGACGGCATTACTTTAAAAGAGACGGCCGTTAATTTGAATTAATTAATATTAATATTTAATAAAATTTTATACATTTAATTAATTAGCCTAATTTATTAGGAATATTCCAAAAATTCCCAATAAATCACCCCTAGCTAAATGAATAGTGAGGAATGCAACGGCGCACTTGGATTTTTGATCCGACGAGTATTTAATTACTTGAATTTTTAGAATATTTAAATGATATTAAAATATTCGCGGAAAATCCAATGACTTCCAAATGCATCCAAAACATCACCCCTAGCTAATTTGGGGGTGGTGAACGCAATGGCGAAGTCAGATTTTTTATTCGAGGTCAAAATAAAAAGTTAATTTTTAGGGTTTTGAGATTTTCCAGAAATCATGTTTTGATCTATTTGATCCCTGATTTGATCCAGATCTTAGAGGTAGGTTCTAAATGACTTAATTAAGCTACTAGAACATAATTAAGACTTAGATTAGTCTTAATTGACCTAAGTAACAACCTAGGTTATTACAGACTCCCCCACTTAAGAATGATGTCATCCTCGACATCACTCAAGTGAAAAGAATAAATTATAATGAAATGATAATTTGAAATGTAATAAAGATAATGAAGTATAATTTTAGGGGTTCAATTGAGTATATTTTAATCCATTTGAAATGGAGGAATCATCAATTTGATGATTTTGATCTATATCCAGAATTTTGATAAGTCTTAAGTTTGGTTAAATTCTTATTAAAGAAGATGGAGATTTTTAGGCACATAAAGTTCTGTAATCATTGATCTGAAATTATGGTACTTCGCCACTAGTACAGAAATGGATTTATAAATGAAATCTTCAATAGATAGGCATTACCTTAAGAGTTAAGGATCCGATTAATGATCATTTCTTTTGTTTGTCATGACTATTCAAACTTTCTAAAATAGCTAAGTCTTAAGGTTAATTGAGGGATCAAGGATTCAAAATTTAGAATCCCTTATCAACTTATAATTTAAGGCTGGATCTTCAAAATTCTTCCTAAAAGCTAGGAATTTTGACTAAAGTGCTAAGCTTAAGGAAAATAACCAAACTAAATGATAACCACCACTTAATAAGGATAGCTATAAAAGAAAGAGAAATTAATATTCATTCAAACCGAATATAACTTCAAGGGTTTGAAGATTAATTCTGAATTCATAACTTATGGTTTACCACTATAAGATAGGATTTGGACTTAGTAGGTGACATCACAAACTAAGTATAGGTTACGATAAAGATCAAAGATTCTAAAGGTTTTGTACTTAAGTGATATCACCACTTAAGAAAGTTTAGGTGAATTAGCTTAAGCCATTATATAGATTCTAATCTAATGAGTTGGAATCCAAGGACCTAATCATCAAAGAACTAACATTCTTTGATTTCTTATTTTATTAAAATTTTAGTATTTGAACAAAGTTCCATCATTAGAATCTAAGTCTAATAGTGAATTTAAATGGTTAGGCTTATAATTTCTAAGAATAAGATGAGGATGGACTACTTGTATGAATTAGTCCATACTAGGTTTGAACTAATAAAGAGACATTCATCTCTTACTAAAAAGGTCTAATTAAAGCAAATAATATTAATATCCATTTAGGATTCATGGCCTCAAGATTAAGGAGAACTTAGGTTATTTAAGTCACATATGATAACTTGACCCCCAAGATTTAAAAGAAATTATTATTAACACAAATCATAAATTTTGATTTGGTAATAGCAAAGGACTCACTTACCCATATGGAGAAGTGTTAGGAGGCTTCATAAGAACGAAGATTATGGTCATGAGTCATATTCTATAACTTATGCCAAATTTTCTTAGAATTGGTTGCTAAGATCCAAGTCATATACGATGACTTAATACATTGAATTTGTAAGAGTTAACAAAATAAATCAAATAATTGATTGTTTATTAGTTATGATAAGATACAATCATTAGTTATTACTAAGAGTTTTATTTTAACTATACAAGGTTCTATAGTTATAATTTCTCATTCCAAAGAAAATGAGAAATACTCATGCTAAGAAAATGAGATACTTGGAATTTAAAGAATAATATAGGCAGATAATTTCAAATCACAATTGTGACTTATTTAACCATAGATTCAAGAATCTTAGTCAATTCAACCCAAGGAATGAGAAGTTACTCACCTAACTGGGTAAGTCACTTCTTAGAAAATAATTATTTCTAGAAGTTACAAAGGTATGAAATTGATTATATTAAGGAATCAGGTATTTATTAAATTAAGGATAACACACTTTGAACACTAGATCAAGCTTACTAACAGCGTATTCAGTGTATCCAAAGTTAGGGATTTATTCTACCAAGATAGGGTAGAATTGTCTACACTATAATATTTAAGTTAAGCCAAATTGACCCAACATCAAAGCTTGTAAATGGTTAGGAATCAAAGATTAAACTATAAGGACTAGCTTTACCTTAGTCTAAAGAGTGAAATAATTCTCAAAACATAACACTTATGTTTGAATCATATGGTTCTAAATTTAAAGTTTAATTACTAATTACAATTTAAGATTATTTATATAATCATAAATATTAATGTAGCTTGAGATTCTATAAGTTCTTCTGAGATTGCTAAGCCTGGCATTTCAAGCCAAACTCCAACCAAATCCATAAGAGATTTGATATCTTCAATTTATTAGAAGAAGAGTCTGTATTCTAAATTGGAATTCCTACAGCTGTGCAATAATTTACCAATAAACTAATTGATAAGATTTGGGGAAATAATTGGGCATGAAGTTACATATACTTATGATGAATAATTTTGATTGTATTAAACAATAATGGTCTTTCTATTGTCCTTTTAACTGAATATTTGCTCATGTTATAATAGTTTAATTAGAGTTTAATTGTCAAATGCAAATAAGATTAAGAGATGATTACCAATGGTTTATTTCTACATTAGTTTCCCACTTTACTTTGTAAGAGGGAATCTACAAGTGAAACAAAAGATATGATCGAGATACCCAATTCCTTCTAAGATGAGTTATATGTGCTTTAAGTTATACTTTAGTCAATGATAAAGATCTAATCTTCTGAAGGTAAAATGGTACATTGAAGAGTTTGTCTACTACATAACTTTGAATTTATACCTCTTTGATCTAATGATATTCATAACATCTTCTAGTATAAGGGTCAAGGTTTAACTATTCAGTTTTCTTTGATCCTAGAGATCTTATAATTATTCATCTAAGTTATTAATTTATTAATTTATCTATGACTTTCTATTTTTTTTTTTTAACTTTTACTAATTAAGAAAGTACTTTTCCATTTCATGCCTTTCATTCTGAGTATATGGAAATATGGATGTCATCTTAGTATTCATTTAGTGATTGTAAGGCAGAAGAACTATCCATTAGGTAGATAAGAATACAAATTCTAATCTGACACCTTATAGAGTTCTCTGATACCAATTATGGCAGCTGCCCCCTTTAATCATAAGGATTAGGGTGTGGTCATCACTAAGCACATACCTTACTTAACATTAGATTGGAATTAAGACTCCAATCCAATCTTAAGAGAAAGAGGTGCTTTTCATAATAAAGCAAAGATTAACAATCACTTAATAAGTATACTATGAAATCAGAGTGCAAAAGATAAGTACAAATTGAAGTAATCATCCATACCATAATGTAAAGACATCTAGCTCAGAATATTCAATACATGAAAGAAAAGTACAATTAGTTCTATATTATTACAAACATTAAAGTTTTAAAGATTGAAACATCAAATGCCTCTCATCCTCATAAAGTAAAAGTAAGCAATCTATCAAGTAAACTAAGGATCCTCAGTTATTTGAACCTCCTCCTGGATCTGCTCATCTGTAGGCTCAATCTCCTCTAAAAGCTCAAAATCTATCATTATCAGTTTCATAATGGTAGGGCCCCAGCCAACAAAAGAAAAATCTTGTTAGACAAAATGCCTAAGTACATTTTAAGGTAATGAATTTTAATGTATTTTAATGATATCACAATTGAGATTTAAGCAAAGCATAACGGTAAAGCGACAAGAAAGGAAGAAAAAGTTATGAGGTAGAAACATACCTCAACTCAGTCTGTATAAAAGGTAAGTAAAGTGCATACACAAATCTACTAAGTACAATGAAAGTCCTAAGAAATATGATCAAACTAAACATGCCAGTTTATGATATAAGTAAAAGTAGTGTACTGAAAATAAGTCTAACAACCTAACATGCTTTCAAGTAAGTAAAACGGCTAACATATAGAAAGTTCTGAAATGTAAAGGAACTGCAGAAAATGAAAAAAAATATGACAGAAAATATGCTGAATTGTAAAGTAAAGAAAGTCTGAATAGTAAAGTAAACATGTAAAGTAACTGTAAGACAACTGAAATGACAACTGTAAAGTGACTGAAAAGTAAAAGTAATATAACTGTAAGATGCCTGTAAAAGTAAAGTAAAACATAAGTTATAAGTAAAGTGTGAGATACTTCTACTTAGTTTGCCAAAAAGTAAAGTCCATCTGCCCATCTAGGAGAAATATCCTAGATTGTGCTATGAAAGTATCCTAGTCACAAGGTAACATCCATTTAATCATCCAGGAAAGTGTCCCAGGCAAAAGTAAAGTGCACTAGGAAAGTGTCCTATCCACAAGGTAACGTCCATTTAATCACACAGGAAAGTGTCCCAGGCAAAAGTAAAGTAAACATCCAGGAAAGTGTCCTAGGAAAAAGTAAAGCGCACTAGGGGAAATTCCCTATGCAAAAGTAACTGTCCTAAAGTAAAGTTATACTAAATGGCAGACTAAATAAAACATAACTCACAATGTAAGGTTTGTTTTATTTAAGTTTTCTTTTTAAATTATGCAAATGCTATAAAAATGTAATTCAAAGTATAACATAAAATATTTATCAAGTATTTCTGTTAAGTAAAATATGTCCAAAAGTGTAAAGAGGCTCAAAAATAAGGAAAAGCATAGCATTTCAAATTCAAGGAAATAATTAGCACTACACAAACTTTGTGATATCACTTGTTTTCTAATTTAAACATTCTAATTACTCTAAGTTACATAAGATTTAGAATTATTAATTCCTACACTGTCTGTAACTTAGAATCACGAACCTATAAGTTGAACATAATTAGGATTAGCTATGTCCTATTTATAAATGAATCAATGTCGCCTAAAAATTAAATAAGTAAATCAATCGTCCTAATTTATTATTTTATAAATCCCAAATCAAACCTTGATTAGCCAAATCAAGATTTATGGGATTAAGAATTAAACTTCAAAGAATGAACTTTAATTTCTTAATCATAAGGTCATCTTAAGGACTAAGGTTTTATCCCATCTCACTGATTAAGTATTAAGGCAAATCCTATTGAGTTAAGTCAAATTCAATAGGATAGATTTCTAACCTAATTTTAAGATTAAAATATTAAATAATCATTTAATAAATTATGAAAAATCTAATAAACTAGTAAAATCAAGGTTTCACCTTAATGAGTAACCCACTTTACTCATTAAATGAATTCTAATCTAAGATCTATTCCTAATCTTAGAAATTTAAGCTCTTAAGTACTAAGAGTATCACTCAGACATACATCCTAACTAAGGTTTTAAGACCTAAAGGATGATCTAAGAAATTTAAAGGAAATGAAAGATCTCTCATATGACACTTAGGTTTTACTTAAGACTTAACTTAAGATTTTTGTCAAATTTCTAATTTGAGATTTAGAATTATTTAAATCAAGGCCTAAATCATTTTAATTACTATATATTGTGATTTAGAGATGAAATCAAGTCTTAAATTCATTAAACCCTAATTTTGGGCTAAAAGACTATTTTGCCTTTACTTAAGGGTCTAAAACTCATCTTTATGAATTAGGGAGGAAGGAGCTTCTTCTTTAGCTTGGGAGAGAAGGAGCTTCTTCCTTAGCTTGGGATGGAGCTTTGAAAGAGAGAGTTTCAACTAACAGCAAATGGAGAGGGAGGAGTTCAGGGAGCTGCCTTTAAGGGGAAGAGAGGCATGGGATGGGAGAGGAAGCCAGTCCTTTGCCAGTCCTCTCCCATCCACAGCATGGGGAAGGAGAGGAGGGCTGAGCCTCTTGCATGCGCAAAAAAGAGGAGAAGCTAGCACCATTCACAAGAAATGGAGGGGTGGGTCCCAGGTGCAAGAGAGAAGGAAGGAGAATAGATTATTTGAAATTTAATTTAATTATTTTCTAATTTTTATTAACTCATTTTCAAAATTAGAAATTTGATGAATAAACGGGCTCCAACAAATACTGAAAATTTGCCCCTAGCTAATTTGAGGGTGAAGAACTCAACGGTGAAGTCAGATTATAATTTGGAGATTAATTTAATTATCCTATTTTTCAGGGTATTTAAACACATTAAAATATTTGAGAAAATCCGATGACTTCCAAATACTTCCAAAATATCACCCCTAATTAATTTGGGGGTAACGAGCGCAATGGCAAAGTCAAATTTAGATTTTGAGGTCAAATTAAATATCTCAATTTTCTAATTAATTAATTATATTAAAATATTCCAAATATTTGATTGAGCTTTGAACCACTCCAAATCTTTGGGGATTTGTTCTAATGGCTAAATGAACCTAATGAAATAATAATTAGGCTATAATTAAGCTAATATTAGGCTAAGTAACAACATAGGGTTATTACAAGTTTACAAGGGCTATATACTATAATTTTTTAAATTCTAATGGTCAATGAATGTTTCTTCTATGAATTTTGTCTTAAGATTTTGATTTTTGGTGTGAACAACCAAAACATTCATTGGTGTGCACAACCGATGAAACTTCAAGCTGTGTACAATCTCGTACGAACAGTGTGCGGATAATCGTAGTAGTTATCCTTTATTTTTTTTTCATTTTCTATGATTTTCTAGTGTGTTTTGAAGTGTTCTATGTTAGCTTTGAAACGCATCCCATTTTGTTTGATTCTAGCTCTATTTTCCCATTCAATCATCCACTTTGCGAGCATCGTATAAAGTGTGACATTTGGACACTTCACCCATCATATCTCTCTCAAATCTCTACTAATTCCTTTAAAATTGGTACCTACATTTTTTCAACATCCATCCACACAATATTCTATATTTTCATAGCATTCAGACTTTGTTTGGTCCTCCAAACTATCATTCAAAGTCAAATGGTGATTTTCATGCTCTCAAACCACCCTCACCACTTCACCCCATCAGTAAAAGAGACCAATTACTAACCACCTAGTCAAGCAACTATAAAATGTTTTTGCCTATTCTATTTAAATACGATGACATAGATCAGTCACCTAATCTAACTTCATCGCCACCAAAAGCGATTGCTATCAACTAGATTTAAAACAAGTGCACAAGAATATACGATTAGACAATAACATCCCTATTTTGAGCGAGTCCAAGGCTATTCCAAATCAAAAGAAAATTAGCTAATCCATCCAACAGATTGACCTATTTTTTTCATCAATTTATTTCTCTTGATTGGGCCTATCACCAGGTTAATTTAACTAAAAATTCGTAGCTTGTATATGTTTAATTTTAGGATGATCAAAATTTTAAGTTTTAGCTCCAATTGAATCATATAACTGGCATTTGGTTCCCATTTCACATTGATCTATTTCTTGGAAAGATTCTCATCACTAACAAATAAATATATGCATAACCAAGTTTAGATTTTACCTCATCATCCCAGCATTCTAATTCTTGCATGAAGCAATTTCCTCCATTGATGTCTTATCCTTATCTCATCTTGATCAGCCTACTTGGTAAAAATAATTCTAATGCTTCCTGGAAGTCATTTTAAGTCCTTGAACAACCTCTTTGAATCCATCTTATGGTATTTAGGATACCTCCATTTATCTCTCCCTTCTCCTTTCAAAATGTAGAAAATCCTCATCCAATTCCTACCTAAGAGTATGTAATATAAATTTCATAATAAACACTTTAATTGATTTGAACCCTAAGCCTTCAAACATGAGCACAAACTTAGGAAAAAACAAAAGTTATTTCATTTAGGAATAAATGCAAATATAAGGGCTATTACAAAAGCATATCTAAAGATAGATAAATAAAAAATGCAAAGTTGTTATATTATGATTTGAGAAACTAATTATATTTGAATAACCCTATTATAGTATGAGAACCTGTCATATTTAGTTTGCATTTTAGTGAATTTTTTGTAATTATTACACATACTTTGCTTACATTAACATTATTTGAATATTTCTTATGTTAGGTGAATGAGCTTGGCTTTTTGTTGGTGTTTATTGACCGTCATCTTGCATATATGAGAATTGAGAAGCAAACCAGTTTGTTTCTTTATTATGTTAATATTTTCATATTTGTGATTTGTATAATTACAAGAATTTTTGTTCTTGAAGTTGTGTATGCTAAATTTTATAAGTCTATATTTTGTAACTTTATATTTAGTAACTTTATATTTTGTAATTTTAGACATAATAATATATTTTTCATTATCTTATGATATAAAATATGATCTGAGTATCATTATTTTTACTCAAAAGTAAATATCCTTAATAAGATTAGGGAAAGTAAGAAGTTGAAGGATGCCCTAGTGTTGTTCTCACCAACCAATTTTCAAAGTTGACAATGAAGTACAATTTAACTAAATTGGGCATTGTTGGTACAATAATCATTTGGTTATGAGACATGATTTTAGATATTTTGTAAATTTTTCTAAACTTTTGGTTATGAACATTTAGGAAACTTTTTGAGAATTTTTTCATGAGTGGATTTTCCTAAATTATTTTATGATATATTTAAATCAAAATAAATATAAAATACTATGGGACTGCCAAAAATTAAAATATTTTTGAATTTTGAATTCTATACCATCAAATTAGCTAGCATCAAAAGTTTTATAATTTATTAATTAAATTATTGAATAATTGAATTTAAATAATTCTAAATTATTAAAATTTTGAAATAAAAGAAATTTTGTGTTCTAAGCTGAACATCAAACACGATATCGGTGCGATCCTAGCCATTCTGGGAACTTTGTATCGTATCCGATGGTGGATTTGAACTGTAGTATGTCTTGTCTCCCGCACACAGCTCTAGTCGTTTGAGGGTAATTGAACAGTGCGGGTTCGATCCTTCCCGAGCAAACGTCACTGATGGAGCCACGGGCTAATACCTCTACTTTTGAAAGTGACAAGTGTTACGCCCATCGTCTAGACCGACAGAACCGGTTCAGTCCAATCTAGAGGTAGCGGGACCTGAGTCGGGTCAAGTTCAAATCCAAAATTCAGTTCAACCACTTGATCAAATTGGACAATTTTGGTGTCTGTGAATTTCTCTCACTAAGACATATCATTTATATCAATCAATTTGCATTTTGGTGGTATATTTTTATGTATTTTTGAAAAATATAAAATTTTCATATTTAGCCAAATTAAGCCTAATTAAACCAAATTTTTTGGGCCTTTCACTTGTAAAACATTTGATTAAGTGTACTAATTAGTACTTTATTGAAATTTTTCTATTTGGATGACAAATTTTGATCAAATTATTCTGAGTCATCCAAATCCCCTTCGATCAATCTCCGCCCTTAGATCAACTCAAAGCCTTTATAAACACTTCATAAATTCTAAACCCTAATTAGAACCCTAAGAATTCAGCCACCATTCTCTTTTATTCATTATTCCAAAAACTCCTTCTCCCCTCTTTCTCCTCTCTTCTTTGAACCCTAAACTTCTTCATTACCAAGGTAAATCAAAGGTAAAGAAGAAATTTTGGGAGCTCCAAATTACTAGGGAATGGTTTTTCCAAGTTGCACTTTCTCTCAAAGATATCCCATTAAGTCTCACCCTAAGGTAACATTTTTATTTTCTCTATTTTCTCTTCCTTTCTCTTTTTTTTTTGTTTTCTCTTGAAATAGATGTTTAAATGAAGATTAGGTGATTGATTACTCTTAACACATGCCAATAGTGTTTTTTTTTTAAGTTTTAAAGCTTGCATGATGAGTTTTAATAGAAATCTAAAAATTTTTATTTGATGTATTTATCAAGATTTTTACTCATTTTTTATTTTATCTCTCCAGTTTTACATACACATTTTCCTATGTACTGTTAACAAATTGCTAGAAGACATAATTCCTTAGTTATGCCTCTAAGATACTTAAACATTACTCCAAAGTTGAGAAAAAACTCTATCTTTACTTTAAACAATTATTTAGAAATTTTTTTTTATTTTTGTCAACTTTGGAAAGTCATTACTTTTCAACTGCTAAGATCTGGGTGATATAACTTTGCATATTTAATATCCTATGTATAGGTAACAACTTCATAGAAGACCTTACATGTCTATTTGAACTCTAAAGCCTTCATTTAAGCACTCAAACTTCAGCCAAAACTAATTATTTTATAACTTGAGATATTTTTATAGATTTTAGAATTTTATCATGCTATGTTCATACTATTATACCATTATTCTATAACTTGAGAATTTTATCATGATATGTTCATACTATCATGCTATGTTCAATACCTGAAATTTTGCAAGCTTATTTTTGAATATATTACAAATATGTTTACTGTTGGTCACAAAGGCTAGAAATATCATTTAGGTACTCCTTTAAGTGCTCAAAATTTTAGAAAAAAATTAAAGTTTCTTCGAAAATTTCTATATTTATAAATTTGTCAGCATGTTTGCTTGAATATAACTTTCAATATATGTAAAATTAGAACATGAAATTTGGTATGTATATTCTTTGATATAATGAGAACAAGTTGCCTTTGGACATCAAAGAGTAGTGAGCACATTAGAAGTACCATTTTGATTTGTTAAGTTCAATAAAAAATAGATGTAAAATTTAATAAATCAAATTTATAGTAGTTTTATGAAAATTGTTATTTTGATATCAAATTATAATATATTGAATCCTAAGCCTTACGAACAATATTAAGTATCAAATTAATATATAAACATTGATTTTTAGCAGATTAATATAAGGATGAGTAATATGATAATCAAACAGTCATGTACATAGAATCATTTAGGAATTATTATTTCTAACATTTATGTTTGAGCCTATTTTTATTTTCAATTTTGATATATGACATATATACACTTTACTGCTTATTGAATTACAAAATCTTATTAAAATATGTGACAAATGTCTATGGTGAAAGTTTTTGAAGCGAGAAATAAAAATGAACTTGTATATGGTAGGGTTTACTTGCAACTCATGACAAAATAAGGAACGATCTAGTCCACTAGGAAGGGGCAGAAGATTCAAAGAAAATACTTACCAAATTGAAATGTAAATTATGAACACTTACGGATGGGCAGTTGTATACCTTCCTATCATTTTTTAAGCTAATATATAAGTTTCCCAGTGATGATTGGGGGGTCCTAGGTTCAAAAGAAGATGAGATTGTCACATAATTTATTTCAAATTATCAGTTTATTATTTAAATTAATTGCTTTCATCTCACTTGAAAAATGCCTCTAATTTGGCAAGTTCAAGCAAATGCTTGTTTTCTTTCATATTATACATATTTTGATCCATTTATTTCCTTTGATGCAATTCCTTTTTGAAAGAATATTGTTACTCATTTATATCATATTTTTTACTGAATACTCTATGTACTTTTGCCTAACTAATAGAATCATAATATTTTATATTTTGAAAATTATTTAAGAGGAGATCAACTTGAGAATATAAGGGCTTGAGATCAAAGTAGTGAGATGGAGATGCATTTAAGGCAATCAAATTTTATTTTATTAATTGATCGATTCTTGTATCATAAAATTATTAAATAGCTCTATGTATGATGAATAAACTTATGTTAATTAAGTTATTTTATCTATGCCACTTTAAATATGAATTATTGTTTGGAAATTCTCGACCTTGATCCCCAGGTCGTTACATGGACTTAGGTTTGAAAGTAAGTTCCCTTATGCAGCAAAGCAAACTGTTATAATATTCATAAAGTTGAAACTATTAAAAATAGTTTTCAAGAATTTCTTTGTATATAAAGTGTTATAAATATTTGTGTTTTATATTAGGGTTGGCTTGAGAAATATTCATCACAATATTAACAACAACTACATGTTAGCTATTTAGTCATTTATCAACTGAGCGAGTTCTTAAATTAAAAGCAGCATCAGATTACAAACAGAACAAAATTAAATTATACAAATTGAAAAAATAAATAGAAAAAATCTCAAAACTATTTTTCCAAAATTTGGAGAATGATGAAATTTGATGTGGCCCTAAGCATTAATTGGAAGAAGTAAAGGTAGCTTGTCATGAGTACCATTTGGAAGAGCTAATAAATTTGTTTAGAGTCTCAATTTTGCTTACAAAATTAAGGAAATATAATGATTCCATATATTTGTATTCACTTGTGCTCTAAATGGCATACTATTTTAGCATTGGTATCATTTTAATCATAAAATCAAAGCATGCATAATTCTGAATATTGATATGAATGATTCATGTGGTAAGAAAGGTATAAAAAATGATATAAATTATAAATATTGAGAATTAAATGTGGTTTTGTGCACATATTTAAATGATTTGTAGATATATTGGTTTGAGAGCAAGTACTATTTAGACTCGTTGATGTGGCATTCAGAAATACTCATTCAATGAGATTTGAGCATCATTTCAATACTATTTGTATTATTTTAATATAAATAAATAAATATTAATGAAATAATATCCAAATCTCATTGAATAAATTTTTTTAGGTACCATATATGAGGTTTTATAATAATCGGGAGCAGTCATTATGTGGGTTATTAAAGAAGCGCACGTACAATTGACATCTTCAGATAATGGGAGCATCTCTTCTTTTACGCAGAAAAAGCAGAGA
The DNA here is from genome assembly GCA_016760335.1 of Gastrodia elata. Lineage (NCBI taxonomy): Eukaryota > Viridiplantae > Streptophyta > Magnoliopsida > Asparagales > Orchidaceae > Gastrodia > Gastrodia elata. The sequence continues at coordinate 11,010,225 of CM028670.1, read as the reverse complement.
CGGAGCCATCTCCTCTCGTCTCCTCTCCTCTATCATTCATTCAAAAAGAAACCTTCTCATAATTTCGAGCGAAACAGCTTATGGAAACGTTGCTCGATGGAGGAGCCATAATATGATTTATGGGCTTAGTTTCAAAGAGGAAAAAGAAAGAGGAATCGCTGCTTGGAATCTTGATACATATTTGAGGTAAACAATGCTGTCCTTGCTTTGCTGTCGTACTCCATTATGGACTGAGTAGCATTTACATATGGAGTGCGAACGATGTGGGAAAACAAAAAATAAAGCTTTTTTTAATGCTCCCAAGGACTCACTCACCTGAGTAGACTTTACTATCTAGCTTAGGGTTGGTGGCCTTTCAAATTTTAATTCATTTACAGCTGTGACCACCACACAACTCTTTTCAAACAAATCTTTTTTTTACAAGTTAAAATTTATAAATTGTATATTTATAATATGAAGACTTTGTCCAAACTAAGAAAATTTTTCTCTCTTCATATCAATTTAGAGCTACCTAAACAGTTTTCACACATCTCTTCATATCAATTTGAGCGCCAAACTTTATGCCTATTGGGCGCCTGAGCGTGCGACCTCCTTTCCGCTGGGCGCTTTAAGGCGCCCGACCTGGAGTTGGCTCCTAATTGGTCTCCCTATTATAAAATTGAATTTAATTATGTGTTGAACTAAGTACATATTAGATAAGGATGTTTTGCCAAAAGTAAAATGAGAAAAGTGGCATAGATTTAGGGAATAAATAAAGATAATTTTTTTGATTAAAAAGAGCTAAAAACAGCACGTGCTGATTCAATAATTTAAAGCCACCATTAAAGTGTTATATGTCATGGTTATGTTAAGGAGCTTTGTTATTCCTACTAACGTTTTTAAGAGCATGATAGAGTTCTCTGTAAAGTAACCCCATAAGATTTGTAGTGTAGCTCAGCTTCTGATCATACGCCCACTCTTCAGAAGTTCTTCAATCAATCATTTGAGTTACACTCGTTCCGCACCCGATTTGCAGAAACACGAACTCTAACAACCAAAAATTCTCTTTTGCCAGACCTAGAAGCCTTCAAAACATATTCTCTAGCGCAATCTCAACTAAAGTAAGAAAATATGAAAGTACAAAATATAAACTCATCTAATGAAATGTAAACATCATTAAGGGGAAGATAAACATCTAATAAGATAGATATTTAATAAAAATATTCACATTCACATCTTAGACGTGCCACATCAACGTGATTACTCAACTTTAAATACATTACTTAAATCTGTTTGTTGGCTGATTACGATTGCATCATGAGAGCGCTATTTGTTTTTATGGGCTGACAATATTAAAAAGAAAAATAATATATTTACATAAAAATATATATTAAAAAATATTTATGATCTATAAAAAATTCTTTTTTTTTAATTTTTATATATAAACCTATAAAAAATATATTCAACTAATAATCTACTTACATATTAAATTAATAATCTACTTACATATTAAATTATCAAGCGCTTAAAAATTAGATATTATTTAAATTAAAATATTATACCTATATAAATATATATATATATATATCAAAAAAATATTTAAAATCATATAAACTTCGCAAAAATATATATTCTAGTTAGATATTAAATTAACCGTGAGTATATAAATATAAACATACTCTATTTAAATATATGAAAAGCATGACATAACTGCATGCCCCTTTTTTCTTTTAATTAATTTCTTTATTCAAAAGAAAATATCTATAGCCCGCAACATATTTTAATGCGTGCTGTATTTATTTACTTCTGTAGCGTGCGGCCATTTTAGTTCGTACACTACCATAAGAATAAATAAATATATTTGAGCGCCCATCTGTTATTTAAATATAGTTTAATCTGATGGTTATGTTCAAATATTCACATCTTTATATCTTGATGAGGCTTAAAACCTTAAAAATAAATATTTATCAAAATAAATATATTACTAAATATATATCACCAAAATCTTCATCGCATAGATATATCAAAGTTTTATCAATAAACATTGTTAACACATCAAACTCTTAAATATTAACAATAAAAGTTAGCTTGAGAATTTCCAAGCTCGGCCAGGTCAAGTTTGTCATAGCCATGAGATATCGGCTCAGACCAGATCAGGTTGGGCTGACCCATATTCACCATTAAGGAAAAATTAAGCCGCCAGAGCTTTAGTAGCAGCACAAATTAGTGTTTGGACAAAACAATTTCCAGAACAAAAACTGCACCAGTAAAGGGGTTAGGATCATAAAAATATTTAAAAATAAAAATAGATGTCCGAATATATATATATAAATATATAAATACGTTCTTCATAAATAAAAATATCTCAAAATGCAACTATTATGCATTGATTGGGATGGGACAAAATCTGTATCCCTTGACATGAAGGCTGGGTTAGCGCAGTTGGGTGCTGAATATTTGCTCCAAACGAAGTATGCCTTCTAAGAAACAAAAGAAGAAAATATAAATAAATAAAAAATAGGCAGATGAACAGTCGAGATATATTAAAAGTCCCTTTCAAATTAGTTAGGAGTGGATCAACGGATAAAAGTGTTGAACAATGATTTATCGACAGAAATACCTGGTCAAATTTTCAAAAGCAGCCATACATTTGCTCACAAAATATAGTAAGAAAATAAGAAAAAAAATCACAAAAAGAGGCACGGTCTATAGTTAAGTTGAAGAAATAATCCAGTAATTTATTAGAAATAATATGAATCACTAGCATTTTCTCTGCGCAAACTTTGCCTGTCTGCCTCCAAGAATGAAACTGGCTGCCTTTGTTATTGTCTTAAGGGATGCGCTGTGTTATATACATCGTGATTAATTTCCGGCTTGCAATGGCACATTTGGGTAAATAGCAAACCGTTAAACCACCCGAGTTCAGTCGGATGTGAACTCTTGCCAAAACACAGTGTCCCCGATGGACTCTTGCAGCATACTGCTTTGCCAAGTCTAGATTTGACCATACTGAAAATCATTTCCACATGCCCAATATTCTCGCATTTAGAAATTCTTCAACTACTGTCTCACTCACTCAATGTGATGATCATAATCTCCATCAGTTTGGTGCCTCCATTTTTCAAATACCAAGCCAACAAGGATGGCTAAGCGTCACCTCAATTTTTGAATTATTATAACCTTGGTCTTCCTATCTAGATACTCTGCTAAGAATTTTCACACCCATAGGTCTTCATATCCACATATATTTGTTTTGCTCTTTTCAACCCAAAGAGTGTCACTTGAGGTTCCCTTCAAGTATTAATGGATCTCTATTCACACAACTCCTTTCCTTAATTCCTCGGTATGCTAACTAATCGCCTGAACTGCATGAACTCTGCAGAAATATGGTACTTCAGCAAGAACATTTATCCTATAGATGCATTTTATACAACTGCCACCAAGTTCTCCATCTTGAATTTAAGCCAGCCTGATTCGAGAGCAATCTTCACTCGATCTTTTTCAGACAAACCACTTTCACAAGCCTTTCCTACCATCTTGTAGGAGTCAAAAACTATGCTTAGCTCCTTGCCAAACCAGTTATACTCTCTGCTAACAAACTCCCACATGCCTTCGTATGTAATGCATTCGTGCAAAGCTTTAGCCTTCCACTATCTATCAACAATAATATATATATATATATATATATATATATAACCAATGAAGAACTTGTTGCATTGAGATGAAAGTTTTGTTAAGCCTCTTGCACAAACACTGAACTAACAAATTGTAATAACTGTAGGATCCAGTTAAAGTTTAGACAAGTTCAGACTTAAAATAAGCTTTTTCTATTTAACAATGTTGAAATATAACTAGAGCCAACTAATAACCCAAGAGATATACTATTAAATAAGAAATAAAACTATATAATAAATTTATAAGATCAATAGAAAATGCTACAACTCATACAACGTTCAACACACCCACTCAATACCTTGCCAAGAGTCACGAGCAAAGTCACAATCTATTGGTAGGCTTTTATCTTGGAGTTGGCACCTGATATTAGTAAATACCAAGTGAGAATTGTACATAATACATAAATTGCAAGTCGAATGTTGATTTAAAACAAAGATGTGTGTGTATGAATAAACATGTGGAAAAAAATATTTGCATGAACTAAAAAACGCACAAACTGATATTTTACAAGAAAAATAAATTTAAATATTATGTTTTGTTTGAGATTTTCTATAAAATATAGCTGGCATTCAATTTGAAGAGTACACAAGCACATTTTCATGTATTCTTGAAAGTGTTTCCTAATCATACATGACCTATCAAGTGACTCCCCTTAGATGCAAACCCTTTCTACTTAAAACTCTCCTTTTCTATTGGATAAAGCTGTCTAAAAATATTTGTACAGATTTACAAAAAATCCTTTAATGAGGAACCAAAAGTAAGAAATCACAATAAAATTTTCATAGCATTTAATAAATTTTTTAAAAAATACATTGAATCAACACAACCAAAATAAATTTTAAGTGCCCGATTACCTTGAAAAAATAAACACATCCAAAATTAAAGAATTTAATTGCTGAAACTCAAATCTAAAAATGTTTATAAATTTGAGATACAAATTCTTGAAAGTAATTTTATTTATTAATATTCGTAATAAATTATAAATATCATTGTCAAGATAGTAACAATAAAATGAAATAGTAAAATTATTTAATATCAATAGTACATGTATGAAATTTTATTCAATATTATTTTTCAAGTTGAACAAACAAAGATTAGAAAAAGCAAATATTAAAATAAATATATTGATCAATTAGCTAGTATTATTATTATTAACATAATTAATCATATTAATATCACTTTAATTGATAGGTTTAAAAATAAAAAATTTAATAATTATTTGTTAGTTTAAATATAACTATTTAATAATTTAAGAAAATAGTGAACCAAAAAGTTCAATAATTTAAGCACCAATAGTAATAATTTTATGCTAATTAATTTTTTTAGCTAATATATACTAGCAAATATAAATAATTATATTTTTCTATCAATTTTATTATTGACAATAAATAAAGTATATAATTTTATTGCTTATAATAATACTTAATTTATTAAGAGCATTATTTATAATAATACTATACATATTTATATTACTCTTTTATAATTTTGTAGCTAAATAAAAATAATTCACTAACATTATTTAAGTGATAGTTAATAATTATTATAACACGGTACTATTGTATTATTGATTTTATTATCAAGAATTTACCTTTACAACACTTGAGTTGTTCTAGTTTATAGCGGGAAGAAGCAGCTAGAAAAGGCTCTTGGAAGTCGTTGGCAGCGAAGCAGGGGCCTCCGACTACAATTTGAGTTAAGCTCTCATTTATGTCTTTCTACTTAATAAAACTCATTTATGTCTTTCTAGTTTTAAAAACTCACTTATGTCTATTATTTTGTAAATTTAAGTGTTAATTTTGAAAAATATAATGCCTAAACATACATTATTTGAGTGGCATGAAAGCAATTATCCTTGAACAAAAAATTAGTAACCACTTGTTTCTTACGTCTTTTTTGGTTGTTCGTACAATTTAAATACTTAATTTTTCTAACAAGGCATTGAGCGGTCTATGCTTAATATGCCCAAATAATCTTATGATGACATTCTCTAATTTTTATAAACTATTGGAGCCGCTCCAACCTTGCAATGAATGAGCTCAATTCTCATTCTATCCTTTTAAGAATGCCCACTCATCCACCCTAGCATTCCCATCTCTATAACTTATTTTATCGATAAATTTCTTCTTTGTTGGCCAACATTCAGCCCATATAATGTAGTTGGTCATATACCTACTCGATAAAATTTTCCTTTAATTTTGAGTGGAACTTTCTAATCGCCCAATACACTAAAAATGTCTCCTCCATTTCATTCAACCAACTTGGATTCTACTAATCACCTCGCACTATATTTCATCATTTTAAATAATTGAACTAAGGTATTTGATTCATCACTCTTCTTGATCACATGCTCCTCAATAGTAATCATTAAGATTACAGCTTCTATTGCGCGATTAAACTGTCCCGAAAAATTAAAATAGTTATAATTACTTTTATTATTATTAAAGGTCATTGAAATTAGTATTATTATTATAATAAGCATTAGAATTTTTTTAAAAAATTATTATTTTATTATATCATGTGTCCGAAAGCGCGTCCAAGCATGTGGCGAGTCCAGAAGCACTATATGTTAGTCAAGACTTGCGTGAGCCTAGGCACACATAATGCGAATCCATATGCATGATGAGTTCAGACACTCTGAACGTGTCTAGATGTGTGGCGAGTTTAGAGATGCAAAAAATGAGTCTAAATGTGTCACGCCTAGACACAAATTGCATTAAATAAAATGTCCTGGTCCATACCTATAAAAGTGTGCCCGGACGCACCAAAGGTGCGCCCAAATCCTAGCAAAGGGTCTATACCCCATAAGGGGTAAACAAATTTTCATTTTCTAAACTATGCCATTACCCTGTTGGAACACAGACATCGTAGGTACGGTAAGACATCACAATTATGTTGAGCTATCGTTGCAAGCATGTTAAGTACTACTTTACAATATTTCTTACAAACTGAGAAGGACATTCTAATCTAATTGAGCTGCTAAGTTGCTTTTTATACCAGTGAAAATTAGCATCAGTTGTTGAATTGCCAGTTTATTATAATTATATGATTGAAATATAACCAAGATGTCTCCCAAATAATTATCACATAACTTTGTTGTTCCATTAGATAATTGAAATTATCATTTGCATTGAAGGTTTGAACCATTTATGATCATAAATGATGATTTATTTGACACATTATTTTTCCTACAATCCTGAATATTCTTATCATGGTATTAAGAAATTAGATATCATGTCATGAGACGATCTCATTGACAAGAATAATAAGTTAATGAAAATATTATTTGAATTCATATATTAGCATCTTATAAGTAGCAAAGAAATTTATTGCAGAATAAAAATTTGTCCAATATTATTTAAGGTTGGGTATACCTCGAACATGAAGTCACAAGGATCATGTGCCGCTATCTTATGCCCAAAATAATAATTGCATCCTAGTAAAAGTAAACTATTTATTGTAAAAATTAATTTGTATGTATTATGGATGGCAATGGTCTAACAAAATATTAAACGTAAATTAACTATTGATAAAATATATTAATTGTTTCATATTATCTCTTATATGAATGATACTTTAGTGTTTCTATGATACAACTTAACTTCTTATTTTGTTTCACTTGTCTGTTCAACATTAAAATATTTGTCTATCAACATATTTATTATTATCTATTTTCCTTCAATTAAACATCAAAAACATATAGCTATTAGTATATTTTCTCTTTTCCCATGATTGATCATTTGAATGTCTTAGCTTTTGATGAATTTATTAGTACATATTGTGTTATTGTTATGAATCTGCAAAATGCACCCAAAAATCTATTGTTGATAAATATTTTCACCTAATATTTTTCCAGAAAACAATATTTTGAGTGCTCGAGCTAAATTTAAGTAGAAGCTTTTAAGTGAAAATGAGATCCAACAATGTTTGTTTTTATATATTTATATTTCGACTTTATAATAATTAAATGGGATTGGGTACAAAATATTTATTGTTTTATTTAATTATTTTTCGTTTTACTTAAAAATGACATAATATAATCTTAAGACACTCATAATTAGTATTAGAGCAGAAGTAAATATTAAGTAAAATAAAATAACTATTTGGATTTAAAATAATTTTATGAGTAATTACATTAGTTGGGATGTCTAATTAAATTATATACCATTAAAATTTAAGGTAGATCCCGAAAGTTCCGAAATATTGGTAGAAATGGTAAATATTCCAACAATAATCATGAACCCTACTATAACTATGGGAGAATTACCTATGGATCAATTTATGGGATTGCTAACTCATTTTTTAATATCTCAAGCTGCAACTCAGTTTGTCACGCCTTCATCTCTGCCAATTAGTTCCCCAATTATAGATCAAGTACTTCAGGTATATCACCCCAGATTAAAGGAATTGTTACCTCACATGTTATAGAAGATTTGCTACACCAAATTGAAAAGAAATGCATCAGCATGTGTTGACCGCCTAGAAAGAAGATGATATTAGAAAATTCCATGTTTGTAGGTGAGCAGAGAACTTGTGACTCTTGACAAAGAACACAAAGTTTAAAGAACTAAACATGGAAAATATTTTTCGTGAAGAATTTATTGATATGTTCATTATAAAGTATATCCCACCTTCCGCACAAACAGTGATATAAAAACAATTCAAAGTTAAACTAAGGAGGAAAACCAATAGCATAATATGAGTCTGTGTTTATAAAATTGGCGCATTAAGCTCCAAAAATTAACGGATGCTGAAGAAGAAAAGTGTAGTCATTTTTAATAGGGTCTACAAAGTTCTCTTAGAAAAAATATAATATCTCTGTGAATTACGGATTCTGTTGATATTGTACAAATAGCAAAATTTTTAGAAATGGAGGTTCAACTGCTTAAAAGAAAGTTTAACTCTACCTATCAATATCATGAAAGTTATAAGAAGCACTATATAGATCTTACAAGTTCAGCATAATCAACTAATAAAAAAGAAGTGTAATAAGCATCACTTCTATGGATTGTTTTGTTGTGGTGAGAATAGATGCTTCCTATGTGGCGCAAGGATCATAGTATTAATGTATGTCGAGCTACTACTAACATTGATGGACAAAGAATAATTAAATCTTGAATTACAACGGCAGTGTGCAACTAATTTAGCATATTTTAAGTCATAGTTGGTAGGTTAATATTATAGATAAGAAGAGTATAATATGTATTTGGATCATCCTAATAAGATAATGCCTAAAATAAATGTATATCCTTTTACTTTAAATTTTGTGCAATTAGTGGCTTATATTTTTATTGCATTGACCGTCGAGGACGATATTTTGGAGTTTATGATATCCTGAAAAATTAAATAGTTTAAATTATTTTTAATATTATTAATGGTCATTATTATTAGTAATAAATTTATAGTTTTTCAAAAAAAAAAAATTATAATGCACACCAGACGCATGACAAGTTCAGACACAGAATGTGAGTCCAAACGTGTGACGAGTCTAGACACACTGAACGCGAGGTCAGATGTGCGACAAATCTAGATGTGCATAATGCAAGTCCACAGGCGTCGCGCCCAGGCGTGAATCGGGTTAACTTAAGCCAAATTTTCATTAAATAACCTGACCTGGTCTGTACCTACAGTAACATGCCCAAATAACTATAGATGTGCCCAGACACGAGCTGAGGGTCTATAAATACCTCAAAAGGATTAGAAATTTGCTCATTTTTCCAAACTATGTCGTTACCCTGCTAAAATAGAGAGCCGCCGTACGCAGTGTAGAATGTCGTGATTGTGTTAAGTTGTTGTTGTGAGCACGTGGAGTACTTTTTTTCGATCTTTCTCACATGTGTGATGTATATTCTAATCTAATTGAGCTATTTGCTTATTATGCAATGACGTTGTGTTGTTAGTTATTGATTATCATTTTATTTTGAGTATATAATTGAATTGCAACCTAAATGCATCTCCCAAAAATGCTATTGCATTAAATTTGTTATTCATTTGGTAATTCAAATTATTATCTGTATTGAAGGTTATATCATTTGTGATTCTAAATGATCTTTTATTTGACAATCATTCCTTTTTTCCTATAATCCTGAATATAATATGCATGTCATAATATTACAAAAATGAATGTATGAGATGATCTCAATAGCATAGTCAATGAAAATATTATTTGAATGCCTATATTAATGTTTTATAAGTAGCCATAAAATTTATGATGAATGAAAATCAGTATAGTACAATTTAAAGATTGAGCATAGCCCAAATATGGAGTTATAAATATATATCACTACCACGAAGGGGGAGCTTTGTTTTCCATGTAGACAATCTTGGGTCCCCTTGTATTTTATGCACAAAATAAGAATTATATCTCAGTAAATGTAAAGTTTTTATTGTGATAATTAATTTGTATATGTTATAGCTAGGCATTGAACTAACAAGATATTAAATAAAAATTAACTATTACTAAAATATTTGACATATGTTTTGAAATATCTCTTACATGTTGATACTTTGGTATTTATTTGACCAAGTCAGCTTCTTATTATATTTTTCAATTGTCTGTGCAACATTAAATTATATGTCTAGTAACATACTAATTTATCATTGTCTATTTTCCCTTCAATTAAACATCAGTGATATATTGCTATTAGTCTATATTCTATGTAAAAACATTTATTTGAATACCGTAACTTTTGATAAACTTATTATATTCTAATACTTTTTATGCTATTATTATGAATCTGCAAAATGCACCCAAAATCTTGATGCTTGTAAGCCTTACACAGGAACCAGCATACAAGACAAAGTAATATTCTATTATTAGGTACTCAATTTGAAAAATGTTTTTACATAATATTTTTTCATAAAATATCTTTTTAGTGCTTCAGTTAAATTAAAATAGAAGAAGCTTTTGAGTTAAGGAAAGAATTAACAATATTTATTTTTATTTATATTTTATTTTGGCTATGTGAAAATTAAATGATTGAATAATTAAAATTTTCATTATTCTATTTGATTATTTTATGTTTTGCTTAAATATACCTTAATATGATCCTGTAGCGTTCACATAAGAGCGACTAAAACAAAAACCTTTAAATTCTTAAATAACCCTCCACAACATGAGTTTTTCTTTAACTTCATCCCTAGTCTTATTGAACAAAAAAATGAAATATCCAAATAATAAACAAAGAACCTCCTCAGAAATATGCTTAGTAAAAATATTCATAATTAAAAAAAGAAAATAGTTGCAAGCAGAGCCTTGATGAAATCCTATAGTAACAAGAAAATTATAAGAAAATCCACTCTCTAATCAAGCACATGTTACAACCCCATTATAGATATTTTTAATAATTACAAAATATGCCAAAAAAAAATTCTCTCCAAAACTCTCTTAAGGGCTTCTCTTGGTATTCTATCATAAGCCCTTTCGAGATCACTAGAAATGTAAATAGTGATGTAGCCCAATTATTGAACCCTTAAATTTGCAAGTATTTACAGATCAACTGTTTAGCATAAAACCAAATTAATTTTGTGAAATATGAGTATACATGCGTAATCTGTATTCAATCACGCTCCCAAAATATTAATGTACAGGCTGTTAACCCAACCTCCTATAATTTACATAATCTTGAGCATCATAGTTACTCTTGTAAATTGGTACAATAATACTTCATTCATCTTTAACATTTTTAATAATAAAATAAATAATAATAATATAACCTTATTATTACTGCATAATGGGTAAAAATAGTAGTTTTTATATTTTTTATATTTCATAAAAATTTTTCTTTTTTTAAAGGGGAGGCAAAATGGTATTAAATAATAATAATAACTATAATGATCATGACCTAACCCGATGAGCATCTTGAAACAAAGGCCAAACTTTAAAAATATAGCCTTCGCATTTTCAATCTCTTTATCAAATTCAACTAATGATTTTCAAAATACAAGTCACTAAACATCAATAATATTTCATAAATAAAAGGTTACATAAAAACAAGTAAAAATAAACTAAACATTTGTGGCAACAAATTTCATCAAATTGATCTTCTTCCATAAGTCCTAAAACCCAAAAAAAAAGTTAGATGTCATGGGTAAGTTACATTGTAATTCTATAGGTATATCCTCATTTTAAATCACAGTAACATTACTGAAAGGCAGCAATGTGCACGCTAGTTTTATACTATAAGAAATCATATCAATATTCTTTCATTATTACCTTTATTATTTCATTTTACTGTTATGATTATCATTTCCGTATATCCATTATCATGTTTTCTATCTTTTCAGTAGCATCTAACATTTACCAAACATTCCATTTCTTATAATATTATACTATTTGATAAAGAATATATATAGTACAACATACTATTGTGTAACAATCTAGCAAGCTTGCGGTAAAAAATCATTATATTTTAATCTTCATTACTATTATAATTTCCATTACTATTAATACAATTTTCATTATCATATAAGATAAAAGTATGAAACTGAACTAATTTATAGCGCTTTAATAACCACTATCATATAATAATGCTACCAATAATACATATTTATCTTTTTTTAACAAAATAAGAGAATTTTATAAAAAAATGCCAATTATTTATATATATATATATATATATATATATATATATTCATTTTTTCTCAATTATTTATCATATTAACTTTTATATGCGTCTTTTTATTAATTGTGCAATAATTTTCAAAGTAGTAATGATAATACTCTGAAATAAAAATAAATACTACCCACATTATATCATATGATCATCTGAATAGTTTTGATCTTGCAAGTATTTGTGTCCCAACCAATTTAGCCTAAATCGGATGCTTAAAATAATATTTAGAGTTTTCATACGAGTATCCTAAATAATTGAAATATAAAAAATACAAAAATGATTTCTTAGATTTCAGAAGACCAAATAAATGTTGAGGTAAGTCATGCCTGACTTCCCATTTAGACCATATTGAAGAGCCTGCAATTAGGGTTTATTGAATGCAATTCTAATTTAATTAATTAATTTAATTTTTACAAAACTACTACCTTGAGGGGAGAGAAGTGGTTATCAGCACACTCTGAGTTCGTTATTGAGGTTGTGTGCATCATAGAAACACAAAATCGAAAGCTAAACTCTCTCTAATTGGTAAGGGTGGTAGATCTATAATAATGCAAATTAAGTAGTAGTAGTAATAATAATAATAATATTATTAATTTAATATATATATGAAAATGAGAAAGTGTTTAGGGTTATTTGAATATATAAAAAATATAAAATTTATTCAAAAATTATTATTATTGTGCATGAGAGTGGCTTGCTAGTTGAAGAGCCTTATTGCCAACCTAGAGTTAGGGGTTTAAGGGAAATTAATAAAAAATTCAAATAAATTTGAAAGAGATAAAGGTTAGATGTAATTAATAAAAAATTGTTATTTTAACCAATTATTTCAAAATTTACAAAAATTGCTAAAATAGTTGGAAAGAGAAAAACAAGGAAACAAAAAATAAAATTATTTTCAAAATTCGACTAATATATTTATTTAAATAAAGTTGTAACATAAAAAATTCAAATAAATTCACAAGAGTTTCAAATAAGTATCAAAAATATGCTCTTTTCAAAAGAATCAAAAGAAATCAAAATGTATGTTAAATTAGATCAAAATTAAAGTTATCAAAAAATATATAAAAATTAAATATTTGAAAAACATTTTTTTAATATTTTCACAAAATAATAATGCTGCTCATTATTAACAATGATCATCATATCATCGTCAATTATTGTTGCGCACAATGTCCCCTTCATCCTGCCTCACACAATCATGACCTTGTAACTTAAATTCATACATCATTAATTTCCATTGGGCCACCCAATGAATTGCTCATTGCAATCACTATTGATGGCAAATTTAAAGAATCGATATAATGACCTCATCATTAATAATGATCTTTATGGATTCCAATAGACTCGTAATCACATTGAATTCATTGATATAGTTTGATAGTTGAGCACTTTGACCCATCTTGAGATTAAAGAGCTGACTGTTTCAATTGCGTGTTCAATGGTGTTATCATCATCAATATTGCCTTCTTGTTAATAGCATTAAACATTGCATTTCGCCCTGACATTAAACACACTACTCTTAATGCCTGGCAATCCAGCAATCTCCAAACTTTTTGATTCATGATTTGGCTTTACCCATAACAACAAATCAAGCAGCTTCTACTGATCAATCTGCTTCCCCTATAAATCAAGGTCTCTGTCCTTGAACCTATGAACCTTGATTTTTCCTTTTTCTATCATCGACCATGATCTCCTCCTTAACCGGATACTCTGATGTTGATTGTAAGAACATTTCCCACTGCTAATAGAAAGACACATTTGGTTTGGCATCTTTCGCATTGTACAAATTGGCAGTACCAACAGTATCTCTTGCTAGCACTGGCACGTACGCCAAGATGTATTTAGCAAAACCACTGCTTGCAAAATCAATGAAACACAATGTTGCCTTCAACAATTGGAAAAGAGTTTCAGCAAAACTAAGAAAAGCACAAAATCTAAAGCACACTAGAAAACAAGAGATGTGTTCAAATGTTCGTAGAAGCTTATGTCTCCAACTACAACAGATTGTCGCTTTTATTATCTCAAGAAACAAGTACAAAACTCAATCGTCATGTTTCTCACAAATTCTACTATCAACCTCTCTAGAAACCCTGTAGCAACTTTCCCTTACACCACAATTAGTAATAACAACCCCTTATATAAATAAACATGGAGAATAAGATTACAAAGATTTGATCAAACCTTTCTCAATAAGCTATGAATTACATCATTAAATAATTTAAGTATAATACAAGCAACATTCCCTCTTAGAACACCTTAAATTTGACAATAAAGAACCCCTAATATGCTATTTATTAATTATTAGCTTTACATTAAAATTAGCGCCTAGTTGCAAAACCACTAATATAAAAACATATTTTTAGATCTTAGCAGATTTGAGCTATAAACCTAATGTTGGTCTGATCATGGTGATTCTATATACGAGGCTATGTAGCCCCCAATGATTACTTGTCGCTTCACTACAATGGTTTTCTACTCACTAAAAACAGTACCAAATGTTGGGGAAATAATGCATGTGTTGACTCGAACACTGCAACGAAATCATTTCACCGAAAAGCAACGAAAGTTAAATATAACCATAGAAAATCAAAACCACAAAAGCATAAGCACAAAACGCAGATTTATGTGAAACTCTCAAAACAAGAAAAAAACTAGTCACACCAACGAAAAAATCTATTATAAAATTAGGAAGAAGAGATATAATATTTTTACAGTAAGCCTTACATCTATTGCAATAACCACATTTGCACTCACTACAACATTATATGCCCCACCTTGATGACCCTTTGTAGCCACCTCTAAAACCACAATATAACCACCACTATGGAAGCTCTGCTTAGTCAAGGTACTCAGTCTATCATTTCTTGGAACACTTCAAAAAGCTTCTGAAACATTAGTGGTTACCACTGTAGAACTGCCCCGCAGCTTTCCGACCACCCCGCTTTGCAGCGGCAGCCCTATGGCAACGCCAGCTGCCCCTGCAGCTTTAAGCACTAGACTACATCAGCAACCTCACCTTACCAGCATACAAACCCTATTCTCCATCTCTTAGGTATTTAAAACCTTATGAAACAGCCCCATCAGCTTCTGTCTGTCCCTTAGGATCAATGGATGTTTGTTGTGCATGCACGCCCCTCCTGGACGTGCCACGTGCCCAAAAAGTAAGCAGTTGTGCGTCAAATCTCCTATGGATTTCGTATTCGCTGCCTAGCACTTGGAAACGCCCGAGTGCGAGGCCCTCGGGTTGTAGTTTCAGGTGCCGATGCTTGGGCACGCCCAAGCACCAAACTCTCGATTTTGTTCCACGGTTCAGCAATCCACCAACGTTTGAGCCTGCCCAAGCCTCAGCCTAGTCTAAACCTTGGTTGAACTGTAGGCGCTTGGGTGTGTCCAAGCTCATAGGCTTCTTGAGTCATATATCTAGCTCTAGGGCGCGCCCAAGCACCGAACTCTCGGGCCAATTTAGGATCTCCAACATTCCTTAGCCCGTTTCAAATTGCTTCGAGTCCAGCTCGCATATGGTTTGTTCGTGAATAGCTCAAAGTCACTCCAACTGCCATTGTCCCATGGCCTACGCCAAGGCCATTCCAACATGCACAAGGCTTCACAACATTCGGCTCCAACTCGCTCTCACAACATTCGGCTCCAACTCGCTCCAACGCCATTAGCTGCATGTCTGGGTGTAATAAGGATGGGTTCACCTCCTTTGCTGCACTCGAGGCTCCACCAAACACAACAATGTCCCACATGAAGACTGAGTGCAAGTCTTCATCCACTTCTTCCAGCCTTAGCAGCTCCTTCAATGTCTATGATTCTTAGAGACTTAGTGTGGCTCACTCTATCTCCAAAATTCAAAGGCTCAGCCATCCTTTTCTCAAACGCCTTTCCGCACAATCTGCTTTCAGCACTGCTGCCCAATGGGTTTCACCCACATCTGAAGAGTTTCCTTCCTCCCATCAGGTAGCTCCAAGATTCGCTCCCACTCACTTTGGTGCATCTTGGTTTGGAAGACCATGTTGGCTCTACTGTAGCTGCATCCCACATCTTAGCAAACTCTAAGCAACTCTTCAATTACTTTACACACTAGGGACTTCTCCTTGTGCAGAGAACATGACAGCATTCAGCTCCACATTCACATACCTTCAGAGAGTAGAGATTTGTACCCTCTCAATCATGTGCTTACGGCATTGGTGCCTTTGTCCAAATTTCATCGCTTGCCTCGACTATGCCTCGTTGTACAAGTATCCTGCAGTGTTTACAGACAATCCTTTGAAGTTCCCCGTGTATACTATGGTACATGCACAAAACTTTGCCTTCTTTGCTGCACTCGAGGCTTCACCAAACACAACAATGTCCCACATTAAGACTGAGTGCAAGTCTTCATCCACTTATTCCAACCTTAGCAGCTCCTTCAAAGTCAATGATTCTTAGAGACTTAGTGTGGATCACTCTATCTCCAAACACGTTCAAAGGCTCAGCCATCCTTTTCTCGAACGCCATTACGCACAATCTGTCTTTCAGCACTGCTGCCCAATGGGTTTCACCCACATCTGAAGAGTTGCCTTCCTCCCATGAGGTAGCTCCAAGATTCACTCCCACTCGCTTTGGCACATCTTGTTTTGGAAGACCATCTTGGCTCCACTGTAGGTGCATCCCACATCTTAGCAAATTTCTAAGCAACTCTTCAATTACTTTACACACTAGGGACTTCTCCTTGTCCAGAGACCATGACAACATTCAGCTCCACATTCACATACCTTCAGAGGGTAGATATTTGTACCCTCTCAATCATGTGCTTATGGCACCGGTGCCTTTGGCCAAACTTCACCGCTTTATTTAAGCTTACCCGTGCAAATTGGCAAACAAAAAATCAAGATTCTCTCCGAGTTCAGAACATGCTAGACACCTTCCAATTGCCACCTCTTTGGCAAGCAAATGTCCACATCTCCTCGCCCACTAATATTGTAAGCTTTGGCTCTTTCCATTCAAATTTTCATCTTTTTAGGCTTCTCCTTCATGTTTTGTGCACCAGGTATCCTTGAATTTCTCGATCATGTATCTCACATTATCCACCATACTCCAACTTGAACAAGCAATTGTCCTTCTGTACAATAACCCTTTGCTTCAATGCCAGCTTTTGAAAAAATTATGTGTCAACTCGGATATCACAGAGGAATCATTTCACTTAGAAGCAACAAGAGCGAAATATGATCACAAAAAATCAAAACAATAAAAGTACATGCACAAAACACAAATTTATGTGAAAATCTCAAAATCAAGGAAAACTTATGAAATCACACTAATGAAGAAATCCACTATAAATTCATGAATAAGAGGTATATGCTTGTCACAAGTAACCTTACATCCACAGCCAAACAACAACCACACTCATTGCAACACTATGCGCTACCTTGACGATGCTCCACAACCGCCCTACAGCCACCACTATGGTTGCTCTGCTTAATCAAGGTACCCAGTCTTCTATTTATTGGATTGCTTCCAAAAGCTTTCGCACCACCTTACATTTACCATGTGGTTTTCCGACCATCCCACTCTCCAATTTCTTAGGCCACTCTGCGGCTGCGCCAGCCGCCCCAGCATCTTTAGCGCTTGGCTACAACAACAACCTCCACATACCAAGATACAAATGTTAAGCTCCATCTCTTAGGTATTTACCCTAGCAAATAGATCCATCAGTCTATATCTATCCTTTAGGATCATTGGATGTTTGCCATGTTTCACACACGGCACGCCATGTGTCCAAATAGTCAGCCTTTGTGCGCCAAATCTCCTTTAGCGCCGAGCCCTTAGGTTGCAGTTTTAGGTGATGGTTCTTGGGCGCACACAATCGTCAGGCTCTCAGTCTAGTTTAGTTGTTCGGAAATCCATTGACGCTTGAGCGTGCCCAGGTCTCAGATTGATTCATACCTTGGTTGATATGTTGGCGCTTGGGCGTGCCCAGGCTCCCAGACCTCGAGTTGGGTCATATCTTCGTTGCTTGGACTCTCTGCCCAGTCCAGAATTTCAAGCATTCCTTAGCCTGTATCGACCGCCTCAAGTATAACTCAAATCCAGTTGGTTTGTGAATAACCCATAATCTCCAAGCTTTGTCATTGTCCCATGGTCTACTCCAAGGCCATTCTAATGTGCACAAGGCATCACCGCATCCTACTCTTTCTCACTTTAATGCCACTAAATGTATGTCCAGGTGTACCCAGCCTGGGTTTACCTCCTCGTGCTGCACTCAAGGCTCCACCAAACACAACAACCTCCTGCTTGGAGATTGAGTGCAGGCTTGCATCCACTTCTTCAAGCCTTGGCAGCTCCTTGATAGTCTATGATCCTTGGAGACTTGGTGTATCTCACTCTATCTCCAAACACGTTAAAAGGCTCAACCAGCCCTTTCTCGAATGCCTTGTCACACGATCCACCTTTCCGGCCACCATGAAATTGCATCACAGCTTATCTGGTCACCCCGCTCTGCACCTCCTCCGGCAAGTCTACAGCGACGCTAACCACCCTTGCAGCTTTCAGCACTTTGCTACTTCTGCAGCCTCCACATACTAGCATACAAATCCTAAGCTCCATCTCTTAGGTATTATAACCCTAACAAACATCCCCAACAGCATCCAATTGCACCTTAGAATCATTGGATGTTTTCCACATATCACACTTGCCCCTCCTAGGCGTGCCATGTGTCCAAATAGTCAGCTCCTGTGTGAATTATTTTGTTGCAAATAAAAACATATTTACTACTGCCCGTGTCATCATCAGTATGAATACATATAATCCCCCCTTTTCCCCAGATATAGATTCGAATAGAGATTAAATGTTATTGTCAAAAGAATCATTTCAAGAATTATATGGATTAATGTTATTAAGTTTGATATTTGACTATTTACCTTGTTCAAATCTGAAAGTGACTGACCAATCAATCTATTCTTTCTCTCAGGCTTGGGCTCAAATTATGCATAATCATGCGTTATATCATTTCGTTGTGCCAGATAGAAAAGGGAACAGATAATTGAGGTGTTGTTCAACTTAGGATGCTGAACATCCAAATAGTTTGTTTTTCAGTGCAAGATAATTCCATGACATTGACGTGTGCCAATATGCAATGAACACAAGTTGAACATCCCCAAAACATGTCCTATAATTTAATTTTTTAAGAAAAAAATGTTCCAACACATGTCGAACTGGTAGAACATGTGTGCTTAAATAATAACGAAATTATTCTTTACATGGAATCCAAATCATGCGGAATTATATAGTTAGCACCAAATTTTGATAATTACAATCCTAAAATATAGAATTTCATTTACGTTAATGTAAAAGATTAAGTAGGATGGTAATTTGTGTAATAACAAAAATTCTTGCTATAGTTTTATAAAACTTAATTGAGTATTAAATATGAAAATAGGATCTGAGTTGAAAATATAAAATTCTCTTTAAAATTAAAAATGCTATAAAAATATGAATAAAAGTATATAATAATATGCTAAATAGAATATTAATTTGATTAATATAATATTACATTTGATGTAGTTTTTGTTTGCATAATATATTTTTGTATGCTGAACAAAGATATGCATGTCCAGTATTTACTTTTAGCTGTAGCACTATGCATAATTTTATTAACAAAAAATTACTTTTGCATTTTTTTACTTTATATATTTTTATATATTTAATTAATATCTGCACGTTCAGCTTTTATTTTATTTGTAGCACTGTTTTATTTTATCTAAACTATACACACTACTAATAATAATAATAATAATAATAATAATAATAGATTGATTTGTATTGCTATATATAATGTTTGTTCGTATCCTACTTTTTAAATAAAAGCTGACATATATCTATATCAGTGTCGTTGTGCCCATGTCCATGCATCATAATAGTCAACCATTGGTTCATATTAGCCATTTATCCTCGTTTCAAATTATCTGACCAGATCCTTTAGCTTCGATTGTGCTTTCAGGGTAAGTTCATTTGTCTTCTAAATGCTTTTCACGCCATCAAAAAAATTGTGTATATCCCTTTTGAAATATATTGCAAATTCAACAGTGTTTTTATATCAATGACATCAAGCATGTCAGTCTTTGTGGATGTTCTAATGACATCGTGGATAACATTTCCAACCCAAAAGTTTTTCCCTCTAATTCTAAAATGAAAACAAGGCAACGGTCCAAATCTGTTTGTTAAACTAAGATACAACAATCAACTTCAATTTTAAGTAACTGTCGTTAATAACCATCGCCACATGCTGACCCATTATAAGTTCCTAGCATTAACATGGACAAAATAGGTTTTCACATCCAGCTTGTATTTTGGATAAAAAGGGAGAATTTAATATGAATTTTTTGAAAAAATAATTTTGTTGGATTCCTAATATCACCTGTGTACCTCAAGATAATTCTTTTGTTCTTCTGTAGAGCATTATTAAGTTAAAGTAGAATCCAATTTTTTACTGTGCCGGTTATCAGTTTAATTTCACGCAAACTAAAAAAACAGTAGAAATCCATTTATAACTTATCCTGCTTTTGTGGGCAAGAGCAATGATGAATTAATCTACTTAGCCAGATCACAATACCAGACTTGAAACTAATAGACTAGATTGTTTTTCCAACATTCAAGGTTTTCATTTAACTAGGATTTGAGTGCTTTACTAATTTTACAGCGATCTGCTTTGGTGGATTTCCCAAGTTCGTTAGCTTCTGTTCTCAACTTGGATTGTCAAGTTAAAGCTGCACTGTGCCTCTGATAGTTTTATTTCTTGTAGGAATGTGCTATTTTAAAGAGGGTATATACAAATCCTCCAAGCACCACGTCCTTATCCCAAATGAGAGAAATGGTTAAGTTGCTTTTCCATTTTGTTAGCTTGTAAACTTTGGTTTGGGATGCAATTTAGGTAAGAATGTCTTTTGTTGACTCCTTAGCTTATGATAAAAAGTATTTCGAGCAACTAAAATTTTATTTTATCAGAATATCTATATATATATATATATATATATATATATATATATATATATATATATATATATATATATATATATATATATGTTGTGAAGGTAATGTTTATTATATATTGTCTTTCATATGGAAAAGACTGCTTTTCCTTCTGCAATATGACTTATTGATTGTGTGATCTTAACAACTGCTAACACGTGCTCACGGATAACATATCACATCATGCCATATGATGATGGGATGTTTTGTTCTCTAGCCTATGATAATGATGGTCGTTGAGATCATAAGATCAACAACCAAGGATATTGAAATAAAAAGTGGCCGTTTTCACACGGAAGGATAGTACTCTAACTAAAAAGTGCTAAAATATATACATCATAAACATTTTCAGTTGTATTTTAGTTAACATGCCATCTGACGTTACTTATCTATTTTTATAATATGTTTGATGATTAGAGTTAAAATTATGCTTATCACAAACATAATTGCCTTCAAATCCATCATTAACGAGTCCCATGTTCTGAACGAGAAAGAAAAAGTATCGTGTTAAACAGTCGATAGCTAGTGTAAAATTTGGCCAAACTTTCACATGAGATGAAATTTTTGAAAAACAATGCTAGAGCTAGGGTGTTCCCTAGAAGTGACGTGTTAAATTTCTTGAGTGTATTGAAATATGTTCAAAGGCCGCTACATCGGTGCCCAAGTGTAGTGCCAAATACACAAGAGTGCCGCATTATGGATAAATGCAGGTAAAGAAGCTAATCCATGATATTAATTTAAGTTTAGGTTAATGTGCATTGACATTCTTGTTCACAAACATTTTGAGTTAGTAGATATTATAATAAATATAAGGATAAATATTTTATGGCTTAGAAAAATAAAGTGGGTGGATGAGAAACCAAACAAAATTGATAGTTTAGGCATTATACTCTATAACTCGAGTAAAAATTGTCACAATAATGGTGTATCTTCAAGGATAAAAATTTAAATAGTTGAAAGATAGAATTACATATTTACAAATATGATTAAAGAAATACTTTTTATTTTATAGTGTTTGTACCCTTCAAACATGATTCAATATGAGCATAAGAAAATTTGACATGATATGAAGGGATTGGCTTAAGGAATACTCCTTGCAAGAGATTTAAGTGAACATGTTGAAAGAATGACTAAAAATTTTAATAGTGTTCATAATAATTTTGAATTTAAAGAACATAATAAAGAAGAACATATAATTTTAGAGCTTGGTTTAACTTAGGATTTCTGATTGCTAATACATACTTTTAAAAAGAGTAGAGCATATTAATACTTACAAAGATAGAACTTCTAAAATTCAAATTGATTATTTTCTTTTAAAATACGCAATATTGATATTGCAAGAATAATAAGATTATTTCAAACAATTATTTAACAATCAAATATCGATTGTTTGTTCTAAATTTGAAAATAAGTAAATACTAAATCTAAAATATATCATTAAATTAGATTGTGAAATCTTAAAAAGTATAATATATATTTTAAGTGAAGTTTTAAGGCTTGAATAATTGAATTTTGAGGGTAAAGCCAACCCTATGTGAAATTTTGTTGCTAGTTGTATTTACAAGGTTGCTAAAAGTATATATGGTGAATCAAAGGGAGAACACCTAATAATAAATAGCAACCCAGCTTAATCTTATATTTGGGACTTAATCAAACGCCTGATATGAATATATTGTAGCTATATATACATGCATTGTCTACTTACATTGATGAATAAGATCTATTTTTCTCCCAGACTCCTGTACATCTCTTCTCCTCTCTACTGCCTCTCCTCATGGTATCAAAGTGATACCTTCAAAACCCTAATCCTCTGCAACCGATCAGCATAACTCCATCAAATCAGCGAATCAGCATCCATTTCACGCCAATTTCAACCCATGTCCAGAGTTCGTCTTGCATTAGCGGCATTCATAACCCTAATTCTCACACTTAGAGGCGATCCAAACTCGACGTCGTCTTCCTCCTTATCCAAAGCCACCTTCTTCCTCATCATTATGGACGATGGAATCTACCAACGTCAAATCCCAAGCCAGTGAGAACTCTGGATCTCGCAATAACTCCATCCTCATCATCGCTTACAAGGACATAAAATTCCTAATGTCCAACATCAAGAACATCATCCACACCCCCTCATAGCTGATAATTATACCATTTGGAGAACCTAAGTTCTTCAGCTCTTCAAAGCAAATAACTTACAAGGCCACCTAGATGAGATATTGAGCCTCCTCCACCGACCACCAATCCGAGCTACTCTTCCTGGATTTCAGCCAATCAGAACCTCACCGCTACTTTGTATTCGATCGTCTCTCCTTCCATCCTCTCCCCTACATACTTAGGCCGAATCCTGCAACAATGTGTGGAGCACACTAGCCAAACCGCTATCTACTGTAGACCGAATCATTGCTGCTGGATCAAAAGTGGATAATGAATACATTATCCTCTACACGTTCATCGATCTTCCCTCCAGTTTTCAAAACTTCAAAGCCGCTATCTGCACCAAATTAAAGCCAATAAGTATGGATGATTTATACTCACTCTTGCAACGAGGAAATCAACATTCAACAAGATAAACATAGAATCCAGCTCAGCAATCCATCCTCTACACATACTCGAAACCACCTATCTTTGATTTCAGGCAGATTCCGTGGTTGTTGATTGTTCAGTAGGGGTCGACAGCACCATTCCGAGAATCCTTCACTACACCGCGAGCTCCCAGGGTGTCTTACATAGTGTCAAATCTATGGCAAGTCTAAACACTCTGCTAGACTGCTAGTACTGCATGAACCTAAGCTACAATAGTCAACCGAACCAAACAGCAGCTCTATGCACCGACGGGCCCCAGATTCAACTTGGTACCTTGATTCCAGTGCCTCCACTCACGTTACTAATTAATTCAACATGTCTGTTGTACAGTCTTATCAAGGGACAGAACGGGTCACCGTTGGAAGTAGTAAAACCCTTCCAATCTCTAACATCAGAAATGGTATCCTCCCTGCTCCCAAATGTAAGTTCCTTCTCAAACATCTACTCCATATCTCTCATTGCAAATACAATCTTCTTTCCATTCATAAGCTAACTGCCGATAATTTATGTTCAATCTTGTTTTATCCTAGCAGTTTTATCATAAAGGATCTCAAAATAGACATTCCGCTCTTTTAAGGTCAATGCACCAACGAACTCTAAACAATATGCTCGTCACTTGAACCTCCTCGCCAAACC
The DNA here is from genome assembly GCA_016760335.1 of Gastrodia elata. Taxonomy (NCBI): domain Eukaryota; kingdom Viridiplantae; phylum Streptophyta; class Magnoliopsida; order Asparagales; family Orchidaceae; genus Gastrodia; species Gastrodia elata. The sequence goes on along the minus strand of CM028670.1, from coordinate 10,985,731 downwards.
ATTCTTTGATCATCAACTTCAGACGACTACCTCCATGGCACTTTCGGCTAGGCCATCCTAGCCGTGAGGTACAACGGCTCCTCCACAGACATTCTCCAACTCTCGATTTAAGCAGCATCCATCAACCTTGCTCTATTTGCATTACCCCAAGCATCATAAGCTTCCCTTTCCAAAACACTCTTATAAATGCTATAATGTTTTAGAGTTTTTACACACATGTATGGGGCCCAACTTCAATTATATCAAATAAAAGTTACAAATATTATGTGCTTTTGTGGATGATTACTCAAAGTTTACTTAGCCCTTTCCTATGGAACAAAAATATGAAATATTGTAAAAATTTCTTCTCTACAAATTCATTGAATATCAATTCAATACCCGTGTAAAAAGCTTCCAATCCAATGAAGGCAGAAAATATAACTCAAATAATTTTCATAATCTACTCAAAGTTTAGTTGGCCCTTTCCTATGAAACAAAAATCTGAAACATTGCAAAAATTCACCAAATACCTTGCCCATCGACACGTTCTAGAAACTTCTCGTGCTCTTCTCCTAACAGCTCATCTTCCCGAACAATTTTTGGCCTGAGCAGCCCTTATTTCTACATGCCTAAAAATCATCTACCTTCTATTAACACCAAAAATCTCTCCCAATTCCAACTCCTCTACAAAACCACACCCAACTCTGATCACCTTCAATCTTCGAATGCTTGTGTTTTCCACTTCTTCCACTTACGAAAGCCACCAAGTTGGGACCAAAAGCTCTACCATGTGTCTTTCTAGGTTACTCACCAAATGATAAGGGTTACATTTGCTACAACCTTAAAACCTCTACCTCTCTAATCTCTCGTCATATCAAATTTATCAAAAACAAATTCCCCATCTCCTCACAAAATCAATCTCCAACTCCTCTCTTCAATCCACAATCATACACAAATCCAATTACTCTTATTCCATCCTCCTCACAACCGGCTTATCACTCCTCTAACACCCTCAACAGGAAGCTCCTCCTTCATCCCCCTCTCAATTTTCCAACTCCAATTCCACGGAATCGATAGCCTTGTCGACTGCTCCACTCAACTATTCATCTCTATCATCACCTCAACATCCACAATCTCCACCAAAATCAAAAACAAACTCCCTACACACCCTATGCTCACTCGACTGGAAACGGGGGCCATTAAACCCAAGCCTTGATTGAATCTTATTCATGCCACTCCTCCAACCGACCTTCATCCTACTAAATTGCAGCTACACAAGAGCATTGGAGACTTGCTATGCAAGAAGAATATAGGGCCCTAATGGACCCTAGTACCCCCACATCCTCGTCAAAACGTGCTTGGTTGCCGGTGGACAACAGAATAAAGTACAAAGCTGATGGCACAGTGGCACATCATAAAGCAAGATTGGTAGCTCAAGAATTCAACCAAAATTATGGGACCAATTACTTGGAGACATTCAATCCAATCACATAAGATGCCAACCATTTGAATTCTTTTGACAATTGATACTCACCATCGATGGCCAGTGATACAACTGGATGTCTCAAACGCATTCCTCCACTGACATCTAAATGAAACAGTCCAGAGGGTTCGAGGATCCCAAATTCCATAATCACGTTTGCAAGCTCCGCAAAGCTATATATGGACTAAAACAGTCACCCCGCCTCTCTTCAATAATAAAGTTGCTTAATGGTGAAATAAAATATTTAAGGAATAATATATATATATAAAGAAAAATATAAATATATGAATGATGAGAATATGATGAAATATAAGATTTTCCATGAATTCAAAATAGTTATTCATGATGTTAAAATTGTTGCTTTCGATGATTTATATATTAAACTAAAAATTGTTGAGCAAGTGACACAAATATAAGCTAGTAAAGTTGAGAGATAAGAGAACTGATGATTTGATTCATGTAAAATAAATCAAATATAATGATTAAAAAGTTCATTTTAAGGATTAAGAAATTTAATTTTGATGAACATACTATTTTACTAAGCTATTTAATGAAAGATTGTATCAATGCTTTTAATATGAGCGACTTAAAAGTTATATAAATTACATTTTTAGTAGAAGTAATGTTGAGATTTGGAATATTTTACAGAGGGTGGAAAGTGAAAAATTGGTATGTATGGATGACATCACTATCGATATGACAATATTTGGTGAGGAAAGAATTTCTTGGCTTATGAAGTTATTTATTGTTATTTTGAAAAATAAAAAAATACCAAATATATGAATGAGTATTATTATGCCTATATAGAAGAATAAAGGTGATGCTTAAGATTATACAAATTATAAGAGAATAAAGTTGATGGAGCCATACATTGAAACTTAGGAAAGAGTAATTGAATACAGACTATGAAGGGATGTATTTCACAACATCAATTTGGTTTATACCAGGTAGATCTTCAATGGAACCCATATATTTACTAAAACATTTATTAGAGAAATTTAGAAAAAAAGAAAGATCTTTGTTTATTCTATATAAATCTAACAAGGCTTATTATAGAGCTCCAAGATAAGTTTTAAAAAGAGCTTTAGAGAAAAAAAATGTGTACACTATAAATTAGTGTCATTAAGAAAATAAGTACAATAGGCTATAACATGTGTCTGATCATAGAGTAACTTTTCTAATGATTTTCTAAAGTAGTTTTTCTAATGATTTTCCTCTTACTATTGGATATCTTTTTTTCTTTAATTATAGAAGTTCTAACTGAACACATCCAAGAGGAGGCTTCATAATGCATGTTATTTTTAGATGAAATACTATTAATTGATAATTAAAATAAAACTCAAGTTGTAGGATATATGAGAATGAGTTCATTCATAGCAAGGTTGGAGTGGCTCAAATAATGTATAAGGTTAACAAATGGCATCTATTTGCAAGGCCTGATACCCTTGTTAAATGGTTTTCTTTATTTAAAACTTAATAATGGGCTTTTATTTGACAGTGCATAATGGAAACAAAAGAGTTAAATAATCGGCTCCACCTAGTGGGACTAAAGTTTAGTATTGTTGTTGTTGTTGTATATGCACGACTTCTTTTAGTTCTTTGTAGGCACATTTCATTCAAGCTTTGAAACAAAATATGATTAAAACACAAAAGAGCACAATTTTGCTAAGAAGATATATAAGTATTCGACAGTATAAAATTTTGTTAGACTTTAGCTTTTAAATTGTAGCATATGAGAAGCATGATTTAAAAGTAACACCATAGTAGAATAAAATGATAATAACGCGTACCTTTCTTTGAAGCATACGGTCTTGATAGTCGGTTAAGACACAAGTTGAACAAAAATTGTTAAAGAATTCACGTGAATCATGAAATATCAGAATAGCATCCAGTATGGTAAGCAAAAACAAAATCAAATTCAGGTCCCCCGTCAGATGAAATCAACCGGTTTGGGTAAGTCTTTGATGAAGTACACTGAAAGGTGCGATGCACTGGAGGTAATATTAAAGCTAAGGACTCATCCATTGTTAATAATCGACCGCATGCACTGCAACATTAACATAACTTAAAACATGATAATAAAAGAATAAATTGGAGTATAAAGCCTGCAATGTAAACATTACCTGCATGGTTTTGTGAATAAACTTTGGTAGCTGCAGATCCACCGCTGCAAAAGTTAGCAATATTAAACATGATATCAATTTATCTCCATGGAGTCATCATGGCAAAAACAATGGGATTTACAACTAGCCCAGGAAAACATGCCAGAAATTCCTTATGCAAAAGCATACCGCAGCTATCATACATGCATTTTTTAAATTGATACATGACAACAGAACTATTTAAAACATAATAAGAAATGCATGCATAAGTACATCAAAAAGGTTATATGACAATTTTTTTATGTAAAGCCATGTTGCTGGTACAATTCACTTCAAGTATAATGCATGTAGAATAAATGTATTTTCAATCTAAACATGACATCAGGTGTACTTAAACATAAAAAATATATAATCAAAATAATTATCATTTTTCATACAAGAGGTACATGCATCCATCTATCACAATGTGAAATGAATTCAATCAGAAATTAGTACCAAAAGAAGTGAAAGTGAGGTATCCGGGTCAATTATCTGAAAATGTTGCAATGCCTTGTCAGCATGTTCCTACAAGCAACAAACTTGGAAACTTCAAGCACTATAGACAACAATCTACCAACACGAATGAAAAGAAATACTATAATCATACAGTAACATGCCGAAATACATGAAAAACTGACAATCCCCTTGAATGAACATAACTTCCACCCTACAATAAAAATAAAGGATTCAATTAGAAAATAAACACAAATAAATTTTAATACGAAAGTGCAAACAGAAATATATTGGAACCATATTCAAATAAAGGTGGTCGTGCATTTGTTGTGTCCACAAACGTTTAATATGGATAGATTGATCAAAATTTAAAATGTAATACAGAGTTTTAGATGGTAGATTTTATAACATCAATGAATTGACGCTTTTCTTAAATTTAAGAAATAGTTGATGCAAAATTGAACTGAGCAAGAAATAAAGTCCAAAAATATTATTGAACTGGCAAAAGTAAAAAAGGATAACGAAGCCAAATAGTCTTCTTTAAAAAATAAATAAGAAGATAATTATTTTTCCAAGTCTAAGAAGAAATTGCAATCATGCAGCCTTCAGATATGGTTCTTTAAAGCACTACCTCATCAGTAGAGAAAAATGCCACTGCATCAGGGCTCATAGATCCTGAAGGATGCAGCGAAACTACAGCTTTAAAAACAGAAGGCACAAGCAATTCGATAACAGCAATTTGATCATTTGATGTACAAGCAGAATTTTCTAAAGCTGATCTTGAATTGTTACAGCTTTGGTAGCCATATTCTTCTGATAAATCAACTGAATGATCACTTGGCAACAATGATAACGCAGTTCTCTTCAACCAATCAAGGCGTTGATATGTGTAGATTCTGACGTCAGGGGTTGCCCCTTGTAGGTTAGTGATTAAGTCAGACAATGTCTTGTCTTCCCTAAGCTCATCTTTATGCCGTGATACTAATTCATGAGAACTACGAGGTTTCTTAGCAACTCCAACTTCCAGTTCACTTTGTTGAGTAAATGTTTCATCTTCTAAGTGTGGAAAAAACCGTCTCTTTTGATCAGTGAATGCCTTGAGAGCTAATCTGCCAAATGACAAAGGATATTATGATAAAAAATAGAAGAAAAATAAAAGGAAAATATAAGACTAATAGAAACAAGCTCTAAAAGGGCTATAGATTCAGGTACATCACTTTCTTCAATCTAAAAGAGACAAGCCAGAAAATATAATAACAAGTATTTACAACATTAGATTCATCTTAATTCAAAAATATTGATGAAGAATTAAAAGATCCCCTCTTTTATGAGCAAATCTTCATCTCCTCGTTGACTACTAGAAATCAATTAAATTATCAGTTTTTAAGATAAACCATAGGACTCACACTACATTTACTTAATAAGGATTATTGCTGGGTAAGACATTATTACTTAGATATAAAGTAAAATGATCATAACAATGTTCATTTTTTGAAAATTTCAATGCCTTAAATTAAAATGAACCATGTGCATGCATTATTGCATTAATTTATTCATGCATATTGACCAACTTCTTTATTTTAGGAAAACAGTATTTAAAGATAGTGAATATGATTGTGCGAATTCATCAGTTGACCAATCATGTCGACGGCCAGCACCGGCGATGGAGCCAGCAAGAGAGGAAATCAGCTAAGGTTGCATGAGGCAAGAAAAAGAAAGGAGCAGTTGGCTCAAGGAAAATGAAAATTAGAGATTTCTAGATTTTTTGCATTTAATAATAGAAAAATTGTCAAAATTTTGAGAGTTCCAAAAAATGAAAGGAATGGGCTTATCCTTTCTAGAAAAATGTCAGGAACTAAACTATAAACTTGAATTCTCAATTTGTGTTTGGAAGTTGAAAATGCAAAAATTAGCAGAAAATAAACATAATTTTGAAAATTTGATAAGAAAAAAGGTCAGCAACTCATATAAAGTTCAAATTAATTATCATAATTTTTAGAAGTAAGAAATGCAATAAAAAAGAAATAAATTAGATTTCATAAAAATAAAAAAGGGGTCTATCTTGATGAGAAAAGGGCCAGAAACTCAAATATGGAGTCGATTTCTCGAATTAAGCCATGGATTAATTTTCATAAACTTTGGAGGCTGAAAGATATTAAAATTATTAACAAAATAAATAAAATTTCCGAAATAACAAAAAAATAAAACTAAAGAGAAATGTAATGGCATAAAAATTGGAATCCTTCAATGCAAAATTTATGATCACTAATTAACCTTATTTAGTGTTAATTATGGGTGTATAGTGGGTCATAGAGGTGACCATCGTCACATAGGTCAATTGGTAAAATATTTGACTAGAAATGATTCACATGCTTAGAGCTTAGAAAAAGGCATTCAATAATTTAAATGATAAATTAAAAATTAATGAGAAAGATAAATACATTTATAAGATAACCAAAGTAAGAGATAAAAATACCAAATTAAAATATATAAAAGGTGATGATCAAAAAAATTTTAAAGAAGAAAACATTCAATATAGATAAAAAAATTTATGTTGCTAAGTTTCTAATGAAGGTTGTACCAACACAATTAATATAAATGAGTTTAATGATTACAAAAATAATATTAATTACACTTTTAAGCGATGAAAAACATAAATGAAAATAAGAATGCTTTATAATGGATATAAGGAAAACAGTATGATTGGATAGCATTCCTATTTTGCTGAAAATGATATTTCTTGGTTTACCAAATTATTTAATATTATTTTGAAGACTAAAAAAATGTTTGATGAGTGGAGAAATAATATTATAGTACATATTTACAAGAATAAAAGTGACGCACAAAGTTGTGCAAATTATAGGAGAGTTAAGTTAATGTGTCGTGCCATACATTGAAATTTTGAGAGAGCATTTGAATAAATTACAATGGGATATTTGTATTTCACAAAATCAATTTGATTTTATGCCGAATAAAGACCTACAATGGAAGCCAATTGTTTACTAAGAGGTTTGAAGAAGAAAATTAAAGAAAGAAAAGAAGATGTTTATTAAATCTTTATTGATCTTGAAAAGATTAATGATTAAGTACCAAGGGTAGTTATTTGGAGAGATTTAGAGAAAAGGAATTTGTGTTACAAGTATTAATTATTAAAGATGTATAGTGAAATTGTAGCATATGTTCAATCATAAGGCAGCTTGTCTATTGATTTTCTTGTTACTGTTGGATTAACAACAAGGTTTTGCTCTTAGATTATATCTTTTTAATTATATCTTTTTAATTATATCTTTGTACTTTAATTATGGGTGTTCTTGTTGAGAAAATGCAAGAGGAGGATATGTGGTGCATATTGTTTGTAGAAGAAATTCTATTAACTGAAAAGACTAAAGATAGAATTTAAAAAAACTTAAGTTGTGGATGACTACTCTATAATCTAAAGGTTCTCATCTTAATAGATCTATAGTAGAATATATTAAATGTAAGATCAATCATAATAAAATTCATAATCTCAAGAACATGATTATTGCGGACAATGTGATCAAGAAGAGGAAGAGGTTCAAATACGTTGGTTCAATTATTCAAAATAATAGTGAAATAGACAGCAATGCCATTAATGGAATCCAAGCTTGTTGGATGAATTAAAAGAGCACTTTTGGAGTGACATGCAATAGGAAAATCTCAATCAAAATTAAAGAAAATTTTATAAATCAGCTATACAACCAACTATGTTATATAGAGTTGAATGTTGGCCAACCAAGAACTTATCAATAAAATAAGTATTATTGAGATGAGGATGCTAAAATGGATGAGTGGGTATGCTCATAAGAATAGAATGAGAAATGTAATCATCCATAACAAAGTTGGAGTGGCTCCATTAGTGGATAAGATTAAAGAATATTATCTTTATATAGTTTTGACATATTAAGCATAAATTGTTCAATGCGCCAAGTAGAAATTTTAGTATATGAATTCTGTCCAAGTTAAAAGGGGATTAGGACCATCAAAAAAGATATGGAAAGAAATCATTAGAAAGGATCTTCCCTATTTAAAACTTAGGGAGGTACTTCTAACAAATCGTGTACAGTGGAAACAAAGGATTCATGTAGCCAACCCTACCTAGTAGGATTAAGGCTTGATGTTATTATTGTTGTTGTAGATCTTAGAGCCAGTATTTGATAGAATATAATGAAGATAAGAATTCTTGCATTTGACCTTAGTAAAATTAAGGTTAACTTTGTTGTTATTGTTGTTATATATAAAATTTAAGTTAAGACTCTATACAGTTCTAGCAACATACCTGGTTCTATCAACTGCAGATGCACCAGCTTGGCCAGCAAGTTGGCGTTTCCAGGCATATGCTACAACAGCACCATCCGGACAAACAAGAGGCATATGCAAACCCCATGAATTACCTCTTAATTTAACAGATCCATTTAAAACTCCAGAATCTTCCAATTGTTTTCCTGCCAGCAAAAAGAAATAGTTTACAAACTTGGAAAAACACTAGCACCTTAATGGCATTGAATCTGAAAACCAACCAATAACATAAGGCCATTTAATACTCAGTGTTCATAAGTCTTACAAATGTGTTCAGTGCAATGCAAGTCGAAAATATTTATGCCTAAATATCTTACTCTAAAGTACAAAAATTTTCAGCATTCCTAAGAATTTGCTATGCTCTCCCACTGTTTTCATACCACTAGTTGCTACATATATATTTCAAGAAAATAATGTTAAATCATATTCTCATTATTCACTCATAAAGAGAATTTAAACAGCAAGATACGTAATAGTAAATTCTTTTAGCTTGCTTTTTTAGTAACCTGGCATAATAATTCAAATTGGTTAAAGTTCTAATTCTGGTATTTCTTCAAAAAAATAATTAAGGGGAAACAATTAACGGTTTGTACTGGCATAATTATTAAAATTGGCTTAAGATTCTATTTCTAGCATTTCTTCAAATAAAATCAAGGGGACAGATTTATGAACCAAGAGTGTAGAAACTGATCAAATTGTCATCAAAGTTTAAACCTCCAATTCTCCAAATTACACATTGTCATCGCGTAATCATAAAAATTAGCTTTTTCCAGGGAAATTTGGTGTGATCCTTATGAATTGCCAGTTTCCAATTGCTCTAATTGACAAATATACGAGGCGTTAAACCTACTCTTCACAAATATGTTTAAGCATCTTTAATAGAGTTTACCTTTTTAAAGCAAGCCATTTCATTCAAAAATTCTGAAGCTATTTTTTGCCTACAATTCCAAGGGGCATATCTTCTACATTCCAGTGTCAGTGCACACACCTTCTAAGTCATGTAAATTATATAATCTTCAAGGGGCTATTTGGCAAGAGGTAAAAGTAGTGTTAAGTAAAAAATTTCAGGTAAAATCAGATTACTAGCCTTTGGCATGAAGTAAAATGGGTGAGAAACTTTTGCATTGTATTTCGATTTTAAGTTAATATATATAAGAAGAGAGTAACAAATTACGCTCAAATCGGGCGAAATTAGAGATTACGTGGATGAAAGCACGCAGTGGAGCAGAAGGATCGCGAACAAAAACTTTCATTCGAACGATTGAACGGAAGCTTTCATTTTTCCGTACCAACGGAGCTTTTGTTCTACCGAACAAACACCTAAACCCTAAACAATAGTTGTTCGTCCACGACTTCGCCATTCAAGTTCATCTTCTCCGTCCACAACTTCACCGTCTAAACGAAATCGATTTCTCGATTTCTAACGAATCAATTTCATTCCGGTTACAGTAAAAAAATTGAAAAAAAAAATTGGGTAATTTTACCCCCCAATTTACTAAAAACACCACACACGGATTAATTTATTTCAAACAAAAAAATATTAATTTTCCTGTAAAATTATCAAACAGCAAAAAAGTAATCTAGTTATACAACAATCAGATTTCATTGTAACGAGATTACTTTACACTCAAATTTTTTAAATTTTCTCATGCTAAACAGCCCCTAAGAAGATAATATTATAATGTTCCTCCATTTTTTATTTTTCACATACCACATGCTAACATTATCGCTTCCATCATATTCAACTAAGTAGTGCTTAACCACCCAACACTTAAGTGAGACTGAGAGAATACTCAAATTATATCATGCTTGTAACAAGATCTTCATACATATACACACGGCAGATCCAAATCGCCAAGTGCAAAAAATTAAATAAAATAACTATTCATTAAATACTATGCATAAAGAAAGAATTTTAAGTTTAAGTTTTGCATCCTCCATACTACAGAATGTTAATAGAAGTAATGCCAAGACCCATACATCCGAATTTGATTTGATGCAGTTTCAGCAGGTTTTCAATCTCCATAAATACAAACCCAATTTCTAAACCAAAAGTTAGATATAGCAATATTCTGGAGTAAGCCATTCCAGCACACAAGTGAAGCCCTTTATACTGAATGACAATAAATATCAATTACAGAACCCCCTTCTAACTGGGTTAAATATGTGTCATGTTTAGCTTGGAACTAAGTGATTCAATTGTCGCTCTTGCTAAAATTTTTTGTTAAAATACCAGCCACACTTGGAAGCTTGAACTGTAGTAATTCCGATTTTGCTTTTTTGCTAAGTCATGGAATAAGGATAGCAATGATGATAATAAATTAAATATCGAAATATCGCTTTATGGGTCTATCACAGATAATTTTGAGTTCTCCAATCTGACCATATTCCATAGCATGTCATATGCCGTAGCACAAAATGTTCAATATTCAATATAAACTGCTTGCCAGTAATAATGCAAGTTCAGTCAGCACCGCAGAATACTTTAGCATGACATGCTAATTTTCTGTAAAAATCCTTTTCCGTCTAGAGATAATTTATTATTTAGAACTTAGCCTCCACTTGTTCTGCGCTTATATTATTCATGGATTGACTCACTAAACACATCTCAAACTAATGTTTAAGCCCAAATAAATAGGTTTATAAAATTTCAAACTGGTCTCCTATAATTTTCTTTATTCATGTTTCTCTTATTCTTAGTTTAGTAGAATGATTTATGAGATTAAGTTAATTTGTTAACAAACATTTCAGTCTCCTTCTACTAAGTCAATAGCATATTTAAATTGACTAACAAATATTCTCAACTTTTAACTTACACACCACAAAAGAGCCTCAGATTTGTTTATTTTATTGACTAACAGGTGTTGGTGTTTTTATTATGCCCTAATCATTATTTTCAGTAATGATAATATCATCAATATAAACATTAAAAATAAAAATAATCTTTTCATAGCGCTTTACAAATAAAGCTCTTATGGACATCAATGCTACTTATACCTCTTTTCTTCTTTGGTGAATAAGGTGCCTTGGGTTTGAAAGAGCATATAGCACAACCCAGAATGAAGGTGCATGGCTTTTAACAATTTTTGAGCAATTAAAATGAAACTATAAAACAAAAATGAAAATTTCATTTATACACAAGAGAGACCAAAAATATACACAAGAGGGACCAAAAAAATTAAGTAAAATATGTAAGAAGTAATTAGAGTAAGTACGCCATCATATAGTAACTCAAATCTCCTTAATCTTATGAATAACCAAATCTTCCCTTTTTGGTGAGAATAATTGAAAACTCTAGTAGATGTACATAGTCTTCAAGGGATCAAGGTGGTACAACCTTGATTTTTAAGTTTGTTCTTCGTGTTTTTCTGTTGTTTAGTGTTTCCTTTTTGATCCCTATAATCTCCACTTTACTTCATGTTATTCAGCTTATGATTAGTCCACCAAACACTTTCTTGATGTAGACTATGCAAATCTATAGTTTTGTTTGTGGCTTTTATTTATTTTTAAAACATCTTAAAAACAAAAAACAAAATTCTAAAATATTTTGCAAGACCCGCTACTAATTTCACAAAAATTTTGCTTGAAAAAATCAATTTCCTTCAACTAAATAATAACTCGTAGTCCAACAAGCCATTTGCATCCTTTTACATGCCAAATTCCACTACTACCACATCATTTTTTGTATTAGAGCACGGATTCATTCTAAATCTCTTTCTAATCATTCTGTAATTTTTGTGGGATTTTTGAAATTTCAATTTTTTTTGAATTTTTTGGAACCCCTATATTAAACAAATCATCGATAAGTTATTTTTGGCCCAATAGGCCTAACTCAAACCCAATTCATGCCAAAAATGATGGCGCTTCCAGCTTTACGGCTTCTAAACCACGCCGTTTGGTCCAACCTAGCCCGAACCATGTGGAGTGGCTCACTCCCAATCCGTGCGGCCTGACCAAGCTCTCTCTCCACGCGCCCAATCCATAGAACTGCAGATTCAACTCTAATGGCCTGGCCCGGTGTCAAACCGACCAGCCAACCCTCTTCAAAGCGCCTCAATCCCCCGGAGCTCCGTTTGAAGCCATCGAAGCTCCAATTTTTTATTTGATTTAGTTGTTGGATTCTTGGAAGAAAAATATACACTCCAGATCACTAATCTTGCAGCATTTCAAAAGCAACAAAGTTCAATTTCACCTTGAGAAGCTCTTTGAGTTGCCACCATGATCGGAAATTCGTTTTCCTTTCATGGAGGTAAGTCTTTGTATTTTCTTTGTTTTTAAAGTTGGTGGTTTATGTAATTGATCTTGCATGCTAGATTCAGAATATTTTCATATTTGATTACAAATTAAAAGGATCTCTTCTGTTGTTGTTCAATAGTTGGCTTTTCCTTAAAGCCTGCCAATCACCTTAAAACATATCTTGTACACAATTGACTGCCACTCGTAAGAGTGTTTTTCACATAAAAGCAGGCCATCCCTGTTTGCAAACCAGCAGTTAAATCTCTGAAATTAAATTACAATATCTGAATTTTATTTGCATTGTGTGTGTTGGTACATTTACATTTGCAAGTTATTTGTTTGTGTACATTATCACATCACATAATTGTTAGTCATTAAGAAAAAAAAAACATAGCATTGAACGACCAGGGCAATTCACAAGAACACCCTAAAGTTGATTTAGATCAGAGAGTGCAAGAGTTAGGAACTACTAAGGAAAGAATAGAGAGACAACTAAGACAATTGACTGCTACCATGAGGGGGAACTACATGAACATCCTCTTGTTCCACCTACACATCCTAATGTTCATCTTAATTTATATTCCAATCCACCCGTCACCATTAGTAGAAGCCCCAACCTATGATATAACCCATGATCCAGACAAATTCTTAAACTGGATAACCAAAATAGGTGAGTTCTTTAAATGGTATGGGTTATATAATTATTAAATAGTTATATTTATGAAAATAAAGTTAGTGGGACATGCAAAAATCTTATGTAATAATTGTTTGATGAAAGAAAAGAGGAGTGGGAGGAGGATCTCTTCAGCAGATAAGAGACAGATGCTAAAGGGCAAGTAATGCCTATGTTATCATTATAAGCTCGCAAGCTTCCATGAAAGTTACTGAGTACTTATACATCTTTAAAAATCTAATGGCTAGAAAAAATTTTCAAGATGCTGATTGGCAATTTGCAATCAAAGTCGTCTAGACCTTATGTTGGATTTAAGATACTAGGTTGAGCTAAAAGATCCACAGACTGTTGAGGATGTTCTGCATGTTGCTCTTCTCCTAAAATCTTAATCTAGTGCCTCATCTTCTAAGTCTAGAAGTGTCAACACACCTTACCATAGTCCAAGCCCACTCAAAAAACATCTATCTCATTATCTACTTCTGCTCCAAAGACACCTACTGCTCAATCATCTAGATCCCTTAGAGATATGATATGTGTTCTAAATGTAAATAGAAGAAGCACTTGACACATTAGTGTAAGGCCATTTTAACTACTACCATTATTGAAAAGGAGGTAGGTGAAGAGGATCATGAGTCATACCATCGGATTAACCAATTTGATGATGAGGATATTATAGTATGGGGGTAGTGAGGTTATTGAGCACTAGTATCAAGGAGGCGTATTAGAGTAGACAATATTTTTAGTGTATCAATGAATTGAGGCTAAGTTGGTTGCAAGTTGATCATAGATGGGGGGAATGTTGTGAATGTCATATTCATGCACACTCCCTCAAAGGCCAAGTTCGTACCCGAGCTACATCCTAGTTCATTCAAGATTAGTTGGATAAATTAGTCTTCATTGCTCATTACCCAAAGATATTTAGTATCTATCAAAATGGGTAATTATGAGGATCGGATGCAGTACGATGTACTTCTATATTTAATACACATCATGTTAGGGAGGCTTTGGTTATACAATGTCAGCATAAATTCATTATGATAAGGGCAACACCTGCATTTTTAAATTCAATGGAAAGATAATCAAGTTGTACCCCATCAAAGCTGACATCAAAACCCCTTTCACTTCTATCCACACCTTTCAAAGGACCCACTACACCATACACCTCACACTCCATTACATTTGTCTCATCACAGATAAATTCTCATTTTTATGAGTCAATTGTAGATTAGTTGGATCAAGGAGACAAAGAAGAATTCATTGATCCTACGTAGACAAACTTTCATGTGACGGTCATTTCACCTGATACCAAAAGTATTCCTATTTCACATAGTGTTTAAGTTTTTAAGGAATTTTTAGACTTTTTTGGATGATTTATCTGATGAATTGCTACCTTTGTGTGATATCCAACACAACAAAAATTTTATCCCAAGAGCACAACTTCCCAGCATACCACATTATCGCTTAAACCCTATAGAGCAAACTAAGGCACAAAAACAAGTAAATGAGTTATTGAGGAAGGGGAACCTTAGAGAGAATATTAGTCCATGGGTTGTGCCTACATTATTTTGACTCTCAAGAAAAATGATACATTAAGGATGCGTGTTCATAGCAAAATCATCGATAATATCACAATTAAGTATAGGTTCATATATTGCACCTTGATGACATGTTTATCTTATTGACACTTCCAAGTTATTCTCAAAGATGAATCTCAAAAGTAGGTATCATCAAATTATTATATGATCGGGTGTGAGTAGAAGGCAACATATAAGACTCTAAAAGAATTATATGAGTGGCTTGTTATGCTCTTTAATTTATCAAATGCCATGAGTACTTTCACATGATTAATAAACGCCATTCTTAGATCAATTAAGAAAATCTTTATGGTATATTTTAATAACACATTGATTTTTTTAGAGCTAATGAGGATCATCACTCAGAACATTTGAGATTGGTGTTAGAAAATTTGAGAAAAAAAAGCTTATATCACTAAGAAATTGTGTTCTTTCATGCAAGAGGTTAAATTTTTGGCTTCATGTGCCAACCATATGTATTAAGTCGAATCCTATCAAAATCATTCTTTATTGCCCTACACAGGAGTTTTATGGATGCAAAGAGTTTCCACGGGCTAGCTACAATCAATGATTTGTAAGAAATTTAAGCATTATAATGGCGCCCATGACTGAAATGTTAAAGAGGGGGGGAGTTAATAGGCGAAGGAGGGAACGGATGGGGTACTAATAGGCGCAGGAGGGGGCATTCCTGTGCCAAAATTAAATGGCGCATGGCCTCGGGCGCATGCCTGGCACAAAAGGTTCTTCCGCTTGGCTCATGCCAGAGGCGGAAGAACCTTGGATTCGATTGGGATCGGGGGGAAAGAATTTCTCAAGGAAAAAAAAAAGTTAAATTTTTCGAGGTGTGTTATGACATAACGAACACCCTCGCGTCAAAAAATTTTGATTCAAAGCAATATCTTATCTTAAATAAATTTCTGAAGTTTTAAACTTCGAAAATTAATTGAGTCGAACCGACGCTCCAAAATTGATGAAACTTCTCGAACAGCCTTTAATTAATATACTTAACACAATGACATGAAAATCGATTCTCGGGCAGGAGGGCACTACGATGCGAAGTAGCGTCTAACTGAGGCCTGCTGTAGCGCCAGAATGTGTTGCGGCGCGCTGTTGAGCTTGACTTTCTATTTTTGAGCACCCTACGGCGCGCAGTAGCGTCAGTCTTTCTATTTTTGATCCGCCACAGCGCGCAGAATTCTCTATTTTCATCAATTTCCATCTTTTTTGGTAATCTGATCACTTCCAAGCTGTAATAACAATAAAACATACTAGAATAATGGCTGGCTTCAAAAAAATCATGCATTTTAAATATGAAAATAACTATATATATGTGGCTCATCACCCATCCCGTTGCTAATTATACTTGTTGTGCAAATAGTGGGGTGGGCCACCACAGCAATTTCTATACATCAAATTTGTTAACTATTTTGTATTTCTATTGAAAATTTTATATATTGCTGCGGTACTATATGCAAACTTGGGTATTTTGTGAAATAGCCCAACCTTGTTTTGTTGTATTTCTTGATTAATTATCATAATAATTGTAACTTAGAAGCTTTAGTTATCATACTTTCTTAAGCTTAAGCCCTTGATTTAACTTTAACCATTAACACTTTTAATCACGTTCTAGCCATCAAATTATAGTTTATGTAATTGATGGCACTCTTGTTCAGATTTTTATAGCAATTATATACCATGCAAAAGAATATATGTATAGAAAACTTGATGCATTAGCATTTTAATAAAGGATATTTATGCTCTCTTTATTGTATTGATCATGACAAGTAGATTTTAATTTTTAAAATAATAAGTTACAGATTTTGATCTAAACTTCTCTCAAACTATAGCACCTTGATCTAAAAATTATTCTCATCTAAAGGTATTTTTTTGTTTGCCCTAATTCGAAATTCCCCGGGTCCTGATTTTTGAGGCAGGTTTTAACCTATTTAGCAAAGTAACGACAATGGGTCGTTACACTATTTCCAATCCCATGTCAGAACTAAAATTTGGAACCTTTTCTAAGTCTTGCATTCATCCTTTTATAAACCTTCATTCAACCTCTTTACATTCAAAGCAGCCAGCCAACTTCCCTTGGAAAATTGGATTTTTAATTTATGATTTATTCTTTTATTCTATTGGTAATAAAGAAGTTTAATGATGTCCATTAATTTATGTCGTCGGAAAATGAAAATTTTTAGAGCTCTGGCTATTCTAATGTTGTATTAGGACTGGTTCCCAAGACAAGTTGGTTGCGAACGCTACGGCGCGCTGTAGCAGCTGGCTCTTGGGACTTTGGCCGCTACGGCGCGTTGTAGCGTCTGGCTCTCGGGAAGTTGGGCGTTGTGGCGCGATGTAGTGCCTGGCTCTCGGATAGTTCGGCGCTGTGGCGCGCCAGAGCGCCTAGCTCTAGAAACTTTGGCCGCTACGGCGCGCTGTATTGCCTGGCTCTCGTGAATTTAGGCGTTGTGGCGCACTATAGCGCCTGGCTCTCGGGTAGTTGGGCGCTGCGGCGCATTGTAGTGCCTAGCTCTCGGGAAGTTGGGCGTTGTGGCGCGTTGTAGTGTCTAGCTCTCGGGAAGTTGGGCGATATGGCGGGCAGTAGCGCCTGGCTCTCAGAACTTTGGCCGCCACGACGCGCTGTAGTGCATTGCTCTCAAAAATAAGGGCGTTATGGCGCGCTGCAGCACCATTTTCATTCAAATTTCCTTTTCATCTCAAATTGAGCTCTTATTTCCTGAAATGCCACAAAATCACACTTAAAGTACCACTAATCCTAAGAAAAACATAAATTCTAATACAAAATTCACTATATTTATTGGGTTCATCAAGTGGTATCACAAAATAACCACCCTATCACTTTTAAATAAAAAAATGAGTTGAGTCTAAACAATGATACTCTACGTATAATAGTATGTTCTATGCTATTATTCAGTCCCTAAAATACTAGGGGCATTATCTTTTTCATAGAGAATTCATCCTATATACTGACCACCATGCTTTGAAATTCATAACACTCAAAAGATATTGAATCATCAACGTGCCAAGTGAGTTGAGTATCTTCACGAATTTACCTTTGTTCTTAAGCATAAATATGGGGTTAACAATAAAAAAAAATGAGTTGGTGCTCTTTCTAGGATAAGCTTAGGTCATGTCTTTAGCAAGTAAGATAGTTGAATTTGAGAGATCGAGAGTTTGAGTCTTCTCCTGGTTTTTATTTGATTTAAAGTCTAGTGAGCAATTGCTTGCCATCCACCAAGTCATCATTCCATGTCATCCAAGGTTATAGGTTTAAGGGTCCCTTCTTTGTATTACTAGAACATCCATTAAGATCTTTTTATTTGGGGAAATGGATTCTAGGGGTATTGGATCATTTAAGTAAGGATAAGACTATCCATCTCATTGAAGGAAAATTCTTTTAACCTTCTTTGAGATGGAAAGTGGGAGGGCAAAAACTATAAAACAAAACTTAAAAAACACTCTACCCTGCCTATACCCTAAAGATGAAAGAATGTGTCTATGAATTTCAAGTTGGGTCTACCTAGGATGATGAGATAACATAATAGTGTTTTAGGGGTAGTGAGCCATTTTTTAAAAATAGCTCATTTTACACTATGTTCCAAAGTCACAGATGTCTCTCAAGTTGCTAGACTATTTTCAATTAGATAATAAGATTATATAGGATGCCCAAAATCATAGTATCAGATACTCTATTTGTGATAGTGAACCATTTTTTTAAATTAGCTCATTTTACACTATTCTAAAACCACAAATATCTCTCAAGTTGCTAGACTATTTTCAATTAGATAATAAAAATACATGGGATGCCCAAAATCAAAGAATCAGATAATAAATGTTAAATTTGTTTCAAGTCGATCAAGTGGACCCATAGCTTTACTTTCACATTATTTTTTTAATTTTTTAAGTGAAAGGTTAACTAGTAACAATAGCATCATATTTTTGGTTACCCTTAATCATATTTGGGGAGTGGAAAGGGCACTTAAGACTCTTATGACATATTATCAGAGGAACATGGATCATTTCATTCAAAATTAGGACATGAAAGATTAATATTTGAATTCAACTATTAATACCTATGTATTCATTGGAGAAAAGGCTTACGGAGAATATTGTTTGCTGTTAACGCATGTACTACCCAGAAACTTTGCTAGTTTAATCTTAATGACAATGAATTTGGGATTTTATATATAATATCAAATTTATTTTTGCTATCCTAATCCATCTATATGTTTCATTTTTTGTGTTATCTATTGAATTTGTACTTCTTGTTATATATTTCAGTCGTATACTTTGTCATAACCAATTATTACAAAAATAACCAATTTTTTGCTCTTAAGTGTATAAAATTGAAGAGTCTTGTGAGTGTACATAGCCTACAAGGGATCAAGGTGTGTGCGTATAACCTTGATATTTTTTATGTTTCATTGTGCATTTTTTTATTGTTTAGTATTTACTTCTATCCTTGTTTTTTTGTGCCTTCTTTTATGTTAAATTATATTAACTTCAAAAAAATTACAAAACATTTTTTAAGATCCCCTACACATTTCACAATAATTTGGCTTGAAAAAAATTAATTTTCATCTATCTAAAATTAACCCAAAGTACAATAAGTTGTTTGCATCATTTTGTGTGCCAAATCCCACTACCAATGCATCATACACTACTCTTAGAGTTTGAATTTTTTATAAGAGCAAGGATTGAAACATAATAGCTTCTTTCAAAGATGAGAAAACATTAGATTTTTATGAAAATAAAAGATATATGAGTAAGAATTAGTGTTATCATTAAAAATATTATAGGCCAGCATGATGTGAACATGTATCATTAATAAAAGATTAAACTGTTGTAAGTTTAGTATGGATAATAAGTTAAAGTTTAAATAATAAACAAACTTTACATGCGAGAAACAATATTTTTAATGATATAAAACAATGAAATGATTTTTTAATAGATATTGAAAGGTTGGAAACAACTAGTTTTGAATTATTTATTCCAAGGGTTACCTTAATTAATATGTTAGAGTTCTAAGCACAACTTAACATTAACAATCACCATCCATATATCAAAATGCTAGATAAACAAATGGAAGGCTATAATTCCCTAGGCTCTTCAAATCACAAGTTTAAAGTTTAAGCTTTAAGATCTGAAACAAAAGACTATGATTAAGATTTAAAACAAAATAATAAAATTCATTAATAGTATTTTGAGGCCATAACAAACCGATTATACACAACTTTCAAGTAAACATCAATAATTCTTACAGTCCAACTTTTGCCAAAAGTTAAAGTAAAGCAGTTGTCGAAATTATTGTACATGCATCGAACATATCAATCAAAGATTCACATTCTTGATTCTAATCTCTTAGTCTTACAAACTAGGGAAAGTTGATTTTTATACTAATATAGTTATTTCACTCTAACATTTTGATTATGTTTGCCCATATAATTTCTTTAAAACATATATATGTTCATTGTTGAATATGGAAGGTTTCCTTGTAGAGCAATTCTTTTTTGTAGCCATTCCATTCCCTTTAAAGTCATATCCTACTATTGACTTCCAATATATAGGTTTTACTAGTGTAATGTTTGCTTTGGCAATGATTACACCAAAGTTAATCTTTGCTATACTAGCACTTACAAATAATGCAAACATCCCCAGATCTGAAGTAGATTATTCAGTTCTTACCATGAAACTTTTCAAATTTTCCTCCTACAAACTTCAGAAAAAAATATCACATAGAAACGAAAGAGGTTTCATGCTATGAATCCTCTTTTGGATGGCATCAAAATATTTGTTGAGGCAAAATAGAAACTTGTATATTCTCTCTTGGACAATTCCCCTAAAACTTGATTGCACTGTCAAGAGATTCCCTCTTCTGTTCTTCAAATTAGTTCAACTGCGGGTATCAACAATTGAGGTAGTTGAAATATTGAGTCAGGGAACGGTCCCCTTGGTGTGCGTCATAACATCACGTTTTCGACCCCCCAAATAACTCAATAGTATTTTAAAAATTCAACAATACTACCCTTAACTTTCCCTCGCTCGACAGTAAACTACATGTAATAAACAAATAATGATAATTAAAAACGCAATCAAACTTCTTCAAGTAAGAGATGGCCGATCAAAGAAAGAAAAAATTACCAAGTGAGCGAAGATCCTGGAAGTGCTTTCGCATAGAAGCTTCTTCTTTTAGCAAAAGCTCGATGGTGCTGCTGGGCATGCGAGAAGACTCCAGAGTGAGGAAGAGCGCCTCGAGGAGGCGGTCTGCACCGATTCTGATGTCCGCAATAAGGCGGGCAGTGCGCGAGAGCCTATCCATCGCAGTAGCCACCTGTTTCGGAGGAGCATCAGCCGTCGGATCGGCCGGATCTTGCGGATTGTGCGGAGGAGGCGGCGCCGCCGCAGGTACCCCGGAGGGGATCATCACCTGATTCATTTCATTCGAAAGTTCGAACGAACAATAAATTTCTTATAAGCGCTTTTTTATGTTTTTTAAGGAGGAGCTTTTATATAATCTCAGTGGAATGGAGTTGTATATCAAAAAAGCGGGTTGCTAGGCTTTCTAATGGAAGGATCAAATTCCACTTAAATGCAATTTTATCCCATTTATTATCAACTATTTTAAATAAACATTTTAATTCCAACCTTAAAAAATGTAGTTGAAATAATTGCTTCCCTTAGGGTTTCAAGGAGTTACTGTTCCATGTTTGCTCTTGCACTTGGAATCACCTACATATCCTCAATTGCTTCAATACGGTTTTTCTTTGGTGCCAAGACACTCATGGAAATATCTTTTTACTACGTTCTACTGAGAATCTTGTTTCCTCTTGCTCTCTTATATAAAGAACTTGAGGATCAATGCATAGTGGGTGTAAGATCCTCTTAAATCGAGCTAAGCTGAATTCTTAAACAACGTAACGCTTTTTCAGATAATTGTAAAATTTCTGATAATAACTTCAAAATTTGGTGTACTCAAGTTTGGAGAACTCCCATAATTGATGATCTCTTCCAATCAAGAAGCTTATAAGGCTAAAACGGACAATATCATAGTGCTCAAGAGTTCGAGCTTACAATTGGTGTCAAAGCAAACCATTGGGTGTCAGATAGGAGCTAAGTGCTATGTATGGCAATGTATCACTCCGTGTGGGCGACATTTTGAACCCATGATGGAATAAAGTGCAACATGGTGGTGGGTACCTCTGGAGCCTGTAGAGGTCACCTTTAATTCAATCTACTTGATGAATGGTTCATGGATTTGTGAGTGAATTTTGTTGAGGACGTCAATTGCTTAAGTTGGGGAAATTGTGAGAATCTTTTAAATAGAATTAAGCTAAACTCTTAAATATTACCACGTCTTTTTAGATAACTTTGAAGTTTTTGATACAAAAATTCAAAGTTAAGTGTAAGTTTAGAGTATTTCCAAAATGAATGACCTACTATAAGTTACTTTTTTAAATAAAATTGTAAAACATTAATGTTTAAGAATTTATGTCATTACAAAATTATTATTATTATTAGTATTGTTGTTGTTATTATATTATTATTTTGATTTGTGTCGTTGTGTAAGTCAAATTTGATTGAACATTCACATTGGATGAATACATGTCGAGGCGATCTTGCAAGACACTTTTGGAAGGAGGGTATATGAAAAAAAACCAAGCATTTACTCAAATTCTTGGGCGAGACAGAATTCTAAAGCGCATTGGATTACTAAAGAAAAGATAAGTAACCCTTTTTTACATTGTTATGTCTTAAAAAAGAAATGGAAATTGGATTCATTGCGTCAATAGTAGCATTGATCTTTTGCTTGATGAAAAACAGTTTGCTGCTTCCGCATGTTATAAAACTTATATGGGCAGCAGCTTTGCTTACATTCCTTGCATTTGACGCATCCCTAATGGTCTGTCTTCGTGAGACTTTAACTACTCACTTTTTCTTAGAAAGAGATTAAATTGGCTCCTTTTAGTATTAACAACAATACCTCTTCCATTTTTCACTTGGAACCTGCAAGTAATCATTTCTTTGCTATTGGTAAAATGTTAACATGACTTAATCATTCTATTTTTTATTTGACTTATAAATAACAATGGAAACTCAAATTTTCATCTAATTTGGTCATTGTCATCGGATTCGTACCACTTGTCTTACGGTTGATCGGACAATCCAGATTAATCTATCTCTCGTCATTGTTCATTAAAGTAAAGTAATTTAGAAATATTTTCTGCATTTTTTTTTATTAATTAGAATTCAAAAATACAAGAATTTTTGAATTTTAACATATATTTACTTTTATATTATTTATTAAAAATAATATTCTTACAATTTATTTAAAATAATCTAATTATCACTAACATATCAAATATTATGGAACTACAAAAAAGTACACTTAAACATTCCACATTTTTAATTTAATTAAATTATAAATAATTTAGACAATATTTCAAAAATATAATTCTAAGAAAATAAATTTATATTTAAATTATTTAAGGTTTTAAAAATTAATACTAACAACTGCAAAAATTAGCAATCTTAATTAAACATGCTATCAAATTATCTCAATGTAGTAGTCCTGCTAAGAATAAAGAGATGTGCCAGAGATTCCTTATGTAGAAGCAAGCAGTAACTACATATACATGCATTTATTATTTGAATCATACAAAAAATTATTTAAAATGTAAATAAAATTCATGCATAAGTATACCAAAGTGTATGTAGCATGTATAATCCACTTTAAGTACTACATATGCATAATCATTTCATTTTCAAATTGAAACATGACAACATATATATTTAAAATATAAAAATAAATAATCTAAATATCAATTATTATTGAGACAAAATGCACATGCAATCTCACAACATGAAAATAATTCAACAATAAAATAGTGTGAAAAAAAATGAAAGTGAGATCAACATTTGTAAATATTACATGCTCCTAAAAGTAATAAACTACTAAACTTACAAGCACTATAAACAACAATCTATCAATAAGAATGTAAGGAGACATAATATATTGAATATTGTAACATGTCCAATTGATGTTTTTCTTATAAAGAATGTCTAAGCATCTGCACATGCTATAGTTCAAACGAAATTCATGAAAATAAACCAAGGAGGTAAGTCGGCAGTGAAAAGAATTTAAGTGTCGGGAGAGATAATTAGAAAACATTGCATTTCCTTCACTTTTCTTTAATAGAGATAATGCATACATATATAGGCTGGAGGAGGAAACTACCACCATACAAGAGAATAAGAGAAGCTAACATAAGGTGGAGGAAACGTGTAGTTACAAAAGGGTAGTGTTGGAACTTTGCATATATTTATTTTATTTTCTAATGCACCCCCTCAAGAGCAGCTCCGAAGGTAATGATCTTGTGAGTGATGAGTTGGAACTCCTGATCTAAAAGAGATTTGGTATGTATTATGATTTGGTAAACCCCTTTAGGGTTTGCAGTTAGCAACACAGAATGATTATGAGAAAATATAAAACACAACCGAAAAATTGCAAGCAAATGAACACAAATAAATTACGTGAAAAATCCAAATCCTAAGAAAAACCACGACTACACAACCAAGAAAAGAATTTAATTGTGAAGAACTGAAGATACTACTGAGTTTACAAAGTACCCAAGAAGCCCTAACCCTTGGAAGAAGAAGAAGTGCTCACCTGCTAAGGAAACACAATCTTAGCACCTCACTTATTCTATGCCCTTCCCTTGGCTCTCAAATTCAAGCCCTAGTCGCCATATAATTTCTCACTCTAAAACCTCTC
This sequence comes from Gastrodia elata, assembly GCA_016760335.1. NCBI lineage: Eukaryota > Viridiplantae > Streptophyta > Magnoliopsida > Asparagales > Orchidaceae > Gastrodia > Gastrodia elata. The sequence goes on along the minus strand of CM028670.1, from coordinate 10,961,085 downwards.
ATTAAATGCTTATAATTAACACAACCATTTAGGACTTTAAATAGGCTTTAAAATGATCCTAATAACATCAAATATATAACAACCCAATGTCAAATTAAGTGTGCTAACCCAACAGAGCATCATTATAATACTGAATACTGGATTAATGTATATTAACCCATTATTAAGCACTACTAGAGGCAAATGGCCTATAAGATATGAAATATAAATGCATTATTATACAAAGTAACATATATTACCAAAATAATTATTCATATAAAATAAAAGAAAAATATTCTTCTCATATTAAAAATAAATAAAAAGTCTGAATATACAAAGTATTACAACATTTCAAATAATAAAATACACTCATCCTCACATGATAAAAATGCATATAAAAGCTAGTAAAATCTTCAGGTCTACTCCAAATCCTTTAGCTCAACTTCGATTTCACATGCTAGCTTCACTCCAGTCTCCTGAGGTACTGTATTTAGTTTTTAATATAATATAAAACAACCAATAAAAAGAAACAAGTTGTTAGACTTACATAAGTCTAACAACTTGTTTAATAACTTTTTGTAGGATGATCCAAACATAGCCAATATAGGTCTCATTTTACTCAAAAAAATAAAAGGAATCAAATGGCATAATGCAAAAATTAATTTCGAGGTACATATAATATAGTGATATTTTAGGACCTATTTAAAGCCTTATAACTTTTAACCTAGTCATTCAAGCATAGACAATATAGGTTTTAAAATACTTAGGAGGGTAGCTCCATCAATATAGTAGTATTAGTTTTTCTATTTGGACATCAGGATAAAAAGTCAACCCTGGATCTCACAGTTGACTTTAGGGGAAAATGACCAAAATACCCCTAGAATTCAATTGACCATAACTTAGTCAATTCAACTCCAAATTTAGAAATTCAAGGTGCAAACTAGCTTAGAATTTTAATGCAATCAATAAACTGAAATAAAATTTAGGATCTTAACCCTAGAAAATTTAGGAATGACCAAAATACCCCCTATCTTAGTTAGGCCATAACTTGACTAATTGAGGTTCAAATTGGGTTTACTCATTATTAACACACTCAGTATATTATAGGGAAGCTATAGAAACTAAGTTTGCTGAAATTGGACTTTAAATAGAAAAGTTCAGTTTTTGTCACCCGTTGACCGATAAAATTACCAAATTGCCCTTATAAATTAAAATGTTCATAACTTAGCCATTTGAACTTAGAATATAGTGTTCTTGGACTCTATGGAATCCTTGAATTATCAACAATAAATTGCATAAAAAATTTAGGTTCCATCAGATCTAAATTACAAGTTTGCCCTTTAGGTTAAAAACCTTGGTTTGGACCTGTAGGACCCGTTTCTTATCCAAATTGGGCGTACTTATTATCTATCTTTAAGTTAGACAATAAGAAACCATTGGATAGTAAGAAACTTCAATTTGGACCTTTAAATCAAAAGTTGACTTTTTAGACCTTTAAGTAGGGGCAAAATAGTCATTTTGCCTGAAATTTAGGATAAATATCCTTAACCTCTAATTAGTCTTTTAAATTACTAAAACCAATACTAGAACCATATTAAAATTAATTAAGTGAGTAAAATCAACAATTATGTCAATCCATCAAAATTCCTGAAATCTTCTCTTAGTCCTTTTCCTTAGGATATTACACATCACATTAGGACCATTCTTGAGACTAAGGCTAGATCATAGGTTATAGTTCATTCATTGGGTAAATGGGTTATCCAATAAGTGAAACCTTAGTTTTATTAGTTTATAGACTTTTCTTTTCTTTTATAACTTATTTTGATTATTTTGTCTTTTAACCTTAGACTTAGGATAGAAGATTCATCCTATTAAGATTGATTTTGCTTAATAGGATTTGCCATAATCAGTAAATTACTATTAGAATAAAACCTAAATCTTAGATCTTATCCTTCGGATTATGTGATTAAGCCTAATCTCGTAGTGTTTAATCCATAATCTATAGCTTAAAAGATCTTGATTAGATCTTAAATAGAACGTCTAAATTCACAAAATTAGGATGTACAATTTATCGATTTAACTCGTAGTCATAATTTGATTGAATTAGATTAGAACATGATCAGTTCTAATCCTTTTAACTTATAAGGACGAGCTTCTAAGTTACACTCAATAGTAGGAATTGGAAATCCTGAACTTGTGTAACTTAGAATAGTTAAAATGGATAATTAGAAAACAATTAATATCACCATATTTAGTAGAGTCCTTGTGGGGCCCCCGTACTGACAATAAGGAAGTACGGTGCTCCAACTGTGGCAAATCCCCAACTTAAGTAAAGTTAGGCGAACCCAACTTGCCTTAAGGCAAGGACTTGTCACCAAGTGCTATAACGTTCATCAATATAGATATTAAAGTGGCAGAAGCAATAAAAAATAGGGTAACATCCACAAGCATACATAATAGGAAAAGAAAATGCAATATAGTAACTCATCACAATACAGCAAGAAAAGTACATCCAGAAAGTTTAATTATTACAAACTGAAATGAATAATTGAAAATGAAAGACTCTCGTCCTCACTGGAATAACAAGGCAAAGCTAGCTAGACAGCAGCTGGAAGGTCCTCCTCCTTAACTGGTTCCTCTTCAGCGACACTGCCCACGAACATGTCTGAATCTGACATTTGTCGGTATCACAAATGCCAAGGCCCCAGCCAACAAAATAAAAAGGTTACAATTAGACAATTGTCTAAGTATATTTTAGGCTATTTAAAGTGAACTGAATATTAAAAGATACACATTTAAATTTAACTATATATGCATCAATAAAGGGGTGCAATAAGCTATGAAAGAACTGAGATACTATAAACTATCTATATATAGCATGCAACATGTATGTAAAGTAATATACAGACTCAAAATAAGTAAGGTAAGACTAAGAGCAAAAATAACTGCAACTACTAAATAAACATGATCCTAACATGATTATGATCGAAGTAAAACATGCTGAGTATAAAAGAACATGAGTACTGAATATAATAAAATTCTAGCATCCTAAACATGCCATTTATATATATATCTAAGTCATAAAATATACATACAATATGTAGATTAATATGAAAAGAAAGGCCACTGAGTCATGTGGCAAAAGCAAAGCAATATATGATAAGTGAAGCCACTAAGACATGTGGCAAAGCGAGCAAATACTGAAAAACAAATAAGGCCACTGAAGCATGTGGAAAAATAAACCAGGAAGCCAAAACAATACAATACTAGTAAAGTAGTAATATGCATAAGTTCTAGTACTGCCATACCAGCCAATAGGCCATACAGGGCCTCCAATATCAATCAATCAATCAATCCCCAGCCTAGCCATCCAAATATGCTAGGTCTGAGTCTAGTCTATACAATACTACTACTGAAGAGGCAGACTAAACTAGGTCATATTCTACTAACTGTGACAAAACAAAATTGAATGATATGTAAATTCAATACTAGCTTAGGATACATCATCCTAAGTTTTCCTATTATGCTCAAGGGCTAAAGCTCAAAATCCAAGGTAGGCAAAGCAATCTAGTCAAAGTAAGCAAGAGACTCAATCTAGACTTATGTGATATCTATTGTTGTCTATTTTCCAAATCTAACTATTCTGAGAAGGTACAAGCTTAGGATCTCCAATATCCAGCTATCGAGTAGAATCTCAGATTTACGTCCTTCAAGTCAAAAATTAGAACTTAACAAGCTCTAATCAAAAAAATCATGTGATGACTATATAGTTTAAGTAAGCAAATCAATGACCTGATTTTATGAATATTTTACTCTCTTACCCAAATCTTGATCAAATAAATCAAGATTTAGGGATTTAGAACTTAAACCTTATGTTGAGTTAAAATTCCAAATCCAAGGTGATACTAAAATAGGATCTAGGTTCCTCATTTAATCCCAAGGGTAAAGGTTCCTATAAGTTGAAAGATTCAGGAACTAAGATCTTAGTGAAAGGCTATTCAGTAATTATAATATAAAATAATCAATTAAGAACTTGAGAATCTAAGATCTATATTCAATCTCTAAGATAATTTCGTTATCTTATTGATTGAATCACCCTATACCCACATGGAAGGTTTTAAAAGATTAAACAATCAATCATTAAAGAATTTCAATTGGAAGTGGTTTGATTCAAATTGAAGATCTAAGTCTAGGATCTAGGATCTAAAGATTTGAAGTTTGACCACTTTAGACTCTTAATTAAAGTTTTGACTTAAGAGTTTCCATTTATGATTTTCTTTAGATTTAATTTCATACTTAATTAGAAGGAGCTTATTAAGGTTAAGAATTGACAATTTCAAGCACTAGATTAATACTAAACCCATTTTGACCTTCTTAGGCTACTTAAGATCTAAGGGTCTGAGTTTTGATCACTTTAGAACTTAAGATAAGACTCTACTTAGACATTTCTAGTTCCCTTTTTTTCTTTTAACACTTAACTCTAATATTATCTTAACTGAACTTAATAATGAGGTAACTGACCATTTCAATTATTAGACTTAATTTAGTTAAGGTCCAATGATCTTTATAAGGAAATGTTTAGATTTAAGTATCTTAATTAAGGAATTAGTGAGACCTTATGGATTGGTGATTATTATTGTTCTAGGATTTCAGAAAAACATTTCCAATCTATGTTATAGTGGCTTACTGAAATTTTCAATCCCTAAAGAACACTAAATCACATTTTGGCCAAAATGACCAAAATACCCCTCTTAAGGCTAAAATTGGGAGTTTAGGGTTTTGCTGTCCAAATTTGTTCTAATTTGTTTTAAAGCATTTCATATGACTAAATGAAGTGGGAAATACTTTTACTATAGGTTTTGATGACCTAAATGGTCTTAACTAGTACTAATCACTTAATTAAACCACTTAAGGTGATTAGTGAAATTAGGGCACTTTAGGGCAATCCAGCCTTATATTTAGGTTATACTATATCTAATATGATATTAGAAACCATCCCCATCCAAATCAGAAGCTTAATTAGGGTTTAATTTACTAATCCTTGATTAGGGTGATTAAGGGGTGATTAAGGAAACTAATTATCCAAAATCAACTTTAAGGGTCAGGAATTGTTCCTTAGGGTACAAGGAGCAATCAGAGCCCTTAATATCATAGATTGGATAATTAGATGATTTTATATGATTTATTTAAGAGCAGAGAAGTTTTGGCCAATATTTTTAAATCTAACCATTAGATCTGAATTTTTATTTTATATTCAGATTCCTTGAATTTTTCTGATTCAAATGGTACATTAGATCATACCATTTGGATCTGAATAACTAAAGTTATTTAATTAATTCATTCTAAATTTTTATTTAAATTAGAACTTTAGGTTTCAATTAATTTAAATCATAACTATTAAAAATACACTCCAATAAATATTAATTAACCGCGGCCCAAAATCAGAACCGCGCGGGTCAGCGGCCGGCCCGACCCGGACCCGCGACTTCGTCTTCAACCTCTCGACGGGCCCCGAGCCCGTCGAATTTCAAAGCTGAAATTCTCGGCGCTCCGGCGACGGCAGGGGCTCAAATCGATCCCTACACGTTCCCTGAGGGAAGACGCATCGATTGGACCAAGAACCCCCATCTGGATCCCTCTGAATCAATGGGGTCTAGGTCGCCCGAGACGTTCTTCATAAATCCGTCTCAGGCCACCTGTGAGGGAGAAATTCTCCTCATAGAGACCACGATTCGACCGGGGCTCGATCCCTACACGTTCAGGGAGTCAAGACGCATCGAACCCCCAACCTATCTTAACATGGGGTGGAGCCAATCGCTGGGTCCTTGGTCAGACTCAGCCATTGGTTCTCCCGCTAGCTCAATCGATCGATACGATCGATTCGAGCTAGTTTAGCCCCAAGCGACAATAACGGGAGTTTCCTAAGTGGCTAAGGCTACTTAGACGACATTCAGAGCTCAATACAGATGACAGAAACGAAAGGGAGCTTCATAAATTTTAATGGCGGAAAGCTGTACCTTGAACCGGGGATACAGTCCTTGCTGAGGGAAATTGGAGGGTGCTGAAGTTTCCTGAAGACTAGATGAAGCTTCCCAGGGAGTCTGAACACCAGACGGACCCTCTATCAGTGGTTCAAAGCTCTGCAACAGCCAGGAAATTACCGAGGGAAAGAGAGCTCCAGCAGGCCTTCTACCGGGGAATTGAGGATTCACAGTGAGCAAAGGGACTCACTGTGAAGTCCTAGGGGTACTTATAGGCTCTAGGGAGGGTCAGGCAAGGAGGCCAGGGCTCGGGCTTGGAATTTGGCTCTGCCCGAGGCCCTTCACTGGTTTCCCAAAATTGGGATGGTCCAGACCTCCTGGCTCAACTGGCTCGGCTCGGCCACTTACGGGAAGGTGCCGACGGTGGAGCTGACTTGGCACGGGGAGTGGCAGACAGGAATTACGTGGCAAATTTCCGCAATTTTTTCTTGTCGGGGTAGATCCTTTGGGGACGAAGATGAACAGTTGCGGGAGGGTTGGGACCCGTATGATGGATCGTCAGTTGACGCAGAACGGTCCTGATCTCCCGACATCTAACGGTCGTGCGTGGGATTGGATCGGCCGTTGGATCTGATTCGCGGATCAAACGGGCGATCGGCTTACTTAAGGCGGATGGATTAGGCGCCATCGGATCAGATCTCAGAACCGCGGAACGGTCGAGATCTGCTGGATCCGATCGACAGCGCGGGCCGTTGGATTGAAGCGTGCTAAAATGCGTGCTAAGGATCCTACGGGTGCAAAACGGCGCGCCGCTGTCGGGACCCCGCAGCGGATCTGTCGCGGTCCCGACAGCAAATCCCAACAGTGATTTTAATAATAAAAATTAAATTTAATTAAATTAAAAATCATTTAAATAAATTTCAATTATTCCAAAAATTCCTAAATTCAGTTTAGGTCCAAATGAGCTCCAAAAATTCCCAAAAATTCATTATTAGCTAATTTGAGTATGAGGAACTCAAAAATGAATTCAGATTTTAATTTGGAGATCAACATAATTTAGGTATTTTTTTAGGGCTTAACAAAATAGCCAAAAATACCAAATTTTTCAATTTAGCTCCAATTAATTTCAAACTTCTAGGTTTAAGTTTAAATGACCCATTGAATCCAATGGAATCAAAATCAAACCTTGGTTTAGCTTAATTAATCTAGTTTTAAGCTAGGGTAATAACCTAGGGTTGTTACAGTCCCTTGCTAACTTTGATATTTTGTGCTACACATTCCTTGATTGTTTGTGCCACATTTCCTTGAGCATATCATATAAGACTTTGATGTATGAATAAAATTTTAGAAAAATATGGAGACTCCTTAGATTCCTTGTGAAAACATTAAGATAAATGATTAAAGATAATAATTGCATGTGTTAGAGCTGCCTTTCAGTTATGTCTTCTATTTAGTCTCCTTGTTGATGCTATGAGAAGACTATGCTTATATATTTTTTGCTTAGTCTCCTTGATGACGCTAAGAGAAGATTTGTTATGAGTTTTCTGCCTATGCCTCCTTGTATGATACTAGGAGAAAACCCTATATCCTGTCTAGTATCCTGGATAACGCTAGAAGTATATAGTTTTGCGCCTTAGTCTCCTTGTTGATGCTAAGATCCTTTTGATATTCAGTGGGCTAGATTAGCTCTTTTCTATATGGCAATTAGTATACGGATGTTCATATATAGTATTGATGTCAGTTATTTCTTTGCTTTGCTTATATATATTTTAGGATGCTAGATTTATTGATGTTATATGTATGTATCACTGTTGAGTTTACTTATTTAACTTACATAATTCTTATGATCACCAACATGTTAGGGTATAGAATTTTCTTTCAGTACTTATACAATTACTTATACTTTTATGCCCTGCCTTGTTTAGCTTATATTTGAGGCATGTCTTAGCCTCCCTTTTGCTTAAGTTATAAATATTGTTTATAGCTTTTTCCTTTACCTTGTTATGCTAGTTGCCCCCTTATTTGATATAGATGTTGCTTAGAAATTATTAAATTATGATTTTACAAAACACATAAATCATATCAACTTAAAATATACTTAGATTTTCTCTTTTTTGGCTGGGCCCCTACATTGTGAAACTAACAATGGCATATCCATATCAAGTAGAAGATCAGGTGCCAGAGGAGGTGCCTTATCTAGAGAAAAAACCTTTAGAAGGAGCTGCTTAGTTTTCTTATAAGTGAGGATGAGAGTATTTATTTGCTTTAATTAATTAAACTTTAATATGATATAATAATACAGTTACTCATGACTTGTATTTTGGATTACTATACTATTTATTATGAGTTATATTTCATGCTATTCATATTGTGATGCTTGAATGTCTCTTATTTAAATCGCTTCCGTACTTTGTATGAATTTCTTATAAAGTGACTGAATATTTGATTCTGTGCTTACTCCTTTCCTTATTATGTGGATTGTGATTTTTATCCTAATCCAATAATAAGTGAAGGGTTAGTTAGAGTGACACTCCACCCCTTAGTTTAATCTTGTGGATTAAGGGGTGGGGCGCCACAACTAGTAGGTGTACTAATGCACATAATATTTCCCTACAAGAGATTAGTTAGCAACAGTAATATACAAGTATGAGCTGTATGAGTAAATTCTAACAACCTAAAGGCAAAGTAAAGATGATGTAAAGTAAAGTTGAACTATATCAAATAAATATAAACTATAAACTATAAAATGTAATTTGTTGTTAATTTATTTTATGTTTTGTTCCTCGGGATCATACAGAATAATGAGAAGTTATGTATATCTACCCAACTATATATATCAGGTTCTCCTGTACAACCACACATTCCCTGTCAAGAATATGTACAGTCTCGTGATCACTTCATAGATAGCCCTAGCTCAATAATATCTGTACATACTAATTCACCTTTAGTGAAACCCCTTCTCAAATTTAGTTATAATTTATGTTATGCATATGAGTTGTGATCAATTGAATAAGGTTATTAAAGCATTGCTATCATGTGATATCCATTTGTTGCCTAATTTAGCTATCTATCTTAATGAGTAGGGTCAATTGAACCCCCAATTGACTTTAGGCATATGACATAGTCAATTGTAGCAATATACATACATATATAATGTCAAATTATAGTTTTGAAAATTAAGATTTGATAGAGATAAAAGAATTCCTTATAATTACCCATCCTAATCTATAGTTACAATTCTCAAGGTATCCTACTTGAATACAATTTCAACATTAAGAAGTAAAATTTATCTTAAGAAAACTAAATGAAAATTTAAGGTTCATATTACCTCAAGGACTTCTAGGGTTCTTCATCTCACAGCAATTCATCTACTAAAAGGTAAGTCTTAAGCTGTTTCTAAGTTATCTCTCTTAAGATCTAAAAGTTTAATCAAAAGGTTCCCTAATAGTTTGAGCTAATTTGAATCCATTTTTTACTTTATTCGCAACTATAATCACTGAAGCTAGCTCCCATTAGTTAATAATATAAAAAGGAGTCTAATTCTAAACCCTTCAACTAGATCTAGATATAATTTCTCTTATAATCTACACTATTAGGCCCTTGTCTCTTACTGGTTGGTCTATCCCATTAACTAATCAAGACTTAGTTCAATTCAACCCTTACTCCATCCTCTTACCTAACATAACCTTCCTTGTTAAATGTTAATACTATCATTAATTAGATGTCCTTCATGTTCTCTATAGTATATGCTTACTCTATGATCAATCAATGTAAGGAATGGTTCGAGCTATTTTCTCCTATGGTTACAAAGTTATATATGCTAAACCATGACTTAAGGCCCAAAATAAACATAAGGCTAAGCTCCTAAAAACCAAATCTTCTCATTAGCAATCAATCTGTATAAGACCAATGAATCTACCTTCCCTATAGTATAGTGAGTAAATTTATTGTAAGTATGACTAAATTGGTGTTAAATTGACTTAATTTGGCACTAACCTAAATTAATCAGGGTTAAAAAGAATTATTGCTGAACATATCATTGAAACTGACAAACTAATATTACTAAAAAAATTTATTATATTTTTCTAATCACTTTGAGATATAATATTATTATATTTGGATTATTAATTAAAATTTTATAAATAAATTATAATTTAAATTAATATAATTAATATTCATTAAATCCAGCTTTTTTTATGCATATACGGGCATCTGTCGCGATTGCTACATGCAGGCTAGCATTCTACATATGTACCTTGAAGGAAGTGTCATGCGGGCTTGGGTTGCCCTGCCCAATTATTCATCTTTGTAACAAATTAGAGTTGTTAATCAGTATTTATCAGTTTAATCAGTCTAAAAACATCTCTATTAGTCTCTAAACATCGTTATGAACCAACTTCTGAAATTTAATTTGATTTGGAGCTCATTTAAATTTTATGAATATATTAAAGTAATTATTTAATCAAAAAATTAATATTATTAAATTGACCTCCAATTAAAAATTTGACTTTATTTTTAAGTTATTCATCCCCAAATTAGCTATGGGTGAATTTTTGGGATTTTTTGAAACTTGTTTGATAGCTTAATTATAATAAAATAAAATGTAATTAATTAACTAATTCAAATAAATAAATAATTAAGTCCTGCCATCCCACTTAACAGGACGAGCCATTTGATCAAACGGTGCGCTAATTAGCATCGTTCGATCAAACCGATCATCCAGATCGGATGACTAGGAGACGGTAACGCTCGTTATTAGATTAAGTAATTTAACCCAATAATGAGTGTTTGTAGTGCTTAATATTAGATTAGTAAAACTTAATCCATTATTAAGTACTACGGGGAGTTACTGATCTCTAAAGGGGAAAATTAGATGCATACACAATGTAAACATACAATCATACCATTCTAGCCATTCGAAAATAAAAAGATGCATCATATAATAATAATGCAAAAAATATATAATTTAATAAATTTTATTCAATATTTTAAGGACATGTCCTCTATGATAAATAAAGTAAGAGATTAAAAATAAGAAGAGTGCACAAGCTGTAATAATTGGACATGAACCACTTCGAGTTCAAGATCCATATATAGCTCCTAAATTTATCGTATTTGATTTTTAATACGATATGGCACAACCAACAAAAAGAAATAAGTTATAGACTTTAAAAAGTCTAAGTACATTTTAAAGATAAATAAAGACATTATTTTTATTAAGCGAATATCACATTAACTATTTATAATTTATTATAAGCGAAGCATAATGCAAGGAAATGAACATAAAGGAAAAACAATGTCAAAAACTGTAAATTATGTAAGTTTGCTCATCATTTAAATGTTCAATCTTGCATCGAAAATGTTAATTAGGCATTTATATAAAAATGCACTTAAACAAGTAAGGGTAGCATGTATATGTCAAAGTAAAGTAAATGCAAAGTAACAGTACAAGATAATGTAGAGAAATATGTAAGTTATAAATAAGTAAAGCTACACTATATAAATTGTATGTGTAAAACTGTTACGTAAGATACTATAATAAAGTAAGTAAATAAATAATCTCAGCATCGAGGATTGGATGCACTGAAAATACAGCCATAAAGACTGAAAATTATAAATACTGTTTATTTTTCTTGTAATTTTATTCTGTGAGCGCAGAACAAGTGAGGAGTTAAGCATGTCTGCTCAACTATATATAAGTGGGGCCAATTGTAAACACACACATTCCCCCTCATAAAAATTATGTGGTCTCATGATATACCAATAGCCTATCCAAGCTTAATCATAGTTGTATAATAATCGACCATATTTAACTCCTTTGAAGAATATTTTAATTATTTATTTTCATGCACAATATATTAATTTATGATTTTAAGAATTTAATCTCAATGCATTGCAGCATTTCAAAAATTTTCAAATCATTGTAAACTATGTGATATTTATTATTTTCTACTTAAATTATATATCCTAATAATTGAGGCTAATTAAGTCCTCAATTAACTTAGGTATCAAAAATATCTAAATTAATTGAATTATAATGATATGATAATGTGATTTTGGAAAATAATATTTTCATTAAGCATTATAGGATAAAAAAATAATTTATAAGTATCAATGCTAATTATGATTTAAGAACCCATTCTATTGAATACTTCATTTATCTAAATTATCTAATAGTTCATCCACATTATAAGATCAACTTATTAATTTAAGTTATGATAATTCTTGATAACTTCCAACTATAATCTGAAATTCACTTAAGCTTGTAACTCCATAGTTTCTAACATATTATTCAAAGTTATCAAATATATGTTTATTATAGATCAATGTAAATCATAATATTTCTAGGGTTTAGATCATTTCAACCCTAACTTAAAAGGGTCACAACTTAGTGTTTAATAGCTTAAATTCCACTCTTTAGAATATATTTTATTGTGAAGCTTTCTAGTCAACCTCTTAAGCTTAACTTAATGATTTATTAAGCATTAAGTTTACCCCGATATCTAAGATTTGGTCATTCCTATTTATTTAGGAATATTTTGAACTAAACTGTATGTTTAGGTTTCTGCTAATATAAGACTCTGGGTTCTAATGATCAATGATAGTTGCTAACTATATATTTATTAATACTAAGGTGATTGGGGTGTTCTCCCATCTACAGAATGGAATTGACATAATATGTTTAAACTTATATTCTTTATCCACTACAATGTCTAATGGAATTTAGATATAGAACATATGTTATTCTAATTTAAATTTAATAGGTTAAATAATTCTTAAATGGTTGACCTAATTTTCATCTAATAGCATAATATCTCATGAAACAACTTAAGTCATCTTAACAATAAATAAGCCACTAAGTAGTTCAATGTTAATTTTATTTACAAGCTAATGACTTTACCTTGCTATCATTCTAATTAGGAAAATCTTTGAGGGATAAGCTTACTTATGATAAGTTTATCTAATGTTATTAACTTACTAATTTAAGTATACATGATTCTACATTCTTATAATCTAAGGTTTCTAAGTTCAGGTAATAGTATACTAGATTTAATGTTTAATTTTATCTATTATCACTAGAAGGTTCTAAGCCTTCAAAAACTAAGTTTAGCTTTATCACATAAGTCTTCTTATTCCCAATTCATAGATTCTATTAACATTTAAGGGTATAATTATCACTAATTATTCACTTTCATTTTTACTTAAAGGTACTAATCTTTATAGCTCATTAATCTAAACTAGCCTTTTAAATAAGGCACCCAAAGGGTTACCTAGATCTTGAGAGTTTTGAAGTATTAAAAATGATCTATACTTATTCTTAATAAGACTAATGTCATTCTATAATTCTTATAATGAATGATCTTATCTATATTCACTTATGTGTAATTCTTTACTAAGTACTAATCTTAAATGACATAATCAATAATACCTCTCCAAGGTCTTAGGCTTAAGATGTTATTATACTTAAGACTTATCATCAACAACCCCAATGGTTCTAATATTCATACTTATCATAAGATGGTGGTTTACTTTACACTAGGTAAATCACTATATTAGCTCATCCAAAGCGATTTAAGGGATATATTCACTAAGCATGCCAGATTGAGTGTAACACTACACTAGGAATATCTTTATTAGAAACTTAGATTACTAAGGTTATAAAGGAATCTAATTATTAAATGAGCTAGATTAAGTATCACACTTATTTTCCTCATGATAATTCTTTCCTAAAGTCTTAAGTTACCTTCTTAGTTCAAGTGTCACTATTAAGACCAATTAATATTAATCACATGATAATTGATTAAGTTAAATTATAGATTTTCCATTTATCATGTCTCTCACATGAAAATTAAGCTCACTTGAATTCAACCATGATCTTAATCATTTTTCTACTTAATTCATCATTTGATGCTGAGATATATCATCATTTATGTTTTCCTAAGTTAATTTAGGGTTTTGAAGCCAAATAGGAAAAATCCTAATTTTTAGGATTAAAATAATAATTAACTAATGAGTAAAAAACTCAAAATCTTCAAATAATGTCCAATTAATAAAATTTTAATGGTTGTAGATTCCTTATAGCATGATAAGTAAAATGACTGTAAGTATGCTGAAATTGGATATCAATTGGTTAAGATAAGACCTAATCACCCTTAATGATAATTAAAATAGTGATTAGTAAAATTAATAATTAAAATGGAAAAATAATTTTATATTAATGTTCTACATTCTTTTTTGATCATTTTGGTATATAATTTTAATATATTTGGAATTATATTTCATAAGTTATCAAAATTATTTAATCTAAATTAAATTGAAAATAAATATCATTGTTCCTAGGAGAGCCCACAACGCGCACGGCCTTTGCGCCCGTGGCTATCGCACACTTGTAGGACATTCGCGTGCGTGGTTTGGTGGATAGTGTCAGGCAGGTTGGGCCGAACCGCTTGGTGTTATTCATCGTTATGTTGGGGAATCAAAAGGTGAAATAGGGTTTCGAAATCCTCACAGCACCGATGCTTTCCGATGGCCTATCTCATATTGATTTAAAGCTAGGCTCAATGCTTTTCTAAAGCACATAGAATCCCCATCCTTTGGACAACACTAATACCTAAATTAAGTAACCCTAGCTTTCATTCTAGGTTTAATATAGAGGGAGTTTTCTTCATCCAAAGTGAATTTAAGAACTCAGGTCAGGTCCGATATCATCCTGGGATTGTAGACAACATATGGGGGTGGATTGGGGCATCAAAAGTATCTGGATATCTCAATCCATTCCAGACAAATCTTGGGTACTGTGCGATACTGTGCGCACCGGAGTTCATCTAGTTTAGCTAGACATGATTGACTCAATTGAGCTCGATCGAAGGTTCTTCAATTATTGAAATAATTAATTGAAACACTGGAACAATGAATTGAGCTCAACAAGATGGTTAATTGGATGTACCTTAACTTATGTTTTGATATTTATGGTTTAAGGATTCAACATCTTCCAAATATTGAGCTCCACCTAAACCTTCCCATTTCATTCTAGAATCTCCAATTAGTGAACCTGATAATGGGAATCGATTGAAGAATATAGCGATTACATGAGGATAAGGAGATGTGGGATGAGCGGTAGAGATGCCTCTATGAGCTATGTGTAAGCGGTGCGAAAGGCGCTAAGGCCACCCGCCGCACACGTGTGTGTCGCGGAGATAACAACTTACGAGCCGTTGGATCTCCCTCCATCGCATGATGGAGGGTAGAGATTAGGCCCGCCATCTGCTTAGATGGTGGCTAGACGCCGTAAGAGGGAAATAAATAATTTAATTTAATTTTTAATTTTAACCTTCTTAATTAATCAAAATTATGTATCCAAATAAGTTTTGAAAAATCTCAAAAATTCACTCCTAATTAATTTGGGGTGAGGAACTCAAAAATTAAGTTAGATTTTAATTGGATCTCATTTTAATTATTTTAATTTTATTATTAATAAAATGTATTAAATATTTGAGAAATTCAAATGAGCTTCAAATTGCTTCAAATTTCTAGGGATTGCTCCAAACATCATTTGGAGAATAATAGAAGTGATTATAAACTGATTAGATTGATAAATAAGTATTAACAACCTTGGGTTTTTATAGAGATCATCTTCCCCACTGAGGCGCACGCGTGCAACATGTGGCGAGCTGCGCGCACACATGGCCTACGCAAGCTGCATGAGCTCTCAGCTCGTCGCTCTTAAGCCCTCATACAACCTTTACTTCACCTTGATTTTTAAACATCATTTGCATCAATTGGAATCAAAATTAAAGCTAAAGAACAACAGTTGATTCTTCCTGAGCTCTCCGAAATCCTTCTGTCACAAACTAAGGTACTCCTTCCATTCCCATCATTTTAAAGATGCAATATATTTCTTAGCAATTTGTTTGTCTATTTCATTACATGGCTTAATAATTGTCAAGCTCCAATCGAGCTCAAGTGAGCTCGATACTCATCGATTGTACAGTAACGTACAGTTGTAAGCATGAAGAACATATCAGCTTTCTACTGCATATCGTGTTATGATCTAGAGTTCTCTAGGTTGGCCTCGTATATCGCCCCGCCTTGCTACTATGCGCAATAGAATACTATTAGCGGTGAAACGGGTCATTACATGAAAGGAATAACCCTTCTTGACTCACTATCAACCTATCGCTCATGATGAGTTAGAAATAATTCAATGAGTTATCCTTTTCATATACTAATAACAACAGTTGCTGAGATTAATCCTTAAAATAGGTGAAGGATCATTATATTAAATATTAGTTAATGTTACTCATACATATTAGACTTGATATGAATAAGGAAAGATAACCATAGTATAGACATTGGCCAAAACTAGTCATTATTTTAGTGTATTTTTGCATTATTAGGGTTCTGGAGTCGACATAATACAAAAATATGAAGTTTGTGCGAAATAGGGCATTGCAGCGCGCTACGACTCACGCGCCATAGCACTGCCTGGACAATAGCCAGGTGCTATGGTGCGCTATGGGGTACTACAATGTTGCGGTGTGCTATGTTACATCCAGGTGCCATGCTACAGTTTGCTACAGGGTTACGACGTGCTACAGTGCCAGAAATCCCCAAACGTGTGCACTATGGTGGGCTTTAGCGCCCCCTGGCCGAGAGCCAAGGGCTACGACATGCTACTGCATGCTATGGCACTGCGGCATGCTATAGCTCTCATTGGCCAAAAGCCAAGTGCTACGACGCACTGTAGTGCCAGTTAGTCAAGACTCTGGCGCTGCGGCGTCCCGTAGCACTCCCTAGCTAAGAGCCAGGCGCTACGGGGTGTTGTAGCTCCGAACAAACATTTTTGCATAGACGAATGATGGTAGCCTCCTCTAGGGCATCTAAATAGTCCTGATTTTAGGAACCTCATGTGCGGTGCCAAATCCAAGGCCTTTCCATTGATACCAAAATTGTCACGAAAGTATTATTTTAACATGGCAAACAACAATGCCCTAGGTCTAGGTATACAGAAATTCTGCTTACATAAAATGTTTTCTTAATGGATGAAATGACCTTCGATCGGACTTGTTCGAGTTCGATTGAGGCTCGACAATCAAACAATACTCCATACAATAGCTAATCAAAATACCATTTCACAATTACAATGATTAAATCAATGAGAAGAGTGGTACAAGGAGGGTACCTTAGCTTGTGAAGGGAGGTTCCAGCTAGTTTTCTTCAAGAGCTTGGGAGGAAGGAGCTTCTTCTTCAACTGTTAGCAAAAGATAGGCAGAGAGCTAAGGGTTCTTCAGGAGCTTGGTAGGACGAAGCTTTAGCTGTCAAACAAATAGAGATGGTGGAAGCCAAGGGTTTAAGCTTAAAAGGAGAGAGGACATGGGCTTGGATAGGGGAGGGCAGCAAGTCCCCTCCCATCAACATGGGGAGGAAAGGCAAGAGATCCACACCTACTTGTGTGAGGAGAGGGTCTCAAACATGAGAAAGAGGAGGGTAAGTGTAACAACCCGACGTTGTTACTGAGCCGATTAGGTCTAAACCTAATCAGATTAAGAGAAAATATAAGATCCTGATTTAAGTCAAATAAAAATAAAAAAAAATATCCTCAAATAAAGTATATTAAGGGGATCCTTTTACCAAAAATTAAGGGCAATCTGAGTTCTCGACCATCCTAAATAAATTCAGGAAGTTTAAACTTCCGGAGTCGATATAAGAAAAAAAAAGTCGGATTTCAAAAATTTTTGTATATTTGAATTAAGCGTTATAAGAGGACTCTATGTTTTAAGTTTCGTAATTTTTAGGGCTCCGAATTAATCGTAGCAAATTTTTGAAGTTTTTCACTTAAACATTAATATAAAATAAAATACTTGTCCAAACTTAATAATTTTTAAACGCTTGCGTAGTTCTTATCAAAATCCTTACCTCCTGTTGCATCCTACAAAATTGTTGCAGGTGCTGAGATTGGCGCTTCATCTCAATCGAAGCATTAAGTTGCAAGCTAAACCATTTCTTCAAAGGTACGTAAGTACTTAGAATTTGTATTGAGTTCTATATATTAAATTACTTGTTTAGTCCTATGTTAAATGCGTACATCACTTGCATAGTTCTTGTTACTGTTTTTGTGCTTTTACTTTTCTTAAGTTTATGTTAACTTTCAATTACTTTATAAGTTATGTTTAAGGATTGAGGTGTCTTGATTATGTCTTGAATGCTAAATTTTAATAAACTCTCATTTATCCCTAATTAAACTTAAGAGATCTTAAGGGCTTGATCAAGTGAATTACACTTAATTTGGATCTTAGATCACCATCAATAATTTATCAATAATTCATTTGATTTATCATTGATCTGTAATGTAACTATTGGTCTTAAATTGATAAGGTTAGGGGTTAACACCTAATCCATCTGATTTAGACCCAAACTCTTAATTATCTAAATAATCAATATGATTGTAAGATAATTTGGTTAACATGATTTCAATAGTCTATTTAATTTGATATTCACTTTAATTTATTAAATTAGAAGTGCTAAGG
Source organism: Gastrodia elata (assembly GCA_016760335.1). Taxonomy (NCBI): domain Eukaryota; kingdom Viridiplantae; phylum Streptophyta; class Magnoliopsida; order Asparagales; family Orchidaceae; genus Gastrodia; species Gastrodia elata. Next base: position 10,942,598 of record CM028670.1, on the reverse strand, counting down.
AAATTAAAGGATTTGGTATGATTAAGCATCTGGACTTTAAACTTAAGATCTTTGATTTTCTCTTAAATAAGATTATTAACATGAAATCAACTTTAAAATCTAAGATGATTCATCACAAGATCAAATCCTATTAAGATTCTTGATTATATCTCATAATTGTAGTCTAGGACTTGATCAAATGGAGCTACCCACCTGATCTAGTTAACCAAACATAATGAATAATCCTATATGATTATATTGAGTGTTTAGATATGTGAGATCTTGATGATCTTACATTAAGTTTAGTGTGATAATAATACTAGCCTTAATCATCTTTAAACCAATGAGGTAGGAAAGACTTATTGTGTTATCATGAGGTAGAAGCTTAGATGATCCTACTCGACCTTAGAAATTGATCTTAAATTCTTGTGGTAGAATCACCTAAACTACTTAGAATGAGATTTATTCCATGTGGTAGTATCCTATATTGGGTGACCTCTTGGTCACATCCTTGAAACCTTGTATAGGATGTATCCACTTTGAATCCTAAATTCATAGTTTTGGTTATCCATGTTGATTAAATAGCATTGATGTAACCCAGATTGTTGGCTGAGTCTAGTGTTGTAAATCCATAGAGCTGGGTCACTCCAGTATTATTCAGTATTGGTGAATCACTTTAAGTAAGACTTATCTGGTGCTATCCTGCGGGTTTAGGCAGATACAGTTCACATAGAGTAAATCAATCAATCCTAAGAGTGTTATAATTAGTGAACTAGATCCTTAGTTTGAAAAAATAACTGTGACAGGGTTCGGCCTCTTATAGTTGTGCGTGACGATAAGTGCAGTTATGAGCAAACTAAGTATCTAAAGTTACTTTTCTTAAGACACTATTAGTATGTTATATTTAGGGAAATGGAATCTTTAGTTTGAAGGAATAACTGTGACAGGGTTCTGCCTCCTATCGTCGTGCGCGGGGATAAGTGCAGTTATAAACAAACTAAGTATTTCAAATTACCCTCTTTAAAATATTAAGTATGCTTGTAATTTAAGTATTTAAGAGCTTAGTTTGGAGAAGTGACTGTGACAGGGTTCGGCCTCTTATCGTTATGCGTGGGGATAAGTGCAGTTATATGCAAACTAAGTGTTAAATTCACCTTTCTTGGAAACATACATCTATGTGTATACAACCTTCTCAATTGATGATGTTGAGTAAAGTCCTAATAATAACCAATTATTGAAATTAGATTTAGGAGCCAGAATTCATTTAGATGAATTCTGCACAATGTAGACTCTTGATTCATTGTTCTGGATTTTGAGCTTTAAGTCATGTAGACATAGAAGCATAAGCATGATCATAAGCACTATGTATGAGTATTAGTGAAGATTTATGGATTACGGAGTATTGTATATATATTAATCGTGGAAGTTGCAGATTTATTAGTACTGGATTCCCAACTGGATATATATAAGTATTGGACAGTACGATTCATATCAGTTCAGTGAAATATTGGTTACATATCATGTCATTCAGTTCAGTGGCATATACAGATGCATTTATTCAGTGGCATACAACATACCTTCATATATACCTTATTCAGTTTCAGATCATTTACTGTTTTTTCTATTTTCAGTATTCAGCTTTACATTTCAGCGTTACTTTACTTTACTGCAAATTTTATACAGTTTCAGTTATTTAGCGCCTTTACAGTTTTCTTGCACTTTTACTTTACTTTGCTTAAATTTTGTATAGCTTTATACTTTCTATTATTTTACAGTATTTCTGCAGTTTGATTTCTATCTTACTCTTACATTGAATAACATCTTTTAAAATGTAAGTATATGCTATTTTATAACTTTATTGTACTTAGACTTTATAAGTTTAATATTATTTTTTTTCCTTTGTTGGTTTGGCCCTGTCATATATGTACATATGGCAACATCAGTTGTTAGCTCAGACCTTGTGCTTGGGGGTGTGCTGGTGATAAGTCAGGTGAGATTGATAGTCTGCAAGAAGGAGACCTTGCTCAGTTATTAAAATTTATCTTGCTCATATTTAATTAAATGTAATAAAGGAGTTTCTTTCTTATTATTCTGCATTTTCTATATTGTATATGAATGGATAGATGTGGATATTGTTGAATGCCTTCTTCTTGATTTTTGCACTGCTTTACTTATGTTTCTACTAAGGTCTTGCTCCTAATTCGATTAATATCATGGATATAAGTTGTCTATTATCTGTGGTATTAGTGACAGCCACCACTTGATCGTAGTTGAGTTAGTATTACTCGATGACGATTAGGAGGCGGCTGTTACAGTTGGTATCAGAGAGATCCATGGGTGTCAGATAGTGGCTATGCTTCTATCTACCTAATGGTTCATTCTTATGTTGAGCATGATTAGAGAACATCTGTATAGCAATTTTGGAATCCAAAGTTCATTCAATGCAACATTGAAATGTTAGAATTATGAGAACCTCATGAAAGAGAACCCAAGAAATTATAAAACTTAAAAAAGAGTCAAATTAAAGATGTTAGAAAAAGAATAATATGTGAGAAGGATAAGGTGATGAGTGCAATGTCATATTTAGTTAACCACGACCACTTCATTGTTATGTTTATTCATTTCTTAAGTTATCAGTAAACTCATTTCTTACTTAAACAGGTTAAGTAAACTTTGATTTGTAAAACTAGTGTGGAGAGCTAAATAATTTATGCATCCGAATTGTATTTGCAAACTTGTTGTAGGGTTACCAAGGCATTAGTGAAATATGATGTATCTAGATTCTGGTTTCCATAGTGATTGGTGTAGATGAAGTGAGAAGGTTCTGTATACTGTGTAGAGTTTAATCAATTGTTGGAATAAGATGAAGAAGCTAAGAATTTAAGCGTGAGGGTATCTCTGAGTTAGCAATTACATCACCAATGATAGAGAAGAAGATGATAAATACAGAATTTGTGAATTCGGCTGCAGATGAACTTACAAAAACTGCATTTTTGTATCCGCTTCTTTGATATTAATTGACAATCTTCCAGACTACCTTTTGAACTATTGCAATTGAGCTCCACCTTATAACTCCAAAAGCTTACCCCAAGAAAGTTGGTGCAAGGATTTATGATTTAAGAAAATAGATTAATTCTTTCGGTGAGATGTGCATCAATCATTGTTTTTAGATAATATATGAACATCACTAATTTTTTGCTAATTTGTAAATAATCCATACGTGTTAGATTGTGGTTGGATATTCAGTGTAGATTGCAAGTATTATAAAGCAAGGAATTGAATTTCAATTAACCTTTAATGGGAATATGTAAATGTTAGAAGACTTTAATAAATTTCTATTGTAAACTGAAATAACTCATTGGTGGCTACTGATATGAGAGTGGTCGCTGATTTACTAAGATATATGAATTTAAAACCGAGATATATTATTACATTAGCACATAAAGTAAATTAAATCAGGCTGATAAAATGGTTAGTGTTCCTCAAAAAAACACATAAAAGCATAAGATCAAGGGATAAGCTTGATTAATCGAAGAATCATGAAATCAATAATTATAAGGGTTACGTGCTTATCCTAATGCGAGGTTAGGTTATTAGATGAAATAATGTAGAAACAGTTGGATAATTAATCAGTTTGAGGTGATGCGATTTGGGTCGTTATAGATTTGTTGAATTTGTTATCATCCGCTACTAATTTCATCTATGTCTTGAGAAAAAAAAAAGAGCTTCAAGCTATGAAGGCGACCGATTAATATGCTGCAGCTATTATGTGATGTAGTGGCTGTTGAGAAGGGGGAAGAGTTAGTTTTGTATGGAGAGCTAAGTTAGAGAGTAAATAGAGAATCAATAGATAATTTCATTCAGAATTGTGTCTTCACTACCTCATATTGATTATTTTCATTTTTTTTAGCATATCGTTTTGTTGATTGTTCATCTACTATCGGACATGTTTCTTCCCTAGCAACCTAATGCTTACTTGTGCAAAGAGCATAAGATGTGCTGGAACCTTCCATAAGTGATACTCTATTTGTATGTGCTATTTGTCAACAACATAAGTTATGCTGGAAAATTCCATATGTGTTGCTCTATTCGTTCCATATCTCGCATAGTATATCTTAAGTCCTTAGAAGTGCCAATCTTAATTAGTTGAGAGCTTTGCGCTATAGAGAATTCATCTTTAAAATTTTTATGATTGAATTCTGAAATGTTGCACTCATGCAAATTAGAACACATATGCATATGTACATCTCCGATCTCCAAACACCGCCAAAATGAGATCAAATGCTGTCAACCAAATTAAGTGGATCAATTGCTACTAAATAATCTATGAAATAAAATGTCGTCATATATTTTAATGAATCAAATGATTGCCTTTATTTTAGAAGATTCAAATTGCTGCAATGTAGTTTATAAATCATATTTCAGTCATTTATTTCATTATGAGTCAAATACTATGCTTCAATTTTAAATGCTGAGATAAATGAAGTAAAATTTTACATATTTAGATTAACCATGCTGTACTCTAAGTGTTGTTATTTAGATTAAAATGATCAAATGCTGTTAGTTAGTTTAAGTAATTTAAATGCTTTTATCTATCACATGCAAAATCATATGCTGCCATTTTTATATATGAAGTCAAATAATTGAATGTTGTTACTTACCTCAATGAATTAAATGCTAACATGTAATTTTTGTAAAGGAGATCAATGATATCTTAAGCGATCCAATGATATTAGTTTATCAAGTAATCCAATGCTACTAGTTCATGAAATGTGATCAAATGCTTCCATTAAGTTCAATTATGATTAAATGTTGATACAAATGCTGCCTTTGAACTTATATATACTCAAATGTTGCCATCTTCTTTTTATGAGAATGAAAAACTATCACTTTCTTTCATTAGAACTCATGTTATAAACCCTTAATGCTGTATTTTGTAATTGCTGAATTATATGTTAATATCCTTATAAATGCTAACTTAATATTATTGTTCTTTACAGGATGAGCTATAAGTTAAAACAAAAAGAATGAAATGCTGAAGCAAATATTGCCTTATGTGCAATAAGTCAAATAATGTTATCTTTATAAAATTGCTTTCTATATCTTTTTAGATGTTTAATATAGGATGTATAAATTATTTGGTTTAGTTTTATATATATTTAAACTCTATTGTAGAACTGGAAATGAACAATCCTATAAAAAGAATTGAACTCTATTTTAGAACTGGAGATAGTCAATAAAATTGACTTATGTTGATTGTGAAAATTGTTTATTTGAACAAAAACAAAGGAGACTCTGCCAAAATTTCTAAGAATTTTGAAAAATTTTCAGAAAATTTTTGTATTCATTTCAAAATATTCATTTCAATTATCTAATTGAGTTGAGTTGAATGTCCATTAGAGGAAAATCCTTGCATATGAATGTGGGAGGCTTAGACATGTATGGCTGAAATCTGTAGCACTTCCAAATCGCATCTCAAAGTGCGGTAAGCTTAAGAATGATAAGAAGTTACCTGCCTTGAGGTTAATAAAATCTTTCTTGTTGTTAATTAGTTGTATAATCTAAGACCTTAAGTTTGGTGGAATGAGAGCAGCACGCCCTCTTATTAAGAAATTTTAGCGAGCTTACCCTACTCGTTAGATGCTCTATTAATTAGCCGAATTAATAAAGGTTACTTGTTAAGATTTGTGGATGTTGAATCTTAAAGATATTTTCTTTGATTTTTCAATGGCAAGATAAGGAAGATATGCTCTATCATTTTATAAGTTTGCATTAAGTTGATTATAGTAAATCGAAGTCTTAGTAGACAAATGCAAAATGCAATCAAAGAATTGAATTCTATATCTTGATCTTCGAAAGCTGAATGATTTGTTATAAACTATATTGATGGGTCTATCAAAGAGCATAAAGATATCAATGTTGAAGAAAAAGGGTTTATTGATCGTATATTAGTTGAATTTAAAATTTGCATGTGACGGAAGACCTTCCTTAAGCTTATGTTGAAAGACTTAATTCTTCCTTATAGTAAGTGTTGGGAACTAAGAAATTTTGAGGAGATAAAATTGTGATTGAGTTATATGATTGTGGAAGGTATGGGAATCAATGTATTAGAATTTCGTGATAAAATTTGGAGCTTTTATATTATTATTATTATTATTATTATTTTTTATAGTTATCGAGATCAATTTTGTATATTCTATCAATCTTTATCAAACTCAATTATACAGAGTAAGGATGTTAGGATTCTTCTTGTGTTAGTTGTTATTATTGAATTTGACTCTTGCCCATTTGATTAAAGCAATGATGTCGAGGATGACATCATTCTTAAGTGAGGGAGTCTATAACAACCCGACGTTGTTATTGAGCCGATTAGGCCTAAACCTAATCAGATTAAAAGAAAATATAAGATCCTGATTTAAGTCAAATAAAAATAAAATAAAATTATCCTCAAATAAAGCATATTAAGGGGATCCTTTTACCAAAATTTAAGGGCAATCTGAGTTCCGGATCATCCTAAATAAATTCGGAAAGTTTGAACTTCCAGAGCTGATAAAAAATAAAATAAAAGTCGGATTTCAAAAACTTTTGTATATTTGAATTAAGCATTATAAGAGGACTCTATATTTTAAGTTTCGTAATTTTTAGGGCTCCGAATTAATCGTAGCGAATTTTTAAAGTTTTTCACTTAGACATTAATATAAAATAAAATACTCTTTCAAATTCAATAATTTTTAGATGCTTGTGTTTGTCTCATCGAGCGGTCGTTTCGATACCAAGTTTGTAATTTTTGGAGTTTAATTGACTTAGATCAAGGCTTGTGAAGTTTCAGCCGTTGGATTTTGACTCAACGGCTGCGACAGGATTTAGTGTTTTTCCTCTTAAGTGGTTTGAGCCCTACCCTAAAGCAGCCATCCGAATTTTTCCCTCTTCCCGAGCCGTTTTTCTCCTTCTCATCGCCATGGAAGACCTAAACCCTCCTTCCTCTCCTCTTTCTCCTCTTTCTTCTCCTTTCTCCTCCTTCCTCCTCACTCTTCCTCCATGGCCGAGCACCTCCTCTCCTCTTGGCAGGCCGAGCAGCCCTTCTTCCTCCCAAGACCGAGCAACTCTCCTCCTCCTCTTGGCTGAAAATCAATAGCAGCCCTTCCTCCTCCCAAGCCCGAGCAGCCCTTCCTCCTCTTGGTCGAGCAACCCCTCCCCTTGGCCGAGCACCTCCTTCCCTTGGCCGAGCACCTCCTCCTCCATGGCCGAAAACAACAGCACCTCATCAATTGATCTTCCATTTGGCATTATGGAGGTACAATTCATTTTGTATATTTTGATTAATAGTATTTTATGGAAGCATATTTTAGCATATTTTGGATTAAGAACATTAAATAGTTTATATTATTTTAAGAAACAAGTTCATTCATAGTGAAATATATGTATGTGAGGCATGGATTGGTTTAATGATACAAGATTATATTGCTGTTTATTAATGATAATTATAATAAATTAATTATATTTACTATATAAGTTGATTCAAAGCTTAGCTAATCATTGATAGAATTATATATATTATATGGGCTAAATGAAAACAACAAACTCACCAAATTGTGATAGTGATGTTTTTATTTAATAATGCTAATAATATCGTGATGTACATATTATTTATATAAAAGATAACAAAAATAAATCATTTTTAAGATAGGTTATTGTCAAATATATAGTTAGAATTTTATGTATTAATAATCCTGGCATAATTTTTCTATTAATTAATACAAATCCTCAAGTTTAATTTCTAATTGATCATAGTATGGATAGCTTATGTGATTCATTAATCCATCACACTAGTTCTTCTCATCATTCTCAATTTCAGTATCCTATGTATTTATATGAATGTGTTAGCTTGTATTGGGTTGATTTCATCTCCATCAAAGTTATAACAAATTATGCTTAATGTGAACCCATAAATCCCCATGAAAATGGTTGTTGTTACTCTTATCAGATCATGTCTTATATTGTTATGAAGCCCTCCTTAGCATACTATACTTAGGTCTCCAATCTTTAGCTATGGCATGATTTGTGTAAGGTTCAAATAGTTTGGGTTGTTAATAATGAATTCAGCTCTTATCAAAATACTTAGCTCTTGTTGCATCCTACAAAATTATTGCAGGTGCTGAGATTGGCGCTTCATCTCAATCGAAGCATTAAGTTGCAAGCTAAATCATTTCTTCAAAGGTACGTAAGTACTTAGAACTTGTGTTGAGTTATATATATTAAATTACTTGTTTAGTCCTATGTTAAGTGCGTACATCACTTGCATAGTTCTTGTTACTATTTTTATGCTTTTACTTTTCTTAAGTTTATGTTAACTTTCAATTACTTTATAAGTTATGTTTAAGGATTGAGGTGTCTTGATTATGTCTTGAATGCTAAATTTTAATAAACTCTCATTTATTCCTAATTAAACTTAAGAGATCTTAAGGGCTTGATCAAGTGAATAACACTTAATTTGGATCTTAGATTGCCATCAATAATTCATCAATAATTCATTTGATTTGTCATTGATCTGTAATGTAACTATTGGTCTAAAATTGATAAGGTTAATGGTTAACACCTAATCCATCAGATTTAGACCCAAACTCTTAATCATTTAAATAATCAATCTGATTGTAAGATAATTTGATTAACATGAGTCCAATAATATATTTGATTTGATATTAAATTTAATTTATTAAATTAAAAGTGCTAAGGAAATTAAAAGATTTGGTATGATTAAGCATCTGGACTTTAAACTTAAGATCTTTGATTTTCTCTTAAATAAGATTATTAGCATGAAATCAACTATAAAATCCATGATGATTCATCACAAGATCAAATCCTATTAAGATTCTTGATTATATCTCATAATTGTAGTCTAGGACTCGATCAGATGGAGCTACCCACCTGATATAGTTAACCAAACATAATGAATAATCCCATATGATTATATTGAGTGTTTAGATATGTGAGATCTTGATGATCTTACATTAATTTTAGTGTGATAATAATACTAGCCTTAATCATCTTTAAACCAATGAGGTAGGAAAGACTTATTGTGTTATCATGAGGTAGAAGCTTAGATGATCCTACTCGACCTTAGAAATTGATCTTAAATTCTTGTGGTAGAATCACCTAAACTACTTAGAATGAGATTTATTACATGTGGTAGTATCCTATATTGGGTGACCCCTTGGTCACATCCTTGAAACCTTGTGTAGGATGTATCCCCTTTGAATCCTAGATTTATAGTTTTGGTTATCCATGTTAATTAAATAGCATTGATGTAACCCAGATTGTTGGCTGAGTCTAATGTTGTAAATCCATAAAGCTGGGTCACTCCAGTATTATTCAGTATTGGTGAATCACTCTAAGTAAAACTTATCTGGTGCTATTTTACGGGCTTAGGCAGATACAGTCCACTTAGAGTAAATCAATCAATCATAAGAGTATTATAATTAGTGAACTAGATCCTTAGTTTGAAGAAATAACTGTGATAGGGTTCGGCCTCTTATCATTGTGCGTGGCGATAAGTGCAGTTATGAGCAAACTAAGTATCTAAAGTTACTCTTCTTAAGACACTATTAGTATGTTATAATTAGGGAAATAGAATCTTTAGTTTGAAGAAATAACTGTGACAGGGTTCTGCCTCCTATCGTCGTGCGTGGCGATAAGTGCAGTTATAAACAAACTAAGTATTTCAAATTACCCTCTTTAAAATACTAAGTATGCTTGTAATTTAGGTATTTAAGAGCTTAGTTTGGAGAAGTGACTGTGACAGGGTTCGGCCTCTTATCGTTGTGCGTGGCAATAAGTGCAGTTATAAGCAAACTAAGTGTTAAATTCACCTTTTTTGGAAACATACAACTATATGTATACAACCTTCTCAATTGATGATGTTGAGTAAAGTCCTAATAAAAACTAATTATTGAAATTAGATTTAGGAGCCAAAATTCATTTAGATGAATTCTGCACAATGGAGACTCTTGAGTCATTGTTTAATTTATATCATTTTTCTGGATTTCAAGCTTTAAGTCATGTAGATATAAAAGCATAATAAGCATGATCATAAGCACGATGTATGAGTATCAGTGAAGATTTATGGATTATGGAGTATTGTATATATATCAATCATGGAAGTTGCAGATTTATTAGTACTGGATTCCCAACTTGATATATATAAGTATTGGACTGTACAATTCATAGCAGTTCAGTGATATATTGGTTACATATCATGTCATTCAGTTTAGTGGAATATACAGATGCATTTATTCAGTGGCATACAGCATACCTTCATATATAACTTAATCAGTTTCAGATCATTTACTGTCTTTTCTGTTTTCAGTATTCAGCTTTACATTTCAGCTTTACTTTACTTTACTACATATTTTATACAGTTTCAGTTATTTAGTGCCTTTACAATTTTCTTGCACTTTTACTTTACTTTGCTCAAATTTTGTATAGCTTTATACTTTCAGTTATTTTACAGTATTTCTGCAGTTTGATTTCTGTCTTACTCTTACGTTGAATAACATCTTTTAAAATATAAGTATATGCTATTTTATAACTTTATTGTACTTAGACTTTATAAGTCTAATATTATTTTTTTTTCTTTGTTGGCTTGGCCCTGTCATATATGTACATATGGCAGCATCAGGTGTTAGCTCAGACCTTGTGCTTGGGGGTGTACTTGTGATAGGTCAGGTGAGATTGATAGTCTGCAAAAAGGAGATCTTGCTCAGTTATTAAAATTTATGTTGCTCATATTTAGTTAAATGTAATAAAGGAGTTTCTTTCTTATTATTTTGCATTTTCTATATTGTATATGAATGGATAGATGTGGATATTGTTGAATGCCTTCTTCTTGATTTTTGCACTGCTTTACTTTTGTTTCTGCTAAGGTCTTGCTCCTACTCGATTAATATCATGGATATAAGTTGTCTATTATCTGTGGTATTAGTGACAGCCTGTGGCGCCCCACCCCTTAATCCACAAGAATTAAGTTAAGGGGTGGCGTGTCACTCTAGCTAACCTTTCAACTTATGATTCGATTAGGATAAAATCTATAATCCGCCTAATAAGGGAAGGAGTAAGCATATAATCAAACATTCAGTCACTATCTAAGTAAACATACAGAGTGCGGAAGTGATTTTCAATATATGACATCCAAGCATCACAACATAAGTATAAAGAAATGTATCTCAGAACATAAGTATAGCATCCAAATACGTAGTCATCAGTACCTGTATTATTACATCAGTTTAAGTTCCAAATAGTATAAATAAAAGTGCACTCATCCTCACTTAAAATAGAGGGCTAAATAGCTGGTTCTTCCACAGGCTCCTCCTCCGGATATGGCTCCACTCCAAGATCCTGATCGTCCAACTGAACAGGATCTGCCATTGTCGGTTTCACAATGTAGGGCCCATAAAAAAAAAAAAATTTAGTTAGATAATTATCTAAGTACATTTTAAGCTGATAAATTTTATACGTGTTATGTAATATCACCATTCTATAACTTCTAAGCAACAAATGTATAAGGGAGCGACAAACAATACAAAAGGAAGGAAAAGCTATAAACCATCATTTATAACTTAGGCAAAAAGAGAGGCTAAGACATGCCTCAAGTCCGCTACTAACGGTTTCTCTTTTGATTTCTAGGTCAGCGGCATCTAATTGAATTGATTCACCGGATCAAGCTAAACAAGGTAAGGCATATATGTAACTAATCAAACAAGTACTGTAAGAGGAATACTACATCCTAAACATGCTGGTGATCAAAAGAAATATGCCAATTAAGATAAGGTAACTCAGCAGTGATACATATAAATAACATCAATGTTCTAATATCCTAAAATATATAAGCAGTACAAAGAAGTATCTGACTGAATAAAAATGCTAAAAAGTAAATAAAACAACATAATTGTATATAAATAAACATCCGTGCATCAACTGCCATACAGAAAAGAGCTAATTTAGCCCATCGAATAACGAAAGATCTTAGCACCATCACGGCTAAGTCACAAAATTGTGTACCCTTAGCGACATAAGGAGGCTAGGCAAATAAGCACACAAAAGTAATCAAAGGATCTTAGCACCAGTACAGCTAAGGCACCAACTGTATGCCCCTAGCGACATAAGGAGGCTAGTAAACTAAGCACACAAAGTAACCTTAACACCAGTACGACTAAGGCACCAACGGTGTACCCCTAGTGACATAAGGAGGCTAGGCAACAAGGCACACAACAAAATAAGTCCTTCCCTTAGCGACATAAGGAGGCTATGCAATAAGAACATATCTGAGAGGCAGCTCATATAACTATCATCTTTTCATTAATCACTTTAATATTTTTACCAGGAATCTAAGAAGTCTCTATATTTTCCTAACATTTTATTCATGCATCAAAGATCTTATATGATATGCTCAAGGAAATATGGCACAAAAATCAAGGAATGCGTAAGCGACAATCATCAAAGTAAGCAAGGGACTCTACTAAACATGGTAATATTATTTGTTTTCTACTTAACCTTTCTAACTATTCCAAGCTACACAAGTTCAAGATCATCATTTTCCTACTATCAAGTGTAACTTAGAAATTCATTCTTATAAGTTAAAAAGGATTAGAACTGATCAGGTTCTAATCTACTCAATCAGATAGGCGACTATGAGTTAAGTCAATAAATCATACATCATAAGTTTGGTGAATTTAGATGTTCTATCTAAGATCTGATCAAGATATTCTAAATCTATATATTATGAATTAAACACTACGAGATTTATATTTAATCACATAATCCAAAAAGGATAAGACCTAAGTTCTATGTTTTATTCTATAAGTGATTTACTAATTATGGTAATCCTATTAAGTAATCAGACTTAATAGGATGAATCTCATATCCTAAATCTAAGGTTTAAAGGTAAAATAATCAGAATAAGTTGTAAAAGAAAAGAAAAGTCTAGAAACTAATAAAACTAAGGTTTCACCCATCGAGTAACCCATTTACCCAATAAATGAACTCTAACCTAAGATTTAGTCCTAATCTCAGGAAAGGTCCTTAAGGTGTAGTATTTAAGACTTAGAAGAATTCTGGAATCTAATCTAATGATTGATTTCACTCACTTAAATGCCACTAAGATCTTTATAACATTAGTTTATGAGTTTTGAAATGTTAAATAGAGGTTAATAGTACTTAGTCCAATCTTAGGGCAAAATGACTATTTTGCCCCTACTATAAGGGTCAAAAAGTCAACTATAGACTTATGAGTTGGAATTAAATTCTTTTAGTTCCAACTGATTCCTTACTGTCTAACTTGAAGATAGACACAGTAAGTACGTCTAAATTGGACTCCAAATGGTCAAGTTATGACCAAAAGCAAGACCAAGGGTATTTTGGTCATTTTCCAAATTTTTAGGGTTCAGATCCTAAATATTATTTTAGTTTATTGATGACATTGAAATTCTAAATAGTTTGCATCTTGAATTTTTAAATTTGGAGTTGATTTGACTAAGTTATGGCTGTTTGAAGTTTAAAGGCATTTTGGTCATTTTTCACTAAGAGTTCTAGGGTTGACTTTTTGTCCTGATGTCCAAATGAGAAAACTAATATTACTACAGTGATGGGGCCGCTCTCCTGAGCATTTTAAGACCCATATTGATAATGTTTGGATAACTAGGTTGAAGTTATGGGGTCCTAAAGAGGCCTTAAAATGCTACCTCATTATATGTATCTCAAAATTAATTTTTGACTTACGTTAATTGATTCTTTATATTTTTCTGAGTATTTTGAGACCTATATTTGCTATGTTTGGATCATCCTACAAAAAGTTATTAAACTTTTAAGATTTACTATTCAAAAATGCAATTTGTATTAATTTACTGTTCATTTATACAAATTAAATTATTTTACTGTTCATTCCTTAAGTTTATATATATAATTTCTGAATTTATTAACCTTTAATTAATCTGTGATTAATTAAGCTTAATTATTAATTAATAATAATTAATCCATTTAATTAATTAACTAAATTATATAATATTATTATCTTATTGTTGAAAAGTCATTAACACTAGTTACAGTTTAATTAACCTTAATCACCTGTTAATATCTAATTAAGAATAATTAATTATAGTTTACTGTTTAATAATCATTAATTATTCTAATTACTGTTTAAAGTTGAATTAATATTAAAATAATCATAATTAATCTCTTAATTATTAATTACAGTTAATTAATTATATAATTAAAGTTCAAAAGTTATTAACACTAATCCTAATTTAATTAACTACTAACTGTAAATAATTAGGCTGACTGGGCAGTGGGCTCCACCTATGACACGTGGCAGCACCTGATTGGGTGATACTTTGCGTGCGGACCCCCCACTGTACACGTGGCGTGCCCAGAGGCTGCCACGTGGCGTTGTGGGTCCCACAGGGAAGCTGAAAGATCTCGGGTGACGGGCAGTGGGTCCCACTTGATATGTGGCACTGCCAGAGACTGCCACATGGCACTGTGGGCCCCACGGGGAAGCCGAAAGGTCGCGGGTGACCGGGCAGTGGGTCCCACTTGACACGTGGCGGGCCCAGAGGCTGCCACGTGGCACTGTGGGCCCCACGGGGGAGCTGAAGCGCCGCGCAGGTTCGGACTGTGGGCCCCCACGGGACACGTGGTTTGCCGGCTGGCTGCCACGTGGTGCAGTGGGCCCCACTCTCGAAGCCAAAGAGGCGCGGGTACGATCGGTGGGTCCCACCTGACACGTGGCAGGCCAGGGTGGCGCCACGTGGCTCTGTGGGCCCCACCTAGCCAACGCGGACTTGGCCGAAGGCGGGTCGGGCTCGGGTCAACCCGGGCCGACCCGGACTTCACCTTCTCCAGGGAGGGGTCCCGAGGGCGCCGGCTAAGGCACGGCTTTTGCCGGCCTTCCCGGCGCCTGACCGCCTCGGCCCGCACGGCCGACGGTAGCCCTCGTCGGGGCCTACACATTGGCAGGCGGACCTTCGCCGGAGGTGGCCGGAGTCACCGGTAAATCCTAAACCTAAGCCTAGGTTTACGGTGCGAGGGGACGAGGCGGAACCCGTAGTGTTCAAACCCTGATCTGGGTCGATCGGACCTGATCGAACTCGATCAGGTCCGATGGATCGTCAATCCATCCTAAGATCTACAATAATCAGGCGAAACATTGCATATCAAATGGACGAGAGGGGAGTTCGGGGAGTACCTGGATCGACGGCTCACGGATGCTGGACGGGGGTCGGCTCGGGTTCGAACGCTTCGGGGCTCGGGTTCCGCAAACCCGGAGCCCCGAGCTTGCCTGAGGTCTTATAAGACCTCAGGCGACCTCGCTGAGGCCGGGGAAGGCGCCGGTTGGGCGCGGAGGGCGGCTGGCGCGCAGCGTGGCGCTCGGGACAGAGCCGTCGTCCTCGACGGCTCCATAGCCGTTGGATCTGATCCAGATCCAACGCCTACGATGGCGCCGTCTGATCAGACGGCGTCGTCGGCTACAGTTGACGGCAGTGGTTAAATAGTTAACGACGCCGTTAAGTAATTAATTAAATAATATTTTTTTTCTTAAAAAAATTTTGATCATATTTTTCCTAACTAATTGAGGGGTGAGGAACGCAATGGCGGGGTCGGATTTTCGATCCGATGAGTATTTTGATTCATCGATTTCCGGGGTATTTAAATTATTATTAAAATATTCGTCAAAATTTCGACGACTTCCGATTGACACGAAAACTTCACCCCAAGCTAATTTGGGGTCAATGAACGCAATGGCGGTGTCCGTTTTTTGATCGGAGGTCAATTTAAATTGGTCAAATTTTAGGGTTTCTGGATTTTTCAGAAATCAGGATTCAATCCATTTGACTCCTGATTTGGACTAGGTCTTAGAGGTTGACTCTAATTGACCTAATTAGCACTTATGATTAGTATTAAGACTTAGATTAGTCCTAATTAACTATGGTAACAACTTGGGTTGTTACACAGCCACCACTTGATCGTAGTTGAGTTAGTATTAGTCGATGACGGTCAGGAGATGGCTGTTACAGTACCGGTCCCAGCTCAGAGAAAATGGAGAAAATGAATTTTTGTTTAATTTTTATAATTTTTTAATTAGCATATTTTAGAAAATAAAATTAGAGTGATAAACAAGCTTTAAAAAATATCACAAATTCATCCATAGCTAATTTGAGGGTGAGAAACTTAACTACGAAGTTAGATTTTGATTTCAATATCAATTTAATTACTATAATTTTTGGGGTATTTAAATACATTAAAATATTTAGGAAAAATCTGATAACTTCCAAATACTTTCAAAACATCACCTCTAGCTATTTTGGGGGTGTTGAGCGCAATGGCGAAATTAAATTTTTGATTTGAGATCAAATTAATTATCTCATTTTTTAATTAATTAAATATATTAAAATAATCATAATATTCGATTGAGCTCCAAATCGTTCTAAATTTTCAGGGTTCGGTCAAAATACCTTATGAATACTAATATAGATAATTATGAGTTGATTTGACTGATAAATACTAATTAACAATCTTTTGGTTGTTATAATATACATATATATTTGCTTAGAAAAGTAGAGATAATAATCAATGATAATAATATATTATTATTATTATTATTATTTATTATCTATATGATAATTTACACATAAAGAGTATTATTATTATTTATTCTTCTGAGAGAATATAATAATAGATAGAAAATAATATTATTATTTTCTTTGATAATATTATTTGTACATATTTATTTAGAGAGAGAATATTAGGATAATAATATGATAATAATAATAATAGTTATTTCCATTAATATTGCCATTATTATTGATAGGATGATAATAATAATAATAATAATAATAAGTATAATAGTATACTTGTTATTATTATTATTATTATTATTATTAACAAAAAATAGAGACAGAATATTATAATAATAATAATATAATAATAATATTATCATTATGATCATTATTATATGATGATGATAATAATAATAAGCAAAATTATATACTTCTTATTATTATATTTAATATTAGAATATGATAGTAGAGAGAGAATAATATAATAATATTAATAAGAGATAATTATAATAGTATTTGATAATAATAATATAATATTGCTGTTATTTTTATTATTTTACATATATTAATAAGTATAATAATTTATATACTTATTATTATTATAATTTATCATTATCCTTAGTGATAATGATAATAAAAATATTTATTTATTATTATTTTATAATGATAATAATAATAATATTTATGAATTATTATTATCTTTATTTCTTTCAATAATAATAATAATAATTATAATAAGTTAATAATAATAATATTATTATTATAACATAAATAGTAAGATAATATAATTATACTATATATATATTTATAATAATATTAAATAATTATATAAAAAGAGCATTAAAATTAAATAACAAAAAAATTACATTTTTTGTTAATCAATTTTCAAATTTGATGAAGCTTGACCAGGAGGTCCATCTTGATGAGATGAATCTTCTTGATATTTTTTTTTTAATTTGGAGCTATATTTTATTCTTAATTAATTTTTGAAGGTAAAAACTTTAAAAAATAATTACGGATAATCCGACACTCAATATTTTATGAAAATTTTTCATGTAGGCTTATTTTATTATTAAGAACTCAATGACACTAAATATTTTGAATTTAGACTTATATTTTATTTTCCTAATTTTTTGTATTTAAGAAATTCAAAAATTAAGATAAGAGTATCTGTTGATCACACAGCCTCCAAACACGGGCATTACGATAAAAAAATGTACTTTTTTTAATGGTATATTTAGTTTGGCCTAATTTTGAACTTGCTTGAGATAATAATTTTGTTCTATTTAAGTTAACAAATTGGCCTTAATTGCTTTAATAAGGATTTGGGTTATTACAACATCATTCCTCATTATGAATGTACCACTGTTCATTTCTCTACATGATTAGAACTAATACTTCTTAGAACATATATGATACAGTGCACCCGTATCCATAATCCAACTAGAACTATCAACTATTAGACACATAGAAATAGTAACAAGAAATACTTTTGAGTATGAACCATCCACTACATTTTGGATCACATTATCCTTTACTTTAGAAGCTTCATTTGCCAATTACTTTTCTTTCAACTTTGGGAAATATTTCTTCCAATATCTTGCCTCTAAACAGAATGTGCATTGATTGCGCCCAATGTTATGACCTTTGAACTTTCCTCTCTTATAAGAATTAACATTCTTTTATGGTCATTGCTTCTTTCTTTTTGGTCTTCCTCTATGGAGTGTAAGAGCCTCTATCATATATGATTTGGTAAACTCTTTATCTCTTCTCCAGAACTTGTAGTTCAAAAGGGCTGCAGTCACCTCCTCACATCTCAAGGCATCTTTCCCATGAATCAATGACATGATAAAGTTCTCAAACTCATATGACAATGAATTCAACAAGAGCAGAGCCTTGTCTTCATCCTTCATAGTTTCATCCAAATTTAGCAAATCTATCAATAACATTGTGATATCGTTGAGATTCCCATCATAGAAATTCTCATTATCATCTGGAACTGATAGAACTTCTTTTTCATGTGGAGTCGATTTTCCACACTCTTCACCAAGCACTACTCTCTATAAAATTCTATAGCTTATTTGTCGAAGTCTCCATCATCACTGTATACTTGATATCATGGGTTAAACAATTTTGAATCGAATCGTATGCACTACTGTTCATTTTGATCCAATCACTCCCCGAAATTTCTTTGGGTTTTTCTTTACCATAATAAACATCTTCCATATTTAGTGCACATAGTGCATCCGTCATATCACACATCCATATTCCGAAATTATTTTTTCCATCGAACTTGACTACATCAATTTTTACCAAATGTGTCACAACTTGGTAGAGCGATCTCTCCACTACCAATGACGACGAAGTACCGACCACTTCTACTCTCTCCCCCATGCATTCTTTTACTTTATTAAAACTCAACCACATAAAGCACAACTTGAACCAAACCCTAACAATCAAGCACAACCTCTCTCTGATACAACTTGTTGGGACTTTAGGGTTCGGTCAATGCTGAACAAACAATATATATATTGAGCAAATAACAATATAAACTAAATAAATCTACGTGGTTCAGTGCCAACACCTACGTCAAAGAGGAGGAAAACAGAGACGAATTCACTATTGGAGATGAGATTACAAAGTTTAGGGTTTATAAACTCTTACCTAAGCCTTTTGGAGCTTTAGTCTCCTTTTAGAGCAGCCACTGTATACCCACACACAAAAATGAAAAAAAAGGATTATCCTAAAAAAGGCTTAAAAAATTATTTGTAGTCTCTCACAAAACGGACCCGCTGAACCGAGGGCGCCCACTTTACTAATGACAGGCGCTGCGGCGCGCGGAGGCGCCTGCTTATTGAGCGTTTGGTGCTGCGGCGTGCCGTGACACTCTCCTATCGGCGGCTGACGCTCGCCATGGCTTCTAAACTACTCCAAAACCAACAGCTCAAACGTATAATGGCTCATGCGCTCAGATGACAAATGCGCGAACGGCTATGGTGTTCAACGAGTGCGGCAGCTTCTAAATTTGACAGTTAATTCAGTAAAATAGTGTTTTTAATGCAAGTGACAGTTAAGAATGACATGCCAAATTTATTACAGCCTAGGCACGTAAAATGGCAAAAGTGCACGTTATCCCAAGTGAGTTTGATTCGATACTAGCATGTTTCGTCTATCTTTGTAGATATAATTTCTAAGTTTTTTGAGAAGAATGGCACAATATTGTCGTATCAGCTACTTTCAAAGATGGCTTTTTTAATACAAACTGTTTATTTTGAAATTTGTTCTTGGAAAATGTTAAAAATAGCTTTGTTCTTCTTCTCTCTCTCTCATAAAAAAACCAGAATCTTTCCATCATATATATATATATATAGGATAAAAATTGTACATATATTCTAAAAAATTTAAAATTCTCATAGAACTTAACCATCATTTAGCAAATACCTATACATTTGGAGTTCCTCAATTTTCAATTTGCTAAAATATATCACTAATATGTATATATATATATATATGTATATATATATATATCACTAATCCTTGGGTCTCCTCTTTTGAGGCTGGTTTTAGGATTTCTGTAACATCCCAGCCATAGTCCTGTAAATTTAAAGTTTATGAAATAAATTATGTCGAGATGACTTTCCCAAAAAAAAAAAAAAATGTATGTAATACAAAATTTACATAAATTTTAGCAATTTGTACTATCAGCAAAAAAATTCTTTGGGTCACAAATCTACAAAAATTTATGATAAGATTATCTTCTTTTGTGTTTTGATTGATTGATAGTTTTGCTGATCAATATCCCACAATTTCTTATGGGGATATTTTTTGTCATTTTGTATTATTGCTCCAACATTTATATATTTAATTAAGGCTATGGTTGAATGTGCACGATTTATGTGGCTGTCATCTTCTTCAAAGAGAGGAAGAGTGAGTCTGTATCCCTTTTTCAATTTTTCTTCATTGTCAATTTTGATGTGGTCGTCTCCCTTTTTTTTTCAATTTTAAATTTTCCACTGATATCCGATGTTCTTTCTTTGTTTTAAATTTTATGCGATCAATAAATTTTTTCATTTTGCTCCGATAATTAGCTCTACATTTAATCACAAAGCCCATTGATAGATTTGATTAAATTAACATTCCTCTTAGCATTGATCTACCTATAAGAGGAAACCAAGATTGTCCTCAGTTGCCTTAAGCCAACTAGTTGTCCTATGTTGTTTAGCCCAACAAGGCCCATATCAATTTTATTTTAGTATTTCTTGAGTAACTAAGAAGAGTCTCCTCATCCAAGAATCAATTGAGTAAAAGAAATTTAATCCAGAGATCAACATCATGGGATATTTTAAATCATTTGGGGTTAAAAATTGAGCTGGATACTTAAATGAACATGTTGAAAGAGTTTCACATTTGTGACTAGGAGAGGACTTACAAGATGTTAGGGTGGATCATTATAGAATGATTATTATATTCTACTAAAACTTAAAAATCAAACTAAAAGACCAAATGCAACTTACTTAGCATACTGTAGGTGGCCATATTGTGCTAAGTGTGAGGCTTAGGATTATTTAGAATTATTAGCAAGTAAACTAAGGCTAGATATTACCTTAGGTATTAAAAGGCTTAGAACCTTTAAGTGCTAAGTAATAAAGTTAAACTTAGAAATTTTAGTAATAGTAATATTAATGTTTTAAACCTTAGATTTTAAGAAGAGAAACTTGATGCTTAGCTTAGTAATCAAATGTGGGATAAATATAGATAATAATAGCTTAAGTAATATCATCACTTCAGTCTTACCATATTAGACTAGAATCATTATAAAACCATTAAGTCTAAGATTAGACTAAAATAATCCCACTAGATTCATATCTAAGATTAAGATAATCTAAGAGGTTAGATGAACAACCTTCGTAAGCATAGAACCTTAAGATGCTAGTAAGATAGAATAATTAAAGAATAGTATTATGTAAGTTATGGAAACCTTATAACTTAAGTGTAGTGAGATATTAGTTTGGAAGTTAGATAATCTACTAGTTAAAACTTCTAGTAGCCTAAATTATAGGAATCTAGTAATCTAAGAAGTGTAGTAGTGAAACCTTTTGTTTGTAGTTAGAATATTCTATTAGGATAAAAGTATTATTAGATAGATTAGATAATTATAGAATAACATTGTCTGGTACAACTATTACTGAGCTAGAGTAGGCTATCAAGTGATCAGGAGACCATACATGTCCTAAGATGGGGGAATGTGTGTGTTTATGGGAAGTCTCGCTTTCTTATAGTTGGGCAGACATGCTTAACTCTTCATTTGCTCTGTAACTTTGCCTTTGAAACAAAACACATTTAAATCAAAATAAAGAAATAACATTTATAGCTATAATAATTTATGATTGTAATTACAATTTATTCAGTCATAGAGATTGAGATTCCCTTACTTTTACAATTTATTCAGTCCTTGAGACTTAGATCTCATTATTTACATTTTAAAGATAAACCATTTAACGCTTTGAATTTAGAGAAAGAAAACATAGCACCACCTTTTTTTTATGAGAATATCTAATGTTATTAATGTCGCAAAAAAGGTTCTCATAAGCATCAATAGTATCATCTAAAGCATGTTGGGATCTTGACCGGGTGGAAGGGTCAATAATGAGGAACAAAAAATTTGTGTAAGAGTTGAGCAAATAAAAAATAAAGCAAAGAAAGTACACATGCAAGCAATCACAACACTAACAAAAGAATTTACATGGTTAGGTGCTAATATTTATGTTCACGAGGAGGAGAGTAGAAAAATTTTATTATGTAGAGAGGATGTTACAAAAATTTAGGGTTAACAAACCCTACTCAAACCCTAAGAGACCTTTTTTCTTCCTTCAATGAAGCAGCAACAACTCCCAAAACCAAATGGAGGCTGATCCTTTTCAGATATTTTTGTCTCTTAACATAATCAACTTGTGGCGCGTCCATCTCATGGGGTCTAGGCGCTGCGGTGCGCTGTGACGCCCGCATTTTGGGTGCCCAGATGCTGCGGCGCGCTGTGGCGCGCCACAACGTGCTTCCAAGTCTGCTCTTCATCAGCAAAGCATTCAAATGTAACAATAATTTGTTTTTGTGGTCTTTATATTTATGAGTATAAATCACAGTGAATGTTATGATCTCATTATGGATGAATTGTATCCGAGTCAAATTCGACCAGGATTAGGATTAGCAGTGCCAAAGTTAAGAATAGAGTTCTTGCTATCAAAGAAAGCCCATTTAAGTGACCTTCCATGCTCTGATGATTTGCATATACTCAAAAGAGAAATGCTTAACGTGCCCACCGAGCTGTAGCCCAGAAAAACCCAGCTGACCTGCTGCCAACCTGTTAATTCCACGTAAAAAAATAAATTTGCTGCAGCTTCTTCGTCTTCCCCTGCTCCAGCTCCTGCTTCAAATAAGTCCGCTGGTCCTTTGCCTGCAACAGAGGCCACCTCGCCGCGCATCTTGCTCCTACTCTCGTGAATCTTTTTTTTTTTTTCTCTGGCCACAACACCTACTGCTTTCTCGATCGCCTTCTCAGGGCCTCGCTGCAGCAAGAGCCTACTACCTGCATGCAGCCCATGGGTGTAGAAAGGCTAGTTTGAGGTTCGGGATCTTTTAGTCTAATAACGCCCGACAAATAAACCTAAATTCAAGATTCTACTATAAGTTTCCATATGCCAGGTTAGCAGCCAGGACAGCTGAGTTTTTCTGGACTACAGCTCGGTGGGCGCTTTAAGCATTTCTCTGCTCAAAAATATGAAATTTAAATTTTATTAAAAAATTAACAAGAAGTTAAATTGAATTATAAAAAATTAAAGCCGCATAGGCCATGGCACCCCGGTCACCCATGGGTTATTTTCTTCTCCTGTGTCAAATGTAAAGACCTCCACCCTTGTGCTATTATTCTCGAATGAGGAGTCTAATGGATTGACTCGTTCAATGATTTCATTTGAAAGGCCTCATATGGTTTCTTTTTATTGTGGTTTTTTGCTGATGTGGTGGACCTTTTTCTAAAGTTTTTCAAAAGCTTATATTATGCTCGCATCTTTTCATGGACATCCATCATGATAAGGTGTTTTTTCATAAGTTGCCACTTGACTTTGGTCCGGATGCAGAGTCGTGTATTAACTTTATTTGGATACCCTTTCTCAAGCTTTGAACACATGCAATCATTTCATCGGATCCATGACATGGGTCGGTGATTATTTGGATTAGGAAAACTTTGAGTAATGTAACAATAAAGAGACAAACTGCTCACATTTTTCATTAATAATATATGCACATATGTATAGGGATGTCACTCATTCATGTGACTGTTCATTAGTCATGAATGAATGCGGTCATGAATAAATCTCTTGAATAAATGAGGTCATTCAGTTTTGTGATCCCATTTGATCTATTGAGGTTAACACTCTCCATATTGATTTGGTTACCAAGAATTTGATCCATTGGTTGGTGATAAGTATTGTATTGAACACAAAGAACAAAAAGAACCACTTTTGAGAAGTCTTGATGGGCTTTGATTTTTTGATTGGCAGTCTAATATTTAGGATTGTCCCAAAATATTGTTTCCCTTGCGGCACTTTTTGATTGTGTTTGGTTATTACAATAAGATCCATCGTTAAGGCGGCAGGAGGTTGCCCTTCTCTTAGTAAAGATATCTGCAACTAATTTGGCAGTGGCGCAATTCTCGACCATGTGTGGACCAATGCGGATATATGTGTATATCACATGGATCCGCATGTGGTTATGTTCCATCAACTATTGAGCCACAGCATCATGCACAAATTTACAAGATCAATCGCATTTGAATTGCGTAGGAACGTTTGGCCGTCAATAATGAAGCCTTTGAATCTTAAACCTTAGTTTGTTCTGTGCCATTTTATTTTAATAAGAAGTCTTACGAAATCTATTATATTAATTTCTTACTTGCATATAAAATTCCGTCTGTCTTCTTTCTTAGAATTATGAATGATATACAGTACCAAAGATTATTTTCTAAAGGCTATCGTCATTTGACTTCTTTTCAAGAGTATGTAGAACTGTCATCATACACGCATTGGCTGAGGTCAAAGAGGAAGAAACTCTTGCACTCAACTTTGAATACGAAACGGTCGCAATGGTAAGCAATGAAGCAACTTATTTTTATACTGCCATATTGAATGATTAGATTTAATAGAATTCCTCTCCACCAAATTTTATTTAGAACAATAAATATATGTAAATTACAAATATTTATAGAATAAAGGTAAGAATTTTAGTGAATTCGTCTCACAGACTTGCAGCTATGAGAAATGCTATTTAGACTCGCTAATATGGCACCTAAGAAAACCCATCCAATAGAATTTCTCTGCAGGCGAGTTTTACAGACTTGCACTTGAGAAATACTATTTAGAATTGTTGATGTGGTACATAAGAAAACAATTTCAATAGAATTTGAAGATCATTTCATTAGTATTTATTTATTTATATTAAAATAATATAAATATTATTTTTAAAATTTGTATTGAAATAATGTCCAAATTTTATTGGATGAATTTTTTTGAATGACACGTCAACGAATCTAAATAGCATTTCTCTACAAGTTATACCTTTGAGCAAACAATCTATTGAACAGAATTTAGTTACAAGATTAGGAAAATAATAGTTTATTTACTTTGCTAATTATAATAGATTGACATCAGTCTATTATATTTGATTTGATTGAGTACAAGTTTCAATCTACAATACAGTCTTTTTCTTTTTTTAATGAATCTTAATTTATATTAATAATATATTCTATATTTTAATTTGCACTATATGATCAATATTATTTATTTTAAACCTATATATTATATTGATTTATTGGAGAAGTTTTGTGGCATTATAGTTTTATATACTTTTTATTATGTTTCACAAATTTCTAAAATTTTTTCTGCAACTTTTATCATTTTTTGCGTTCATATTTTTTATTATTTTTTATCGTCGAGGGAGCTCTTGAATTTTCTGACGGAATTTTTTGATTGGATTGAGGGTTGTATCAAGAATATTCACTTTTTTATAGCGCTTGACGAGAAGTTATCTGGCTTCCTCAAATTCACATCGTCAAAATTGTCCCTTATCCCTGCTCCTCTTTACAAAACAATTGGTTATCTCCATATTCCAAAAAGACCTTTCATTGTTCCAATCTCCTATTCTCGACTGACCTTCTCATATTTGGGAAATCAAACACGACAATACCCAAAATCTTAACTCTCTCATCTCTAAATTTTATAACGACATCCAACCTTCACATAAACTACTATAAATCCTCAATTATTTTCTCCCAAGTGGTCGCAAACTAATAAGATCTTGCTACTTGCATCAGTATTCCCATTTTCACCTTCCTTTTCAAATGCCTTGGGATTTCCACAACCTCCACCAAACCCTCCGCCAAACATTGCTCCCCTCTTTTTGACAATATTCAAAATTCGATTACAGGTTGGTCGAAGAGGATCCTTTTGGCAAACGAGCGGCTTCAGCTTCTCCGTGCTTCGATATGGTGTCTTCTTCTTTATTAGTTCAAATCAATTAATGTCCCAACCAACATCATCAAGAAAATAAAGATTATTTGTATGCACTTTCTAGTTGATTATGATAGCACTACAGTAAGATGAGTACCATTGCTTGTAACATCCTAGTTTCCCTTAAAGCTCAGCCGGATTGGGCCTTCCTTCCCCTCGATAGCTTCACATCGATCTACTGGAGACATTGCTGTAGGATTGGTTATATTCTTCAACAGCACATCTTTTGGTATCAAACGACCTCTTCTATAACACCATCTCCACAATTTTGGAACACCCCCTCTTTTACCTTCCGAGATACCCATCTTCTTTATTCGACAGATGATGAACCCTAGTGGGTACCATTGGTTTGGTTCAATGGATACACGCTAAAGTTCAGCATGGAAGTTCGGTGGGCCCTCCAAACTAGGTGTGGAAGCCGGGGAATCGAGTTCAAGAAATTTCAAGAAATAATTCATAATCAAGACATTAGTAAGGAAAATAAAATGATACTAAGTCCATAATTATTCATACATAATCATTTACATAAATATTACATGAATTATTTAATATTACAACAAAAGTTAAAAGTAAATTCTACTATCCCGCTCACTTCTTAAACTTAAGCCCATTTTCTTTATTTTAGTTGCTCTTCTTAAGATCAATTATTAAAACCTGAAAATTTAATAACAGTTGCTAGTCATGCAGGAGTACGTAGACTATTGATATATCCAAAATTTATAGCAAAATTAAGTGTTAAAAATATTCAAAATATCATATAAACTAGTATACTTTGAGTATAATTTATATATTTTCAGGAAAATAAAGAAAAAGGCAAGCCTGAGCTAAATTGAATAATTCTGGATGAAAACCGCTGTGGTGCGCCGCAGCGCGCCATGGCGGTCTACTAAGATTCCCTCACCTGGAAGCGTACCTGAAGGCCTGGAAAGAAGACTGCTACAGAGCGCCCCAGCGCACCACAACGGGCCACAACGTCATTTCCCGGGAGCAATATTAAAACATATATGAAATAATTGAACAGTGCCAATCCATTTTCCTGAAAGATTAACCGTTGCAGCGCGCCACAACGCGCTATGCCCTCTAAGGATTAATACTGATTTAGGACAAAACTGCTACCGCACGTCGTAGCACGCTACGACGGCATATCTAATTAATCATGAAAAACCATATGTGAACTTATTGAACAGTTACTATTCTACGTTCACAACAGTTTATCCGCCGCAGCGCGCTAAGGCGAAATTTTTGACTTTTTATAGAAACCTTATGTGAGTTAATTGAACAGTTACTATTCCGCTTTCACAAAAGTCTAACCGCCACAGCGCTCCACAGCGAATAAGCAGCGACTTCAAGGTAAACAAGTGAAATATACAACAGAACAATATTTGAACTTCAGCTGCTGCAGCGCAGAACGACGGAACAGTGTTTGAATCAAGGCCGCTGCAGCGTGCCACAGCATATGGAAGGCCACAATTGAAACCTTTGGCTTTCCCCTACCTCTTGAAACTTGAGTTAAACAATAATTCTGAAGAAACCAAAGGGACTAAAGCAGAATAAAATATATTGCTTGCATTGAAGAAGAAGAAGATGATGGGTCTTCGGTGATTAATGCATGGGGCTGAAAATTCCCCTATTTAAAGGCCAATTTCAGACCAAAGAAGGGTTCCAAATTCCAATATTCAAAGACCAAAAAGAGGAGAAGTCAAGTAGAAGTGCAGGAGAAAGATCAAGAGAACTCTAAAAAACCTCTAGGTGTCTCCTAGTACTTTCCCTAAACTTTACTTAACTATTTTCTGCTGTAAATCGATGTCAAGATTTACTTCTTTTTTCATGTATGCTTTTATTTATTCAGTAATAGAAAGCAAATCCCCTTGGAGAGGATTGGGATGTATTTGTAGGAAAATGTAAGGTTGTATTGGTATTGTAACAAATATGTTTGAATGAATTAAATTGATTTTTATTTTAATATTTATTATTATTTTTGTGAATGAATGCCTGGATGAAAATTTATCAAATTACTTTGTTTAAAATAAAACTTAAATGAATTATCATCTAATAAAAGAACTTGTATTTGAAATTTTGAAATTTTGAAAATTTGAAATTATCATCTAATTAAATTGATTTGAAATATTGAAATTTTGAAAAAAAAAATATTATTTAATTAATTACTTAATGGCGCCGTTATCTGTTTAACTTTACCGTCAACTGTAGCTGACGGCGCCGTCTAAACAGACGGCGCCGTCACAGCCGCTGGATTTGATCCGGAGCCGTTGTCCTCGACGGCTCCGTCCCGAGCGCCACGCGGCGCTCCCGCCGCCATCCGGGCTAATCCGGCGCCTCCCCGGCCTCGGCGAGGTCGCCTGAGGTCTTATAAGACCTCAGGCAAGCTCGGGGCTCCGGGTTTGCGAAACCCGAGCCCCGAAGCGTTCGAACCCGAGCCGACCCCCACCCAGCATCCGCGAGCCGTCGATCCAGGTACCCCCCCTGATCTCCCTCCTCCGTTTACATTCCGCCGTCGCGTAGCTTTAGGATTGTAGGTTAGGGTTTAGATCGACAATCAACCGGACCTGATCGACCTCGATCAGGTCCGACTGACTCAGGCCGAGGCTTGAAGCCTCGGGCCGAACCCCGTACGCGTCCGCCGAACCCTAGGACCTAAGATTGCCCCTAGCCGCCGCCTCCACCACCTCCGCCAGCCACCTTGGGCCGAGGTGGTCCGGCACCGGGAAGGCTGGCAAAAGCCGTGCCATAGCTCGACGCCCTCGGGATGTCTCCGCGAGGGAGACAAAGTCCGGGCCGGGCCGGGTCGACCCGAGCCCAAACCGGTCGTGTCCGGGTCCGCGTAAGCCAGGTGGGGCCCGCAGCGCCACGTGACAGCCTCCAGGCTTGCCACGTCTCACGTGGGACCCACCGCCAGAGCCGCACCTCTTCGGCTTCGGCTGTGGGGCCCACTGTGCCACGTGGCAGCCAGCCGGCACGCCACGTGTCACGTGGGGCCCACGGCCCAAGCCCGCACGGCGCTTCGATTTCCCTGTGGGGCCCACACGTGCCATGTGACAGCCTCTGGGCCCGCCACGTGTCAAGTGGGACCCACTGCCCGGTCACCCGCAACCTTTCGGCTTCCCCGTGGGGCCCACAGTGCCACGTGGCAGCCTCTGGCAGTGCCGCGTGTCAGGTGGGAC
The DNA here is from genome assembly GCA_016760335.1 of Gastrodia elata. Lineage (NCBI taxonomy): Eukaryota > Viridiplantae > Streptophyta > Magnoliopsida > Asparagales > Orchidaceae > Gastrodia > Gastrodia elata. Next base: position 10,913,273 of record CM028670.1, on the reverse strand, counting down.
CCACTGCCCAGTCAGCTAGTTAATTAATTTAATTAATCACTGTTAGTGATTAATTAATTACAGTTAGTAGTTAATTAATTAGGATTAGTGTTAATGACTTTTCAACAGTAATCTCATAATTAAAATCTATAATTAAGTAATTAGGAGATAATTAAGATTATTTTAATAATAATTAATTATTAACAGTAATTAGAATAATTTATTATAATTAAATAGTAAATCTATAATTAATTACTACTAACTAAAATTAATTAAGATTAATTAACCTAAAATTAAGCTTAATTACTTTTCTACAGTAAAAATAATAATAATTATTATAATTAGATTAATTAATGGATTAATTAATGTTAATTAATGGATTAATTAATGTTAATTAATGGATTAATTAATGTTAATTAATAATTAATCTCTAATTAATGATAGATTAATTAATTATTAATAAATTCAAAAATTATATATATAGACTTTAGAAATGAAGAGTAAAATAATTCAATTTGAATAAATGAATAGTAAAATAATATAAATTGTATTTTTGAATAGTAAAACTTAAAAGTTTAATAACTTTTTGTAGGATGATCCAAACATAGCCAATATAGGTTTTATTTTGATCAGAAAAATGTAAGGAATCAAATAATGTAAGTCACAAATTAATTTTGGGGTATGCATAACGAGGTAACATTTTAGGACCTCTTTAGAATCTCATAATATTTTACCCAGTTATCAGAACATAGTCAATATGGGTCTTAAAATGCTCAGGAGAGTGGCCCTATCACTGTAGTAGTATTTGTTTTCTCATCTGGACATCAGGACAAAAAGTAAACTCTAGAATTCTTAGTAAAAAATGATCAAAATGCCCATAGACTTCAAATAGCCATAACTTAGTCAAATCAACTCCAAATTCAAAAATTCAAGATGCTAACTAGTTTAGAATTTCAATGTCATCAATAAACTAAAATAATATTTAGGAGCCGAACCCTAAAAATTTGGAAAATGACCAAAATACCCCTTGCCTTGCTTTTGGTCATAACTTGACCGTTTGGAGTCCATTTAGGCGTACTTGCTGTCTATCTTCAAGTTAGATAGTAAGGAATCAGTTAAAACTAAGAGAATTCAATTTCAACCCGTCAGTCAAAAGTTGACTTTTTGACCGTTAAAGTAGGGGCAAAAAAGCCATTTTGCCCTAAGATTGGTGAAGTACTCATAACCTTTATTTAACATTTCAAAACTCGTAAACTAATATTATAAAGATCTTAGTGACATTTAAGTGAGTGAAACTAACCATTAGGTCAAATTCCAGAATTCTTCTAAGTCTTAAACACTACATCGTAAGGATCTTTCCTGAGACTAGGACTATATTATAGGTTAGAGTTCATTCATTGGGTAAATGAGTTACTCAATGGGTAGAACCTTGGTTTTATTAGTTTCTAGACTTTTATTTTATTTTACAACTTATTCTGATTATTTTGACTTTAAACCTTAGATTTAGGATAGGAGATTCATCCTATTAAGTTTGATTACTTAATAGGATTAGCCTTAACTAGTAGATCACTTATAGAATAAAACCTAAAACTTAGGTCTTATCCTTTTTGGATTATATTATTAAACCTAAATCTCATAGTGTTTAATCCATAATCTGTAGGTTTAGAAGATCTTGATCAGATCTTAGTTAAAACATCTAAATTCACCAAACTAGGATGTATGATTTATTGATTTAACTCGTAGCCATCTATCCGATTGAACTAGATTAGAACCTGATCAGTTCTAATCCTTTTTAAATTATAAGGATGAGTTTCTAAGTTACACTCGATAGTAGGAAAACAGTGATCCTGAACTTGTGTAACTTGGAATAGTTATAATGGTTAACTAGAAAACAAATGATATCACCATGTTTAGTAGACTCCCTTGCTTCTATTTGATATTTTGTTGCTACGCATTCCTTGTACTTTTGTACCATATTTTCTTGAGCATATCATATAAGATCTTTGATGCATAAATAAAAATTTTAGAAAAATATGGAGACTCCTTAGATTCCTTATGAAAATATTAAAGTGATTAATGAAAAGATAATAGTTATATGAGCTGCCTCTCAGATATGTCCTTATTGCCTAGCCTCCTTATGTCGCTAGGGGAAGGACCTATTTTGTTGTGTGCCTAGTTTACTAGCCTCCTTATGTCGCTAGGGATACACCGTTGGTGCCTTAGCTGAGGAAGGTTACTTCTCGAGGTATCCTACCCTACCGGGTGGCGGTTCACTAATCTAACTAGTCACGTAGTTTCTTTTGAGCCATACTCGTGAGTGATCAAAGCGGATGGGATTCGTTTTTCGGACTAGCTGGCGAGTGCTTCTGATTTCTGAATTGATCTGAAAGATAAAAGATATTCAAAACTGCATCCCCGACCGCGCCACTCGTCGTATTGGGAAGGACCGACTCAGTTCAGCATTTTACTGCAGGTCTTAAGGAATTGGCGAACCACACCAGAACTGCTTGCTCTGATCTCAGGACTGTACTGGTGTTAAGGTTATCTTGTGTGCTTAGTTTACTAGCCTCCTTATATCGCTAAGGGCACACAGTTGGTGCCTTAGCCGTACTGGTGCTAAGATCCTTCGATTGCTTTTGTGTGCTTAGTTGCCTAGCCTCCTTATGTCGCTAGGGGTACATAGTTTTGTGACTTAGCTGTGATGGTGCTAAGACCCTTTGATGTTCGATGGGCTAGATTAGCTATTTTCTGTATGGCAGTCGATGCACGGATATTTATATATTCACTTATGATGTTGTATTTACATTTCAGTATTTTTATTCAGTCAGTTACTTCTTTGTAGTGCTTTTATATATATTATGATGTTAGAATCTTGCTGCTATTTATATGTACCACTGCGGAGTTATTTTATTTTAATTGGGATGTTTCTTTTGATCACCGACATGTTTAGGATGTAGTATTCTTCTTACAACACTTGTTTGATTACGTGTATTTATATGCCTTACCTTGTTTAGCTTGCGTTTGAGGCATGTCTTAGCCTCTCTTTTTGCTTAAGTTATAAATGATGGTTTATATCTTTTCCTTCCTGTTGTATTGCTTGCTGCTCCCTTATACAGTTGCTGCTTAGAAGTTATAGAATGGTGATATTACATAACACGTATAAAACTTATCAGCTTAAAATATACTTAGATAATTGTCTAACCAGATTTTTCTCTTTTTTGGCTGGGGCCCTACATTGTGAAACTGACAATGGCAGATCCTCTTCAGTTGGACAATTAGGATCTTGGTGCGGAGCCTTATTCGGAGGAGGAACCTGTGGAAGAAGCTGCTGTTTAGCCCTTCTATTCTTTAAGTGAGGATGAGTGCACTTTTATCTTTATTATTTGAACTTAAATTGATGTAATAATACAGGTACTGATGACTGCATATTTGGATGATATACTTATGTTCTGAGATACATTTCTTTATACTTATGTTGTGATGTTTGGATGTTTTACATTAAAAATCGCTTTCGCACTCTGTATGTTTACTTAGATAGTGACTGAATGTTTGATTTTATGCTCAGTCCTTCCCTTATTAGGTGGATTGTGGATTTCATCCTAATCCAATTATAAGTGAAGGGTTAGCTAGAGTAACACACCACCCCTTAACTTAATTCTTATGGATTAAGGGGTGGGGCGCCACAATTAGCCATGGAGGATAATAATTCACACATTTCCAGCTTTCTTGAGATTTTTGATACATTAAGATTTAACGGTGTTTCTGAAGATGCCATTAACTTTCAGCTTTTCCCATTTTCACTTAGAGATGGAGCCAAGAGTTGGCTCAGTTCACTTACAGGAGATTTTATTCGCACTTGGGATGATTTGGCTAGGAAATTCCTAGCCAAATATTTCTCACCTGCAAAAATAGCCCGGTTAAGAATTGAGATAACTAATTTTAATCAATTTGAGGGGGAGAATTTGTATGACACCTGGGAAAGACTTAAGGAGTGCCTGAGGCAATGCCCACATTATAGGTTTCTTAAATGGATGCAGCTGCAAACCTTTTACAATAGTTTGAATGCACCAATGAGGACACTCATTGATGCAGTGGCCAGAGGGTCACTCAGTAGCAAGACCCAGGAAGAAGACTATGATCTCTTAGAAGAGATGGCCAGCAATGCCTACCAATGGCTCACTAAGAGAATCAACCTTAACAAAAGGGAAGTTAACCAAATTTTTAAATTTTAAAAATAAAATTTCCCAATTAACTCAAAGACTTGAGAGTATGCAACTAAGCTCATTTCATAATAGTGAAACTGAAGGTGTCAATGCTATCACAAACTGTAGAAATCAGCAAGGTGAGGATAGAAGAGGATTAGAGCACTCCCTTAAAGAGTTTAGAACTTCTATGATCGATTTCATGAACAAAATTGATGTAACATTAAATCAGCATGAACACACTCTCTTGAGTTAAAAGAAAACTGTTAAAAGAATTGAGCTGAAATTAAGGGAAATAATGAGCCAATTAAATAAACCTGTCCTAGTTGGAGCAATAAGGGACTGTGGGAAAGAATCAGGAAGTTCTATAACATTAAGAAGTGGGAAAACTACATAACCTATTGTGTTTAAATAATCTAAAAATACATATAAAGCTTTGAGAGAGGAATCAATGGAGGTAAATGAAATTAATAAAGAAAAAAAAAGAAAGTGGGGAGGGAGCTCAAACGCAGGTAACTAAACAATCTAAATACACCCCTCAAATTCCTTACCCGCAAAGAATGGCAAGGGAAAAATTAGACATCCAATTCTAAAAATTTCTAGAAACATTTAAAACCCTTCATATAAACAATCCTTTTGCTAAAGCCTTAGAGCAAATGCCCATCTATGCCAAATTTATGAAAGATATCTTATCAAAGAAAAGGACTATACATGAGTAAGAAATGGTTGCCTTGACTAAGTAATGTAGTGCCATTCTTCAGCAGAAAGTCCTCATCAAAAGGAAAGATCCAGTGAGTTTCACAATTCCTTGCACTATAGGAAATCACTCTTTTCAAAAGGCTCTATGTGACTTAGGGGCTTCAATAAATTTAATGCTATTCTACATCTTTAAGAAACTAGGAATTGATTTCTTAAAACCTACATCAGTCATTCTTCAGCTAGTAGATAGATCTGTGAAAAATCTCATGGGAATCCTGGAAAATGTTCTAGTCAAGGTTAAAAAGTTTATCTTCCCTGCTAATTTTATTGTTTTAGAAATGGACAAAGAAAACTAAGAGATTCCTATAATTTTAGGAAGACCATTCATTACTACTGGCAAAGTTATGATAAATGTTGATAAAGGGAAATTTAGTCTTCGCTGTGAGGGAGAGGAGGTAAGGTTTAATATAAAAGATTTGATGAGGCACCCTATTAAGCCAAATGAAGAATGTTGGAAAGTGAATGTGATGGAGGAGGTGCTGATTTTAGGAGATGTTGGGGAATCCAATTTAGAGGAAGGAGAAGGAGCTGTAGATTATGAGGTAGAAAATAAGGTTGATGAATTAATTTAGGAAAGAAGAAAATACAGTTGTTTATTGATGAACCTCCTGAATTGGAACTAAAACATTTATCCAACCACCTAAAGTATGTTTATCAAGAGGAGGGAACATCACTACCTATAATCATTTCTACTTTATTAAGCCCAACCCAGGAGATTAAATTGTGTGAGCTATTAGGAGAACATAAGAGGACCATTGGATGGAGCATTGCTGATTTGAAAGGGATTAACCTCGCAATGTGCATGCATCGCATCCTGTTGGAAGATAATTCTAAACCATCTATAGAACCCCAAAGGAGATTAAACCCAAACATAAAGGAAGTGGTGCATAAGGAAATTATTAAGCTCCTTGATGCTGGGATTATTTTTCCAATTTATGACAACTCTTGGGTAAGCCCAATTTATATAGTTCCCAAGAAGAGTGAGATAATTGTGATCCTTAACAAAAATAATGAATTGATTCAAACTAGGAAAGTGACGAGGTGGAGAGTCTGTATTGACTATAGGAGACTAAACAAAGCAATCCGGAAGGATCACTATCCTCTCCCATTCATTGATCAAATGCTCGATAGGTTGGCAGGAAATCTATACTTCTGTTTTCTCGATAGTTATTCAAGTTACAATCAGACTTTGATAGCCCCAGAAGACCAAGAGAAAATAACCTTTACTTGCCCATATGGAACATTTGCATTTAGAAGGATTCCCTTTGGGTTATGCAATGCCCCCGCAACTTTTCAAAGGTGTACGATGGACATCTTTTCAGATATGATAGGAGAATTTTTAGAAATCTTTATGGATGATTTTTTAGTAGTGGGTAAATCTTTTGAGGAATGTTTGACAAATCTAGGTAAGGTTCTAAAAAAATACAAAGAAACTAATCTTATCCTAAATTGGGAAAAATGTCATTTTATGGTAGAAGAGGGGATTGTATTGAGCCACCTTATATATAGTAAAGTAATTGAGGTAGACAAAGCTTAGATTGAGGTGATTGAAAAGTTGCCACCACCTACCATTGTGAAGGGAGTTAAGAAGTTTTCTTGGGCACGCAGGGTTATATAGAAGGTTCATCAATGATTTCTCAAAAATTAGTTTATCGCTGTGCAGGCTTTTAGGAAAGGATGTAGAATATGAATTTGATGAAAGTTGCATAAAGGGATTCAATGCAATAAAATATGCTCTAATCTCAGCTCCTATAATTTCTACATCTAGCTGGGATATTCCTTTCAAAATAATGTGTGATGCTAGTGATCTTGCCATGGGAGCAGTCTTAGAACAACGAAGGGAGAGAACTTTCTATTACATATATTATGCAAGTAAATTAATGGATGAAGCCATAAGGAACTATGCCACCACAGAAAAAGAACTATTAGCAATTATTTTTACATTCAACAAATTCAAGCCTTATCTTATTGGGTAAAAAATAATTATGTACATGGATCATGCTGCAATCAAATATCTACTTCAAAAGAAAGAAGGAAAACCATGTCTCTCATTCATTGAGTTTTGCTTCTACAAGAATTTGATTTAGAGATCCATGATAAAAAGGGATCTGATAATGTAGTGGCTGATCACCTCTCAAGATTGACCCATCTGACTCATAAAGAAGGTGAAGAAATATGTGAGACTTTTCCTGACGAGCAACTTTATATGATTGTAGCAAGTAGAGCTCCTTAGTTTGCTGATTATGCTAACTATTGTAACAACCTGGTGTTGTTACTAGCGTGTTTAACTCCAAATTTAGAAGGATTAAGTCGGAATTAGAATTTTCAATTTTAGTCAAATAAAAAAAATCAAATAAAAATATTCTCAAATGAAGCATATTAAGGGGATCCTTCTACTAAAATTTGAGCGCAAATTTGGGTTCCGGATCATCCTAAATAAATTCAGGAAATTTAAACTTCTGGAGTCGATAAAAGATAAAATAAAAGTCAGATTTCAGAAATTTTTGTATATTTGAATTAAGCATTATAAAAGGAATCTATATTTTAAGTTTCATGATTTTTCGGGCTCCAGATTAATTGTAGTAAATTTTTGAAGTTTTTCACTTAAAAATTAATATAAAATAAAATACTCGTCCAAATTCAATAATTTTTAGACGTTTGCGTTCCTCTCGTCGAGACGGTCGTTTCGTTACTAAGTTTGTATTTTTTGGAGCTTAAATCGACTTAGATTAAGGCTCGAGAAGTTTCAGCCATTAGATTTTGATCTAACGACTGCAATAGGACTTAAACTTTTGCTTCTTAAGTGTATCTAACCCTACCCTAAGCAGCCCATCCGAAATTATTCTCCCTCAGCCGACTCCACTCCCTCCATCTGACGCAAGAGGCGCTCCTCTCCTTCTCCATGGCCGACACCCTCATCTTCTTCTCCATGGCCGAACCTCCTCTTCTTCCCCATGGCCGAACCTCATCTTCTTCTCCATGGCCAAACCTCATCTTCTCCATGGCTGACGCCTTTCCTTCTCCTCTTGGTAGGCTAAGCACCTCCTCCTCCTTGGCTGAGAGGTGTCATCCAGCCGACCGATCCTTCTCTCCATGGCTGAGAGAGAGAGAGAGAGAGAGAGAGAGAGAGAGAGAGAGAGAGAGAGAGAGAGAGAGAGAGAGAGAGAGAGAGAGAGCTAGCAGCAAATCTCCCTCTCAGCTTGAAGCCGAGAGCACTCCTCCCTCTCTACTTGGTGTCGAGAGCGCCCCTCTTCCTTCTTCACTTTTGAAGGTTCATTCGGTGAGGGAAGAATGATATTGATCCTTGTAGATTCGTTGCATCCGCTATCTGTCGGCAAAGGAACTCGTCGATCCCATCAAGCCTTCCTCATCATTGATCACAATTACCATTAAGGTATCTTAATGCTTCATTATTCTTAAATTTATGGAATGTAAAGCATTTCAAATTGTATATGAGAAATCTAAATATTTTAATTGTTTAGTCTTGTTCATGTTGGCAACACTTTTTTTTATATAGATCTAACTATAGGTTCATATGGATAATTGGCTCCTTAACAAATTTTGATAACATTAATAATCATATAAATTTAATGTTTCTATCTATGGCCCATGAAAATATTGCTTATAACTTTTATCAGGTTGCTAGTTGTTATCATTATAGATCCTTATGTATTGTAGCCCGCCTTATAGTGATTGATTAGCAATAGCTATCTACATTAGTTAGTATTTGCACTATTGTATACGGTTGTTTGCTCATCATTATGATAAGTTTAGTTGCTATAAACAAATAATAAATATTGAGCGTGAACATAAAAAGATTGGGCTACTTTAGGATATATTTATCTATAAGCATTTTATTTATTTGGTAACTCTTCATACTTATGAATAAATCTGCATTTTATTTGAAATCATGCTGGCATGTTTTAGCTCTCCTTATGAAATCAAATTTAGAGAATCTAGCTACTTTCATCAATTTCATTTTGCTCTAAATATCTAGCTAATTTCACGTTGTATAACTTAATTGAATAATTTGAATCTAAATACAGTAATTCATTTTAATATTAATAATGTTCTATTGAAGCATATCATTCCCATGTTTGAGAAAGTGTTCCCTCAAATTTCTAGTAGTCGCATGTAAATGGTAGTTAATAAATGACAATTTGTATGCACCTCTCTTTTATTAGTTCTTAATCATTCCAATTCATGTTACAAGTAACAATCTTGTCTAGTTTCGCATGTTAACTTCATTTAATTGCTTATGGAAATGATACTCATTGTTTTTATTAGGATATTAGTTATTTCCTTATTCAAACCTCATGCATGCAGCCCTCATTTTATCTTATGAATAATATGAGAATTAGTTATATTAGTTAAATGCTTATTCCTCTTTTGCAATGATTGGTTCATGCAATCGTTGGGGTTGTGTTCTCTCATTTAGTAAAGAATGGATATTCGTACGTCTAGTATAATGGTTTATTAATCCATCACATAATTTATCACTCGTTATTTTTAATCTCAGTGATCATCAAATTTTGTTTGAATAAGGTAGCTTAGTGATGATTTTGATTTCATCTCTATTAAAGTTTATTGGAGCATGTTCAGTGTATTATCACAAATCTCTCATAGAAATGACTACTTTCCCTCTTACCAAGTTGATTCATATGATATCTTAGATATCCCTCCTTAGCATGTTGTACATAAATCTTCTATTGTGGTTGTTGAGTAAATTGAATAGAGATCGCTTGGTCTGGGATGTTGTTAAGTAAGCAGCTCGTCATGGTACTTATCAGTAGTTGCATTTTACCTAATTGCTTCAGGTGTTGTGAATACTGCCTCCTCACCAAATCAACAAATTGCAAGATAGTATGGCTTGTGTAAGGTACATTTCGTACTTAGAACTTGTATTGAGTTTGATATATTAAATTTCTTATTTAGTCCTATGTTAAGTGCGTACATCACTTACATAGTTCTTATTACTATTTTTTTGGGTGCTTTTACCTTTCTTAAGTTGTATGTTAACTTTCAATTTCCTTATAAGCTATGTTTAAGGATTTAGGTGTCTTGATTATGTCCTGAATGCTAAATTTCAATAAACTCTCATGTATCCTTAATTTAACTTAAGAGATCTTAAGAGATTGATTAAGTGATTTACACTTAATCTGGATTTTAGATCGCCATCAATAATTCACCAATAATTCATTTGATTTGTCATTGATTTGTAATGCAACTATTGGTCTTAAATTGATAAGGTTAGGGGTTAACACCTAATCTGTCAGATTTAGACCCAAACTCTTAATCACCTAAATAATTGACTTGATTATAAGATAAGGAACTTAATATTTTCCAACAATGCATTCAATTTGGTATTGATCTTAAACATTTGACTTAGAGATGTTAAGGTTAATAATAAATCTATGTGACTTCTTGATCTGAATCAAATCTTAAGATCCCTGATTTTCTCTTAAGTAAGAGGACTAGCATAAGAAGATTAATAAAATCATATTGATTAATCAAGTGATCTAAGTCTTAAAAATATTCCTGATTTAGATCTCATGATCTTAGATTGAGTGTGATCAGATGACTTAATCATCTGATCTAATCATCCTAAACCTAAGTATGAAACAGAACCTAAGAGATTAATATCAAAATTTAGAAGAGAGAACCTTAAGTATCTCTTCATAAGATCATCTTAAATTATTTAAAAGACCTAAATTTATATATCATGAGGTAGGAGGCCTTGTATGAATCCTTGAGGTAGAAGTATAGAAGATCCAATTACCTTAGAGATTGATCTATTCTCCTTATGGTAGTAATCACTTAAGACATTAGAAGAGATACATCTACTGGTGGTAGAATCCATATTAAGTGATCTTAGATCACATTCACTTGATGAAACTTTGTATAGGACTTACCTATTAGTTTAGGACTTGTAGTTTTGATAAATCATTGTTCTATTAAATAGACTTAATTGAACCTTGATTATTGGGCAGTGTAGTATAGTATACCCATATTACTGGTCCCTAGTAATATTTTGGATTGGTTGAGTCACTCTAAGTGAGATTTATCTTGTTGCTATCCTGCGGGCTTAAGCGGATATAACCTCGCTTAGAGTAAATCAATCAATCCTAAGAGTGTATTAAATGGGTACCGATTCCTTTGTTTAATTAAAAGACAAGTTTCCATAGGGCAATGCCTCCTAGCGAAGATCGCTTCAATAGGTCTGGCTCAAATAAACTAAGTAACAGGATTCACCTTCCTTAAGACGCTAAGTATGATTGTGATTTTAGTGACTAAATGCTTAGTTTGAGATACAAAATCATCATCGGATGGTGCCTCTTAACGAAGATCGCTTTGTTAGGGTGGCGTAATCAAACTAAATGTTGTGAGTCCTATATTTGCAGCATATTTAATATGTGTATACAATCACCCCACCTAGTGATCTTGAAGTAAATGAGCAACTTTAACTAAATATCGATCTAGAAATTTGGAGTCAGAATCCTTTTAGCAGGATTCTGCACAGTGGAAACTTAGGATTCATTACTGTTTCTCACTATATTCTTCATGGATTTCAGGATTTCTCATTCATTTAACATAGTGGCAGCATAAACATGAAAGTTGAACCATTCCTTCTATTGTGACACATGGTTATCAGTGATACAGTAAGAGATACAAAATGTTATATACACAGACTGAGGAATTTCAGGGTGCATCTACGTCACCATACTGACTTCCTAACTGTTATGCTTACATTGGACCGTACTACTCATAAACCTTCAGTGATAGTTCTGTGATATACCGTGGTATAGCATGTTTGTGAGTATTATTTCAGTGGCATATAGTGCAGCTTATAGCATCCTTCTCAGCATTTGACATTCCTTTCACATTGATGTATGAGCATCTGGTATTTTCATTTACTTTCAGTATTTAATTTTGATACAATTTTACCTTGCTTAGCCTTTACAGTTTCAGCTATTTAGTGCCTTTACAGTTTTTCTGCACTTTTACTTTACTTTGCTTCCATTTTGTATAACTTTATATTTTCAGCTATTTATAGTATTTCTGCAGTTTGATTTCTGTCTTACTCTTATGTTGAATAACATCTTCTTAAGTGCAAGTATATATTATGTTATAATTTTATTGTGCTTAGACTTTATAAGTCTAATATTATTTTTCCTTTGTTGGCTTGGCCCTGTCATATATGTACATATGGTAGCATCAGGTATTAGCTCAGACTTTGTACTTGGGGTGTGCTGGTGATAGAAGGTCAGGTGAGGTTGATACTCTGTAAGGAAGGAGACCTTGCTCAGTTAGTAAAAATTCATGTTGTTCTTATTTAATTAAATGTAATAAAGAAGTTTCTTTCTTGTTATTCTGCATTTTCTATATTGTATATGAATGAATGGATGTAGATACTATTGAATGCCTTTTTCCTTAGTTTATGCATTGCTTTACTTATGTTTCTGCCTAATACTATGCTCACCTTCAGATTAATACCATGGATAAGTTGTCTATTATCTGTGGTAGTAGTGACAGCTCCCACTTGATCGTAGTTGAGTTAGTATTACTCGACGACTGTCAAGGGGCGGCCGTTACAACTATTTTGCAGGAAAGGTGATCCCAAAAGAGTTTGATTTCCAACAAAGAAAAAATTCCTTGCTGACATTAAAAATTACTTTTGGTACGACCCCTTCTTATATAAATGCTGTGCAGATCAACTCCTAAGGAGATGTGTGCCCGAGTCTGAAGCAAACATGTGGGGTCCCTCGTACTAATGGTAAAGAGTACGACACTCCAACTGTGACAAATCCCTAACTTAAGTAAAGTCGGGTGAAACCCAACCTGCCTTAAGCCAAGGACTTGTCACCTGATACAACTATAAACATACATCAATACATATCAAAGTAGCGGAAGCAGGGAATAAAATGTAACATCAACAGACATAACATAGTATATAAAAATATGGAAACAGTAGTAGTAACTCAGAATAAGTGCAAAAAGTAAAATACATTCAGAATTTAATTATTACAAACTAAATTTAAAAGAAAATATAAAGGTCTCTCAATCTCATTGAAATAAAAATACAAATTCTATCTAAACTGCAACAGAATGATCCTCCTCCTGAACTGGCTCCTCTCCTGCAGCACTGCCCACGAACAAGTCTGAATCTGACATTTGTCAGTATCATAAATGCCAGGGCCCCAGCCAACAAAATAAAAAGGTTATATTTAGACAATTGTCTAAGTACATTTTAGGCTATTTTAAATGAACTGATTAATTAAAGATATCACATTTGATTAATCTAACATGCAAGCAATTATAGGGTGCAACAAGCTATATAAGAAACTGGGTAACTATAAACTATCCATTTATAGCAATCAACAAGTATGTGAAATAACATACAAAACACAAAAGTAAGCAAGGTGAAGCTAAAAGGAAAAGTAACTACAACTACTATAATAAATTTGATCCAAACATAATTATGATCACATTAAAATATGCTGAGTATAAAAGAACACAAGTACTGAATATCATAAGAAGTTCTAACATTCTAAACATGCCAATATATATAGCTAATCCATAAGAGTATACAAACAACATGCAGATTGATATGAAAAGGAAAGACCACTTAGACATGTGGCAAAAAGTAAAATAATCAATGCACCATAAAGTATTTTAATTAAGACTAAATGGAGATTTCTTAACTTAATATGAATATTTTTTAACTTAAGAATTCAGAGAGATGCTAATAATCTAACTAAGGATAATCTACTGAATTTTCCAAGGTTTAAGGAGCACTTAAACACCTTTTGGTCAAAATGACCAAAATACCCCTCTTAAGGCTAAATATGAGATTTTAGGATTTAATTATCCAAATTACTTCTAATATGTTTTAATGTGTTTCATATTGGTTAATGAAGTGGGAAATACACTTATCTTAGGTTTTGACAACCTAATTAAGCTAATTAGTACTAATCACCTATTTAAGCCAATTAGGGTGATTAATGAATTTAGGACATTCTAGGGCAATCCAACCTTACCCATAGGTTCTAATATACTTAAGATAGCATTAGGAATTAACTTACCCAAAATGAGAGGCTTAATCATGACTTAGTTCACTAATCCTTAATTGGGGTGATTAAGGGATGATTAAAATTAGGGTTCCTAAACTATTTTTAATGGTCTACATAGGTTCCTTAAGATTAAATGAGCAATCAGAGCCCTTAATCAATTAATTTGGTTATTAATTGAATTTATTATGATTTAATTAAAAATAGAAAAGGATTAGGGAACTATTTTAAATCCAACCATTGAATCTGTGATTTTATTTTGTATTTAAATTCCTTGCATTTTTTGATTCAAATGGTATATTGAATCATACCATTTGGATCAGTATAATTAAAGTTATTCAAATAATTTATTATGTATTTTTATTTAAATAAAAACTATAAGAATTTGATTTATTAAATAATAACCATAGAAAATGCCATCCTATAATTCATTTATTAACTGCGGCCCAAAATTAAAAGGTGCGGGTCGGGGTCGGCCCGGCCCAAGATCCGTCATCTTCTTCGCGGAGAGGCACCCGATGTCTGAACCATAGGGTTACTTCCAGAGCCCAATTATCTGTGCTCTGGCCACACCGTGCCCTGATCTTGATGGCTACACCATCCCTGTCCCTAGATGCTTTGAATGGACCATGAAGCCCCATCTGGGAGGCGCCGGATCACTGGAGTGCTACTCGGCCAAGGCGTCTCCTAAGGCACACCTGTGAGGAGTGAATTCTCCTCAAAAAAGCCATGCCATGAGCACGCGTCTATCCCTACACATTTAGGGACCTAAGGAGAAGCGATAGGACGAGTCTAGAGGTTCTGGGATGATCTGGATCAATGGGGTGCTACTCGTGGTCTAGGATGGACTAGAGCTCTCAACGGGTCGATCGGTTCCCAATCGAATCGATCGATCTTATCGAGCCTAGCCTTCGGTACTAGTTAACAATTATTGACGGGAGGTTCCAGCACTAGTTAAACGTCTAATTGCTCGAGGGAACGCCACATTTGGTGAACCGAAGGTTCGACTGACAGTGCACGCTCAGACGACGAATTTGCCATCTGGTCCACTGCCAGGCCTCACCCAAAGACTCGAACGTCCACTAGGGAGCTAGGGAGAGGTCCTTACGTAGAATTTAAGGCTTGATTAAGTGCAAGTCGAGCTGAATATAGCTTGACAGAAGGATCAGATAGAGGCTGTACCTTGGGATGGATGAGGTGACAGAAGCAATGCAGGTAGCTCTGGTTACTTCGAATGGTTACAGAAGCTCTAGCAAGGGGGTCTGAATGCCAGACCTCGCCCACTATCAGCAGACGCAGCAGGTCCAGTAGCCGGGTCGCTGAAAGCTCCAAAGCATGCACCAGGGGAAATTAAGGGGATCACAGTGAGCAAAGGAGCTCACTAAGGGATCGATGGGGGTATTTATAGGGCTGGATAGGATCTAGGGTGGCTGCCAAGGTCAGGAGCCAGGGTCTAGGCTCGGCCCTGAGGGCTCAATCGCCATTTCCCATTTACGATTTGGCTCGGTCATCTTAACCCGCCCTAAGGTTTGGCCAGTAGGGGAAGGTCTCTAACGGCCTAAGGAGGGAGTGGCAGACAAGGCTACGTGGCATAAATGGGCAAAAATCTTCTCTGTCGGGCCGGGATCTCTCGGAGACGAAGGTCTACAGTGGATGGGGTTGTCTCCACCGTTTGATCCACGAAGCTATTGGTGATAGATGGTCTAATGCAACTCCTGATTAACGGAACCGTGAAGAAGATCTCGTGCGTCAGATGGAAGATGTCGATCGAGCGGCAGAGATCGAATCCCGGTGCAAGGTAGTGCGAGCCATTGGATTAAACACGCTGAGATGCGTGCTCGCACATCGTGTGGCTTAACTCTGTGCACCACTGTCGGGACCCTGCAGCGGATCTGTCGCGGTCCCGACAGCAAATCTCGGCTTATTTGAATTAATTAATTTAATTTAAAATATAATAAAATCAATTAATTAATATATAATTAATCCTAATTATTCTAAAATTAATTTAGGACTAAACGAGCTCGAAAAATTCCCAAAAATTCACCCTTAGCTAATTAGGGTATGAGGAATTCAAAAATGAAAAATCAGATTTTAATTTAGAGATCAATTTAATTTAAGTATTTTCTAGGGCTCAAAAGTAACCAAAATACAAAAATTTCCAATTTAGCTCTGATTGATTTTAAACTTCTAGGGTTAGGTTTAAATGACCCATTGAGTCCAATAGAATCAAAATCAAAGCTTGTTGGCTTAACTAATCTAGGTTTAGCTAGGGTAATAACTAGGGTTGTTACAGACTCCCCCACTTAAGAACGATGTCATCCCCAACATCACTTAAGTGAAGAAAATCATACTGGGACAGAACAAGTTTTAATTACAATAGATGAGAAAGAGAAGTACAATACCTTGCTTGCAAAGAGCTTTGGATATTTATTGCGTATATCCACCTCTTTCTCCCAAGTAAATTCTTCTAAGGATCGATTCTTCCACTGAATTTTGACCATAGGAATTGAACGGTTCCTTAGCTGCTTCCGATCACGAGCTAAGAATCAGATAGGTTCTTCGGCGTAAGAAAGATCGGGTTGGATCTCCACTACTGGAAGCTAAATGAGATGAGAAGGGTCTCGAAGACATCTTCTCAATGATGATACATGAAAAACATTGTGGATGGCTGCAAAGCCATCAGGAAGATTTAACCAGTAGGCAGATGATCCTACTTTGGCCAAAATCTTAAAAGGTCCAACATAGCGAGGACTGAGTTTTCCAGCTACACCAAATTTGTAGACACCTTTCATTGGGCTGACCTTTAAATAAGCAAAATCTCCCACATTGAATTCTAGGAGATGATGATGAGAATCATGATATTTGCTCTGACGATCTTAAGCTGAACGAATTCTTTGCTGAATTAATTGAATCTTACTGTTGGTCTCTTCAACTAATTCTGATCCAAAAAGTTGAACGCTTCCTGTTTCTGACCATGCTAGCGGAGTACTACATCTTCTACCATAAAATGCTTCATAAGGAGCCATTTTAATACAGGCTTGAAAACTGTTATTGTAGGCAAACTCCATTAATGGAATGTGACCTTCCCAAGAACCGGCAAAATCAAGAATGCAGATTCTAAGTAAATCTTCCAAAACTTGATTCACTCTTTCAGTCTGACCATCTGTTTGAGGATGAAAAGATGTACTCATGGCCAGAGTAGTACCCAAATCTTGATGCACAACTTACCAAAATATAGAAGTAAATCTACTATCTCTATCGGATACGATTGATTTCAGAATCCCATGCAATCTAAAAATTTCCTTGATATAGAGTTTTGCTAACTTCTCTATAAAATCAATTTGACAGATAGGAAGAAAATGCAATGATTTAGTCAAACGGTCTGCTATCACCCAGATTGCATCGGCACCAGATTTAGCGCGAGGCAATCCAATGACAAAATTCATAGATATATCAAACCACTTCCATTCAAGAATTTCTAACGGATGCAGAAGACCACTAGGTCTTTGGTGCTCAGCCTTTACTAGATTATAGGCATGACATTTAGCCACAAAGTCGACTACATCTTTCTTCATACCGGGCCACCAAAATGATTGCTTTAGATCCTAGTACATCTTCGAACTGCCTGGGTGAATATGATACCCATAATTATGGCCTTCAATTAATACTTCATGATGCATGGACTTAGGAATCCACAATCGATTACCTTGATAAATTACACCATTCCGCAACTGCAGATCATGACGAAGACCACCTTCAATATTTACTTTAAACTTCAAATAATCATCATCCTTGGTCTGCTAGGTAGAGACATCTCTATAAAAAGTGGGTTCCACATTGATATTTACTAAAAGCAAACTTAGTATATCGCCACTAACTGGAGCAATTTCGAGCTTACAAAATTCTTGTTATAAGTAACTGAAGGCAATTATAGATGGCAAGGTAGCGCGATGACTAAGAGCATCGGCCACCACATTGGCTTTTCTCGAATGATACTGAATACTGAGATTGTAATCACTGATGAGTTCTAACCATCTTCTTTGATGACAATTCAATTCTCTTTGAGTGAAGATGTACTTCAAGCTTTGATGATCGGTGAAAATCGAACACTGCACTCCATATAAATAGTGACACCAAATATTTAAAGCAAAGATCACAGCGGCAAGTTCAAGATCATGAACTGGATAATTTTTCTCATGGGGTTTTAATGTACAAGAGGCGTAAGCGATTACCATACCCTCTTGCATTAATACACAGCCTAGACCAATTCCAGAGGCATCGGTGTATACCTGATAGTTTAAACCTTCCTTGGGCAGAATAAGAACTGGAGCGGTGGAGAGTGCATCCTTCAATGTTTGAAATGCATCCTCGCATTCAGTACTCCATATGAACAGAACGGCTTTTTGGGTTAACTTAGTCAAAGGCGAAGTGATCTGGGAGAAGCCTTTAACAATTTTTCTGTAATATCCAGCTAATCCTAAGAAACTTTTAATATCGGTAACATACTTAGGTTGAACCCAATCCTGAATAGCACTCACTTTACTCTGATCTACACGAATACCTTGGGCATCGACTACATGTCCCAAGAACGCAATGGACTTAAGCCAAAATTCACACTTGGAGAAATTGGCATGCAGCTGATGCGCACACAGAGTTTCCAATACTAATCTCAAGTGTTCCTCATGATCTTTCAAGTTCTTAGAGTAAATGAGGATATCGTCAATAAAGACGATCACAAACTTGTCTAAGTATGGCTTTAGAACTCATTACATCAAATCCATGAAGATTGATGGCGCATTAGTGAGTCCAAAAGACATCACTAAGAATTCAAAATGGCCATAACGAGTACAAAAAGCGGTCTTTCCTACATTGTCTTCTTTTACTCGCAATTGATGATATCCAGATCTTAAGTCAATCTTGGAGAATATGATAGCTTCGGATTGCTGGTCAAATAAATCATCAATTCTAGGAAATGGGTATTTATTCTTTATAGTGACTTTATTTAGTTCACGATAATCTGTACACGTACGCATAGATCCATCCTTATTTTTCACAAATAAAACTGGTGCGCCCCAAGGAGACATACTTGGCCTAATAAAGCCCTTACTCAAGAGCTCTTGCAATTTCTCTCTTGAAGTTCCTTAGATGCCATTCTATAAGGTGCTTTGGATATAAGCTAGGTACTAGGGATTAATTCAATAGAGAACTCCACTTCTCTAGAAGGAGGTACCCTAGGTAGATCTTCTGGAATATGTCAGTGAATTCTTTAACTACTTTACAGTCAGAGAGAGGGATATTTTCTTTTGTTTCACCCATCATGGTGACTAAATAAGCATCGCAACCCTTACTAATCAACTGTTCGGCTTTAATTGTATTTATTAATGATAACTGTGTACTGGTTTTTCCTACAAACATTTCAGGCTTGCCCTGGGAATAGAGAGTGACCTTCTTCTTAAGGCAGTTTATCACGGCGTTATTGTCATTGAGCCAATTCATCCCAAGGATGATATCAAAGTTTGCTAATGGCAGGATGATTAATTTAGAGTGAAATTCCTGACCATTTATTAGTATTTGGATGTTACAAAAATTTTGAGCACTTAGTTGGGCTCCAGATGGAAGTCCAACACTCAAAAATTTGGCTAAGTTATATGAGTGTAGCTTAAGGATGTTGGCAAATCATTCAGAGATAAATGAATGGCTAGCACCGGTAACGAATAATACGTTACAAGGCTAGTTTTTGAAATAAAGTGTGCCTAATTCATATGAATTGTATTAATGACTTCCAAGAATTAAAAGTATGTAAATGTAATTGTTGAAAGAGGAGTTTAAAGATGTGTACCTGAAACCACATTATTATCCTCTGCGGCTTCGATAGGTGTTAAGGCATAGTCTCGCGCAGGACCAGCCGGACGATTGTTGGCCTGCCTCCTGAGATAGTTCTGAGAGTTAGGAGTTGGTGACTGTGCTGGAGCAACTTTAGATGCAGGTGATGGAATTATAACCAGATTTGGTTCTCTTCGGTTCAGCGGAGTTGCTCTGAACACTTGCTTCTTCTGATAGGGCTTCATTGGAACTCCATCCACTGTTTCCGTGTGGTCATAGTGGTAGAACATGTGGCCTGTGCGCCCACAATTGTAGCACTTCTGGCCAAAGTGGTAACACTTGCCATACAGATGAGGCTTAGTACAGCTTTGAATTTGTTCAGCAGTTGGTGCAGCTTCTAGTTGATAGACCTTCATAAGATTAGACCCATGTCTCTTGAAGTTTCCCTGCGATCGTGTGCACTTTTTGTTTGAGATCCCCTTCAGATTGGTGATGCTCAATCACTTTAGCCATGTCCACTAGCTTGAAGAAGCTAGTCAGGCAGAGCGGCACGATCTGATTCTTTAGTGAATCTCGGAGTCCACAGAGAAAGCGGTGGCACTTAGCTGACTCAGAATGGGTAACTTCTGGTGCGAAGTGAATCAACCTACAAAATTCCCTTTCGTATTTAGCCACCGAACGACTCCCCTGAGTCAACCTTATAATCATTTATGCAATAATGTTTTGTGCAGATATGGGGGAATGAATTCAGTTTTGAAGGCTTCAACGAACTCATCCCATGGGATGTCCTCCAATTCGTAGTTAGCAAACTTGGTGTTTCGGACCTCTTCCCACCAATATTCTGCTTCCGCATGAAACAAACATGTAGCGAGACAGACAGCTTCTGAATTCGAGATCTTCAGACTAATGAGATCCCTTTCCATGGCCTTTAGCCAGTCGACTGTTTCCATTGGTGATAGATTTCCACCAAAGTTTGGAGGTCTTAACCTCAAGAAATTGTGAAGGAGAATATCCATCGAGAAAAAAGAAGCAGGTTGTGGGGCAGGAACCGTAACAGTGGTTGGAACAGAACGATCACTCAGCATCTTCTGCATGACGATTGCCTGTTGGGCTTGGTTCTCTAACAGGGTTGCCACCATTACTCGCAGGTGAGCTACTTCATCATTAAAACTACTGGAGGCGATGGTGTTCTTGATAGGAGTAATGGTAGGTGGTGATCCAGGATTCATTCTATTTAAGTAATACAAACCATGTCTTAGAATTTTATTGAATGAAGACAGTCGATAGATATCAAAAAAAATTTCATTACTTGCTGAAATAAAGGATTACATAAGATTTAGAAAATGTCAAGAAGTGTATTCTACTAGAATCATATAAGCTAAAAGATAACAATTATCCTAACTGACACTCAGATATGCTTAATATACTCAGCCTAAAAGGCCATACAAAAGTCATCAAAAGTCACTTCCTAAAGCTTCCTCTTACGCTTCCTCTCGAGTCTCCTCATGGTGTCATACCACTAAACTCCTGCATAATCCAACATCAGATCCATCACAATGTCCACATAGAGTGACTCGAGACACACTATATGTATCAAGATTGACTCCACTCAGCTCAACCATTCCTTTGCGTATATAGGAAAGTCAAGCCCTCGGTACACTACTTGATGTAGAAGCTTGTCCAAGACTAAGGTCTCTCTTGTCGAAACTCCTTCAATCTGCCAGATACTCTCGTGTCTCCATTTGAAACTACAGTTCCAAGCTAACTTGAAGGCATGCAGATAGTAGTCCACATCAAACTCTCCAGAATCCATTTGACTCTAAGGAAAGAATTCTATTAGGTTTTTATTAGACACAAGATGACTGGATTGTTAGGATGTGAGTATTCTTCTTCTACATTTTTCATAGAGTTACTGATACTATTATGTTATGGATGCTACATATATTGATGTTTGCAATTCAGAAGAAAGGTTCATTAGGTAGAAAGGAATCATAAATCCCATTCTGACACCTTATGGTGTTCTCTGATACCAACTATGGGGTCCCCCGTACTAATAGTAAAGAGTACGGTACTCAAATTGTGGCAAATCCTCAACTTAAGTAAAGTCAGGTGAAACCCAACTTGCCTTAAGCCAAGGACTTGTCACCTGATACAACTATAAACATACATCAATACATATCAAAGTAGCGGAAGCAGGGAATAAAATGTAACATCCACAGGCATAACATAGTATATAAAAACATGGAAACAGTAGTAGTAACTCAGAACAAGTGCAGAAAGTAAAATACATCAAGAATTTAATTATTACAAACTAAATTTAAAAGAAAATATAAAGGTCTCTCAATCTCACTGAAATAAAATTACAAAATCTATCTAAACTGTAGCAGAATGATCCTCCTCCTGAACTGGCTCCTCTCCTACAACACTGCCCATGAACAAGTCCGAATCTGACTTTGTCGGTATCACAAATGCTAGGGCCCCAGCCAACAAAATAAAAATGTTATAGTTGGACAATTGTCTAAGTACATTTTAGGCTATTTTAAATGAATTGATTAATTAAAGATATCACATTTGATTAATCTAATATGCAAGCAATTATGGGGTACAATAAGCTATAAAAGGAATGAAGTAACTATAAACTATCCATTTATAGTAATCAACAAGTATGTGAAATAACATACAAAACATGAAAGTAAGCAAGGTGAAGCTAAAAGCAAAAGTAATTGCAACTACTGTAATAAGTCTGATCCTAACATAATTATGATTGCATTAAAATATGCTGAGTATAAAAGAACACAAGTACTAAATATAATAAGTGATTCTAACATTCTAAACATGCCAATATATATAGCTAATTCATAAGAGTATACATACTACATGCAGATTGATATGAAAAGGAAAGACCACTGAGATATGTGGCAAAAAGCAAAATAATCAATGCACCGTAAAGCCACTGAGACATGTGGTAAAGCAAGCAAGTACTATAAGAAAGACCACTGAAACATGTGGCACAGCAAGTAAACTGTAAACTAGACTAGAGTAGCAGTAAGCCTAAGAAGACATTGTACTGCCATACCAGATAACAGGCCATACAGGGCCTCTGAACTGAGAGTTCAACTATAACCATCCTAGACATCCAATATGCTAAACCTGAGTTAAACTCATAGAATAAGTCTATAACCATCCTAGACATCCAATATGCTAGGCCTGAGACTATTCTATAACAATACAAGAACTGAAGAGGCAGATTAAGCTAGTACATACTCTACTAACTGAAAGCACTGTAAGAAATAAAGCTCAATATCCAACGTATGCTAAGATATCAAGTCAACGTAAGCAAGAGACTTGATCTAGACTTATGTGATATATGTTATTGTTTAATTTGTCCAATCTAACTATTCTGCGAAGATACAAGTTTAGGATCTCCAATATCCAACTATCGAGTAAAATCTCAGATTTATGATCTTAAAGTTAGTATTAGAACTTAGCAAGTTCTAATTCAAAATCATATAATGACTATAAGATTTAAACAAATGAATTACAACCTATTTTTTAATATTTTTATCTCTTACCCAAATCTTGATTAAGTAAATCAAGATTTAAGGATTTTAGACTTAAACTCCACCTTGGTATTCAAATCCTAAATCCAAAGTGATGTCCTAATAAGGATCTAGGGTTTATACTTAATACCCAAGTTACAGATAAAGAATCATATAAACTGAAAGATCCAAGAGCTAAGAACTTAATGAAAAACTACTCTACTGATTATAAGATAAAATAATCAATCAAGAACTTGAGAATCTAAGATCTATATCTAATCTTTTAGGATAATTTCATTATCCTATAGATTGAATCAATCCTATACCCACATGGAAGGCTTCAAGAGATTCAGACAATAAATTATTTAAGGAATTTCAATTGGAGATAGTTTAATTCAAGTAGAAGACCTAAAGTCTAAGATCTAAGATCTAAGGTTCGATCACTTTAGACTTAAATTAGGTTTTCAACCTAGACTTTCTAAATGTGTTTCTTTTAGAATTTAAGCTCATGAACTAACGTAATTGCACTTATTAAATTGAGATTTAACATTTAAAATTATTAGATTCAATTATTAAGGCAAAGTGACCCCTTTATGATCACTCAAGATCTAAGTATTTTAATTAAGGCTAAATGGAGATTTCTTAACTTAATATGAATATTTTTTAACTTAAGAATTCAGAGAGATGCTAATAATCTAACTAAGAATAATCTACTAAATTTTCCAAGGTTTAAGGAGCACTTAAACATATTTTGGTCAAAATAACCAAAATACCCTCTTAAGGCTAAATATGGGATTTTAGGATTTAATTATCCAAATTACTTCTAATCTATTTTAATGTGTTTCATATTGGTTAATGAAGTTCTCAAACACACTTATCTTAGGTTTTGACAACCTAATTAAACTAATTAGCACTAATCACCTATTTAAGCCAATTAGGGTGATTAATAAATTTAGGGCATTCTAGGGCAATCCAACCTTACCTATAGGTTATAATATACTTAAGATAGCATTAGGAATTAACTTACCCAAAATCAGAGGCTTAATCATGACTTAGTTCATTAATCCCTAATTGGGGTGATTAAGGGATGATTAACAAAATTAGGGTTCCTAAACTACTTTTAATGGTCTACATAGGTTCCTTAGGTTTAAATGAGCAATCAGAGCCCTTAATCAATTAATTTGGTTATTAATTGAATTTATTATGATTTAATTAAAAATAGAAAAAGATTAGGGAATTATTTTAAATCCAACCATTGGATATGTGATTTTATTTTATATTTAGATTCTTTGCATTTTTCTGATTTAAATGGTATATTGGATCATACCATTTCGATCAGTATAATTAAAGTTATTCAAATAATTTATTTTGTATTTTTATTTAAATAAAAACTATAAGAATTTGATTTATTAAATAATAACCATAGAAAATGCCATCCTATAATTCATTTATTAACTGCGGCCCAAAATCAAAAGGCGCGGGTCGGGGTCGGCCTGGCCCAAGATCCATCGTCTTCTTCGCGAAGAGGTGCTCGATGTTCGAACCCTAACGTTCGCTTCCAGAGCCCAATTCTCCGTGCTCCGGCCATGCCGCGCCCCGATCTTGATGGCTACACCATCCCTGTCCCTAGACGCGTTGAATAGACCATGAAGCCCCATCTGGGAGGTGCCAGATCGTTGTAGTGCTACTCGGCCGAGGCGTCTCCTAAGGCACACCTGTGAGGAGTGAATTATCCTCATAGAAGCTATGCCATGGGACCGCGTCTATCCCTACACGTTCAGGGACCTAAGGAGAAGTGATAGGATGAGTCGAGAGGTTTTGGGATGATCTAGATCAATGGGGTGCTACTCGTGGTCTAGGATGGACTGGAGCTCTCAACGGGTCGATCGGTTCCCAGTCAAATTGATCGATCCTATCGAGCCTAGCCTTCGATACTAGTCAACAATTATTGACGGGAGGTTCCAGCACTAGTTAGATGTCTAATTGCTCTAGGGAACACCGCATTTGGTGAACCAAAGGTTCGACTGCAGTGCACACTCAGACAGCAAATTCGCCGTCTGGTCCACTGCCAGGCCTCACCCGAAGACTCGAACATCCACTAAGGAGCTAGGGAGAGGTCCTTACGCAGCATTCAAGGCTTGATTAAGTGCAAGTCGAGCTGAATCCAGCTTGTTAGAAGGATTAGATGGAGGCTGTACCTTGGGATGGATGAGGTGACGGAAACAATGCAGGTAGCTCCGGTTACTTTGAATGGTCGCAGAAGCTCTAGCAAGGGGGTCTGAACGCCATACCTCGCCCTCTATCAGCAGACGCAGTAGGTCCAGTAGTCGGGTCGCCAAAAGCTCCAAAGCACGCACTAGGGGAAATTGAGGGGATCTCTGTGAGCAAAGGAGCTCATTGAGGGATCGATGGGGGTATTTATAGAGCTGGATAGGATCTAGGGTGGTTACCGAGTTCGGGAGCCAGGGTTTAGGCTCGGCCCCGAGGCCTCAATCGCCATATCTCATTTGGGATTTGGCTCGGTCATCCCAACCCGCCCTAAGGTTCGATCAGTAAGGGAAGGTCTTTAACGGCCCAAGGAGGGAGTGACAGACAAGGCGACGTGGCATATACGGGCAAAAATCTTTTCTGTCGGGCCGGGATCTCTCGGGGACGAAGGTCTACAGTGGCTGGGGTTGTCTCCACCATCTGATCCACGAAGCCGTTGGTGATAGACGGTCTAATGCGGCTCCTGATTAACGGAACTGTGGAGGAGATCTCGTGCGTCGAATGAAAGATGCTGATCGAGCGGCAGAGATCTAATCCCGGTGTGAGGTAGTGCAAGCCATTGGATTAAATTCGCTGAGATGCGTGCTCGTGCATCGGGTGGCTTAACTCTGTGCACCACTGTCGGGACCCTGCAGCGGATCTGCCGCGGCCCAACAGCAAATCCCGGCTTATTTTAATTAAATAATTTAATTTAAAATATAATAAAATCAATTAATTAATATATAATTAATCCTAAGTATTCTAAATTCAATTTAGGACTAAACGAGCTCTAAAAATTCCTAAAAATTTACCCTTAGCTAATTAGGGTATGAGAAATTTAAAAATCAAATCAAATTTTAATTTGGAGATCAATTTAATTTAGGTATTTTCTAGGGCTCAAAAATAGCCAAGAATACTAAAATTTCCAATTAAGCTTCGATTATTTTCAAACTTCTAGGGTTAGGTTTAAATGACCCATTGAGTCCAATAGAATCAAAATCAAAGCTTGGTTTGGCTTAACTAATCCAGGTTTAGCTAGGGTAACAATGAGGGTTGTTACAAAACAACATCCTATATCATTGCCACACATCCCCTTATGGAGGGTATCATGGGATAGATCGCACAACGGTAAAAGTGTTGCAATCTGGGTTTTACTGGCCAAAATTATTTAAGGATGCTGCTGAATTTGTAAAAAGCTATGATAAATGTCAAAGAATAGGGAATTTAGGTAAGAGAGATGAGTTACCTCTGAATGGAATTTTTGAAGTAGAGCTATTTGACGTTTGGGGCATTGACTTTTTGGGATGATTCCATGCTTCTAAGTCAAATAGTTATATATTAGTGGGGGTTGAGTACATTTCTAAATGGGTAGAAGCTGTGGCATGTGCGAATAATGACACAAAAATTGTAATTAAATTTCTGAAAGATTGTGTCCTAGCTAAGTTTGGTATACCCCGTGTCTTAATAAGTGATGGAGGAAAAAACTTTTGCAATAGACAACTAGAAACCCTTCTGAAAGGGTATGATGTAAAGCATAAGGTAGGCACGGCTTACCACCGTCAAACCAGCGGTCAAGTAGAAGTATTTAATCACGAATTAAAGCAAATTCTTGAGAAAATAGTTAGCAAAAACAGAAGGGACTGGTCCATGAAATTGAATGATGCACTTTGGGCTTATATGACAACTTTCAAAACTTCTTTATACACTGAGTACTACTCTAGATTAAGGTGACTTTAGATTTCCAACTTCTACTACCCTCCTAAATTAAGCTGCAAACTCTAGTTACAATCTAGCTCCAATCTTAAATGTTTTATGCTTAGGTTTTCATTATGGCAGGGGTAATTACCTTAGTAAATTTAAACCTTAGCTAAGCTTTTGGTTAGTCCCACAGGCCCAACTTACCTCTCTATTGTGCAGGAGGTTTATGCCAACGCTATCAACGCGGTTGGACATAAAATTTTTGTGAGGGGAAGGGGTGTGGAGTTTGGGAGTAGGGAAATTAAAAGATTTTATTTGTTAAGAGAGGTAGATGACTGCTCCTACCTCCAACTTATAGGCTCCCAATATGACCCAGTAGCAATTGTGAGCGAGATCATCCACACTGATGCGGGATGGAGAGGAAACCTGGCAAACATTCATTGAGCACTCCTAACGGAGTTGTGCAATGCTTGGCATGCATTCGTATTCAGCTTTGTCATGCCCTCCAGGCATCTTAGGGAGATGACCCGGTCATGGGCGCTTCTCTTTTGTGCTTTACAACGAGATGGAGATATTCACATCTCCAGCATTATAAGGGAGCATGTGGGGGCCTTCCATACCGGGTTAATAATAGAGGATCAACCCCGCTTGAGGCTCCCTGTTGAGGAATATGATTGAGCAGTTTAAGTAGTACATCAAATAATTAGAAATAAAATCATCTATTCATTTAAAATAAGATTTACATCACACAGTTTAATTTATTACAATAGCATAATGTAAAAGAAAAAGAAAATAAGAGAGGTATGCTAAGCTGATCCTCCTCACTTCTCAACTACCTCGACCTCCACTAACTTCTGACCTGACACATAAAAGTGCGGGCGTTGGAATGCCGGTTAGTCCCGTAGGCTAAGTACAAGATATCAACATATATTTATAAAAGCATTAGTGGTAAGCAATAAAGAGATAAATACAGAAAAATATGCGAAAGGTTTATTCTGTAAAGCAAATTGTTAGGTTCATAAGAAAATTCATAGAAAAGTGCTGAATTTTATCAAAAAAAGTCACAGAATTCAGTATAATATGATATATCTTGCATCAGTGAGCGTAATCGTAAGTAATTAATCCTGTTGGTCAAACACAGAACCATGGGGTCAGACAGAATGTAGGTTCATATCATAACAGAATACCGTACTATGCCCCCCCCGTAGGCTACAACATGCTCCATTATCTCCCCTCTTGGCTAGCCCTGCCATAATTCCCACCCAAACCACCGTTTCGAGAACCCAAAATAATGCATGCATTCTCAAGACATTTTATTTAGTATTTATAGTGACAGTAATTGATAAGTTAAAAAGGAAAGGAAAACAGAATTTAAGGCTCAAAGCGGTGCTAAAGCATTTAAAAGAAATAAATGTAAGAAAATATCTGGTACCTTTCTTGTGCGATCCTCAAGCTACCTACATGATTTAGTATTTAGTTTAGTCATTGATTAGTTGATTAATCCTCCTAATGAGGCTACTTGGCTTAGATTTAAGTTTTGGCATGCTTTACAAGACACAAAAAGAGGTGTGCAAGTTTTATTTCTTTAATATTATTTATTTAAGTTATCCGGGTGATTACGATCACAATAGTGATAGTTTTGCCAAAATCTGAAAATGACATGCTTTACAAGGCAAATAACTTTTTAAAATCCTAATATCAAATATAAGATCTGATTACATTTTTAGAATCCTTGAACTTTTTAGATCATTTTGATATATAATTTCATTATATTTAGACTCTTATTTTAAAACATATGAATTTTTGAAGTTTTGAGAATTTTCTGAATCTCTTAATATTTCTGGGTTGACGGAATATTTTGTTACCGTTGGCGGCAACAGTACTGTAGCTCATGGAAAGGAATATTCTAGGAATATTCCTTTTCCATTAACGGTGGACGGCGGGTGCCACGTAGCTGCAGACGCATAGAAATTTGTCACGTGGCTGCCACATGTAAAAAAGGAGGGCTGTTGGTTGCCATGTGTCTGCCACGCGCCACTGTGGACCTCCATGGCTGCCACGTGGCAGTCATCTTCTTCTTCTCCGGTGATGAACAATAACTCCGGCAAACTACTCTTCATCACCGACGATTTTTCGGCAATTTCTTCATCTTTTCGGGAAATTTTTCATTCGATTCTACTATGCTCCTCGTGAAATAGCATTTCAAAAAATAAAATCAAAGAAAAGAGGAGCGGTTGAGGCGGTACCCTCGGGCATAGATTCCGGCGAGCTCCGGCAATCTTTAGACGATCTGAAGGTGCCCTTCGCTCGACCTTTAAATAGGCAAGGGCGCCCCCCTCGTAGGCTCCGTCACCGCTACCAAATCCCGTCATGACACGTGGTAGTCACTTATGCGTCGACGCTGCGATGCTGCCACGTGTCGCCACGCAGATCAGACGTGCAGCGATACTGCCACGTGGCACCCACTGGTTTGCGGTGCAATCAGAGGCTGACACGTGGCACCCCGAGTTTCACGAAGCTACCATGTGGCATCCGCGGTTGTGCGACGCAACAGGGCACAGCCACGTGGCACCCGGTGATGCGGCACAACGAGGTGCTGCCACGTGGCAACCGAAGATTCACGCTCCGCCATGTGGCGCCCAAACCTCTGCGCGCTGCCATGTGCTACCACATTGCTTGATTTCTGAAATTTTGCCATGTGGCACACGGTGTTCCATGTTTTGCCACGTAGCAAAATCCTATTGGTCCTGCGCGATTTGACGATGCTGATTGGCCGGATCTGGTGTCAGCTATTCGGACCCAAACAACGAATTTTTGCCGTTTTTTAATTAATTAATTTTAATTTCAGAAAAATACAAAATTAATTAAAAACTTTAGGAAAAATTTAATTCCAAACGTATTATGCGCAAATGATAATTAGCTAAGATTTAATTTCCCAAGGTAATTACCTAAGATTTACTTAATTAGCAATTTATCAAAAATTTAAATTTTCTCCTAATCAAGATAATTAGCAAGAATTAACCATAATAAGACTTGTTTGATTTGCAAATGATCAATTCTTAATAGATGGTGTGATTTTACCTCTCAATCAATAAGCTTGATTAAGTTATGATTTAAAAGAATTGCATACTAGATTTTTGGCATCTAAACCATGTGATTGAACAAGAACCTTACATGTCTTAAATATTAGTTTATCACTTAAATTGAATGATTGTTGCTTTAGATCGTTAAAATTTAAAAATTGCTTTGAATTCAGTAAATGCTAGACCCTTAAGTAGGCTAATTCTTGAGGTAAAAAAGGCTTAATTGTCTTATTTTGAGGTAGGAGCTTAGACATACCTTAACAACCTTAGATGATGATCCTAAAACATTGTGGTAGAATAACCCAAAGATTTTAGATTGAGATTACCCCTTACGGTAGTATTCTGAGTTGAGTGGAATTCATGCCACATCATTGGAGCCTTTTTGTAAGACTCACCGCAATGGAATGAGGATTCATTAGTTTGTTGTTCCTTGATTCTTAAATAGTATTATTAGAATGAACACCAGCAGTGTTGTCATATGGAGATGATAGTGCATGTCCATAGAGCTAAATTATTCAGCATAAAATTGGAATTGGTTGGTTGACCCTGGATAGAACTTTAGAGTCTCAGTCTTATCGTAAGTAACTGAATAAGTGCAATTCAGTTTAAGATAAACATCCCAAGTTCAAAGTGTGTTATAAGTAGAGAATGGAATAATTCAGTTTGAGAGAATAAACTGTAGGAGGATTTTATCTCTTATCTTTCTGCGCATCAGTAAGTGTAGCAAAACAAACTAAGTGTGTCAAATTACCTTTCTTAGGACACTTTAAGTTATGTTTATAATCTGGAGATTTAACAACTTAGTTTGAGAGAATAAATCGTAAGAAGATTCTATCCCTTATCTTTGTACATATCAATAAGTGCAGTTAAATAAACTAAGTATTAAAATTACCTTTCCTAGAATATGCTAAATCATGTGTAGCAACCTCTCCATGCGATGATTTAAGGTGTAATTATAATGAGAATCATGAAATTCAGTAATATTAGACTTGGAGTCAAAATTCATTTATATGAATTCTACATAATGGAGAAATGGGTTTATTAGTTAGTTTTTGATCAATTTCTAGTTTTAATGAATTAAAAGCATATAGCTATTAAAGCATTGGCATATCATAAACGCTTATCAGCATTAGCAGAGCAATGTGCTCACTTAGGATCTATTGGAAAAGCGATGTACTGACCTAGAATCTATTAGCGGAGCGTTCGCTCACCTAGGATTCTGTGGGATGTCATGTGACATCGAGTCAGGCATACTTGTAGCATACAATTTTGTGGCATATTTATATGCATATACATAATTTTATTTTAGTATTTATTTAGTTTCAATTTCTTTATTGCTTTCCCTATTTTCTACACTCAGTTTTCAATTACCATTTTACTTTACTTTCATTTTTATGCTATTTTAAACTTTTCATCTATTTTAGTGCTTTTCTACAGTATTTATTAAATTACTTAAATGTTAAACATTAGATTATTATAATTGTTTAGAGTAGCTTTAGATATGTTAGACTTATAGTCTAATACGTGGTATTTTTGAGATCCAATAATTTGCTAGTCAAGATCAATCTGTGGAGCAACCTCAAGAGGCATCACAAAAAACCCAAGAGGACTTCATGGAGAATTAGTGGACTCAATATTAGCATTTACTTTTCTGCTTTAGTTTTATTCTTTGTTCGAGTGAGAGACACTTTTACTATTATTTTATTTAAGCAATTAGTCTGTAATAATTAAATTCTAGATGCATTTTCTTTATTTTTTGAGATGAATAATTTACTTAGCTTCTGTGATGAATGATCTAGATAAATGCTTTTAACTTTTGCACTATGTACTTACTACTATTTATACTTAGTATTGTGTTGTGATAAGTATATTTGAAATGCTAACACTCATGTATATTGGATTCTTATTATAACCCACTCATAATCCAATATACATAAGTATTCTATCTAATACTTAAGATAAGGACTTTACACTTATCTTAAGAATTAGTTCTCAACCCTCATTTTGGGTTGAGATTTAGCAATTCAATCAGCATATATTTGGGAAGGTTCAACAATCCTTCCTGAGTAATGCACCATCCTACCACTAATTGTTCTTAAATTGCCTCAGTTGCGCATGACGATGGGATGGGGCGTTACACTAGCATCATATATCAAATATAAATCATTGTAAACGTTGCATGAATATCATTGCATTATAAGTAAGGAAATATAAATATTTGCCAATTGAAATTAGTTTTGCCTTGCATGTTAGACATGAATATATCATGAAATAAATCTTATCAAAAGCATTATGTGACATAAAGTCAAGTATGAAGACCCATGAGCCAAAATGGGTAACCCATAGACATAGCCTTTAGGAAGCTTTCTCACTACCCTTCGGTAGCTTATTAGCTTTTTTGAAATGATGGCCTGTCTTTTCTTTAAATTTTCCCACTTTCTTAAAGGGCTAAATCCCTCCATATAACTCCTAGGGGCTGCCAGCAGGCCTAATTTGCACAAATATTCAGTGTTGTTTTTCTCTCTTCAAAGATAAACACCATAAATAATCATATAATTTATCTTTTTATCACATGTCTTATGATAATATTTTTTAATTCATTAAGCGATAAGCGTATCAAAAGCATGATTCAACTGGAATTAGACTCAAAAATAGATACAATTAAGTAATACTTGCAGATATATCTATGTACTTGACTGATTTGATAAAACACAAATATTTTCACTTAATTTGATCTACCAAATATCAATTTAAACTTTCTTATTTTAGTTCTTTAGAAAGTGAAAAATACATTGATTTAATATGCATGATTTTCATTACTTTATAAGAGAATGTTTTGCCATTCGAGACCCAAATTCAAAAGATCCGAACATCAAAAATGATGAATCTATATTTTTACTACATATTTTTACTAAGCAAAAATAGTATATTCTAGTGTTATTTCACTTGATTCGATCTGCAAAATTGTTATTTTAGTATATTTTTGTGTTATTTCAATTCTGGAGGTGGCATATTACAAAAATTGCAAAGATTTGGAAAATTGGGTACAGGAGCACGCTACGGCGTGCTCGACCTGAGAGTCAGGTGCTACGGTACTTTACAGGGCTCTTCGACACGAGAGGTGGGCGCTATGGCGCCTCTCGACCTGAGAGCCAGGTGCTACAACGCATTACGACGCCCATGACCCGAGAGCTGGGCGCTACAATGCCCATGATCCGATAGTCAGGCGCTACCGCGCCCTCGACCCAAGAGTCAGGTGTTATGGTGCGCTACGGTGTGCGACGATGTCATGTGGGTTAACTTTTTCGGACGTAAAACGTAAGTCTCTCTTAGGTATCCAAATTATTTCAATTTAAAGCACCTCATGGGTCATGCCATATACCGATTGAAAGGTCTCAGAAAGACCTTTCAATTGGTACCTAAATCGATGTATTTGGACCACTATAATGCTACTAAAATTGAAGTCTTAGCTTTGGGTATCAGAATAGAAAAATATAAGCTATGATTTTACAGAATAATATTGTTCATCTTCATCAAAACTGAGCTCAGATTGAGCTTATTTGAGTTTGATTGAGCACTTAGGGATTCAAGGTGAAGATTAATAATCTTACTAACTTGTAATAATTTTTATGATTAAATCCATGAGAAAGGAAATACCTTAGTTCATATAATGGTGATTTTTCCTTTGTTTGGAATGAATTTTTAGTAGATCTCTCATTCTCTCAAAATTTCTAAGTGCAGATTGAGAGATCAGGATGGGTGCTGATAAAGAATGAAGTATGGGTTGTATTAGAGGATTAACAACAAGTAGAAAGAGAAGATGCAAATGGGAAGGATGGACTGAACTTGAGAGGATAAGTTGTGGTTGGAAAGAGGAGAGGTGCAAGTGGAGAAACTAAGCTTGGTAGGGAATAAACTAGAAGAGTTTGTCATCTATCGCTAGTTAGGAGGATGGGTTGAACTTGAGAGGATAAGCTGTGGTTGGAAAGAGGAGAGGTGCAAGTGGAGAAACTAAGCTGGGTAGGGAATAAACTAGAGAGCTTTGTCATCTATTACTAATGGGGAGAATGGGCTTAACTATGGGATAAACTGCATATTTTATAGTTTGTCAGTGGGGGGGAGATGGGTTTGATTAGAGGAGGTGGAAAAGCTAAAGCAAAATCTCTATTTTTTGCAAGTAGGGAAGCTAGGCTTGATAATAGGGTAAGCTATAGAGGTTCATCATTTGCTGCAAATGGGTAGGATAAGTAAGACTTAAGAGGATAGGTTGCAAGTGGGAAAGAGGTGGCAGACTCCACTTGCTAATTTGAATAACTAATTTGATAATTAAGTTTAGGCTATTAAATGAGCTCCGAAATATTCTAAAATTTTGATTTTTTGGGGGAGATGAACACAATGGTGAACTTTAATTTTGGGAGTGAGGAACTCAATGCTGAACTTTAATTTTTTTATTTGGATATCAAATTAATTATCTTATTTTTTCTAATTAAGCAACTTCATAAAATTAACCTGAAAAGTTTGTAACTAGAAAAGTTTTAAGAATTTTATCAAAAATTCTCTAAGAGTATGCTTAAAAGTTTTAAAATTTTTATGTGCCAAATCATCACGTGATTTGATTAAATAAAATTAGGATAAAAAAACTTAAAGCTTGGTATTTTGCATTAGGTATAAGACCAAGGATATTCATTTAAAGTTCAACATTTCTAATAAAGACACTTGTGCGCATTGTGTCATGCATCCCAAATTGCATGAACATCTCTTTTTCAAATGCACATTCTCTTTAGTAGTTCTTAAGGTTTTAATTCCAATCGACAATTTATTAACCTTTAATGGCAGACTTGCCAACATTTTCAGCAACTGAAGACATTTTACAGCAGTTGGTCCGAATGGGCCTTCCTAGTCACAGTTGGTTCAAATGATGCTTGGTGTATGTCATGATCTGTTCAAAATGCAAACTGTGACGAATATTTTTCGTAATCGATGAAAAATAAAGTTAGATTTTCGAAACTGACAAAAAATTAATGTGAGATTTCGAAACTGATGAAAAATTAAGATGAGATTTTGAAACCGATAAAAAATTAAGGGTGACATTTCAAAACCGATGCCAAGTTAATATGACATAATGATTTTTTTTCATAACCGACAAAAGTTATGATGTATAATTATAAGAAAATTAGTAACCGACCATAATTATGGTTCAATTATGCATAATTATCATTTTTGCAACTGATGGAGGGTGAAGCCATTATAAATAGAATGGCTATGATCATCCCTGTGGCGCCCACCACCCTTAATCCGCCAGAGGATTAGGTTAAGGGTGGGGTGTCACTCTGGCTAACCCCTCACTTATCATTAGATTAGGATAAACTCCACAATCTACCTGATTAGGGAAGGATTAATATAGAATCAAACTAACAGTCACTGTATAAGTAAACAAACAGAGTGCGAAAACGATTTAAGGAAATGTAAATCATCCAAGTATCACAGTACAAATAGAAAAAAATAGAACTCAGAACATAAGCATATAATCCAAATACATAGTCAATGGTACCTGTATTATTACATCATTTAAAAAGTTTAAATAAATATAGAATGAAAACCACTAATTCTCACTCAAAATATAAAGGAACTAGACGGCAGCTTCTTCCACAGGTTCCTCCTCTGGGTAAGGCTCCACACCTAACTCCTGCTCGTCTAACTGAAAGGAGTCTGCCATTGTCGGTTTCACAATGTAGGACCCCAGTCAAAGAAAAGAAAAATCTAGTTAGACAATTATCTAAGTACATTTTAAGCTGATGAATTATTGTAAGTGTTAAGTAATATCACCATTTGACAACATCTAAGCAACATGTATATATATATATATATGAAAAGGAGCGGCAAGCAATATAAAAGAAACAGGGATGCTATAAATCATCATTTATAACTTAAACAAAGAAAAAGGGAAGAGGCTGAGACATGCATCGCATACAAACTAAACAAGGAAGGGCATATAAATATACATAACTAAAAAAATGCAGTAAAAAAAATTCTACACCCTAAATATACTGGTGATCAACAAAAAAATATGCCAATTAAAATAAATAACTCAACAGTACTACATATAAATAACAGCAAGATTCTAACATCCTATATATATATATATAAAAGTAGTACAAGGAAATAGCTGATGGAATAAGAATACTAAAAAGTAAGCAACAACAACTGCATATAAAGCCACACGTGCATCGACTGCCATACAGAAAAGAGCTACTCAAGCCCATCGAATACCAAAGAAGCTTAGCACCATCACGACTAAGACATAAAACTGTCTACTCCTAGCGACATAAGGAGGCTAGGCATATAAGCACACAAAGCAAGCGAAGGGTCTTAGCACCAGTACGGTTAAGGCCCAACTGTATGCCCCTAGCGACATAAGGAGGCTAGTAAACTAAGCATACAAGGCAACCTTAACGCCAGTATGGCTAAGGCACCAATGTGTACCCCTAGTGACATAAGGAGGCTAATAAACTAGGCACACAATAAAAGCGGATCCTTCCCCTAGCGACATAAGGAGGCTAGGCGATAAGGATATAACTGAGAGGCAGTTCATAAAATCATTATCTTTTCATAAATCACTTTAATATTTTCACAAAGGATCTAAGGAGTCTCCATATTATCCTAACAGTTTATTTATGCATCAAAAATCTTGTATGATATGCTCAAGGAAATATGGCACAAAAATCAAGGAATGCGTAAGTAATAATCATCAAAGTAAGCAAGGGACTCTAATAAACATGGTGATATCATTTGTTTTCTACTTAACCATATAACTATTCCAAGTTACACAAGTTCAGTATCACCGTTTTCCTACTATCGAGTGTAACTTAGAAACTCGTCCTTATAAGTTAAAAAGGATTAGAACTGATCAGGTTCTAATCTATTTCAATCAGATAGATGACTACGAGTTAAATAAATGAATCATACGTCCTAGTTTTGTAAATTTAGACGTTCTAACTAAGATCTGATCAAGATATTCTAAACCTATATATTATGGATTAAATACTACGAGAATTAAGTTTAATCACATAATACAAAGGATTAGACTTAAGTTTTAGGATTTATTCTATAAGTGATCTACTAGTTAGGATAAATCCTATTAAGTAATCAAACTTAATAGGATGAATCTAATACCTTAAATCTAAAGTTAAAAGATAAAATAATCAGAATGAGTTGTAAAATAAAAGAAAGTCTAGAAACTAATAAAACCAAGGTTTCACCCATTGGGTAACCCAATTTACCCAATGAATGAACTCTAACCTATGACCTATTCCTATTCTCAGGAAAGGTCCTTAAGGTGTAGTGCTTAAGACTTAACGGAGATTATTGGAATCTAATTTAAGGGTTGATTTTACTCACTTGATTGATATTAAGGAGATTTTAATATTTGATTAGGGTTCTGGAATGTAATATAAAGGGTTGATGTACTTAATTCAAACTTAGGGCAAAATGGCTATTTTGCCCCTATTTTAAGGGTCAAAATTGATTTCTCTTAGTTCCAATTGATTCATTACTGTCTAACTTGAAAATAGACAGTAAGTACGCCTAAATCGGGCGAGAAACGGTCAAGTTATGACTAAAATAAGACTAGGGGTAATTTGGTCATTTACATAAATTTCCAGGGTTTAGATCCTAAATATTATTTTGTTATAATGATGACATTGAAATTTTAGGCTAGTTAGCATCTTGAATTTTCCAATTCGGAGTTGATTTGACTAAGTTATGGCCGTTTGAAGTCTAGGGGCATTTTGGTCATTTTTCACTAAAGTCAACCCTAAATTCTAGGGTTGACTTTTTATTCTGATGTCCGGATAAGAAAATTAATACTATTACGGTGATGGGGCTGCTCTCCTGAGCATTTTAAGACCCATATTGACTATGTTTCGATAACCGGGTAAAAAGTTATGAGGCTCTAAAGAGGCCATAAAATGCTACCTCGTTATACGTACCCCAAAATAAATTTTTACACTATGTTATTTGAATCCTTACATTTTTCTGAGTATTTTAAGACCTATATTGGATATGTTTGGATCATCCTATAAAAAGTTATTAAACTTTTAAGATTTACTATTCAAAAATACAATTTAGATTATTTTACTATTCATTTATTCAAATTGTATTATTTTAATATTCATTCCTAAAGTTTTTATATAAAATTTATGAAATCATTAATCTTTAATTAATCTGTGATTAATTAGGCTTAATTATTAATTAACATTAATTAATCTATTATTTAATTAATATTTTACTGTAGCAAAGTAATTAGTACTAATCATTATTTAATTAGTCTTAATTACCTGTTAATACTTAATTATAAATAATTAATTAGGTTTTACTATTCAATAATAATTAATTAACCTAATTACTCTTTAGGGTTTAATTAACCTTTAATTAACTAAATTAACCTCTAATTATTCTTAATTAATTAAGATTACTCTTCAAAATTAATTAGTACTAATCCTAATTTAATTAACCACTAATAATAATTAATTAATGCTAAGTAGTAATTAACTAACAGTAATTAAATTTTAATTAATTAACAGACAGTGGACCCACCTAACACGTGGCACTGCCAGGGGCTGCCACATGGCACTGTGGGCCCCACAGGGGCTGAGTCAGCTCGGGTGACTGGGCAGTGGACCCCACCTAACACGTGGCACTGCCAGAGGCTGCCACGTGGCACTGTGGCCCCACGGGGAGCCGGACCGCCGCGGTTTGACCGGGCCGTGGGTCCCACTTGCCACGTGGCGGGCCCAGAGGCGGCCACGTGGCGCTGTGGGCCCCACTGGGGAGCCAAACCGCCGCGCGGGCTCGGGCTATGGGCCCCACTTGCCACATGGCGGGCCGGCTGGCGGCCACGTGGCACTGTGGGCCCCACGGCCGAAGCCGAAGCGTCGCGGCTTCGGCCGGTGGGCCCCACGGGACACGTGGCTTGCCGAGAAGGCGCCACGTGGCTTGGTGGGCCCCACTCGGCTGACGCGGACCCGGCTCGGGCGGGCCGGGCTCGGGTCGACCCGGCCCGACCCGGACTTCGTCTTCCTCGCGGAGACGGCTCGAGGGCGCCGGGCTAGGGCACGGCCTTTGCCGGCCTTCCCGGTGCCGGACCACCTCGGTCCGCACGGCCGCCGGTAGCTCTCGATGAGGGCTACACGCCGGTGGGCGGACCTTCGCCGGAGGTGGCCGGGATCGTCGGCAAAAAGCAACCCTAAATTCTAGGGTTTCGATCGACCGAACCCAAATTTTTCTAAATCTAGATCTGGGTGGATCGGACCTGATCGAGCACGATCAGGTCCGATGGATCGACAATCAAACCTAAGATCTACAATAATCAAGAAGAAAATTTTTGAAATCGACGGAGGAGGAGGGAGATCGGGGTACCTTGCGTTCGACGGCTGCGGGGGGCTCGGACGGTTTCGGGCGGTTTTGGGGCTCGGGTTTCGCAAACCTGGAGCCCCGAGCTCGCTTGAGGTATTATAGGACCTCAGGCGACCTCGCCGAGGTCGGGGGGAGGCCGCGGTTGGCCGAGCGGGCAGCGGGCGCGCCGCGTGTCGAGGGGGCTGAGCGCGCGAGGACGATGGCTCCGGACTGTCGGATCCTGCGCGATCGCGGACGGTCCGGATCGGCCCAGACCGCACGCCACGGATCGCGGCCGAGAGCCGTGGGATCCGCGCGATCGGACGGTCCGGATGGATCCGTCCGATCGGACGGCGCCGTTAGCGCCGTCAAAATTAAATTATTAATTTAATATTTATTTTTTTTTTTTTGAAAAAAATATCCAGAAAATTTTGAACATATTTTTCCTAGCTAATTTGGGGTCAAGGAATTCAATGGCGCAGTCAGATTTTCGATCCGACGAGTATTTTGATACCTCGATTTCCCAGATATTTTTATTATTAAAATATTCATCGAAATTTCGACGACTTCCGATTGACACGAAAACTT
The DNA here is from genome assembly GCA_016760335.1 of Gastrodia elata. Lineage (NCBI taxonomy): Eukaryota > Viridiplantae > Streptophyta > Magnoliopsida > Asparagales > Orchidaceae > Gastrodia > Gastrodia elata. The sequence goes on along the minus strand of CM028670.1, from coordinate 10,872,894 downwards.
CACCCCAAACTAATTTGGGGTCAAGGAACGCAATGGCGGTGTCCGTTTTTCGATCGAAGGTCAATTTAAATAGGTCAATTTCTAGGGTTTCTGGATTTCTAGAAATCAGGATTCGATCCGTTTGACTCCTGATTTGGACTAGGTCTCAAAGGTTGACTCCACTTGACCTAATTAGCGCTTATAATTATGTTTAAGACCTAGGGTTAGTCTTAATCAACTATAGTAACAACTTAGGTTGTTACAGACTCTCCCACTTAAGAATGATGTCGTCCTCGACATCACTCAAGTGGGACTAAGCATGACTCGAATTGAGATTTAATGGTTCAGAATTCTAAGGAATAGAAATACCTGGGTTTTCGAAGAGTTTGGGATGCTTGGATCGTATATCGAATTCCTTTTCCCAGGTGGCCTCGTTGCAGGAATGATTCTTCCATTGGACCTTAATCATATCGATTACACGATTCCTGAGTTGCTTGCGATCACGGGCCAGGATTCTAATCGGTTCCTCTGCAAATGATAGGTCTGGTTGGATTTGAATCTCTGGAAGTTGCACAAGATGAGACGGGTCCCGAAGACACTTACTTAGGGATGATACATGAAAAATATTATGCACTGCTGCGAAATTCTTTGGCAAGTCTAATCGATAAGCAGCTGACCCAATCTTCCGGAAGACTTTGAATGGCCCAACATATCTTGGGCTAAGCTTACCGGCAACCCCGAAGCGATGGACTCCTTTCATAGGGCTGACCTTTAGGTAAACGATGCCTCCTTCTTGAAATTCTAAGGGTCGATGATGGAGATTATGATATTTACTTTGCCTTTCCTGAGCTGCCCTGATACGCTGCTGAATGAGTCTAATCTTTTTGTTCGTTTCCTCGACCAATTATGAGCCAAACAACTGAACGTCTCTGGTTTCGGACCAAGACATGGGTGTTGAGCACTTTCTGCCGTAAAGTGCCTCGTAGGGAGCCATCTTGATACTGGCCTGGTAGCTATTGTTGTATGCGAATTCCACCAAGGGAAGGTGGTCTTCCCAGGATCCAATAAAATCTAATATACAGAGACAGAGTAGGTCTTCCAGTACTTGATCCACTCTCTCAGTCTGGCCATCTGTCTGAGGATGGAAAGCTGATCTCATGGCCAGTGTGGTGCCTAAGTCTTGATGAACAGCCTGCCAGAATTTCGATGTAAATCGACTGTCTCTATCGGATACAATAGTTTTCGGGATACCATGAAGTCGAATTATTTCTTTGACGTATAACTTGGCAAGCCTTTCAATTGAATTAGTTTGTCGGATTGGAAGGAAGTGCGCAGACTTAGTCAGTCGATCAACAATGGCCCAAATAGTGCTTGCCCCAGACCTCGCACGAGGCAGACCCATGACGAAGTCCATTGATATAGCAGACCACTTCCATTCTGGGATTTCTAGCGGATGAAGGAGGCCTCCTGGCCTTTGATGCTCTGCCTTTACTAGGCAACACTCGTGGTACTTTGCCACAAAGTCTGCTATGCTTCTTTTCATCCCTGGCCACCAGAATGACAATTTTAGATCTTGATACAACTTCGTGCTTCCTGGGTGCACTTGATACCCTGAATTATGACCTTCATGATCTAACCTTACTGATTAGGGAGAACTAACTAATTTAAGTGATAACTATCATTTATGTGAGGATGGCAATAAGAAGAGGCCAGTTGACTTTCAACTGGGTTGAATGTGACTTCCCGGGACTATGGATTAAATACTCAGTTGTAAAATATGACTCAATGTTATGGGTAAGACTATCGCTTAGCAAGTGATATCATATACTAAGCATAGGATAATTATAAGGGTCAAGGATCCTTACGGTTCTATACTTAAATGACGTGCGTCGCTTTTTAGGTGAAGTCATATAAGACTTACTCAGAGTTAAGGAAATGCTAGGATACTATTAGAATCCAAAGGTTTGGTATCAAAGACTGGCACTTTTTAACTACTCACTTCAATGGAGTAATGGGTTAAAGACCTATGAAAATACTAAATTGGCATTTTGAGTCACAACTATGACTTGCCAAATCAATAAATTCCATCATTTAGTTTAATCTAATGAGTGAGATGTCATTTACCTAGCTGGGTAAGTTGCTACTCAACAGAGGAATGAGTCACGAAAGCATGACTTAGGTCTTAATGTTTGACTACCTAAGCTAGGAATGAGTAATGGTCCAATGTGACACCCTAGTATAGTATAAGTAAGATTTGAGGATGACTAAGAATAAGGATTAATAATGAAGTGACTATAAAACTTAAATGATTAAACTAATTAGGCGATCGAATAGGTGTACCTGAAATGACAGCGTTACCTTTGGTCATTCCTAAATGGGTACAGGCTCCTGCAAGCCTATCGCTGCATCTCAGTTTTTTTTTTTTGGAGGCCTAGCCAAAACGGGTCGGGATGTGTTGGCTAGTTTCCTCTTTCTCATTGGGTATTATGTCGAGTTTCTACCTCGAGTTATAGAATTAGTGAAGTAGGAGTCACACATGCTAGTAGTGACTTGATACAAGGGATAGTCTCTCAATCTCGTGCTTTCACTTTAGCCTATGTCCTAATATTTTAACTAGTTTTAAACTCTTTAGAGAGATATGGTTAACCTTAATGATTCTAGAAGTAGATTTTTGCAGTTATTATTCCTAAGGAGACAATATTTAGAAAGTAGAAGGTAACTACTTAAAAATGTTCCAATACCTATTTGTTGGTTTAAAGTCTTATAGGGATTCATAGTTACGTTATACCATCTTAAGTTCTTGATCTTATAAAGGTTTTGATTTGAATTAGCTGGTTATTTAGTTACTCATTTATCTTAAATTTCTACTGATTAAGTTCTGGTACCGTGACAGCATTTTGGATTTCTATACTCTTATTATTCTGAGCTTTGATATTGTGATGTTCTTGGATGTGACTCTAACATATACTGATATAGTGACTGAACTGGCAGAAGAATCTTCCATTAGGTAGATAAGAATGCAAATTCACATCTGACACTTTATGGAATTCTCTGATACCAACTATGGCGCCCACCACCCTTAATCCTCCAGAGAATTAGGTTAAGGGTGGGGTGTCACTCTGGCTAACCCCTCACTTATCATTGGATTAGGATAAACTCCACAACCACCTGATTAGGGAAGGATTAACACAGAATCAAACTAACAGTCACTGTATAAGTAAACAAACAGAGTGCGGAAGCGATTTAAGGAAATATAAATCATCCAAGTATCACAGTACAAATAGGAAAAAATAGAACTCAGAACATAAGCATATAATCCAAATACATAGTCAATGGACTGTATTATTATATCATTTAAAATGTTTAAATAAAGATAAAATGAAAACCACTCATTCTCACTCGAAATATAAAGGAACTAGACGACAGCTTCTTCCACGGGTTCCTCCTCTGGGTAAGGCTCCACACCTAACTCCTGCTCATCTAACTGAAAGGATTCTGCCATTGTTGGTTTCACAATGTAGGGCCCTAGCCAAAGAAAAGAAAAATCTGATTAGACAATTGTTTAAGTACATTTTAAGCTGAAAAATTATTGTAAGTGTTAAGTAATATCACCATTTGACAACATCTAAGCAACATGTATATATATATGAAAAGGAGTGGCAAGCAATACAAAAGAAACAGGGAAGCTATAAATCATCATTTATAACTTAAGCAAAGAAAAAGGGAAGAGGCTGAGACATGCCTCGCATACAAACTAAACAAAGAAGGGCGTATAAATATACATAACTAAACAAGTGCAGTAAGAAAACTTCTACACCCTAAACATGCTGGTGATCAAAAAAAAAATGTGCCAATTAAAATAATAACTCAACAGTGCTACATATAAATAACAGCAAGATTCTAACATCCTATATATATATATATATAAGCAGTACAAGGAAATAGCTGACGGAATAAGAATACTAAAAAGTAAGCAACAACAACTGCATATAAAGCCACACGTGCATCGACTACTATACAGAAAAGAGCTACTCAAGCCCATCGAATACCAAAGAAGCTTAGCACCATCGTGGCTAAGACATAAGACAGTGTACTCCTAGCGACATAAGGAGGCTAGGCATATAAGCACATAAAGCAAGCGAAGGGTCTTAGCACCAGTACGGTTAAGGCCCAATGTATGCCCCTAGCGACATAAGGAGGCTAGTAAACTAAGCATACAAGGTAACCTTAATGCCAGTACGGCTAAGGCACCAATAGTGTACCCCTAGCGACATAAGGAGGCTAGTAAACTAGGCACACAACATAAGCAGAATGCGTAAGAAATAATCATCAAAGTAAGCAAGAGACTCTACTAAACATGGTGATATCATTTGTTTTCTACTTAACCATCTAACTATTCCAAGTTACACAAGTTCAGGATCACCGTTTTCCTACTATTGAGTGTAACTCAGAAACTCGTCCTTATAAGTTAAAAAGGATTAGAACTGATCAGGTTCTAATCTATTTCAATCAGATAGATAACTACGAGTTAAATAAATGAATCATACGTCCTAGTTTTGTAAATATGGACGTTCTAACTAAGATCTAATCAAGATCTTCTAAACTTATAGATTATGGATTAAACACTATGAGAATTAGGTTTAATCACATAATCCAAAGGATAAGACCTAAGTTCTAGGTTTTATTCTATAAGTGATCTACTAGTTAGGGCAAATCTTATTAAGTAATCAAACTTAATATGATGAATCTCCTACCTTAAATCTAAAGTTAAAAGATAAAATAATCAGAATGAGCTTTAAAATAAGAGAAATTCTAGAAACTAATAAAACCAAGGTTTCACCCATTGGGTAACCCAATTTACCCAATGAATGAACTCTAACCTATGATCTATTCCTATTCTCAGGAAAGATCCTTAAGGTGTAGTGCTTAAGACTTAATGGATATTATTAGAATCTAATTTAAGGGTTTATTTTACTCACTTGATTGATATTAATGAGATTTTAATATTTGATTAGGGTTCTGGAATGTAATCTAAAGGGTAGATGTACTTAATTCAAACTTAGGGCAAAATGACCATTTTGCCCCTACTTTAAGGGTCAAAAAGGTGAACTTTTGACTTAGTGGTCAGAATTGATTTCTCTTAGTTCCAATTGATTTCTTACTGTCTAACTTGAAAATAGACAGTAAGTACGTCTAAATCGGGCGAGAAACGGTCAAGTTATGACTAAAATAAGGCTAGGGGTAATTTGGTCATTTACCTAAATTTCCAGGGTTCAGATCCTCAATATTATTTTGTTATAATGATAACATTGAAATTTTAGGCTGGTTAGCATCTTGAATTTTCCAATTCGGAGTTGATTTGACTAGGTTATGGCCGTTTGAAGTCTAGGAGTATTTTGGTCATTTTCACTAAAGTCAACCCTAAATTCTAGGGTTGACTTTTTATCCTGATGTCCGGATGAGAAAACTAATACTACTACGGTGATGGGGCCGCTCTCCTGAGCAGTTTAAGACTCATATTGACTATGTTTCGATAATCGGGTAAAAAGTTATGAGGCTCTAAAGAGGCCCTAAAATGCTACCTCATTATACGTACCTCGAAATAAATTTTTACATTACGTTATTTGAATCCCTACATTTTTCTGAATATTTTAAGACCTATATTGGATATGTTTAGATCATCCTACAAAAAGTTATTAAACTTTTAAGATTTACTATTTAAATATACAATTTGAATTATTTTACTATTCATTTATTCAAATTATATTATTTTACTGTTCATTCCTAAAGTTTTTATATGAAATTTATGAAATCATTAATATTTAATTAATCTGTAATTAATTAGGCTTAATTATTAATTAACATTAATTAATCTATTATATAATTAATATTTACTGTAGCAAAGTAATTAGTACTAATCACTATTTAATTAATCTTAATTACCTGTTAATACTTAATTATAAATAATTAATTAGGTTTTACTGTTCAATAATAATTAATTAACCTAATTACTCTTTAGGGTTTAATTAACCTTTAATTAACTAAATTAACCTATAATTATTCTTAATTAATTAAGGTTATTGTTCAAAAGTAATTAGTACTAATCCTAATTTAATTAACTACTAACAGTAATTAATTAAGGCTAAACAGTAATTAACTAACAGTAATTAAATTTTAATTAATTAACAGACAGTGGGCTCACCTAACACGTAGCACTGCCAGGGGCTGCCACGTGGCACTGTGGGCCCCACAGGGGCTGAGTCAGCTCGGGTGACTGGGCAGTGGGCCCCACCTGACACGTGGCACTGCCAGAGGCTGCCACGTGGAACTGTGGGCCCCACGGGGAGCCGGACCGCCGCAGTTTGACCGGGCAGTGGGTCCCACTTGCCAGGTGGCGGGCCCAGAGGCTGCCACATGGCGTTGTGGGCCCCACTGGGGAGCCGAACCGCCGCGCGGGCTCGGGCTGTGGGCCCCACTTGCCACGTGGCGGGCCGGCTGGCGGTTACGTGGCACTGTGGGCCCCACGGCCGAAGCCGAAGGGTCGCGGCTTCGGCCGGTTGGCCCCACGGGTCACGTGGCTGGCCCAGAAGGCGCCACGTGGCCTGGTGGGCCCCACTCGGCTGAGGCGGACCCGGCTCGGGCGAGTCAGGCTCGGGTCGACCCGGCCTGACCCGGACTTCATCTTCCTTGTGGAGACGGCCCGAGGGCGCCGGGCTAGGGCACGGCCTTTGCCGGCCTTCCCGGCATCGGACCACCTCGGTCCGTACGGCCGCCGGTAGCCCTCGGCGAGGGCTACACGCCGGTGGGCCGACCGTCGCCGGAGGTGGTCGGGATCGTCGGCAAAAAGCAACCCTAAATTCTAGGGTTTCGGCCTACCGAACCCAAATTTTTCTAAATCTAGATCTAGGTTGATCGGACCTGATTGAGCTCGATCAGGTCCGATGAATCGACAATCAAACCTAAGATCTACAATAATCAAGAAGAAAATTTGCGAAATCGACGGAGAAGGAGGGAGATCGGGGTACCTTGCGTTCGACGGCTGCGGGGGCTCGGACGGTTTCGGGCGGTTTCAGGGCTCGGGTTTCGCAAACCCGGAGCCTCGAGCTCGCCTGAGGTCTTATAAGACCTGAGGCGACCTCACCGAGGTCGGGGGGAGGCCGCGGTTGGCCGAGCGGGCGGCGGGCGCGCCGCGTGGCGAGCGGGCGGAGCGAGTGAGGACGATAGGTTCGGACTGTCGGATCCTGCGCGATTGCGGACGGTCCGGATCGGCCCAGACTGCGTGCCGCTGATCGCGGCCGAGAGCCGTCGGACGGTCCGGATGGATCCGTCCGATCGGACGGCGCCGTTAGCGCCGTCAAAATTAAATTATTAATTTAATATTTATTTTTTTTTTTTTGAAAAACAAAATCCAGAAAATTTTGAACATGTTTTTCCTAGCTAATTTGGGGTCAAGGAATTCAATGGCGCAGTCGGATTTTCGATCCGACGAGTATTTTGATACCTCGATTTCCCGGATATTTTTATTATTAAAATATTCTTCGAAATTTCGACGACTTCCGATTGACACGAAAACTTCACCCCAAACTAATTTGGGGTCAAGGAACGCAATGGCGGTGTCCATTTTTCAATCGGAGGTCAATTTAAATAGGTCAATTTCTAGGGTTTCCAGATTTTTAGAAATCAGGATTCGATCTGTTTGACTCCTGATTTGGACTAGGTCTCAAAGGTTGACTCCACTTGACCTAATTAGCACTTATAATTGTGTTTAAGACCTAGGGTTAGTCTTAATCAACTATGGTAACAACTTAGGTTGTTACAATCCCTAAGAGTGTGCTTGAGATCTTAGGTTTTAGAAATTCTCATGTAATTATTTCTTCTCATATAGTAAAATTTCTCCTCTTAGATGTATATATTTGCACAGAATGATGTAAATTTTATTGTTTGTGATTGTGTTTTTATGGTTTTCTTTCTTGCATTTCCATTCTCGAATCTTGAAGCTGTACTTTTGCACATTAATTATCTAATGTTTGGTGAACAACTTCATAGAAGACTTTGCAAGTCCATTTGGACTCTAAAGTCTTTATTTATGCACTCAAACTTCAATAAACACCTTATTTAAATTCAAAAAATAAATTTTGACAGATTATAGAAATTTAAATTTCATGTTTGTGAGTCATAACTTTGAATCTAGCCATTAGATTTGGCTAGAATTTTGCATGCTTACCCTCTATTATATTTGGAAAAAATCTATTGTTGAACAGAAACATAATTTTGTCATTTAAGTTTTCATATTCATGTCAAAGTTTAAGAGAATAATGTGATTGTTTCTTAGAAAATTTCAGAAATAACTAGCATTTTTTCTAAACTTTACACATGCATAAGTTTTAAAATATTTTTAACCAGTAGTTGAACTTGATATGCTCAATCTCCTAATAATCAGAAACAAATTTCTCTTAGACAACAACAACAAAAAATATCATTTGAGCCTTCTTTTAAGTTTCCAAAGTCTAAAATAAATATTAGTCCCCACAACTAATCAATTTTAAAACTTTCACTAAGATCACATTTTAACATCAGACTTAGAAATTGTCATTTTTTAAGTATTTGAATGATGGATTAATGTATAAGAGTTGATTTTTAGCAGATTTACTTAAGAAAACTTTTTTGGGATAAATATACAGATCAAGTACATAGAGTTATTATAATTGTATTACTGTTAGCATTATTTGAGCTTACTTTCTTTTGAAATATAAATAACCATTTCATGTACCCCAAATTATATGATAGCTAAATCGCATGTTTACTTTTCATAAGAGCTTGTGACAAATATTTATGGTGAGTCTTTGGAGGTAAAACAAAACTGAACATGTACATGTATGGTTTGTTAGCTACTCATGACAAAATAATGTGGGATCTGATCCACTAGGAAGGATCAGAAGATCTAGATGAAAGACTCACCAAAATAAAATAAATATGAACAATTACTGACAAGTAATTATACGCCTTCCTAGAATGGTTTTGATGCTAATATATGGCTCCCCCAATGAAGCTTGGGGGTCCTAAGCCCAAAAAGAAATATTTCATGTCACATAGTAGTTTTTACTAAATTTTCCATTTATTTTATTTCATATTATTGCTTTGATATTATTAAAGCTTGTTTGACCAATGTAGTGCAAACTATCATTTATTAAAAATGCAAATTATACATTATTCAAATTGTCAATCATGGAGGAGTACGTAGAACATCTAAATGTATTAATTTCTAGCATTCTAAATAGGTTATAATTCAAATTTTGATGCATTTAAATTAAAACCTATTTAGAATACTAGAAATTAATGCTTTTAGATGCTCTACGCACTACTAACTATTTGGCAATTGATGATAAATATTATAGGTCGCGAGAATTAAGGATAAAGATTTATATTGATTTCAGGAGCTGACGATGATTAAATTAACTAATGAGATGGAGAGTCACTATATTAGATTTTGTATTTTCTTATGTTATGCCATTTTAACTTGGAACAATTTGTAAAACTTAAATTTAGATTTCTGGCTCTGAGATGAATGAATATTATCTTTTATTAATATTTTGAGATGTATGCTTATTTTTGAATTATTACTTGATAGCTCCCAACCCTGGTCTTCGGTCATTTATAAGGAGCATTGTTGTTGGGAGGATATTTGTTGCATTATTGGAGAAGCTATCTATTAATACATGAAGTTTTTCTTAGGTTGATACATTGCTCTAAAAATCTTGTATTGCTACTCGATGGTTCAATCTTGCTTGCCATTTTGTGATCTGCTATGGAACTCCACCTTGGTTGCAGTCATCTTAGCACATATATTAACATGATAAGAATGAGTGGTCACCGTGACAGACCCTCTATTATTACCAAATTAGGTCTCTCACTAATCTCTTGATTATTACAAGATTTGCCAACTACTTATAAATCAATCACTAAATAAGCATATGTATATAAATAGAGTGCGGAAGCAAATAAACAACATCTAAAATCACATCTAAAGTGAAAAGTAGCATGAGTAAGCTCAGAATGGAAATGTAGAAAAATGAATACATAAGCATCATGAATTATTACATTTTAAAGATAAAAGTTTATCAGATAATAAAATATAAAAAATATTCATCAAAAATGAATGATCTTCAAATCATAATAAATTTCAAGGATTGGCTCCTAAATATGTTAAGAAATGGCGATAGTTTTAACTTAATTTGGATCTCTAAAACCTATTAACAACGCAAGTTGTTACAGGCACTCCTCCCTTCAAGTAATGACTCGTTCCGTCACTAAAATTGTTCTGTTGCGCCTAGCAGCAGGGTGGGGCTTTACTCTGGGGCCCTAGTCTGTCAAATCAGCACATCAGTTTAGAGCTTCTTTAGGAGACTTCACTATATGAGGAGTTTATCCTAGAGGATGAACCTGTAGTCACTGCTTAGTCTTTTCATTTTGCATTTTGAGAGGATGAGCATCACTTGAGCAACTTAAGTAGCATGGTGATCATCTAAATTAATTTGACCTCCAAATTAAAATCGGAGTTCACCATTGAACTCCTCACCCTCATATTAGCTAGGATTAAAATTTTGGTATTTTGTAGAAGTTGTCAAATCTTCCTAACTATTTTAATATAATTAAATGTCCAAAAAATTAAGATAATTAAATTAGTCTCCAATCTAAAATTAAACTTTAGTTTAGAGTTCCTCACTCTCAAATTAACTAGGGGTGAAGTTTTGGGATTTTTTGGAGCTCATTTGAATTTCTTATTTTATTTAATTAAATAGAAAAATATTTAGTATTTATATAATTTAAATAAATTCATTATTTTAGGCTAACAACATGTGACTCACCATTTGATCAAATGGCGGGTCCAATCGCATCTGCCCGTTTCGTGATCGGCCGATCCAATGGCTGCTGAAGGGTTACTATACACTTCTTGCGCACGCACTATCGTGTGCTCAAAAGGCACAGGTAGCTGTGGAACGACACTTGCCTAGCATTTATCCATGGCTTCCAGCTCCCCGATCATTTGCATTTTCACTCCTTTTGGCTAAACCGAGGCATGGGTGGGTCGAGAAGGCGCTTGAGCTGTGACATTCTTCATTTTTGGCAAACCCTAAACCGCAAATCATCATTGAGGTACTCCTTATTTTCCCTTGTTTTGGTTACACAATTTCTGAATTGAGGTTTTTTTTACTCTTTCATAAATAGTTAGGAGTTATTGTTGAGCTCGAATTGAGTTCATTCAAGCTCGATTGGAGTTGGATACACCGTGATGTACAGTTCCTTACAGTATCGCGTGCGTCCGAAACCTAGGAGCTAGGGCATCACCTTATGGGATGTTAGAGGTGGTCTCCGGCAATGTACCGGGTGCCAATGGAAAGGTCTCTTTGAGACCTTTCAATTAGTGTGCTGGGCATCGATGATCACTAGAGCTAGGGCAATTTTGATGCCCTTGCTCACGGTGTGTGGTTCACGCCGAGTCGAGCCCGACCCACGCGGCATGACCCATGGGCCCAACCCGACTCACATACCTGCAGCCAGGTCCGTGTGCATGTGCGGTCAGCTGCGTTCGTGCGCTCGTCCCTATGCACAATAAATGCAGAAATAAATAATTAATTATTTAATTCCCAAATATTCAAAGCCTCATTACTTCTTGGATACACATCCAAATATGTTGATATTATATCTCAAAGTGATTAGAAAAATACAATGATCATTAATATGTCATTAGATTTTTAGTTGATGATTAAATTCACTAATCATCATTTTAATTAATTAAGTATTTAACTTAATTTTGTAAATGCCATAACTTAGACAATTTTCAATCAAATTTAATGTTCTAATAGGAGATTTTGATCAAAAAAATGTGTTGGATATTAATGTTATGTTAATTTTCCATTTTGATAACTAATTTTTCTAATGATCTTTTAAGCGTCATTAAGAGTCATTAGTGCTTATATTGATCATTTGATGTCCAATTTGACCATACTTAGTGTGATTTTACTTATTATGCTATAAGAAAGTTATAACCGCTATGTTTACATGATTTGAACATCAAATGGAAAATTTATGTTTTTCACCCTTAAAAAAAATAATATTTAAATCCAAAAAATTACGGTTATGCATGTTTAGGTCTCCTAAACACTAGGACATCTTAGAAAATATATCTTATGACATATTTCAATATTAGAAGATGCTTTGAGTAAGAAAATAATTAGAATAGCCTAGTCTTGGCTTAGCACTAGTAGACCTAGGAAAGAGCCTCGGCATAAGAATGAATTGATTTTGTAGATCCATAATGCTTGATTTAGTACTTGAGGATTGTAGTAAATTCTAAACTTTAAGATGAAAATGATTTAGTCAGTTCCCCATGATTAGGAGATTCATTAGTATAATCCTTAAGAGGTTAGCTAGAGCTTAACATAATTATTCCTCACACTCCTTGAGTGTAGGTTTGACCCTAGTCATCCTATTATGTAACTTAGTAATATTTAAGTAGCTTAACCTCTTAACTATTATTTAGGACTCCTTGCGCCTTGATGTGAGTTTAGAAGCTAGTGGTTAGAGAACCTCCACTTAAGCACCTTACTATTAAGATTGTATCAGATCATAGTTAGCCAATTTGTTTAGTGGTTGATTAGGATCTCCCTAATCCATAGATACCTTAGTGAACTTGAGGCTAGTATACTTCCATGCTAACCTTCTAACTAAGAATACTAGTATTAGTCTAGGCCTAATAACTCGATAAAAAGAGGTAGATTAATTGTAAGTTAAACTCTTAACTCAACTTAGATCAATACTTACCCATTAATTGTTAGCTAAATAACTTAGATTAAATCCTATCTTATAAGATAGTGAAGTTGTAGATCATACTAAGATCCTCTAAAATACTTAGAATAGTATTAAGTAATCCTTAGTATAGCACCGGTAGCTAAAATAAGACTTATAGGATATTAAGATAGAATCACCTTAGAAAGACTAGTGTTTAAGGAGTAACTTAGTAAATAACCTAAGTGACTAACTGCAACCTACTTCAGATTGTATGAATGCATGCTAAGTGTAGACCTAAATTTAGCATGCTAAGTGTAGAACTTATAATTACTTAGAATGAAACATTATTTAGATTTAGAATCCCTTAGAATGACTAAAGTGTTTGAGCTAAGGCTAGAGGTTTCCTTAAGGATTGAAGTTGTATATAAGAGCTAAGTATTGAAGTTGTATTGAAGTTGTATTTAAGAGCTTAGTGATAATAATGCTATGCATAGGAACCTTAGGATTAAGGAGACCAACTTAATGCATAGAATAGTAAACTTATGTGAGATGAGTTAGATAATAATAACTTAAGCATTATTAAGCCTTAGTCTTACCATAATAAACTATTAGTCTTATAAAACTCCTAATTCTAAGGATAAACTAGAATTGTTCCATTGGTATCATACTTAAGATTAAGATAATTCAAGTGGTTTGATGTAAAACCTTCTAAAGTATAAAATATTGAGAGGCTAGTTAAAATAGAATAATTAAAGAATAGTGTTAACTTGATGTTTGAATGTGATAGTTTTAGAAGCCCATCAATCTAAGTAATGAGATGCTTGTTTGGAAGTTAGAGAATCCTTTACTTAGACCTTCAAACATCCTAAGTCATAAAAATCAAGTAACTTAAGTAATTAAGTAGTGAAACATTTAGTTTTTAAGAGTGTTCCATTAGAGTGGAAGTGTTGATAGATAATTTAAATAATTATAGTGTTAGTAATATGACATCATGTTTATTTGTAACCTTTCAACTATACTTATAAATTATTTCATCACATAAATAAGACCTTAATCAAATCATTATTTTCAAAACCTCATTTAAAGTATATATTATTATATATCAATTGATGGAGACATTTGATAAATGTGTAAGTTAATTATGGTGGCTTGATTAGCCTCAATCATATGATAGATAAATAAAGTAGATAACAATGGATATCACATGGTTTATAATTAGCTATGAACATCCTTGAATGCTGCAACTTGTGATGGTCGCCTCTTAACTGTTGCCAAGTTAACACAAACTGAACTAGGATTAAAAGGTGGTCATCATTAGCATCATATATATATATATTAAACAAGATATCCAGGACACTAATCATAAGATGAACAAGATCCATAAAACATATATAGTAAACAGTTTAGTAAATAACGAAAGAAATCTAGACAAATTCTACATTTATCCATTCACATACAATATAGTAAATACAAAATAAAAAAGAAAACTCATTTATTTCATTTTAATTAACTGTTAGCAAAGAAAATTAAAGCATCAATTTCCTTCAGCAAGCCACACCTTACTTTAACCTTCTATCATAAGCTTAATCCTCGAGTGTTGGGTCTGACCTATAATTCTGATTTGTCATATGTACATATATGATAGGGCACAACAAAAAAGAAAAAAAAAATCTGGTTAACTTTAATAAGTCTACTAAGTACGGATACAATTTTAATTAAATTTAAGATATTACAAAATGAATCTAGGTATTTTAGGTGCAACAAGCGATAATATAATAGATAAGTTATAAATAAATACATTTATAACTTGACAAAAAGAGGTAACTGTAACCACAAGCCTCAAAACCAACTGCTGTAAAAAAGGTTAAGGAATTTATAAACTACTAAAGTATAAGAAAAAGTCATAAACAGATATGATCAATTTTACATGCTAATTTTCCTAATAAAAGTGAAAAATAAGTAAAATAATACTAAAACTAGCATCCTAATATACTTATACAAGAAATTTTGTGTAAAATAAGAAAACTATTGAAAATACCGAAATACTGAAAATATTGCAAATACTATAAATAATGAAACTACTGAAAACTAAATTGAGTTGAACTAAAAGTAATTGAACTGAAAATTATTTCATTTTAATTGGACATGTGCTTAGACTAGTCCTGCCATAACAAAAGCTGGCTAAACCTAGCCACATAATAGAAAGTCTCACATATATCATCTAGACCACTAATAGTTAGATCAGAGTCGGACTATATATCAGACATGTATCATCCAAATCCTCTCATGGTTGGATTTGAGTCGATTCTATCTAAGACATAAAACTATAGAGGCAGACTAACTATGCCACATTTTAGTGAATTTATTATCTTGATTTACCGATTATATTGATTATTCATGCCAATGTTGTGGCGTCCCACTCCCTAAGCCCACAATCATTAGACTAAGGAGCGGCGGGTCACTTCTGCAAATAACTCACTTATCATTGAATTAGGTAGATCCACAATCCATTGACAAGGGAATGACTTACACAAAAGATTTGAAGGGATCAGTCACTACATCTAACATATAAGCAGAGTGCGGAAGCTAAATAAAGTAAGTAGTACATCCATTCACCATGCATCACATAAGAAATAGTAATTAGAAAGCTCATAAAATAATAAAGTGCATAAAGTAAATAACAGTCACAGTACTTGTATTATTACAACATTTAAATAGTTTGAAAGACTAAAAGATAGATCACTCATCCTTACAAGTGGCTAAAAGGAACTAAGCAATATCCGGCTCTCTTGGCTGAATCTCCTCCTCTAAGTAAGGCACCTTTGCTTCAACACCTAGCGCCTCAAATCTATCTGAATCTGACATTATCGGTTTCATAATGCCAGGGCCCCAGCCAATAAAAGAAAATCTTGTTAGATAATTATCTAAGTATATTTTAGGCTGAATATTTTACATGAGTTATTAATGTCACAATTTTTATACTTAAGCACAACAAAAATAAACTAAAAGTATAGGTGCAGTAAGCGTACAAAGAGATATGGATAATTATAAATATAACATTTATAACTAAGCAACAAATGAGGCAAAAACAACCTCAATAACTAAGCAAGGAATTGGCATATACATATATAGTATAGTAAGTGAAAGTACTGAAAGTAAAGTCTAATCCTAAACATGCTGATGATCATATGACATGCAAATTAAATGATAGAAAGCTGAATATGGTACGTATAGTAAGCAGTAAAGTCTAACATCCTATAAATATGTACAATTGAGCAAGTAAGTAAAGAAAAACATCTGACTAAAATATCCATCAGAATACAGTACATAGTAAGCTGAAAACTAAAACAGATATGTAAAGACTAACATATCAGAAAGATGGCCATTGGGCCGATGAAATCTCCAAAGCCTTTCTGGGCTTAGGCAGACAGAAATTCCCATAACATTTTTGGGCTAGGGCAGACAGAATCCAGCAGCAAAATTGAGGAGGCAGTAAATACAAATGCAGAATCTTTTAGTTATTTTACTTTGTTTCTGTGGACACGTCCAGAAATAGCTGAGTAGTCAAGCACATCTGCAAAACTATATGGGTTCCAAGATTAACACACACTCCTCAATGAGTAATGTTAAGCATCCTTATTACTCCTTACCCCTATCCATTAGAGTAAATGTGCACCCGAATCTATTAATATACTGAACCCAAAGGCAACTGTTATCTTAATTATTCTAAGTTTTCATTTCATGCACAAAGTTCTCTTATATGATATGAACAAGGAAATTTAAACACAAAATACAAGGAATGCATAGCAACAAAAATTAATCAAGTAAGCAAGGGACTCTTCTACATATGGTGGAACTGTTGTTATCTAATTTAACCATTCTAACTATTCTAAGTTACACAAGTTTAGTATCTCCAATCCCTACTATCGAGTGTAACTTAGAAGCATGATCTTATATGCTAAAAGAATTAGGACTGATCAGGTTTTAATCTAATTCAATCAAACATGACTACAAGTTCAATCAATGAATCATACGTCATAGTTTTATGAATTTAGATGTCATATCTAATATCTGATCAAGATCTAATAGATTATAGATTATGGATTAAACACCACGAGATTGAGCTTAATCACATAATCCAAAAAGGTTAAGATATAAGATCTAGGTTTCAGTCTAAAAATGATATATTGATTAAAGTAGATCCTATTAAGCAAATCAAACTTAATATGATGAATCTCCTTATCCTAAATCTACAGTTAAAAGACAAAATAATCAAAATAAGTTGTAAGATTTCTAAAAACTAATAAAACCAAGGATTCATTCATTGGATAACCCACTTATCCCATAAATAAAATCTAACCTATGAGCTAGTCATAGTCTCAAGAATGGTTCTAGTGTAAGGTGAAAAGATCCTAAGAAAAGACTTAGAAAAGTTTTGGGAAATTTTGATGAGTTGATCTAATAGTTGATTTTTTTTCTTACTTAGATGACTCTAATATAGTTCTAATACTAATTTTAGTAAGTTAAAATATTATTTAGAGGTTAATGATGTTTAACCTAAATTTTTGGGCAAAATGACCATTTTGCCCCTACTTAAGGGCCCAAGAAGTCAACTTTTGAATTAAGGGTCCAAATTAAAATTTCTTAATACCAAATGGTTCCTTACTGTCTAACTTGAAGATAAATAGTAAGTATGCTTAATTTAGACAAGAAATAGGTCCTATAGGTCCAAACTAAGGTTTTTGATCTAAGGGGCATTCTAGTAAATTACACTTAATAAAATCTAAATTTTTATGTAGTTTACTGTTGGTTACTATTCAAGGATTCCATAGAGTCTAAGAATACTAAATTCTGAGATCTAATGAATTAATTATAGCCATTTGAATTTCTAAGAGTAAGTAGGTAATTTTTTCTAAGTTAAGAGGGGTCAAAAAACTAACTCTTCTATTTGGTGTCCAAATTTAGCAAACTCAGTGGCTGTAGCTTCCCTATAGCACACTAACTATTTTAACTAGGAATAGACCCAAATTGGACTTCAAATGGTCAAGTTATGACCTAACTAAGGTTAGGGGTATTTTGGTCATTTCTTTAAATTTTCTAAGGTTCAAAACTTAAATATTATTTTGGATTATTATTGGCACTAAAATTCTAAGTTATCTAGCAATTTGCACAATACATCTTAAGATACATGATAGGTTTTGAGCACTTGATAAAGATGACAAAGTTTCAATTTTTGATTTCAATATAGAATTTTATGCAATGTTCAATTTTAACTAATATAATTCAGCCCCACTAGGGTCCTAGGGACCTTAAAATACCAAAAAAGTGAAGTTTTGGCCATTTTAGCCAAAACTGGGCAGTTCTTAAGAATTTCTGGGCATTTTGCAAGTTTGGGCGCTGGAGTGCTTTTCGCAGCAGCGTGCGGTAGCGCTTTTCACGCGGCAGTGCTGCGGTCGCTGCGGCCCACTGCGGCGCGCGACAGCAGCTCAATTTGCAAAATTACTTTTCAAATAATTTTATTTTTGACATTTCCTAAGTTTTCAAAAATTCCGCTGCAGCTCACTACGGCGCGCTGCAGCTCCAGACGGCAATTTCGCCATGACGAAACCTGGAAGGCCTACTTTCGAGCTTAAATACTCTCAATCCAGAGCGTTTCATGAGCGGTGCCATATATTGATGGAAAGGTCTTTCCAATACCTTTCCATCAACACCAAAATAGGCATAAATGGAGCATCCTAATTATATGAAAAATATGGATAAAAGATAGGGTATACAGAATGCAAGAAAAACATAGCATTAAATTTAATATCTTGGAGAGCTGTAATGGCTTGTATACTTAAACATGATGTCTATAGATGTATTCAAGCATTGTAGCTATATGAAGAAGACAAAAGAGAGGGGTAAATGGGTACCTTAGTCCTTGCAATAAGAGGAAGGCTTTTGTTTCCTTCAATATTTTGGGGATGAGCCTTCTCCTTCAAGGTGCAGCAATGGAGGGGAAGGGAGAGAGGTTTTGAGCTTACCTTGATAGCAAAAGAAGGAGGAGAGGGTGGTGGTTCTTCTTAAAGAAGGAGAGGAGGATAGGAGTAGGGGCTAGGCCATCATGGGCCTAGGGAGGGAGGCCATCAATGGGCAGCTAAGGGGCATGGGGTACCGGCTGAGGTGATAGCCAGCTGAAAATGGAAATTAGAAAAATAGGGAAATTGCAATTTGGGGATTTAATGATTGCTTATTTATTTTCCTTATTTATTTAAAAATTCTGATTTTTGAAACGTGCTCCGAAAATTCCCAAAAATTTACCCCTAGCTAATATAGGAGTGAGGAATCCAACGACGAAGTTGGAATTTGATTATGACGATTATTTAACTATGCTAATTTTCGGGGTATTTAATTATATTAAAATATTCGCGAAAATTCGATGACTTCTAAACACGTCCAAAACATCACCCCTAGCTAATTTGGGGGTGACGATCGCAACGACGAATTTAGATTTCAATTTCGAGGTCAAGATAAATACATCAATTTTCTAATTAATTAAATATTAAAATATTCCAAAATAATCGATTGAGCTTCGAATTGCTCCAAACCTTCATGATATGGTTCTAATGACTAGATGAACTTAATGGAATGATAATAAGGATATGATTATGCTTAAATTAAGCTGGGTAACAACCTTGAGTTGTTACAAATGTCATATGTAATTTCAAATCTAGCATTTGGTATTCATCAAATATCTTATATCTCAACTAATGTGTCAACATAATAAGGCTCAAATCACAAGGAAGTAGTGCATACAATTCAAGAAATATAAAGCAATACTAAACAAAAATTTGTGATATTATTTATCTTCTAATTTAATAATTCTAACTATTCTGAGAAAAATACAAGCTCAGTATAATCAACATCATACTATCCAATATACTCTCAGAGTCACGATCCTATAAAGTCAAATAATTAGAACTAATCAAAATTTAATTCAAAATCAGATACTATCACCTACATAAGTTAAATAAATCAATCAATCATCCTAATTTGTATTTTTTAATTATTAAAACCAATCTTGATATAATGTATCAAGATTAAAAGTTCAGAGATTAAACTCCAGCACAGGGTCTAAGTCCCTTAACTTAGGATTATAAGTATCTAAAGTCTATGTTACACAAAATTACATAATATTTAAGTTCTAAGCTAAAGGAAATTTCCATTGAATCTAATTAGACTCAATGAAACATCTAAGCTCTAATTTTAATGATCTAAATGTTGTGTGAGAAATTAGTGGGCTCAAACTACCTTTTATGCATTTTGACCTCATTCCCTTAAAATAATAATATTTCAAGGGTTTAAAAAGGGAACTTAGAGAATTAGATTCTAAATGAAATATTTCTAATTCTATGGCATGGTTAATGTTTAACGAGTAAATCAACATCTTAAATATTCAAATTGGACATATATCAGTCCTAATAATGACTAAACATTACTTGCCTAAATCAAGAGTAATTAATAAAACTACTCTTTAAATCTAAGTTATAATTCATGTTTGCATATTTAGTTTTCAAGTAAGGTGATAATACTGTATTAGCAAAGTGTTCATATGTCCTGATGTCATGGTTTTCAAATAACAATCAATCACTATCGATGCTAAGATATATGCAAGTGATGTACGCACTATACATAGAGCTTAAGAAAATTACATAATTAAATAAATACAGAACTCAATAAGGTTCCGGGTACTTAACATACCTTTATGAGGATTTGGATTTGTAGCTTAATATTTTGATTGAGATGAAGCGTCATTCGCAGTGCCTGCAACAATTGGCCAAGATACAGCTGCATCAAAAATACTTTGGTAAGTGGTATTTACTTTGAGTTAGCATGGACTATACTCATTTCATTTTCTATAACTCCAAGAATAAAAGATTAAACTATAGCGTGTAAGAGAGGGATTTATAAGACGGAATATAACAACTTGATAATAATCAATTCCTATAGATGGATTGGAGTATAAGAACATGATTCCTTAAGATAATCTTAAGACTATCATTAAATCATAATTAAAATTAATCATTATTGCTTCATAAATATTAGTTGATACTTTAATATTAGGACCCTTACAAAATAGTAGAATGATTTGTGTCCTCATAATAATTAAACGATGCGATATGAACATTACTTGAATTTCTCCATTTCCCAATAATCAATGATATGATTTATGCAAGCATTTAAAATGATAACTAGCCTACCAAGATCCATTCAGAAATCAAATGAGAAAATACATACCTCTTAGATTGCATGAAATAATCCTTACATAAGACATATAAGCATACTACCAACATCACTAATTCTTACATGATTAATAAGATAAAAAGGAGGGCTGCATACATAGGTATGACGATAGGTAAGCCATGGTAATGAGGCTGCATGCATAGGTATGATGATAGGTAAACCATGGAAATGAGGCTGCATGCATAAGGATCAACAATTTAATATTCATTAAATACGAGCTACATGCGACCATGATAAATTCGAGAAAAACACTTTCTTATACATTGAAATGATATGCTTCAAAGAGGACTTCAAATGGATTGATGCTTTCAATTTCTAATTCAATACTCAATTTAAGTTATATAACATGCGAATATCTAAATATTCTAAGCACTAGAGCACAACCTATTTAGGTTTAATTACATTCGAATTATTTGAAGGGAAATGGCTCTATCAATCTAATATACAAGCTTTAGAATATGATAGGATATATATACCTTAATGGCAATCAACAAAGGATCAGTGAGCAGCGAGGAAGATCTGGCCGCAAGTTTGGCGGTTGCAAGTGTTGGCTGAATTTTTGTCAAGGAGAAGGAGCTGTTGTTGTTGGCTAAGAAGGAAAAGATATTCTACAACCCGGCTTGAGTGGAGGATGGTGGATCCACCGAGAAGGAAGGAAACACGACTGCTCAGCTGAGACGGATGAAGCGCTTGGCCGCTCTAGCATGCACAGATGGGAGGAGATCTGTCTCCTTGCATGGAGAGTCGGCCCTCGACAACAGGGATGAAGAGAAGGGAAGATTGGATACTCTTGGGCTGCGCCGAGCGGAAGGGAGTCGAAGAAGGAGGAGCTATGCGCCTTTTTGTGTCAGATGGAGGGAAAGGACGCATGACTCCCCTTGCATTCGACCGACATTAGGAAAAAAGAATAGGTTTACTCTTTTTTTTTGGGTGATTTTTAAGGCATTGTGAGTGCTTAAATTCTTTAAGGTGCCTGTATGTTTGTATAAACCTACTCAATGCATTTGAATCATAGGATTTAAATTAAACGGTTAAAGATGTTAATGTGATACTTATGAACAAAAAAAAATTGATGAGGGAATAATAGAGATAGAGAAGTCAGCCAACATAATAAGAAAAATAAAATAAATAAAATTATTACAAAAAGACAAAGATAATATTAACATGACTAAATTTCATTTTTTATCGCAACAACATTTGGATTCCAAATTTCATGAAATTTGACATGATTAATCGTTTCAGCAAGCCCGACACACATATCTAATAATTATTAAATTTGGATGATTATTTGATTTTAGGTGAAAAGCTTTGAAAATTCGCTATGATCAATCTAGAGCTTGAAAATTAGCGAAACTTAAAATATATCATTCTCACTTAATGCTTGACCTAAAAATACAAAAAATTTTAAATTTGTATTTATATTTTAATTATTATCAATTTATGAAGCTTAAATTTCACAAATTAATTTAGGATAAATTGGGATCCCAAATGAGCTCAAACATTTGCAGTAGGATCCCCTAATTAGCTTTATTTAAAATATTTTTATTAATCTTTTATTTGATTTAAATTAGGATCTTGATTTTTTTTTTAATCTGATTAGGTTTAGGTCCAATTGAATGGTAACAACATCGGGTTGTGTAACAACGCATTGAGACTAAATCATTGATAATATTCATTAAAGATATTGTGCATAAATTAAACTTATAACTTTTTCTTTGGGGTTTCATATGTTGGACTATATCAGGGGAGGCCATGGTGGAATAAGGAGATCACACATATCCTAGATGAGGAGTGTATGTGTTTTGGGAAACCCCCCTTGGCCAAGTAGACGTGCTTGATCTTTCATTTATTTTGTAATTGCCCATAGAACAAAAAACTTGTTTAAGATAAATAATTTATATTTTACAGTCATTTATGAATGTTCTTATATTTCTCACAATCTTCTTGATTGTGAATGCTTTATCATAGTCTTTGATTATGCTTACTCAGTCATTTATGCTTGCTTTTACTGTATATTCAATCATTGAGACAAAGATTTTATTGTATATGTTACATGTTCACTTGTATTTACAGTTTTTTTACTTGTAATGTATATTGTTATTTACTTTCATTTATGCTTATACTGTTTCCTCTTATGTTATTTAGCATATTAACCTTTTTTTTGCGTGGACATATTAACATTGTTTATTGCACATTTATTTTATAGTTGTACATGCTTTTCTTATTTACATATTTAATACAAGTTGTGTATTAGCTTTTTTCTTTTTAATACTTCTAACCTTTTTTATTATTGTTGCTTAAATTCGTGTACTTTACTTTATTTTATTTTTTATTCTTAGTGTATTGTGCTTTGCTTATATATAATAATTGTAAATGATTAATATGATATTCACTAAATTTA
This sequence comes from Gastrodia elata, assembly GCA_016760335.1. Lineage (NCBI taxonomy): Eukaryota > Viridiplantae > Streptophyta > Magnoliopsida > Asparagales > Orchidaceae > Gastrodia > Gastrodia elata. The sequence continues at coordinate 10,849,442 of CM028670.1, read as the reverse complement.
AATATAGATTAGCTGCTCTAAAATATACTTAGAAATTTTAAGTTTAATAACTTATTTTTATTTTATTAGTTGCATCTTGTCATATTACTTATCAATTACAGTAGATTTGCAATTAGGGAAATTGTTGATTCTAATTTTGCAATATCTCTAATTTAAATTAAATTCAATTTAGGCTGATCTTTAAAAATTCACAAAATTTCACCAATAACTAATTTGAGTGTGAGAAATTCAAAAATGCAATCAGATTTTGATTTGTAGGCCAATTTAATTTAGCTAATTTTTTAAGTCGATAAATTGACCAAATGACTGATTGATTCAATCAAGTTTCGATGAGTTTCAAATTTTCAGGGTTAGATTCTAGTGACGTTTAGAACCTAATAGAACAATAATTAAGATTTAATTTAGTCTAGATTGAACATAGTAATAACATAGGGTTGTTATAATCTTCTTTTGGCTCATCTTCAAATATTTTTGCGAGGACGAGGAGCTGGAGCGCGCTGGGCCGCGCCGTGGCTCCGTGCGTTGGGGAGCGCCGCGGCGCCTGCTTGCGCCGAAAGGCCGTCCTCAAATCAACACAATGAACTCTAAAGACTTGAATACTCATGGGAGAAAGACAAGTGTTTCATTTAAGAAAAAAAACCTCTCTGAGACTAAGACTTTTGGAAAAGGAGGCTTTCTCGCACGACTCATTCCCATATCGAAGCCTGCATATAATTAAGTAAGATTTTCAAGTTAGATAGTACTTTCGGAATCCTCCGCTCACCAAACCTTATCAGCTTGGTTGGGGATAGGGACTCTGATAATGATATCATATAAAAAAAAAACCATCAGGGAGTAAAGCACCCATTGTTTTGGCACATGCGTACTCTCAATTAAGCTTCTTTAATTGCTTTTATCCCCTGATGCGGCCTTTGATCCGAAGTCAGGGGCCCATTTAAGCTCTAAAAATGGAATTATTATAATAATTGTACATAATCTTCGGTTTAGGGCTTAAAATAAGGTTAATTTATAGTTGAAAAGGCAGTGGTGCATGCCCCCTAGATTTTAAGCAAATGATGAGGCCTTTATCCTTATCTGTATAAGGGACGGAGCTCGCAAACCGTTTCAACAAACAGAATCTTCCAAGTCAAAGAAAAAAGAATTGCCGTTAATATCTAATAATTAAATTAATAATAGGCAAATATTTACATTCCACAAATTTGAACTGGTGAGCGAATAGACGGCAACTTTATACATGTAGAAATATATTTCTAAGAATATTATTTTATCATTTTATTATTATGCAATTGGATAAATCCGCATTTTAAGTTGCCGTCAAGGAACTCTAATATTTCCTTTATTTAATACCATTCTTCACATTCAAAACACACCTGAAAATAGATTATTAAATACTCTTTCTTTTTTTAAGAGAATGTATAGAATAAATACTATTTAGACCAGTTGATGTGTCACCTAAAAAAATTCATCCAATGTGTTTATTTATTTATATTAAACTAATTCAAATATTATTTTTAAAGTTTGTATTGAAATGATATCCAAATATTATTGATATTAGTGATCGAAGTCGTGTATTGGCTAAGAGATAGACTTCCAAATCAAGTTTCGTTAATTTTGAAGATCAAATGACAGAAAAAATACAAAAATTTTATTTTAAATAAAATTATTTAAATTTCCAATTCAATTGTTTTTTGAAATTTTTATTTTTTTGTAATTTTAACTTTTTGTTAATAACAATAATAATAATAATAATTTTTTTATTATTATTATTAATGTAATTAATAATTATAATATAATTAGTATTATTATTAATAATGTTATTATTAATATTATTATTAATGATACCAATAAAGCTGCTATTATTATTATTACCATTATTACTATTAATGATAATAATAAAGCTATTATTATTATTATTATTAATGATAATAATAAAATTATTTTTACAATTATTAATATTATAATTATTATTATCATTATTATTTTATTTCTGTCATTTCAATTAAGTCATTTTCACTTTTCACAATTATTATTATTACTATTATTATTATTATTTTTTTTTTGTCATTTCAATTAAATCATTTTTCATTTTTACGAATTATTATTATTATTATTATTACTATTATTTTATTTATGTCATTTTAATTAAGTAATTTTCATTTATATCCATTATTATTATTATTATTATTATTTTATTTCTGGATTACATTTTCATTTAATTACTTCATTTATTACTTTTCTGGATTACTATTATGGTTTAAATCCACTTTGATATTCATGTGAGATCTTGTGTTGAAAATTTGAAATAAAATAAATAGAAATCAATATCAAGTGTTCATACATGTAGATTTTATATCTGTACAGACAATATGTTAGGTCAAGACATGATTTTATTTAGAGCAATAAGGAGATTACACATAACTTTTGAAAAAACAATGTATAGCTAAATTAGGAATTCATATCTAAGATAGTTAAATATATATATCTAACTTCTCATTTGTTATATAACTTTATCCAACATAACAAATATCATATATATTTTCTTTTAGGATGAGCACATTTCTTGATGAATATATATATATATATATATCTACATTTGTTATAGTTCTGAAAATAATTTTACAAGCATATTTTTACCTTAAAAATTGCATAGTATTTATGTTTTTTTATATTTGCTTTAATATTTTTCATGCAAAAATTTATGATGCTTAATATTATATATAAATTGTTGTATCCTACAAATCTTACTTAAATCACTGTGTCTAAATAAATATTTTTTCCTTTTTTTTTTTTTTTTTTTTTTTTTTTGATTTGAACTGTTTGTATATATATATATATATATATATATATATATGACAGATCAGGAGTGGTCTCTAAACCAAACATTTGAAGAAGAGTTTATGCAGAATAAAGGAGCAATTTGATACAAACTTAAATATTTATTTTTTTAGTATTAAATTTTGGCTTAGTATGTAATGGCTTAATATATACTTATATTTTATATAATAAATTGTATATAAATATAAGAATAAGATTAAATAGAAGCTAAACTCCTAATATTTTAGTTTTAAAAACAACCATTTATCAACATAAAGTTTTTAAAAACTAGTTAATTTTAGATTTATCAGATATGTGGATTGTTATAATTTTCTTAAATATGTTTATCATTATTTAATACACTTGATTGTGGTTGTAACGACCTAATATTGTTATTGATGAATTCATAGATTATATCTAAATAAAAGGGAAAATTCATCTATTTAAGATCTTTATGATGCTCATAAAATCAATTTTTTCTATCTTTTTCAGGGAAATGGAATCCAAAGGATTTTAAAGGCATTTCTGCAGAGTTTTTAAATGTTAAAGGAAAACCGTTGCGGCGCGCGACCGCGCGCCGCAACAGGTTGCAGCAGAAATATCAAAACTACATGAAAATTAATCTCAAACTAATTGAACAGTACTTTTAGTAAAATGACCCGCTACAGCGCGCGGTCGCGCGCTGCAGCGGCTTGCAGCGGAAATATTTATAACTTTATAAAATGGAGGATCAACTAATTGAATAGTAATTTTAGCGGAATAACTCATTACAGCGCGCGGTCGCGCGCTGCCGTGATCTGCAGCGGAAATATTTATAACTTTATAAAACGGGGGCTCAACTAATTGAACAGTGATTTTAGCGGAATAACCCGCTCCAGCGCGCGGTAGCGCGCTGTAGCGGTCTGCAGCGGAAATATTCATAACTTTATAAAATGGGGGCTCAACTAATGGAACAGTGATTTTAGCGGAATGATCCGCTACAGCGCGCGGTTGTGCGCTGTAGCGGTCTGCAGCGGAACATCTTCAAAAGCTCAAACGCGGTAGCGCGCGGCAGCGTAGTACTTGGCGAATGTGCGAAGGATCATTGCACGTCGCAGCGCGCCATGACGCGCTCCCGCGCGCTACAGCGGCCCGCCGCAAATTTTTCCAGACAAGCATTAAATGTGGCTGGGGACATGACCTCTATCCTGCATTTTATCCCCATCCATCATTCCCTGCTGCAGCTCATTTTATTTGAAAAAGGAAGCTTTGAGGTGATGTTTTGGGTAAACAATTGAGGATTATTATTACCTCATCATAAATGGAGGTTATTGTCATAATGAATTTAGATTTTTTATATGTAAAAGCTGGTTTGAAATATGGCGGAGGATGGCAGCCACCCCTTTCCTATAAATACCTCTCCTCTTGACTAGAGGAGGGTTCACAATTTTAGCAAAAATTCTACTATGTAAGGAGGAGAGCCAAGGGAAAAGAGGAACTCCTTAAGGGTGGCAAGCTCTTGCTTTGGAAGAGGATGTAACAACCTAGGTTGTTACCTTAGTCAATTAGGATTAATCTTAAGTCTTAAAACTAATCTTAAGTGCTAATTAGGTCAATTGGAGTCAACCTCTAAGACCCAGATCAAATCAGGAGTCGATTGGATCAAATCCTAATTTTTGGAAATTCAGAAACCCTAGAATTTGACCCATTTAAATTGACCTCGGATTGGAAAACGGACTTCGTCATTGCGCTCATTGCCCTCAAATTAGCTAGGAGTGAAGTTTTGGTGGCAATTGGAAGTCGTCAAAATTTGACGAATATTTTTAATAATAATTAAATGCCTCGAAAATTGGGAAATTAAAATACTCATCGGATTAAAAATTCGATCTTACTGTTGCGTTCCTCACCCCTCAATTAGCTAAGCGTGGATACATGAGATTTTTTTTAATAATTAAATATTAATTAAATTTAGTTAAGAAATTTAAATAATAAATCAATAAAAAATTGATTTAATATTTAATATTATTATTATTGCGCTGCGTTAAGTCGCAGACGCCGTCTGTGTCCTCGCGCCGCGCCGTCTGGAACCCGCCGTCCAAGCGGACGGCAGATCTGGACCATCTGATTGAAGATCAGACGGTCCCAAGGCTTCTCCTTCCTATCGGAGATCGCTCCGTGTCGGGGCTTGACACGCGGCAGTCGCCGCCTCACCTCGCCAATCCTCGCTTGCGGAGCCCCCGGACCCTCCGTCGTAGCACCATTAAGACCCTATAGCCATGCTTAGGGCTTGCATTTTTGCTCGGATTGAGTCCTGGACGCTCGGCACAACCTCTGCAAACCCTAGGAGCTCTCTGCCGCTCGATCAGGTACCCCCGTTTTCGATCCTGATTTCCTTTCAATCGCTCTAAATGTAATTCAAAACCTTATTCCCACTCCCGGATTGACAATCAATCGGGTTTGATCGATCGGAGGAGGTCCCGATCAAGCGAACGTGGATCTAGTCCACAGTGGAAGCCGTTATGGCCCATGACCGAACCCTAGCCACATAGGGTTCGCAGTTTCGTCCACCTCCGGCCACCCCCGGGGCTGGTCACGGTCCCATTGGGTAGACCTCGTCGGGGTCTACTCTCGGCAATACGGGCCGGCGTCCCAAGTCACCGGCATCGCCGGCATTTTGGAACCCTAGGTTCCTTGGCGCGGGACGAAGGCAAAAGCCGCGGGTTGGGTCGGGTCGACCCGGGCCCGCCCGAAGGTCCGCACGCGCGGACCGCGTACGGCTCGGCGCTCGGAGTGTGGGGCCCGCTTCTGTTTCCAGAGCCAATCAGGCTTCGCGACTGTTTCCAGAGCTGCTCCTGTGGGGCCCGCGACTGTTTCCAGAGCCAATCAGGCTTCGCCACGTGTCCTGGCGGGACCCACCGTTCTGGCCGCTCCCAATTAGTGCGTGCCACGTGGCCGAGGAGATCCTGTCGTCATGATTAACCTGCAGAAGATATTAGATTAAATAATATATATATATATGAATACTTATATTAGCTGTGTAATTATGTTTAGTTAATATTTAAATAAGTACTTTAGGATAATATATGATTCTATATATAAACATACAACAGAATAGAAAATTTATTATATAAAATCAGTTATGTAAATTAATAGTGGTTAATTAAATTAATCTTTCTGTTAATGAAATTAAAACAGTAAAACTATTTTTAGGCATAAAATAATAATTGAATTAAACTTAAGTAAAGTAATCAATTTAAATATTAATTAAATTATTAATAAATAAAAGCCTAATTAATAATTAATTAAATACAGATTATTAGTAAATACAGTAACTTTAATTTGAACTTTAGGAATGAATAGTGAATTAATTTAATTTGAATAAATGAATAATAAATTTATTCAAATTGTATTTTTGAATAGTAAAACATAGAAGTTTAATAACTTTTTGTAGGATGATCTAAATATAGCTAATATAGGTCTTAAAATACTCAAAAAAATAATTAGAATCAAATGGCATAATGTAAAAATTAATTTCGGGATACGCATAACGAAGTAGCCTTTTAGGACCTTATAACTTTTTACCAAGTTATCAGAACATAGTCAATATGTGTCTTAAAATACTCAGGAGAGCGACCCCATCACCGTAGTAGTATTAGTTTTCTCATTTGGACAACAGGATGAAAAGTCAACCCTAGAATTTAGAATTTGACTTTAGTGAAAAATGACAAAATTACCCTTAGAATTCAAATGACCATAACTTGGTCAATTCAACTCCAAATTCAAAAATTCAAGATGCTAACTAGTTTAGAATTTTGATATCACCAATAAACTGAGATAATATTTTAGTTCTGAACCCTAGAAATTTAGAAAATGACCAAAATACCCCCAACCTTAGTTAGGTCATAACTTGACCATTTGAGGTCCAAATTGGGTCTACTCCTTACCAACATACTCAGTACATTATAAGGAAGCTATAGAAACTAAGTTTGCTGAAATTGGACTTCAAACGGAAAAGTTCGGTTTTTGTCACCCGTTGACCGACTCGAAATTACCAAATTGCCCTTCAAATTTAAAACGTCCATAACTTAGTCAATTGACCTCAGAATGTAGTGTTCTCAGACTCTATGGAATCCTTGGACAGTAACCTACAATAAACTACATAAAAACTTAGTTTTCAAAAGATTAAAAATCACTTAAATACCCTTAAGTCAAAAATATTAGTTTGAACCTATAGGACCCGTTTCTCATCCAAATTAGACAAACTTACTGTCTATCCTCAAGTTAGATAGTAAGAAATCATATGAAAAAGGGAAACTCTAATTTGGAAACTTAAATCAAAAGTTGACTTTTTGGACTTTTAAGTAGGGCAAAATAGTTATTTTGCCAAAAATTTAAAATAAACATCCTTAGCCTTTAATTAGTCTTTTAAAACACTAAAACTAACATTATAACCATATTAGTGACATTTAAGTAAGTAAAATCAATAGTTAGGTCAGATTTTAGAATCTTTCCTAAGTCTTTAACACTACACCTTAAGGACCCTTCCTGAGATTAGGACTAAATCATAGGGTTGATTTCATTCATTGAGAAATGGGGTTTTTCAATGAATGAATCCTTGGTTTTATTAGTTTCTAGAATTTTCAACTTATTTTTGATTATTCTGTCTTTTGACCTTAGATCTAAGATAGGAGATTCATCCTATTAAGTTTGATTACTTAATAGGATTGGCCTTGACTATTAGATCACTATTAGAATGAAACTTAGATCTTAGGTCTTATCCTTTTTGGATTATGTGATTAAGCCCAATCTCGTGGTGTTTAGTCCATAATCTATACTTTATTAGTTTTAGATAGAATGTCTAAAATTATCAATTAGGTCGTAATGATTTATTATTTAACTTCTATAGTCGACTTTGATTTGGTATATTAGGACCTAGCTAGTCCTAATATTTTGTAATTTATAAGGATGAGTTTCCAAGTTACACTTAGTATGTGGGAAAATGGTGATCCTGAACTTGTGTAATTTAGAATAGTTAGAATGAATAATAGAGAACAGATGATATCACCATATTAGTAGAGTCAATTGCTTATTTTGATACTTTGTGCTACGCATTCCTTGTATAATTGAGCTTATTTCCTTGGGCATTTCATATAAGATAACTTTATGTATGAAAATAAAACTTAGAATAATAGGATAACAGTTGCCTTTGGGTCTAGTTTGTGGAGATTATGGTGCACATTTGCCCCGATGGACAGGGGTAAAGTGAGATCAGGATGCCTAACATTCTCAGTGAGGAGAGTGTGTTAGGCTTGGGACCCGTATAGTCTTGCAAATGTGCTTGACTCCTCAGTTGTTTTTGACAGTTGTCCATAGAAACAAAAGTAAAATAACTAAAATATGTTGCATAAGTATTGTCTGCCTCTTCAGTCATGCAGTATATTCAGTATGTTTGCAGATTGAGATGTATATATATGTGGGCCAGTTTGGCCAAGTTTTCTGATATGGCAGTCAGTATACAGAGTTTGATGTGCAGTTGTAGTATTTGGCTATGTTTTAGTATTACTTATTCAGTCAACTATTTGTTTGTACAGCTTATATACAGTAGGATATTAGATTTTGTTACTATTTATATGTATCACTGTTGAAATTTATTATTATAATTTGCATATTTCATTTGATCACCAGCATGTATTATGATGTAGCATTTTCTTTCAGCATATGTTTAAGTACTTATAATATATGCCTTGTTTTGTTTACCTCGCTTTTGAGGCATGTCTTAGCCTCCTTTGTTTAAGTTATAAATGTTATTTATAGCTTTTCCTCTTTCTTATTGTATTGCTAGTCGCTCCTTTATATATTATTGCTTAAGAAAATTGTGTAAAGTGGTGATATTATAAAACATATAAAAATGTATCAGCCTAAAATGTACTTAGACAAATTGTCTAACCATATTTTTCTCTTTTTTGGCTGGGGCCCTACATTGTGAAACTGAAAATGGCAGGCTTAGAGCAGATAGAGGATCCAGTACCTGAGGAGGAGCTATTCCTAGAGGAGGAGCAACAGCTCAGACCAGAGCATATCTAGTCCTTAGACTTATTATGAGGATGAATGCCTTTGCATTCCCTTTTATTTGAACTTTAAATATTGCAATAATATAGGTACTCTTGACTGTGCATTTGGATTTATATACTTATATTCTGAGTTATGTTCTGCACTTATGTTATATTGTGATGCTTGGATGTCATTTATTGCTTCCGCACTCTGTACGTTTACTTATATAGTGACTGTTAGATTGATTCTGTGTTAATCCTTCCTTAATCAGGTGGATTATGGAGTTTATCCTACTCCAATAGTAAGTGAGGGGTTAGCCAGAGTGACACTCCACCCTTAACCTAATCCTTTAGTGGATTAAGGGTGCGGGGCGCCATAGAGGAGGAAGAAGGCAGCATTAGAGGCCTAGGAAGCGAACATTGAGAAGGAGAAGAAGGATTTCGGAGAATTTCTATGGAGTGTTCCTAGTATCTTCTAAACTCCACTCTTGTATTTCTTTTTAGTTGACCATGAAAAGGTCTTTATCCATGTATGTATTTTTTTTCTTTTCTTGTGCAATGAGTAGCTAAACTCCCTTGGGGAGGGTTGAGGGTTAAGTCCCACTTGCATGATGTAATATTAATATATGAATGTTTTCCCTCAAGCATAATTTGTTTGTGATTTTAATGCCTTACTAAGAAATTCTTATCTAATTAATCTTGAATGTGATTATGAGAAAAGAACTAAAAACAAACTCCAAGAACTAATTGTCTTGTGCTCCTTAGCTCACCTTAAGTTGGATGCTAGATTATGAGTGCTTAAAGGTTTGGAACCATGTGAGAAAGTTCATAAGCTCAACGCACCTCAATCTAAGCTCAACCAAAGAGTTGAAGCAATTGATGCTAAGACCCACTAAATGAGCTCCTTAGCTCAACATATATGAGGTAGAGGAAGGAAATGTTGAGTGCTCATAAACTAAGTGACATAGTCGTTGAGCCCAACATGTGAATCCCTCATCTCAACTATGTATGATGTGAGTGATGCTCATAGTGGAAATCAATGCTTGTAAGATCCCAAGGTGTGGCGGCCGCCCATTCTAATCATAAGGCTTAAAGAGTGGTTGTCACTAAGCACATCTTATACTTAACATTAGGTTGGAATTTAAGACTCCAATCCAATCTTAAGGAAAAGGTGTACTTTTCATAATAAGGTAACGATTAATAATCACTTAATGAGTATCAGAATGCAGAAGAAAAGTATCAACTGAAGTAAACATCCATACTATAACATAAAGACATCCAGCTCAGAATATATACAATACAGGAAAGTAAAGTACAAATAGTTATGTATTATTACAAACATTTAAAGTTAAGAACTGAAATGAAAAGAGTCTCTCATCCTCACAATATAAAAGTAAAGTATAGCAATCTAATAAGTGAACTAAGGACCCTTAGTAGTCTGGACCTCCTCCTCAGTAGGCTCAATCTCCTCAAAAAGCTCAGAATCTACCATTATCGGTTTCATAATGGTAGGGCCCCAGCCAATAAAAGAAAAATCTTGTTAGACAAAATGTCTAAGTACATTTTAAGGCAATGAATTTTAATGTATTTTAATAACATCACAACTGAAATTTAAACAAGCATAGCGATAAAGTGACAAAGAAAGGAAGAACAAGTTATGAGGTAGAAACATACCTCAACTAAGACTGCAATACAAAGTAAGTAAAGTACAAGGGCAAATCTACTAAGTACAAAGAAAAGTCCTAAGGAATATGATCAAACTAACATGCCCGTTATAAAATAAGTAAAAGTACTATACTAAAAATATAAGAGTAGCATCATAAGATGCTCTCAAGTAAGTAAAATGACTGACATACAGAAAGTTCTGAAATGTAAAGGAACTACAGAAAATGAAAAATAAGAAAGAAAGAAAAGTGTACTGAAACGGTAAAGTAAAATAAGTCTAAAGTGTAAAGAAAATATGTAAAGTAACTGTAAAGAGTCTGAAAAGTAAATATAAGTAATGTAGCTTAAAGTGTTGTACGTGTGAGATATTCTTACTTAGTCTACCAAAAAGTAAAGTCCATCTGGTAATCTAGGAGAAACATCCCAGATTAAAGTAAGTTCCACCAAAGAGACATCTAGGAGAAACATCCCAGATCTTAAAGTAAATTCACAAAGTATCTAAAGGGCATATAGGAGAAACATCCCAATGCCAAACTAAAGTACCATAGGGGAAATTTCTTAAGTAAAAGCAGTCCTAAAGTAAAGTCATACTAAATGGCAGGCTAAGTAAAACATAAACCACCAATATAATATTGTTTATTAATGTTTCTTTTAAAATTATGTTATATGAAATGTGAATGAAATTCAAAATATAGTATAAAGTATGTATCAAGTACTTAAATATGTCTAAAGGTGTAAAAAGGATCAAATGACAAGAAAAGCATGACAATTTCAAATCAACGAAATAATTTAGTACTACTCAAACTTTGTGATATCACCTATTTTCTAATTTAAACATTTTAACTACTCTAAGTTACATAAGATTCAAAATTCTCAATTCCTACACTGACTGTAACTTTGAATTACGAACATACTAGTTAAACATAATTAGGATTAGCTACTTCCTAATTATAAATAAATCCAAGTCGCCTACAAGGTTAAATAAGCAAATTAATCGTCCTAAGTTATTATTTCATAAATCCCAAATAAACCTTGATTAGCCAAATCAAGATTTAAAGAATTAAGAATCAAACTCCAAAGAATGAAGTTAAATTCTTAATCACAAGGCTATCCTAAAGACTAGGGCTTAATCCCATCTTACTAATTAAGTGTTTAGGCAAATTCTATTGAATTAAATCAAGTTCAATAGAATAGATTTCTAATCCTAATTTTAATGTTACAAGATCAAATAATCAATTAATAAACTATGAAAAATCTAATAAACTAGTAAGATCAAGGTTTCACCTTAATGAGTAACCCCACTTTACCCATTAGATGAATTATAACCTACGATCTAATCCTAATCTTAGGAATTAAGGCTCTTAGATACTAAGAGTATCACTCAAATACACATCCTAACTAAAGTTATAAGACCTAAAGGATGATCTAAGAAGTTCAAAGGAAATGAAAATTCTCTCATAATTTACTTAGGTTTTATTTAAGACTTAACTTAGGATTTTCTTCAATTTTCTAATTTAAGACTTTGAATTATCTAAATCAAGGTTTAAATTACTTTAATTACTATTTGTTATGATTTAGAGATAAAATTAGGACTTAAAAAATATTAAACCCTAAATTTGGGCAAAATGACCATTTTGCCCCTCCTTAAGGGTCTAAATCTCACCTTTATGAATTAGCACTTAATTCTAAATTTTAATGATGTGGAATGATTACTTACTATCTAATATGAGTTTAAACAGTAAGTTCATTAATTTTGGTTAAGTATTAAGCCTTATAAGGTCAATTTAAGGAATTTGACCTATAAGGGTATATTGGTAAATTTACCCTAATAACATATCATTTTTCTATTAGTTTACTATAGGTTATGCCCTAATGTTTCCATAGAACCTAAAATTATTGAATTCTAATGTGTATTGACTAGGTTATAGCCAATATAAGTTCTAGGGCTTAAAGGGTAATTAAGGATTCTTAATTAAGGGTCAAAAATCCTAACTTTGTCATTTGGTGTCCAAATTGAATAATTTTAGTGGCTGTAAGTCACAATTGATCCACTGATTTTAATGACTAGTGGTAGGCTCAATTTAGACTCAATTTGGCTAAGTTATGGCCTAATTAAGGTTTAGGGTGATTAGTAAATAATTAGTAAAATTAATCACCCAATCACTAATCCAACCCTACAGTTAGGTTCTAATAAGTTTTAGGAGTTCTCTGAAATTAGAATTGTCTAATTTGGATTATTAGATTTGCTAATATTCACTAATCAAATTTTAGGGTAATTAGGGGTGATTATCAAATCTAACTGTTAGATCCTAAATATTTTTGTAGATCTCTGTAGATTAAGTTTTACTGATCTAAAATAGTGTTTGGATTACTTTGTTTGGAGCTAAGATGACTAACTTATGGTCATTTGAAGTTCTAGGTCAAATTAGGCTAATAAGGGTTAGGTCCTAAAGGTCATTAGTCAAATACTAATCCAAACAGAAAAGTTAATACTACTAAAAGATTCCTTAAAGTTTTGTGAGTATTTTAAGACCCATATTGAGTATGTTTTGGTTTAAAAATACAAAGTTATGATTAAGTGAAAATTTGTGACAATTTGTTATTATTCAAATATCCTAAAATATCACTAAGTGAAATATTTATCCAAATTGATATTTGACAATTTTAGATTATTCCTTGATTTTTGCTGATTAATTTCTTATATTTAATTGTATAGTTTGGATAAATATTTTAGGAGTTATGATTGTTTAAAGTTTTAATATTAATTTGATTAAATTAAATTATATTGATATACAATGAATTTATATATATATATATATATATATATATATATATATATATCAATGTTATTGAATTATAATTATTATATATATATATATACATATATATATATATACATATGTATATATATAAAAGTATAAATACATATATATAATTATTTAAATAAATATAAATTTTATTTATCTGCAGGACACGATAGTGGCGGGCCCCACCATCTAGATGGCGCTTTAGGATTGGCAAGAATACTGGGGGTGGGCCCCACAGCTTATTTCAGACGAGACAGCCATCACGGCTGTCTGAATGGCGGGCCCCACCTTAGCCGCGGAGAAACAATAGGACGACACGTGTCCAGGCAGTACACGTGGCTCGCAGACGGAACCCAGTTTGATTTCACTCGAACCAACCGGCTCGCACAGCACCAGACCAATTTGGGTTTTATGCGAACCGGATCGGGAGAAATCAACGGCCTAGATCTGGTCAGATTGGATCCATCGGTTGGATTCAACTATGGATCCAACGGCAGATCTTGAGAGCCGTTTCGCATTCTCCCTTCGCCTTCCCATCCCGATTAGGGTTTAGACAGTGCGATCGATCGAAGATTCGATCGATCGCACCCCTTTAAATGATTGCAAACACATAATTCGGAGATCTTAAGAAGGATTAAGTAAAGGAAAAGAAGGGAAAAGAAGTACCTTAAGAACGATTAAAGGGATCCTAGGTTCGACAAAGGCACGAAGATTCTTCCTTTCTAGCGTTTGGTGAATATCAAAAACTCACGAGAGAGGTCTCATTATTGATTTAAGATTGACCTAAAGCGGCGCAGAGCATTCAGGTGATGCGTGGAGCGAAATTAGGGTGACACGCGCCAACGCCAGGACACGCGTATAGCATTCGAGGGTGATGATCCTGTGGCCGTCCGATCATTTGATGGGACGGATACGAGCAATCTGTCAATTGGAACGGCGCTCAGACTTTGTAGGGCGACGGCGTGAGTAGGGTTAGACGGCACCGTTAACTTCGTTTAATAATAATATTATTATAATAATTCATTTATATTTTATTAATCAAATTTAGATAATTAAACTCATTCTAAAATTTTCCAATATATCATTCATAGCTAATTGAAGGGTGCTGAATGCAACGGTACACTCAGATTTTTGATCCGACGAGTATTTAATTATTCGAATTTTCAGGTATTTAAATAATATTAAAATATTCGCTGAAAATTTAATGACTTCCAAATGCATCCAAAACTACACCCCTAGCTAATTTGGGGGTGGTGAACACAATGGGGAAGTCAGATTTTTAATCTGAAGTCTAGATAAAAAGTCAATTTCTAGAGTTTGGGATTTTTCCAAAAATTTGGTTTTGATCCATTTGATCCCTGATTTGATCTAGATCTTAGAGATAAGTTCTAATTGACATAATTATCATACTAGAATTACAATTAAGACTTATATTAGACAATAAATAACTATAGTAATAACTTGGGTTGTTACACAAGGTTTAAAAATCAAGCTCTCTTTGATCAAGAGAATAAGATTAAAATTTAAATCCTAAGAATGTTACAAGAATTTTTGTGCCAAAGTGAAACCGAATGTGAGTTCATTTTGTGCACCAGATTTGAACTTGTAAGACCTTGAGCTAGACTCAAGGACAATAATGTGCACTTAATTTTAATTACATTAAATGATAAAGCTTGAGGAACAATCTACATGAATATTACGTCATTACATGTGGGATGGCCCCAACTCTCCTCTTTCATAAATTTTGCTATTTTTACTTAGTGAATATTTGTGCTAATTTTAGACCACTCATCCAATACATACTATAGCTTAAACATTAGTGAGAATAGATCCACCTTAGTGCCAAATCAACCAATTCTCCGAGGATCGATAAATTCCCAGAAAGTCACACTTTTCACTTATTACTTCAGACCACGTACACTTGCGTGCAAGCGCAGACGTGTATTTATAGTCTGTCAAGTTTTTGGCACCGTTGCCGGGGAATTGGTTTTTGATTTGAATTAAGGACAATATATAAGTAACTAGCAATTTAAGCATTTGATTGCATATATTAGTAGTTGTAGATTTGTTGTAATTATCAAGCTAACATTTTATATTTCTTTTTGATATTTTATTTCTAAAAAATCTATGTGATCTTTATTGCCAAACTCGTTCTTGATAAGCCATATTGTAATTTGTATGAGTAAAAGAGTCTGTACTAAATATCTTTTTGACATCGAAATAGAAAGAACATACTTACAAGCTAGGCGAGAATGAAATTTATCAAACCAACAAGCTATTATGGATAATTTCACTAAAAATTTAGAAGAGCCTAGGGGTAGGGCACTTAGAGATTATGCACTACCCACTGATAGGGGAATCCCCCATGTTATTGTAAGGCTAAATATAGAAGCCCACAATTTTGAAATCAAACCTTCCACTGAGTATGGTGAAAAGCAATCAGTTTGGAGGATTAGCCACTGAAGATCCTAACTCACATATTTCAATTTTCCTTGAAATATGTGATACCTTCAGATTTAACGGTGTCTCCGAAGATGCGGTTAAATTGCGGCTATTTCCTTTCTCACTGAGAGATAGAGCTAAGAGTTGGCTCAGCTCTCTACCGAGTGATTCTATCTATACTTGGGATGATTTGGCTAATAAATTCTTAGCCAAATACTTCCCTCTGGCTAAAACTGCACGATTGAGAATTGAGATCACCAATTTTACTCAGATGGAAGGTGAGACTCTTTATGATGGGTGGGATCGCTTTAAGGAGTGCCTTAGGAGTTGCCCACATCTTGGGTTCCCTCAATGGATGCAAGTGCAAACCTTTTACAATGGTTTGAACGCTCCAACGAGGACACTAATTGATGCGGCCGCCAGTGGCTCCATTAGTGGAAAAACCCAAGAGGAAGCTTATGACCTCTTAGAAGAAATGGCTAATAATGCTTACCAATGGCCCCTCCAAAGGAATGATTCCAAGGATAAAAAAGAGTAATTCACTAGGAAACTCACAGCAAATCCTAGAACTGCAAAATCAAATTTCCCAACTTAATAAGAAGCTAGAATTTGGATATATAAGCCCCTTTCAGGAGAATGATGTGGAATTGAGAGATGTTAATATGATCATGAATCATGGAAGGAATGGAGAAAGATTCGAAAACTCTCTTAAAGAATTTATAAACTCCACTATTGAATTCATGAATAAAACTGATGCCGCACGAAACAGGCATGAGCACACTCTCCTCAGACAAGAGGAGACGGTTAAAAGAATTAAACAAAAAGTAAAAGATATAATGAAGCAGTTAGAACAACCTTCACTAGTAGGGGTGATCATGGAATAGAAAAATGAATCAGGTAATGCAATCACCTTAAGAAGTGGAAGGGTTACTCATGAGATTGAGAGAAAAGAGAATAGCAAAGATATCACTAAATCTAGAGAGGAAAAGGAGGAAGGAGAAATAATAAGGATAGAAGAGAGTCTGGCAAGGGATGCCGCAAGGGAAGAACTTAGAGACCCACCTAAGGAAACCCCTCGTATACTTTATCCTCAGCGTATGGCTAAGGAGAAACTCGATGTCCAATATCAAAAATTTCTTGAGACTTTTAAAGCCCTTCATATCAGAATCCCATTCGCTGAAGCCCTCGAACAAATACCTAGTTATGCTAAGTTTTTAAAAGACATCTTATCCAAGAAAAGGAAGATTGATGAAAAGGAGACTGTGGCATTAACAGAGGAATGCAGTGCAATCATTCAAAGAAAAATTCCCACTAAAAAGAAGGATCCCGGGAGTTTCACTGTCCCATGCACGATTGGATGCAGATCTTTTCAAAAAGCCCTTTGTGATCTTGGTGCTTCTATTAATTTGATGCCTTTCTACATATTCAAGAAACTAGGAATTGATCATTTAAAACCTACCTCTGTTCTACTCCAATTTGCCGATAGATCTGTAAAATCTCCTTTAGGAATTGTGGAAAATATACTTGTAATGGTTGATAAGTTCATATTCCTGGCAGACTTCATAATCTTAGACATGGAAGATGAAAATCAAGAGATTCCTATTATTTTAGGTAGACCTTTCTTGGCGACAGGACGAACCTTAATTGATGTAGACAAAGGGGAACTGATGTTGCGTTAATGAGAGGAAGAGATTAAATTCCATGTGAATGATTCTATGAAATACCCTTCTAAGTTAAACAAGGATTGTTGGGAGATCAATTTATTAGAAGAAGCTAGGTTAATGGAAGATATGGGAGAAGAGGGAATGATCGGAAGTGAGGAATATGAAGTTCCCACTGAAACAGAAGTTATTGAAGAATTAATGAGGAAAGGAAGATGATTCAACTTTCGATAATTTGCCCTCCTAAAATTGAATTAAAACCTCTTCCCTCATATTTAAAATACACATACCTAGGAGAAGATGAATCACTTCCTGTAATAATCTCCTCATTGTTAACTCAAAATCAAGAGAATCTTTTATGTAACATTTTATAAGAACATAAGAAAGTAATGGGGTGGAGTATTGCGGATTTGAAGGAGTTAGTCCAACTCTGTGTATGCATCATATCTTATTGGAGAACAACTCTAAGCCTTCAATAGAACCTCAGCGGTGATTAAACCCTAACATCAAAGAAGTAGTTCACAAAGAAATCATCAGGCTCTTAGATGCTGGGATCATTTTTCCCATTTCTGACAGCCCTTGGGTGAGCCCTATATATGTGGTTCCCTAAAAGAGTGAGATGACTGTTATTCTCAACAGCAACAATGAGCTGATCCCTACTAGGATTGTGACCGGGTGAAGAGTTTGTATTGATTATAGGAGATTAAATAAAGCAACTCAAAAAGACCATTATCCCCTTCCTTTTATCGATCAAATGCTTGATAGATTAGCAGGAAATCCTTACTTCTATTTTCTTGATGGTTATTCAGGATATAATCAGATCCTGATTGCTCCCGAAGACCAAGAGAAAACAACTTTCACTTGCCCCTTTAAAACAATTTCCTTTAAGAGAATGCCATTCGGATTGTGCAATTCCCCAGCTACTTTTTAACGCTGTATGATGGCAATTTTCTCTGACATGATAGGAGAGTTCTTAGAAATTTTTATGGATAATTTTTCTATAGTTGGAACCTCTTTCGATCATTGCCTAATTAATCTAGGAAAGGTGTTAAAAAGATGTGAAGAGTAAAATTTGATCTTGAATTGGGAAAAGTATCATTTTATGGTTGAAGAGGGTATTATTATTGGTCATTTAATTTCTAGGAGCAGGATAGAGGTCGATAAACCTAAGATTGAAGTAATTAAAAAACTTTCTCCTCCCATCAATGTTAAAGGAATTAGAAGCTTCCTAGGGCATGCTGGTTTTTATCGTAGATTTATCAAGGATTTTTCAAACATAAGTATGCCACTTTGTAGATTGCTCGAAAAGGATGTTGAGTTCAATTTTGATAATGATTGTCTAAAAGGATTCAATACTCTAAAAATTGCCTTGATCTCTGCTCCAATAATTTTTGCTCCAATCTGGGATTCACCTTTTGAAATTATGTGTGATGCGAGTGACCTTGCAGTAGGCGCTATTCTTGGGCAATGAGGAGAGCGAACATTCTATTCGATCTACTATGCTAGTAAACTCCTTGACGATGCTCAAAGAAATTACGCCACCACGGAAAAGGAGCTTTTATGCTCATATTTGCTTTTACTAAATTTAGGTCGTATTTCATCGGGTCTAAGACTATCGTTTACACGGATCATGCTGCCATTAAATATCTCCTCCAAAAGAAAGAGGCAAAACCACGCTTGATACGTTGGGTGTTGCTCTTACAAGAATTTGATCTCAAAATCCGGGATAAGAATGAGAGTGAAAATGTGCTTGCTGACCATTTATCCAGATTAACCCACATTGATCATGATAAGTCGACCAATATTAGTGAATCTTTTCCCGATGAGAAGCTCTATGGGGTAGCTACAAATGATCCTCCTTGGTCCGCTGATATTGCAAACTACCTTGCAGGAGGAATCATACCAAAAGATATGAGTTACCAACAAAAAAAGAGATTTTTTGCGTATATAAAAAATTACTTTTTGTATGATCCCTTTCTATATAAATGTTGCAATGATCAACTCCTAAGGAGATGTGTTCCTGACTCTAACACCAAGAATATTGTCTTCCACTGCCACACATCTCCTTATGGAGGACACCATGGAATTGAGAGAACGGATGCAAAGGTGCTTCAATCCGGATTTGTTTGACCCCATTTGTTCAAGGATGCCGCTGAATTTGTCAAAAGTTGTGACAAATGCCAAAGAACCGGAAATTTAACAAAAAGAGATGAGCTTCCTTTAAATGGGATTTTTGAAGTTGAACTATTTGATGTTTGGGGAATTGACTTCATGGGACCCTTTCTCTCATCCCAGGCCAATCTGTATATCCTTGTGGCAGTTGAATATATTTCAAAATGGGTTGAAGCTGTGGCATGTGTCAACAATGATGCTAAAACTGTGATCAAATTTCTTAAAGAACATGTGCTAGCTAGATTTGGGACACCCAGATTCCTGATCAGTGATGGGGGAAAATACTTCTGCAATAGGCAGTTAGAGAATATATTAAAAAGCTATGGGGTGAGACACAAGGTGGGTACTCCCTACCACCCTCAAACTAGCGGGCAAGTTGAAGTCTCCAATAGAGAGCTTAAACAAATTTTAGAAAAAATTGTGAACCAAAATAGAAAGGACTGGACTTCAAAACTTTAAGATGCCCTTTGGGCTTATAGAACTACCTTCGAGACCCCTCTAGGAATATCCCCGTATAAGCTCGTTTATGAAAAAGCATGCCACCTTCCGGTGGAACTTGAGCACCGTGCCTTTTGGGCAATAAGGAAATTAAATTTTGACCACCAAAAGGTAGGGGCACAGAGACTGCTGCAACTAAATGAACTTGATGAATTTAGGTTAAATGCCTATGAGAGTGCTAAGTTGTATAAAGAAAAAACAAAAAATGGCATGATAAGCTAATTAAACCTAAGCACCTCCAATCGGAAATGAAGGTATTGCTTTTTAACTCTAGATTAAGACTTATTCCTGGAAAACTAAAATTACGTTGGACAGGACCATTTACCATTACTAAAGTTTTTCCTCATGAAGAGCTGTCGAAGTTGCCTCCAATAATAGCACTTTCAAGGTGAATGGTAATCGTTTGAAGTTATACTTGGAGGAAGGAGTCTTTCAAGAGAAGGGCGGATGGACCCTTCAGAACCTTCCTGATGAAGGAATCACATAAGATCTTTCCTGTGTCAGGCTGAGACACTAAAACAAACGCTTATTGGGAGGCAACCCAACAACTAATTAGGTTGTATTTGTTTTTTTTCATTTTTCTTTTGTATCTTTTATTTTAGTATGTTTGGAGATTTTAATTTATGAATTTTCATATTCCCACATTTTTGAGTTATTCTTAATTGACATATTTTTTTTGAATTTTTCAAAGGAAATGAAAATCACAAAAATGCAAAAATCAAATGTGGTATAAGTAAAAGTATGCTTAACAAAAATGATTAAATGAATTATAAGCAACAAAATGTTGTAATTGAGGAATGAATATAGAAAAATCTAAATCTCCAAAAATTTAAATAAATGCTTGAGCTAAGTGTGGGGGAAGACATAGGATTTAAACTAAAAAAATATATGGTATTGATTCTAAATGGAGTGTGCTAGGCTCCCGTAGGACTTCATGATCACAAAGATGTTAGGGATGAAGAAAAATATCTCTCCCTAAGGATGAAAAGAACAAAATATTTTTGGAAAAAGGGATGATGAAAAATATCTCTCCTAAATGAACAAAATGAGAAAGGATGAAGAAAAATATCTCTCCTTTAAACTTTTCATCTTTGTGATTCATAAGAAGGAGCATATATGGCACAACTCTAGGAATCTCTAACCAATGCTTTAGTCTAAATAAATCCACAATGAATTGTACCCATAACCTAATTTCAAGCATTAAAAATTCAAACATTTGGAGATTCATTGATTAAACCACCTTAGTGCCACAATTAAAAATATTAATATTGTTACATTATTCATTTCATTTTTTGCCATGCACATATTTTGACTTATACTTACTTTATGAATATTATTGTGACTTTCATCCCTCCAAAATAGAAAATATTTATCATTTTGAGCTTACTCGAGAACGAGCAAGAATTTAAGTGTGGGGGTGTGATGAATCTATAGATTATATTTAAATAAAAAGAAAAATTCATCTATTTAAGATCTTTATGATGCTCCTAAAATTAATTTTTTTTATCTTTTTCAGGGAAATGGAGTCCAAAAGAGTTCTAAGGCATTTCTGTAGAGTTTTTAAATTTTAAAGGAAAACTGCTGCAGCGCCCTGCAGCGCGCGACCGCGCGCCGCAGCGGGTTGCAGTGGAAATATCTAAACTATATGAAAATTAATCTCAAATTAATTGAACAGTACTTTTAGCGCGATGCAGTGGTCTGCAGTGGAAATATTTATAATTTTATAAAATGGGGGCTCAACTAATTGAATAGTGATTTTAGCGGAATGACCCGCTACAGCGCACGGTCGCGCGCTACCGCGGTATGCAGCAGAAATATTCATAACTTTATAAAATAGGGGCTCAACTAATTGAACAGTGATTTTAGCGGAATGACCCGCTACGGCGCGCGGTCGTGCGCTGCAGCGGTCTGCAGTGGAAATATTCATAACTTTGTAAAATGAGGACTCATCTAATTGAATAGTGATTTTAGCGGAATGACCAGCTACAACGCGCAGTCGCGCGCTGCAGCGGTCTGCAGTGGGACATCATCAAAAGCTCAAACGCGGTAGCGGGCGATAGCGTAGTACTTGGCAAATGTGCGAAGGATCATTGCACGCCGCAGTGTGCCACGACACGCTCCAGCGCGCTGCAGTGGCCCGCCGCAAATTTTTCCAGACAATAATTAAATGCGGCTGGGGACATAACCTTTATCCTGCATTTTATCCCCAGCCATCATTCCCTGCTGCAGCCCATTTTATTTGAAAAAGGAAGCTTTGAGGTGATGTTTTGGGTAAACAATTGAGGATTATTATCACCTCATCATAAATGGAGGTTATTGTCATGATAAATTCAGATTTTTTATATGGAAAAGCTGGTTTGAAATATGGAGGAGGATGGCAGCCACCCCTTTCCTATAAATACCCCTCCTCTTGACTAGAGGAGGGTTCACAATTTTAGCAAAAATTCTACTAAGTAAGGAGAAGAGCCAAGGAAAAAGAGGAACTCCTCAAAGGTGGAAGAAGGCAGCATTAGAGGCCTAAGGAGAGAACATTGAGAAGGAGAAGAAGGATTTCGGAGAACTTCTACGGAGTGTTCCTAGTATCTTCTAAACTCCACTCTTGTATTTCTTTTTAGTTGATCATGAAAAGGTCTTTATCCATGTATGTGTTTTTCTTCTTTTCTTGTGCAATGAGTAGCTAAACTCTCTTGGGTAGGGTTGAGGGTTAAGTCCCATTTGCATGATGTAATATCAATGTATGAATGTTTTCCCTCAAGCATAATTTGTTTGTGATTTTAATGCCTTACTAAGAAATTTTTATCTAATTAGTCTTGAATGTGATTATGAGAAAAGAACTAAAAATAAACTCCAAGAATTAATTGTCTTGTGCTCCTTAGCTCACCTTAGGTTGGATGTTAGATTATGAGTGCATGAAGGCTTGGAATCATGTGAGAAAGTTCATAAGATCAATGCACCTCAATCTAAGCTCAACCAAAGAGTTGAAGCAAGTGATGCTAAGACCCACTAAATGAGCTCCTTAGCTCAACATAATTGAGGTAGAGGAAGGAAGTGTTGAGTGCTCATAAACTAAGTGACATAGTCATTGAGCCCAACATATGAATCCCTCATCTCAACTATGTATGATATAAGTGATGCTCGTAGTAGAAATCAATGCTTGTAAGATCCCAAGGTTTAAAAATCAAGCTCTCCTTGATCAAAAGAATAAGATTAAAATTTAAATCCTAAGAATGTTACAAGAATCTTTGTGCCAAAGTAGAACCGAATGTGAGTTCATTTTGTGCACGAGATTTGAACTTGTAAGACCTTGAGCTAGACTCAAGGACAAAAATGTGCACTTGATGTTAATTACATTAAATGATAAAACTTGAGGAACCAATCTACATTAATATTACATCATGATATGTGGGATGGCCCCAACTCTCATCTTTCTTAAATCTTTTTATTTTTACTTAGTGAATATTTGTGCTAATTTTAGACCACTCATCTAATACATACTATAGCTTAAACATTAGTGAGAATAGATACACCTTAGTGCCAAATCAACCAATTCTCTGTGGATCAATAAATTTCCGGAAAACCATACTTTCCACTTATTACTTCAGACCACGTACACTTGCGTGCAAGCGCAGACGTGTATTTACAGTCTGTTAGTTACTTAGCAAATTAGATCAAAACCTGCCTCAAATATTAGGATCCTGGGGAATTTTAAATTAGGGCAAACAAAAACACTTTTAGATGAGGATAAACTTTAGATCAAAGTGCTATAGTTTGAGAAAAATTTGGATAATGGAAACTTCTGCTTTATTTTATGTACCTTTTAAATTCAATAAATTAAGTACATCGGCATCAAGTTTCATTATTTTTGGATACCAAATAGCAAAAAAAATGAATTTTTTTTAACTTTAAGTAGTTATTTAGAAAATTCTTAAGGATTTTTCTTCCTTAGTATTAAATTTTGGCTTAGTATGTAATGGCTTAATATATACTTATATTTTATATAATAAATTGTATATAAATATAATAATAAGATTAAATAGAAGCTAAACTCCTAATATCGTAGTTTAAAAGCAACCCTTTATCAACATAAAGTTCTTAAAAACTAGTTAATTTTAGATTTATCAGATATGTGGATTGTTATAATTTTCTTAAATATGTTTATCATTATTTAATACACTTGATTGTGGTTGTAATGATCCAATGTTGTTACTTAGCAAATTAGGTCAAAACCTGCCTCAAACATTAGGATCCCGGGGAATTTCAAATTAGGGCAAACAAAAATACTCTTAGATGAGAATAAAATTTAGATCAAAGTGCCATAATTTGGGAAAAATTCGGATAACGGAAACTTCTGCTTTATTTTATGAACTTTTTAAATTCAATAAATTAAGTATATCAGCGTTAAGTTTCATTATTTTTGGATGCCAAATAAAAAAAAATGAAATTTTTTTAACTTTAAGTAGTTATTTAGAAAATTCTTAAGATTGTTTCCTCCTTAGTATTAAATTTTGGCTTAGTATGTAATGGCTTAATATATACTTATATTTTATATAATAAATTGTATATAAATATAAGAATTATATTAAATAGATGCTAAACTCCTAATATTTTAGTTTTAAAAGCAACCATTTATCAACATAAAGTTCTTAAAAACTAATTAATTTTTGATTTATCAGATATGTGGATTGCTATAATTTTCTTAAATATTTTTATCATTATATAATACACTTGATTGTGGTTGTAATAACCCAATGTTGTTACTTAGCAAATTAGGTCAAAACCTGCCTCAACATTAGGATCCCGGGGAATTTTAAATCAGGGCAAACAAAAATACCTTTAAATGAGAATAAACTTTAGATCAAAGTGCTATAGTTTGGGAAAAATTCGGATAACGGAAACTTCTGCTTTATTTTATGAACTTTTTAAATTCAATAAATTAAGTACATCGGCGTAAAATTTCATTATTTTTGGATGCCAAATAGCAAAAATAATGAAATTTTTGAAACTTTAAGTAGTTATTTAGAAAATTCTTAAGGATTTTTCTTGATGAATATATATATATATATATATATATTTATATATATATATACATTTGTTATAGTTCTGAAAATAAATTTACAAGCATATTTTTACCTTAAAAATTGCATTGTATTTTTGTTTTTATATATTTGCTTTTATATTTTTCATGCAAAAATTATAATGCTTAATATTATATATAAATTATTGTATCCTACAAATTTTACTTAGACCACTATGTCTAAGTAAATAATTTTCCTTTCTTTCTTATTTTTTTATTTTTTATTTTTTGGTTTGCACTGTTTATATATATATATATATATATATATATATATGACAAATCAGGAGTGGTCTCTAAACCAAATATTTGAAGAGGAGTTTATGCAGAATAAAGGAGCAATTTGATGCAAACTTAAATATTTATTTTCGTAGTATTAAATTTTGGCTTAGTATGTAATGGCTTAATATATACTTATATTTTATATAATAAATTGTATATAAATATAAGAATAAGATTAAATATAAGCTAAACTCCTAATATTTTAGTTTTAAAAGCAACCATTTATCAATATAAAGTTCTTAAAAATTAGTTAATTTTAGATTTATTAGATATGTGGATTGCTATAATTTTCTTAAATATTTTTATCATTATTTAATACACTTGATTGTGGTTGTAACGACCCAATGTTGTTACTTAGTAAATTATGTCAAAACCTGCCTCAAACATTAGGATCCTGGGGAATTTCAAATTAGGGCAAACAAAAATACCTTTATATGAGAATAAACTTTAGATCAAAGTGCCATAGTTTGGGAAAAATTCGGATAACGAAAACTCCTGCTTTATTTTATTTTTAAATTCAATAAATTAAATACATCATAATACATGTTTGAATTTATCAACTTTTGTGTCATTATGTTAAGAATATTATTTAAAGGCTGCTCGAGAAATTTTATAAATTTTGCAACACTAGTTTGATCTCAGTTAATTTTCAAAGTTTAAAACTTTAGAAATTAATTAAACATAAAATATTGGTCTGAATCAAAAAATTTTAGCACAAATGTGTTCATTACATCATAACACACATTGGCGTCAAGTTTCATTATTTTTGGATGCCAAATGGCAAAAAAATGAAATGTTTTTAACTTTAAGCAGTTATTTAGAAAATGCTTAAGGATTTTTCTTCCCCCCCCCCCTCTAAACCAAATATTTGAAAAGGAGTTTATGCAGAATAAAGGAGCAATTTGATGCAAACTTAAATATTTATTTTCCTAGTATTAAATTTTGGCTTAGTATGTAATGGCTTAATATATACTTATATTTTATATAATAAATTGTATATAAATATAAGAATAAGATTAAATAGAAGCTAAACTGTGGTGCCCTGCACCCTTAATCCACCAAAGGATTAGGTTAAGGGTGGGGTGTCACTCTGGCTAACCCCTCACTTATCATTGGATTATGATAAACTCCACAATCCACCTGATTAGGGAAGGATTAACACAGAATCAAACTAACAGTCACTGTATAAGTAAACAAACAGAGTGCGAAAGTGATTTAAGGAAATGTAAACTATCCAAGTATCACAGTACAAATAGAAAAAGTAGAACTCAGAATATATAAGCATATAATCCAAATACACAGTCAATGACACCTGCATTATTACATCATTTAAAATATTTAAATAAAAAATAGGATGTAAACCACTCATCCTCACTCGAAATATAAAAGAACTAGACGACAGCTTCTTCCACGGGCTCCTCCTATGGGTAAGGCTCCACACCTAACTCCTGCTCGCCTAACTGAAAGGAGTCTGCCATTGTCGGTTTCACAATGTAGGGCCCCAGCCAAAGAAAAGAAAAATCTGGTTAGATAATTGTCTAAGTACATTTTAAGCTGATGAATTATTATAAGTGTTAAGTAGTATCATCATTTGACAATATCTAAGCAATATATATATATATATATGAAAAGGAGCAGCAAGCAATACAAAGAAACAGGAAAGTTATAAATCATCATTTATAACTTAAGCAAAGAAAAGGGAAGAGGCTGAGACATGCCTCGCATACAAACTAAACAAGGAAGGGCATATAAATATACATAACTAAACAGGTGTTGTAAGAAAAGTTCTACATCCTAAACATGTTGGTGATCAACAAAAAATATGCCAATTAAAATAAACAACTCAGCAATGGTACATATAAATAGCAGCAAAGTTCTAACCTCCTAAATATATATAAAAGTAGTACAAGGAAATAGCTGACTGAATAAGAATACTTTAAAGTAAACAACAACAACTGCATATAAAACCATACATGTACACTCTGCCATACAGAAAAGAGCTACTTAGCTCACCAAAAAGGGTTGAAGATCTTAGCACCAGCACAGCTAGGGCGGTTTCTAGTACGATACGGATAAGGCAACAATAGTCAACATAGAAGGCCCTAACACAGTACGGCTAGGGCGGTTCCTAGCATGATACGGTTAGGTCACTAACAGTCATACCTGAAAGATCCTAGCACTAGTACAGCTAGGGTGGCTCTTAGCATAATACGGCTAAGTCAACTATCGATATGATCAAAAGAACACTGAGAGGCAGCTCAAACACATCAAATCATTATCTTCTCATTAATTACTTTAATATTTTCACAAAGAATCTAAGGAGTCTCCATATTTTTCTAACATTTTATTCATGCATCAAATGTCTCATATGATATGCTCAAAGAAATATGGCATAAAAATCAAGGAATGCATAAGTAACAAAATATCAAATAGAAGCAAGAGACTACTAAACATGGTGATATCATTTGTTTTCTACTTAACCTTCTAACTATTCCAAGTTACACAAGTTCAGGATCACCGTTTTCCTACTATCGAGTGTAACTCAGAAATTCATCCTTATAAGTTAAAAAGGATTAGAACTGATCAGGTTCTAATCTAGTTCAATCAGATAAATGACTATGAGTTAAATAAATGAATCATACGTTCTAATTTTGTGAATTTAGATGTTCTAACTAAGATCTGATCAAGATCTTCTAAATCTATAGATTATGGATTAAACACTATGAGATTTAAGTTTAATCACGTAATCCAAAGAGGATAAGGCCTAAGTTCTAAGTTTTATTCTATAAGTGATCTACTAGTATGGCAAATCTTATTAAATAATCAAACTTAATAGGATGAATCTCCTACCTTAAATCTAAAGTTAAAAGACAAAATAATTAGAATGAGTTGTAAAATAAAAGAAAATCTATAAACTAATAAAACCAAGGTTTCACCCATTAGGTAACCCAATTTACCTAATGAATGAACTCTAACATATGATCTAGTCCTAGTCTCAAGAAATGTTCTTAAGGTGTAGTACTTAAGACTTAACAGAAATTATTGGAATCTAACTTAAGGGTTGATTTCACTCACTTAATTGATAATAAGAAGATTATAACAATGGTTTTAGGGTTCTGGAATGTTATATAAAGGAGTAGGGGCACTTAACTTAATCTTAGGGCAAAATGACCATTTTGCCCCTACTTTAAGGGTCAAAAAGTCAACTTTTGACTTATGGTTAGAATTGGTTTCTCTTAGTTCCAATTGATTCCTTACTATCTAACTTGAAGATAGATAGTAAGTACACCTAAATTGGCCGAGAAACGGTCAAGTTATGACTAAAATAAGGCTAAGGGTAACTTGGTCATTTACCTAAATTTTTAGGGTTCAGATTCCAAATATTATTTTATTATATTGATGACATTGAAATTCTAGGCTGGTTAGCATCTTGAATTTTCCAATTTGGAGTTGATTTGACTAAGTTATGGCTGTTTGAAGTCTAGGGGCATTTTGGTCATTTTTCACTGAGGATTCTAGGGTTGACTTTTTGTCCTGATGTCCGAATGGGAAAACTAACACTTTTATGGTGATGGGGCCGCTCTCCTGAGCATTTTAAGACCCATATTGACTATGTTTCGATAACCGGGTAAAAAGTTATGACGCTCTAAAGAGGTCCTAAAATGCTACCTCGTTATACGTAACCCGAAATAAGTTTTTACATTATGTTATTTGAATCCTTATATTTTTTTGAGTATTTTATGACATATATTGGCTATGTTTGGATCATCCTACAAAAAGTAATTAAACTTTTAAGATTTACTATTAAAAAATATAATTTGAATTATTTTACAATTCATTTATTCAAATTGTATTATTTTACTGTTCATCCCTAAAGTTTTTATATAAAATTTCTGAAATTATTAATCCTTAATTAATCTGTGATTAATTAGGCTTAATTATTGTTTAACATTAATTAATCTATTATTTAATTAATATTTGACTGTAGCAAAGTAATTAGTGCTAATCACTATTTATTAGTCTTAATTACCTATTGATATCTAATTAAGAATAATTAATTATATTTTACTATTTAATAATAATTAATTATCCTAATTACTATTTAAGGTTTAATTAACCTTTAATTAACCCTAATTAATCTCTAATTATACTTAATTAATTAATGTTACTGTTCAAAAGTAATTATCACTAATCCTAACTTAATTAACCAATAACTGTAATTAATTAATTATTAACAGTAATTAATTAACACTAGCAGTAATTAAATTATTAATTAAATTAACACGCAATGGGCCCCCACTAGACACGTGGCACTGCCAGTGGCTGCCATGTGGGACTGTGGCCCCATAGGGGCTGAGTCAGCTCGAGTGACAGGGCAGTGGGCCCCCACCTGACACGTGGCACTGTGGGCCCCACGGGGAGCCGGACCGCCGCGGTTGAACGGGCAGTGGGTCCCACCTGCCACGTGGCGGGCCCAGAGGCGGCCACATGGCGCTGTGGGCCCCACTGGGAGCCGAACCATCGCGCGGGGCTCGGGCAGTGGGTCCCACTTGCCACGTGGCATTGTGGGCCCACTGGGGAGCCGAACCAATGCGCGGCTCGGGCTGTGGGCCCCACGTGACACGTGGTGTGCCGGCTGGCTGCCACGTGGCACTGTGGGCCCCACGGCCGAAGCGGAAGGGTCGCGGCTTCGGCTGGTAGGTCCCATTGGACACGTGGCAGGCCCAGAAGGCGCCACGTGGCACTGGTGGGCCCCACCCGGCTGACGCGGACCCGGCTCCGGCGGGTCGGGCTCGGGTCGACCCGGCCCGACCCGGACTTCGTCTCCCTCGCGGAGACGGCTCGCGGGCGCCGGGCTAGGGCATGGCTTTTGCCGGCCTTCCCGGCGCCGGACCACCTCGGCCCGCACGGCCGACGGCAACCCTCGATGGGGGTTACACGCCGGTGGGCGGACCTTCGCCGGAGGTGGCCGGGATCGCCGGCAATCATAAACCCTAAATTCTAAGGTTCGGGCCTAACGGTTTCTACTGTACACCCTAACCTATTTCCCGACGATCCGGTCGGGCTAGCCCCGATCGGAGCCGGTCGATCGATAATCAAGCTTGCGGAATGAGGAATCGAAACAAAAATTGCATTAATCGAATGAAGAACGGGGAGATCGGGGTACCTCGAGTTGACAGCTGATGGGGTTCGGACGGGTTCGACGCATCGAGGCCCGGGTTTCGCAAACCAGGAGCCCCGAGCTCGCCCGAGGTCTTATAGGACCTTAGGCGAGCTCGCCGAGGTCGGGGGGGAGGCTGCGGTTGGCCAGGCGAGCGGCGGGCGCGCCGCGTGCCGTGCGGGCGACGGGGCCGAGAACGACGGCCCCGGACCGTCGGATCCGCGCGATCGTGGACGGTTCAGATTGGCCCAAATCGCGTGACGCGGATCGCGACCGAGAGCCGTGGAATCCGCGCGATCGGACGGTCCGGTTGGATCCGTCGGATCGGACGACGCCGTTAGCGCCGTCCACTTAAGTTGACGCGCCGTCAAAAATAATTTATTATTTTAATATTTTTTTATTTTCTTTTTTTTTTTAATTTCCAGAAATTTTGAGCATGTTTTTCCTAGCTAATTTGGGGTCAAGGAATTCAATAGCAAAGTCAGATTTTCGATCCGACGAGTATTTTGATACCTCGATTTCCGGGGTATTTTTATTATTAAAATATTCGTCGAAATTTCGACGACTTCCGATTGACCCGAAAACTTCACCCCAAGCTAATTTGGGGTCAAGGAACGCAATGGTGGTGTCCATTTTTCGATTGGAGGTCAATTTAAATAGGTCAATTTCTAGGGTTTCTTGATTTCCAGAAATCAGGATTCGATCCGTTTAACTCGTGATTTGGACTAGGTCTCAACGGTTGACTCCACTTGACCTAATTAGCACTTATAATTGTGTTTAAGACTTAGGATTAGTCCTAATCAACTATGATAACAACTCGGGTTGTTACATAAACTCATAATATTTTAGTTTTAAAAGCAACCATTTATCAACATAAAGTTCTTAAAAATTAGTTAATTTTAGATTTATCAGATATGTGGATTGTTATAATTTTCTTAAATATTTTTATCATTATTTAATACACTTGATTGTGGTTGTAACGACCCAATATTGTTACTTAGCAAATTAGGTGAAAACCTGCCTCAAACATTAGGATCCCGAGGAATTTCAAATTAGGGCAAATAAAAATACCTTTAGATGAGAATAAACTATAGATCAAAGTGCCATAGTTTGGAAAAAATTTAGATAATGAAAACTCCTGCTTTATTTTATGAACTTTCTAAATTCAATAAATTAAGTACATCATAATACATGTTTGAATTCATCAACTTTTGTGTCATTATGTTAAGAATATTATTTAAAGGCAACTCGAGAAATTTTATAAATTTTGCAACACTAGTTTAATCTCAATTAATTTTCAAAGTTTAAAACTTTAGAAATTAATTAAACATAAAAAATTGGTCCGAATCAAAATTTTTTGGCACGAGGGTGTTCATTACATCATAACACATATTGGCGTCAAGTTTCATTATTTTTGGATGCCAAATGGCAAAAAAAATGAATTTTTTTTAACTTTAAGTAGTTATTTAGAAAATGCTTAAGGATTTTTCTTCACCACCCCCCTCCCCTCCCCGTGATTAAGCTGGGGAAGAATCTTCCTCTCCCCCTTCACTTCTCCCTCTTTAAACTCCCTCCCTTCCTTACTTTTCCCCCACAAACCCCTCCCAAAAGCAGCAGCCCCTCTCAGCCCCCTCTAAACCATCTAGCCCTTTCTCCAGCCTCCCCACTTCGGTAGCCCCTCAGGTTTCCTTTAGCCATCCGACCTCCCTCAGCAACACTATTCTAGGTAATAGGAGAGGGAAAGGAGGAAAAAATGAGGAGATTTTGCTAATACTATTACTTATGTATTTCTTTTTATATACTTAATAAACTCTATAAAGATAAGATTATGT
The DNA here is from genome assembly GCA_016760335.1 of Gastrodia elata. Taxonomy (NCBI): domain Eukaryota; kingdom Viridiplantae; phylum Streptophyta; class Magnoliopsida; order Asparagales; family Orchidaceae; genus Gastrodia; species Gastrodia elata. Next base: position 10,817,008 of record CM028670.1, on the reverse strand, counting down.
CATCACATTATCATTATTATCATTAATCAATATTGATAAATAGTACATATATTATAAGATGACTATTACTTCCATTCAGGTACTTTCATTCTAGCATTTTATTTTTACTACAATTATTATCATTATTACTTCATGCATTCTATACAACCACTTTTATTCAGTCTTTTCTTTCATGTATTATTATTAAGTAATGATAATAATAATGCTATTATAAATATTATTACTACCTCAGTAAAATTTGGACTTCTTTCTATAAGAAATAGCAAAAGAAAAATATAACAGAAATAAAGATAATAATTATTCCTAAAAATATTGGCTAAAAAGCAAATTCAAAATATTAAATCCAAATGTAATTTTGATCAAAATGTTGAACTTTTGAACTTAAAGAACAAGATACCAGATATTTTTTATTACTCTTGTTTAATTATGCTTTTCTGCTCAGCATCGCACAAGTTAATACAAATGCTTTTAAAAGTCACATAAAATGATATATGAACAAGTTCGGATAACTGAGTAGCAAGGGTTCTATGTTGATATATTTATAGTCTGATCAGACAATTGCTAGGACGAGGCTGTCCGAGATCGGGAGTCATAAAGAGAATATACTGATAAGATTTTAGGGGGCATGTATAGAGGGAAGTTGTGACATAAAAGATGAACCCCTTTTCCTTGATTTTGTACTTTTCTAACAAAATCACATTGGAGATTGTTGAAGATCTCATTCCTATGGTAAGTGCTACCACGATGGCAAAACGTGTTTTTTATGCGGCAAACCCGACCACGAAATTCGGGAATGTCAATCCATGAAAATGATAGACGGAGTGACCATTATAAGAGGCACAAACACAATAATTGCTGTAACCCCATTCCGGCCCAAGCAAGAGGAGCCGCTCCAGAACCAACCAATGCCATAAGGCCACCAACTGCACCAGCATCCAATCAAAGGAAAGGACCCGCACCTCGTAACCCCGCTCCCGCAAGAATTCAAACGCATACTCCGATCTTAGCACCCGGTGACAACAACGTAGTATTAGGTATATTAATCTCACTCATAATTAAATTTTGTTTGCGTGATATTGAGGATGACATCATTTTTAAGTATGAGAGTTTGTAATGACCCAATGTTGTTACTATAAAATTTAGGCCAAAACCCTCCTCAGACATCAGGATTCTGAGGAATTTCAAATTAGGGCAAACAAAAATACCTTTAAATGAGAATAAATTTTTGATCTAAGTGCCATAGTTTGAGAAAAATCTAGATAACAAAAACTTTTATTTTATTTTTCTGAACTTTTTAAATTCAATAAATCAAGAACATCAAAATGTGTCTGAATTCATCAATTTTTATGCCATTAAGTTAAGAATATTATTTAAAGGCTGCTCGAGAATTTTCATAAATTTCGGAGCACCGATTTGATCTCAGTTAATTTTCAAAGTTTAAACTTCAAAAATTTATTAAAAATAAAATATTGCTCTGAATCAAAAATTTCGTGCGCAAGGGTATTCGTTACATCATAACACACCTCGGTGTCCAGTTTCGTTACTTATGGATGCCAAGTGGCGAAAAAATGTGAAAAATTTAGCCTTAAGTAGTTATTTAGAAAATTCTTAAGAAATTTTGTTTCCTCCCCCCCTTCCCCCGCTTTAGTTGGGGAAGACTCTTCCTCTCCCCCCCTCCTCCTGGGGAAACTTTTGTTTTATTTTTTTGAACTTTTTAAATTCAATAAATCAAGAACATCAAAATACGTGTCTGAATTCATCGATTTTTATGCCATTAAGTTAAGAATATTATTTAAAGGCTGCTCATGAAATTTCATAAAATTTGGAGGGACGATTTGATCTCAATTAATTTTTAAAGTTTAAATTTTAAAAAATTATTAAAAATAAAATATTGCTCCGAATCAAAAATTTCGTGCGCAAGGGTGTTTGTTGCATCATAGCACACCTCGGTGTCTAGTTTCATTATTTTTGGATGCCAAGCGGCAGAAAAATGCGAAAAATTTAACCTTAAGTAGTTATTTAGAAAATTCTTAAGAAATTTTGTTTCCTCCCCCCTCCCCCACTTAAGTTGGGGACAACTCTTTGCGCAAGGGTGTTCATTGCATCATAACACACCTCGGTGTCTAGTTTCGTTATTTTTGGATGCCAAGCGGCAGAAAATTGTGAAAAATTTAACCTTAAGTAGTTATTTAGAAAATTCTTAAGAAAGTTTGTTTCCTCCCCCCGCTTAAGTTGGGGACAACTCTTCCTCTCCCCCCCCCCTCCCCCCCCTTGCTTAAGTTGGGGAAGATTCTTCCTCCCCCCCCTTCTTCTCCCTCTATTTAAACTCCCTCCACTCCTTCTTTTCCCCCACAAACCCCCTCCCAAAAGCAGCAGCCCCTCAACCCCTTCAAACTAGCCAGCCCTTTAACAACCCAAGGTTTTTACCTAGCTTAATTTTAGCTCAATCGTATCATAATTATCATTCCATTAAATTCATCTAGTCATCAGAATCAAACCCTGAAGGTTTGGAGCAGTTCGGAGCTAAATCCAATATTTTTGATTATTTTAATATTTAATTAATTAGAAAATTGAGGTATTTATTTTGACCTCGAAATCAAAATCCGACTTCGCCGTTGCGATCGTCACCCCCAAATTAGCTAGGGGTGATGTTTTGGTCGTATTTGGAAGTCGTCGAATTTTCGTGAATATTTTTAATGTAATTAAATGCGTCGAAAAATAGGAAAATTAAATAATCGCCGGAATCAAATTCTGACTTCGCCGTTGAATTTCTCACCCTCAAATTAGCTAGGATGAAATTTTGGAAATTTTTGTAGCACGTTTTAAAATTCGAAATATTTAAATAATTAGGGAAAATAGATGAGTAATTAAGAAATCCTTGGGTCCCTAATTTGTAATTTCCCTATTTATTTCAAAAATATTTTTGGCTGTCACCTCCCTTGCAAAAATTGGCTGGCCATCCTTCCCCTCATCTCTTGGCCATGCCTCATTTAAGGCTCATCCATGATAGCCTACTCACCTAGCCCTAGCTAATAATGAAGCCCTACCCTTTCCCTTCTCCTTTAAATAGAGAGCTCAGCCATCTTCTCCACTTGCTGAAATTTTCTCTATTCCCTCCATTTCTCCATTGCTGCACTTTGAGGAAGAAGAAGAAGAAGAAGATAGAGCCTTCCTCATCCACCTCTAGTAAGGATAAAGGTACCATTTGCTCCTCTCCTTATCTTTCTCATGTTGATATAATGTTGGAATGCATATTTGGAAGTTCATAAGCATGTATATAAACCGTAATGGCTCTTAGAAGCTACATAGAAAACTGCTCTTTTTTTATTCATTCTGCATACCCTTGTATTAACCATCATTTTTAGTATAGCTAGGATGCTCCGTTTGTGCCGATTTTGGTGTCAATGGAAAGGTATCAGAAATACTTTTCCATTGATATATGGCACCGCTCATGGAACTCTCTGGATTGAGAGTAATTAAGCTCGAAAAATGGCCCTCATGGGTTTCTCAGCTGGCAAAATCACCGTCTGCCGCTGCAGCGGGCTGCTGCGGGCTGCAGTGGACATGAAAACTTAGGGAAAACATATAAAAATGCATATTGAACTAATTGAATAGTATAATTGCGAAATGAACGATTACAGCGCGCTGTAGCGCGCTGCAGCGGTCTGCAACGACATTTCATGAAAACTTAGGAAAACGGCCAATAAATCTAATTGAACCGTGATTAGCAAAATGGGTCGCTACAACGCACGGTAGCGCACTGCAGCGGACAATAGCAGAAATTTCAGAACTTAGTAAATGTCAAAATAAATTAATTGAACAGTAAATTTGCGAAATGGACCGCTACAGCGCGCCATAGCGGATTGTAGCGGATTGCAACGGCCTGCAGCGAGCCGCAGCGCAATGGCGCTACCGCGCAGAAAGCACTACAGTGTGCTGCCGCGCGAAAAGCGCTTAGCGCGCTGCAGCGCCCGAATTTGCAAAAGTTTCAGAATTCTTCAAAAACTGCCCAGATTTTGTAAAATTGCCCAGTTTTGGTTGAAATGGCCAAAACTTCTCTGTTTTGATATTTTAAGACCCCTAGGACCCTAGTGGGGCTAAGTTATACTAAATTTGAATATTACATAAAATTCTATGTTAAAATTAAATTTAAAACTGTCATTCTTAATGTGCTCAATAATCTACTATGTACATTAAGGGTATGTCATGTCAAATTCTAAGTAATAGAATCCTTAAAAATATGTATCAAATAGGTAAGCCTTAATAACCTAAATAGTATGAAACTTAAATCTTTTGAACTTGTGACTAAGTGATAATCCCTTTATTTATTTTAGGATTTGATTACCATTAGTCACCCTTTTATTTTATGACATCTTTCCATTTATATGCCTTTATAATTTTTAGGATGTATGTTAGAGAACCTTAACAATTATTTGAACTCTTAATTATGTTTACTTGAACATAAGAATCATGATAACTTGATTAAGTAGCTAATACTTAATCCAAACCTAAGCTTGACATCAATAATACACTAATAATACATTGATTTGTCATTGACCTTTAAATTAAATATTGGTCTTAATGATAGAAAGGTTAGGGGTTATACCCTAGCTTGTCTTGATTAAGATCTCAACCTTAATCACTTAGCTAATTAACTTGATTGTAAGATAATTTAATTAACATTATTCCAATAATGCATATAATTCGATAATGATCCTAAATTATCAAATTAGAAGTGCTAAGGATATCATTGAATATGTGTGATTGAATCATCTCAATCCAAACTTTAGATCTTTGATTTTCTCTTATATAAGACAATTAGCATAAGATGGAAATAAAATTGTAATGATTTATGCAATGATCTAACCTTAATAAGATCTTTGATTTTATCCCATGATTGTAGAATAAGGAAGGATCAAATGAGTTTAATCATCTGATCTGATCACTTAACTCAAGTATAACAAGTAAACCTTAAGACGTAGAAAAGTGAGATCTTAAGGGTCTTGCTATAGGATTCGTCATTGAAATGATTAAAGACCTTAACTAATGAAACATTGAGGTAGGAAGGACTTTTGTAACTTATTGAGGTAGAAACCTAGTTGATCCTTCAAAACTTAAGAAGTTGAACTTGATATCTTATAGTAGGAATTACCTAAAGTACTTAGAATGTGACTCATTCCTTATGGTAGCAACCTATATTGAGTGATCCTTTGATCACATCCTTGGAGCCTTGTGTAGGATACACCTACTTAGAGTAAGGATTAATAGATTTGATAAATCCTTATTGATTAAATAAAACCTTCTGAATTCAAATTGTTGGTTGGGTATAGTAGGGTATACCCATATTATTGGATTAATTTAGTAATATTCAGGATTGGTTGATTCACTCCAATGTGGACTTATAACTAGGTGCTATCCTGCGGGATTAGCCGAATACAGTCCCATTGAAGTAAACCTTCCAAGACTAAGAGTGTTACAATTAGTGAACAGGATCCTTAGTTTGAGATATAAACTGCGACCGGGTTCTGCCTCCTGTCGTAGTGCGCATTGATAAGTGCAGTTTAAACAAACTAAGTATCTGAAGTCACTTTGTGTAGACCACTAAGTATGCTTGTAATTAGGGCATTTAACGGCTTAGCTTGAGATGTAAACTGTCACCGGGTTCTGCCTCCTATCGTAGTGCGCTTCGATAAGTGCAGTTTAAACAAGCTAAGGATTAAATTTACCTTTCTTGCAAATATGCTAAATATGTGTATAAAATCTCCCCAGCTAATGATTTTAATTAAACTCTCAACATTAACCAATTATTGAGATTAGAATTCAGGAGTCAGAATTCTTTTAGCAGGATTCTACATAATGGAGACTTTGGATTCATTATCAGATTTTAAAGCATTTTCTGGATTTATCTCATGTAGTTTAGAAGCATGAGCATGAGCATAAGCATGACGTGTGAGTATCAGAATGACGTGTGAGTATCAGAATGATGTATAAGTATCAGTGATGATCTATGAGTTACAGAATGTTGCATATATTGGCGGGGGAATTTCTAGATGCATCAATGTCATCAATAAACAGTATTCCCAACAGGGTGTATGTAGACATTGGACCGTACTTCTCATAATAGTTCAGTGATATTTTAGTGGCATATCAGTAGCATACAGTATTGTGGCATATTCAGATGCACAGTTTCAGTGATATACAACATAGTTGTACATATGATTACTCAGTTTCAGATTCAGCACTATTTTGATTTAATTTTAGTATTCAGTTATAGCTCAATTTTACTTTACATTGCTTCAGTTTTGTACAGTTTTATACAGTTTTATGCTTTCAGTTACCTTTACAGTATTTCAGCAAATTTAATTATATTTTATAAACGTTAAATGAATAACTAGAACTGTTTATATTAGTTTCGATGTGTTAGACTTATTGTCTAACACGAGGTACTTTTGGGATCCAACAATTTACTAGATCCTGAGCAGTACATTGAGACAGGTCAGAAGGACACTCGGGAGATTCAGGAGGAGCCCGTGGAGTACTAGTGGACTCTCCTCCAGTTTTATTTTATGCTTAATATTTTTAATTCAGTATTTAATTTATGTCCATTTCAGTAAATTGTTTGTAATAATTCTGGATGTATTTTCATTTCTTTTCTGAGATGCATATTTTCATACAACTTCTGTGATGAAAGTTTTCTGGATGTTTGCTTTAAGCTTTCGCACTCTATTATATACTACTTATACTTAGTATTGTGATGTGATCAGTATACTGGAAATGCTGATATCTCATGCATATATTGGATTATTCATATTATATTCTAAATCCAATATATGTATTTGATTAATACTTAGGATAAGAATACTACACTTATCTTAAGCATTAGCTCTCAACCCTCATTGAGGTTGAGTCAGCAGCCCACTAGATGGGCTTAGTTTGCAGCTATTCGGGGAGACGGGTTATTCCTCCTCGAGTGGCACACCGCTTTGCCGTCTATATGATTGTACTTAATTCTTTTGCACGTGGCGATGGGGCGGGGCGCTACAAGCCCCCTCTTTGGCTTGAATTTCTTTTTATATATGAAGATAAGTTTATGTCATCACATTAGCATTATTGTATTAATCAATAATGATATATTGTACATATATTATAAGATGACTATTACTTCAATTCAGGCACTTTCATTCTAGCATTTTATTATTACTATTATTATTATTATTACTTTCTGTAATTTATACAATAATTTTTATTCTGTCTTTTCTTTTATATATTATTATTTTTATTATTATTAAATAATGATAATAATAATGTTATTATAAATATTATTACTAACTCAAAAAAATTTGAACTTCTTTCAAGAAGAAATAGCGAAAGAAAAATAGAATAAAAACAAAGATAAAAATTACTCTTTAAGATATTAGCTAAAATGTTAATTCAAAATATTAAATCTAAATGTAGATTCAATCAAATTGTTGAACTTTTGAACTTAAAGAATAAGGTACCAGATATCTTTTATTACTCTTATTTAAATATGCTTATCTGATCAGCATCGCACAAATTAATAAAAATGCTTTAAAAAGGCACATAAAATGATATAGAACAAGTTTGGATAACCAAGTAGAAAGGGTTCTATGTTAATATAGTTATAGTGTGATCAAACAACTGCTAGGACGGGGTTGTTCGACATCGGGAGTCATAAGGAGCCTATACTTATAACCTTGAGGGGGCAGTTATAGAGGGAAGATGTGATATAAAAGATGAACCCATTTTCCTTGATTTTATACTTTCCCAACAAAATCATATTTTGTGTTAGATAAAAAAATACTAAAATTCTATATTTATTTTTGTGACTGCAGTTATTTTTATGCTAAGGTTTTAGTGCAACTGAAATAGATTTGCATGAATAGTTTTATATATCTTTTATTTCTTATCAAATTATTACTTATTTTACTTATTATTTAACAATTATAAAGTTAACATCTTATAGTACTTAGTTTCATAACTAACTGGTTTTCAAATACATGCACTTTTGAAACGTGCCCAGATCAGGAGTTCGCCCTAGAGGAAGAGTGCTAAGATCGAAGTAGTGCTGATTCTGCTTCCTGCTATTTTATCGCTCTTTTTGACTCTTTTAAAAGTTTGTAACTTTTGTTTTATTTGAATCTTTGTAATCAGGACTTATGAATTAATGAATAAATGAGTTAAATTTGATGTATATATATTTGTCTCTTAAATCACTCAATATAATTCTACAACTAGAGGACTTGTTATCCTCCAAGAACCAGTGCTGGATTAGTTTCCACTGAACCAGCATTGGGTCCTCACAGTGGTGCCCCACCCTGCTGCTACATGCAAAGGGAGTGTAAGATAGTGACAAGATGGGTCATCACTCAAACATAACCCCATTTTGCATTAACAAAGTAAATGTATACTAAGAGGCTACTTACTTTACTAATACTAATACTAGTAAGATGTCTAAGTAATTAACTAAGACATATGATTGTGCCCCAAATTATTATATAAGTATAATTGTAATTCAAAGTACAAATGGGCATGTGCAATAAATAAACATAGTATGTAAACTGACAGAATTAAAAATACATCAATTCATCACATTTTAGAAATAAACAGAAAGTAGGGTGAATATTACATCATATATGACATAATGATGAAATAAAAACATATAGTACATAAATTAACTCTTAAAAGCCATTTAAATAGTTCTAAAGTAAAGATATATTGAAATAAAATAAAATACTCTCTCTCCAATAGTTAAATAAAATCTAAATAACTACAGAAGGGTCATTTTCATGCTCCTACTTCTCACTTGAGTATGGTTCCTCAAATTGCACTAAAACTAACATATTGCTTTTTACATGCTAGGGACCCAGCTATGAAAATAAAATCTTGGTTAGCTAATATATCTATATATATTTTAGGCAGATAATTTATTAAGTTTTAGGATATTACAAATCATCCTAAGCAATAAAGGAGTTACTAAGCATCAACTGAAATGGTAAAAGCTATAAAAAATGTAAAATATGAGGTAATAAAACATACCTTAAGCCAAAGCTGCATAAAAAGTTAATCAATTTATAAATGTAAACTACTAAATATAAAGAAAGGTCCTAAACATATATGATCAATGTATATATGCTAATTTTTATGATAAAAGTGCAATGTAAACAAAATAATACTGAAACTAGCATCCTAATATGCTTGCACAAAAAATTTTATATAAAACTAGAAAACTATTGAAAAATGTATAAACATTGAAAATACTATAAAATATTATGAATGCTGCAAATACTGAAAAATTAAACTGAGCTGAGCTGAAAGTAATTGAAATTAAAAATAACTAAATAGCAAAATCATTTCATTATAATTAGACAAATGCATAGACTAGTCCTACTATAACAGAAGCTGGCTAAACTTAGTAATAGAATAGAAAGTTCAACATGTATCATCTATACTACTATTGGCTAGATCCAAGCTAAGCTATAGAATTAGACATGTATAATTCAAACCATGTCATGGTTGGGTCTTAGTCAATTCTATCTCAAAAATAGAACTATAAGGGTAGACTAACTATGACACATTCCACTAAATTTCTTATATGCATTTACTGATTATACGGATTATTAATGCCAATGATATATGCATCTCAAAACTAACATGCAATATTCATCAAATATTTTATATCTAAATTAATGTTGCAAAATAGTAAAGCTCAAATCACAAGAAAATAGTGCATACAAAACAAGGATTATAAAGTAGCACTACACAAAAATCCATAATATAATTTATTTTCTAATTTATTTATTCTAACAATTCTGAGATTATATAAGCTCAGTATCTCAAATATCCTACTATGCAGCAACTTAAAATTGTTACTTAGGCTAAACCTAGCCTAACTAGTTTTAGATCATTTTTATTAGTCTCTAATCGTCATTAAGACTGAACCCCAAAGTTTTGGTTCGATTTGTGAACCAATTGGACAAAATCCTAATTTTGACTAATTAAATAATTAAGAAAAATAGGATAATTATTTTGAACTTCAAATCAAAATCTGACTTCTTTATTGAATTCCCCACCCCCAAATTAGCTATGGGTGAAGTTTTAGGAATTTTTGGAAGTTGTTAGATTTTCTCAATTATTTTAACATATTTTAAATACCCTAAAAAATTAAATAATTAAATTGACCTCGAATCAAAAATTTGATCGCATTTTGGATTATTAGCATCAAATTAGCTAGGGGTGAATTTTTGGTATTTTCGGAGTCTGTTTCGTCAAAATAGCATTTTTGAATTTTTGAATTATTTAAATAATATATTCCAACAGCTCCAACAATTTGAACGGACCGTGCCGGATCCACTACTCTGGCTAGAATGTGGGATAGCCAAATCCAATAATCATGGTTGTTCCATAGTTCTTAAGATTGGATCGGGCGGCTCTTACGATCCAAACCGATCCAGTCGTTGGATCAGAGGCCATATCCAATGGTTGGCCTCTTCCCCGCAAGCTCTCATGTGTCTTTTGTAATTATCAAACCAGTTGTCTGCCACTCACTCTGACCCTCTAACAAATTCCTTCTCCTTCTTAATCACATTTCGCTGCTTGTTGCGAATCTGCTGAACCATTAGCTATCCTACCCTCCATCCACGTGTCATGCTTCTGTTGCGTGTGGTTTCAGCAAGTCCAGCTACAATAATTAGCACATTCAGCCTATTGGTCTCCATTAACATCTCCTAGATAACATCACAATGCAACCACCAGCCTTTGGAGTCTTGGCTTGGTCGAATTGAACTTGAGCTTGGCTGCACCTCCTTGCATCTACATTCGAAGGATCAGCAAATTGGCGACCCTCTGGTACTCCATTAGAGAGTACTTGTATTCATTTATTGTATGCTAGAATTTGAATATTTATTCCATTTGATAATGGAGTGGTAGTGAGGTTCGACCAGGTTTGATCGAACCTAATTGAAAGTCACTGGCTCTGTCCTATATAGTGCAGTACAGTACCCAAGTTGTGATTGGTGTCTCGTCGGTCCAGACCATCACCAGACCCATTCAACCCCTCTATGAATCAGCCTCAGCATTCTTAGTACATGTGGAGCCCCATTCCATCATGGTCATGTTAAAACTAATATAATAATCTGATTACGATGGTGTGGTCAGTAAGACACATCTTTCATTTAAAGTCAGATTAGGTTTCTACCTAATTTGTCAATAATTGAAAGATGTGACCCATATGAATTGAGTATCACTAAATGATCATACATAAGATAGAGTGCGAAAGCATGAAATGAGACATCCATTAAATCATAAATGCAGTAAAGTAAACATTCATCCATCCCAAAATATAAGTGCAGTAAAGAAAAGTACTTTCAGTATTATTATAACTTAAACGAGAATTTTGTAGTAAGAGAAAATAAATGCTCATCCTCTCAGAAACTAAGAAAATGATTAACTAAGTGGCAACAATAGGAAGTTCTTCCTCCTGTACAAGCTCTTTACCAGAAGCTTGCTCAATGAACAGTTCCGAATCTAACATTATCGGTATCATAATTCCGTGGCCTCAACCAGGAAAAAAAAATATTGGTTAGACATTTGCTTAAGTATATTTAGGTTGATTTAATGAAATTTACATTCTTTAAGATATCACATTTAAAAACTTAAAGCAATAATAGCTAAATGGGGACCAGCAAGCTACAAGTGGACTGGAAAGCTATAAATCATATATTTATAATTTATCAAAAAGAAGTATGTAGAGCAACATACCTCAAACTAGAAGTTATAATAAAAGTTAGGAAATATGAAAGTATGTAAGACTAAAAGTACTAAAATGACTGAAAGTACAATACACCATAATATACTTTTGATCATCTGAATATGTATTGATTCATACAAAATAGTAAAACTGATGCATATGAGTACTGAAATAAAATAACAGCTAGTAACCTAACATGCATAAGTAAAATAAGTACTGTAAAACTGAGCTGAACTGAAAAATGTGTAGATAACAAAAAGTAACAACAAAGGTACAAAAGTGGTGAATTAACCAATAAAGCCACTAAAACTGACTGAATTGAACTGAACTGAATGGACATATGACTAGATTAGTACTGCCTTAATTGAAACTGGCTAACATAGCCACAGAAGCAAAACAATTCCCCCAGAATCATCTTGCCAACCATAGAGCTTGATCCAGGTCAGACTAAAGAATCAAACATATGGGATCTAACCAACTACAGAGCTAGGTCCAATTGGATTCTCTAGAAAAGGCATATATTATCTAACCAACCACATAGTTAGACCTGAGTCTTTTTTATTAAAGAAAAACTAAATTATTAAGGTAGACTAATTAGAACACACTCTATAAAAATGATCTAATATCTAAATCATAAAACTAAATTATTGAACTTACTGAATTATCATGATTATAATTTATGCATTCAAAACTATTATAGGATACTTATCACTTATTCTATGTTCAACTGATATGTCCAAGAGTATAAGACTCAAATACAAGGTGTGCAGAACATCAAAGTAAAAGTAAGCAGGACTCTACTATAAATATATGTGAGATCTATTATTTTCTATTTTGTTTATTCTATATAATCTGGGAAAATACAAGCTTAGGATATCTAATATCCAACTATCAAATAAAATCTCAGATTCACGACTTTATAAGGTTAAATAATTGAACTTAGCAAGTTCTATTTCAAAATCAGAAATGTTGTCTACAAAGGTTGAATAAATAATCATTCATACTATTTTGATATTTTGTTCATCCCAAAACCAAATCTTGATTAAGAAAATCAAGATTAAGGGTTTTAGAGTGAAACTCCAAACACGGTGTTCAAACTACCAAGGTGATAATATCTAAACATCTAAGGTTTCTTACAATGCTTATTTTAAAGGTTCAAGAATATTAAAAATAAAGATATTTAGACCTTAAGATATGAATTTCAATACTTAAGAATGGTTGTGATTAACTAAAGTCAAAAGATAAAATAATCAAACTTAAAGATATAACCTGAAATCTAAAATTGAGGATTTACCCAATGAGTAACCTAGTTCACCCAATAGAATGAAGACTAACTTAAGTCTACACTTAGGAAGAAATTACTAAGATCTTCTAAAAGAACTACTTAAGGGAATGCATTTTTGAGGTGACTTAGGAGAAGTTTAGTAATTTAACTGAGATTCATATTGATTTAAACCACTTTGAAGTGTGATTAAGGTCTTATAGTGAACTTTGGACACCTAAATGAAGGTCCAAATGACATTTTTAGCTACTAATATCTAAATGAAAGTTGTTCCTAAAGGGTTGGAGATTAAGAATTCCAAATTTTAGCTATTAGTTCAAAGTATTTTGAAAGTTATAAATGAGAAAAGGTTGGGGAAAATGTTTACTAGTTTCTAAAATTTTTTAAGAAACTGTTATATTATTTTCTGAACTTTGGACCTAAATATGAAGACCTAAATAGAGAAAATAAGTTCTGTGTTCAACAATGAAGTTGTTCCTAACATAACTGTGAGTAATCATGCCAAAGATCAGCTAAATCCAATAGTTAGGTTAAAATTTATGATAAGATTAACATGACAAGAAAAATTTCTAAAATCTGTTAAAAACTATTTTTAAGATTTCAATGGGTGTTTGCTAAAATTTGTGTCCTTAAATGGAGACCTTAGATTCCAAATGAACGAGTTAGATCTTCTGTGAAATTGTTCACAAAATATTGGAAAATAAATATGCAATATCACAACGCTCAAATCCTAGTGGTTGAAAAGTGACAACTCTCCAAAGTTGATAAAAAATATAAATTTCTAAGAAAATATTTAAATAAAATTATTTTTTTCTCAATTTTGGGTAATTTTTGAATATTTTAAAGACAAAACTAAGGTGTAGTGTCTTCTAGTGATTTGTTAATAATATACATGAGAATGTGTGTACCAAATTAGAATAACTAATTTTGAATAGTATAAGAATTATGATTGTATGAAATGAGGATAAAGAATTATTAAATATTTGAATAAATTTAAGAAAATTTTCTTGGAATTTTATGAATATACACATATAAATTATGCAATCTAAAATATCATTGTGGGTGTGCCTATAACCTACAAATATCGCAAATATCATTTAATGGATCGATATATAGATATTTCAAAAATGAAATATATTTATTAAATAAGGGAAAGAATGAGAGAATCAAAGAAAAGAGTTCCTTAAAGCAAATATTTTTGATGAAGCCTAGATCTTTTCCTTACAATGGAAAGAATGAGATAGTGCAACCTAGACGTCTTTCTTTAGGTGGTTTATAGCCTCCCAGATCTTCTCCTTGCCGTGGGATTTGCTTAGGGATGAAGTCCTTAGAGTTTGGTGAAGAGAAGAAGAGGAAGAGAAAGAGAGATTGACCAATACTTCCAAATGGAGGTAAGAAATAAATAAAGGTAGGATTTTAGGTCTAGGAGTGCCTTCAAGGCTCAATCAAAGATCTAATGTAGGCCGGATTAAGGTGGAATTTGAATAGTTCAAAATTATTTATCTTAAATTTATCTTTAATTAAGAATAATTTCTATAGAATAATAATTGGTGCCTTTAATTAGGTGATTTACATGCAAAACTCTCAATAATTATGGCATAATATTCCTAATTTGGCTAAAAATGAAATTTTAGTATTTCTCAAAATTAACAAAAAATATACATCCAGAATTCAAATTTAAGGTTCCAAAATATAGATCTGATTGAGAGGAATCCATAGACACCAAAATTATTCAGATTGACCAAGTTGTTGTTCCGAAATTTGAATTTGAAGTTGGCCAAAATCATGTTTGCTGAAACCGTAACAACTAAATTCTCTTTTTTTTTATTTAATTTTAAATGTATTTTTAACACAACTCATCTATTTTAGCTCCAAAAATTAAGAAATTTTTGTTGCTAGCTAATTTAATGATGCTGAATTTAAAATTTCAAAATATTTCAATTTTGATACCCAACAATTTTCCATAATTCTTTTGAATTAAAACTATCATAAAATAAGTAGGGAAAATTTTCTGATGAAAAAATTCCAAAAATTTACTCCTAGCTAATTTGGGGGCGATGAGTTCAATGGTAAAGTCAGATTTTTGATCTGATGTCAATTTATTCTTACTAATTTTATGAGTCCTAAATTTGGCAAAATAGCCAAATCAATCCAATGAGGTCCAATTTACTACAAAACTTCAAGGTTAAGTTCTAATGACTGAATAAAAACATAAGAATGAAAATTAAGTAGTGATTACACTTAGATTAACTAAAGTAACAACCTAGGGGTTGTTATATTGTGTTAGGTTTGATCTCAATCTAGGTGGTGGACTGTGGAGAGAGTAATCTTCTTCCATATTAAACCCTAAATATACAATTTAGGATTTGGGGTATTGTTATTTTAGCACACCACATAAGGGGATTCGGGTTCCACTTTATAAATCTTCTTTGTTTGATCATTTTAAGCTTTAAATCGTATTATGGCATGCCATATTGCTCTTGAATTTATGGTTTTGATAGGGTTTCTATTGAAACCTTAAATTCTAGTCGCATGGTCCTTCGTCTGGCTCAAGAAAATGGAATGTCACTGGTCGGGCTGGCCCAAGTCTGTGCTGTGTGACAAAGCTAGGTTGGAGGGTCCCGGTCGACCTGCGCCTTTTCTATTTAGGCCAATCCGTCGGGTCTCGGTTGACCTGATAGGGGCCCGAGCACTTAATTAATGAATTTTAGTTACATTAAATTGTTTAATTTGTTTCCCTATAGTTCCAACCCTAAAAATAACGTGATAATCTTAGGTTTTCCATAACTCATTCAATACATGTCCAAACCTAATGAATTTATATACCATGTTTTGCTAGAAAAATGTGTAGAATTTGAATATGGAATAAAATTTAGGTTTCTAAAATTTCTTTTGCTAATTATTGATTAATTAGGTTAATAATTGATTAATGATTAACTTTATGTTTTGACATCCAAAACCTTCAAACTTAGTTTCTAATTGCTCATTAGGCATTAAAGAATATTATGACATTGCTTAATTTATGAATTAAAATGTAATTTGTTAATTATCTCTTAATAATGTATCAGGTTGATTAGCCTAAACTAGGAGTTTGAGATCTCCAATTTTGGTGATCTTGTTGTCTATGATTTTATTAGGATTTATAGAACCTATTTGCAAGCTTTGTCTCTTGATTTAAAATTATTTTATCAAGAATTAATATGTTGCATTGGAAAAATGACCATTTTGCCCCTTGCATTTTGGTTAACCTAATCCTTTGGTTTAGACTTTAATTTTTTGCTGCCTAAGCCCTTGTTAAACCCTGGCATTAAGTCAATTTGACTTAACACTAGCTAGATGTGTAGGTAACCCCACCTAAGTTTGGGAGATTGAATCCTTAATTAGGTTTAGCCCTTGCTTAACCTTTATTGTGCCTTCAAGGATCCCTTGTTGGTGTCCAAAGTGTTTTTACACTTCTTGGATAACAACCTATCATTTAGGATTAGTCAATTTAATCCTTAGATGTTTTTTTGACTAAGTCACATTTTGTGACTTAGTGTAGTAGTCTCTTTTTGGTGAAGAGTCTTATCCATTTGGATAAGATGATTCTCATTCTTTAGATAGTTGTTTGCAACCTTAGGATTTTTGTGACTAAGTCATATTGTGACTTAGGCTTTAGCTTAGTTATTCCATTTAGAATGTGTTCTTGTGAAGGTCTGATGCCAATTTAGTGAGAACTGTCCCGATAGATATTCACATACCACATGATCTTATTGAGCAATTTAAAAAAGAAAGTATACACATATAAAAACCAAATGATATTTCTCATTCATTAGAATTTCATATTACAAAAATCTCCAATGTACATCTTCGTACAATGTTGATCTTCTTAAAATAAAAGTGAAACTGAAACAAAAATAAAATAAAAGTCAAGTAAAGTAGCATCATAGACCCATCAACAAGTTTGAAATTATTTGAATTAAGGTTCTCGTTCGAATTCTCCCTGAAGTACCTAACCTGGTATTGCAAAGAAAACAATATTGGGATTGGAATTTTTAGTAATTAGAGAATACTCTAAGTACCACTGTAAACAATAAAATATTACATTTTATATAGCAGACATGTGATTTAGCGAAAAAAAAGTGATATAATGCAGGAAAAATAAGGCAATAGCGCAAACATGATAATTAATTTCCTGCAAAAACTATTATTTCAAAGATGTAGATTACTGATGTCATTTTTCTAGTAACCTACCCTGAATGTTATTAATGTTATTTTTCCAATAACTAACCACAAATATTACTGATTGTTACGATGCCAATATTGAGTAGGAATGAAACCTAACATTGGAGCGTCACCTTAGCATCTAATATCTAATTAGAAGGAAGATAACCAAATGCTAGATGATAAGTTTGGCCAAGGATCATGAAGAGGGTCTTAAGTTAAGATGAGAAAATAGAAGAAGAAAATGCATATGATCAATGTAGTTACAATTACATGTACGAAAATAATATTTGAAGTATGTGCAAGGAAAAGTAATTATATATCAAAAGAAATAATTGAAATGAGATATGTGAATACATGTACTTACAAACTACATATAATAATTAGTAGTTACAATTATAATCAACAATAAGAATTTGAAGGAGTTGCAATTACACATATATAAGTAATATTTATAGGTAGTAGGGAAGGTGTACATTCACATATAGTAATATGAGTTTATAATTTATGAAATGTATGTATATATATGCTAAAAGTAAAGATATATGCAATTAATTACATGTATCAAATGACTTTATAAGCATAAAATATTTATGCAATTTATTCATTTATCCAAACCATGCAATTTAAGTAAAAAATATCTAATTCCAACATAAAATAAGTAAAGACAAAGCATTTTAATTAAGTTATTACATGCCATATAATTTAAAGAGCATATAAAGGACTCTCTCTTACAAAAGTAAAAGCATGAAAATAACATTTTTAAGCAGAAGCAATTATGAGACTTTAAGCACTTGGTCCAGCTCCACTTGAATCCATATGCACCTGGTCTATCACATTTTGGCATATAAATGCGATAGGGTGAAGCCAAATAAAAAGAAAAGTATAGTTAGACTAAATAGTCTAAACACAATTTAGAATTTGCCAAGCAATTTATAAGTCTAATTGGATATCACAAATTAGTTTACAATAAGAAAGTAAGTTGTGGAGCAAATAAAAGCATTTAAATAGGGAAAGAAAATAAGGAAAATAGTAAGAAAGACTAATGAAAAGAAAAGTGAGTAAGGATACTCACAAGTTTATATATTCTAGCCTACAGATAAAATAAGGGTAAGAGTATCGTAGATAGGCTAGGAAAGTACTAAAGTGCATATGAAAATAAAATGAATCAAGCATGTATATGTTTAATAAACTTATGCAAAGTAAAGATAAGAAAATTGTGAAGCATCTAAATGAACTTATAGCAACATTCACTACAATCTAAATAAACTGTAAATAAGTAAAGTACAATACTAAAAATATGGAAAGTGCAAAGCATAGTAATCAAAGGAAGATCTTAACCTCTTGGTCTAAGATACACATAGCTTAGAACTATGTAAAGTAACATATCTAAAAAGCTATGATATGCCTTCACAATCAATAAGATTGTATGAGAACTCATATTTTATTAATTGAAGTTATTTTATGAAAATTTTCATTCTGCGAGCAATTACAGAATGAAGGGAGGAGTTAAGCACGTTTACCTAATAGTTAAAGAAAAGTGGGGTTCAAAACAAATAACACTCACATTCACCCTCTGAGAATGAAAGGTCTCCTTATTACTCCTAACTAGTCTGCCCTTGGCTTACCCAACAATATTTAACCCTTATAATTTTAATGCAAAAGTTTTATTTATGCACAATGATTTGTATGTATGTGTCAAATGAATAGACTCAAAGCTAAGTAAGCATTCAAGGAAATTCAATAATTGTAATCTATGTGATATCCAAAGTTGTCTAATTTTAATGATCTACTTAATGATTAGAGATAATTGAACTCCTAATTAACTTAGAGATATTAATCTCAAGTTTATTAAAAGTAGTAATATAAGTAGTTGGAGTTCTTGGAAAATAGTGGTTTAATTTGATTTTATAGAATGGAAAAATAATTTATAAGCATAATAATATTAAATAAAATTAGTCCTGCCTTATCCTGAACCACTTGATCAATTTAATTAATAAAATTAAGGTTTAAAAAACTAGTTAGGAAAAAGGAAGGATTAAGGAATTACTATATTTGAGGAAGATGGAAGTTAAGGCTCTACAAGGTCAACTCATCTAATGTGGCACCCCGGCCCTTAAGTCCACAATCATTAGACTAAGGAGTGGAGTGTCACTCTAGCAAATTCCTCACTTATCATTGGATTAGGTAGGATCCACAATCCACTGCTAAGGTAATAATGTGCACAGGATAATTAAAAGAACCAATCACTAAATATATATATATATATATATATATATATATATATATATATATATATATATACAGAGTGTGAAAGCAATAAGAAGTAAATATTACATCCATTCACCATACAACAAGTAAGAAACAGTAATATAGCTTAGCAAATAATAATGTGCAAAAAGTAAACACAGTCACAAGTACCTGTATTATTACAACATTTTAATTAAAGTCTGAGAAGTGGAATAAAAATAACTTTCATCCTCATAAGAATAAAAGGATAGCTAGATATTCTCTGCTCCAAGTTACTGCGCCTCCTCTATATAAGACTCCTCCTCAGGCACTGGCTCCTCAAACTGCTCAAGATCTGACATTCTCAGTTTCACAATGCCAGGGCCCCAGCCAATAAAGAATAATCTTGTTAGATAAAATGTTTAAGTATATTTTAGGCAATTAATTTATTAAGCTTTTGTTAATATCACTATTTTACTCTAAACCAAATAAAACATCTATCTAACATGGAAGCAAGTAAGCATACAAGAGAATGAGAATAAGTTATAAATGTAAAATTTAAAACTAAGCAAGAATTAAGGCAAAAGCACACCTTAAGTAAACTAAATAAGGTAGGGCATACATATGTAATACAATAAGTAAAAATACTGAAAAGAAAAGTCTAAACCTAAATATGCTGATGATAATATGGCATGTGCTAGTTTAAAACACTAATTTGGAAGTGGTACATATAATAAGCAGTAAAGTTTAACATCCTATATATATATGCATCTACTCAAGTAAGAAGGTAACATAGGAAAAATATAGCTAACTAAAATAAAATGTATCAACAATATATAAAATGGTAAGTTGAACTAAAAAGAATGCATAACTGCTATATCAGAAAGAATTGGCCAATCCGGCCCAAAATATATTCCCATAGCCTTTATGGGCTAGGGCAAACATAATATAACAATATAATACTGTATGACTGAAGAGGCTAATAATATTATGCAAATATCTTTTAGTTATTTTACTTTTGTTTCTATGGACAATTTCAGAAATAGCTGAGGAGTCAAGCACGTCTGCAAGACTAAACGAGTCCCAAGCTTAACACACGCTCCTTAATGAGTAATGTTAAGCATCTTGATCTTTTTTTTACCCCTGTCCATTGGAGTAAATGTGCACCATAATCCACCATAAACTGAACCCAAATGCAAGTGTTTCCTTAATATTCTAAGTTTTCATTTTCATACAATAATATTTTCTCATACGAGATGTCCAAGGAAAACAAGAACAAAATATAAGGAATGTGTAGCACAAAGTTAAATACTATGCAAGAGACTTTACTAACATAGTGATATCATTTGTTTTCTAATTTAACTATTCTAACTATTCCAAGTTACACAAGTTCAGGATCTCCAATTCCTACTATCGAGTGTAACTTGAAAACACAACCTTATAAGTTAAAAAGGATTAGAACTGATCAAGTTCTAATCTAATTCAATCAAGTATGGCTATATGTTAAACTAATAAATCACTACATCCTAATTTGATGAATTTAGATGTTCTACCTAAGATCTGATCAAAATCTGTTAAACTACAGATTATGAATTATATACCATGAGATTGGGCTTAATCACATAATCCAAAAGAATAAGATATAAGATCTAGACTTTTAATCTAAATGTGATCTATTGATTAAGAGAAACCCTATTAAGCAAATTAATATAATAGGATGAATCTCCTATCCTAAATATAAGGTTAAAATCTAAAATAATCAAAATATGTTGTAAAATCTAGAAACTAATAAAATCAAGTATTCATTCATTGAAAAATCTTATTTTCTAATGAATGAAATCTAACCTATGAGTTAGTCCTAGTCTTATGAATAGTCCTAATGTGAGGTGTATAATCCTAAAGGAAAAGACTTAGAGAAAATTTTTGGGATTTTAATAGATTTTGACCTAATAGCTGATTTTACTCACTTAAATAATTCTAATATAGTTCTAATATTAGTTTTAGTGATTTAAAAGATGATTTAGAGGTGAAGGATGCTTAACCTAAATTTTGAGTAAAATGACCATTTTGCACCCACATTAGGGTCCAAAAAGTTACCTTTTGAATTAGGGTTCCAAATTAAAACTTCTTATTGCCAAATGATTCCTTACTGGCTAATATGAGGATAGATAGTAAGTACGCTCAATTTGGACAAGAAACGGATCCTATAAGTCCAAACTAATATTTTTGACCTAAAGGGCATTTTTGTATTTTACTCCTAATAGAATCTAAATTTTTATACAGTTTACTATTGTATATTATTTAAGGATTCTATAGAGTCCAAGAACATTGCATTCTGAGGTCAGATGACTAAGTTATAACTGTTTCAATTTCTAAGGGCAATTCGGTAATTTTGTCGGTCAATGGGGGACAAAAATCAAACTTTTCTATTTGAAGTCTAATTTCAGCAAACTCAGTTTTTATAACTTCCCTATAATAAACTGAGTATATTGACAGGGAGTAAACCCAATTTGGACTTCAAATGGTCAAGTTATGGCTTAACTAAAGTTAGGAGTATTTTGGTTATTTTTTGATTCTCTAGGGTTTAGATCCTGAATATTATTTCAGTTTATTGATGATATTAAAATTCTAAGCTAGTTAGCACTTTGAATTTATGAATTTGGAGTTGAATTGACCAAGTTATGGTCAATTAAATAATAGGGGCATTTTGGTTATTTTTAGGATAGGTTCCTAAATGTTACTTTTCAAACTAAGCTCAAAATGGGGAAACTAATACCTCTATAATGTTGGAGCTATTCTTTTGAGTATTTTAAAACCCATATTATCTATATTTGGACAACTAGGTTAAAAGTTATGAGAGTTTGTTTAGGTCCTAAAATGTCATTACATTATATGTATCATATAACTAATTTTTGAATTATGCCAATTGATTCCTTTTATTTTTCTGAGTAAAATGAGACCTATATTGACTATATTTAGATCATTGTAGAAAAATTTATTAAACTTTAAGGATTTTGAATTAAATAAGTAAAGTTACTACTCATTTATTCAAATTATATTATTTTACTAATCATTTCACAAGTTAAAATAAATTTATTATATTATTAATTAATTAATTAATATCTATAATCTGTATTTAATTAGTATTAATTATTAATTAATTAAAAATAAATCTATTATTTAATTAATTTAAATATTATCTTATTAAATATTAAAACTACTATTTAACTAGGGTTAGTATTAATTAATTATTTATACTACTTTTTAAACCTAATTAATGAATTAATTAATCTATTAATTATCTATTTAATAATTCTTAAAAATTTATTTAATTAGATCTAAGATTAGTGCTAATTAATCATAATTAATTATTATTAATAATATTATTTTACTATATTAATTATTATTAAGTTAAATTAAACCTAATAAATTACTATTTTTAATTCATTGATTATTCTATTATTAATTCTATTATTAAGAATTAATTAAGCACTAATACTCTGTTAATTACTATTTAATTAACTAAATATATATTTAATATTTATTTAATATTAGAATACTATTTAATTAACTAATTATTATTTAATTAATATAATAACTAATTAATATACTAATAATTTAAGATTAATTAATTAGTTAATTAATTAATCTTTACTATTAATTAACTAATTTAATCACTAGATTAACATTAATTAATTATAATTATATTATAATTAATACTAATTAATAATACTTTTTTTTTGTTAGATTTGACCTCTGCGGGGCCCACCTGCCACGTGGCAGGCTGCGAGAGGCCATGGACTGCACGACGGGCCCCATCATACCACGTGGCGGCACGAGAGCAGTCGTAGAACTACCGCTGGCCCACAATGCCATGTGGCGACATGCGAGAGGCTGCGGGCTTACTGCGAGCCCCACCATGCGTCAGTCGAGCTGACCGTGGGACAGAGGGTGGGGCCCACTGCCATGCGTTACACCCATTGGGTACCGCGTGGCACTGCGGGCCCCACACTAAACATGCGGCTGCTAATGCGTGCGAACCCGCAGGAATACGGGTCAGGCACGGGTCAACCCGGGCCGACCCGGGCCGCTTCTTCTTCCCCTGCCTCGGACCGAGGCTAGGGCTTAGGGTACGACTTTTATTGGCCTTTCCAGTGCCGGATCACCTCGGCCCACACGGCTAATGAAAGGACGGAGCAAGGCCTACACGCCGGCGGGTGGATCAGTGCCGGAGGTGGCCGGAGGCATTGGCTAGGGTCAACCCTAGTGGCTAGGGTTCGACAAGTCGCAGCCCTAATGGTTTCTACTATGGACCTAACCCTAATCGATGATGATCAGGCTGTGTTAACACGAATCGGATTCGATCAATCTCCAATCGGGCGTACGGAATAGCATTACAAAAAGAGATTATAATAATTAGAGGAGTATCGAGGGAGATAAGGTACCATAGATTCAACAGTTCGAGGGAGTTCGAGTTTGGCCGGTCCTAATCAAAGCTCAATCGTGCAAAATGGAGGTATCCTACCCACTGAGGGGTCCTTATGGACCGCTGGACGGAGGCTGCAAGACATTGGAGGCCGCCGATTGGGTGCGGCCGTGGCTGGACGCCGCGTGTCTAGCTTCAGCGGAGAAGACGAGGACGAAGGGGTGGGAGCCGTTTGATCCGTCTTCGATCGGACGGCCCATACGGAGCAGATCCGTGGATTCAGATCTGCGGGATTATTGGGTCGGATCTGTTCTGCGTCTGACCCGACCTGATAACGGGTTTAATTAATATATTCAATTAATTTTAAATAATAAAAAATTCCTAATTTAATAATAAATTCTAGGATATTCAATCGATTCCCAAAAATTTCCAAATACTCACCCCTAGCTAATTGAGGGGTGAGGATCTTAACGGTAAGGTCAGATTTTTGATCCGACGAGTATTTTAATTTCCCAATTTTTGGGGTATTTAAATATTATTAAAATATTCGTCAAAATTTTGACGACTTCCGATTGGCACGAAAACATCACCCCTAGCTAAACTGGGGGCAATGAGCGCAATGACGAAGTCCATTTTTGATCTAAGGTCATTTTAGACAGGTCAAATTTTAGGGTTCTTGAATTTTTTCCAAAAATTAGGTTTTGATACGTTGATTCCTATTTTGGACTAGACCTTAGAGGATGATTTCTAATGACTTGATTAACACTTGGAACTAAAATTAGGATTAAGATTAGTCCTAATTGACTAAGATAACAACTTGGATTGTTACATCTAACTAGGTTGCATTGAAAGGATCTAATTAAATCAATTACCTATCTAGCTAGGTTGAAGTACTTTGGAAAGGTCTAAGTATATAGGACAAAAAAGAATTGCAAGCTATAAGTTCTACAAATACTATAAGTTGGAGGTTAATGAAATCAATAGGATTCCTGAACTATACTAATGAATTTAGGACACATAATTCAATTCCATAAAGGACTTAAATGAGGATTTAAGAACTAAAGGTGAAGTGAGCTAGGATCCAATCTAGTTACTTAAGGCTAGTCCTAATTGATTCACAATCTACAAATACACAAGCATTAAGGTTAACTATACTTAATGGATATAATAACTAGCTCTAAAGATCACCCACAATTCAAGTTATAAATTAATCTTATAGCTTCTCTGCTAAAGTTGAAAGAGGAATCAAACAATTTGCTAAGAAAATCAAGTATCTAAATTAAGAGAACTAAGTTCTATTCATGCAATTAAAAATGAACATGGGAAGAAATTTAATGTGACATGTTAGCTACCCTAAGGTTCAAACACCTAAAATATAAAATTATAAAATTAAAAAAAATACCAAATTACTCTAATTTAGGAGCCAAAAATCTAAAATCTCTAAACATTGTCCAAATGAAATAATATGCATAAAAATGAGATCCTTATAGTAGGAGTAAAATGAAACTAGCTCGGTCGATATTGGACAACATTGAAAATTTTGGGTTTTCGGGACACCTAATTAGGGTTAAAAATAATTATGAGATCTAGGGTTCTAAACATGCATTTGATCTCATATTAATATTTCTCACATTTTTGTGAGCGAAATGGACTATTAAAATGTCGAATTTGAACTTCATATGTTCAAGTTATGTCACAATTGAATTTAGGATTTAATTGTAATTATTAAATCAAATTAAAATAATGATTAATTAAAATAATCATCCAAACAGACTTTAAACTACAAATTAATAATCTACAAGTTCATGCGATTAAAATGATATAAAAAATCATATATATTGAATAAGTATTTTTTTTTATGAATGAAATAAAATTTATAATAATTAATTCATAACTTTATTTAATTACATTTTATTACCTTAATTATTCTTTTAATAATTCCATTCGGCGCTGATAATAGCCACTAATTCCACGCCAGCTTCGTTTAGGCGCGGTTCACTATCAATTGAACTGGGCCGGTTCAAAATGCCGGTTGACAACATTGTCTTCCCCGACGGGAAGGAGAGATCACAGGTATTAGGGCAACGGATTGGATTGACAACGATTCATGCTTCTTTACTAGGAAATAAGTGTTTCAAATTTAAGTTTAACTCACGAGTTTTGATTTAAATCAAACCTTCCTAACTAGCACATCTCGCAGAGTATATAGAAGTTATGCCCTAATTGGTGTTTAGATATTAATATTACAAGGAATTTTGATTGGAATTAATTTAGGATTCGATCAGATACATCGAATCGATCCTAGAAATCATTGAAAATTAAAATAAGACTCAAGAAAAGAACGTTCATAAAAAAAAGAAGCAAATTTAGGATGTGACACTTATATAATCTAGGAAAATTCGTACTGAGATATTTCAATCTCATTTACATTAAATCTAACTTTGTTATTAAAAATAAAATTGAATTTTTGATTGGAGATCAATTTAATTATCCTAATTTTCTAAGTATTTAATTAATATTAAAATAATTTGAAAAAATTTGATGACTTCCAACCACTTTCAAAATACCACCCCTAGCTAGTTTGGGGGTGATGAGTCCAATGGTGAACTTCATTTATGATTCTGAGGCCTAAATAAATTAGGCACTTTTAAAATTATCAAAAAATTAGGAAATATTAAAAATTGACAAATGATCTCCAAATCACACAAAAATTAAAATTAAGACTTTTAATACTATTATAAGACTAACAAAGGAAGATTATAGTCAATTAGATTATTGATTGATGGGTAAGAATACTAGAGTTGTTACACTGATGTTATTTATTAAGTAACCAGCCATGAATGCTATTGATGTTATTTTTCTAGTAACTAACCACATTATAAAAGGATGTTGGTTTTGAATAACCAACCAAGCATCAATATGAATTTGGCTCAAAAAGAAGCTAAGCAGCAGTAAAGTGCAAAAGCAATACATGTTTATATACTCAGTACCTTTTTCTTTAAATTTCAAAAGTGCAATAATTGATTGAATGTACATAAGTTTTGGTATTTAAATTTGCTTTTAGCCAATATTCTTAGAAATAATTACTATCTTCATTTTTATTATATTTTTCTTTCTCTCTCTCTCTTCTTGATAGAAGATAGACTTTTATGTTATTGAGGGTAGCAATAATATTTATAATAGTGTTAGTATTATGATTATTTATTAATAATAATGATAATAATAATGTATGAAAGAAAAAATAGAATTGAAATGACTGAATTGAAATTGACCGAATTGACATAGCAGTCAAATATAATATTTGTATTATCAATATTGATTAATGACAATAATATTAACACAATGATATAATAAAGATAATATAATAAGAAAAAAATGAAAAAGAAATAAAGAAAACAAAATAATTATAAAAAATTGCAAAATAATTTTACTTCTTTTTCTTCCCTTTTGTCTTCCTCTTCTCACATAGGGCTAGGGTTGCCGGAAGGCGGAGGTGGCTGAAGGGGGTCGGAGGGGGTGGTCAGAGGCTGTTGGCTAGCTGGCTATGGCTAGATGGAGGGTTGACAAGAGGGGGAGAGTTGGTTGGCCTAGGGAAAGGTAGTCGACTGGGGATAGATGATTGTTTGAGGGGGTTTAAATAGAAGGAGGGAAGGGAGGATGGCTGGCTAGTTGGTCGGTCGCTGACCAAGGAAGCGTGCGTGCATCTAGCAATGCCATCCTCATCCACCTGGCAGCGCCTAGCAATACATGGAAGGCTCTGTCGAGTGATAAAGTCTGTGTCCTAGTCGTGTGACGTGATGTCGGGGGGGGGGGGGGGGGGGGGGGGGACAGAGAATAGAGAAAAATTTGTATTCACATTTTTCCACCATTTGATTTCCAAAAATAGTAAAACTTGACACAATGTGTGTTATGATGAGATGACTTCCCTTTTGCCAAATTTTTTGATTCGGAGCAGTATTTTATTTTAAAATAATTTTTAGGAGTTTGAAACTTAAGAAATTAATCATGATCAAACCGGAGCTCAAAAATTGATAAAATTGTTAGCATAACCAATAAATAATATACTTAATTTAATGATACAAAATTTGATAAATTTGGACTTGTATTTAATTTTCTCAATTTCTTGAATTAAAAAAAATCAGAAATTATAGCAGAAGTTTCTATTACCTAGATTTCTCTCAAACTGGGGCATTCTGATTTAAAAATTATTTTCATCTAATGGTATTTTTGTTTTCCATAAGTTGAAGTTCCCTAGGGTCTTGATTTTGAGTCGAGATTTGACCTAATTTTGCAAAGTAATGACATTGGGTCGTTATAGTTCTCCTCTTGGTTGGATAATTTTAGTATAGCCCTTATACCCTTAATGGGCCTTAAGTTACATATTGTAACTTAAGTAGTAGTTTAGCTTAGTTATAAATCCTTTGCATAAGTAATAAATTATGACTTATAGGTGTAACCTTAGTCATTTCTTAGGCTTCTTAGCAGCTTATCTTAAATAGATAAGTAAACCCTTGCCTTAGCTTAAAAGTTAACCTTTTAGAAACTTTGGTGTTAAGTCATATTAATTGACTTAATGCATTAGTTTTCCCATGCTTTTAAGGTTTAATATATAGATTGGATATTTACCCTTATTGTCTTAGGAGAATCCCTTAGCAAGAGATAAATACCTCTTTGGTGGTAGAAACCTTAGAGTGGATAAACTTTATGGTTAGTTCACTATATTTCCCTCCTTTGTGTGAGATTACACTTAGTTAAATGGATTTAATATTTGACTATAATTCTTATGTAGAGCCTAGTAACCAACTCTTGGCCTCATTATTAGACTTAATCTAATAATGGTGCTTTAGTTAGCTTAGATCCTTATTTGTTTAGGTAGTCAAATAACCTTTGTTCTTTGATGCTAAGCTTTTGAATTATAATTCATTGAATTAGAATTGGTAGTGATCCTTCAACTTTGGTTAAGTCTTGTAGTGACTTAACTTGCTAGCTTAAGTCTCCTTAAGTGTTGTATGTCACTTAGTTGTAGAACCTTTAAGAAATCCTTGATCTTTTGCTTACCCTATGCTTAGTATGTGATGTCACATACTAAGTAGTAGTTTAGTTATAGCCTTAACTTGTAAGTGCTAAGTCTTATATTATGACTTAGGGGTTAACCTTTAATCCTTTAAGGTTACATTCAATATAGTTGAATGTAGCATCCCTTTCTTTTAGTTGCCTTTCTTATTAAGCGATAATTATCTCTTAGTTTGGTTAGCTTCATAGTAAGCTTAGAATTATGGTTAGAATTTTATAACCTTAGTCTTTAAGGTAAATTTGTGAAGGTTTATTCTTAAGCCTTAAGTTTAATTTTGGATTATATATTTAGAATCCTTGAGCCTTTTAGTATCCTTAAACCTTAGCTCTTTTCTTGGTTTAGAATCCTAATTTGTTGATTATATCTTAAGTCTGAATTATAGTTATCCCTTAAAACCTTAAGGTAGTTCTAAGAGTAGATTAATAAGGACTTAGATTAGATTTATCAATAAATCAGATCAAAAACAAGCTTAAGATGTTAAGCTTGTATAGCTGAATGATTGAGTAAAGTGAATTATTGAGTTGATGAGATTGATTGATTAATCCAATTC
The DNA here is from genome assembly GCA_016760335.1 of Gastrodia elata. NCBI lineage: Eukaryota > Viridiplantae > Streptophyta > Magnoliopsida > Asparagales > Orchidaceae > Gastrodia > Gastrodia elata. The sequence continues at coordinate 10,787,477 of CM028670.1, read as the reverse complement.
AGGTCAGTAATTATATGATTAAGCTATCGATGAGATAAATAAGATTATTAAATAGTTTAACAGATCTCTTAGCCTTATGTTTAGGATAAGACTTGATTATGTCATAGCATCAGGAAAAGCTATTAATATTCATGGAAAATACATAACAAAAGAAATATTGCTTTTGATGATTTTGGTTTTGTCGTGCTTTCAGTTGCATTTGGCATTTTAGTACATTCTATTTTGATGAATTCAGTTGTAGCATCCCGCCCCGTCGCCACGTGCAAAAGAGATAATCATAATCAATTTTGGCGGTGGAGCGGTGCGCCACTCAGGAAGGGATATCCCATCTCCCCGAATAGCTGAAACTAACACTAAAAAGAAACCCATCTGAAGGGCTGCTGACTCAACCCCAAAGGAAGGTTGAGGCTAATACTAAAAATAAGAGTAGTATCCTTATCCTAACTATTAGACAAATATATACATTGAATTTAGAATACAATATGAAGAATCTAATACATGCATAAAATATCAGCATTTCTGGTATGCTGATCACATTACTATACTAAGTATAAGTGGTATATAAACAGAGTGCAGAAGCTAAAGCAAACATCCATAAACATTCATCACTGAAGCTGTATGAAACATTCATCTCAAAAAAGAAAAAAAAAACATATCCAGAATTATTACAAACGGTTTACGGAAATACAAGAAATAAGTCTAAGTACTGTACTGAAATAGTATTTAAGAAAAATAGTAAAATTAGAGAAGAGTCTACTAGTGCTCCGCAAACTCATCCTGGGTCTCCTGTGTATCCATCTGGTCTAGCTCCACTAACTGCTCCGAGTCTAGCAAATTACCGGATCCCAAATGTACCACGTGTTAGACAATAAGTTTAACACATAGAAACTAATCTAAGCAATTCTATTTATTTACTTAGCATTTACATAATATAAATAAAATTGCAGAAATTTTAGAAATATAACTAAAGCTATAAAGCTGTACAAAACTAAAGTAAAGTAAAGTAAAATTGTACTAGAAACTAAATACTGAGAGTAAATAAAAAAAAATAGTAATGGATCTGAAACTGAGGAATAGCATGTAAAACTATATTGTATACCACTAAAATTATGCATCTGAATATGCCACAATATTGTATGCTACTGGTATGCAACCAAAATATCACTAAACTACTATGGATGGTACGGTCCAATGGCTACATACATCCGGTTAGGAATACAGTTTACTGTGGTGTCGATGCATCCCAGAATTCCCCAATCAATGTATGCAATATTCTGTAACCCATAAATCATCACTGATACTCATACATCATGCTTATGATCATGCTCATGTCTCTTACTTTTATATTACATGGGTTAAATCCAAAAATCTATAAATGCTTTGAAATCTGATAATGAATTCATGGTCTCCATTGTGCATAATCCTGCCAAAAAAAAAAGATTTTGACTCCTAGATTCTAGTTTCGATAATTGGTTAAAGTTGAGAGTTTACTTAAGAAATCATTAGATGGGAAGGTTGTATACACATATTTAGTATGTTTCTAAGAAGGGTGGTCTTTAATACTTAGTTTGATTAAGCCACCCATAACGAAGCAATCTTCGATAGGAGGCATCACTTGATAGCAATTTATATCTCAAGCTAAGCTATTAAAATACCCAAATCATAAGCACACTTAGTGTTCTAAAGAGAATGACTTGAATGACATAGTTTGCTTGAAGCACACCTATGAAAGTGATCTTCAATAGGAGGCATCACTCGATGGTGAATTTTATTCAAACAAACTAATGGTCTAAGTCCCTAATCATAACACTCTTAGGATTGGATAATTTATTTTAAGTGCGACTATAGCTGACAAAACTCACAGGATAGAACACAGATATAATCCTACATTAAGATAAATCAACCAATCCTGAATATTGCTAAAATAATCCAGCACTATAGGTATTCCCTACTATACCCAACCAATAATCTGGGTTCAGACGATTCTATTTAATCAACAAGTATTTATCAAAGCTGTTATTCCTTACTCTCAATGGGTGAGTCCTACACAAGGCTCCAAGGATGTGATCAAAAGACCACTCAATATTAATTTGTACCGCAAGGGAGAAGTTCCATTCTAAGTACTTTAGGTGACTCCTATCACGAGGTGTTAAGATACTTTTCTAAGGTTAGGAAAGATCATCTAAGATTCTACCTCAATAAGTTGCAAAAGTTCTTCATACCTCAATGTGTCAATATTTAAGATCTTTAAGCATTTCAAGAACTGTAACAGCTCAAACTCTTAAGCACCAAGATATTATCCACTTTGGCCAGAAAGGCCTCACAATTTTGCCCTCAGAAAATAACTTTTCTGAGAGTGCTCCCACCTGAGCACGATTAACTTTGGAGTTCTTATCTAGAACTCCACCATTATCAGAAAAGGCGTCTCGATGTTTAAGAGTTTCACTTATTACTACTTAAGTGGGTCATCACAATGAGGTCTTTCTGGCCAAAGCGGACAATACCTTGGTGCTAAAATATTTTCTATTACAGTGAAATATCGAGGACAATTTTATTTTTAAGTTGGGGAGTTTGTAATGACCCTAGGTCATTAATAAGGCAAGACATTATAATCCTGATTCGTTAAATATCCCGCAATTATCTGTTTCCCGTTAAAACTCCTGCTGAAATTTCGACTTTTCAGTTTTAATACCTAAATTAGAAAGTTTTCAAAACTGGTAGTTACAAAAATTAAATAAAATTACTCTATTAAAAACAAATTTCGACTGTTAAGCAATTTTCCGTAATCTACGGGCGTTTAAGGAAAAGCCGAGCGTAGGGCTTGATGATTGTCCAAGTCCAAACGGGTGTGCGTTACGCACGCACACCCTATAAAAATTGAACGTAAGGCACTCAACCATCACCATGCTCGCCTCTCCCTCTCCTTCCGCTCGACAGGAAGAGACATACCTGAGCAGGCGGGAGCGCACAACAGGCGACGCAACTCGACTCCTTGCGACCGAAGGATGTCCCAGTGCGCACGGTCCCAGGCGACGCGACTCGTTTCCTCTCTGCTCGATCTTCTTTCTTCCGAGCGACTTCCTTCTCTGCGCCGATCTCTCCCTTGCGTCTGACGATCCCTTGCGTCGGCTCGATCTCTGCAGCCGACGGGTTCCTACTGCGATCCTTCTCTGAGTCGGCTTCCTTGCGTCGGGTTCTCCGCATTCGGCTAAGATAAGGATCCTGCTCGCCCGACCTCTGCCGATCTTCTTAAAACGTAAATAGGTTTATATATATATATATATATATATATATATATATATATATATATGTATATATATATATATATGTATATATATATATGTATATATATATATATACATCTTCTAATAATATATATATATATATATATATATATTGGTATATGTATATATATAATACACAAATAATAATAATAATAATAATAATAATAACAAAAGTAGAATAAAATAAATTAATTTGATTTCAAATTTTATGTTATAATTTTATGAGTAGTATATTTCAGTTAAATTATTGTATCAAAAGCAAAATATTATTTCGGTACATTAGTATGCAAACCCTAAATGTCAAATCCCAGCTTTAGTTTAAATTTTAAATCATGCTATTAGAAGATTAAAGAGATAGAATTTGACAGGGTTAAACTCGTATATGCTTAAATTGAGAGTATAAACTAAGTAAATACTTAGCCATTTTAGATATCACTTATAAAAATGTTTTAGACTAGAAAAATCTATGCAATATACTAACTTCTATTTAATAGAAATTGATACATTATCCAACCTATATATACTTGCATTCAGATTACGCATGAAATTGGAATAAAATTAGGAGTTTTTAAGAAAATGTTGTTTAACTTAAAATTATTCATTGACTTTGAGATTCTAAATATGTAAATTAAAGTCAAGCTTAGAAACATGAATACAGGTCTTAAATCTTATAAGTAAGATTCGTTGAAATATAAACTTTACTTTCAAAGTTTAATAGGATCTCAATTACAATTTTTGCAGACACAACATGTTGTGAGTGATTCATCTAGTTAAGTCAAAACATAAAGGTACACTAGATATTACTTTATATGCTTTTACTTTCATTTGCTGCTTATGCATCACTTTGAACTTATTTTGTACTTAATACATTATTCTTACTACCAATGAGGTAAGAGAAATTGAATGATGTTTATGTGTCTTGTGAATGTTGCAAGAAGGGTTCCGAAACGGAGCATGATTAGGTTAAGGACGGGGCTAGTCCTCGGGAGCTATAAGGGTTCCATCTGGGGCCTTTGAGGGAACCACAGGTGAAAGTTGCTTAAATGCACGTTTCCATCTGAGATCCTTAAGTGGGTCCAGGTGAAGGTTTATGCTTAAATGCATATGAACCCAGCCTCATGGTTCTGGCTTTGACTAACAGAACCGCTATTATTGCTTCATGATATCATAGACATAAACATAAACATAATTTTTTTTTTTAATGTGATTATTGCTTTCTGTTTGAAAACTTGGCATGTGCAAGAACAGTTATTTTGCAGGAGACATATTTATCTTCATGTTTTTGAAACACACTATTTCCTACAGTTATTATCATTTTGCCTCCCGCTATGCTTAAAGTATATTTTTAATATCCATTGTATTTAGAAGGTGCACTAAGGCATTATTTTTATAATGCCAGATCAGATACAGTTGGAGGCGGTTACTATAGCCTAGAGGTGTAGCGCGGGAAAATAACTGCCCCTTCCAGGATTAATAGTTTGATGTATATGAAATTCTATGTAATAATTTCTGGATGTTATTTTTTATTTTTAAATTGAATGAATGTCGTTTCTTTTATGTGAATGGCTTGAATGTTCGTTAATTACTATTTTATCTAACTGCCAATATTATCCTGCGGAAAGATGCATCCGTTGTGAGTTTGGTTCTTACCAACCTAACATGGGTCATCACAGTTGGTATCAGAGCAAACCATAGGGTTCAGATAGGAGCTAAGTGCCATACAGGGCAAAGTACTACTTCATGTGAGCAGCCTCTTGAATCCATGATAGTTAAGGTGCTACATAGTTGTGGGTATCTCTTGTGCCTGTAGGGGTCACCTCTAGTCCTATCTACTCAATGGATGGTTCTTGGATCTGTGTGTGGATACTGACGAGGACGTCAGTTACTTAAGTTGGGGAGATTATGATGACCCACTTAAGTAGCAATAAGTGAAACTCTTAAACATCAAGGCGCTTTTTCAGATAACGGTGGAGTTCCTGATAAGAACTCCAAAGTTAAGCGTGCTCATGTGGGAGCACTCCCAGGATGGGTGACCTATTGGGAAGTTATCTTCTGAGGGCAAAACCATGAGGCCTATCTGGCCAAAGTGGACAATACCTTGGTGCTTAAGAGTTTGGGCTGTTACAAGAATGATCCTATAGCAAGACCCTTGAGATCTCACTTTTCTATTTCTAACTTAACATTCAAGATTTATTTATTAGTCTTAGATTAAAGTGATCAGATCAGATGATTAAAATCCATCTAATCCTATTCTATTCTATAATTATGGGATGAAATCAAAGATATTATTAGAGTTAGATCATTTCATAAATCATTACAATTTTATTATCCATCTTATGTTAATAAACTTATATAAGTGAAAATTAAAAATCTAAAGTTTAGATTCAGATGATTCAATCACACATATTTCATATTAACCTTAGCACTTCTAATTCAATGATTTAAGATCAATACTAATTCAGATGCATTATTAGATATCAATTGAATTATCTTATAATCAAGTTAATTGATTAAGTGATTATGGTTCAAATCTTAATCAGACAAGTTAGGGTTTAACCCCTATCCTTATCCAATTAAGACCAATTTGTTGACCTATAGATCAATGACCAATCAATGTATTATTGGTGTATTATTGATGTCAAATTTCGGATTTAGATTAAGTATCATTTACTTAATCAAGTTCTTGAGGTTCTTATGTTCAAATATGATTTAATGTTAATTAAAAACATCAAGGTGTCCAAATAAATATTAAAATTCCCTAACATACATCACAATATCATAAAAGCATAGGAATATAAAGTGACATAGAATAGAAGGTAATTAAGGCTAACCAAATCCTAACTCAAACCAAAGGAATTAGCACTTGATAACAATTCTAAAAGACTTAAGTTTCATACAATTTGGTTATTAAGATCTACTTAATCAATACAAGCATTCAAAGATTTTATTCTTTAATATTTGGCACACAATATTTAAGACACATAAGAGATTTCAGCGCATACCATAAAGGACAAACTTTCAAATTTGATTTTTCACTTAAAATTTATACAATGCGTAATTTTACTAAAATTAAGTTCAAATTTTATATAACTTGGCCCCACTAGAGTCCTAGAGACCTTAAAATGCGAAAAATGTGAAGTTCGGTCATTCGAGACAATTCTGGTTGTTATCGCACGCTGTAGCACCTTCTGGCCAAAAGCTAGGCGCTACAACGCACTGTGGCACGCTGCAATGGATTTTAGCACTGTGGCGCGCTATGGTGCTTGGTTCCCCGAAGTGCGGTCGCTACGGCACACTATTGCGCTTGATTCCTCGAAGTGCGTGTGATATGGCTCGCTATAGCGCGCTATGACGTATTTCTATTATTTTCATCAAAATATATTTTTATACATCACAATTTATTTTGCCAATGTGGCGCTGTGTAGCGTGCTATGGCACGATACGGTGCGCCACAGTGCGCTATAGTGGATCAAGTTCGAAACTTCGGGCCCTACAGCGCGCTGTAGCGCCCGATGGTGATTTCGCATGTGCGAAAACCATGATGGGTCTTTTTTCGCACTCAAATACTCCTAATTTTGGGCACATCACATGTGGTGTCATATACAGATGGAAAGGTTTATTCGAGACCTTTTCATTGATACCAGAATCAGCATTAATAGATTATTTTAATTATGTAAACAAGGGAGTTAAGGGTTCGGGTATGCAAAATAGAAGAAAATAGAGCATTTTATTTTAAAGGAAATTTGATGCCTTAATAAATTTTATTGGCTTCCATACTCAATCATGGATTTCTAAAGATGCAAAATAAGTATAAGAGTGGAATGAAGTAGCCAAGGATGTAGAGCAAATGAGTACCTTAGCCTTCAGATGAGGAAGAAGAAAACTCTGTTTTTCTTCAGAAACTTGGAGAGGAGCTTCTTCTTCAGCACAAGGCACAACAATGGAGGGAGGAGGGAGGAGTTCTCAGCTTGAGGGTAAGGAAAGAAAATGAGAGGAGGGTTGAGGCTTCTTTTTAAAGGAGGAGTAGGCATGGCTATGGGAGATAGGAGGCAAGTCCTCTCCCAACAAGTATGGGGGAGAAGGGAGACTTCAGCCTTCATGTGTATGCTATGGAGGGGAGGCGCTGAATTAGGGATGGGCAGCCAGAAAAGCAAATTAAGAAAATGCATTTTTCTTAATTAAATAATGATTTGTTTATTTTCTAAATTTTTAATTAGTTACAAATTCAGATTTAATAAACGCATTCCGAAAAATTCCAAAAATTTACCCCTAGCTAATTTGGGGGTGAGGAATTCAACAGTGAAGTCGAATTTCGATTCCAATGATTATTTAATTATTCTATTTTTGGGTGCATTTAATTATATTAAAATATTTGTGAAAATTCGATGACTTCCAAACACGTCCAAAACATCACCCCTAGCTAATTTAGGGGTGACGATCGCAATGGCGAAGTCGAACTTTGATTTCGATGTCAGATTGAATACCTCTATTTTCCTTAATTAAACATTAAAATAATCCAAAATATTTGATTGAGCTCCGAATTGCTCCAACTCTTCAAGGTTTGATTCTAATGGCTAGATGAACTTAATTAAGATATGATTAAGTTAAAATTAAGCTGGGTAACAACCTTGGGTTGTTACATCAATTATATGATTTATGCATGTTTTTGATGGCATATCATGCATAAGCACATCATGGTTGATTAGGTGTCAAATGGGTGCAAGACCGTTGAATTTTGAGCGTTAGGCTCATATGTTATGTGTGTGTTGGGCACAAATCAGATATACATTATACATATATAAATACATAGATTTTTGGGAGCATTGGGCTCACTTGTTATCGGTGCATTGGGCACATGTATATGTATATTTATATGTGTATATAAGAGCATTGGGCTCATATGATTTTGGTGCATTAGGCACAATTGTTTTGTATATGTACTATAAAGAACATTTTAGTTGGGTGTTGTTGAGGCACAATTCAGTCACATATTGTAACATATACAATTTAGATTGTCATATGTTTGGAGTCCATATCTCATATTATGGATTTCAGTTTTTATGAATCAATTTTTAGTACTTTCAACAGTTTTAGATACTTGCTTTCAATGTTTTTAATACTTGTAATAGTTTATTTTCTATTTTAGTTACTTTTACTATTTACTTACTATTTAAGTTAAATATTTATATAATATAATGCATCTATTTTAGTGAGCTTAAAATGTACTTGAGCTTATTGTCTAAGTAAAATTTTCTCTTTTTTGGTTGGGGCCCTGGCATTACAAAACTGACAATGTCGAATTCAGTTTTCTTAGAGAAGCCTTTACTCGTGGAGCTGCAGGAAACTCAAGAGGATGTAAAGCGTGGTGTTGCTAAGTAGCTGTGGCGGTCTTCATCCAAAGAGTTTTCCTATTTTAGTGAGATGAGAGTTTACTTTTTGCATTTTTCATTAAAGTATGTAATAAGTAAACATATTTGGATGTATTTTACATCTTTCATTTTAATATATATGTCATTACATACTATTTTTGAATAAATGAATACATGGATGATGTCTTTGGCTTCCTCACTATGTTCTCTATATTATACTATATTACGTACATTATTCTATGATCATAGGCTTAGCATATTTACTGTAACGACCTGCATAAGTAGTAAGAAGTGAAACTCTTAAATATTGAGGCGCCATATCAGATAACGGTGGAGTTCATAATAAGAACTCCAAAGTTAAGCGTGCTCAGGTGGGAGTGATCTCAGAATAGGTGACTTGCTGGGAAGTTATCTTATGAGGGAAAAATCATGGGCCTTTCAGGCCACAGTGAGTAATACCTTGATGCTTAAGAGTTTGAACCATTACAAATAATATCAGAGCAAACCATAGGATTGTTAGATATGAGCTAAGTGTCATACAGGAAAAAATACATTTCATGTGAGCAACCTCTTGAACCCATGATGGTTAAGGTGCTATATTGATGTGGGTACTTCTTGAGCCTATCAGGATTACCTCTAGTATTATCTACTCAATGGATAGTTCTTGGATCTGTGTGTTATTACTGACAAGGACGTCAATTACTTACATTTGGGAGATTGTAAAGACCCACTTAATTGGTAATAAGTGAAACTCTTAAACATCGAGGCATATTTTCATATAATGGTGGAGTTGCTGATAAGAACTCCAAAGTTAAGCTTGTTCAGGTGGGAGCACTATCAGGATGGGTGACCTGCTGGGAAGTTATCTTCTGAAGGCAACACTGTATGGCCATAACCTTTCAAGCCAAAGTCGACAATACCTTGGTGCTTAAGAGTTTGGGTTGTTACACTTGCGTTGTTAATCAGGTTAATGAAATACTTAAGTTGATTAATGGTGGAGTTCCTTAGCTCTTTAGTTACCTACTGTCATTTTTGGTTCAAGTTAGCTATTATTGCTCAACCCGGAGCATTAAGCAGAAGGAGGCTATATATTATTAAGTTAATGAACCGTTCTGCTGCTAATGATAATGTGTTACGCATAGCGCTGGGACGGGGAATTATATACAATCCAGTATTAACTCAGAGTCACAGTCTTATAAGGTCAAATAATTAGAACTAACCAAGTTCTAATTTAAATTAATCAATGACTCTTACATAAGTTAAATAATAAATCACTCATCTTAATTGATGAATTTAATACTCCAAACCAATCTTGATTTAAGACAAATAAAATTAAGTGATCAAAAGTTAAACACTATGATATAGGGGTTTACACCTCTTCATCCAAAGGCACTAAAGTCTAAGGTTCTAAGGTTCCTCAACTCTCACAAATTAAGGGTTAAAGTAATCTTATTAAGTATAATCAAACTTAATAAGATGGATCTCTAATCGTAAGCTAAAGTTAAGAGATAAAATAATCAAAGATAAATATAGAAATCTAAATTAAGAATTCATTCTATTGAGTAACCCATTTACCCAAGGGAATGAACACTAACCTAAATCTGCTACTTAAACACTAAAGAAGAACTTAAGGGATTAATTCTTATTGAAAAGTCTTAGGAAAAGTTTAATTATTAAATACCAAGGTTAATATTAATTCAATTAATATTAAAGTGTGATAAGAAAGGTATAATGTGGGTTCAAATCCACATTATGAATTTAATAATTTTATTTAAGAAAATTTAGAGGAAAAACTAAGGTTTGCCTTAACATTAAGCTAATATGTCTAAGTGATCTAATCTTGATTTCTAAACATTAACTTTACTACTTTTAAGGAAAATTATAGATTTCTAAGGCCTAAAGCACTTAAATTAAAACTTGGGCAAAATGACTAAAATGCCCTTCTTAAAGATTAAAAATGAGATTTTAAGATCTAGAATTATAAATTGAGTTCTCTTAGTGCCAAATAATTTCTTACTGTCTAATTTGAGGATTAACACTAAGAACACCTAATTTGGCCAATGATTAAGGCTAATGAGCTCAAATTAGAGTTTATGCTCTTTAAGGGTTGATTAGCAAATCACTTAGAGAAATCTAAATTTTGTTTTATACTTAGGTTTTATTTGGTCTAAGGATTCCATAAATACTAAGTTTGCTAAAATCTAAGATCAACTAGCTTAATTGTGAGTTAATTCAGAAATGCTCTAAAAGGGTAATTAAGGGTGGGGTCCTAAAATCCAATTTCACTAATTGGTATATAAATCAAGTAAAATTGGTGGTTATGGGTTCTCTATAGCACACTAAGTACCATGATAGTGAGTACGCTAAATTTGGACTTCAATTAATTAATCTAAGCCGAAATCACGATCTAGGGTGATTAGTGAGTGATTAGTGAAATTATTTGTAGAAAAATAATTTTAACCTCATCAATGTGTTCTCCTAGTTTCATGAATGATTAGAGATACTTAAAACATAAAATTTGGCTAATTATTAAGCTTAATATTAACTAATCTATTTTTATGGTAATTAGGCTAAATTAAGAAATTTACCCACTATAATTAAAATTTTCTTACAGTTTATTGTTCCTGGAATTATTTTGATTAAAATAATATATTGGATCATAAAATTTGAAGTTGAATTGACTAAGTTATAAATTAATCAAATTCTAATGTTAAAGGGGTTAATTAGCTTTAAAGGTCATTAGTGAAACTAATTACTAAATAGAAAAATTAATTGCACTAAAATATAATTTGCATTTTTTTGAGCATTTTGAGATATAGCTTTGTTATGTTTGGATTTATGATTGCAAAGATATGAGAGTTTAAAGTTTTGCAATTTTCTAATTAATTTAAACAAAATAATTAAAATTAATTAAAATCCTAAGTTCTACTATTCAAAAATGCAGGCGGTCCCGACGCATTTGGCTTGGCAAATTTGTGCGGGCTTACTATGGGCCACACGGGTCTTACCCGACCCAGCACGACAAGGGATCAGCGAGAACCTAAGATGCTGACCTAGGGCATCAAAATTGATGCCGGTCTCATCGTTGCCGAAAGACTGCCCACCCACCATTAGAAAGGTATCGGAGAGTCCTAAATCTCAGACAAACTTTTCAAATGGTGGTTGAATCATCGCCAGAGGTGGCCTGTGTCGCTAGCAATCCTAAGCCCTAGGTGACAGGGACAGATGAAAGGTGACACTGTGCAGGATTGTAGTACTAAGCACAAATCGATGTTTGGATCTACCTCATTCGAGCTTGATCGATCATCATATGGGTTTGCAATCATGAGAAATAGGCAATCAAATTGAATTGCTTGCAATTGAAATGGAAAATGGCAGAGAGAATTGGTACCATAGGGTTTGTCTCGGTGAAACTCGGGATCAAGTTTTAGAGGGAGAACTTGGCTCTAAGTTAGATCCAATCGGTGAAAACAAAGCTTGATAAGCCGATTAAGCTAAATGGAGTTCAGGAAAAGCTTCAAAGCGGTGGTTGGACACATACAAGGACGGACGCCTGCCGCTTGCTCGCCTAATCGACAGGTGCAGGCACGCGCGCATTCGAGCGAGGGAGACACACCCGGACTGTCTGTTTTCGGGACACCCCAATCGAATGGCATAGAGCATGCCGTTCATAGCTAACAAGTCCAACCCATTAAGCAAAATGGCGGGCGCTACTTAAATTTTCAAATATAAGTTAATTAATTTATTTTGCTTTATGAAGTCTTGAATAATTAAAATTTGATTATTAAACGAGCCTTAAAAAATCTCAAAATTTTACCTCTAGTTAATTTGGGGGTGTGAAACACAATATTGAAGTCAAATTTTGATTTTAAGATTAATTTAATTTTTTTAATTTTTTAGGTTTTTTAAATATATTAAAATATTCAAGAAAAAACAATGTTTTCTAATATTTTTCATAACATCACCCTTAACTAATTTGGAGTGTGAAGAGTTCAATGGAAAAGTTAGATTTTTGATCTAAGATCGTTTTAATAATTTCATTATTTTTATTTATCTAATTACCCAAAATAAAGGTTTGGTCTAATAGATATTTGAATTGGATCAAAATTTTAGAATTTGCTCCTAATTACTAATTAAGACTAATGGAATGAAGATTAGGACTTAGCTTAATCCAAATAAATTTGAGTAATAACTTTGGGCTATTATATTGATATTCTATATTTCCTTATTTAGTATTACAAAAATTATTAACCTTACCATCATTTCATAATTATCCATTATAAGTGTGTTATTTCTAATTGTATTTACTTTCTTGTGATTATTGAATGTTTACCCATGTTAATCATCATTTTTTCTCAATATTATTAGGTTACAAGTTCGGAATCACTCAATTTTACATTATTAATTATTATTATTATTGTATTAATACAAACATTTTTGGACTGAGCACAGTTTGACCAGGGCATGATATAGAGACTCAATCCACTACTTTGTGGAATTTACTTCACGATAATATTTGTGTTTATTTTTAAATTAAGTTAACATGTAGATGTGCTTATTTGTACCCTCTTATATATGCCCAAATAAAAAACCTCATCAATATGATATATTATTAAATATGTTTATTTTTAATTTAAAGTTACTGTATTTTTAATATATATATATATATATATTATTGGCATTTTTGAACACTGTCCGTAGCGGAAGCAGTGACTTAGTGCGCTCTCGATTGAGGATCGTGGTTGCGTTAATAGTTATCAAACAAATCCAAAATCACAAAATCACAAGTAGAAAATCACACAGCATGTGCATGCAAGATAAGCACAAGCATGTAAACATCTAAATACAGAAAATTACATGGAAAACCTAAGAACGAGAAAAATAACGGAGCCACACCACAGAAAATATCAATATGAGAAATTAAAGATTACAGAGTTATATAGATTTTATTCTTGACCATAAATACAAAAGCTCTTACTCTAATATAAATAGGAGAGGAAGCAGCCACCACTTTGAGTGTCTTCTCCAACATGCAAGAGGTTTTTTGCACTGTAGCATTTTTAGGGCTTCACCTTGGGATCTCCTCCTCACAGGAGCAAAACAGCCTCTAATATGAAATGCCAACATATATACTCCTCCCAACTTGTTTTTTCAAGTACTCGGCTCATATTTGGACCCTAAAAGGTTCAAAATGCCCCAAATTTACTTAGAGCATAACCTGAACTGGAGCAGAAATTTACCACGTGCTACGCTGCGTTGTAGCGCCCATGTTTCGAATAGCTTGCCACTACGGTGCGTGATAGATCCTGTGCTTCAGGATGGAATCTGCTGTGGCGCATGGTAATGTCTGCATCTCGGGATGGAACCCGCTGAGGCGAATCGTAGCACCCTCATTTCAAATTGCCCGCGTCTTGGGATGAACCCGCTGTGGCGCGCAGTGATGTAGGATGGGGGGTGATGACATGTAATATAATCAAATTCACTAATTAATTAACGAAATAAATCTTGCATATTTAAGTTACTATAAGATATGCGAGTCGCTTGTTGAGAATAAAGAGAAGTGTTGTAAGCGTTCACAAGTAATGAGAGCTAGGATTAAACGAGCACACTTGTAAGGTAGGAGGAAAGAAAATAAAAATAAATGAAAAAGATCTTACGGGAGCCTTATTACCAAATATGCCGCTTACGATAAAGAAGATTAACTTCTACGAGCAGTCCTTCGCCGCAGATCGAACCTTCTTTTCTTGGAAGTCCTTCTCCAAGAATTGCAAACCACACCTCAAGAAGTCCTTCTCTTAAGAATAAAGCTCACATAACACAAAGAAGAAGTGAGTACTTTTTATATCACTTACAATGCCATAATACATGTGAGGGTGGCCAATTTATAGCCATAAGATACATACCAAATGACCATAAAAACCCTTAACGAACCTCTCATGAAGGACTAAAGAGTCATTTCCTCTAAAAGACCAAAAAAACCATATACTTACTCTCTCATGAAGGACTAAAATGTCCTTTCACACAAACGACCAAATAAATCATAAACCAACTCTCTCATGAAGGACTAAAGTGTCCTTTTACAAAAAAAAAACTCACATGATAATATATGGGCTAGGATGAAGACCTATTTATGGAATAAATACAAAAGCCCATAGGACTCAAAATAGAAAAATAAAACATAGTACCATTAAACAAATTTATGATCTGGCACGTCGATGATGATTTCATTGATGCCCTGCATCAGCACTCCCCGGCTTTGAAGGATTCACCTCTGGTGAATGAAGCTCATTATATTCTTGAAGTAGATCTGAATCAAGTTGCTGTAGTTCTTCATGCGTCAACCAAGAGTCTTCTAAAGGTGAAAGGCCTTTCCATCGAACGAGATATCTTTGAACCCCACCATTAGTACTAGCAATTATTTGATCATCAAATATTTGGTACGGATGATGAGAACGGAGGCGATGAGTCGGTAGTGGCAATGGTAATACTGGTTCTTCGTTTTGTTGTTCCTGCAGGTTAGTAATACAAGTAGAAGCATCCAATATATCGGAAGAAGCATAATCATGGTACAATGTAAGGTCTGCCACATTGAAAACTAGAGATATTCCAACATCATTCGGAAGATCAACTTCATAAGCATTTTCATTGACTTTCCTTAATATCTTAAAAGGTCCTGCTCGCCTAGCATTCAACTTTTTGAATATTCCTATTGGAAATCTCTCAGATCTTATCCTTATTAGCACCTTGTCACCATCTTAAAATTCAACAAATTTTCTTCGCTTATCTGCATTAATTTCTGTTCAATTTCTTGGTGGAGATCATACATGCTTTGAGCAAATGATGATGCAAACTCACTAGCTCTATATGTTATGGGAAGATCAATTAAGTCGATTGGTTTTCGTGGCTCATAACCAGTTACAATTTGAAAAGGACTTTTACCAATAGATCTATTAATTGAACTATTATAAGCAAACTCAATAGTGGGTAATATAAGATCCCAGCTAGCAGAATGGTCTGAGATTAAGCATACAAGCAGATCTCCTAAGCTTCTATTTACCACTTCTGTTTGACCATCTGTCTGTGGATGATATGCTGTCGAAAAATGAAGTTTTGTGCCTAGTTTCTTCCAAAGAGTCTGTGAAGACCCACTTAAGTAGCAATAAGTGAAACTCTTAAACATCAAGGCGCTTTTTCAGATAACGGTGGAGTTCCTGATAAGAACTTCAAAGTTAAGCATGCTTAGGTGGGAGCACTCCCAAGATGGGTGACCTACTGGGAAGTTATCTTCTGAGGGCAAAACCTGAGGCCTTTCTGGCCAAAGCGGACAATACCTTGGTGCTTAAGAGTTTGGGCTGTTACAAATGGTATCAGAGAAAACCATAGGGTGTCATATAAGAGCTAAGTGTCATATAGGGTAAAGTACCACTTCATGTGAGCAGCCTCTTGAACCCATGATGGTTAAGGTACTACATGGTTGTGGGTACCTCTTGAGTCTGTATGGGTCACCTCTAGTCCTATTTACACAATGGATGGTTCTTGGATCTATGTGTGGATACTGATGAGGACGTTAGTTACTTAAGTTGAGGAGATTGTGAAGACCCACTTAAGTAGTAATAAGTAAAACTCTTAAACATCAAGGCACCTTTTCAGATAATGGTGGAGTTCCTAATAAGAACTTCAAAGTTAAGCGTGCTCAAGTGGGAGCACTCCCAGGATGGGTGACCTACTGGGAAGTTATCTTCTGAGGGCAAAATTGTGAGGCCTTTCTGGCCAAAGCGGACAATACCTTAGTGCTTAAGAGTTTGGGCTGTTACAGAGTCTTCCAAAAATAACTCATAAAGCGTACATCTCGATCAGACATAATTGTTTTAGGTAAACCATGTAACTTGACTACTTCACAAAAAAATAATGTCGCAACATGAGATGCATCGGAAGTTTTATAGCATGGAATAAAGTATGCCATCTTAGAAAATCGATCAACAACTACAAGAATAGAGTCGTAGTGTCGTGTTGTGTGAGGTAATCCTAGTATAAAATCCATACTTATGTCTTCCCAAGGTTTATGAGGAATAGGAAGAGGAGTATAGAGTCCAGAATTATTCTGCTTTCCCTTTGCAAGTTGGCATACACAACATCGAAAAACTATACAATCAGTTACTTAAGTTGGATCTATGTGTAGATACTGATGAGGACATCAGTTACTTAAGTTGGGGAGATTGTGAAGACCCACTTAAGTAGTAATAAGTGAAACACTTAAACATCAAGGCACCTTTTCAGATAATGATAGAGTTCCTAATAAGAACTTCAAAGTTAAGCGTGCTCAACTGGGAGCACTCCCAGGATGGGTGACCTACTGGGAAGTTATCTTCTGAGGGCAAAACTGTGAGGCCTTTCTAGCTAAAGCGGACAATACCTTGGTGCTTAAGAGTTTGGGCTGTTACAGAGTCTTCCAAAAATAACTCATAAAGCGTACATCTCGATCAGACACAATTGTTTTAGGTAAACCATGTAACTTGACTACTTCACTAAAAAATAATGTCGCAACATGAGATGCGTCGAAAGTTTTATAGCATGGAATAAAGTATGCCATCTTAGAAAATCGATCAACAACTACAAGAATAGAGTCGTAGTGTCGTGTTGTGTGAGGTAATCCTAGAATAAAATCTATACTTATGTCTTCCCAAGGTTTATGAGGAATAGGAAGAGGAGTATAGAGTCCAGAATTATTCTGCTTTCCCTTTGCAAGTTGGCATACACGACATCGAAAAACTATACGAGCAACATCTCTCTTTAGACTAGGCCAATAAAATTGATCTTGAATCATTGCAATAGTTTTGTCATGCCTAAAATGTCCTGCAATTCCTCCTGCATGTAGCTCGTCAATGAGAAAAATACAAAGAGATGAATCAGGAATGCAAAGACGAGTGCATAAAAAAGATATCCATCTTGAAATTGGTATTTTGAATCAATAACTGGCCCCTTTTCAAATAATGAAGAATAAATTTGACTAAAATCTTTGCATGTAGAGTAATCAGAAATCATTTTATCAAACCCAGTTACTTTTACTTTCATTGTATGTAAAAGGAGAAACATGCGACTCAAAGCATCTACGACTTTATTCTCAATACCGGCCTTATGCTTTAAGACAAAAGTGTATTCCTGTAAATATTGAACGCATTTAGCATGACGAACACTTAACTTTTTTTGAGAGTTTAAGTATTTAAGGGCTTCATGATCAGAGTAGAGAACAAATTCACGAGATAAAAGATAATGTTGCCAGTACCGTAGAGTTTGAACGACTGCATAAAACTCACAATCATACGTGGAATACTTTTGGCGGGCATCATTTAACTTCTCACTGAAAAAGGCTATCGAATGGCCTTCTTGTTTAAGCACTCCACCTATTCCTACCCCAGAAGCATCACATGAAACTTCAAAAACTTTATCAAAGTCTGGCAACTTCAATATTGGTGGACTAGTGAGATGCTCTTTTATTTCAGTAAAAGCCTTAATTAGCAGTCCATTTAAAATTATCTTTTTTTAGGCATTGTGTGATAGGTGCCATGATAGTACTAAATCCATGAATAAACCTTCTATAAAATGTGGCCAACCCATGAAAACTCCTAACATCATGAATGGATCTTGGTGTAGGCCTTTCTTTAATTACTTTTATCTTTGCAGGATTAGCTAAGACTCCATGGTTTGAAACAACAAATCCTAAAAATATGATAGATGAAGTCATGAAAGAGCATTTCTTCATATGAATATAAAATTTTTCTCGATGAAGTGTTTCAAATACTTTCTTAAATGACTTAGATGTTCTTCTTGGGTCTTGCTAAATATTAAAATATTATCAAAATACACAACTAAAAAGACCCCAATATAAGGTTGAAGCATATGTGTCATGATGCGCATAAATGTACTAGGAGCATTAGTTAAACCAAAAGGCATAACAAACCATTCATAAGGGCCATTTTATGTTTTAAAAGCAGTCTTCCATTCATCACCATCACACATTCTAATTTGATGATATCCACTTCGAAGATCAATCTTTGAAAATATTACAGATCCAGTCATCATATCAAGCATGTCATCCAACCTTGGAATAGGAAATCGATACTTAATGGTGATCTTATTAATTGCCCTACTATCAATAAATATGTGCCAAGTTCCATCTTTCTTAGGTGTAAGAAGTGCTGGAATAGCACAAGGGGACAAACTCTCATGAATGAATCCTTTGTGTAATAAATCATCAACTTGGTGCTTAAGTTCAGCATGCTCAATTGGATTCATTCGATAGTGTGGCAGGTTGGGCAAGGTAGATCCAGGTACCAAATCGATAGTATGTTGTATGTTTCTCAATGGGGGTAGTTCATTAGGAAATTCTTCAGGACATAAGTCATTAAATTCAGTCAAGAGTTAAGTGACTTCATAGGATTGGGTTGAATTTTCATTCCCTTTTAAAGATTCCATAACAATAAGAGCATAGACAATATTATTTTCACTAGAATGCTCAAACTCTTGCTTACTAATTATAGTTAAAGGTCGCTTCTCTATTGGTGAAGAAGAGTCTCTTGGATTCTCAATCAAAAGTTCCTTTGGCTTTGCGGGGTTTAAGATAATTTTATTTCCACCAAACATAAAGACGTAAGTATTAGCCCGTTCAAAGTAAGTAACGTCTAAGTCATATAGCCAAGGTCTCCCTAAAAGTACATGTGCAACATCCATAGGGAGAACATCACACCAAATGCGATCAGAATAGGTTGCTAAGTTGAGGGGAACAAGACATCTTTGGGTAATAGAGATACTAGTCTTATCTACCCATGCAACCTTATATGGTTGTGGATGAGGCTCCAGGCTTAGTTTCATTCTTACTAATGCACTAGCTGAGACCACATTTATGCAGCTACCACTATCAATTATAAGTTTACAAGACTTATCTCCACTTTTAAAGTAAGTGTGAAAGATATTTGTTCGTTTCCAATATGTAGTGGTTTGGTGGGGTAGCTAAGACACAACAAACTACTGTTAAATGTGGATTAATTAAAGCTTCGTCAGCATCACTAGCATCTTCACATGGATCACACTCAACATCATTATCTTGTTGATCATCTTGTACTTCTGGATCGATGGAATATACATGAAGATTCCTATGTGGACAATTATTTGCATAATGTCCTGTCTTTCCACAAGTAAAGCATCTGATGTTTGATTTAGCATTTGAATTTCTAGATATGGGTTTTACTCTTTGATCATTTGGTACTTTAGGAATAGATGGTGGTGGTTGATTTGGCTTAAGAGGTGCACCTTGCACATTGTTAAATTTGCGTTGAGAAATTGGCCTTAAGTATTGTTCTATTTGGAGGGCTTTTTGAAATGCTTCTTCAAGTGTATACACCTCTCGAGTCAACATCTCTCGATGAATGTCAGGTCTTAACCCAGCTCCAAACCTAGCTATAGTTGCTCTAGAATCTTCAATAATATCACAGCGAATTAATAACTCATCAAGGCGAGTCATATAATCTGCAAAACTCATAAATCCTTGCCTAAGAGTTATGAGTTCATCTATAAGTTGGTCTTGAAATGTTGAAGGAAGATATTTTTGCTTGAGCATCTCTTTCATTTCTTCCCAAGATCTTACAAATAATTGGCCTGATCGTTATTGTTGTCGTTCTAGATTTACCCAAAAAAGTTTTAGCATAACCAACAAGTTTCATACTAGCAAATCTAACCTGACGATTTCCAGACATTACCATCCAATCAAAATATTGATCCATTTCTACAAGCCAATCAGAAAAAATTTTAGGATCAAGACGCCCATCAAAGGTCGAAGGGTCTACTCTAACCTTTCTCGTAATGTCTATACCTTGGTCATGTTCAATGCACCTTGTGGTGGCGTAAAGTTGATCAAAACCTATGTAAGGTTCTTCAAATCGTATATGATTTTGGTTTTGTTTAAAACCTCCTAGTCGACCCAAAGGTGCATTAACTCTATGAAGAGTTTGAAATGGAACATCTTCTACCTCAGGATATTCAAATAAATTATTCTGTGGAAACGTCCTATTTCTTTGTATTCTAAACATAAGTGGAGAATAATTTGTGTGCGGGTCATAAGGTGTATTTTGCTCACTATTTTCTGGTGGAGCATCTGGTATCGAGTTAGGTTCCTGAATTGTGTTGTTGTTATTTTTATTTTCTATGGCCTCCAATCTTCCTCTGAACTCTCTACAAGATTGTTGATAAAGAAAAGTTAAATCATCGAGCTGCTCTTGCAGATTAAGAATAATATTCTCACATCTATGACCGAGCATTTGATTTTGATATGGGTGACCACTGCGAGTAGTCATAGCCATCCGAGTAGATGATGAAATAATCAGCTACGAAATTGTAAATCTCTTGTCGATTACCCAAAAACTAAATTTATAATGATAAATATAATTTTTTTTTTAATAATTTTAATGAGGGAGATGTGAATAAATTAAAAGTAAGAAAAAAAAATTTTGTTATTATTATTATCATTTTTTTTTGTTTCTTTATTATTATTATTATTATTTTTTTTTGGTGGCTAAGGATGATATAAATTATAATCCTACTAAATTTTAATTAAACTAACAAACCTTTAATATTTATTAAAATAAAAATTATTATGAATTAATATAGAAATGTATGACTATATATGAGGATAAATCGAAGCGCCCAGCCCCCCTCACCAACGTCTTATCTTAGGAAAGGACAGGACGCGAATTCGGACCTTGAGTTGTTTAGCTCCGGACTCTTGACTTTCTCTGATACCAATCTGATGTATGATGGGGGGTGATGACATGTAATATATTCAAATCCACCAATTAATTAACGAAATTAACCTTGCATATTTAAGTTACTAGAAGATATGCGAGTCGCTTGTTGAGAATAAAGAGAAGTGTTCTAAGCGTTCACAAGTAATGAGAGCTAGGATTAAACGAGCACACTTGTAAGGTAGGAGGAAAGAAAATAAAAATAAATGAAAAAGATCTTACGGGAGCCTTATTACTAAATATGCCGCTTACGATAAGAAGATTAACTTCTATGAGCAGTCCTTCGCCGTAGATCAAACCTTCTTTTCTTGGAAGTCCTTCTCCAAGAATTGCAAACCACACCTCAAGAAGTCCTTCTCTTAAGAATGAAGCTTACATAATACAAAGAAGAAGAGAGTATTTTTTATATCACTTACAATGCTGTAATACATGTGAGGGTGGCCAATTTATAGCCATAAGATACATACCAAATGACCATAAAAACCCTTAACCAACCTCTCATGAAGGACTAAAGAGTCCTTTCCTCTAAAAGACCAAAAAAACTATATACTTACTCTCTCATGAAAGACTAAAATATCCTTTCACACAAATGACCAAATAAATCATAAACTAACTCTTTCATGAAGGACTAAAGTGTCCTTTTACAAAAAAAAAAACTCACATGACAATATATGGGTTAGGATGAAGGCCCATTTATGGAACAAATACAAAAGCCCATAGGACTCAAAATAGAAAATTAAAATATAGTACCATTAAACAAATTTATGATCTGGCACGTCGATGATGATTTCATTGATGCCCTGCATCACGCAGCAGCGTCGATTTCCGTTGCGGTTCGCTGTAGCGCCTGTGTTATTGTTGAACTTCACTACTTGTTCTGAATCGCCTTGGAACCTCTCGAAAGCAATTCAGAGCACCATTAGCATCTCCATGATGGATTAAATGGTCTCCATAACACAACAATCTCCCACTTGGATACCTTTAGGAATTCACTACCTCTTCTATCTTTAATTCTTCATTATTTTCTTTTATCTGTCAAGTACATGGTGTGGCTCACCCTTGCTCTCTCTTCACGTACTGAGGCCAACTAAAGCTGCACATTACTTCAGTTTCTCCACTATTATTGCTTTTGTAAGCATATCAACTTGATTCTTAGAAGTATAGATCTTCTCCAATTCATGATGTCCTTCTTCTAACAGTGTCTGGATGAAATGATATCAGAGTTGAATGTGCTTTGTGCTGACATAAAATGCTGTAATCTTTACTATATGAATAATGCCCATACCATCACTGTAGATGTAACAACCCAGGTTGCTACCCAAGTCAATTATGACTAATTTAAGTCCTGATTCTGATCTTAGTATACTAATGAAGTCATTATGAATTCACCACCAATATTTAGTTCAAATTAGAGTTCAATTAGATCAAATCTTGATTTTGGGAAAATTTAGAAACCCTAAAATTTGACCTATTTAAATTGATCTCAGATTAAAAATTGGACTTCACCATTGCGCTCATTACCCTCAAATTAGCTAGAGGTGATGCTTTAGTGGTAATCAGGAGTTGTCAAAATTTCATCGAATATTTTAATAATATTTAAATACCCTGAAAATTAGGAAAATAAAATACTCGTCGAAATGAAAATTCAACCTCATCATTGCATTCCTCATCTCTCAATTAGCTAGGGGTGAATATTTGAAAATTTAATGAGTGCATTTAAATATTTAATTTTTAATTAAGAAAAGTAGTAATTAAATAATAAAATAAATTTATAATTATGAAAATACATCCTTATCGGGTCAGATCCCCACTGCCCTTTGGATCCGACCTGTTAATCCTAAGCATATCTGATCCGGATCCGCTTCGCCTGATCCATCCGATCAGATCGGGATCGGACAGTCCAAGCGTCTTCGTCCTCGTCTCCTCCGCCCGTTTCCACTAGTTGCTCACCGCCCTGCTCGCCCAATCGGCGCCCCCGAGACCTCGATTGCTCCGTCCTGAGGCCAATATGGCCTCATCTGCATGTCGTGCAGCATCTCGGTATGTATTGGAACCTAAGGAGCTGGTCTACCCCCGAACTCTCGAGCCCTCTTTTGCAACTGTCTATCTTTAGGTACTTCCGCATCCCAACTCTTGCATTCGATCATCTTCTTTTCAATTCAAATGACAATTGAGTATTATGGATTGAGTATTGTGCAGATCCAATCGAGTCGATCAGCTCCGACTGATCTGTGGCGGGGCTCTCATCCAGACTTCATATCGTTAAGCCTGCCCGCCAAACCCTACAATCTAGGCCTGCCGATCCTCGAATCCTCGGTCCTCCTCAGGACTCATCTCGCACACAATTGGACTGACCTCATCGAATCCTTCTCAATGGCGTGCGGGCTTGGCTAAACCACCACCGAGGTGGCCCTCATTTTCCCTGCCATAGCCCCATCATTTCGATGAAGGGTGCCTGTTCATGGGTTGGACCGGGTCGGCCCAGGTCTGACCCACGCTTGAGACTTGGCTGGCGTGCAATGCAGGGTCCACTTCGCAGCATCGCCGCGTCCGTGGGACCCGCTCCTTAGAGCTGTTGGCCCTTCAGGCCGACACGTGGCCTACTGTGACAGTGTCTGAAGCATGGGGCTTACCCACAGTCGTAGCTAAGGTGCCTATGGGGTCCGCCATCCAGTCTGTCACTGCCGCGTCTGATCCGCGGGCCCCGCCGCTCTGCTGGACCTATTAGGGAGCGCCACGTGTGCTGATGTGGCCCATTGCTGTCCCTTGCAATGATTATTCTATAAATAAATTAAGTATATATTTATGCATATAGTTATATATATAAATGTCATTCTCTTAAAGTTAGATTAAGTCAAACACTAATATTTAGTTATTTAAATTTTATTAAAATGCAGAACTATAATATCTCATAACTCCTAATCCATAAATCCAAATATAGCAAAGTTATATCTCATTTTAATCAGAAAAATAAGAGGAATATTTTGACACTATTTATTTTCCTGTAGGATGAGTATTTAGCATATTGATATTTTTAGATATCCTCTCTCTTGAACCAAAACTTTGAACCCTCATAACTTTGTACCTAGTCACCCAAACCCAGCTAATATAGGTCTTAAAATAATTAGGAGAACCTCTAGAAAACTTTGATAGTATTCGTTTTGTCATTCGATAATTAGTTTGATTAATGACTTTTAGGACCCTCACTAATGACCCTTAAAACCCTAGAACTTGATTAGGCCATATCTTAATCATTTGAACTCCAAATTTGAAAATTCAAAGTGTTAACTAGGTTAGAATTTAAGTGCCAACAATAAGCTAAAATAAAATTTAGATTTGGACCCCTAGAAACCCCTAGTTGACCAAAAGACCCCTAACCCTAGTTAGGTCATAACTTGGCCAAATGAGGTCCAATTTGGGTCTACTCCCAGTTAAAGTACTCAGTATGATATAAGGAAGCTATAACTACTTAGTTTGCTGAATTTGGGCACCAAATGGAAATATTAGGTTTTTGACCCCTCTTAACCTTAGGAAATTTCATAAATGCCCTTAAACTTGAATTGGCCATAACTTAACTAATATACATCAGAATTTAGTGTTCTTAGACTCTATGGAATCCTTGAACATCAAACAACAATAAGCTACATAAATTTTTAGATTCAATCAGGAGAAAATTACTAAATTGCCCCTTAGGTAAGAAAAACCTTAGTTTGAACTTATAGGACCCATTTCTTATCCAAATTTGGTGTACTCACTATCTATGTTCATGTTAGACGATAAGAAATTATTTGGCAATAAAAAAATCTAATTTAGAGCCCTAAATTAAAAAGTAGCTTTTTTGACCCTTAAGTATGGTCAAATTAGTCATTTTGCCCAAAATTTAGGTTAAGTGCTCTTAACCATTAAAATATCAATTAAATTAGTAAAATCTATAGTAAAATTTATTTAAGATCAATTTAGGTCATAAAACCTCTCAATTGGAATAATTTGTCAAACTTCCTATTTTAAGCTTAAAAATCTCTGAGTAAGGAAAATATTCCTTACTTAGCTAAAATACACCCTTAACCTTCCCTAAATAAATAGAAATAACAAATTAAGCTAAATTGAAATATATTTAACCAACTCTTAGAATCTTTCTAAGTCTTTTCATTAGGAGCTCATTATGAATCTTCACTTCACCTTAGGATCTATTCCTTAAGAACAAGAATAGATATTATGATAGATTTCATTCATTAAATAATAGGGTTTTTCAATAAATGAATCCTTGATTTTATTAGTTTATAGATTTTCATAGTTTAACTCTAATTATTGTATCTTTCAACTTTAGATTTAGATTAGGAGAATCATCTTATCGAGCTTGATTATGCTTAATAGGATTTGCCTTAATCATTATTTCACTCTTAGAATTAAAATCAACGATCCTTAGAATTTACCTTTGAATCATGTGATTAACTCCAATTTGTGGTGTTTAATTCATAATCCTTAGTTTGGTAGATTTTGATCAGCTCTTAGTATAGAATGTCTAAATTCATTAAATAGGTTGTGTTGATTTCTTATTTAACTTATATAGTCGATATTTATTTAATTATATTAGGACCTAGCTAGTCCTAATATTTTGTAATATATAAGGCTGTGCTTCTAAGTTGTATGACTTAAAATAGTTAGAATAGTTAATTAGACATCAACAGTGTTACCAAGTGTAGAAGAGTCCCTTATTCACTATTATTTTACTTGTGCTTTCGCGTTATTTGTATTTTGTGCTTATTTTCTTGAACATGTCTTGTAAGAGAACTTTGTGTATAAAATGAAAACTTAGAATAATTAGGATAATAGTTGCCTTGGGTTCAATTATATTATAGTAGGTTTTGTTGCATATTTAACCTAATGGACAGGGGTAAGGAGTAATAAGGATACTTAACATTACTCATTGAGGAGTGTGTGTTAAGCTTGGAACCCACAAAGTCTTGCAAATGTGATGGATTTCTCAGCTACTTCTGGACATGTCCACAGAAGCAAAAGTAAAACACTAAAATATTTCTGTATTTGTGTTTACCGCCTCCTCAGTTTTGTTGTACTATTCTTTTCTACCATAGCCATAAAAGCCTTTAGGAATTTCCGTCTGCCATAGCCCAAAAAGGCTTTGGGAATTATGCTGGGTTCAATTGGCCAATTTTTTGATATGGCAATTGTACATACCTGCTTTCTATTTTAGTTTACTGGTTACTATCTTAATGATGCATGTTATTTCAGTTAGCATTCATTTACCTACTTACTTGTATATTATATGATGCTAGAATTTGCTGTTATTTATTATGAATGTATCACGATCAGATTTGTTACTTCAATCAGCATATGTCATATGATCATCAGTATGTTTAGGATTAGACTTTTCTTTCAGTACTTTTACTTATTATATTATACATATATGCCTATCCTTACTTAGCTTACTTTGAGGTGTGTCCTTTTTGCCTCAAATATTGATTAATTATAATGCAGTATTTATAATTTATCCTTCTCTTTGTATGCTTACTTCTCCTATGCTAGTTAGGATTTTTGGTTTTATTTAAGTAAAATTATAATAAACATTTAGCCTAAAATGTGCTTAGATAATTGTCTAATAAGATTTTTCTTTTGTTGGCTGGGGCCCTGGCATTGTGAAATTGATAATGTCAGAATCAGATAGGTTTGAGGAGTTTGGTGCTGAAGAGGAGGAGCCTTATCTTGAGGAGGAGCAGCTGTTTAGATCATTTTTTATTTATTTGTGAGGATGAGAGTTTTGCTCTTTATTTCATTACTAATTTAAAATATTATAATAATACAGGTACCTTTAACTATATTTTTTCTTACTATACTATCTATTCTGAGTTATATGTTACATTTTCTCTATTTATTATAATAAATTGGATGTATGTTTACCTTACCTTACTTCTGCACTCTGATTAGGTACTTGCTAAGTGACTGATTATATAGCATGTATGTAGTGGCTCATCCCTTCCTTATCAGTAGATTAGGGTTTACACCTAATCCAATATTAAGTGAGGGATTTGCCAAAGTGACACACCACCTCTTAGTTTAATCTTGTGGATTAAGGGGTGAGGTGTCATAGTAGAGCTTCACATCCTCTTGCTCCTTGCCTAATTCAACCATAAAACTCTTCAACCGGAACATCTCCTTACTTGCCACTATAATGGCAATGTGTTCCACCTCTGTGGTAGATAGCAATACAATGTTTTGTAGCCTGGAGATCTAGCTCACTGATGTATTTCCCAATGTATACATATAACTTGTAGTGTTTCTCCTGCTATCAACATCTTTTGCAAGATATGAGTCTACATAATCCTGTAAAACAATATAAGATCTTCCAAAGCATAAAGCTTTTCCTGCTGTACCTTTTAGATACCATAGAATCCACTTAACCACATCTTGATGGATCTTCTCAGGGTTTCCCATGAATCTGCTAGCCACTCGCACTGCATGGGCAATATCCAGTCTCTTGTAGATCATTGTGTACATCAAGCTCCCAACTACTAAAGCATAAGGAACCTTCAGTATATGTTCTTTCTCTTCTTCAGACTTTAGTATCTAGTCCTATGATACTCTAAAGTGACTTGCTAGGAGAGTGCCCACTAGCTTTACTTCACTCATGTTAAATCTTTTTAACACCTTTTGAGCATAATCTTTCTATGGCAGCTTCAGGATTCCTACACTTCTTTCCTTATTGATTCTCTTTCTAAGAATCTGCTTGATCAGCCCCAAGTCTTTCATGTCAAACTCCTTTGACATTAGCTCTTTTAGCATTCTTATCTCCTCCATATTCAATCCTGTGATCAACATATCATTCACATACATCAATAGAATGATATAGAAGCATTTACACTATTTTATGTAATAATAATGATTCGCATGGCATCTCTTGTACTCAGATTCTAACATGAACCTATCAAATTTTTTGTACCATTGCCTTGGCACTTACTTCAAGCAATAGAGGCTCTTAATGAGCTTGCGCATTAGCTCAGCTTTTCCTTTTTCTTGAGCCATGCATGTACAGCTCCTCCTCCAACTCTTCATGAAGGAATGCAATTTTGATATCCATTTGCTATAGATGCAAATCCTTAACTGCAATAATGTACAACACAACTTTGATAGTTATCATCTTTACAACTAGGGTGAAGATCTCACTGTAGTTGACCCCATGGCTTTACTGGAATGCCTTATTGCTCTTGCTTCCATTTGGTTCTTCCTTCACCCGGTAAACCCACTTGTTTTGAAGGGCATTCTTCCTAACTGGTAAAGATGCCAACTCCCATGTCCTATTTGACATGAGTGATACCATTTCATCATTTATGGAAGCCTTCCACTTGATTGAATCTTCAATCTAAAGTACCTCTTCCAAGATTTCTGGTTCACCACCATCCGTTAGTTATAGGTAAAATAAGGAAAGAGTGTAGCTCTGTGGCAGCCTTGTAACTCTTGTAAATATTATTAACATGGGTGTTTGGGATTCAACATTGACACCCTCCTGAGCTTCTTCATGTACTCCAACATCTGGCTCAATGCTGTCATCAATTTCCATGTGTCGGGGCTCAACATCTGAACCATCCTTAGAATCAACCTTGAGTATAATACAATCGTTAAACATTTTACTTTCATTGAATATCACATCCCTACTTTTGATGACCTATTGGTTCTATTTTTCTCAAAATTTGTAATTGAACTCACGCATGACATATCCAATGATTGTGCACTTGATCGCTTTTGCATCAAGCTTGCTCCTGGATCCTGTATCAATGTGCACATATAATGAACAACCAAATACCTTGAGGTGGTTCAGTTTCACAGCTTTTCTGCTCCGAGCTTTCTTGGAAATCCCTTCATTCAAGGGTACATAAGGTCCCCGATTTATCAAGTAAACAGTTGTGTTAATAGCTTCAGCCCAGAACAAATTTGAAAGACTTGCATGCAATCTCATGCTCCTGTCTCTTTCTATGATTTTCTTGTTCATCTGTTCTACAATACCATTTTGTTATGGTGCTCTTGGGATTGTAAATTCCCTCTTGATGCATCTCAAGGCACAGAACTCCTTGAACTCCCTAGCACAGTACTTGGTGTTATTATCAAACCTCAAGCTTAAGCTTTAATCCTCTCTCATTCTCCACCAATGCTAACATGTTTCCAAACACATCAAACCCATCAGATTTATATTTTAGAATGTAAACCCATACCTTCCTCGTATGGTCATCAATAAAGGTGACAAAGTATGCGGCTCCACCTATGGAAGAAGTAGGAGCTTAGCATTCAATGATTTTTATTTTTATCCTTAGATCCAGCTCAGAGAGCTCGATCTAAATCCTTGAAAACTCTGCTAAGGAATCTAACCCTAGCCAAAATCCTTATTTTTCATTTCATAAATATATGTTGATAAGGAGTTTAAGATTTAGGGATTTTGACTTCCTTCACAAGAGGTCGTCAATGGCTTTCCATTGATAGGTCATAGGTTCCGTAAGACCTCCTACTTGTGAAGAAAGACCTAATCCTAATCCTGCCTATCTTTGTAAGTCTGTTGAAGAAGATGACTAGATGAACCGGTCGGTTCATTTTGTTCGAGCCGTCCGATCCATTCTTAAGCCAATGTGGAAAAGAACGGGGCCCAATGAAATACGTGTCTCCTGTAATGGGACAATACGTGTTCAACATCGGCGTCTAATTGAACACGCCGTCATCAATTGTAAGGTGCTGAAGTTCATGCCATAATACTCGTGCCGAAATCATTATGCCGCCACTGTCTTATCTTTCATTTTCTATGCTGAATTAAATTCTGTGCACATTTATTAAGTTCCTAAAATAGATTAATTAATGATTAGCAATTAAATCTCAATGATTAATTTCAAAAATTTCATCCCCAATTATCTTTCAAAATACCTAATCAAAAATACATGATATAATATACTATTCTGATAAAAAATGCATAGATTAATAATATGTCATTTAAATTCTAATTGGATTATTTTTTTATTTAGTCATTATTTTAGATTTAATTAATTAATTGCAAATTAAATCCCAAACTTGTATGTGACATAATTTGATCATATGAAGTCCAAATTGGACACTGAAATAGTCCATTTCACTCACAAAAATGTGTGGAACATTAACAAAAGATCAAATTTAGGTTTTGAACACTAAATTTACTAATGACATTTTAACCCTAATTAGGATGCCACCAAATTCTAAAAATTCAATGTTGTCCAAATTTGACCTAGTTAGTGTCATTTTATTCATTATTACATAAGGATTACATTGATATGTATACTACCTCATTTGGACAACATTTGGACATTTTAGGTATTTGGCTACTCAAATAAGGTAATTTTGTATTTTCATAGTTTCTAAATTATGCACGCTTTAGGTATTTAAACCCTAGGATAGCAAACATGCCTCATTTATTAACTTCCCATATCATTTTGATTACACGATTTGAACTTAAGTTTCCATATATTAGATGCTTGTATACTTAGCAAAATGATTGATTTAACTTATAACTTTAGGAGAGATGCTTTAGGATTAATTTTATAACTTGATTTACTTATGATTTTAGAATTTGTTAATACACCCAATTAGTGTAGTTAACCTTAATACATATGAGATTGTAGGTTAGGAACCTATTAGGACTAGCTCTTAGAAGTTAAATTAAATTCTAGTTCATATTTTCTTTAGCTCATAATCTTCATGTAAATGTTTTTATTGTTTGATTTAGAGGTTCCCTAGATATCCCAATCATGTCATGTATATGTAACAGATTCCATTTAGCCTTCAATCTATAGAAAACATATAGCTTATAACTTATAATCCTTCCTCTCCTATACTTTTAGACTTTCCCTAATACTTGATGGTAGTTAGACTAGTGATTGATTTATGGTAGAACATTCCCATTACAATCTAATTAGATGAGTTTAGTATGTGGAATTTTGATTTTCAATTTCATCAAATATAATAATTTCTTATCCTCACTTTTTCCTAACTAGTTTCCTAAGCCTTGAATTTAATAACCTATTTCAATCAAGTGATTTAGGATAAGAGTAGAACTAAGTTCAATATGTATTATGATACTTATAAATAATTTTTCCATTCCATAAATTAAGTTAAATTATTATTTTCTAAGAACTTCAACTACTTATATTACTACTTATAATTGACTAGAGACCAATATCTTTAAGTCAATTGGGAGATCAATTTACTCCAATCATTAAGTGGATAATTAAAATTAGATAACTTTGGATATCACATAGTTTACAATTATTTGAAATTCCTTAAATGCTTGCTTAGCTTTGAGCCTATTCCTTGAACATATATACAATAAATATGCATAAATAAGACTTTCATAAAACTTTAGGGGTTTAATATTACTAGATGGCCAAGGGCAGGCAAATTAGGAGTAATAAGGAGACCTCATATTCTTAGAAGGTGAATATAAGTGTGTTTATCTTTGAAACCCCGCTTTCCTTTACTGGTTAGGCAAATGTGCTTAACTCCTAGCTTCATTCCGTTTGTGCTTGCAGAATGAGTATTTTATTAAAATAACTTCAATTAATAAAACATGAGTTCTTTAACAATCTTTATGATTGTAAGATCTAATCATAGCTTTTTTGTTATGTTACTTTTCATAGTCCTAAGTTATGTATATCTTAGACCAAGAGGATAAGATTTTCTTCTATGCTTTGCACTTTTATTTTAGTACTGTACTTTACTTGTTTACAGCTCATATAGAATGTAGTGTATGCTATTTTAATTTCAATTAAATGCTTCACTGCTTTACTTTCTTATTTAGCATAATTTCTATTAAATATATTCATGTTTTCATTTCAAATGCAATTTAGTAGTTTCTAGCCTTATTTAGGATGCTTTTCCCTTATCTTTTTGGTTGCAGGCTAGAACGATTATACATGTGAGTTCTTTGACTCCTCTTTATTTCCTAGTATTTTTTGTTAAAGTTACATTTACTTCCTTTTTTTATTTGAATGCATTTTAATGCTCTGCTAATTAGTTTAATTATAAATTAGCTTGTGATAACCAATTTAACTTATAAATATTCAACCAATCTGAAAATGTGCTTAGATTACTTAGTCTAACTATACTTTTTTTCTTGGCTTTGCCCTATTATATTTAAATACTAAAATATGATAGATCAAGATCAGTATAATAAAAGTGGAGTTGGACATAGTACTTGAAGAACTTATAAAATTTGCATCCATAAAATTACTTGCTTTTACTATTTGTGAGAGAGTGAACATTTATTATTACTCTTTAAATTTCAAGTTTGTAATAATTAACTTTCTGTATTTATTTTTACTTATTCTATGATGGTTTCATTTCCACATTTAAATTCTTGATTTGGATAAATGGATGGATGAAAATACATATTTCTTTGCTACATGTAAACTTCTATTTGCATGGGATTCCTTTTTCTTAATTCTACTTGTAAATAGTTTTTACTTATATGTATTTGTAATTACTTATATTCACATACTTTTCATCTCCTTCTACCTCCCTCCATCTTAACTTAACACCCTCACAAAGATTCTTGGCCACACAACATTTAGTATTAGATTAGCTACCTTTTAATTCAGTACTAGATGCCGTGGTGATGCTCTAATGTTGGGTTAATCTCCTATCCAATATTAGAGTCATCATAGTTGGTATTAGAGCCAAGTTGAGAACATTAAGTTAAGATAAAAATATCCAGTTATCTAAAGTAAATAACATAGAATAGTAAAATAATTAAAAATGATACCATAGGATAGTAAACATACTACTAATCTAATAATTAATTTAAATTTCTAACTTAAAGTTCTATCAAACTCATAGATGGTAGAATGTGAGAGTGAACTAAACCACTTTACTAGAATGTTCTTCCTCTATCGGGAGGATGATTATAAGTTTGCTCAACTTATGGTCAGGAATACCTTGGAGTATCTGAAGTAGGAGGTGAAGTGCTAAAATATTTTTTGAAGTATTGTGTGTTTTGAGGCAACTGCATCCCACAGTTAGCGAGAGAATGGATTTCATGAGTTACTATGACCTTTGAAACCAAGCTTGCCCCGATCATGCGCGCCTTCAATTTTTGGATGAAATCTTCGCCAACTACGCCGAGGACTGGTGGTAGCATGCATACGAAGTGCTGGTTCGAGGAAGTAAGCACCTCCATCGTACCCCTACCTATAAGGACTTAGAATTCATGTTTTATGCAAAGTCATGTAAATGATTGTACTAGCTTATTATTTTGTAGTAATTTTCCTTAGTATAGTAGCTTCTTATGAATAGCTTCTATCTTATTTTGTTTTCTCTTTTTTCTTTTAAAATTGTATCTCTTAAATCATCTAAGTTTTAATGAGAATCTTTTTCCATAATATTTAGTTCCTAAATTATGTTTCTTCTCTTTTCTTAGAATGAATCTTGATTCGAATAATCCTATTCCACATGTGGTGAAAGAGCCTACTTCTACCACTACACTCAAACTAATGAGATGAAGAAGTTTATGGAAATGATGTGTATGATGATAAAAGCACAAGCGCGTGCAGTTGAGAGAATGGCCTCGTCCAGTACCCATTCTCATTCTTCCCATACCATATCACGACCATTTCCAACTCCTCAAATTGCCATTCTAGTTCCTCTTAAAGTTCCAGTAATTCCTTATTCAACTCCTGGTCCTATTGTAAATGCCTTTCTCCTTACTTTTCTTCATTTGAACCCTCCAACAATTAATGGCTCCACTTCCTACATTGAAGCAGTTGATTAGTTTAAGGCAATAGAAAATACCTTAGATAATATAAAATGTCCAGAAAGTGAGTGTATTCGTCTAACCATGTACCTGCTTCATGGAGAGGTATAATACTGGTGGGACAGTGAGCTGAAAGCTCGTTTCTCCGACGTACAAGTGAAAGATATCCCTTGGGATGAGTTTGAGCAAGTTTTTGTGAAGAATGTATTCCTCCATCTGCTTTAACTAAAACTAAAAATGATTTCATGCAGCTTACCTAAGGAAATAATTATGTCCATGAGTATGAAATAGAATTTCGGAAGCTATCTCTCTTTGCTCCTGATTTAGCCCACATTGATGTGGCTAGGTGCAGTAGATTCTTATATGGATTCAAGGATTTGTTAAAAGTCATCTGATGCCTCAACATCATGATGATTTTCCAAAACTTTTGGAAGGTGTGCGTATGATCGAGCACCATCAAGCGCAAATGGATTTGAAGAAGCGTTCCCAACCACAAACTTTGAGGTCTTAAGGTCTTCCATATTTCCCCAAGTCAGAATCAGAATCAAAATCAAAATCAAAATCAGAATCAGAAATAAAATCAGAATCTGAATTAGCCATGGAGACCAGGTGCTAGATGTAACAGACCGCATCATTATAGAAAATGTTATCATACAGGTGGCTGATGTTACATCTGCGGCAGAACCAATCATCATCATTGGAACTTCCGGGCAAACTGGACAGTGGACAAGATGCGGATTAATAGCCAATCTTCTGTATAGATCCCTACTCCTCTTAATTCCCAATCTCTAGCACTTGCTTTAATGCCTCCTTCTGCAAGTGGAAGTGCTCAACACCCAACAGGTATACCTCCATCTGCTAATAAGGCAGGTCAATCTTATAAAACTACTAAAGGCAAATCTGTTCCTCAATGTCTTGATGCACCGCATGTCAACACTTTTTCTCCTTTTATTGCCCAAGATGACAACATCATTTTTACCGATATGTTCTACTTCTAATTTTCTAATTTCTATCTTTCACTTCTTCTGCAATTTTATTTTCAGTAATTCATATCTTAAGTTTCATTAGTTATAAATAGAGTTTATTTTCCCTGCTATAGGAACTCTAATTATTAAGAATCAACCTTATGACATACTCTTTGACACGGGTGCTAGCCACTCCTGTATGTCCGAGAATTGTGTTTCTTCTCTTAACTTCCAAAATTTTAGCCTAGACAATGCTTTGAGAGTGCAGATGCCATCGGGTGCTGAAATATCTACAATTGAGTTTTGTTTAGTAGACATCCTAATCAGCAACCAATTATTTCAATCCAAATTTATTGTTATGTCAATTACAAACTTTGACATAATTTTAGGCATGGATTGGCTAAGTAATTTTAATGCAGTTATAGACTGCTTTAGAAAGATAGGTTTTGCTGATCAAAATGGCACATATGAATACACCATTTGGATTAGCATAGAAAAACTTATTGAAATAATTTATTTGGAATATTTTTATTATTAAATCATAGGTTATTAATTAAACCACAAAATTTCCTTTAAGGAAAATAAATAAGAAAATTTGGTTGATTATTCAAGCCCACTTCCAAAAGACATGGGTTGGGGTCCAACCTGGCCCGACACTGCTCATCTTCCATGCTCCGACTTCCCAACATACCCACCTAAAGTTTGCTTAGGTTGTCAAATTCTTTACCGATAGACCACGCCGCTACCTGAAATTGACTGCTATATGATCCTTGAGTGAAGACGCATTGAACGCACCTCGAAGCCCTCTGCCCGATGGCCGGATACGTCAGGACCCTTCTCAACCGAGCCATACTTTTAGGGTTTACTGTGGTTATAAAATACTCCCAATAGAATCCTCTGATTGGCTAGACATCAATCCCTGCACAATTAGAGAAGTGAGGCTGATCAAAACCTTATAGCCACGAGGCTTGGGAGGTGCCCAGTCACTAGGTCCTTTCTCAGACTCAGCATTATAAAGTGTTGTAGCCTGATTGATCGATATGATTGATTGGAGCTAGCCCTAGCCTCGTGGATAATTACATTGAGTTTGATTAGTTGTAGAGTGAAATCACAAATACAATTGAGTAGAAATCAAGCCTTAACTTCTACTGGAGTAGCTTTGTCTCCATTTGGTAGCTGCTCTGTCCAGACAGCAAGTTCTTGCTATTTGGACAGAGCACCATTTAGTCCAATCACTGTGCACAGATGGCCTAAGGGTCTAGAAGAAACCACACAACATTACAAAGCTATCCTAATGTGTTGGAATTAATACTGAGTTCACATGACTCAGTAAGGAAAAGGTAATACCTGGACTCGAATGGAGAGGAGGCATATCGAGCCCAGCAGGGTTCAGGGGCTGCCAGAAGCTTCCACGAGCTAGACTAGGGTCTTGAATGCTAAGACACACCCACTATCGAACCAAAATTGAACTAGATTTGTTGGGAAAATGCAAGAAGCTCGGCAAAAATGAAGAAGAAAATTTAGTGAACCACAGCGAGCAAACGAGCTTACTGTGATGCATAAGGGCTATTTATAGCCCATAGAAATTGAGAGGAGGGCTGCTATGGCTTGGGTTCAAGGCTTAGGCTTTGGGTCAAGGCTTTACCTTTAGCATATCTTAATTGGAATAGCTTGGGCATCATGGCCTGCTAAGGGAGCTCTACCAATGAAGGAAAGGGTCCTAACGGCCTTGCAAACATGACATGGCGAGTGGCAACAGGCTCTGACGCCAGCGTACAAAAGAAATCGCATTGTAGGGGCTGATCACACGGAGAAGACAATCCACAGTTGCAGCTTCGCCTAGGACCGTCTGATAGATCATGTCAAATGGCACTGCAATTTGGATCATCCTGATCTTAATGGCCTAACACGGGTAAAGGATCAGTCATTGGATCACAGATGCGACCCAACGGTTGACGAATTAGCCGAATAAGGAAATGATTGAAGTTATTTGATAAAGGCTAGGGTAAGGGATAAATGGATGGGATGCACTCCATCAATTTAAAAGAAGGTGATCGTTGGATTAAAAATGAAATTAATTTATTTAATTCTTTAATTCAAATTAAATCCAAAATATGACCAAACGACCTCCAAAAATTTCCAAAATTTCACCCTTAGCAAATTTGGAGGCAAGGAATTCAAAAATGTAATTAGAATTCAATTTGGAGATCAAATTAATTTAGCTAATTTTCAAAATCATAAAACTAACAAAATAGCCATTTTACTCAAATGAACTCTGATTGATTCCAAGGGTTAGATTTAATTGACCACTTGAGTTTAATGGAATGGGAATTAATGCTTGGTTTAGCTTAGACTGGCTAGGGTAACAATCTTGGGTTATTACATTTATAGTTGCAGTTCTCCCTTGTAAGGTGTCTTATCCTATTTGGATGAGAAACTTCAGACCCTTAGGTTTCATTATTGACTAAGTCCCTTAACATTATTTTCCATAGACTTCAAACACTTCATTCCTTTAGGAAGATTGTTCCCATATCCATTGGATTGAGTAGATTAACCATTGAAATCTTTTTGTGTTAAGTCACATCAAGTGACTTAATGTATTAATTCCCCCCTTGCATTTTGAGGTTAAGTATTGATGAATCTATAAATTATATCTAAAATAAAAGGAAATTTCATTCATTTTAGATCTTTAAGATGCTCCTAAAATTAATTTTTTTTATTTTTTTCAGAGAAAAGGCATCCATGGGAGTTCTGAGGTATTTCTGGAAAGATTTAATTTTTATTAAGGAAAATCCGCTACAGCGCGCCACAACGGGCTGCAGCGGAATTATTTAAACTTTATAAATGGGGGGCTCAACTAATTGAATAGTGATTTCTGTAAAATGAGCCACTACAGCGTGCGATCGCACGCTGCAGCGGTCTGCAGCTGAAGTATTTAAACTTTATAAATGGGGGGCTCAAATAATTGAATAGTGTTTTTTCGCAAAATGAGCCGCTACAGCGCGCGGTCGCGCGCTGCAACGGTCAGCGACGGAATTATTTAAACCATATAAATAGGTTTCTCACTAATTGAACAGTGTTTTTTTGTAAAATAAGCCACTATAGTGCGCGCTGCAGTGGTTTGCAGCGAAAATATTTTGAAAAGTGAAGTAATTGACAGTGGAAATGCAAAATGGCCCGCTACAGCACACTGCAACGGGGCATCTTCCATTGCTCAAGCGCGGTAGTGAGCGGCAGTGGGGGACTTAGCGAATTTACTAAAGACCATTTGCACGTCGTAGCGCACCGCAGTGCGCAGCGGCCCGTCACAAATTTTCTCCAGACAGCATTTATTGCAGCTGGGGACATGACCTTTTTCCTGAACTTTATCCCCATCCATCATTCCCTGCAGCTGCTACGTTTTATTTGAAAAAGAAGGTATTGAGGTGATGTTTTAGGTAAATAAATAAAGATATTTGTCACCTCACCATCAATGGAGTATTTTGCCATCATGACTTCAGAATTTTAAATGGAAATGCTGGTTTTGAAATAAAGAAGAAGATGGCAGCCCCTTTCCTATAAATACCCCTCCTCTTGACTTAAGGGGGGTTCACAATTTTAGCCAAGAAAATCTACTAAGTAAGTAGGAGTGCCATGGAAGAGAAGAACTCCCCAAGGGTGGAAAAGCAAGCTCTTGCTTTAGAGGAGAAGGAAGAAGACAGTGCTAGTGACCTAAGAAGGGAACATTGAGAAGGACAAGAAGGATTTCGGAGAACTTCCAAAGGAGCATTCCTAGTATCTTCTAAACTCTATTCTTGTATTTTCTTTTTAGTTGATCATGAAAGGGTCTTTATCCATATATGTGTTTTTCTTCTTTTCTTTTATAATGAGTAGCTAAACTCCCTTGGGGAGGGTTGGGGTAAAGTCCCATGTGCATGATGTAATATTAATGTATGAATGTTTTCCTCAAGCATAACTTATTTTGTGATCTTAATGTCTTGCTAAGAAATACTTTATCTAATTTAGTCTTGAATGTGGAATAAGAGTAAAGAATTAAAAGTTCAAGAACTAATCATCTTGTGCTCCTTAGCTCACCTTAGGTTGGATGCTAGGTTTTGAGTACATGAAAGCTTGGAACTATGTGACAAAGTTCTTGAGCTCAATGCACCTAAATCTAAGCTCAACTAAAGTGTTGATGCAAGTGATGCTAAGACCCACTAAATGAGCTCCTTAGCTCAACATAATTGAGATAGATGAAGGAAGTGTTGAGCGCTCATAAACTAAGTGACATAGTCATTGAGCCCAATATATGAATCCCTCATCTCAACTATGTGAGATGAGAGTGATGCTCGTAGTGGAAATCAATGCTTGTAAGATCCTAAGATTTACTAATCAAGCTCTCCTTGATCAAGAGAATAAGATTACAATTTAAATCCAAAGAATCTTACAAGAATCTTTGTGTCGAAGTAGAACCGAATGTGAGTTTATTTTGTGCACGAGATTTGAACTTGTAAGACCTTGAGTTAAACTCAAGAAAAGCAATGTGCACTTGATTTTAATTAAAATGAATGATAAAGCTTGAGAAATTAATATACATAATTGTCATATCATAGCATGTGGGATGGTCCCAACTCTCCTCTTTCTCTCATCTTATTTTTTTTTGCTTAGTGATTAGTGTGCTAATTTTTAGACCAACTCATCCAAATACATTGTAGGTTAAACATTAGTGAGAATATATACACCTTAATTCCAAATCAACTAATTCTCTGAGGATCGATAAATTCCTGGAAATTAACACTTTCCACTTATTACTTCAGACCACGTACACTTGCGTGTGAGCGCAGACGTGTATTTACAGTTTATCAAGTTTTTGGCACTGTTGCCAAGGAATTGGTACTTGATTTGAATTAAGGATAATCTATAAGTAACTAGTGATTTAAGTATTTAATTGCATGTATTAGTAGTTTTACATTTTTTGTAATTATCAAAGCTAACATTTTACCTATTAGTTATTTTATTTCTGCCAACTGTTTGATCTATATAGCTAAGTCATTCTTGATAAGCCATATTGTTAGTTGTATGAGTAAAAGAGTTTATACTGAATATCTTTTTGATTCCAAAATAGACAGAACATACTTACAAGCTAGGTGAGAATGAAACCTATCAAACCAACAAGCCGTTATGGATAATTGCATAGAAAATTTAGAAGAGCCTAGGGGAAGAGCACTTAGAGACTATGCACTACCCACTGTTAGGGGAATCCCCCATGCAATTGTAAGGCCAAATATTGAAGCCCACAACTTTAAAATCAAATCTTCCACACTGAGTATGGTGCAAAATAATTAGTTTGGAGGATTAGCCACTGAAGATCCTAACTCACATATTTCAATTTTCCTTGAAATATGTGATACCTTCAGATTTAACGGTGTCTCCGAAGATGCAGTTAAATTGTGGTTTTTTCCTTTCTCTCTGAAAGATAGAGCCAAGAGTTGGCTCAGCTCTTTACTGAGTGATTCTATCCAGACTTGGGACGATTTGGCTACGAAATTCTTAGCCAAATACTTCCCTCCGGCTAAAACCGAACGGTTGAGGATTGAGATTTCCAACTTCACTCAGTTAGAAGGTGAGACTCTGTATGATGGGTGGGATCACTTTAAGGAGTACCTCAGGCGTTGCCCACAGCATGGGTTCCCTCTTTGGATGTAAGTGCAAACCTTCTACAATAGTTTGAACGCTCCAATGAGGACACTCATTGATGCAGCTGCCGGTGGTTCCATTAGTGGAAAAACCCAAGAGGAAGCTTACGACCTCTTGGAAGAAATGGCCAATAACACTTACCAATGGCCCCTCCAAAGGAACGATTATAAACATAAAAAAGAGTGTAATTCATTAGGAAACTCGCAGCAAATCCTTTTCTCAACTTAATAAGAAGCTAGAATTTTGATATATAAGCTCCTTTTAGGAGAATGATGGGGAATCGAGAGATGTTAATATGATCATGAATCATGGAAGGAATGGAGAAAGATTTGAAAACTCACTTAAGGAATTCAGAAACTCCACTATTGAATTCATGAATAAAACTGACGCCACTCTAAATAGGCATGAGCACACTCTCCTCAGACAAGAGGAGACGGTCAAAAGAATTGAACAAAAATTGAAAGACATAATGAAGTAGTTAGAACAACCTTCACTAGTGGGGGTGATCGGGGAATATGAGAATGAATCGGGAAACGCAATAACCTTAAGAAGTGGAAGGGTTACTCATGAGATTTTGAGAAAAGAAAATAGCGAAAACATCACAAAAACAAGAGAGAAAAAGGAGGAAGGAGAAACAATCAGGACGAAAAAGAGTGTGGCAAGGAAAGCCGAGAGGGAAGATCCTAGAGATCCACCTAAAGAGACCCCTCGTATACCTTATCCTCAGTGTATGGCTAAGGATAAACTCGATGTCCAATATCAAAAATTCCTTGAGACCTTAAAACTCTTCATATTAATATCCCATTCGCAGAAGCTCTTGAACAAATGCCTAGTTATGCAAAGTTTATGAAAGACATCTTATCCAAGAAAAGGAAGATTGATGAAAAAGAGACTGTGGCATTAACAGAAGAATGTAGTGCAATCCTTCAAAGAAAAATTCTCACTAAAAAGAAGGATCCATGGAGTTTCACTATCCCATGCACGATTGGATGTCAATCTTTTCAAAAGGCCCTTTGTGATCTTGGTGCGTCTGTTAATTTGATGCCTTTCTATATATTCAAGAAACTAGGAATTGATCATTTAAAGCCTACCTCTGTTCTACTCCAATTTGCTGATAGATTTGTAAAATCTGCTTTAGGAATTGTGGAAAATATTCTTGTAAAGGTTGACAAGTTCATCTTTCCTGCAGACTTCATAATATTGGACATGGAAGATGAAAATCAAGAAATTCTTATTATTCTAGGTAGATCTTTCTTGGCCACAGGATGAATCTTAATTGATGTAGACAAAGGGGAGTTGATGCTGCATTATGGGGAGGAAGAAATTAAATTCTATGTGAATGAGTCTATGAGATACCCTGCTAAATTAAATAAGGATTGTTGGGAGATTAATGTAATAGAAGAAGCTGGGTTAATTGAAGATGTGGGAGAAGAGGGAATAATAGCAATTGAGGAAAATGAAGATTCCCTTGATACTGAAGCTATTGAAGAATTGATTAAGGAAAGGAAGATGATTCAATCTTTAATAATTTGCCCTCCCAAAACTGAATTAAAACATCTTCCCTCACATTTAAAATACTCGTACCTAGGAGAAGATGAATCACTTCTTGTAATAATCTCCTCATTGTTAACTCAACATCAAGAGAATCTTTTATGTAACATTTTAAAAGAACACAAGAGGGCAATGGGGTGGAGTATTGCGTATTTGAATGGGGTCAGCCCAACTCTGTGTATGCATTGTATCCTATTGGAGGACAACTCCAAACCTTCGATTGAGCCTCAGCGGTGATTAAACCTTAACA
The DNA here is from genome assembly GCA_016760335.1 of Gastrodia elata. Lineage (NCBI taxonomy): Eukaryota > Viridiplantae > Streptophyta > Magnoliopsida > Asparagales > Orchidaceae > Gastrodia > Gastrodia elata. Next base: position 10,744,816 of record CM028670.1, on the reverse strand, counting down.
TCAAAAAAGTTGTTCACAAGGAAATCATCAAGCTCTTAGATGCTGGGATCATTTTCCCCATTTCTGATACCCTTGGGTGAGCCCAATCCACATGGTTCCCAAAAAGAGTGAGATGACCGTTATTCTCAACAGCAATAATGAGCTGATTCCTACTATGACTGTGACCAATTGGAGAGTTTGCATCGATTATAGAAGATTAAATAAAGCAACTCAAAAAGACCATTATCCCCTTCCCTTTATCGATCAAATGCTTGATATATTAGCAGGAAATCCGTATTTCTATTTTCTTGATGGTTATTCAGGATATAATCAGATCCTGATTGCGCCCGAAGACCAAGAGAAAACAACCTTCACTTGCCCCATTGGAACATTTGCCTTTAGGAGAATGCTTTTCGGATTGTGCAATGCCCCAGCTACTTTTCAATGCTGTATGATGGCAATTTTCTCTGACATGATAGGAGAGTTCTTAGAAATTTTTATGGATGATTTTTCTGTGGTTGGAACCTCTTTTGATCATTGCCTAATTAATCTGGGAAAGGTGTTAAAAAGATGAAAAGAGTCAAACTTAATCTTGAATTGGGAAAAGTGTCATTTTATGGTTGAAGAGGGTATTGTTCTTGGTCATCTAATTTCTAGGAGAGGGATAGAGGTCGATAAAGCAAAGATTGAAGTAATTGAAAAACTTCCTCCTCCCATTATGTAAAGGGAATTAGAAGCTTCCTTGGGCATGCTGGTTTTTATCTAAGATTTATCAAAGATTTTTCAAACATAAGTATGCCACTTTATAGATTGCTAGGAAAGGATGTCGAGTTTAATTTTGATAATGATTGTCTAAAAGGGTTCAATACAATAAAAACTATCTTGATCTCTGCTCTAATCTGCGATTCACCTTTTGAAATTATGTGTGATGCGAGTGACCTTGCAGTAGGCGCTATTCTTGGACAACGAAGAGAGTGAACCTTCTATTCGATCTACTATGCTAGTAAACTCCTTGATGATGCTCAAAAAAATTACGCCTCCACGGAAAAGGAGCTTCTAGCCGTCATTTTTTCCTTCACTAAATTTAGGTCGTATCTCATCGGGTCTAAGACTATCGTTTACACGGATCATGCTGCCATTAAGTATCTCCTCCAAAAGAAGGAGGCAAAACTACGCTTAATACGTTGGGTGTTGCTCTTACAAGAATTTGATCTCGAAATCTGGGATAAGAAGGGGAGTGAAAATGTGCTCGCTGATCACTTATCTAGATTAACCCACATTGATCATGATAAGTCGACTGATATTAGTGAACCCTTTCCTGACGAGAAGCTCTATGGGGTGGCTATAAATTATCCTCCCTGGTCTGCTGATACTGCAAACTACCTTGCACGAGGAGTCATACCAAAAGATATGAGTTACCAATAAAGAAAGAAGTTTTTCATGGATATAAAAAATTACTTTTGGTATGATCCATTTCTGTATAAATGTTACAATGATCAACTCCTAAGGAAATGTGTTCCTGACTCTGATACTAAGAATATTCTCTTCCACTGCCACACATCTCCTTATGGAGGACACCACGGAATTGAGAGAACGGCTGCAAAAGTACTTCAATCCGGATTCGGTTGGCCCCATTTATTCAGGGATGCTGCTGATTTTGTCAAAAGATGTGACAAATGCCAAAGAACTGGAAATTTAACAAAAAGAAATGAACTTCCTTTAAATGGGATTTTTGAAGTTGAACTATTCAACGTATGGGGAATTGACTTCATGGGACCCTTTCCCTTGTCTCAAGGCAATCTGTATATCCTTGTGACAAATGAATATATCTTAAGTGGCAGAAGCTTAGGAATGGACTAATTATATGGTTAGATCACCAAAACCCCTCCTTAGTGTGAGATTACATGTTAGTTAGATTGTTCTAACATTTGCATGCAAGCTCATAAGCGTAGCTTAGTCTTAAACATTGTCTCATTATTAGACTTGGTCTAATAATGGTGCTTTAGCTAGGTTGTAAGCCTATAAACTATTTTGCCTAAGTATTCAAATAACTTTTGTTCTTTGATGCTAAGTTCTTTAAGCTTTATAATTCTAATCTGTTTGATTAGAATTATTAGTTATCCTTTGGAACTTTTGTGTTGGTTAAGTCATGGTAGTGAATTAACAAGTTAACCTTTACATCTCTTATCTATCTCAGTTGGATGGTAAGCCTTTCCCATTAAGGTAGAACACTTTAAGTGATGAATGTCACTTAAGTTGCAAGGCTCTTAGTGAAACCTTAATCTTTAACATTTCTTAAGATTAGTATGTTATTTTACATGCTAAGCAGTATCCTCCTACTTCCTTTTATAGTTGATCTTAACCATAGAATATTTATGTGCTAAGTCTCATGTTGTAACTTAGGACTTTAACCTTAAATCCAACAAGGTTACATTTAACTTAGTTGAATGTTAGAGTTCAACTTTAGGTTATTTCTTTTAATAAGTGATGGTTATCATTAAGCTTGTGAAGCTTCCTTTGTAAGCTTATAGCCATTATTAGTTTATTCTAACCTTAACTTATAAGGTGATTTTTGAAGGCTTAGTCCTAAACCTTAGGTTTGATATTGGATTCTAGATTTAGAATCTTTGATGCTCTTAAAGTATCCTTGATCCTTAGTCTTCCATCCTTTGATTTGTTTTAGAATCCCTTACTATTTGATTAGATCCTAAGTCTTGATTTAATAAATATCCTAATAACCTTAATTTAGGTATTTCCAAGATTATATTAATAAGAACTTTGAATATGTTTGATTCTCGATAAATCTGATCAGATACAAGCTTAAGATGTTAAGCCTGTAAGCTAAATGATTGATTAAGTTGAATTGATGAAATAGATTGATAAGTTAGTATAGTTCAAATATGTAATGTTAAGATAGGTTGTTGATTGAAATAAATCAAAATGTCAATTTAAGTTGTTAATCATATTTCTTAGCCTTATGTTTAGGCTAAGACTTGCTTATGTTTTAGCATCTGATTAGGCTTATTAAGTTTAGGTTAAATAGGCAACTAAGGGTATATTGTTTTGTGCTTTCAATAATTTCCTATTTTTATTATGATTTCAAATTTCATAAGGATTTTTTAGCATGTCCTATTTTTATGGATTTTAGTTATATAATTTATACATATTTTAGAATAGCATATCATGCATAACATTTTATTGTTGATCAGGTGCCTTATGGGCACAACCCTTTGAATTCAGCGCATTGGCCACAATTTCATATTTTGTTATTGGCGCGTTGGGCACAATTCTAATTATATATATATATATATATATATATATATATATATATATATATATATATATATATATATATATATATATATATATATATATAGCGATGAATTCGGCACAACTAAGAATTATTTATAGCGAAACGATGGGCTCACCATAGGACTATTATCAGTGTGTTGGGCACATATAGCGAAGCATTAGGCTCAACTAAGGACTATTATTGGAGAGTTGGGCTCATTTATTTTGGTGTGTTAGGCACAATTTCTTGACTCGGTGCATTGGGCACATTTCATGGTTTGGTGCATTGAGCATATTTCTGTTAGGTGCTGTTGGAGCACATTTCAGTTACATATTTTAATATAAGCAAATTGATTTGACATATGTATCAGATTTCATATTACATATTATAGATTTTTGTTTCTTTTGGTTTACTCCACATGTTATTAGTACTTTCTGCAATTCAGAATCCTACTTTATAGTAGTCCAGTTACTTTCAGTTGCTTACTTACTATTTTAGTTAACTTTCTATTTATTTATTGCTTATGTTAAATATTCCTATAATATAATAAATGCATTTAGTGAGCCTAAAATGTACTTAGACTCATTGTCTAAGTAAGATTTTCTCTTTTTGGGATGGGGCCCTGGCATTGCAAAATCATTAATCTCAGATTCTGATTGCTTTGAGGAGCCTTTGATCGTGGAGCTGCATGAGACTCAAGAGGAAGTGAAGTATGGTGTTGCTAGATGTTGTGGCCTCCTTCCTTAAATGTTTCTTATTTTAGTTTATTTCTGCATCTTCATTCAATTTGTAATAATTAAATCTATCTTGATGTATTTTTTATCTTCTTTTTTGAGATGTATGCCTTTACTTACTGTTCTGGATGAATGAATGAACGGATGATGTCTTTAGTTTTCACACTATATTTCTCTATGTTAAACTACACTACATATATTGTGTTGTGATTATCAGTTTAGTGGACTTGCATTGTTAATCAAGTTAATAAAAGACTTAACTTGACTAACGGTGGAGTACTCAACTCTTCTCATCCCACCTCCTGTCATGTTGTTCTAGGTTAACTCTCATTGTTTAACTTGGAATATTATATGTGTCAAGTTATTATATGGAGTAATGACCTGCACTATCGCTAATTTTCCTTGGTTGCACATAAAGATGGGATCGGGCATTACACATGTAGATCTTAAAACTCATGCAAATAGGAGAGAAAGAGAAAGAAAGAGAGAGAAAGAGAGAGAGAAAGAGAGAGAAAGAGAGATAATTATCTTGAAGCTTTATAAGAATGAACCTTGATGGATAGTAGGAGCTTGAGGGTAGAAGAAGTTTAGATCTTTCTTCATTGGAGGATTTGAAGCTCTCGAAATACTCATTTGATCCCTATAATAATTTGGAAAGATGGTTTGAGGCTTTTGAAAAGAGAGAGATGGAAGGATGAGGCAGTGTGTAACACCCTGGTGTTAAATTAAGTATCTTAGTCTAACATTGGGTGTTACAATTGTATCTAATAAGACTATAATAATCATTCACAATCAAAAAAATATTGAGATATGCAATTTATGATTTATTTATATTGTATTTTATTCTGTGAGCATAGAACAAACAAGTAGTTGAGTATGTCTACTCAACCTATCTGAAAGTGGGGTCAACTGTAAATATACTCATTCTCCCTAAAATGAATTATGTGATCTCCGGATACTCCAATAGCCTGTCCAGGCATAATGACAACTACATTATAATCCACCATAAAAACCCCTTTGAAGTATATTTTAAATGTTTATTTGTATGCACAATGTATTAATGCATAATTTCAAGAAATTAGTTTCAATGCATTACAGCATTTCAAGGATTAACAATTTTTATTATTATCCACATGATATTCAATATTTTCTTTATTTAATTATATATCATATGGATTGGGATTAATCAAACTCCTAAATTAACTTAGATATCATAGATCTCTAAGTTAATTTAATACATAATATAATAATAAGGTGAGTTTTGAAAAATAATGATTTCATTAAGCTTTATATAATCATAAAATAATTTATATCTATAAATGCTAAATGAGGATTAAAATCTCTGTTATTAAGTAATTTAATATACTTAAGATTGATAATGGTTCAATTTTTCCATTACTACAAGTAAGTTTAGGGATTTGTCAAATTAGGTGCTTTATAATCCAATTTATCTATAATTCAATTATATATGCTAAGTACAATCTCATTATTCCTAGCTTTAAGTTATCATAAATCCCAAGTTATGATACCTTTGAATCATTTTCTAAGGTTTAGTTGATTCTAATCAATTCTAACATTCTTCTCAATAGCTTAGATCTATACTTAGGCTTTCTTTAAGGTCTTATATTATATATAAGTCTATTGTTAAGCTTAAGATTTATATATTCTTTATTACTATCCACACATTAATTATTCTAATGAAAATATCTTATATGGGGAGTTTATTAAATAATAATCTTTCAATATAACAATTTGGGAATCTCATGGTTAAAGCATGATTGAGTTCTAAAGTTCTCAATTCAAATGTTACTTAATAATGTTTCATATGGTTATAATAAGAGAGCTTATTCTTTACATCAAAAAGGTAGATTTGATATAATAGGTTGATTGCCTAAAGCCTCAAGCATCTATCTTCTTGAATATAATATAAATTAAAATGAAGTTTATATCCTTATTCTAATTATAATAATTTTGAATTTAATCACAAGTTCTCAAATTTAATGTTCAATACTCTAAGTTCTTAATCTCACTATTAAGGTTGAATCTATTATTATTTAATATCTTCAAGAATAATGTCTTAAGGTTCACTTAAGCTCCAATTTGAATTAGCATTACTGTCCTAGGTTCTAGAAAGTGTTAATACAATGATTTAATGCACATGATTTCCATTATTTTGTAAGTGAGTGCTATAAGTGCAAATGTGCCATACAAATCCCAAATTCAAATGATTCAAATATTACAATTAATGAATCCATATTTATACTGCATGTTTTCATTGAAATCAGTCATGATTTTGGTATATGTTTGCATTACTAAAGTTATGGAGTTGACAGATTACAAAAATGTGAAATTTATAGCACTCCCAGGCTGCGAGCCAGGCGCTATAATGTGTTATAGCATGCTACATTACTGCGGTGCATTATAGTGCTCCCCGGCATAGATCCAAGCACTACAGCGCATTGCGACGTGCTACGGTGCTGTGGCGCTCCCTGACCGAGATCCAGGCTCTATGACGCACTGTAGAGCCTAACTGTAATAACCCAGGTTATTACTTAGGTCAATTAAAACTAATCTAAGTCTTAATTATGATTCTAAAACATTAATTAAGTTATTTAGAACTCATCTCTAAGATTTAGGTTAAATCAAGAATCAATTGGATCAAATCTGGATTTCTGGGAAAATCCCAAAACCCTTTAAATTTATTTTTTATTTTGACCTCAAATCAAAAATTTGACTTCGCCATTGCGTTCACCACCCCCAAATTAGCTAGTGGTAAAGTTTTGGATGCATTTGGAAGTTGTTGGATTTTCGTCAAAATTTTAATATTTTTTAAATACTCTGAAAATTCAAATAATTAAATACTCATTAAAACGAAAATCCGATCGCGCAGGGGTGATTTATTGGAAATTTTTGGGATACATTAAATCCATTAATTATAATTAATTAAATGCATTTAAAATAAATTAGTTAATATTATATTTAAATTAAATCCTTAACGGCGTCGTCCACCGACTTTGCCTTACCGTCATCCTAACCTCACGCAGTCAATCCACGCGGCATAATCTGGAACGGCGAATGAGAGTCGTTCGATCAAAGATCGAATGACTTGCGTGTATCGTCTTCGCACTTCGCTCATGCTCAGCACGTGGCGATCGAACCAGGGCACGCGGCTTCCGCAGATCGTCGCGTATGGCCTCCTCCACCGCTGAAGAGCACCGATCAAGACTTCCTTAAAGCCTATACCTGTCCCCAGTTGCCCGTTTACTCATTTGGATTCGTGGAAGTTGAAGACAAAACTCTCGATCGAACCCTATTTTTACACCGTTCAATTTGGTACGTCTTAATCTTCTTCCTCCTTCATTCATATTATGCGATCTTCCCCTGTATACTTATTGCATAGTATAGACTAGCACTTGGTAGGACCTGATCGAAATCGATCAGGTTCAATCTAGCCAATTTGGCTAAACACAAACAGTACATACCGTTATTATGCCTCGTCCTGATAGTACTTGCTAGGGTTTAATATTGTCGTAGTTGTGCACCTCCTCCGGCTTCACTCTTGGTACCAATCGAAAGGTCCCTCTGAGACCTTTCGATCGGGTGCGAACCAGCCCCCGTCGGCAATGTTGTGGCCACCGATTTCGATGCCCTAGGCATCGCATTCGGGGTGACCGCGGATGAGGGAAAGAGATCTGGGTCGGGCAAGGTTGACCCGGGCCCGACCCGATATCCTGAGGTCACATTGGCCCTGCGTGTCACTGACTGCAGGCCCCGCTGTCATCTCTGTTCGAGGCAGTCGGCCCCACCCAAAGTTCCACTGCATGTTAAATGCTGCCACGTACACCCCTGCGGGTCCCGCCTCTGAGTCCATCAACTGGCGTGGGTCCCACCTACAAGAAATAACAGTTATTATATATATATATATTCATAAAATCAGAAGATAAAAGAATTTATATATATTAACAGATTTAATAAATTAATTATAAATCAAAACAGTAATATTAATATATATATATATATATAATTAATTAAATTCTAATAAATATTAAACTTTAGGCATCCCTAACATATAAAATATATATCCAAATTATGCAATCAAATATACCAAAGTAATCAGAAAAATTCAAGCGATTTATTGGTGCTGTCAATTTTCCATTTGGACTAATATTTCACTTAGTGAAATTTTAGGTATTTAATTAATTACTAAAACCTATTGAATATGGGTTTTAAAGTGATCAGCAAATCCTAATGATTAACTTAGTAGTATTTAATTTGTTGTTTGGATTATTTTGAGCCTAATCACATTTAGGACCTAACCCTAACTAGGTCAATTAATCCTAGAACTTCAATTGACCATAACTTAGTCAATTGAACTCCAAATTAGGTGATCCTTATAATCATTTTGATCAGAAAAACCTAATTAACAGTAATATGTAAGAATATTTTAAATCCAACAGTTAAATTTACTAATCAATCCTAAATACCCTTAAAATTAAATTAGTGAAGATTAGTAAAACTAATAATCCAATTTGAGTTATTCAAATTTTAGAGAGCTCCTAGAGTAGAATAAAACCTAGTGGTATAGTTGGTTCAGTGATTTGATAATTAATTTTACTAATCACTATCTAATCATCCAAACCCTAATTAGGTCATAACTTAGCCAATTAGAGTCCAAATTGAGCCTACCACTAGTCATTGTAATCGGTGAATCATTTGTGAACCATAGCAACTAATTTTACTCAATTTGGGACACCAATTGGATAAGTTAAGATTTTTGACCTTTAATTAAGAAACCCTAAATTACCATTTTACTCTTAAGATTGTATTGGTCATAACTTGGCCAATACTTATCATAATTCAATAATTTTAGGTTCTATGGAAACCTTAGACAGTAAGAAACAATAAACTGAAAGAAAATTTAGATTTCTTTAGGCCAAATTACCAAAATTCCCCTATGAGTCAAATTCATTAATTTGATCTCATGTGGCTTAATAGTTACCCAAAATTTGTGTAATTACTGTCTAATCTTATATTAGATAGTAAGAAACACTTTGCCACTGAAAAATTTATATTTGGAACCCTAGATCAAAATTTGATCTTTTGAACCCTTAAGTAGTGGCAAATGGTCATTTTGCCCAAATTTAGGGTTTAGCATTTTAAAACCTTAGAATAATATTCTAAACATCATAATCAATAAGAATAGTGTTTTAAATCATAAATTATGTAAGATTAAACCTTAAATTGATTTTGATCAAGATTTCACTCTTTAGTAATTAAGGAAATCCTTAAGTAAAATTTGAGTGTTCCTTCCTTCCTTAATCCTTCTTAGATCTTCCCATAGATCTTATAACACTAGTTAGGATGTGTGTCTAAGAGATACTCTTAGTAATTAAAAGCCTTAATTCCTAGGATTATGAATAGTTCTTAGGTTAGAGTTCATCTATTGAGTAAAATTGAGTTACTCAATAGGTGAAGCCTTGAGTTTACTAGTTTTGTAGATTTTTCCTAGTTTATTTAATGATTATTTAATCTTTAAATCTTAGAACTAAGAATAGAAATCTATCATGATGAGTTGATTTATCATTAGAATTTTCCTTAACCTAATCTGTGAGATTTGGGTTTTAAACCTTAGATCCTTAGTTGTACCATTTGGATTAAGTGATTAAACCTCATATTTGGAGTTTAATTCTTAATCCTTTCATCTTGATTTAATCAATCAAGATGGGTTGGGTAAAATATTAATATAGGTCAAATGATTTATTATTTAACTTGTATAATCGATATTCATTTATTTATAATTAGGATCTAGCTAGTTCTAATTATTTCCAACTTATAAGGTCGTGAATTTGAGTTACACTCAATAGTAGGACTTGGAGATCCTGAATTTGTGTAACTTATAGTAGATAGAGTTATTAAATTAGATAACAAATGAATATCACTTGTGTCCTCGTAGAGTCTCTTGCTCACTTTGACTTTGATGCTATACTTACCTTATTTTGCATAATAACATTTTCATATGTGATCATCATTATCAAGTTGAACATATGGTTAGTAGAATGTAGCTTAATTATTATGCCTTTTTCTGTACCCATACTTTAGTACAGGCCAAACCTAGACCTATGATTGGCTAGGGTGGTATACATCTGTCTAAAGTAAGTCTAACCAAGCCTAGGCCTAAGACCGGCTAGGATGGTATTCGTTAGACTATGGACTTCATACTTTACATCCTTTTCTACATTTTATTGGCATTACTAATTTAGGTATATTTCTACTTTAAAATTATTTATCTTGTTTTAGTCATAATAATTTCAGTTCATACTTACTGTTTCAGATTACATTTCAGTACTTTCTTACTTATTGTTCTTCAACATTTACTAGCTTTACTTCTACTTATAGGATGCTAGTTTTGCTTCTTGTTTACATTTATAGGATGCAAGTCTCACTTTTAGTCACTTAATCATTTTACATGTTCATTTACTTTTATATCAATCAGCATAATTTTGGATTGATCATAAGCATGTTTATGATGTATTTTATTTTTAATCATATGTTTTATACTTACCTAACTTTGTTGCAGTTGCTATGAAGGAGGTATGTGTACTTCCTAGTTGTTTAAGTTATAAATAAATTATTTATAGCTTTACTTATTCTTTCTTACGCATTCTTGCTCCTATTTATATGCTTTTGTGTTTACTTGTTTATGGTGATATCTAACAAACTTAATAAATTAATTATCCTAAAATGTACTTAGACATTTTGTCTAATTAAGATTTTTTTTTGTTGGCTGGGGCCCTATCATTGTGAAACCAACAATGGTAGATTCTGAGCTTTTTGAGGTTATAGAGCCTTCTAAAGATCAAGTTCAGGAGGAAGTCCAAGCCACTGAAGATCCTTAGTTTTTTTTTCTGCAGTGTGAGGATGAGTGGTTTATTTCATTTCTGCTTAAACTTTTAAATTATGTTTGTAATAATACAGGGTTAAATTTACTTTCAGTACTTTACTTATTCTGAACTGTTGTATTTATATGATGGATGGATGTTTGTACTTATGCTTCTGCACTCTGCTGTTCTTGTATTTTAATTTAGTGAAATTTTACCTTGAGAATGGCAAAGTCCTTAATTATGATGGATTAAGATGTGTGCCTAATCTAATTATAAGTAGGGACCTTATCATTTGGTGACCCCTCTACCGTAATCATGTTAACTTAAGAGTTAACAGGACCATGGCGGGGCAGGGCCGTCACACTGACGGTCGTTCTGCACGGATGAAAAGCAGGAGGTCTCTCCTAGGGCATCCAAATACTCTTAATTTAGGGTGCCTCAAAGGTGGTGTCATATACCGATGGAAAGGTCTTTCCAAGACCCTTTGATTTGTACCTAAATCAAAAAAATTGGACCACTCTAACATCACTAAATTTGTTGTCTTAGCTTCGAGTATCGGGAAGAAAGTTTGATTTTACTAAAACATACTGCTCATCTTCCTCAAAACTAAATTTGGATCGATCTTGTTTTGACTCAATCGAGCACTATAAAATTTCACATATGAGGAATAATAAGCAAGATAACTTGTAATGAAACATATGCAAATGATAATTCCAAGGGATGGGAAGCAGCTAGAGTATGGGATGAAGCTTCTTTAGCTTAGGATGGAAGTCTTCTCAGCTTGGGATGAGGCTTCCTTAGGTTTCAAAGTTTTTCAAACATCATGCAGAGTGATGTTGATGGTGTTTAGATAAGGAGAGAAGAAAATTGGGCTTAACTATGGAGATAAGATTGTAGGGAAATCATCATTGCTACAAGTGGATGGCAATCAAAGCCATGCCACAAATTGTTACATTCATGGAGGATGGTACCTAATGGGTCTATCCTGATAACAGGTGATGGGTCCCACCATTTAATTATTTAATTAACTAATTATTAATATATTTTAATAATTAGAACTAGAGTATTAAATAAGCTCTGAAAAATCCTAAAAATTCATTCTTAGTTTATTTGGGGGTGAATAACTCAAAAATAAAGTCAGAATTTTAATCGGAGATATGATTAATTATCTTAATTTTTTGAATGTTTAAAATATAATAAAACATTCGAAAAAATTTGACGACTCCCAAAATTTCACCCCAAGCTAAATTGGGGTAAGGGGTTCAATGGTGAACTCTGATTTTGATTTGGAGATCAAAGTAAATATCATAATTTCTTAATTTGATAAATTCAATAAAATAATCAAAATATTCAATTGAGTTTTGAATTGCTCTAATTCTTAGGATTTGCTCAAAATATTATATGGAGATAATTGGAGATGATTAAAAGCTAATTTTGATTGATAAATAAGGTTTAATAATTTTTGGGTTGTTACAATATATATAAAATAAGGCACTTAAAAATAGTTATTATCATAATCATCTAGATACATATAAAAAATAGTCATCATAGAAAAGAAAACAAAAAAATATATATCCAAAGTTAGTTAAGTTATACAGACTAAAACAAATATAATATCACTCATCCTCATAGTAAAAATAAAAAAAGCTAGAGTCCTCAATGCTACTTAAGTTATCAAGATTTGCCTCTAGTTCAAGTTCCACTCCAAGCTCTTGATCTACTGTATTTAGTTTTTAATATGATAAGGCACATCTAATAAAAAAAATGATTAGATTTATTAAGTTTAAGTATATTTTTGAGTTTCTAATTTAATATTATTTAAAGAATATCACATTTATACTTTATTTAAAGTCATGCAAAATGTAGTATAAAGGAAAGGTACTGAAAATAAGATAATAACTGAAAAAAATGATATTGAGTTAATTAAGCTTCAAATATTCTCCTAATGATCTAAGAAAAAAATACCATATATTTTTAATCTTATAAAACCTAATATTTAAGGCACTTTTGCACATGTTGTTCTTAAAAGAGCTAGTTTGGGGCATGGGAGCTCAAGCGCTAATTGACAAAAACTTGAGCGCCCGAGAGACCAAGTTAGAAGCCCTGGCGCGCCCAAGCGACACTGTGACTAAAGGTATAAACTTGCCTGGGAGCTCAGGCACGCCCAGGTGCCCACGTATTAACATGACCTTTATTCTATTGTTGTTGTGCTATTGTGTTGTGGCTGATCTTGGATGAGAGTTCTTAAACTCAAAAAATTATAATTTCTGCTCCTATAGTGAAAGATTATTCTCTCATCTCCCTGTAGCTTAGAGGTTCACACTGAATCACGTAATCTTGTCTAGTGCTGCGATTTGATTTTTATTTATGTTTTATTTATTTTATTGTACAATTTTCTCAACGAATACAAATTTATTCCGCATTGTCCGAACCCTTTTGTTTTCAACGCATGTAATCTGTTAAATATATATACATATATATATATATATATATATATATATATATATATATATATTCACTTAGAAATCTTAATTTAAAGTTATTTAGAGTATAATAATATTTTTCATTAATTAATTGCTGACGAAAAGAATACGATTATGATATGTAAGCAGACCCGTCGCATCCGTAATCAGAATTCAAATTTCAAAGATCGTAGTAATTAGAGTGACTAATTGCGGATTAGGATCTATTACGCGGATATAATTGTTTGATAATAGACCTATAAATATATACAAGTATACCGTATTATCCATGAATTAATAAAAAAGGGCATGATTAGCGTTTCCATTATAAGAAGAAGTATCGTATTGTCTAACAACTAATCCACATTTATGAGCAACTCTTAAAATAATGGCACGAGTTTGGCCAATAATGTTGAAAATGGATGGGCCGCGTCACCAATTTGGTACAGCACAATCTACAGTGTCAAACAGTAGAGGAGACTTTTTAAGGGGAAAGGAGCAACTATATAAATAACACTTAAGAATTCGGTTTTAATATACAATCACATAATTACTCTCTCTTTTTTTCTTGTGATCCTTTCATCGGTGTTGACTATAGAAAAAAGCTTATAATTTTATAAATATATATAGAATGAGGAGCAACATTATGGTTCACACTAATATCATATGTGAACAATTATGTTCATGAGAAGGAAAGGATCATGGAGTTCTTGCACTGCAATGTGGTTCGGTACTAGCACATACGTCCATGAAAGGAAAGCAGAAAAGGTTGCACTATTGAAGATGAGATTACAATATTTTTAGAGTTTATAAACATTTACCCAAACATTAGGAGCTTTAGTCTCCTCTTCGGAATAGCCAGCACGCACCCCAAACAAACTGGAGATGTCTTTTTCACCGTTCTAACCCCAAAAAAGAGCTTAGAAAAGTACTTATTGGCGCTCCAAAAATGGGCATGTTGATCTGCGGGGGCCACAGAGCACCGCGACAACCTCCTTTCTATCGTCAGGCGCTGTGGCGCATTCCTATCAAATGCCTAACAGGCGCCATGCACGCCCTGACGCTTTGCAAGTGTGCTGTGGTGCACAAACATAACAAACTTCCATTAATTAACACACTCTTCATGAGCTCTTAGAACTTTGCCCAACCCTGCCCACAACTTCTTCTTTCTGATACCTCATCAACCCAAACAACCTTCGACAACCACAGCCACGACAACATTTCTAGCATTACACAAACTCTAAGCATCTCTTAGGTATTTATAGCTCTCCAGACAACCCCCAAAAGCCTCCTTATATTTTCCACATGTCACCTGCACCTCTAATGCAAAGCCAAGTGTTCAATTTTCCATTATTACATGCCTAAGCATTGTGGTCTCAGACTGTTGATTCTACACTTAAATGCATAGAGTGCTTGGGCATGAGTCACAATCTTGAATTTTTATGGTGGCGTATAGACGTGCAAAAGCACCTAGGTCTCTAACATGGCTCTGTTGTTTGAAGAAGTGCTAGCACTTGGGAGCACCTTAGCACCTAAGCCTCGTCCTACCCCAATTTAGTCAATGTCTATGACGCTTTGGCACGCCTAATCCTCGATTTGTTGAGATCTATAAAAACACCTTCAATGCTTGGGAACATTTAAGAACCTAAGCCTATGTCACTATAAGCTACCGTGGCTCCTGGGCATGCCCAAACACTGATTTCTCAGCCTAATCCAATCCCTTCAATATTCTCAAGCTCAATATGATATGTTTCATGTCCATATCAGGCTTATTTTATTCGAGGCTAACACAAAGTCCATCCAAGCCTCACAACTCTCTTACATTCTATTATGGCCACTCTATTACATTTGAGGCTTTGCCACAATTAGCTCGTACTCGCATTGATGCACACCAAGATGTATGTTCAGCTGCACCAAAACTTGTTGCACTACCATGGGCTACACTCAAAGCACTGCAAAAACATAAGACAATCTCCCTCTCATCTTAGAGAATCACCTTTGTTGATTATCTAATAAGGTCCTTACCTCTCATAAATTTGTATAAACATAGTTAATGTAATATCTATACTACATTAACTATTTTAAATACTTTCAAACTTAGGTTTTGCTGTATATTATATTATATTAAGATAAGAGTAAGAGTTTAAGTATGATTTAGCTAAGTTTCATAGTGCTTCTTAAGTAAATTAGCTTTTCACTTCTTAAAGTTTATAACATCACTATAAGTGAATTACAATCAATTTAACACCTCTTTAAAATATAAAATTTAAATTAAAGTAGGTTATTATTTCAAAGCATGTACGTAGATATTCTAATCTTGTAGATAACATAGGAAATACATTTATAAAATCACACCCTCTTGATATTATCTTCTAAAACTTATTTTACAAACTATAATCTTCTAAATGCATCATTAATTCATAATTTCTAGCAAACTAACACATCTTAAATATTTTTTATGGACTCTCTTTGGGTTAATTTAAGGTAAGAGCTTGATATTTCCATATAAGATTAAATTCACAAAGCAGGGTCTCTAAAAATGAATCATAACATTATCTATTTCATTTTTAGAGAACCATTCAAATAATATTGTTCCATTTCATAAAAATAATGCAAGCAAAAACTTAATACAAATTTAATTAAACATAGGATAGAACAATGTAAGCAAAATGAAATTATCAATTCAAATTAAATTTTCCAATTAGTGCAAGGTCAAATTTATTATTTAGGAATAAGTTAATATTAAAATTAGCATATATTCAAAATAAAAGTTTTAAAATTAATTAAGGTATAATCCTAAGTAAGCACTCACATATTGGTAAATAAAAGGATAACTTAGACTCTTGTAAGATCAATCTTCCTTAACCAACCCATTTCTTATGAACCAAAACCATCAATCCATTATTTACACTCCATTAAGCATCAACCCATGGCTATTTGAGAGTTAACTCCCTAATAATATTATAGCTAATTGTAGTATATAATTGATTATACCATGAACCCATCCTTTATAAATGAGACTTCCCTAATCCAAAATAATGACTGTAAGATAAATCAAGGGATTAAAGATAAACATAAGAAAACACTAACAATGTTTCTAAGGCAAACTAACTATTTCCAAATGTAAAATTAAGCTCTCATCCTATGAAACTTTGAAAAGCAATCCATACTATTTCAGGGAAATCTAGTTCCTTTACTACTTACAAGACTACAACAAGACTCTTCGACCTCATCGAAAGGACCAGATGTTAGAGAGGTTAGAGAGGTTGACCAAATGGTTGTTGAAGTAGGGCAGGTGGATTTGGTGGTTTTTATTTTTCTTTCTTAATTCTTCTCAAAAATAGTTATGTGTTTATTGAAGGAATAAGAAACCTTTATGGATGAAATATAGGTGTTGGAAGGCCTTTGGGTGCTATAGGAAAAAAAAAATTAGAAAATGGGGGATTTTGCCTTGACAAAGCAACCTCCACAAAAGACATTTTGAGGGTATACACATGATAGTTGGATCCTAAGCAATGGCATGTGGTTCGATTTAATGTTGGTCAATGTAAGGTATTTTTGAGAAAATAGTGCTTGTGGTTTTTCATGTAATTGCTTTGAAATATTGAATTGTTTTAATCAGTTTATATGTGGTTGTGTTCTTCTTGAGATGACAATTTAACAAATGTTAAAATCATGTGAAATGGTGAGGTAAATCAAAAGTTTCAAAAAATATAGGGTTTCAAGCAAATATGTTGCTCTATAGTTGTGAAGACCCCAACATTGGGTAGGAGATTAACCCAACAATGGTGCATCACCACAACATCTAATACTGGATTAAAAGGAAGCTAACCTAAATCATTAGATCCTGTGTTTGGCCAAAGATTTAGAAGACGATCTTAAGTTAAGATGGGAAAATATAAGTAAGGACAATGCGTGAGATACATATGATGAATATGAATTCAAATGTATATGATTAAGGTAATTATAATTATAAGTATAAAGATGCTAATGATATGCACTTATAATATGAGTATACATTATGAGATGTATGTACAATTCAATTCATTCATATGATCTTTCTTAAGTAATTTTACAATAGAAGGAATTCAACATAAATGAGTATTAAATATTTACATTCATCATATTTATGGATATGTAAGATCTAAAAATCCAATTCAAAATTATAAGTGAGAAAATCATATGAAATAATTTGCTATCCTAGAACTCACACATCCTAAATCAAACATAACTTGAAAATGAGGAATTAACATCTTTCTTAAATAAAGTATGCAGATAAATTCTAGTAAGGTATTCATCTAAATTCTAGTTAGGTTTGCAACTAAATTCCATGTAAGTATGCAACTAACTTCCATTTAAGTATCCATTCATCCAAACCAAGCATTTAAGTAAGTTTTAATTCCAACATAAGAATAGTAAAGACAAAACAATTTAACTTAAATTATTACATGCCAAAAATTAAATAATAAGAAAGTAAAGAAAGTGAATCTATCTCTCTTATTTAATATAAAAGCAACCAAATGTGAAAGTAAATAAATATTTAAGCTTAAGTACTTGGTCCAACTCTACTAGCCTCCAAATACACCTGATCTATCATATTTTGGCATTTAAATGTGATAGGGCAAAGCCAATAAAAAGAAAATATAGTTAGACGAAATAGTCTAAACATGTTTTAAAATTTGGCTAAACATTTTACTATTCAATTTGGATATCATAACTAGTTACAATATAAGCATAAGCAGCAGTGCTAAATGAAAGCATATAAGTATGGAAAGAAAAATATACAATTATAAAGAAGACAATTGAAATAAAAGACTAAGTAAGAATACTCACAAGTAGAGCTATTCTAGCCTTCATATAATGTAAGGGTAAAAACATCTTAAATATGCTAAAAAAGTACTAATGTGCATATAAAAATAAATAAAAGAAGCATTTATATGTTCAATGAACTTATGCTAAGAAAATAAAAGAAGACAGTGAAGCAATTAAATGTAATTATAACAATATTCATCGCAATCTAAGTGAACTGTAAATAGGTAAAATATAGTACTATAAATATAGAAAATGCAAAGTATAGTAAATAAGAGAAGATCTTAGATTATCAATCTAAAAATCTCATAGCTATAAAAATAACATAGCTAAAAGCTATGATAAGTCTTAACAATCAATAAGATTGTAAGAGATCTCATATTTTAATTGATTAAAATTATTTTTTGAAAGTATTCATTATGCGGGCAAATACAGAATAAAGTGAGGAGTTAAACACGTACGTTTAATATGGAAAGGAAAGCGGGGTCATCACAATAGTGAAGAAGAGTGTTGTAGCACTATTAGGCGAGGCACCGCGTGTCCAACCCTCCACAGGAAAATGGGACGATGCCTCGAAGTCGTTCGATCAATCGATTGTATGGCCCGCGCCTCCCATTTATCAGACGGGAGGCCGATGGAAAGTGCAACGGGGGGACGGTGCGGGGACGGCATTGTTAGGGAAATTAATAATATATTATTATTTAAATATTTAATACCTAATTTCTTAATTAAATTTAAATAATTAAACAGCTTTCAAAAATTCCCAAATATTCACCCCTAGCTAATTGAGGGGTGAGAAACAAAACAATGACAATCGATTTCAATTTTGACGAGTATTTAATTTTCCTATTATTCAGGGTATATTTAAATATATTAAAATATTCGACAAATTCCAACGACTTTCGTGAGGCAACCCGCACCCTTAATCCGCCGAAGGATTTGGTTAAGGGTGGAGTGTCACTCTGGCTAACCCCTCACTTACCATTGGATTAGGATAAACTCCACAATCCACCGGATTAGGGAAGGATTAACACAGAATCAATCTAACAGTCACTATATAAGTAAACGTACAGAGTGCAGAAGCAATAAATTACATCCAAGCATCACAATATAACATAAGTGCAAACATGACTCATAATATAAGCATATAAGTCCAAATGCACAGTCAAGGGTACCTGTATTATTATAATATTTAAAATTCAAATAAAAAGGAAATGCAAATACACTCATCCTCACAAATAAATCTAAGGATTATATATGCTCCAGTCCGAGCTGCTGCTCCTCCTCTAGGTATGGCTCCTCCTCAGGTAATGGATCCTCTACCTGCTCTATGCCTGCCATTGTCGATTTCATAATGTAGGGCCCCAGTCAAAAAAAGAGAAAATCTGGTTAGACAATTTGTCTAAGTACATTTTAGGATGATACATTTTTATACGTTTTATAATATCACCACTTTACACAATTTTTCTAAGCAATAATATATAAAGGAGTGACTAGCAATACAATAAGAAAGAGGAAAAGCTATAAATAACATTTATAACTTAAACAAAGGAGGCTAATACATGCCTCAAAAGTGAGGTAAACAAGATAAGGCATATAATATAAGCAACTAAACATATACTGAAAGAAAATACTACATCCTAATACATACTGGTGATTAAATGAAATATATAAATTATAATAATAAATCTCAGCAGTGATATATATAAATAGCAACAAAATCTAATATCCTACTGTATATAAGTTGTACAAAGAAATAGCTGACTGAATAAGCAATGCTAAAACATAGCCAAATACTAAAACTGCACATCAAACTCTGTATACTGATTGCGATATCAGAAGGCTTGGCCAAACTGGCCCATATATATATACATCTCAATCTGCAAACATACTAAACATACTGCATGACTGAAGAGGCAAATAATACTTATGCAACATATTTTAGTTATTTTACTTTTGTTTCTATGGACAACTGTTAGAAACAACTGAGGAGTCAAACACGTCTGCAAGACTATACGGGTCCCAAGCCTAACACACTCTCCTCAATGAGAATGTTAGGCATCCTGATCTCATCTTACCCCTGTCCATCGAGGCAAATGTGCACCATAATCACCATAAATTGGATCCAAAAGCAACTGTTATCCTATTATTCTAAATTTTCATTTTCATGCACAAAGTTATCTTATATGAAATGTCCAAGGAAATAAGCTCAAATATACAAGGAATGCGTAGCACAAAGTATCAAAATAAGCAAGAGACTCTACTAATATGGTGATATCATCTATTTTCTATTATCCATTCTAACTATTCTAAATTACACAAGTTCAGGATCACCATTTTCCTACATATCAAGTGTAACTTAAAAATTCGTCCTTACAAG
Organism: Gastrodia elata; assembly: GCA_016760335.1. Classification (NCBI taxonomy): domain Eukaryota; kingdom Viridiplantae; phylum Streptophyta; class Magnoliopsida; order Asparagales; family Orchidaceae; genus Gastrodia; species Gastrodia elata. The sequence goes on along the minus strand of CM028670.1, from coordinate 10,724,279 downwards.
TTACAAAATATTAGGACTAGCTAGGTCCAAATATACCAAATCAAAGTCGACTATAAAAGTTGAGTAACAAATCATTACGACCTAATTGATTATTTTAGACGTTCTAACTAAAAACTACTAAACTATAGATTATGGATTAGGCACCATGAGATTGGGCTTAATCACATAATCCAAAAAAGGTAAGACCTAAGATCTAGGTTTAATTCAAATAGTGATTTAATAGTCAAGGTCAATCTTATTAAGTAATCAAACTTAATAGGATGAATCTCCTAACTTAGATCTAAGATCAAAAGACAAAATAATCAAAATAAGTTAAAAATTTTAGAAACTAATAAAACCAAGGTTTTATTCATTAAAAATCGTCATTTTTCAATGAATGAAATCAACCCTATGATCTAGTCCTAGTCTCAGGAAGGGTCCTTAGGGTGTAGTGTTAAAGACTTAGAAAAAATCTTGGAATCTGATCAAAGTATTAATTTTACTCACTTAAATGTCACTAAGATCTTTATAACATTGGCTTAAGAGTTTTGAAATGTAAATTAGAGGTTAAGAGTACTTGGTCCAATCTTAGAGCAAAATAACTATTTTGCCCCTATTCTAAGGGTCAAAAGTCAGCTTTTGACTTACAGGTCAGAATTGAATTCTCTTAATTCCAACTGATTCCTTACTGTCTAACTTGAAGATAGACAGTGAGTACATCAAATTTGGATGAGAGACGGATCCTACAAGTCCAAACTAAGATTTTCAACCTAAGGGTATTTCAGAAATTTTCACTCTACTGAAACATAAATGTATATGCAATTTATTGTAGGTCACTGTTCAAGGATTCCATAGAGTCCAAGAACATTGTATTCCGAGTTCGATTAACTAAGTTACTGACATTTCAATGTCTAATGTAATTAAGTTTCTCTTTATTATTAATTCGATTTGATTATTTATTTTTACCATTTTTGATTTGGTATGTGCATCATCTAATTAAACTATATATGTATAAGTCTAGGTTCAAATTATGTATATATGGGTAAGTATTTATTCATATAATTATGCATTTATAACTTAACTATTTTCAAATTCAATTTATTATTAATAAATTGTTGTTTTATTTTAATCTAGTTATTATTTACTTTATTGACTATATTATTTGTGCTAATATATATATATATATATATATATATATATATATATATATATATATTTTTTTTTTTTTTTTTTTTTATTATTGAATGTGGGTACATATATATGTATTGATCAACCGATCCTATTTAATACTATATGGCTAAAATTTATATATATATACATTTATTATCAGTTATAAGTGTAATCTGAAGTTTTCATCTATATACGATTTCACTAAAGTTTCTATTATTATGAACGTATGAATCGTTTTATTTTATTTTATTCGCCATATATGTATTAATAAACTAAATAATATTATATGTTTTACTGTTATTTAACAGATTTATAAACCCATTTGGTTAATTATCCATTGGCTGGTTCTTAAATAACACCTAATTAGTTAATTAACTAGACTAGATATTATTTTAACTAACGGATCATAATATTTTAACTAATACTAATACTAATTTATCCTATATTTAATTGATTTTTAATTAATTGCCATTTAATTAATCTAATTAATTAACCCCTAATTATCAAATTACCTGCCTACAGCTTAATATTTAAAGCCAACTATTTAACCTGACCTATATCTATAATTCGTATATATATATAGCAGGCCGTAAGTATAGAATTATAGTTTTACGTATGTTAATTAATTAAGTTACTAATGCATATATATTATATCATAATATATATATATATATATATATATAATTACAATTATTAAAGTTTTCTTTTCTGCAGGTTATGATCAAGCGGGACCCGCCAGAGCCATTTGGCACGCAGGCATTGGTTGCATAGCTGCACGCGGGGCCCACCAGCGGCCACGTGGCTTCACGCGAGCGGGCGCGGAGCACGCGCGGGACCCACGCGGTCTGCCGATCGCGTCAGCGGGACCCACCGCTCTGCGCCTGCATGCGACCCGCACGCGACGGGTCGGGCCCCGGGTCGACCCGGCCTAACCAATTCCTTCTCCTCCTTCGCTTCGCCCCCGATAGCTAGGGCACGGCATTGGGAGGCCCGGCCGGCACTGCCACGCTCCGGCTCGCCTGCCGCCGGACAGATCTTGGAGAGGCCTTCCTCCTAGTGGCTCGGCCGCAATCGGAGGTGGACTGGCTCACGCGTGGAGATCAGCCCTAACTAATCTACCCGGCGAACAATACCTAACGGTATCAACTGTTCGCTAACTAGGAAATTCAATCGATCTATCGATCGATCCAAGTCGCTCCTACAGCGATCCGTTTTGCGAAATAAGCATGCCATATGACAGATGAATGATAGCACAAGAAATGAAGGGATTGAGGTGGTACCTTAGGGTTCGCCGAAAACACCGAGTGCTCCGATTGCTTAATCCGCTCGCACCCCTCGAGTCCAGGCGTCGGGGCTTCTTGAGGCGTTTAGGGCGGACCTGCCGAACGCTGGGATGGCTAGGGTTGGGTGGTTCATGCGGCGGCCTGCTGCACGGCTCTGCGGCGACGCGTGTCCCACACGCAGAGGCGTTGGGACGACGCAATCGGGACCGTCCATATCGGACGGTCCGATTGATGGACTGGGCTAACGGCTAGAAGCCGTCGGATAGAAGATCCGACGGTCAGATGGGGGCGCCGTCAGATCAGTCGGCGCCGTCTCAGGACCCTAACGGCGCACCCTATTTAAGTAACGGCGCCGTTACTTAATAAAATAATATTTTTTTTTCAAACTTTCGAACAAGTTTTTCCTAGCTATTTGAGAGGTGAGGAATGCAACGGTGAGGTCGGATTTTCGATCCAACGAGTATTTTGATACCTCGATTTTCGGAGTATTTAATATTATTAAAAAAATTCGTCGAATTTTCGACGACTTCCGATTGGCACGAAAACTTCACACCTAGCTAATTTGGGGTCAATGAGCGCAATGACGAAGTCCGATTTTCGATCAGAGGTCAATTTAGATAGGTCAAATTATAGGGTTTCTGGATTTCCAGAAATCAGGATTCCATCCATTTGACTCCTGATTCGGACCAGATCTTAGAGGTTGACTCCAATTGATCTAATTAGCACTTATGATTAGTCTTAAGATTAAGATTAGTCCTAATTGACTAAGGTAACAACTTGGGTTGTTACATTTCGATTACCTCCAAAATATCATCCCTAGCTAATTTGAGGGTAATGAGCACATGGGCGAAGTCCAATTTTTAATTTGAGGTCAAAATAATTAAGTCAATTTCCAGGGCTCTTAGAATTCCAAGAATTATGGTTTGATCTTGTGGCGGCTGCCCCCTTTAATCATAAGGATTAGGGTGTGGTCGTCATTAAGCACATCCCTTACTTAATATTAGGTTGGAATTTAAGACTCCAATCCAATCTTAAGAGAAAGATGTGTTTTTTATAATAAAGCAAATGATAACAATCACTTAATGAGTATACTATAAAATCAGAGTGCGGAAGAAAAGCACAAACTGAAGTAATCATCCATCCATCTATATTACAAAGTAAAACATCCAACTCAGAATATACAATGCAGAAAAAGTAAAGTACAATTTTATTTCTGTATTATTACAAACATTTAAAGTTAGAAGCTGAAATATAAAGTAAAGTCTCTCATCCTCTCGAATGCAAAAGTAAGAAAACTAAGAAGCATAATCTAGTGATCTTCATCAACCTGCACTTCCTCTTGGACCTGCTCTTCTGAAGGCTCAACCTCCTCAAAAAGCTCGGAATCTACCATTATTGGTTTCATAATGGTAGGGCCCCAGCCAATAAAAGAAAATTCTAGTTAGACAAAATGTCTAAGTACATTTTAGGGTAATCATTTTTATGTATTTTAATGATATGACAAATTAAATTTAAGCATAAAATAGCGGTAAAGCAACAAAGAAATAAATGCAAGTTATAATAATAAATTATAACTTAAACAAATTATGAGGTAAGAATATACCTCAACTCAAGATGCAAAAAAGATAAGTAAAATACAAATAAAATTCTATTAAGTACAAAGAAAAGTTCTTAAGTAATATGATCAAACTAAATATGTCAGTTTATAGTATAAAGTAAAAGTACTGTACTGAACATAAAGTCTAGCATCCTAACATACTTTTAAATAGAGTAAAATGATTAAAATAAAAGAATATTACAGGAAATTATGTAATATAAAAGAACTACAGAAAATGAACATATGACAGAAAGTGTACTAAATTGTAAAGTAAAAGTAAGTCAGAACTGTAAAGAAAGATGTAAAATAATTATTAAAGTGACTAAAATGTAAAAGTAAAGTAAAGTAAAGTAAAGAAACTGTAATGTGTGAGATACTCTTACTTAGTACTGTCAAAAAGTAAAGTCCATCTGCTCATCTAAGAGAAATATCCTAGATTAAAGTTTGGTGCACTCTAGGAGAAATTCCCTAGGCAACGTCCATCTAATTATCCAAGAAAGTGTCCCAGGCAAAAGTAACGTGCACTAGGAAAGTGTCCTAGTCATAAGGTAACGTCCATCTAATCATACAAGAAAGTGTTCCGGGCAAAAGTAACACGCTCTAGGAAAATGTCCTAAGCAAAAGTAGCACGCACTAGGGAAAATTCCCTAAGCAAAATTAACACCCACTAGGGGAATTCCCTATGCAAAAGTAACACGCACTAGGGGAAATTCCTTAGGCAAAAGTAACACGCACTAGGGGAAATTCCCTAGGCAAAAGTAACACGCACTAGGGAAAATTCCTTATGCAAAAGTAACACGCACTGGGGGAAATTCCCTAGGCAAAAGTAACATGCACTAGAGGAAATTCCCTAGGCAAAAGTAACTATCTCAAAAGTCATGTAATACTAAATGGCAAACTATGTAAAATATAACTCACAAAGTGTATAGAAGTTTGTTTTATTTAAGTTTTCTTTAAAAATTATGCAAATACCATATGAATGTAATTTAAATTTAACATTGAATATTTATCAAATATTCATGTTTAATAAAATATGTCCAAAAGTATAATGAGGCTCAAAAATAAGGAAAAGCGTAACATTTCAAATTCCAAGGTAATAAATAGCACTATACAAATATTATGATATCACTTATTTTCTAATTAAATCGTTCTATTTACTCTAAGTTACATAAGATTCAGAATCATTAATTCTTATACTATCTATAACTTAGAATCTCGATCCTATAAGTTAAACATAATTAGGACTGGCCACATCCTAATTATAATTGAATCAATGTCGTCTACATGATTAAATAAATAAATCAATCATCATAAATTATTGTTTTATATAATCCCATCCCAAATCTTGATTAGCCAAATCAAGATTGAAAGGATTAAGAACTAAATTACAAATAATGAGGTTCAATTCTTAATCACAAGGTTATTCTAAAGACTAGAGTTTAATCCCATCTCACTGATTAAATGTTAAGGCAAATCCTATTGAATTAAGTCAAACTCAATAGGATAGATCTCTAATCCTAATTCTAAAGTTAAAAAATCAAATAATCAATTAATAAACTATGAAAATCTAATAAACTAATAAACTCAATGTTTCATCTTATGAGTAACCCAATTTACTTAATAGATGAATTCTAACCTAAGATCTATTCATAATCTTAAGAATTAAGGCTCTTAAATCTAAGAGTTGCACTCAGACATACATCCTAACTAGTTTATAAGACCTAAATGATTATCTAAGAAGTTCAAAGGAAATGAAAGATCTCTCATATGTCACATAAGTTTTACTTAAGACTCAACTTAGGATTTTCTTCAAATTTCTAATTTGAGACTTAGAATTATCTAAATCAAGGTCTAAATTATTTTAATTACTATATATTCTGATTTAGGGATGAATTTAGGACTTCGAATCATCATTAAACCCTAAATTTGGGCAAAATGACCGTTTTGCCCCTACTTACGGGCCTAAAAATTCATTTCTATGAATTAGGGTTTAAAATTAGAATTTAATGAAGTATAATGATTACTTACTATCTAATATGAGTTTAGACAATAAGTTCATCAATTTTGGTTAAGTATTAAGCCTTATAAAGTCAAATTAAAGAATTTGACCTATAAGGGCAATTTAGTAATTTTACCCCAATGAAAACTAAATTCTATTCATTTATTGTAGATTATATCTTAAAGTTTCCATAGAACCTAAAATTATCAAATTTTGATATATATTGGTTAAACTATAGCCAATACAAGTTCTATGGGTAAAATGAATTAAGAATTCTTAACTAAGGGGCAAAAATCTTAATTTCTCTAATTGATGTCCAAATTGAGTAAAATCAGTGGCTATGGTTCACAATTGATCCATTGATTTCATTGACTAGTGGTAGGCTCAATTTGGACTCTAATTGGCTAAGTTATGGCCTAATTAGGGTTTATGGTAATTAGTGAGTGATTAGTGAAATTAATCACTAAATCACTAAACCAACCACACCATTAGGTTCTATTCTATTCTAGAAACTCTTTGAAATTTAAATCACTCAAATTGGATCATTAGTTTTACTAATCTTCACTAATTATATTTTAGGGTAATTATGGTTGATTAGTGAAAATAATTACTAAATAAAAAAAACTTAACTTCACCATTGAGTTTTATAATTTACTAAGAGATATCAGTACTTGAAATTCTATGTTTAGATAATTAAATAGCTTAATTTTTTACTAATCCATATTTAAAGTAATTAAGCAAAATTAAGAAATACAATTATAGAAACTAAAATTTTGTTGCAGATTAGTACTCTACACATTTTCCTAATTAAAATGATATATTGGATCATATGATTTAAAGTTAAATTGACTAAGTTATGAATTTATCAAATTTTAGGATTAAGGGGGTTAATTAGTTTAAATGATAATTAATGAAATTATTTCCCAAACAGAAAAACTAATTATATAATATTAATTCTTATATTTTTCTGATCAAAATGGTATATTAGATCACTATGTTTGGATATGTAATTACAAAGTTATGAGTATTTGAAGAGTTGAAATGAATTGAAATAAGCAAAAATTTAAGAATGAAAAATATAAATTTTCTGAAATAATTCTGTAACCAATAAGAATATTAAAAAAAAAATGAAACTTTAGGATCAAATTTCTCCTTACACATATCTCCTCACGAGGTATGTCATATATCAATGTAAAGCTCCCACCGAGACCTTTCTATTGATACCAAATATATCTCTTAATTTTGCAGATTATCTAATAAATTATAAGCCTTAATTCAAACTTAAAGAAAAATAAGGGGTACCTTTAGGGTTCAGTTTGAAACTTTGAGGAATGAGAAAAAAGAGTTGCTCTATTCTATGCTAGATCCAGATGAAGCCAGTGAAGTTTAAGATTCAAAAGAAGACTAAAAGTATGAGATTTTTAAGGCTTAAACGGTGATTTTGCTGAGATGAAATTTTTTTTTTCTTAATAATTAATTATTAAATACATTTTAATTATTCAGAATTAAATAATTAAACAAGCTTTGAAAAATCCTAAAAATTCACCCCTAGCTAATTTGGAGGTGAGGAACGCAATGACGAAATCGGATTTTGATTTCGACAAGAATTTATTTTTTCGTATTTTTCTAATTATTTTTCTAATTAATTAAATATATTAAAATATTCGAGAAATTTTAACAACTTCTAAAATTTTCTAAGATTTCACCCTCAGCTAATTCAAGGGTGAGGAACGCAACGGCAAAGTTGGATTTTGATTTTGACAATAATTTATTTCTTTCTTATTTTTCTTATTATTTAAATAATATTAAAATATTCGTCAAAATTTTGACGACTTCCGATTGACATGAAAATATCACACCTAGCTAATTTAGGGGCAATGAGCGCAATAGCGAAGTCCATTTTTCTATTTGAGGTTTAATTAAATAGTCAATTTTTAGGGTTTTTGGATTTTCTAGAAATCAGGTTTTGATCCATTTAACTTCAGGTTTGGACTGGATCTTAGATGTGAGTTCTAAATGACTTGGTTAATAAACTAGAACTATAATTAAGACTTAAATTAGTCTTAATTGACCTAAGTAATAACCTGAGTTGTTACAGATCTATTTGACCCCTGATTTAGACCTGAACTTCAGGGGAGGTCTTACTGACTATTTAAGTGCATTTGAATAAAATATTAAGTTTAGTTTAGTCCTAATTGATTGAGATAACAATATGTATTGTTACAGTAATGGTCCTTACACGTTGCCTTATTCGAATTTCTATAATAGATACAAACTCTCCACCCCATCACTTTTCTAGTAGGATTGAGCTCATTGTTATCATTCAGCACAACAGTTATCCCACTTTTCTTAGGAACAACATGGATATAACTCACCCATGGGCTATCAAATATAGGAAAAATTATTCATGCATCACAGAGTCTTATGATTTCTTTATGCATGACTTATTTTATATTAGGATTTAATCACCTTTGAGATTCTATAGTTGGTTTGAATTTATTTTTCATTAGAATCCTATACATGCATGCCGTCGGATGGATCCCCTTAATGTTGGCTATACTCCACCCAATAGCCTTTTTATAATTAAATAGCATGTTACGTAACTTGGCTTCTTGATCAGAATTTAGCAAAGTATAAATTATAACAGGTGGGGAGTTCTCAGCACCTAAATAAATGAATTTGAGATGAGCTAGGAGCATTTTTTGCTCCAAATTAGTGGGTTCCTCAATTAATGGTAACAAACTTTTATTTTCCTTAATTAGCTTTTCAATCTATCCATTTTTCTCATCATCTTCGCTATCATCATAATGAAATTCATTTTCCTCTCTATCACTGATTACTTCCAAATTTTTTATTAGATTTGCTCTCCAACAATTCTCCTTTCTCTCTTGAGGGTGTTCATGCTGTCCTTAATATTAAATTTTATTTTATCTCCCTCACAGCGCAAACTCAACTACTATTTATCTACATCTATCAATGTTTTTCCAGTTGCTAGAAATGATCTTCCTAACATTATGGGGATTTCTTAGTTTTCATCTTCCAGATCTAGAATAATAAAATCAGCTGTGAAGATAAGTTTATCAACTCTTACCAAAACATCCTCAAGAGTTCCCATAGAGGCTTTTACAGATCTGTCTACTAGCTGTAATAGGACTGAGGTAGGTTTCAAGCTATCAATTCCTAATTCCTTGAAGATGCAAACAACATAAGATTTATTGAGGCACCTAGGTCAAAAAGGGATTTTGAAAATGTACGGCTAACAATAGTGCAGGGTATTGTAAAGCTCCCTGGATCTTTTCTTTTGATTGCGATTTTTCATTACAAAATTGCACTACATTCTTCAGTTAGAGCCACAGTTTCTTTTTCATTTGTTTTCCTCTTTTTTGAAAGGATGTCTTTCATAAATTTGGCATAACTTGGCATTTGTTCTAGAGCTTCGGTGAATGGTATGTTTATGTGAAGTGTTTTAAATGTTTCTAAGAATTTTTGGAATTGCACATCTAATTTCTCCCTAGCTATGCGTTGTAGAAAAGGTAAAGCTGGACTGATTTGTGATTGATCAGTTTGTGCAATGGGCTCATTAAGTTTAATTTCCTTTTTTATACCTTTACTTTCATTAGTTTTATTCTCCTCCTGTGCTCTTCTATTGTTTGAAAGTGTTATAATTCATGCAGGAGTTGAGGGTGCTATGACTTTCCCACTTTTAAGAGTTATTGCAATCCCTTGTTTCTTTTTGCTCTTACTGATTGCTCCTACTAACACAGGTTTTTTTAGTTGATTGAAAATATCTTATAGTTTTTGCTCAATTCTTTTTATTGTATCTTCCTATCTTAGATGGGTGTTTTCATGTATATTAAGTGTTGCATCAATTTTATTCATAAAATCAGTTGTGGAGATTTTGAATTCATTAAAGGATCATTCAAAGTTTCTCTTATTCCCATTAGGATTGCTCTCATAGTTACCATTCACATTTACATTTCCCAATTCATTCTCATAGTATTGATTTCTATTGGTTTTCATGCTTTCCACTGTTCTATTAAGTTGGGCAATCTTATTTTGAATTTCAGTGATTGCTTGTGATGCGGATAGCAAATTACATTCATTTTTATCGATTTTAAGTCTTTCAGTAGGCCATTGATAAGCATTATTCGCCATTTCCTCTAGGAGGTTGAAGGCTTCATCTTGGGTTTTGCTACTTAATGATCCACCCGCAACTGCATCTATGAGTGTCCTGGTGGTGCATTCAATATATTGTATAATGTTTGCACTTGCATCCATTGAGGAAACTCATGATGCATGCAGCACCTTAAGCATTCCTTAAAATGCTCCCAGCCGTTATACAGATTTTCCCCCATTTTGTTGAGAAAAATTTGAGATCTCATTTCTCAGCTTAGCAAATTTAGTTGGTGGAAAATACTTTTAGCTAAGAATTTCCTAGCCAAGTCATCCCAAGTTTGAATTGATTCGCCAGACAGAGAGCTAAGCCAAATTTTTGCTCTGTCTCTTAAGGAAAAGGGACAAATCTTAATCTAATGGCATCATCTAAGAGACCATTAAATCTGAAGGTGTCATATATTTTCAAGAAGTAAGAAATATGCGAATTAGGATCTTCGGTAGCTTGTCCACTGAATTGATTATTTTGAACCATATGCAAAGTTGAGGGTTTGATTTCAAAATTATTGGCTTGAACAGTCAGTCTAACAATAACATTAGCAACTCCCCCAACAGTCGGTAGGGCATAATTTCTAAAGGCCTACCTCTATTATTTTCTATCACTTCTCCAGGATTTCTTCCTTCGTTATCCATTTCAACTTGGGGTGGATTTAAAAATATTTGTTCTCTCTTAGCTCGCAGATAAGTTCTTTTTATTTTTGGATCAAAAAGTATGTCAGAACAATCTATTCAATTCATGCAAGCCTAGTTTCTAATTAAGGGGGTTCACAGCAGTAATAATTAAAATAAAGAAAAGAAAAACTTGTTTAACAAGAAATAAGCTAAAAGCAATAATAATTAAAATCTCAAAAATATAAAAATTATATGCAGTAAGTAAAATTTTCAAATCACCAATTACTAAAAAATTATCTTTAATACGAAATAATCACTATTCCCCAGCAACGACGCCAAAAGCTGAAAATACACCTCTGTGCACACACACAAGTAAACGTGGTCTGAAGTAATAAGGGATTTGAAGTCCCGCGATTTATCATCCACTGAGAATGGAGTGTTTCATTACTAAAGTTTATTTGTTTTTACTGATATTTGAACAATTGTTTAGTTTGTATTTTTGGTTTCAATTTAGCACTCAAAGTTTCATTGATTTGAAACTACAAGTTGAGAAAGAATGGAGAGTTGGGCTTAATATGCAATTCATTGAAGGATCTAGTGTAAGTACTTTTTTTTGTCAAATTACTTAAATGCTTTAGTTATAATCAAGCAATACTTTTCTTCCTTAGAGTGTCATCTAATTCAGACTAAATTGTGTCTAGTGCTCAAAGATGAACTCAAGAAGGTTCAATCCTAGCACTTAGATCATCACATGATCAATATTAGTTAAATTTGATACTTACGTCTAAGTTTTCAAATCTAGAGTTTTAATTGTGTGATCATGCAAACTTGATTCCACGAAAATAGCATCACATGCATCAGCACTGAGTTTAGCTAAGGAAGAGGCTCATTGGGTTCAACGGGTTATGTGACATCACCTGTACGCACCCAATATTTCATCTTCCCCTTTTAACTAGACGAGCTATGGAGCACAATTGGTGGTTCTTGGCTCACATGCATCAACTTCTTAGCTTAACTAGAGGAACAATGCTACAATGATCAAAAGCTTATCATAGGGCTCTCGACAATTATGCACACGTTTATAACTAAAGCTAATGGTGAGCGGTGGAGCTCTAAGATAATTAAATTTTCCATCGATTTGCTCATCTATTTAAAGCCTAAGGAATTGCACTGATTATCCTCACACAACGAATATTGTCACAGATATCTGCGATGATAACACTCTTTGTGCATGTTCTTAGCTCTAAAAGGATAAACTGACATGATGGTTTTCTTAGTTTTAAGTAAACATTACTAAAATATATATCCAAAACTCATCATTCATCAATGCAATTTTTCACATTTATAATCAAGAAATGACTAAGAAATTAATTAATTAACTTATTGATTACAAACACTATTTAATTCTTTCAAATCATTATAGGTTTAGGCCCAAACCTCCCCAAGGAGGGTTTAGCTTTCCATTACAAAAGAAGCACATAAAAAGAGATTCAGGACATTGAACCTTTGCATGGTTCTTTGTAGAAAAAAAATTAAGAAAAGAGTTAGAGATACAATACTAGGAATTGCTATTGCGTTCACTAGATCTTCTCTCAATCACTAATCTCTTTCTCTTTTCTATTTCCTGCACTCGATTCCTCTCTCCTATGATGGTAGTCTATTCCTTCTTTGGGCAGGGCTTCTCCTTTTCTTCAGCTTTTTGCACCTTCAAATATTTAAAGGCTTTAATGTCAAAATGGGCAACCCCTCTTTAGCCTTTCTCTTTGGCTTTTATAACCCTTGAAATCCTTCTCAACATTTGTGTAGTGAACATTTTCCTCTTCTTGAAAATAGTATTGCAATTAAGATTTATTTATTTATTCCAATGAAAATGAGAAGGTTTAATTGATTTGTCATTAATTCCTATCGTGGGAGGGGGAAAGATTAAGTCTAATCCTCTCCCCAATGCTAAATTGTATGCCTATTCCAGAGCAGTTTTACAATGGGCGTTATAGCACGCTGCAGCTAGCGGTTTTGTTTTAGAATTTTTGCTAAGTGAATTTTCGTCGAGGCGCGCGGTAGCGCTGAGCTATCGGTCTTGTGTCTGCTTTGGCGCACTGTAGTGCCGAGCTCTCGGGTTTGTGTTCGCTGCGACATGCGGTAACACCGAGCTCTCTGTCCTGTGCCCGCTGCGACGCGCGGTAGCGCCGAGCTCTCGGGTTTGTGTTCGCTGTGATGCGCTGTAGCGCTGAGCTCTCTGATTTGTGTCCGCTGCGGTGCACTGTAAGCATCGAGCTCTCAGTCTTGTGTCCGCTTTGGCGCGTTGTAGTGCTGAGCTCTCAGATTTGTGGCCGCTGCAGCTCGTAGTAGCGCCGAGCTCTCTGTCTTGTGCCCGCAGTGGCGCGCGGTTGAACCGAGCTCTCGGTTTTGTGCCCGCTACGGCGCGCTGGGGTGCGCTGAGGCGATTTTCTTCCAGAGTTTTATATTTATGCCAGATTTTACTTTGCTCAATTTTATCCTGAAAAATCAGCGGAAATAGATCAAAGTATATATTTCTATAAGAAAAGTGTTTTGTTTTTATTCACTTATTTTATTATAAATCTTAGATTTATCAAGGGCCTTCATTGAGAGCATTATAGTGAGGTGGACTCATAAAAGGTATAACTTCTTGCAAATTTTTGTGAGCATTATATATTTGTGAAGAAAACACACAAACCTTTTGGTGTTGGCCTCCACAACACCAAATATATACTTTAGTATATACACATAGATGTTTGGGGACTAATGGAAACAACATGATTCAGTGATTGTAGATTCTTAATTTATTATATAGATGATTACTCCATATATATATGGGTGTACACAATGAAGAGCAAAGCAAATGTGCTTGATGTTTTCATAAATTGGAAGAAGTTAGTGTAAAATCAAACTGACAAAACAACCAAAATGATATGATTGGATAATGGCAGAAAATATACTTCTAGTTTTCTTTAAATAAAATGTCAGAATTCAATGATAGAACACCATTTCACAGTGAGATAAACATCGCAACATAATGGGGTAGCAAAATGATCATACTTTGGTAGAAAATGTGCGATGTATGCTTTCCAATGCTGGGGTTGGAGAGAGTCTATTGGGCAGATGCTCTAGAATATGCATGCTACCTAGTTAACCATCTGTAATTTGTAATACTTAATAATAAAACTCTAATAAAACTATGGTTTGGACATCCTTTCACAAATTATGATCAGCTAAAAGTATTTGGGAACCCAACTTATTATCATGCCATGAAAGATAAACTAAAAATGTGGGCTATGAAAGAACTTTTTGTGGGCTTTTAATGCGGAGTGAAGGGCTACAAGTTGTTTGATCCAATTGACAGGAAGATCATGGTGAGCAAGGATATCACATTTGATGAAGAGTTTTTCTTGAGATTCAAGAGTTCACATCCGATAGAGGATAATATAGAGACTCCTGTAAGCATGCAGAGAGTAGGGTTTGATTACCTCCCTTTTATTCCATTGAAGTCTTCACATCACATCAAGGATACTTCTACATATTTTTAGTGAGACTCTAGTTCATGAATCGATTGCGAGAGACAGATCTAGAAGGAATGCAACAAACAAGCCCACCTGGCTCAGATATTATGTCACATATGCATTATTAGTAATAGAAGATGAGGTTTCATCCCACTCCAAAGAAGCGATGTCGAGCTCAGAAGAAAATTTATGGAAGCATGTGATGGATGAAGAGATTGGGTCACTTCATAAAAATGAGGCATAAAGTTAAAGAAACTCCCTCCATATAGAAAGGCTATTGGTTGTAAGTAGTTATATGTGAAGAAAGATGGATTTTTAAAAGTTGATGTGCGCTACAAAGTTAGACTAGTGGCCAAAGGTTTTGCTCATAAAGAATGGATCGACTATGATGAAGAGTTCTCCATAGTTGTCAAACACTCATTGATCTACATTATTTTAGCTTTGGTGGCACAGTTTGATATGCTACTTGAGCATCTTGATGTAAAAATAGCATTCTTGCATGAAGAACTAGAAGAAGAGATCTTTATGGCACAGCCCCCACGGTACATTGAGCTAGAAAAAGAAAATTTGGTATGCAAACTGGACAAATCTCTTTATCTTCTAAAGTAATCACTGAGACAATAGTATAAGAAGTTTGATAAGTTTATGTAGAAAGAAGAGTACAAGAGGATCCTATTTGATCATTGTATGTATTTTAAAATGTTATCCCAAGATAAATTCATTTACTTACTCTTATATGTCAATGATAAGTTGGTGGCAACTTCAGATCAGTCTGAAATAGATCACATAAAAGAGAAATTGTCGATGAACTTTGAAATGAAGAACTTGGGATAGACGAAGAAAATACCGGGAATGGAAATATGTAGGGATAGAGAGGCGGGAAAGATTTAGCTTACCCAAAAGGGTTATTTGAAAAATATGCTGAAGAGATTTGAGTACACCTCTAGCGCATAACTTTTATTTTTTCTATAAAGCTATGTCCCAAAATAGATTTTGAAAATAAAGAAATGCACTAAGTGCCTAGAGTGGTTGGAAGCTTGATGTATGTCATGATTTACACTAGGCCAGATTTGGCCAAAGCAGTTGAATTTATGAGCCGGTATATGCACAATCTGGGGAATGATCACTCGCAAGCATCGATGGGAATATTTCAATATTTGAAGGTACAGTTGGTGTTGGATTATTATTCCAGAAGCAGTCTTCAATAGCTAACTTGTGTGTTGGATATGTGGATTTCGACTATGCACAAGATTTGGATCGAAGACGATCAACGACCGGATATGTGTTCATGCTAGCAAGAGGTCCGGTTGGGTGAAGATCGACTCTACACCCCGCAGTTGCCCTGTCTACAACAGAATTGGAATAGATGTCAGTTACTGAAGCATTTAAAGAAGCTATATGGATGAAAGGCTTGCTAGAAGATTTGGGTGCGAAGCAATAAGAAGTAACAGACTATTCTGGTAACCAAGAGCTATATTTTTAGCTACTAATCCGGTCTGTCACGCTCGCACAAAGCGTTTAAATGGGCGTCATCATTTTGTTCGGGATATCATTGAAGAGGGTTAAGTCTTACTGAAGAGGATCGGCACCAAAGACAATTTAGCGGACATGTTGACATCGCGCCGCAGCGCCTATGCGTTCAAAAGAATGGCGCCACGGCCCGCCGTGGCTCCTGCGGTTCGGCAAGCCTATTTTTGGAACGCCTATAAATTCTTTGTAAGCCCATTTTAGAGTTAGAACAGTAGTGTGAGGTCTCCAGTATTTTTTGAGGTGTATGGTGGTTGTTCCAAAGAGAAGACTAAAGATCTTAAGGTTTTAGTAAGTGTTTATAAACCTAAAAAATATTGTAATCTTATCTCCAGTAGTAAAATATTCACTGCTTTTCTCCTCGTTGATGTAGGTGTTAGCATCGAATCACATAAATATCTTGTCTAGTTCTGTGGCTGTGCTTGCGTGTGATTTGCCCTATATTTATTTTGTTTTGCTCGACACATACACTATTTGTTCCCGCATTGATTGAGCTCTTAAATCCCAACGAAACAATTTAATTGCTTAAATAAATTTATATAAACAGTGACAGTGGAGCTAAGTTGAATAAAGAAAATCAGCAAATGTCCATAGACATAGCTTTTATAAATTGTCATTATCGGTCACATATCATAGATATGATCCATTTTCTCTCGCTTGAGAGATGTTTTGGTCAACCATTTTAGCCAATTATTGCACCATCACTTATCTTGAAGTCCATGCAATATAATAAACAAACAAACTGGATAATAAAATAAATCATGTTTGTTGCATTATTCTGTTGCAACGATGTATTACCGGTGATAATTTAAATTTGTGTTATCAATAATATAGCAATATAATTTGAGTGATTTTTATGCAAATATTAAGGTTAAAAAACAGAAGAAATACATTCGGCCATTTTTCTTAGTTGAAGATCATGAGAAGACGATAGGGTTGTTATCAAGCTAGATTTATTGAGTAGAATAGTTGAAGAGTTGGAGAGTTGGAGACTATTGAGCCATGACCAATAAATCTAGCGCTTGGCCGATTAATAGTCTTAATCACGCTCAACGGGATGTGCAAAGAGGAAAATATTTGATGAACCATCCACAAAGCTGCGATTGAATCTTGCCAACCATCTGAGCACAATGATCAGCTTCAATAGGAGTACGCATGACAGGAAGGCCGAGGTATCTCATAGGGAATTGAGCTAGAACAATTTGGTTGCATTTAAGGACATGCTTCAAAGAATGTGTACAAGTAATTTTGAAGACCTTTTTCAGCGACTTCCCAAACAGTAATATATCGGCAGCAAAAGCAAATGAGAGAAGGAGAAGGACTGTGATCAGTCATTGTAGCAAAAAGATCAGTCATTGTCACTTGTTGGAATTTAGCGTGAATTTGCAGCTATCTGTAATGCAGAATTGAGCTTTCGTTCTTAAGAAGATTTGAATGTTTTCTTCTTCTCTGCATTCTATTATGCTGCGTGCTTCATCGTTACCTGTTTTGCCCCACAGCCTGCAGCAGATCCCTGTTCTTTTCAACCTTCTTTATGCATGCATGCATGATCCGCCTCTATTTTTGCTTTCAGTATATAATAAACTTTTTGATAAATAAAATATAATTATTAAGAATTAAAAATAAAATATAAAAATTAGAAGAGTATTAATATACATCAAAATATATAGATAATTGATATTTTTTTGTATAAAAATAAAAAAAAAAAAGAAAAATTTTTATTGATCCTGAATAATTTTTGATGTATATTTATTTTTCAAATTAGAACGGATGTTGAGAGAGGTATTAAGTATGGCTGGTTTGTGTCTCAAAAAGAGAGCAGTAATGAAAGTGAGTGCGTCCCAAAGGAGCCGACTGAAGGAATGGAAGGGAATAACGCGCTTCCATTTCTCTCATGAGAATAGCAACCGCTCGATATGTGTTTTGGACATTTTTAGATTTTTTTACATTATTTATATTTCTCTAATTTGTAAAATTTATGACGCAAAGTTAGGATTAGAGTGACTGAATGTTCATTTTTGTTGTATTATTATTAAACTAATTATATTAGTTGCATTTTCATATATTTGAATTTATGCGAGCACAAATATAAATAAATATATTTTAATAATATATAACTAAAAAAAGGCATTGATCTTCTCATATAGTATCTTATAAAAACCATGGAAAAAGCTGTGTTACTTTTGCAATGATAGCTAATTGGTCCCTCCCGCTCATTTATTCCTCCTCTCTTTTCTGCGCCTTTATGGTTCAAAAATGTTACTAATATCTATATAGATTATTAAAATTTATAATTTAAAATATATATTTTTATGAATCTCATAAATAAATAAAAATAAATTTAATAATAAGTTATATTACTTTTTAAAAGATATATGAGAATAAAATTCTTTATGGTTATCTATCACTACAGTTCTAAATTATGATTTTAAATTGGAAATTAAAAGGTCTATAATTAATATTTTATAATATATTTAAAAAAAGAGTAAATATTATTTAAATATATCTCAAAGGAAAGAAAGAGTAAAAATGTAGATAAAATAATAACGCATGTGCGGGATGGCGACATTTGATTCCAATAAAAATACCGAGATAAGGAAGGATTCATGCGCATATGAATTGTGTAAATTCTTCAATAATTAATTATAAAAATCTATCTAAATATAGATATATATACAGTATATTTTTTCTTAATTAAATCTGGCAAACCGTTTAAGAACTAATAAATCAACAATCAAAACACTAATTTAATTAATTAATCCCACACATTTTATGCATTTTTTTAATCTTCCTCCTTCATCTGAACATGCTGGCGAGGTCGTGCAGGTCGATGACGCCGGCGCCGCCGTAGGAAGCGCAGCTCGCCATGTCCATCTTGGAGATCACCGACGAGATTTCCGTGTACCGGTCTCCGGTGTCCTGGCTGAGCATGGACTGGTTGGAGAATTGGGCGCCCTCGGCCTTGCAGTACTGCTGCCTCTTCATCGCCGCCGGGTACGCCGCATGCGCGCCGTGAGCGGAGTAGTAGAAATCGCTCAGCAGAGGCGGCGGCGATGATGCGGCGAACGCGCCCGCGGAGTTGAAGAGGGGCACCGTGTCCATCAGCGGGGGGAGGGAATTGGGGCCCGTCAGTTCGTTGGCGAAGCAGCCGCTCGGCCTGACGAAGCTGCAAGCTGCGGGCACCGGGCTTTTCTTTAGGGATGGATTGTTCTTGTGAAACACCCTGCACACAACCCATTCATCCTGTACAAATTTTATATTATAAACTGTTTAATTAACTTAATTACATATGATAATTTAACATTAAACTAGAATTAACCAAAATGCGCTTTCGCTGATTGGGCAGTATTTGCAATTTCATATTACCTCAACTTAATTCATTAAATTTATATTTTTAAAAACATAAATAAAGCGAAGAAATTAAAAATGAACAGTACAAAGAAATAATATTTAAATTTATTGATGTGCCACTTAAAAAACCCTATCAAATAAAATTTACATATAAATTTATTCAAATATTATTGAATAAATTTTTTTTTTTAGTACTATATCATCATATTTCTCTTTAAACAAACATATAACAAAAGAAATTTATTGATGTGATAGTTGCTTTAAAAATATGATGCACAGACTATATGAATTTTAAATATGAATCTCAACAAATCCAGTTCGACATGAAAAATTCCTTCTTCATTATTCTATTGAAAGTCAATGCAATCTTGTTTTTTTCTTCCAGTAATTAATTAACTAATTACAAAAAGATTAACACACAAATGCCATAAACCTTTAGAAGAGAAATTCAATTTACTTTGTTAATCCCTTTTTAATATATAAATAATAAAAAAAAGTATTCCAAAGTTTTTTTTTTTTTTTTATTATTATTATTCTCATGTATTCTTAAAAAATACTTAGAATTTAGTAAATTATGTAAAATAAAAAAATATTATTAAATTTATTTTTACTTGTAAAACTTATAAAGATATATTTTTTTGAATTTAGTGGATTTTTTAAGGGATATTTAAAAAGCTAATTAATAAGTTTTATTTTACAAATTTAATATTATTTTTTAAAATATTATAAGAAAACCCATAAACTTTAAAAAATTACATTTAAACCCAAATTCTCTGGCACTTCCATCACCACCACCAGGCTGCCAGGCGCTAAGCCCAAACTCGCTCGCTCGCTCGGCGGTTTTCAAATTTGTTTTTTTATTTTGTAATATTTAAGAAATTGATATTAAAAGTGTCAAATGAAAACTTTGTTCTTATTTACATAAAAATTCTTAAAAGCTAATTTTTATATAGGAAATCAACAAGGTACAGGAAAAAAGTGGAGGAATCAAAAGGTAGAGTACCTTTGTGAACTTGGGGAGAGAGGAGGAGGAAGACTTTCCTTCGAGCCTGAACTCGTGCATGACCCAATTGGACTTCTCCCCTTTGGGAGCTCTTCCTCTGTAAAAAACCAGAGTCTTCTTCATCCCAATTAGGAAGCCTCTTCCCTTGAAGATCTCCTTGTCCTTTCCCGTCGCCTTCCAGTACCCCGATTCCGTCGCTCGGTTCGTTCGCATACCCGTGGGATACTTTCTATCCCTCTGGCAGAAAAAGTACCACTCTTTCTCTCCCATCTTCGCCTTGCCTGAAGCAGAGGCGCAAAAGGGTCACTAACTCGGTGCATCAGAAGCAGAAAAAGGAAGAAGATTTGTTTCCCGCGAAATTACTTACCCGGAAGATCCCAAGGCTCGCACCTGTTGAGATCAGCCTCGCCGATGGCTACTGTGGCGAAGGCGCCATGGTTGAGAATTTTGGGGGTGAGATAGTGTGAGATGAGTTCTTCGTCTGTGGGGTGGAATCGAAATCCTGGGGGCAAATCCAGCGAGCTTTCGTCCATGGATGGATATTTTTGGCGGAGTTTTAGAATCGGACAAAAGAATAAAATTAAAGCGAAGGGATCTTCCTAGTTCTTGAGGAAGAATTTGTTGTGAAATCGAGGTGGGGGGTTTTTAAGAAAGAAGATAAGTGAGACAGGGGAGGGGCTTAAATATAGACGCTCTCCTCCTATAGTTCGAACTGGAGATACGTGTAAGCTACGCCACTTCTCGGAGAAGCTTTGGCTTTTTATTAACTTTCTACTTCTCACTTGTATTCTTACATTTCAGGGTATCTTCCCATTTCTTTTATTTTTATTCGATTAAATTATTTTAAGAAAATGCAGCGCCTCACTAAATTTTTTCACACTCACCTATATTCTGCTGTGCCTTGCCTTAAGATAAAATAAATATTTAATTATTTATTTAGAGGTAAATAAATGATTGAAATTATTTTAATTAATTTGTTTTTTAGTTAATACAGTATTATTAATTAATTTAGTTTATCATATTATTAACTATATTTATTATGCTGAAATTGTAGCAACTAAGAAGAGCCAATTTTATGTCCACGCCAAAGACTTTTTTTCTTTTTTTCTTGCAGTCGCTTACTTCGGTGTAGAGAACTAATTAATCTAAGCAGTATAATCATGAGAACTGTACTCTTTATTCTGAGCAATGAATGGCTTGTGCTAATAATAAACTATAATCTCGGCTTATGCTAAGTAGATTTCAAAATCGTGTTCTGGACATTGCACTCTAACAGATCGAGAAAAGATTGCAGCTTTTATTGCTTGATTCTTTCTTAGTCGGCACTGTCGATGTCTTCAGAAAGCTGTATGTGGAATATTTCTTCTCTCGTGGAGAAGAGAAACAGTGATCCACCGTTTATATAGAAATTATAAAAATGCAATTAAGCATTTTTAATCATGCAAGGGAAGGGGTAATCTGATCAAGTTTGCCGATGCGCGGAATCTGCTACGGTGGACGCCGCAGGCCGCCGGTTCGCTGATTGCGGCGGTCCGTTCGGTCGATTTGGTGGTCGCTCGGGGCATACCTCGTCAACGATTTAATTGCACTCTAAAGTGTAATTTGCATATATACCCCCGCCAGCTGGCGTTTGGGCGGTTGAAGCCGCAGTAGCTCTTTGGGTGGGGCCGTAGTATACGTGTCGGGCGCTACGTGCAGCTGAAGAACCGGAGGCATTGCCTGATGAAAAATACTATAATCTCTTCATAAATATTTTAGCATTTTTTTCTATATTATTAATAAATTTTTAATTATAATTATAATAGTAAATCTTATTTATTATGAATTAATTATTAATTTTTAAATGTATTAATAATTATTTTAAATACAATAATAACTATGAGATATTAAAAAAATATTTATTAAGATATTGTAGCATTTGCCGAAACCTGCTTTGCTGCGGCCGCCAGCTCAGGAAACGCGTTCCGACACTGTATCGGTAGGACCGAAACCGTTTTTTTCCTCCCAAGAAATTATGCATGCGACTAAAGGCTTTCTTGTCATTGTACTAAACGGGTCACCGTATGAACGGTCCAAGAGACGAATAAATTTGAAAAATAGATCTATAAATCAATCAATAATAATGTACTTCAAAAAATATTTATGATTAATAAAAATTCTTAAAAATTAATTTTATATATAAGTCACATAATAAAATATATTCAATTAATAATTTATCTATATATTTTATTATATACTATTGTCTACATATATTATCTATTTAATTATGACAGATAAATCATAATTTGGATAAATAAACCTAATTTTAATTATAAATTTAGAGTAATCAACTATGCTGAATTATGAATGGTGCATTAAATACGATATGATGGCAAAATCTATTTTTTTATTATTCTGACTAATTCAAAATAAATTAAATCATGTAAAATTGAAAAAAAGATGACAAAAAAAAAAAAAAAGAAAGAAAAAAAATAAAATATTATGATTACAAAAAGAATATATACTAAAAGTATTTAGGATCAATTAAAAATTTTTTTTTTTTGTAATTTTTGTATATAAGTTTTATCAAAAAATGCATTCAACTAATAATCTACTTACACATTAGATTGACACATCATCTATATATATTAGTGTATATTAATATGTAAATTTAGCAATACTCAAGAAAAAATTATAATACTGTTCCTATCATTTCTTCTAACAGCGCATATTTATCTTTTTTACATATTTGGATTATTAATGCAGGTAATTAACAAGTTTTTAATTAGTAACAAGTGCTAACAACCTCAATAATCTTGTGCTAATGGAATCCTCCATCCGTAGCTACCTAGCGTCCGTCCATATAGCTCTATATATATATATATATACCTAACTAATTCAAGACCCTCTTGAGATAAATTTTAATCAGATTAGCTTTGGAATCTCTCAATTTATTTCAAGACAGTCTTAAGAAAATTTGAAAGTCATTTGATTGAATGAATATTTAATCAATTTAATTAGCTGAAAAAATAAGATAATTATTTTACAATCGAAAATTAAATCTTATTTTTGAGTTACTCACCCAAAATTTTAGGTGAAGGTAAAATATTGAAAATTTTCAGAACTCGTTTGTTTAACGTACTGATTTAATTATATTATTTATAATTATTTATTTATTTGAAATATTCAGCCATTGGATTACTATTGGACGACGGGTGATCCGCCGTACCAAAGCAAACACGAGGCAGCCAGATCTGGGTCATTCCGCTGTTTAGGAGACATGAATACGGTCGTCGTTGATCAGTTGCCAGGTCTAATCAGGGCCATTTGATGAAGTTTTCGTCGGGGCCATCGCTTCATCTCCTCAAGACTTGGCCGAACCATTCCTTATGGTTTGTCTCGCAAGACGAGTGCGATGGGTGGAGTTATTAAGGCTCGAAGCTGTCCTGAACGCACGAATTGACTCATCAAACTCGGCGAACAGCGAGCGCGGGGTACCTCTATTTCTTTGCAAATTTCACTTTGTTTTGTGATGTGGTTGTTCGAAACCTTATCGCTAGACTAGTTGTATAGTCAGTTGCGATCAATTCAGCTCGGGTGAGCCCAATCAATAGCCGGTCAACTTGAGCATCTACAATATTGTACATTGCTCGAGCCGATCAACTCGCCATCAATCCCGTGGCACCCAGGTCACGGTCTAGGGTTCATTGGGTCGATCATGACATGGTGAGCATGCTGGGATCTAGAAAAACATCGTGAAATGCCCTGTCGAGGGACCATTCTCCATCCACAGTAAACTATGTGGTTTGGCACATCCGAGCTGCATTATAACGATTAGGTAAGATTCAGGTAAGGTTTTTATGGGCGTTTGAAATATCTCTTCATGTAACAACCCAAGTTATTATTCTAGTTAGTCTAAACTAAATCAACCCATAAATCTCATTCCATTAGCTTTATCTAGTCATTAGAACCTAACCCTAAAACTTTGGGGTCAGTTGGAGCTCATTTGAGCTAATTGACTATTTTGTCAATTTTAGGATCCTAAAAATTAATTAAATTAATTTGATTTCCAAATTAAAATCTGATTGCATTTTATAATTTACCACTCCCAAATTAGCTAAGAGTAAAATTTTGAGAATTTTGAAGCTCATTTATACACAAATTGAATTTAATTTAATTATGGGAAATTGCACATAAAGGCCTACAACAATTCAATATTGCATTCTAGCCCTAAACGATCGGCTAGCTGTTCCAAAAGGCGGATCGAATCGGGGCAGTCAAATTCTATTTCTAGCCCTTGATCCAACGACATTATTTCTTTCCTCAATTGAATTCCTTATTAGCTGTCAGATCACATCAACAATCCAACGATTAAGATCATGCCAACAGTTAACCATTAAGGATCCACGAATCCAAGATGTTCTGCCATCCGATCGCTTGATCAAACGACAGGCATAGCTCCCACACAGCAGATCATCATCCTCAATAGTCCGTCCACGCTGGCTATATGGAAGATCTCTCCTGTCCCCCACTTCCACCAAGTGCAACGGCCTATTGGCCTAGCAAATTCCAAGTATACACCTATCAGGCCAAACCTAATTCTTCCTCTGATCAGGACAGTCACGGGAGGCCAGCTCTTATGCCTAATCACTCCCTCAGGGCTATAAATAGCTCTAAGTCTGCCACAATGAGCACTTTCCTCACTATGCTGCTCTCTACTCCATTCGTAAAGGCATCTAAGCTTTCGCGTGGATCCTGCTATCCAATTTTCAGTTGGTGGTTCCTACTTCAATTCCCTGGCATTCTGTAGGTGAGGTCTGGTGTTCAGACCCCCAGTAAGGTGCAGTCAAGCTAAACAACTCTTGAAGCACTCAAAATGGCTAGATAGCTCCCCTCCAGGTACTGCTCTCTTCCCATTAAGCTGTGTGAGCCCATTGTCAATCCAATTGTGCATTAGGATTAGCTTTATGATGTGCTGTAGTCATTCCAATAGTGTAGGCATTGGCTGTGAGCTGGTTTGGGTGGGGTTAACTATGGGGATCCGATGCCGAGTTAGCGGGGACTAACCCAGCAACCGTTTTGGAGTAAGTCCCATAGCTAAGGGATCATATTGAGTGATTTAAAAGACATAATATGTAGATATCAAATCTAATACATTTATTCATTAACTCACAAGTTTTGATTGCAAATATCAATTTAAAATAAAAGTAACAAACTTAAACATAGTCAAAAAGCGATAAATCAGCAGGTAACAATATTAACATTGCTTGGTTCTTAGCACATTTCCTCTATGAAGAGCTTCTAATTTGGGCGTGTTTCAAAAGTGCGGGCATTGAATATAATTAGCAATGAAACTAAGTATTGATATATGTCAACTTTACAATTGCTAACTAATAAGTAAGAAAATAAATAATTTGATAGAAAATAAGAAGCTGTACAAATTTATCTATATAAACCTATTTCAATTGCACTGAAACTTTAGCATAAAAATAATTGCAGTCACATAAATAAATATATAATTTTAGTGCTTGATATCTGGCGTAATAATATAATTTTGTTAGACAAATATAAAATTGAGAGAATGGAGGGTTATATTTTTTGTTATATATCCCAAGTTCCTTCTATACCTACCCCCTCTATGGCTTATTAGTATAGGCTTCTTATGACTCCCAATGTTGGACAGTCCCATCCTAGCAGTTGCCAGATCAAATTAAAAATAGTTCAACATATGTTGAATGGAAAAGCATATTAAATCAGAGTAATAAAAGATATATGATACATTTTCTTAGTGCGTGAATCAGAAAGTCAAAAGTCAGGTATCTCCACCATTTTGTAATTGATGAGAAATTACTCGAAAACTTTAAAA
Source organism: Gastrodia elata (assembly GCA_016760335.1). Taxonomy (NCBI): domain Eukaryota; kingdom Viridiplantae; phylum Streptophyta; class Magnoliopsida; order Asparagales; family Orchidaceae; genus Gastrodia; species Gastrodia elata. Next base: position 10,698,222 of record CM028670.1, on the reverse strand, counting down.
ATTCATTTGTTTAATAGTGATAAATATTATACAAAATTTTTAAGAAAACATTGATAAAACAAAATGATATTTAATATATAAGAGTGAAATAATATTTTATTTAATTATTCTCTTCTTTTCTTTCTTCTCTTTCTCTCTCTCTTGAAATTATTATCTTCTCTCTCTCTCTATCTCTATCTCTCTTTATTACCTTCTCTCTCTCTTGAAATTATTGTATTCTCTTCCTCTCTTTTTTTCTTTCTACTGCTTTATCATACTCTCTCTCTCTCTCTCTCTCTCTCTCATAAGATTATCATCATTTCTCATTCTCTATCTTTCTCTTCTCTTTAATAAATTTATCATTTCTCCTTCTTATACAATAATATTTACAACAGTTATAATGATATTATTAATAATAAGATTATTATTATTATTATTAGTTATATAATGATAAAACTTTATAATATTAGTAATAATAAGCTTTTTATTATTATTAATATTATGTAATGATAATAGTAATGCTAAAATTAAATTAATTGAAATGGAAATAAAAATAATAATTATTATTATTATAATTACATATTTATTGTTATAATTATTATTATTAATATAGTAGAAAAGTAAATAAAATGATACAGTAGAAAAGTACCAAAACAGTTGAGAATTATAAGACTATATGGAATAAAAAGGAAAGTAAAGATATTAGTAAAAAGGTTAAGTATTAAAAATAGAAAATTATAAAGAATTGAAATTGAATAAAATGCTGAGATAAAATTTTGTTGTATATCACTAAATATATGTATATGTATCTGAATATACCACAAAATTGTATGCCATAAATATACATAACCTGATGTCACATAACATCCCATAGAATCTTAGGTAAATAGATGCGAGCCTCTAACAAATTCTAGGTGAGCACAACGCTCCATCAATGCTGTGATCTGACTCATACAATGATATGACAAGGCTTTAATAACTGTATACCTTAAAATGTTAAAACTAGAAAATAATTAAAATTAAGCAAGTAATCCATTTGTATCCATAATTCAGAATTAATCTAATTGATGATTGTTCTAGTTTCACTAAATTCACTATTATTTTCATAACTACATTCGAAATCATCACATGGGGTGTGGCACCCCGCCCCTTAATCCATAATCATTAGACTAAGGAGTGGAGAGTCACTTTGGCAAATCCCCCACTTAAGATTGGATTATGTATATACCTTAATCCATTAGTAAGGGAGAGATAAGCCACTGCATAAATGTCATAACTCAGTCACCAAGCGAATACAAATCAGAGTACGGAAGTAAAATAAAATAGGTATACATTCAATTTATCAATGAAAGGTGCAACATACAGCTCATAGTAATAAGTACAGTAAGGAAAACACAGTCTGAGGTACATGTATTATTACAACATTAAATAAATAGTTTAAAATATTGAAATAGAAGTCTCTCATCCTCACAGAAAGCTGAAAAAGGGAACAAAGCAGCGTCTGGCTCTCCCGGCTGATGCTCCTCATCAATATATGGTTCCTCCTCTTTAGCACCCAGCTCCTCAAACCTATCTGAATCTGACATTGTCAGTTTCGCAATGTCAAGGCCCCAGCCAATAAAAGAAAATCTTATTAGACAATTATCTAAGTATATTTTAAGTTGAATATTTTACATGAATGGTTAATGTCCCCACTTATACTTAACAGAACAAAAATAAATTATCTAGCATAGGAGCAGTAAACATACAAGAAAAAAGGGTAAGTTATAAATACAATATTTATAACTAAGCAAGGTTTGAGGCAAAAGGGCACGCCTCAAAGTAAACTAAGTAAGGATAGGCATACATATAAAGTATAGTAAGTAAGAGTACTGAAAGAGAAGTCTAATTCTAAGAATACTGATGATCATATGACATATATTGCTTTAAAATAGTAAATCTGAAAGTGGTATGTATAGTAGATATCAAAAATCTAGCATCTTATAAATAAGTACAAGTGAGCAAGTAAGTAAAATATAGCTGACTGAAATAATATGCATTATTAAAATAGTAAGCAGTAAACTAAAACAAAAAAACATGTATATACAACCGCCTTATCAGAAAATTAGTCAATCGAGCCCAGACAGAAATTCCCAAAGCCTTTCTGGGCTAGGGTAAATAGAACAGAATAGCATGACTGAAGAGGCAGAAAATACAAATGCAGAATCTCTTAATTATTTTACTTTTATTTTTGTATACACATCCAGAAATAGCTAAGGAGTCAAGCACATCTACAAGATTATACGGGTTCTAAGCTTAATACACACTCCTCAATGAGTAATGTTAAGCATCCTTATTACTCCTTACCCATATCTATTAGGGTAAATGTGCACCAGAACCTGCAAAAATATCACTGAACCTAAGGCAACTATTATCCTAATTATTCTAAGTTTATATTTCATGCACAAAGTTTTCTTACATAACATGTTCAAGGAAATAAGCTCAAAATAAATACAATGAGTGCATAGCTCAAAAAATTAAGTAGTAAGCAAGGGACTATTCTATACATGGTGACAGTGTTGTTGTCTAATTAAACCATTCTAACTATTCTAAGTTACACAAGTTCAGGATCTTCAATTTCTACTATCAAATATAACTTAGAAATATAACCTTATAGGTTACAAAATATTAGGACTAGCTAGGTCCTAATATGATCAAATCAATATCGACTATGTAAGTTAAATAAAAAATCATCATGACCTAGTTCATGAATTTAGACGTTCTATGTTAAGATATGATCAAGATCTACTGAACTATGGATTATGATTCAACACCACGAATTGGAGTTAAACATATAATCCAAAGGTAAAGTCTAAGGATCTAAGGTTTCAGATTCTAAAGTGTACTAATAATTGGGGCAAATCCTATTAAGCAAAGTCAAGCTTAATAGGATAATTCTCCTAATCTTATTCTAAGGTCGGAAGACAAAATAATCAAAAGGAAATTATGAAAATCTAGAAACTAATAAAATTAAGGATTCATTATTGAATAACTTCATTATTCAATGAATGAAATCTAACCTAAGATCTATCTTTAATCCTAAGCAATAGGTCCTAAGGAGAAGTGAGGATCCCTAATGATAAGGCTTAGGGATGTTCTAAGAGTTAATTGAATTTCTTTACACTTGCACATTTTTATCTAATTAAAGAAGTTAGGGGTGGATTTTAGCTAAGTAAGGATCATTTTCCTTAGAGATTTTCAAGCTTAAAATTGAGATGTTTTACAAATTATTCCAATTGAGGGATTTATGACTTAAATTGATCATAAATCAATTTTATTAATGATTTTATTAATTTAAAAAGGATATTTTAAGGTTCTAGGACACAACTTAAATTTTGGGCAAAATGAATATTTTGCCCTTACTTATAGGTTTGAAAAGCTACTTTTTAATTTAAGGCTCCAAATTAGAATTTCTTATTATCAAATGATTCATTACTGTCTAACATGAAGATAGACAGTAAGTACATCAAATTTGGATAAGAAATGGGTCCTATAGGTCTAGGATATGGTTATTGACCTAAGAAGCATTTTAATAAATTGCACCTAATGGAATCTAAATTTTTATGCAGTTTACTATTGGTTTCTATTCAAGGATTCCCAGAAGAGTTCAAAAATACTAAATTTTCAGGTATATTGGATTAGTTAAGGACAATTCAATTCTAAGGGCAATTATGAAATTTTTCTAAGGTAAATAAGGGTCAAAAACCTGACTTTTATAGTTGGTGTCTAAATTCAATAAACTACGTAGCTATAGCTTCCCTATATCACACTAAGTAATTTAATTGGGAGTAGACCTAAATTGGACCTCAATTGGTCAAGTTATGACTTAACTAGGATTAGGGGTATTTTGGTCAACTTAGGGTTCCTAGGGTTCAGAACTAAAATTTTATTTTAGTTTACTATTGGAACTAAAATTCTAAGCTATCTAACACTTTAAATTTTTTGATTCGGAGTCTAATTGACTAAGATATGGGTAATTAGAGAGGGTCCTAAAAGTTATTAAGCAAACTGTTGGTCAAATAATAGAGTTTATTTTATCAAGGTGTTCCTAATGTTCTCATAATTACTTTAAGACCCATATTAGTTAGGTTTGGGTCATTAGGTACAAAGTTATGAGGGTTCAAAGTTTTAGTGCAAATGAGATGATGTCCTAAAATATCACTATGTTATCTAGGCATCCTTTGGGAAATCTAATACAATTAGAATATTAATCTCATCTTATTGATTAAAATGAGATATAACTTTAATATGTTTGGACTTATGCTTAATTAATTATGAGTGATTAAAGTTCCTTAAATTATTAATTAATATTAACCTAATTGCATTATTAAAATTATTGATTAAACTAACTAATAATTTAATTTAATTACATCTCTCTGCAGGTGGGACCCATGGCTGTAGAAGAAGAGACGGTGGGCCCCACAGAGATACGCGGTGACCAACTAGGAGCAGACAGCTGGGCAAGGTGAACCCCAACTGTCGTTACCCAAGGGATAGCGATGGCCCCAGCTGCTACGTGGCAAGCTTGCAGAGGCGAAGGCGCCCCAAGTGGGTCCCACCCTGCAAACGAAGGGGATGGCTGCGAGCCCCACGTTTGCATGATCGCGTGCACAGGCGGGCCCACAATGAGACGAATGGGCGAACCCGCGTGTGCCAACTAGTCTTACGGATTCCATCTCCCCGCCTCTATTGTGCAAGCATGCCCGCACGACAACGGGTCGGGCTCACGAACCCAAAGGCTCTCGAGCCTTCGTGCCCTAACTCGAGAGGGCTGAGCTAGGGCATGCAAATGCCGGCCAACCCGGCAGCTATCGATTACGACCCGCATGCCATTAGGTTGCCTCGACAATGGCTAGCCATTGACGGTAGAGTCGAGGTTTGAGGTGGAAGGAAGTGCCAGCTAGAGCCAGCCCTAGACCTAGGTGTTCGGTGAGAGTTATCTAATGATTTACACTATGGATGATCGAGCCAATTGGCTCGATATAGCAGATGGATTATGGATCAGACACCCTAACTAGGCAATTCAAGAGATGAAATAGTTATATAAGATGAATCTTAAGAAATTGTATAGAGGGATTAATGGGATCAGGAGTACCTCAGTGAACAGCCAGGTGCTAGGGTTTACAGTAGATGGACAATCGAGCTCCCATCACACGCTAAGGATCCGAATGAGTGAAAGGAGTATGCTTGGAAGGTTAATGAGGTGCGGTAGACTCTATGAGGTAACTACTTGAGCGGTGGCTAGGTGACCGCAGCGGCAGCCGCTCTCTGCAGGCCACGCGGCGAGAGCGAGGAAACGAAGACCCGACGCCGTTGGATCAATTGATCGAACGGCCAGTGCTTCCAGTTTGATCAGACGGAAAGGCTAACGGATGGGTGAAGGCAGGAATGGCGTGGGCGACGGCGCCGTTTAGGGAATTTAAATAATTAGTATTTAATATATTTAATTTCTTATTTTCTTAATTAAATATATATAATTAATTGATTTAAAAAAATTCCCAATAAATTATTCCTAGTTAATTGAGGGTTGAGGAATGCAACGGTGATGTGGGATTTTTGATTTGAAGAGCATTTTATTTTTCCTAATTTCTGGGGCATTTAAATATTATTAATATATTTGACAAAATTTTAACGACTTCCGATTGCCTCCAAAATATCACCCCTAGCTAATTTGGGGGCAATGAGCATAATGACAAAGTCTGATTTTTTATCTAAGATCAATTTAGAGAGATAAATTTAGATTGATCTGATATTTGATGCTGATGATCATATGACATATGCTGATTTAAAATAGTAAATCTAAAATTGGTACACATATATTAGGCAGCAAAAAGCTAGCATCTTATAAATATATACAAGTGAGCAGATAAGTAAAATATAGCTAACTGAAATAACATGCATTATTAAAATAGCAAGCAGTAAACTGAAATAGAAAAATAGGTATGTACAACTGTCATATCAAAAAATTGGTCAATCGGGCCAAGACAAAAATTCTCAAAGCCTTTTTGGGCTAAGGCAGATAGAACAGAACAGTAAGACTAAAGAGGTAGTAAATATAAATGCAAAATCTCTTAGTTATTTTACTTTTGTTTCTATGGATACATCCAGAAATAACTGAGGAGTCAAATACGTATGCAAGACTATACAGGTTCCAAGCTTAACACACACTCCTCAATGAGTAATGTTAAGCATCCTTATTACTCCTAACCCCTGTTCATTATAGTAAATATGCACTAGAACCTGCCAGAATATCATTGAACCCAAGGCAATAGTTATCCTAATTATTCTAAATTTTCATTTCATGCATAAAGTTTTCTTACATGACATATTCAAGGAAATAAGCTCAAAATAAATACAATGAGTGCATAGCACAAAAAATCAAGTTGTAAGCAATGGACTCTTCTACACATGGTGACACTATTATTGTCTAATTAAGCTATTCTAAGTTACATAAGTTGAGGATCTCCAATTCCTACTATCGAGTGTAACTTAGAAATACAGCCTTATAGGCTACAAAATATTAGGACTCGCTAGGTCCTAATATGATCAAATTAATATCGACTGTGTAAGTTAAATAAGAAATTATCACATCCTAGTTTATAAATTTAGACATTCTATGCTAAGATCTGATCAAGATCTACTGAACTATGGATTATGATTTAACACCACGAATTGGAGTTAAACACATAATTCGAAGGTAGACTCTAAGGATCTAAGGTTTCAGATTCTAAAGTGTACTAATAATTGGGGAACATCCTATTAAGCAAAGTCAAGCTTAATAAGGTAATTCTTCTAATATTATTCTAAGGTCATAAGACAAAATAATCAAAATGAAATTATAAAAATCTAGAAATTAATAAAATCAAGGATTTATTCATTGAATAACCCTATTATTCAATGAATGAAATCTAATATAACATCTATCCTTAATCTTAAGCAATGGGTTCTAAGGTGAAGTGAGGATCCCAAATGATAAGGCTTAAGGATACTCTAAGAGTTAATTGAATTTCCTTACACTTGCTAATTTTTATTTAATTAAAGAAGTTAGGGATGGATTTTAGCTAAGTAAGGGTCATTTTCCTAAGAGATTTTCAAGTTTAAAATTGAGATTTTTACAAATTATTTCAATTGAAGGATTTATGACTTAAATTGATCAATAATCAGTTTTATTACTGATTTTAATGATTTAAAAGAGTATTTTAAGGTTCTATCACGCTTAACCTAAATTTTGGTCAAAATGACCATTTTGCCCCTACTTATGGGTCCGAAAAGATACTTTTAATTTAAGGATTCAAATTAGAATTTATTACTGCCAAATGATTCCTTACTATCTAATATGAAGATAGACAGTAAGTACACCAAATTTGGATAACAAATGGGTCCTATAGATCCAAACTAGGGTTTTTGACCCAAGGGGCATTTTATTAAATTGCACCTATTGGAATCTAAATTTTTATACAATTTACTATTTATTATTGTTCAAATATTTTAAAGAGTCTAAGAACACTAAATTCTGAGGTCTATTGGATTAGTTAAGAATAATTCAATTCTAAGGGCAATTATGGAATTTTTCTAAGGCAAATAAGGGTCAAAAACCTAACATTTCCATTTGGTGTCTAAATTTAGTAAACTTAGTGGTTATAGCTTCCCTATATCACACTGAGTAATTTAACTGGGAGTAAACCCAAATTGGACCTCAATTGGTCAAGTTATGACCTAACTAGGATTATAAATATTTTGGTCAACTTAAGGTTTCTAGGGTTTAGAACTAAAATTTTATTTCAGTTTACTATTGCCACTGAAATTATAAGCTATCTAATATTTTAAATTTTTTGATTTGGAGTCTAATTGACTAAGATATGGCTAAAATAGGATCTAAGATTTTATGGGTAATTAGTGAGGATCCTAAAAGTTATTAAGCAAACTATTGGTCAAACAGCAAAGTTAACACTATCAGGGTATTCATAATGTTCTTTTGATTACTTTAAGACCCATATTGGATAGGTTTCGGTCACTAGGTACAAAGTTATGAGGGTTCAAAGTTTTGGTGCAAGTAAGAGGATGTCCTAAAATATCATTATATTATTTAGGTATCATATAAGAAATCTGATATAACCATAATATTCCTCTCATTTTTCTGATTAAAATTAGATATAACTTGAATATGTTTGGACTTATGGTTAATTAAGTATGAGCGATTAAAGTTCCTAAAATTATCAATTAATATTAACCTAATTGTATTATTAATACTACTAATTAAGCTAACTAACAATTTAATTTAATTACATCTCTCTGCATGTGGGACCCACAGCTGCAGAAGAAGAGACGACGTGTGGTGCCTCGATCCCTAAGCCCACAGTAATTAGGCTAAGGAGCGGAGTGTCACTCGTGCAAATCCCTCACTTAACATTAGATTAGGTAAGGTCCATAATCCACTGCTAAGGGAAGGATGTGCACAGATTAAATAAGAGAATCAGTCACTACATCTATATATACAGAGTGCAGAAACGTATGAGAAGCAAATATTACATCCTTTTATCATACATCATACATGAAGTAAAATGAGATTGCTCAGAAATAATAATGTGCATAAAGTAAACACAATCACAGAACTTATATTATTATATCATTTAATTAAAGTTTAGAAATGAAATAAAAAGGAAACTCTCATCCTCACAATGAGTATAAAAGACAACTAAATATCCTCTGGTCCAAGCTGTTGCACCTCCTCTATGTATGGCCCCTCTTCAGGCACTAGTTCCTCAAATTGCTTAAGATCTGACATTGTCGATTTCATAGTGCCAGGGCCCCAGCCAATAAAGAAAAATCTTGCAAGGCAAAATGTCTAAGTACATTTTAGGCAAGTAAATTATTTAGCATTTGTTAATATCACCATATTTACTTTAAACAAAATGAAACATCTATCTTGCATAGGAGCAAGTAAGCATACAAGAGAATGAGAATAAATTATAAATGCAATATTTATAACTAAGCAAGGATTGAGGCAAAAGTATATTTCAAGTAAACTAAACAAGGTAAGGCATACATGTGTAATACAGTAAGTAAAAATACTAAAAAGAAAAGTCTAAGCCTAAATATGCTAATGATCATATGGTATATGCTAATGTAAAACATTAATCTAAAATGGTACATATAATAAATAGTAAAGTCGAGCATCCTATATATTAAGTAAGCAAGTAAAAAAAGGAAATTATAGCTAATTGAAATAAATATGTCATTAATATAATAAATAGTAAGCTGAAACTGAAGGAAACTTATAATTGAAGAGGCAAATCATATCACAATATAATATTGTATGACTGAAGAGGCAAATAATACTATGCAAACATATTTTAATTATTTTACTTTTGCTTATGTAACAGCCCAAACTCTTAAGCACCAAGGTATTGTTCACTTTGGCCAGAAAAGCCTCATGATTTTATCCTCAGAAAATAACTTCCCAACAGGTCACCCATCCTGGGAGTGCTCCCACCTGAGCACGCTTAACTTTGGAGTTCTTATCAGGAACTCCACCGTTATTTGAAAAGGCACCTCAATATTTAAGAGTTTCACTTATTACTACTTAAGTGGGTCATCACAATCTCCCCAACTTAAGTAACTGACGTCCTCATCAGTATCCACACATAAATCCAAGAACCATCCATTGAGTAGATAGGACTAGAGGTGACCCCTACAGGCACAAGAGATACCCATAACTATGTAGCACCTTAACCATCATGGGTTCAAGAGACTGCTCACATGAAGTGGTACTTTGCCCTGTATGGCACTTAGCTTCTATCTAACACCCTATGGTTTGCTCTGATACCCTTTTAATTTAAATTGAATTATTGCCCAAATGAACTCCAAATTGCACTAAAATTTCACCCTTAGCTAATTTGGGGGTGAGGAATTCAAAAATGCAATCAGATTTAATTTTGAGATCAAAATATTTTGAGCCTAGACTAAGGCATTTAGACTGATCAAATTGAAATTTTTGGCTTAGAGAAGCCCAATGGACTTCAAATTTTCCAGATAGGCTTAAATTGATGCTCTAAAAGCAATGGTGCTAAAAATTTGAATCAATCAATATTCATTTTGCATGGTAACAACCTAGGGTTGTTACAGACTCCCCTACTTAAGAACGATGTCGTCCTCGACATCATTTTAAGAGAAGACAATTATGAGAGAATATGAGAACATGAATAAGACTTTTGAGTTTAAAGAGCACCTGGAGTCTCAAAGAGATTGGGATACTTCTTCCTTATATCTGCCGCTTTCTCCCAAGTAGATTCTTCTAAAGAGCGATTCCTCCATTGAACTTTTACCATTGGGATTGAGCGATTCCTTAGCTACTTTTGATCATGAGCTAAGATCTTAATCGGCTCTTCTACATAAGAGAGATCTGGCTGTAGTGATACGGCTGGAAGTTGAATTAAGTGAGATGGATCACGGAGGCATCTCTGCAGAGAGGAGATGTGAAAAATATTATGAACTGCAGAGAAATCTTCAGGAAGCTTTAATCGATATGCTGCAGAACCAATCCTTTCTAATATCTAGAAAGGTTCGACGTAGCGAGGACTTAATTTCCCACCTACACCAAAATGATAAACACCTTTCATTGGGCTGACCTTAAGATACACATACTTTCCCACATCAAGATCTAGAGCACGATGGTGAGCGTCGTGATATTTACTCTGCCGATCCTAAGCAGCTTTGATTCTTTGCTGGATTAGCTGAATTTTATGATTTGTTTCTTCAACTAATTCTGACCCATAAAGTTGAACATTGCCAGTTTCAGACCATGCTAATGGCATACTGCATTTTCTGCCGTACAAAGCTTCATATGGTGCCATACCGATACTTGCTTGAAAACTATTATTGTATGCGAATTCCACAAGAGGAAGGTGATCCTCCCAAAAACCTTCAAAGTCTAGAATACAGAGACAAATGAGATCTTCCATAACTTCGTTGACTCTTTCAGTTTGTCCATCTGTCTGAGGATGAAAGGCAGTACTCATAGCTAGAGTAGTCCCCAAGTCTTGATGCACCGCTTGCCAAAACTTAGAGGTGAAATGGCTATCTCGATCAGATACGATAGATCTCGGGATTCCGTGGAGCCTGATAATTTCCTTGATATAAAGTCTTGCCAATTTTTCCACAGAATCATTTTGACACATGGGAATGAAGTGAGCTGACTTGGTCAATCGATCAACAATGACCCAGATTGAATCCGCACCAAATCTTGCTTTAGGTAAACCCATAACAAAATCCATAGAAATGTCGAACCATTTCCATTCAGGAATTGCTAGAGGGTGAAGGAGCCCACCAGGCTTTTGATGCTCGGCTTTGACTAGATTGCAAGCATGACATTTTGCCACAAATTCTGTCACTCTTTTTCATACCGGGCCACCAGAATGACTTCTTCAGATCTTGGCACATTTTGGTACTACCTGGATGTATTTGGTAGCCAGCATTATGGCCTTTGACCAGAATCTCTTGATGCATGGATTTGGGAATCCATAGACGATCACCTTGGTAAATTACGTTACCACGTAGCTGGAGATCGAAGCGACGTCCACTCTCGATATCGACTTAAAACTTCAAATAATTCTCATCCTTGGTTTGAGAGATGAAGACATCATGATGGAAGGTAAGTTCAACTGAGCTCATAGATATTAGTGTGCTTAACATATCTCCACGCACTGGCCTGATTTCAAATTTTCGGAATTCTTCCTCCAATGCACTAGTGCAAATTATAGAAGATAGCGTAGCATGACGGCTGAGTGCATCTGCTACGACATTCGCTTTTCCTGGATGATATTGAATGTTTAAGTCGTAGTCGCTTATTAACTCAAGCCACCTTCGCTGTCGACAATTCAACTCGCGTTGGGTGAAAATATATTTCAAGCTTTGATGATCGGTGAATAAGGAACACTGGACACCATACCGATAATGACACCAAATCTTTAGAGCAAAGACTACTGAGGCTAGTTCAAGATCATGAACAGGATAGTTCTTTTTATGTGGTTTTAATTGTCGAGACGCGTAGGCTATAACTCTTCCTTCCTGCATCAAAACACATCCCAACCTATACCGGATGCGTCAGTATAGACCTGGTAATTCAATCCTTCCTTGGGTAAGGCGAGAACTGGGGCAGAAGATAGAGCATCTTTCAATGTTTGAAACACTTTCTCACATTCCGGACTCCAAATAAAAGGTATTGCTTTCTGAGTTAGTTTGGTGAGAGGAGACGAAATTTGTGAGAAACCTTTGACGAACTTTCTATAATAGCCTACCAGTCCTAAGAAGCTTCTAATATCCGTCACGAATTTTGGTTGTGACCAGTCTCGGACTGCGCTTACTTTGTTTTGATCCACTCTGATCCCTTGATAGTCGATGACGTGACCCAAAAAGGCGATAGAATCAATCCAGAATTTACACTTAGAATACTTAGCATAGAGTTCGTGGTTCCTGAGTTTTCAAGTACTATACGAAGATGTTTCTCATGATCGGTCTTATTCTTGGAATAAATCAGTATGTCGTCGATGAAGATGATGACGAATTTATCCAAATATGCTTTCAACACATGCTGCATTAAGTCCATAAAAATGGATGGTGCATTCGTCAATCCAAAAGACATCACCAAGAATTCGTAATGTCCATAACGAGTTCGAAACGCTGTTTTCTCAATGTCCACAGCGGCGAAACAAGCTCCTTATCTGACACTTTATGTGGACAATTTTAGAAACAACTGAGGAGTCAAGCACGTCTGCAAGATTGAACAGGTCCCAAGCTTAGCACACTCTCCTCAATGAGTGGTGTTAAGCATCCTGATCTCTCCTTACCCCTATCATTGGAGTTAATGTGCACCATAATCTATCATAAACTGAACCCAAATGCAATTATTTTCTAATATTTTAAGTTTTCATTTTCATATAATAACAATTTTCTTATATGATATGTCTAAGAAAAACAAGCACAAAATTCAATGAATGTGTAGCACAAAATTCAAAAAATGAGCAAGGGACTCTATTAGACATTGTGATATCATTTGTTTTCTAATTTAAATGTTCTAACTATTCCAAGTTACACAAGTTCATGTGACGGCCGCCCCCTAATCACCCGGATTAAGGGGTGGTCGTCAACTGACAAACCCTCACTTAGCATTCAGATTAAGGAATGGACCTTCTTAATCAAATGCTAAGGGAAGATATGCCATAAAAGAGAAAGAGCAGCAAAGGGAACAATCACTGAAATGAGCATACTATATAACATCAGAGTGCGGAAGAAAGATAAATACAACATTCATACAATCCAAGTAAGAACTGTACAATCTTAGAATACATAAGTATAAAAAGTAAATCAGTTTAGACCTATGTTATTACAAAATAACATTAAAGTTTATGCAGAAATGATAAATAAAGTCTCTCGGTCCTCACAAATAAAAGAAAGCAACAATGGGTCTTCTACTGCATGCTCCTCCTCCTAAGCTAGATCTCCAGAAGGTCCTACAACCTCAAACAGCTCAGAATCTACCATTGTCAGTTTCACAATGGTAGGGCCCCAGCCAACAAAAGAAAAATCGAGTTAAACAAAATGTCTAAGTACATTTTAGACTGTAAATTGTTAAATTTTAATGATATCACAATACTAAGCAACATAGGAGCAGTAAATCATCAAAGAAAGGTAACAAAGTTATAATTAATATAATTATAACTTAAACAAGATGTGAGGTAAGCACATACCTCAACTCAAGCTGCAGAAAAAGTTAAGTAATACATAAAGAAATCTACTAAACACAAGTGAAACTTCTAAGTATATGATTAATGTAAGACATGCTGATTTACAATTAAGCTAAAAGTACATAACTAAAAATAAAACTCTAATATCCTAACATGCCAAAAGTAAAAGTGAACTGCTGAAAGGTAAAAATGAATATTCAAAGCTGTAAGTACAAAAGAACTGCAAAAAATAAAAATATAACAGAAAGTGTACTGAACTATAAGACAAAGTAAGTCAAACCTATAAAGTAATAAAAAGACAACTACAAAGTGATTGTAAGGTAATTGTAAAGTACAAATGAAGTAACTAAAAGGTAATTGCAAAATGTGAGATATTCCTAGTTAGTCCTGCCACAAGTAAAGTCCATCTGCTCATTTGGAAAAGTAGTCTCAGATTCCAACTGAAAAGTACTACAAAACATCTGGAAAGGTAGTCCCAGATACATTAGGAAAGTAATCCTAGTCAGAAATAATAGGCACTAGGAAAGTAGTCCTAATACAAAACCACATGCACTAGGAAAGTAGTCCTAGCCCAAATCCTACAGGCACTAGGAAAGTAGTCCTAGCCCAAAACCATTCTAAAGTAAAGTCATACTATATGACAGACTAAAAAGACATATCTCCTCAAGTTTAGTAAAGCTATTTTTTCATCAATTTCCTTCTAAAAATATGAAATGCTATATGAATGTATTCAAAATCAATATATAAATAATCATCTAATATTCTATGTTTAATGTAATGTGTCCAAATGTAAAGAGGTCCACAACAAAGGGAAGCATAGCTTATAATATTCAATGAATATAATTAGCACTAAACAACATTTGTGATATCACTTTATTTTCTATTTAAGATGTTCTAACTAATCTCAACTTATACAAGTTTAGGATCTCCAATATCCAGCTATCGAGTATAAAGCCAGAATATCGATCCTATAAGTCAAAAGAATATTAGAACTAATAAAGTTCTAACACTTATAAATCACATGACGCTTAATTAAGTTAAAATAATAAATCAAACATCATAATTAATGATCTTACGAATCCCAACCCAATCTTGATTAGTATGAATCAAAATTGGCAGATTAAGATGTTAAAATCCAATACTTAGATTTTAACATCTTAATCCAATAAGTTATAATCCTAATGGTATAAAGTTAAACCCACATCTCACGAGTTATTATTAAGGCTTATTAAGCAAAAAAATCAAGCCTAATAAGATGGATCTCTAATCTTAAATCTAAAGTTTAAATACAAAATAATCATAAATAAATGATGAAATCTAGAAAACTATAAAACCAATGTTTCATCTATTAAGTACCCAATTACTTAATAGATGAACTCCAACCTAATTTCTAAGCTAGATCTTAAGGAATTAAGATCCTAAAGTTTGAAGGAAAATCTTAAGAGAATAATTAAACTTTATGTTTGATCTTTCTTAACAACAATTATGATGAATTTAACTTAAAGGAGACATAAGGTGAATTAAATTCACCTTGTGAGACTTAATTTAGGACTTAGATTATTTTAGGCCATTTTTAGGGTTTCTTATATATTATTACTTAAATAAGTTTAAATGTTCCAGAATGAGTTCAAATCAATTATTTTACTGATTTTAGGAGCTTATGAATGTATTTAAGGTCTTAAGATGTTTAAACCTAAATTTGAGCAAAATGATCATTTCGCCCTTTACTTAAGGGTCTAAATTTCATCTTTATAAATTAGGGCTCAAATCTAAAATTTCTTAAAGTTGAATGATTACTTGCTGTCTAATATGAGTTTAGATAATAAGTTCATTAATTTTGGTTAAGTATTAAGCCGTATAAGGTCAAATTAAAAAATTTAACCTATAAGGGTAAATTGGTAATTTTACCCTAATGAAATCTAAAGTTTTTGTTAGTTTATTGTAGGCTATGTACTAAGGTTTCCATAGAACCTAAAATTATCAAATTTTGATAAGTATTGGCTAAGTTATAGCCAATATAAGTTTTAGGGTTAATAATTAGGGTTTAATATAATTATTGAGTGATTAGTAAAATTAATCACTGAATTACTAAACCAATTATATAGCAAGATTCTAATCTACTTTATGAGTAATCAAAAACTAAAATTACTCAATTTGGATCATTAGATTTACTAATCTTTACTAATCCAATTTTAGGTTGATTAGGGTTAATTAAGAGATCTAACTATTGGATCCTAAATATTTTTGTAGATTACTGTTAATTAGGTTTTTTTGATCTAAATGGATATTTGGATCACCTAATTTGGAGTTAAATTGACTAACTTATGGCCAATTGAATTTCTAGGGCTAATTGACCTAATTATGGTTAGGTCCTAAATGTGATTAGTCTAATTCTAATCCAAACAGCAAAGTTAACACTATTAAAATACTTCTCAAGATTTTTTGAGTATTTTGAGACCCATATTGGGTATGTTTGGGTTATTGATTGCTAAGTTATGGTGATTTGAACAAAAATGATAATTTTGATAATTATTTAAATATCTAAATCTCACTATGTAAAATATTGATCCTATAGCAAAATAAATGATTTCATTAAATTCTTTAAATTTTTCTGATTAATTTGATATATTAGATTGCATAATTTGAAATTATATTTATTAAGATATGATTGCCTAAAGTTTAAGATTTAATGGAATTATTTAATGTACTCAATTAATAGTTTTATTTATCTTATTAATTAATCTGTTATTTTATATTAATTAACCTTATTTTTCTGTCTAATTTAACTATATATATATACACACATATATATACAACTTTTAGAGAAATGATTAGGTTTTATCTAAGTATATAATATATATATATATATATATATATATATATTATATTTATTATTTTATGACTAATCCATCTGTAGGAATTAGACAGCCGGTGGGTCCCACGTTCATGTGGCGAGCGATGATTAGTCGAGCAGAGGACAGTGGCAAAAGTGGGACATACCATGAACAATTGGCACTACGAGATTGATCGGCAGACCGAGGGTGGGCCCCACATGCCTGGGCGGCAGCTGGTCGCGGCAGAGGTGGACCCCGCTCTATGGTGACGTGCCAAGGCGATGGACTAGACCGATTCGATTGGTCTAAGAAACAACGGACCAGTGAAGCCGGTCTAAGTTAACGATCTCGGTCAAAGAATGGTAGGATCAAAAATCAACGGACCGATCCAACAGTTCAATTCACGATTAGTTTTAATTAAATTAAATAAGATTAACTTTAATTATTTGAGATTAAATTAATCAGAATCAAACGAATAGAAAAATTTTGAGATCAACGGTCCGATCTCCTTCGACGCTTTGCCTTTTCTTCCGTCGTATCCTCTTTTCGCTATTAGGGTTAGGGTTTGCCGAACTTCAATGAAATTGAGCGATTCAGAGTTCGATTATTCAAGATCAAAGCTTAGATACATGCTTAAGATGAATAAATTTGTTTAAGAATATCATTAAGTGCTAAGAGCAATCATAAAAAGGGAGTTAGGGTTCGGGAAGTACCGGTCAAGGAAGATCTGCAAAATGCTAGGCTTAGATTCCGTAGTAGACAATCCAAAACTGAGGTTTAGAGGTTTCTAAGGGTCTTATTGAGGTGTTGGAAGCAGCGAATGCTATCCTTTTTGTTCGGGGAGATGACGCGTGGGAGAGCCGAAGGCTCAGCGCGAGACACGCTGAGTGAGGGGGGTGACGGGGTCCCAGCCGTCTGATCTTGCGCCGCGATCAGATCAAACAGTTGAGATTGATCAACTCGATTCAAACGAAAAAATGAAATGCCGTGAAGAAGAAGGAACGGCACACGCCTAATGCCTTGACGGAAACCACAAGATGGCTCGCATTCTTCGGGCACTTTGGCGGTGGGGACGGGACATGCTCCCGGACCTGAGAAGGAGGGAGATGGAGCTTACGGCGACCTTGTCTCAGCTTCAGACAGAGGATATGTACATTGTTAGGGGTGGCAACCCGGAGCTTGTTCAGCTGCTCCGGGCCACCACCCGGGAGCTCTCTCAGGTGGAGGCGAGGTTGGCGAGCTGGTGGCAGCAATGCGCCAAGGAGCGGTGGCTCTCTCAGGGCGATCGGTACACTGTGGTGTTTCAGCGACTTGCGATGCAGCGTCGTAGGTCGAACACCATCCTCGCGCTTTAGGAGGAGTCCGACGAGTTCACTTCTGACCCGCAGCGGATCCGGCAGGTATTTTTCGATTTCTTCTAGGGGAAGTGGGGCACCTCTTGTCCCGTATGGACTGCCCTATCTGACTCCAGACCGCACTATTGGTGATGCAGACTCTGCCTCTCTCCAATGTACGGTCACGGATGCAAAAATCTAGGCAGCCTTGAGGGACCTTGGCCCCAACCATTCTCCCAGGATTGATGGGATCACCCCCTCCTTCTTTACCGGCCACTGGAAGATCACCCACGCTGACACCTTGGCAGCCATTCACCATTTCTTTGATGGCAGGTGAATGCCTCAGTGCTGGCGTGATACTCTCGTAGTCCTCCTTCCGAAAGAGGAGGGGGCCTCCACTCTAAGGCAGTTCCATCCTATTAGCCTTTGCAACACTGTCTATAAGGTGGTGGCCAAGATCTTGGTCATGCGCCTTAAGACAGTGTTGCCCTATCTGATCTCCCGAGAGCAGGGTGCCTTTGTTCCCGGGAGAGACATCAGCGAGAACTGCCTCACGGTCCAGAAGATTCTCACTCGTCTCTCATACTCTACCTCGATGGCCGGTCATATGGCCATCAAGGTGGATATGGAGCAGGCTTACGACTGTATGGAGTGGGGGTGCTTACGCCTTGTTCTGCAATGTTTTGGTTTCCCCCAGAGATGGCGGATTGGGTGATGCAGTGTGTCGAGTCCCTCAGGTTTGCTGTCTTGGTTGGTGAGCACTGACTCCCTTGGATAGTAGGGCGGAGGGGCTTTCGTCAGGGATGTCCCCTCTCCCCCTACTTATTCATCCTGTGCTCATAGCTCTTTTCGTTATTGGTTCGGCATGAGCAGTGCATTGGCCGGCCGATTGGGATCCGTCTGGATCGTGGCGGGCCGACTTTCTCCCACCTGATGTATGCCGACGACTTGGTCCTATTTGCTCTGGCCTCTGAGGCAACAGGACGGGAGGTTCAACATATTCTGGGATAGTACGGGAGCTGGATGGGACAATCTGTGAACTCTCGCAAGTCACAGATTATTTTCAGTCATCAGACACCGCTTTACCGGATGTGCAGGATTTTGAGATAGCTGGGCTACAGGATGAGTGATTCTATCAGGTACCTTAGAGTTACTGTCACTGGGTGCCCACTGAGATGGGCAGATTTCTCAGCAGTCACTGAGCAGGTCTACAGCCATCTCCATTCTTGGTGTAGCTAGCACCTCTCCCTTGCTGGCAGGCTTTGCCTAATCAAGTCTGTGCTTACAGCGATCCCCTGCTACCAGATGTCTATGGCTCCAATTCTAGACTCTTGCCTCTCGGACATTGAGGCTATCCTCTGCAAGTTCCTATGGGAAGGAGTGTGGGGTAGCATTCTACACTATGTTAGCTGGCAGGAGGTCTGTCGGCCGCTCGAGGATGGAGGTCTTGGGATCCGGGACCTGCGGATTTGGAGGAATGTCCTCGTGGCATGCCACACCTTCAGTTTTGTCAGTGGGGAGGACCTTCTCTGGGTGAGAGCCATGGAGGCCCGCTACCACCGCCGTGGCAAGGATTTCACAGTCAGACGAGTGTATTCGACAGTCTGGAGGGTGCTCGATTATGGCTGGACCATGGTACAGCACCACACTAGTGTTGATGATGGGGCTCACCAGTGGCAGATTACAAATTTCTCTGAGAGTAGGACCAGCCAGTTGTACAGACTGGAGCGGGAGGGACAGTCTTGGCAGTTTGCAGCTTTGTGGGACATGGCCTTGGGACCCAGCGAGGCCTATTTTTTGTGGAGACTCTTCAGAGATGCCATCCCGACTCAGTGCTAGCTCGCTAGGCGTGGGCTCGCTCAATCTTCTGCCTGTGTCTGGGGCTGTGAGGCAGATGAGGACAGGGAGCACTTTATTCTCCACTGCAATTATACTTCAGCGATTATGGAGACCTTCGTCTCTTGGGGCCTGCTTCCTGTTACCTTGGCTTCTTGGGATCAATTCGCATCGCTTTTTTCATCTTCCACTGTGTCTTGCAGCCGCCATTTCAGCTGTCAGTTTGTTACCTACACTCTGTACCAGTCCTGGTGGAGCAGGATGGAGTTCTCTCATGGCCATCAGGTTCCCACCCCTGTGGGTTGTGCTGGCATGATTCTGTCAGCTTTGGTCAGTGCTGGTCTTCACAGCGGGAGTGACTTCTGGGGTTCCGCGGCCCACCAAGGCCCCTCCACCTCCTCGAGATGGTTCCCCCCCGCCCCGTTGGCTGAAAGCTAACATTGATGCATCATACTTCTTTGGTGAGCCTAGAGCTTTTGGAGCGGCAGTTGTTCGGGATGCAGAGGGACAGTTTATGTCGGCTGCTGGTGATGTTGTTCAGGCTAGATCCCTGCTCTAGGCTGAGATTCTGACAGTTACTATTCTCCGGTAGGCTCTGTTGACCACTGGGCCCGACTTTGAGGGGCTCATTATTGAGGGCGATTGCTTAGGCGCTGTTCGGAGACTCTGGTGTCTCTGGGAGAGGACTCTGCGATCCCGAGGAGCAGACAAACATGCAGACCCCCTCTCTTTCTTGCTCGAGATCCCGCATGTTATCTTTTCTTGCCGATCACATTGTGCGAATCGGGTAGCTGACTTTTGTGCTTTTTTAGCCCGACAGGGTGTTTTCACTTTTGATAGGAGCGTTGTGCTCCCCAAGAGGCTTTTGGACCTCCTGGTTGATGATACCGTTTAGTTTGATCCCAATTGAGTTTTTGTATTGTGATTGATTGATATATATATATATATATATATATATATATATATATATATATATATATATATATATATATATATATATATATATGCATGGGCTACGGCCGTTTTTCATGGAAACCGTTTAACCCGATTAATTATAATATTAATTTATTTATATTAATTTCAAAAAAATCTAAGGCAATGATTTGCATTTCCAAAAAATTTCAATAAATCATCCCTAGCTATTTGAGGGGTGAGGAATGCAACGGCACGATCAAAATTTTGTTTCGATGATTATTTACTTATTTGATTTTTTGGGGATTTAAGTAATATTAAAATATTTGCAGAAAATCTAACGACTTCCAAATGCCTTCAAAACTTCACCCCTAGCTAATTTGAGGGTGGTGAACGCAATGGTAAAGTCATATTTTTAATTTGAGATCAAAATAAAAAGTCAAATTCTAAGGTTTTAAGATTTTCCAAGAATGAGGTTTTGCACTATTTAACCCTAATTTGATCCAGATCTTAAAGGTAGGTTCTAAATGACTTTATTAAGGTACTAGAACCAAAATTAAGACTTAGATTAGTCTTAATTGACCTAAGTAACAACTTGGGTTCTTATAAACTCCTCCACTTAAGAATGATGTCGTCCTCGACATCACCCAAGTGGAAAAATAAACAGAATAGAATATTGGGATTAGAATTACTAGAATTGAGTAAGTACATTGGTTAAAGAGATTTGGGTATTTCTGACACATATCAGATTCTTTTTCCCAAGTAGCTTCATTGCAAGAGTGATTCCTCCACTGAACCTTGATCATTTGAATGAAATGACTCCTTAACTGCTTCTTTTCATGATCTAAAATTTTGATTGGCTCTTCAGCATAAGTGAGATCAGGTTGGATTTTTATTTCTAGAAGTTGAGCAAGATGAGATGTATCTCGAATACATCTTCTTAATGATGAGACATAAAAAATATTATGAACAGCAATAAATTCTTCTGGAATATCTAACTTGTATGTAGATGATCCTATCTTAGCCAAGATCTAATAGGACCAATATATTGAGGATTAAGTTTTCCAGCTATGCCAAATCTATAAACTCCCTTCATAGGGCTTACTTTCAAATATATTGAATCTCCAACCTTAAACTCCAATTGGCGATGATGAGTATCGTGGTACTTGCTTTGATGATCCTGGGTAGAACGAATTCTTTGTTGAATTAAATGAACCTTTTTATTGATTTCTTCTACTAACTCAGATCCATAAAGTTGCACGCTCCCTATTTCTGACCATGCCATAGGTGTACTGCATCTCCTACCATATAAATCTTCATATGGTGCTATTTTTATACTAGCCTGATAACTGTTATTATAAGCAAACTCCACTAATGGCAAATGGTCTTCCCATGATCCGGCAAAGTCAAGAATGCAGAGTCTGAGCAAATCTTCTAGTACTTGATTCACCCTTTCTATTTGGCCATCTGTTTGTGGATGGAAAGCGGTACTCATTACCAAAGTAGTTCCTAGGTCCTGATTGACAGCTTGCCAAAACTTTGAGGTAAACCGATTGTCTCTATCGGATACAATCGATTTAGGAATTCCATGTAACCTGATTATTTCTTTGATATACAGTTTGGCCAGTTTCTCCACAGAGTCTGTCTGCCATACAGGAATAAAATGAATAGATTTAGTTATTCTATCAACAATCACCCAAATTGCATCAGATCCAAATTTTGATCGAGGTAAACCCATTACAAAGTCCATTGATATATCCAACCATTTCCATTCAGGTATCTCAAGTGGTTTGTGGCGGTTGCCCCTTCTAATCCCAAGGCTTAAGGAGAGGTCATCACTAAGCACATCTTATACTTAACATTAGGTTGGAATTTAAAACTCCAATCCAATCTTAAGAAAAAGAGGTGCTTTTCTAAATAATGTAAAGATTAACAATCACTTAATGAGTATCAGAGTGCGGAAGAAAAATACAATTGAAGTAACATCCATACAGTAAAATAAAGACATCCAGCTCAGAATATATACAATGCAGGAAAATAAAGTACATTTAGATCTGAATTATTACAAACATTTAAAGTTTAAAGAAGACTGAAATCAAAAGAGTCACTCATCCTCACAAAGTAAAAGTAAGGAAATCTAATAAGTAAGCTAAGGTCCCTCAGTAGTCTGGACCTCTTCCTGGATCTGCTCCTCTGCAGGTTCAATCTTCTCAAAAAGCTCAGAATCTACCATTATCGGTTTCATAATGGTAGGGCCCCAGCCAACAACATAAAAATCTTGTTAGACAAAATATCTAAGTACATTTTAAGGTAATGAATTTTAACGTATTTTATTGACATCGCAACTAAATTTAAGCAAAATATAGCAGTAAGCACAAAGAAAAGAAAAACAAGTATTGAGGTAGAAACATACCTCAACTTAGGCTGCAATACAAGGTAAGTAAAGTACAAGGTAAATCTACTAAGTACAAAAAAAAGCCCTAAAGAATATGATCAAACTAACATGACAGTATAGTATAAGTAAAAATACTGTACTGAAAATATAAGATCTAGCATCCTAAGATACTCTTAAGTAGGTAAAACGGCTGACATACAAAAAGTTCTGAAATGTAAAAGAACTGCAGAAAATGAAAAAAAATATGAAAGAAAGAAAAATGTACTGAAACAGTAAAGTAAAGTAAGTCTGAAATATAAGGAAAGTATGTAAGGTAACTGTAAAATGTCTGAAAAGTAAATATAAGTAATGTTGATTAAATTACTATACTTGTGAGGTACTCTTACTTAGTCTGCCAAAAAGTAAAGTTCATCTGGTAATCTAGGAGAAACATCCTAGATTAAAGTAAAGTTCCACCAAAAGAGGCATCTAGGAGAAACATCCCAGATCCTAAAGTAAATCCACAAAGTATCTAAAGTACCATAGGGGAAATTCCCTAGGCAAAAGTAGTTCTGAAGTAAAGTCATACTAAGTGGCAGGCTAAGTAAAACATAAATCACAAGTATAATGTTGTTTATTAATGTTTCTTTTAAAATTATGCATATGAAATGTGAATGAAATTCAAAGTATAATATAAAGTAAGTATCAAGTATTCAAGTATGTCTCAAGGTATAAAAAGGTTCAAAAGCAAGGAAAAGTATAGCATTTCAAATTCAAGAACTTAATAAATAGCACTACACAAACTTTGTGTATCACCTATTTTCTAATTTAACCATTCTAACTACTCTAAGTTACATAAGATTCAAAATCCTCAATTCCTACACTGTCTGTAACTTAAAATCATGAACATACTGGTTGAACATAATTAGGATTAGCTACGTCCTAATTATAAATGAATCAAATGTCGCCTATAAAGTTAAATAAGTAAATCAATCGTCCTAAGTTATTATTTTATAAATCCCAAATAAACTTTGATTAGCCAAATCAAGATTTAAAGAATTAAGAATCAAACTCTAAAGAATGAAGTTTAATTACTTAATCACTAGGCTATCTTAAAGGACTAAAGTTTAATCCCATCTTACTAATTAAAGATTAAGGTAAATCCAATTGAATTAAGTCAAGTTCAATAGGATAGATCTATAATCCTAATTCTAATGTTAAAAGACCAAATAATCAATTAATAAATTATGAAAATCTAATAAACTAATAAAATTAAGGTTTCACCTTAATGAGTAACCCATTTTACCCATTAGATGAATTCTAACCTAAGATCTAATCCTAATCTTAAGAATTTAAAGCTCTTAGATACTAAGAGTATCTCTCAGACAACCATCCTATCTAAGGTTATAAGACCTAAAGGATGATCTAAGAATGTTTAAAGGAATGGATAAGAATTCAGTTTTACTTAAGATTTTTATTTAATGCTAAATTTAGGGTTCTCCTTCTAATATCTAATTTAAGACTTAGAATTATTAAATTATAGTTTAAATCACTTTAATTACTATTTGATATGATTTAGAGATGAAATTAGGTCTTAATTTCATTAAACCCTTATTTTGGGCAAAATGACCATTTTACCCCTACTTAAGGGTCTAAATTTCACCTTTATGAATTAGGGCTTAATTCTAAATTATAATGATGTGGAATGATTAATTACTATCAAATATGAGTTTAGACAGTAAGTTCATTAAATTTGGTTAAGTATTAAGCCTTATAGGTTCAAATTAAGGAATTTGACCTATAAGGGCATTTTAGTAAATTTACCTTAATGACATCTAAATTTTATGTTAGTTTACTGTAGGTTATGCTCTAAGGTTTCTATAGAACCTAAATTTATTGAATTCTAATGTGTATTGGCTAAGTTATAGCCAATACGAGTTCTAGGGTTTAAAAGGTAATTAAGGATTCTTAATTAGGGATCAAAAACCCTAACTTTGTCATTTGGTGTCCAAATTGAATAATTTTAGTGGCTGTTTGTCACAATTGACCCATTGATTCTAATGACTAGTGGTAGGTTCAATTTGGACTCTATTTGGCTAAGTTATGGCTTAATTAGGGTTTAGGGTGATTAATGAGTGATTAGTGAAATTAATCACCCAATCACTAATCCAACCCTGTTGTTAGGTTTTAATAGGTTCTAGGAGTTCTCTAAAACTTAGTTTGTCCAATTTGGAATATTAAATTTACTAATATTCACTAATCAAATTTTAGGGTAATTAGGGGTGATTAGCAAATCTAACTGTTGGATCCTATATATTTTTGTAGATCTCTGTAGATTAGGTTTTTCTGATCTAAATTGGTATTTGGATCACCTAATTTGGAGCTAAGATGACCAACTTATGTTTATTTGAAGTTTTAGGTCAAATTAGGCTAATTAGGATTAGGTCCTAAATGTCATTAGGCTCAGATTAATCGAAACAGCAAGATTAACCCTACTAAAATGTTTCTTAGGGTTTTGTGAGTATTTTAAGACCCATTTTGGGTATGTTTGGATTATTGGTTACAAAGTTATGGTTAAATGAAAATTTGTAACATATTTTACTCTAATTAATACTCCTAAATTTTACTATGTTAAATATTTATCCAAAATTAAATTTGATAGTTCCATAATATTCCTTATAATTTTTTGAATCCAATGATATATTTATTTGTTATGTTTGGACTTATATTTATTAAGATAATAATGTTTTAAGTGCTGATATTAAATTAATTAAATGTATTTAATTAAATTGAATTTGATTGATTAATTAAGTTAATAGATTTATTTAATATATTATCTAATACTTTATATATAATTTTATTACTGATTTTCTGCAGGTGGTGGGCCCGGGCATTAGATCAGCAACAGCAGAAGGCCACGTGTCGCGCTATGATTCGCCGTTGGAACGAAGGCGGGGCCCACCGCATCATTGACTGCGGCCGGCAGAAATGATGTTGCGGGCCCCACAAACACGTGTTTGAATAACAGACATTCGCGTGTCTTGCGGGACCCATGCAACTTAAAAGCACATCAACCGCGGGTCGGGCCCGGTTAACCTGACCCGGCCCAAAAACTCCTCCTTCTCCACTGAGCGTCCGCAACCGTAGGTTAGGGCATGGTTTTTCAGAGTCTTTCTGGCATCTTGGCTGCTTGATCCACACGGCGTTAAATAGATATGGATGAGATCTTCCAATAGGTGGTCGAATAGAGTCCTATAATGATCTGAGTTGATCACAAACTCTAACCCTAATTGACCCTGTTACGGCTAATCCATGTTTAACGGTAATGACTATAGATAAATCGAGGATTCAGAACAATTCACCACTTCTAAGCCAAATCGATACCGCACAATCATTAATCCATTTATTGAAATAAAGTTTTGAAATTGTGCGAATGAAATCAAAGTAAGGATAAGAAGGATCGAAGCAGTACCTATGATTAACGGTTATAGTTGATCCAGAGAGCTTTGATTATTAGGGTTCCAGAAAATTCAAAACTGAGCAATAAGGAAGGATTAGAGGTCTTATACTAGGCATAAAGCGATGGTTATGAGCGGTGGATAACATCCGAGGACGCGCGGCGAGATTTTGGGGTGACGCGCGTTGAGGGTTTGCGACGCATGCCTCTTCGCAGGGATGAAAACATTTCGACCGTCTGATCGGGCGATCAGACAGTCCTGGGCTCTCCGTTGCATCAAACGGTCTCAGTGCTGACGGGGCAACAACGTCAGCTTCAGATGGACGACACCGTTAAGCTGATTTAAATAATATTAATATTATAATTAAATTATATAAATTTCTTAATTAAATTTACATAATTAATTGTATCCAGAAAATTTCTGATAAATTACCCTTAGCTAAATGAAGGGTGCTGAACGCAACGGTGCACTCGGATTTTCTATCCGATGAGTATTTAATTATTCGAATTTTCAGATATTTAAATATTATTAAAATATTTGACGAAAATCCAATGACTTCCAAATGACTCCAAAATTTCACCCCTAGCTAATTTGGGTGTTCTGAATGCAATGGCGAAGTCAGATTTTCAATCTGAGGTCTAAATAAAAAGTCAATTTCTAAGGTTTGGAATTTTCCAGAATTTCTGATTTTACTCAATTGACTTTTGTTTTGACCTAAGTTTTAGAGATGAGTTCTAAATTGCTTAATTAGTGGCTTAGAACCTGAATTAAGACTTAGATTAGCCTTAATTAACCTAAGTAACAACCTTGGTTGTTACATGGTTGGAGTAAACTGCCAGGTCTCTTGTGTTCTACCTTAACCAAACTACAAGCATAGCATTTCTCAACAAACTCTGCCACACTTCTTTTCATCCTTAGCCACCAAAAGGACTATTTCAGATCTTGATACTTTTTAAACTTCTAGGATGAATTTGATAGCCAGAATTATATCCTTCAATCAATACCTCCTGCTGCATGAACTTAGGAATCCATATACGATTATCCTGATAAATCACTGACCCATGCAACTATAAATCATGACGGCGTCCTCCTTCAATATCCATTTTAAACTTTAACTATTCTTCATCTTTGGTTTGAGAGATGGAAACATCTCTATGGAATATGGGTTTTATATTTATATTAGTTAATATTGAGCTCACCACATCACTCTGAATAGGAACAATTTCCATATTTTGAAATTCTTCTATTAATGAACTTGTAGTGATCATTGCTGATAACATTACACTACGGCTAAGGGCATCCGCCACCACATTTTCTTTACTTGGGTGGTATTGAATATCTAAATCATAGTCACTAATCAATTCAAGCCATCTTCTTTCGTGACAATTCAATTCACGTTGAGTGAAGATGTATTTTAAGCTTTGGTGATCAGTGAAAATGGAGCATTGAACACCGTAAAATAATGATGCCATATTTTCAATGCAAAACTTACTGCAGCAAGTTCTAGATCATGCACTGGATAATTCCTCTCGTGTGGCCTCAACTGTCATGAAGCATATGCAATCACTTTTCCTTCTTGCATTAACACGCAACTAATCCAGTTCCTGAAGCATCTGTATATACTTGATAGTTCAAGCCTTCTTTTGGTAGCACTAACACTGGAGCAGTAGAAAGTACATCTTTTAAGGTTTGAAATGCTTTCTTGCATTTGGAACTCCAAACAAATGGGACAGCTTTCTGAGTGAATTTTGTTAATGGAGATGCAATTTGAGTAAAGCCTTTAACAAATTTTCTATAGTATCCTGATAAGCCCAGAAAGCTTCTTACATCTGTCACTATTTTGGGTTGTACCCAGCCTTGGATTGCACTTATTTACTGTCGATCCACACGGATTCCTTGGGCATCCACAACATGGCCCAAGAAAGCTACATAACTTAGCCAAAATTCGGATTTAGAAAATTTTGCGTAGAGTTTATGGGCACGTAAGGTTTCTAATACCATTCTTAAATGAATCTCATGACCACTCAAGGTCTTGGAGTAGATGAGAATATCATCAATAAATACTATTATAAATTTATCCAGATAGGGTTTTAGGACTCGTTGCATTAAGTCCATAAAAATTGATGGTGCATTTGTGAGTCCAAAGGACATCACGAGAAACGCATAGTGTCCATACCGTGTACGGAACGCTGTTTTCTCCACATCTGGATCTTTCACTTGAAGTTAATGATACCCCGATCTTAAATTGATCTTAGAAAATACTACAGCACCAGTCAAATGATCAAATAGGTCATCAATTCTAGATAATGGATATTTGTTTTTAATAGTGACTTTGTTTAATTCTCTATAATCAATACACATCCTCATTGAGCCATCTTTCTTCTTGATAAATAAGACTGGCGCTCCCCAAGGAGACATACTGGGTTTAATGAAGCCTTTATTTAGGAGTTCTTGTAGTTCCTTAGAAGCCATCCTATATGGTGCTTTAGAAGTTGGATATGTTCAGGAATTAGATTTATTGCAAACTCTACTTCTCTTGGTGGAGGTAACCCCGGCAAATCTTCTAGAAATACATCAGGAAATTCTTTGACAACTCTGATTTCTGAGAGTGGAATATCTTCTTTACTTTCACTAATCATGGTGACCAGATACGCCATACAGCCTTTAGTTATTAACTTTTCTGCTTGAATCGCATTAATTAACGAGCATTGGGTACTAAACCTTTCTATGAAGGTTTCAGCAGTATCTTGTGATGACAAAGTAATCTTCTTTTGTTGACAATTAATTGTAGCATTATGAGCACTAAGCCAATTTAATCCTAATATGATATCAAAATTTGCTATAGGTAGAATGATTAACTTAGCCTGAAATGCCTTCTTGTTCAAGGGTACTTGGAGGTTACATAATTGAGTTGTACTAAGTTGGGTTCCAGAAGGAAGTCTAACATTCAAAGTTCTGGCCATCTTATAACATGGTAACTTCAGACTCTTAGCAAAGCTTTCAGATATAAACGAATGACTTGCTCCAGTATCAAATAATATTTTGCAAGGATAGTCATTAACACAAATGGTTCCTAAATTAAACATACTTATCTATAATTATTCAAATTTACTAATGCTTAGAATAAGAATTCATACTTAACTATGTGTACCTGATATGACATTGTTATCTTTAGTAGCTTCCACTGGAGTAAGGGTATAAACCCTAGCAGAACCAGATGACCTTCTAAAGACTTATTGTTGAGGAGGTTTAGAGGTACTAAGTTGAGTAGTATTACTTCCAACCCGTCTTTGAGTTGATATTGTAGGTTGCTGAGAAGACATAATAGTAAGGGGTTGACTGCTTCGATTGAATCGAGTAGGATTAAGAGTTTGATTTTCCTTAGGACGGTCAATACGTGCACCGTTGATTATTACATCAAAATTTCATTGTCGAAAGTAATGTCCCTTCCTTCCACATATATAACAGCATTGTTGATTATGATAATATTTTTCAAAGGGATAAGGTCTTATACACCCGTTATATAGATCTGAGGGTGTAGAATTTGCTTCCATTTGATAAACTTTCCCTGAAGGGAATCTAGCCCATAATCATTAATTAACTATGCTCCCTAAGCCCACAATCATTAGGCTAAGGAGCAGAGGTCACTTGTGCAAAATCCTTCACTTATCATTGGATTAGGTAAGATCCACAATCCACTACTAAGGGAAGGATGTGCACAGAATAAATAAGAGAATCAGTCACTAAGTCTAACATACAATAGAGCGCGGATGCAAAATGAAGTAAATAGTACATCCATTCACCATCAATCACATAAGAAATAATAATAAGATAGCTCATAAAATAATAAAGTGCATAAAGTAAATCACAGTCATAGTACCTGTATTATTACAACATTTAAATAGTTTAAAAGACTGAAAGATAAATCACTCATCCTCACAAGCGGCTGAAAGGAACTAAGCAATATCCAGCTCTCTTGGCTGAAGCTCCTCCTCTAAGTAAGGTACCTTTGCTTCAGCACCTAGCTCCTCAAACCTATCTGAATCTGACATTATCGGTTTCATAATGCCAGGGCCCCAGCCAATAAAAGAAAATCTTGTTAGACAATTTTCTATGTACATTTTAGGCTGAATATTTTGCATGTGTTATTAATATCACCATTTTTATACTTAAGCACAACAAAGAGGTAAACTAAAGTAGTAGGAGTAGTAAGTATTCAAAGAATAGGATAAGTTATAAATATAGCATTTATACCTAAATAATAAATGAGGTAAAGGCACACCTCAACAATTAAGCAAGAAAAGGGCATATACCTATATATAATGCAGTAGGTAAAAGAACTGAAAGTGAAGTCTAATCCTAAACATGCTGATGATCATATAACGTATGCTGATTAAAGGCAAAAATCTGAGCATGGTACATATAGTAAGCAGTAAAATCTAGCATCCTATAAATACGTATAAATGAGCAGGTAAGTAAAGAAATATAGCTGATTGAAATATGTATCAAAATACAGTACACAATAAGTTAAAACTGAGATAGGTATGTAAAGACTGTCATATTAGAAAGTTGGCTATCAGGCTGGTGAAATCCCCAAGGCCTTTTTGGGCTTGGGCAGATAGAAATTCCCATAGCCTTTCTAGGCTAGGGCAGATATAATCCAGCAATAAAACTGAGGAGGCAGTAAATACAAATGCAAAATCTTTTAGTTATTTTACTTTGTTTCTGTGGACACGTCCAGAAATAGCTGATGAGTCAAGCATGTTTGCAAGACTATATGGGTTCTAAGCTTAACACATACTCCTCAATGAGTAATGTTAAGCATCCATATTACTCCTTACCCCTATCTATTAGGGTAAATGTGCACCCGAATCTACTAATATACTGAACCTAAAGGCAACTGTTATCCTAATTATTCTAAGTTTTCATTTCATACACAAAGTTCTCATATGATATGGACAAGGAATTTAAGCACAAAGTATAAGGAATGCATAGCAACAAAAATTAATCAAGTAAGCAAAGGACTTTTCTATACATGGTGACACTGTTGTTATCTAATTTAACTATTCTAACTATTCTAAGTTACATAAGTTCAGGATCTCCAATTCCTACTATTGAGTGTAACTTAGAAGAACGGCCTTATAAGTTAAAAGGATTAGAACTGATCAGGTTCTAATTTAATTCAATCAAGTACGACTGCAGGGTGAATAAATAAATCATAACATCCTAATTTGATGAATTCAGACGTTATATCTAAGATCTGATCAAGATTTACTAAACTATAGATTATGGATTAATCACGGCGAGATTGGGCTTAATCATATAATCTAAAAAGGTTGTCATAAGGTCTAGTTTTTAGTCTAAAAGTGATCTATTGATTATGGTAGATCATATTAAGTAAATCAAACTTAATAGGATGAATCTCCTTATCCTAAATCTAGGGTTAAAAGACCAAATAAACAAATTAAGTTATAAAATTTCTAGAAACTAATAAAACTAAGGATTCATTCATTGAGTAACCCACTTATCTAATAAATGAAATCTAATATATGAGCTAGTCCTAGTCTTAGGAGTAGTCCTAATGTGAGGTGAAAGATCCTAAGGAAAAGACTTAGAGAATTTTGGGGAATTTTACTAAGTTGACCTAATGGCTGATTTTTCTCAAATAAATGATTTTAATACAGTTCTAATTAGTTTGAGTGATTTAAAACATAGATTAGAGGTTAAGGGCACTTAACCTAAATTTTGGGCAAAATGATTATTTTGCCCTTACTTAAGGGCCCAAAAAGTCAACTTTTGAATTAAGGGTCCAAATTGAAGCTTCTTAGTACCAAATAGTTCCTTACTGTCTAACTTGAAGATATATAGTAAGTATGCTTAATTTGGACGAGAAATGGGTCCTATAGGTCCAAACTAAGGTTTTTGACTTAAGGGGTATTTTAGTAAATTGCACTTAATGAAATCTAAATTTTATGCAGTTTACTGTTGGTTGCTATTCAAGGATTCCATAGAGTCCAAGAACACTAAATTCTGAGGTCTAATGAGTTAGTTATAGTCATTTAAAGTTTTTAAGGGTAAATAGGTAATTTTTCTAAGTTAAGAGGGGCCAAAAAGCTAACTCTTCCATTTGATGTCCAAATTCAGCACACTAAGTACTTTAACTAGGAGTCGACCCAAATTGGACTTTAAATGGTCAGTTATGACCTAATTAAGGCTAGGGTATTTTGGTTATTTCTTCTAATTTTCTAGGGTTCAAAACCTAAATATTATTTTGGGTTATTGTTGGCACTGAAATTCTAAGTTATCTAGCAATTTGCACAATATATTTAATGCACAAGGTAGGTTGTGAGCACTTATTAAAAATGATATGGTTTTCAAACTAAATTTTCATATATAAATTTATGTAATGTTCAATTTTAACTAAAATAAGTTCACATTTGATATAATTCAACCCTACTAGGGTCCTAGGGACCTTAAAATATCAAAACAGTGAATTTTTGGCCATTTCAGCCAAAACTGGGCAATTTTTAAGAAATTCTGGGCATTTTGTAATTTCAGGCGCTGTAGCGCTTTTCGCGCGGTAGCACTTTTAGCGCTGGGGGTGCGCTGCGGCCCGCTGCAGCTCGCTGCGGCGCGCTATGGTGCGCTGCAATGGTTCAATTTGCAAAAATACTATTTAAATACTTCATTAATTGATTTCCTAAGTTTTTCATGAAATATTTTCGCTGCAGCGCGCTATGGCGCGCCGTAGCGGTCCACTTTGCGAATTTTACTGTTCAATTAATTTAATAACGGCTTTTATATATGATTTTTCTGAAATACAGCTGCAGCAGCCCGTTTTGCAAGTTTGGGCGCTGTCGCGCGCTGCAGCGCCAGACAGCATTTTTTGCCTGGATAAAACCTGGAATGCCCATTTTTGAGCTCAAATACTCCCAATCCAGAGCATTCCATGAGCGGTGCCATATATCGATGGAAAGATCTTTCTAATACCTTTCCATCGATACCAAAATCAATACAAACGGAGTATCCTAACTATACAAAAAATATGGATGAATGTAAGGGTGTTTAAAATAGACGAAAACAGAGCAGATTTTTGTGAAGCTTTTAAGAGCCTTAATGGCTTTCATACATGCTTATGAGCTCCTAACCATACCTTCAAGCTTACTAGAGGAACAAATAGATTCAAGGAGAGTATCAAAATGGGTACCTTTAGTCCTTGAGAGGGGAGGGATAGAACTTTGTCTTCTTTAAAAGCTTTGGAGGTAGAGAGCTGAACTCTCCTTCTTCAACACTAGAGCATCAATGGAGGAATGAATGAGAAAGCCTCAGCAAGCCAAAGATGGAGGAAGGAAGAGCTCAGCTTTTGCAAAGGAAAGAATGAGGAGTTTAGGCCCCCCTTCTTAAGTGAGGAGAAGGAATCATGAGCCTAAGGGTAGGGTAGAGTAGAGAGTTCATTATGCTTACCTAAGAAGCATGGAGGTGCCGAACCATGGAGGCTGTCAGCCGAATAGAAAATAGAAGGATAAGGGGGAAATTGTAATTTAGGCCCTCAATGATTATTTATTTATTTATTTCCCTTAATTTTTGAAAATTCAAGTTTTTTAAACGTACTCCGAAAATTCTCAAAAATTCACCCCTAGCTAATTTGGGGTGAGGAATCCAATGGCGAAGTCGGAATTTGATTCCGACGATTATTTAATTATGCTAATTTTCAGGGTGTTTAATTATATTAAAATATTGATGAAAAATTCGACGACTTTCGAACGCGTCCCAAACATCACCCCTAGTTAATTTGGGGGGTGACGATCATAACGGCTAAGTCGGATTTCGATTTCGAGGTCAAAATAAATACCTCAATTTTCTAATTAATTAAATATTAAAAATAATCCAAAATATTGGATTTAACTCTGGATCGCGCCAAATCTTTAGAGATTGATTCTAATAGCCAGATGAAATTAACAGAATGATAATTAGGATACAATCCAGCTAAAATTAAGCTGGGTAACAACTTTGGGTTATTACAACCCCGCTCTACGGTGACATGCCGACGCGATGGTCCAGACCGGTTCGACCAGTCTAAGAAACAACAGACCGGTGAAGCCGGTCTGAGTTAACGATCCCGATTAAAGAATAGACGGATCAAAAATCATCGAACTGATAAAACGGTTCGATGCACGATTAGTTTTAATTAAATTAAATTAGATTAACTTTAATTATCTGAGATTAAACTAATCAGAATCGAACAACTAGAAAATTTTTGAGATCGATGGTCCGATCTCCGTCGACGCTTCGCCATTTCTTCCGTCGTATCCTCTTTTCGTGATTAGGGTTAGGGTTTGCCGAACTTCCACGAAATCGAGTGACTGAGAGTTCGATTATTCAAGAACGAAGCTTAGATACACTCTTAAGATGAAGAAATTTGTATAAGAATGTCATTAAGTGCTAAGAGAAATCATAAAAAAGGAGTTAGGGTTCGGGAAGTACCGGTCGAGGAAGATCTACAAAATGCTAGGCTTAGATTCCGTAGTAGACAATCCAAAACTGAGCTTTAGAGGTTTCTAAGGGTCTTATCGAGGTGTTGGAAGCGGTGAAAGCTATCCTTTTTGCTCGGGGAGATGATGCGTGGGAGAGCCGAACGCTCAGCACGACACGCACCGAGCGAGGGGGATGACGGGGTCCCAACCGTCTGATCTTGCGCCTCGATCAGATCAGACGGTTGAGATTGATCAACTCGATTCAAACGGAAAAAGGAAACGCCGTGAAGAACAAGGAACGGTGCGCCTAATGCCTTGACGGAAACCGTTTAACCCAATTAATTATAATATTAATTTATTTATATTAATTTCAAAAAAAATCCAAGGCAATGATTTGCATTTCCAAAAATTTTCAATAAATCACCCCTAGCTAATTGAGGGGTGAAGAATGCAACGGCGCGATCAAAATTTTGTTTCAACGATTATTTATTTACTTGATTTTCGGGGGATTTAAGTAATATTAAAATATTTGCCGAAAATCCAACGGGTTCCAAATGCCTCCAAAACTTCTCCTATAGCTAATTTGGGGGTGGTGAATGCAATGGCAAAGTTAGATTTTCGATTTGAGGTCAAAATAAAAAGTCAAATTTTAGGGTTTCAGGATTTTCTAGGAATCAGGTTTTGTAATAACCCAGGTTGTTACCATAGTTAATTAGGACTAATTTGAGTCTTAAGACTAATCATACGTGCTAATTAGGTCAATTGGAGTCAACCTCTAAGACATAGTCAAAATCAGGAGTCAAATGGATCAAATCCTGATTTCTGGGAAATCTAGAAACACTAAAATTTGTCCAATTTAAATTGACCTCCGATCAAAAAACGGACTTCGCCATTGCGCTCATTGACCCTAAATTAGCTTGGGGTGAAGTTTTCGTGTCAATCGAAAGTCGTCAAAATTTTGACGAATATTTTAATAATAAAAATGCCCCGGAAATCGAGGAATCAAAATATTCGTCGGATCGAAAATCCGACCTTGCCATTTCGTTCCTCACCCCTCAAATAGCTAGGAAAAATATGTTCAAATTTTTTTTTTGGAAAAAAAAATATTTTTTTTAATTACTTAACGGCGCCGTTAACTATTTAACCCCTGCCGTCAACTGTAGCCGACGGCGCCGTCTGATCAGACGGCGCCCTCGCAGCCGTTCGATCTGATCCAGATACAACGGCTACGGAGCCCTCATCCTCGATGGCTCCGTCCCGAGCACCTCCCCGGTCTCGTCGAGGTCGCCGACGAGCCTATAAGGCCTCGGCCGACCTCTGGGCTACGGGTTTTGCGAACCCGAGCCCAGATCGAGCCGGCATCGTCCTGCCCCCGTCCAGCCATCGAAAATAGGTACCCCGATCTCCCCCATCTCGACTCCATTTCCTTCAATTATTGTCTCTATACCTATTGCATGTGTTAGATTAGCGATCGAACGGTTCCGATCGGGGCTAGCCCGACCGGATCGTCGGGATTTAAGTTTAGGTCCACAGTAGAAACCGTTAGGATCCCGTAACCTATAACCCTAGGACCTAGGGTTGGGATTTGCCGGCGATCCCGGCAACCTCCGGCGAAGGTCCGCCCGCCGACGTGTAGGCCTCGTCGAGGGCTACCGTCGGCCGAGCGGACCGAGGTGGTCCGGCGCCGGGAAGGCCGGCAAAAGCCGTGCCCTGGCCCGGCGTCCTCGAGACGTCTCCGCGAAGGAGACGAAGTACGGGCCAGGCCGGGTCGACCCGAGCCCGCCCCGGTCGCATCCGGGTCCGCGTAAGCCAGGTGGGGCCGCAGCGCCACGTGGCAGCCTCCAGGTTTTCCATGTGTCACGTGGGACCCACCGCCAGAGCCGCGCCTCTTCGGCTGTGGCCGTAGAGCCCAATGCGCCACGTGGCAGCCAGCCGGCACGCCACGTGTCACGTGGGGGCCACAACCCGAGCCCGCGCGGCGCTTCGACTTCCCCGTGGGGCCCACAGTGCCACGTGGCAGCCTCTGGCAGTGCCACGTGTCAAGTGGGACCCATTGCCCGGTCACCCGTGAGCTTTCGGCTTCCCTGTAGGGACCACAGTGCCACGTGGCAGCCTCTGGGCCCGCCACATGTCAAGTGGGA
This sequence comes from Gastrodia elata, assembly GCA_016760335.1. Lineage (NCBI taxonomy): Eukaryota > Viridiplantae > Streptophyta > Magnoliopsida > Asparagales > Orchidaceae > Gastrodia > Gastrodia elata. Next base: position 10,661,099 of record CM028670.1, on the reverse strand, counting down.
CCCACTGCCCGGTCACCCGAGCCTATTCGGCCTCCCTGTGGGGCCCATAGTGCCACGTGACAGCCTCTGGCAGTGCCACGTGTCAGGTGGGGCCCACTGTCTGTTATTTAAAATAGATTAATTACTATTAGCTTAATTAATTACAGTTAGTAGTTAATTAAATTATAATTAGTGTTAATGACTTTTGAACAGTAACCTTATAATTAATTAATTGTAATTAATAATTAAGAGATTAATTAGGATTATTTTAATATTAATTAAATTTTAAATAGTAATTAGATCAATTAATGATTATTAAATAATAATTGTATTTAATTAGTCTTAACTAGGTAATTAGTGTATAATTAAGACTAAGTAAATAGTGATTAATAGTTAATTACTTTGCTATAGTAAAAATAATAATAAATATAATTTAATTAATTAATTAATGGATTAATTATTGTTAATTAATAATTAAGCCTAATTAATCACAGATTAATTAAAGATTAATAAATTCAGAACCTATATAAATAATTTTAGGAATGAACAGTAAATTAAATTAATTTGAATAAATGAATAGTAAATTAATACAAATTTTATTTTTGAATAGTAAATCTTAAAAGTTTAATAATTTTTTGTAGGATGATCCAAACATAGCTAATATAGGTCTCAAAATACTCAGAAAAATATAAGGAATCAAATAACATAAGTCAAAAATTAATTTCGGGTATCCATAACGAGATAATATTTTAGGACCTCTTTAGAACATCATAACTTTTTACCCAGCTATCAGAACATAGTCAATATAGGTCTTAAAATACTCAGGAGAGTAGCCTCATCACTGTAGTAGTATTAGTTTTCTCATTTGGATATCGGGACAAAAATTCAACCCTAGAATTCTTAGTGAAAAATAACCAAAATGCCCCTAGACTTCAAACAGTCATAACTTAGTCAAATCAACTCCAAATTTAAAAATTCAAGATGCTAACTAGTTTAGAATTTCAGTGTCATCGATAAACTAAAATAATATTTAGGATCTGAACCATAAAAATTTAGATAAAAGACCAAATTACCCATGACCTTGTTTTGGTCATAACTTGACCGTTTGGAGTCCAATTTGGGCGTACTTACTGTTTATCTTCAAGTTAGACAATAAGGAATCAGTTGGAACTAAAAGAATTCAATTCTGACCTGTAAGTCAAAATTTGACTTTTTGACCCTAAGAGTAGGGACAAAATAGTCATTTTGCCTTAAGATTGGACTAAGTACCCTTAACCTTTAATTAACTTCTCTAGACTCAAAAAAACTAATGTTATAATCATGTTAGTGACATTTAAGTGAGTGAAATCAACCCTTAGATTGGATTTCAGGATTCTTCTAAGTCTTAAACACTACACCGTAAGGACCTTTCCTGAGACTAGGACTAGATCTTAGGTTAGAGTTTATTCGTTGGGTAAATTGGGTTACCCAATGGGTGAAACATTGGTTTTATTAGTTTATAGACATTTCTTTTATTTTATAACTTGTTCTAATTATTTTATCTTTTAACCTTATATTTAAGATAGGAGATTCATCCTATTAAGTTTGATTACTTAATAGGATTGGCCTTAACAAGTAGAGCACTTATAGAATAAAACCTAGAACTTAGGTCTTATCCTTTTTAGGTTATGTGATTAGATCTAAATCTCGCAGTGTTTAATCCATAATCTATAGGTTTAGAAGATCTTGATCAGATCTTAGTTAGAATGTCTAAATTCACCAAACTAGGACGTATGATTTATTGATTTAACTCGTAGTCGTCTATCTGATTGAACTAGATTAGAACCTGATCAGTTCTAATCCTTTTAACTTATAAGGATGAATTTCTAAGTTACACTCGATAGTAGGAAAACAGTGATCCTGAACTTGTGTAACTTGGAATAATTAGAATGGTTAAGTAGAAAACAAATGATATCACCATGTTTAGTAGAGTCCCTTACTTACTTTGATGATTGATGCTACGCATTCCTTGATTTTTGTGATATATTTTTTTGAGCATATTATATAAAATTTTTGATGCATGAATAAAATATTAGGAAAATATGGAGACTCCTTAGATTCTTTGTAAAAATATTAAAGTGATTAATGAGAAGATAATAATTGGATGTGTTTGAGCTGCCTCTCAGTATTGCCTTCTGATTGCATAATCAACTTATGTCACTAGGGGAAGGACTTTGTTTGTTGTGTGCTATTTGCCTAGTCTCCTTGTTGACACTAGGGGTACACCATTGGTGCCTTAGCCGTACTGGAGCTAAGATTCTTCGATTATACTGTTGGTGCCATAGCCATACTGGTGCTAAGATCCTTCAGCTTTTTCTGGTGTGCTAGATTAGCTCTTTTCTGCATGGCAGATTATACACAGATATTTATATACAGTTTGATGTTTTGGTTACTTTTTAGCATTTTTATTCAGTCAGCTATTTTTTTGTACTGCTTTTATATATTAGGATGTTAGAATCTTGCTGCTATTATTATATACCACTGCTAAGTTATTTTATCTTAATTGGCATGTTTTTTTATCACCAGCATGTTTAGGATGTAGCATTTTTCTTATAGCACTTGTTTAATTATATATATTTATATGTCTTACCTTGTTTAGTTTGTATTTGAGGCATGCCTTAGCCTCTCTTTTTGCTTAAGCTATAAATAATGGTTTATAGCTTTTCCTTCTTTTTGTATTGCTTATTGCTCCCTTACACATTGTTGCTTAGAAGTTATAGAATGGTGATATTATATAATACATATAAAACTTATCAGCTTAAAATGTACTTAGACAATTATCTAGCCAGATTTTTCTTTTTTTGGTTGGGGCCCTACATTGTGAAACCGACAATGGCAGATCCTCTTCAGTTGGATGATCAGGATCTTGTAGTGGAGCCATATCCGGAGGAGGAGCCTGTGGAAGAACCAGTTCTTTAGCCTTCCATTCTTAAGTGAGGATGAGTGCCCCTTTTATCTTTATTATTTGAACTTAAGTTGATGTAATAATATAGGTACTGATGACTGCGTATTTGGATTTTATACTTATGTTCTGAGATACTTTTCTTTATACTTATGTTGTGATGCTTGGATGTTTTATATTAAAAATCACTTCCGCACTCTGTATGTTTACTTAGATAGTGACTGAATGTTTGATTCTATGCTCACTCCTTCCCTTATTAAAAGGATTATGGATTTCATCCTAATCCAATTATAAGTGAAGGGTTAGCTAGAGTGACACACCACCCCTTAACTTAATTCTTATGGATTAAGGGGTGGGCCGCCACAGGTTTTGCTCTATTTGATCCTTGATTTGATCCAGATCTTAGAGGTAGGTTCTAAATGACTTTATTAAGATACTAGAACCATAATTAAGACTTAGATTAGTCTTAATTGACCTAAGTAACAACTTGGGTTGTTACAGTTTAAGATCTCCAATTCATAATATCGAGTGTAACTTAGAAGTACATCCTTATAGGTTGCAAAATATTAGGACTAGCTAGGTCCTAATATGCTTAATCAATATCGACTATGAAAAATAAACACAACCTATTGAGTTCAAACATTCTAAGCTATTAATTGACCATAATCTACAACCTAGAGATTATGGATTTAACACCACGAGATTGGGCTAACTCACATAATCCCAAGCGTAAAACCTATGATCTATGTTTCAGTCTAAAAGTGATCTATTAATTTAGGTAAATCTATTAAGCAATCAATCTTAATAAAATGAGTCTCCTATCTTAAATCTAGGGTTGAAAGATAAAATAATCAAAATAAAATGTAAACTCTAGAAACTAATAAAACCAAGGATTCATTCATTAAAAAACCCCATTTTTTAATGAATGAAATCTAATCTATGATCTAATCCTATTCTTAGGAACAACACTAGTGTGAGGTGAACGATCCCAAGGAAAAGACTTAGAGAATATTATGGAATTTTACTAAGTTGATTGAATTACTGATTTTGATCATTTAAATGATTCTGAGTTCTAACATTGGTTTAACTCATTCATAAGCTAGTTTAAGAGTTAAAGACGCTTAACCTAAATTTTAGGCAAAATTGCCATTTTGCCCCTACTTAAGGGTTCAAAAAGTGACTTTTTGAATTAGAGTTTCAAATTAGAATTTCTTACTGCCAAATGATTTCTTACTGTCTAACATGAAGATAGACAGTGAGTACGTTCAATTTGGACAAGAAGCGGATCCTATAGGTCTAAACTAAGATTTTTAGCCTAAGGGGAAATCTTGAAATTTACACCTAATGGAATCTAAATTTTTGTGTAGTTTATTGTTGTTTACTATTTAAGGATTCCATAGAGTCCAAGAACACTACATTTTGAGGTTAAGTGACTAAGTTATAACTATTTCAATTTCTAAGGGTAATACGGTAATTTTGTCAATCGACGGGGGACAAAAATTAAACTTTCCCATTTGAAGTTCAATTTTAGCAAACTCTATTTCTATAGCTTCCCTATAATATACTGAGTGTGTTGACAGGGAGTAAACCCAATTCAAACTTCAAATAGTCAAGTTATGGCCTAACTAAGGTTTGGAGTATCTTAGTCATTTTCTAATTTTCTAGGTTTCAGATCCTAAATATTATTTCAGTTTATCCATGACATTGAAATTCTAAGCTAGTTAGCACTTTGAATTTTTGGATTTGGAGTTTAATTGACTTAGTTATGGTCAATTGAATTATAAGGGCATTTTGGTCATTTTAGGGTACGGTCCTAAATGTTACTTTTCAAAATAAGCTCCAAACGGGGGAGACTAAAACTTCTATAGTGTTGGGGCTATTCTCCTGAGTATTTTAAGACCCATATTGTATATGTTTGGACAACTAGGTTAAAAGTTGTGATAGTTTAATTATGTTCTAAAATATCATTATATTATACATATCCCAAAATTAATTTTTGCACTATGTCATTTGATTCATTTTATTTTTCTGAGTAAAATGAGATCTATATTGACTATGTTTGGATCATCCTACAAAAAGTTATTAAACTTTTAAGTGTTTGAATTAAATAATTTAAATAATAAAGTTACTATTTATTTATTCAAATTGTATTATTTTACTGTTAATTCATAAAGTTAAGACTACATTATTATTTAAGTAATCAATTTTCTCTAATATGTATTTATTGATTAATTAATTATTCGTAATCAGTAATTAATTATGATTTATCATTAATTAATTATTAATAAATCAGTTATTTAGTTATTTATTTAAATATATTGATTACATATATTTAAATGTCAAAGATACTGTTAGGATTATTATTAATTATTCATTTAACCTCATTATTATTTAATTAATCTGAATTTTAATTAATTATTTCAAACTAATTACTATTAATTAATCATCAATTAATACTAACTAACTTTATAGATTTTAATTAATTAAAATCCTAAAGTTTTTTGTTTTGATACAAATATATATATATACATCATCTAGATTAATTATTGTAATTAAATTAATTAACCATAATTTGTGCTAACTAATCTCCTTAATATTATCCTAAAGTTAAATTCATATAATTGTATAAGTACATAAACTTATATACCTATACTTACATATATAATATATATATATATATATATATATATATATATTATTATATTTTATTTCTGCAGGTCATTATTGCACGGGACCCGCCACGGCAACGTGGCAGCCGTCTATTGGCTGTGGCAGAGCATGTGGGGTCCACGCGCGTCGGCTGAGGGGACCACGGGACCCACACCTGCACCCGCGAACGGGACTGCCGCGTGACACACGCAGACAACCGCCACGCAAGCTAGACGAACCCCGCGGCGCACGCGGAGCGCTCGCGTGGCATGGGTCGGGTCGGATCCGCCCAATGGTTCAGCAGATCGGATCACACAGATTCGGCAAATCAGGCTGCACGAATCTGACGGATCAGATCAGGCCAAGAATAGATGGCTTAGATTGGGTCTGAATTCGACGGATGGATTTGGGGGGGGGGGGGAGACGATTCGTCATCCCCGGTGGTTCGCATGAGGCGAACCCTAGGTTCAAAACGGTGAACCCACCCGGAGCCACTGCTTCAATCGGAGAAGGATCTATCGACGGATAACAATAATCGAACGATTGTGTGCATATGAACGAAGATTTGAGGTGGGAGAGGTACCTGATAGAGCGTCGGGGAAGGTAGGGTTTGCTTTTGGAGATGCGCCGACAACCGCAATTAGGTATAAGGTCCCTCACAGGCAGCCCCTCACATTTAGGGAGGAGCTTAGGAGATAAGGGGGGACGCAGCGAAGCTCGCGAGGGCGAACGCAGCGACGGTGTGTACGAGGGCGCCACGCGGCCTCGCAGGGCTTGCACTGGGGACGGTGAATTTTGGACCATCCGTTTGGACGACCCGATGGATCGAATCCGAGGCTGACGGCAGAGCTGACAGCGCCAGCAAATGGTAATGGTGCGGCTTATAAACTGACGGTGCCGTTAAGCTTAATTAAAATATTTTATTAATTAAATCCTTATTTAATTAAAATCATCAATTTGAATTTAGAAAAATTTCAAATACTCACCCCTAGCTAATTGAGGGGTGGGGAATGCAACGGTGAAGTCGGATTTTCGATCCAGCCAGTATTTTAATTTCCCAATTTTTGGGGTATATAAATATTATTAAAATATTGGTCAAAATTTTGACGACTTCTGATTGACACGAAAACCCAACCCCTAGCTAATTTGTGGGCAATGAACGCAATGAAGAAGTCTATTTTTTGATTTGAGGTCTATTTAGATAGGTCAAATTTTAGGGTTTTTGGATTTTCTAAAAATTAGGATTTGTTCCATTTAACTCCTGATTTGGACTGGGTCTTAGAGGTTGACTCATAATGACTTGATTAACACTTATGATCAAAATTAGGACTGAGATTAGTCCTAATCGACTAGGATAACAACCTGGGTTATTACATGACAGACCCCACATAGACACGCAGTAACAACCCAAGCTGTTACCCTAGCATATTAGGACTAATCTAAGTCCTATTTTGATCTTAGTGCACTAATTAAGTCATTAGTGGTTTACCACCAGGATCTAGTCCAAATTAGAGGTCAAATGGATCAAACCCGGATTTTGGAAATTTCTAGAACCTTGGAAATTGACCTAATTATTTTGACCTTAGATTAAAAATCGGACTTCGTCATTGCGCTTATTGCCCCCGAAATAGCTATGGGTGATGTTTTGGTGGCAATCGGAAGTCGTCAAAATTTCGTCAAATATTTTAATATATATTTAATTAATAGAAAATTAAGATATTTAAATTGACCTTGAAATCAAAATCTAACTTTGCCACTGCAATCGTCACCCCCAAATTAACTTGGGGTGGTATTTTGGACGCGTTTAGAAGTCGTCGGATTTTATCGAATATTTTAATGTAATTAAATACCCTGAAAAATAAGATAATTAAATAATCGTCAGAATCAAAATCCAACTTCGCCGTTGTGTTCCTCACCCCCAAATTAACTTGGGGTGAATTTTTGGGATTTTTTCGGAACTGGTTTATAAAATTTAATTTTTAGAGATTAATTAATTAATCAAATGAAATTAAAATCCATTTCCTTAATTCTTTCCTTCTCATTTTCTATGGCTGGGACCCGCGGCTACTGAAATCAGTGCCTCCCCCTTCCCTCCTTCCCCAATGCATGCAAGTCAGCCTCCACTCCTCTCCATTGCTGCCCATTCTTCCCATACTTGTGAGGGATGAGCCAAGCTCATCCCATCCAAGAGCCATCCCTCTCCTCTTCTATAAAATGGAGCTCATCCCTAATTTCTTCCCTTGCTTCCAAGTTGAGCTCCCCTTTCCAAGCCTCTTCTCCTTCCTCCATTGCTAAGCCGCTGAAGAAGCCCCCAAGCTCCCAAGTTCCTGCAGAAAACAGAACTTCTTCCTCCGTCTTCTTCCATTCGAAAGCAAGGGTACCTCCCTTTCCCCCATTGAATGGATTCAATGGCTACTTCATTTCACTTGTATGCTTAGTTTGCATCCATAGAACTCTATAATTTGGATTTGGAGTTCATTAGAGCTCATTAGGTTTGTGATTTTAGGAATATGAAGTTGTTCAGTTTTTTCTTCATCCTGCATACCCTGACCTTTAACTCTATTGTTTGCATAGTTATAATAATTCTTTCGTGTTTATTTTAATATTAATGGAAATGTCTCAAAAATATCTTTCCATTGATATGTGGCACTGTACATAAAGTGCTCTGGGTTGAAAGTATTTGAGCCCGAAAGATGACTTGTTGGGGTTTTCACGTAGGCGAAATCATCATCGGGTGCTGCAGCGCGCCGGAATGCCCGAGGTTCAAAATTGGGTCCACCGTAGCGCGCTGCAGCATGCCACAACAAGTCGCAGTGCCCGAGCTTTGAGTTGAGTCTATCATAATCCGTCACAGCACGCCACAGCGCGCCGTAGCGCCTGACTTTCGGCCAGAAGGTGCTACAGCGCGCCGTCGCTCCCAGAACTGTCTGGATTAGTCCAGAACCAGCTGAAATTGTCAAAACTTCACAATTTTTAAATTTTAAGGACCCTAGGACCCTAATGGTGCCAAAATATATCAAATTTGAACATAGTTTAAGTAAAATTGAGTATTTATAAAATTGTATGTGAATTTCAAATATGGAAAAGATTGGGTTTTGACCCTTTTCAAGAAAATAGAACCCTAACATTGAAATGATCATAACTTGATCATTTGGACTCCAAATGAAAAAATTCAAGATACTAACTAGGTTATAAATTTAGTGCCAACAGTAAACTGAAATAAAATTTGGGTGTTCACCACTAAAAACCCTAGGTTGACTAAAATACCCCTAACTCTAATTAAGTCATAACTTGGCCAAATGAGTCCAATTTGGGTCTCCTCCCAGTTAAAGTAATCAATGTGATATAGGAAAGCTATAGCTACTAAGTTTGTTGAATTTGGATCTCAAATGAAAATGTTAGGTTTTTTGACCCCTCTTAATCCTATAAATGACACATTTATCCTTAAACTTAGAACACTCATAACTAATTCAATAAGCCTCATAATTTAGTATTCTTAGACTCTATGGAATCCTTGAACAGTAAATAACAATAAACTGTACAAATTTTTAGATTCCATTAGGAGAAAGTTACTAAATTGCCCTTTGGGCCAAATTCCTTAGTTTAGACCTATATGACCCATGTTTTGTCCAAATTTGGTGTACATACTGTCTATCTTTATGTTAGACAATAAAGAATCATTTGACAATAAGAAAATCTAATTTAGAGCCCTAAATAAAAAAGTAGTATTTTTGGACCCTTAAGTAAGGGCAAAATGGTCTTTTTGCCCAAATTTTAGGTTAAGTATTCTTAACCCTTAAAATATCTTTTAAATCATTAAAATCAGTAATAAAACTGATTTAAAATCAAATTAGACTCTTAAATTCATAAATTAAATAAATTTTTGAAATTTCAATTTAAGGTTTGTAAAATTTCCAAGTAAAATTCATTATACCTTAGCTAAGTTAAAATTCCTCCTTAACTCCTTTAAATGAACAAAATCAATAAATAAAAGTAAATTATAATATATTCCATCAAATCCTAAAATTTCCTAAGTCATTCCATTATAAGTTTCTTAGGATCTACACTTCATCTTAGTATCTTATCCTTAAGATTAGGAATAGATGCCAGGCTAAATCTCATTCATTGAATAAGTTGGTTATTCAATAAATGGAGCCTTAGTTTTATTAGTTTCTAAATTTTCATACTTTAATTCTGATTATTTTTATCTTTCAACTTTAGATTTAGATTAGGAGAATTATTCTATCAAGCTTGATTGTGCTTAATAGAATTTGCCTTGATTTTAGTTCACATTTAGACTTAAACCATAGCCCTTAAGACTTACCCTTTGGATTATGTGATTGAACTCCAATGTGTGATGTTTAATTCATAATATATAGTTTTAGTAGAACTTGATTAGTTCTTAGTTTAGAACGTCTAAATTCATCAATTATGACATAATGATTCCTTATTTAATTTATAGTTGTTAATGCTTCTTTAGTTCCATTCTTTAGTTCCATTTTTGTTCTGTTATCTTGGCCTAGTTTCAGATGATACTAGAAATATTTTGTCGCCTTAGCCTCCACATTGATGCTAAGAATCTCTTATTATCAGCAAGCTAGATTAAATCTCTTCTGATATGGCAGTCGTTACATACATGTTTACTGTTTACCGTTTACTGTTGTACTTTACTTAAGTCAGTTTTACTTTATCCGCTTACTTACTTATAGGATACTACTTTCTATTACTACTTACTATACATATCATAGTGAGATTATTTATTTTTAACTTGCATATGTCAAGTGATCATAAGCATGTTTAGGATGAGTCTTTTCCATCAGTATTTTTTTTACTTTACTTATACTTATATGCCTAACCTTGTTACAACTTTAGAGTTGAGGTATGTTCTTTTACCTCACGTGTTGTTTAGTTATAAATATCATTATTTATAGCTTATCCCTTCCTTTGTATGCTTGTTGCACCCTTATGCTTTGTTTGTTTTATAGTCTACGTAAAACAGTGATATCATAAAATTCATAAACTTAAAACAGCTTAAAATATACTTAGACAATATGTCTAATCAAAATTTTCTTTTCTTTGGATGTGGCCCTATCATTGTAAAACCAATAATAGTAGATTCTGAGTTATTCGAGGTAGTCGAGCCTTCTGAAGATCATATTTAGGAGGAGTGTGCTGCCACTAGAGATCCTTAGGTTAGCTTCTTAATGAATCCATAAATTACAACTCAAATAAAGGAAAATTTCATTCATTTCTCATAACAAAACTGCTCCTTAATCCAATTTTGTCTATATTTTCAGGAAAAATACCTATTCAACGAATTCCGAGCAATTTGGACAATTTTCCAAATTTTCTAAAGAAAAACCGCTGTCACGCTGCAGCAAGCCATTTTGCAAAATTGGGTGCCACAGATCGCTGTAACGGCGCATTTTGCAAAACGCGGGCGTGATCGCGCACTGCAGTGGGACACTTTGCGAAACCAGGGCGCGATCGCTCGCTACAGCGGGACGCTTTGCGAAATGCGGGTGCGATCACCACTGCAGCAGTTCAGTTTGCAAGTGCGAGCGTTACAGCGCGCTGCAGCGGGGAAATTTGCAAAACTACTGGCAATGCCGCATGCTACAGCGCGCTGTAGCGACTCTTCACTTATTAAACCTGATCGCCCCAGGGCACCGCAGCGGGCCTTTGCGAAAATGTTTCCTTCATAGCGCGCTGCAGCGGCCCGCCGCAATTTTGTCTGGCAGAAGCATTAATTACGACTAGGACAAGACACCCAACCAGCCTCTTGTCTCCAGCCATCATTCCTCCTGTTGCAGCTCCATTTTTTAAATGGAAAATAGTATTTTTGATGTGATGAAAATCATAAAATAATGGAAAATATTGGTCACCTTATCCATCAAGTGGATTTTGCCATCATTGCTCCAGAATTTTAAAGGAAATAGTTAGTTTTGTATTATGAGAAGGATGAAGCAGCTCCTCATCTATAAATACCACCTCTCTTGACTAGAGGAGGGTTCCCAACTTAGCTCACTTCAACCTAAGTAAGAGAGGGGCTGCATAGAACAGAAGAAGAACTCCCTGAGGGTGGAGGAGCTCAACTTGCTAAGGAGAAGGAGGAGAAAGGCAGCACTAGGGACCTGAGAGAAGCACTTCAAGCAAGGAGAAGAAGAGTCTGGAGAACTTCCCAAGGAACATTTCTAGTATTTTCTAAGCTCTTATTTTGTAATTTTTTTTCTTAGTTGATCATGAAAGGGTCTTTATCCATATATGTGCTCTTTTTCATCTCTTTTGTAAAGAGAGCTAAATCTCCCTTGGGGAGGGTTGGGGCAATCCCACATGTTTTGATAGTTACTATAAAATGTATGAAGTTTTCCTCAAGTATTAATAAAAATTATAAACTTAATGACTTACTAAAAAAATGTATAAGACTATTATGGACTTGAATGTGAACCAAAGGAAAAAGACTTTTTAACTTAAGAATTAAGTTATCTTATGCTCCATAGCTCACCTTAGTTTGATGCTAGATTTATGAGTGCATGAGAGCTTAGAACTATATGAGAAAGTTCTTGAGCTTAGTGCACCTTAATCTAAGCTCAACTAAAGAGTTGATGCGTGTGATGCTAAGACCCACTAATTGAGCTCTGTTGCTCAACATAATTGAGGGAGGGAATGGAATAGTTGTGTGCTCATGAATGAGGTGACATAGTCATTGAGCCCAATGAAATCAATCCCTCATCTCAACTATGTGTGATGCGCATGATGCTCTTAGTGGAATCAATGCTTATAAGATCTTAAAAATTAACAACCCTCATCTCCTTGATCAAGAGATGAGGTAAAATCTACAAACTTAAAAACTTATAGGGATCTTTGTGCTAAAATAGAACAGACTATGTGTTCATTTATTACACAAGATTTGAACTTGTATTTCTTCGAGATAAAACTTAAGGAAAGACAATGTGCACTTAATTAAGATCAAAGAAAATGAAAGATAAATGCTTGAAGAATCATCATATATAAGTTATCTATCATGTCATGTGAGAGAAACCTAACTCTTATCTTTCTTTCATTTAACTTATTTTCTACTAAGTGATTATCGTGCTTGTTCTGGAACCAACTTAAACAAAACATCCATAGCTTAAATATTAGTGATAATAGATACACCTTAATAACAAAACATCCAATTCTCTATGGTTCGATAAGTCCCGGAAACTCAAACTTTTCACTTATTACTTCAGACCACGTACACTTACGTGTAAGCGCAAACGTGTATTTACAGTCTGTCACTTCTCTTTTATTTTTGTGAGAATGAGAGCTTTATTATTTTCATTAAGACTTAATTTAATGTTTGTAATAATTCAAATATTTATGTATGTTCTTTTATTGTACTATTTTATTCTGAGCTACATGTTTACTTCTAACTTGTATTGTGGTGGATTGGATGTAGTATATTTTACTGTCTTTGCTTCTGCACTCTGATGAATGTATATATACTTAGTGAATGATTCCGCTGCATTATCCAAAGCATATCCTTCCTTTATAAGCGGATTGAGAAATTACACCTTAATCTAATGATAAGTGAGGGGTTTTCCAAAGTGACACACCATCCATTAGCTTAATCTTGTAAATTAAGGGGCGGGGCGCCACACACACGACGACCAACCAGGAGCAGACAGTTGGGCAATGAGGGCCCCAACTGTCGTTACCCGAGGGACATCAATGACCCCAACTGCTACGTGGTGAGCCCACATAGGCGAAGGTGCCCTAAGTGGGTCCCACCCCACAGATAGAGGGGATGGCTGCGGCCCTATGCCTACACGATCACGTGCATAGGCGGGCCCGCAATGCGACACATGGGCGAACCCGTGAGTGCCAAATGGCTTCACAGACCCCACCTCCCTGCCTCCGCTGCGCAGGCATGCCTGCTCGACAATAGGTCGGGCTCGGGTCGACCCGGCCCGACACAGAGGCTTTCGAGCCTTTGTGCCCTAACCAAAGATGGCTGAGCTAGGGTACGCAAATGCCGGCCAACCCGACGACTATAGGTGACGACCCGCATGCCATTAGGCTGGCCTCGACTAGGGCTAGCCATTGCCGGCATAGTCAAGGTCTGAGGTGGAAGGAAGCGCCAGCTGGAGCCAGCCCTAGACCTTAAGGGTTCGGTGAGAGTTATCTAACGATTTACACTGGATGATCGAGCCATTTGGCTCGATCGAGCCGATGGATTACGGATCAAACATCCTGACTAGGAAATTCAAGAGATGAAATAGCTATACAAGATGAATCTTAAGAAATTTCATAGAGGGATTAGTGGGATCAGGAGTACCTCAGTGAACGACCAGGTGCTAGGGTTTGCTGCACACGGACAATCGAGCTCCCACCACACGCTAAGGATCCGAATGAGTGAAAGGAGTAGGCTTAGAAGGTTAATGAGGTGCGGCAGACTTGACGAGGTAACTACTCGAGTGGTGGCTGGGCGACCGCGACGGCAACCACTCTCTGCTGGCCATGTGGTGAGAGCGAGGAAACAAAGGCCAGGCATCGTTTGATCAATTGATCAAGTGGCCAGTGCTTCCCGTCTGATTAGACAGAAAGGCTAACGGATGGGCGAAGGCAGAAATGGCACGAGCGGCGACGGGCTTAGGGAATTTAAATAATTAGTATTTAATATATTTAAATTCTTAGATTCTTAATTAAATATATATAATTAATTTGTTTCAAAAAATTCCCGATAAACTACTCTTAGCTAATTGAGGGGTGAGGAAAGCAATGACGTTGTGGGATTTTTAATCCGAAGAGTATTTTATTTTTTCTAATTTCTGGGGTATTTAAATATTATTAATATATTTGATGAAATTTCAACGACTTCCGATTGCCTCCAAAACATCACCCCTAGCTAATTTGAGAGCAATGGGCACAATGGCAAAGTCCATTTTTGATCTGAGATCAATTTAGAGAGGTCAATTTCCAGGGTTTTTGAATTTCTCAAAAATTAGAGTTTGATCTATTTGATCCCTAATTTGGACTAGGTCTTAGTGGTGAACTCCTAATGACCTAATTAGCACTTAGGATCAAAAATTAGGACCTATGTTAGCTCTAATTAACTTGGGTAACAACTTGGGTTGTTATATTGGGAGAGTATATATTCATGACTATCATGTCCTTGGAAAGATAACTTTAATACTTAGTTTGCTTAACTGCACTTATTAATGCTCATAAGGATAAGGAATAAAATTCTTTTACAATTTATTCTCTCAAACTAAGTTGTTAAACTCCCAAATTATAACACACTTTGGACTTTGGAATATTTATCCTGGCCTAAACTGCACTTATCTAATTACCCAAGATGAGACTAAAACTTTACAATTCTATTTCAAGTGAATCAACCAATTCCATCTTCTACTGAATAGATTAGTTCTATGGATATGCATTATCATCTCCACATGATATGCCTACAAATTTTCATTCTAACAATCTATGTATTGATCAAGGAGTAACAAGCTAACAAATCCTATCTCTATTGTGGTGAGTCCTACACAAAGGCTCCAAGAATATAGCTTAAAGGTCACTCAATTTAGGATACTACCATAAGAAATCATCACAATCTAGAATCTTTAGGTTATCCTACCACAAGGTCTTAAATCCAATCATCTAAGATTATTAAGGTACATCTAAGCTCCTACCTCAAACTAAGAAAATTATGCTTTTCCTACCTCAGGGGCTAGCTTAGTTAAAGGTATAGCATTTTAACTGATCTAAAATTGCTTTTATATTTTGAAAGGTCTAAAGAAATAATCATTTCATATACACGACAAAACTCTAATTTATTAATCTTCATTTAGAGTACCATTTCAATCACATAAATTGGATACCTAAATTAAATATACAAGTTTAACATTTGTAACTTAATCCAATATATCAATCATGGGATAAAATCACTTGAGTTATTGAGAGTTTATTATTATACAAATCAATCTTATTTTATAAATTAGTTTATGCTAATAATCTTACTTAGGAGAAATGTAACAACCCAAGTTATTACCATGGTTGATTAGGACTAACCTTAAGTCTTAAACACAATTATAAGTGCTAATTAGGTCAAGTAGAATCAACCTTTGAGATCTAGTCCAAATCAGGAGTCAAACGGATCGAATCCTGATTTCTGGAAATCCAGAAACCCTAGGAATTGACCTATTTAAATTGACCTCCGATCAAAAAATGGACACCACCATTGCGTTCCTTGACCCCAAATTAGCTTGGGGTGAAGTTTTCGTGTCAATCGGAAGTCGTCGAAATTTCGACAAATATTTTAATAATAAAAATACCCCGAAAATCGAGGTATCAAAATACTCGTCGGATCGAAAATCTGACTGTGCCATTGAATTCCTTGACCCCAAATTAGCTAGTAAAAATATGTTCAAAGTTTTCTGGAAATTTTTCAAAAAAAAAAAATAATAATAATAATAATATTTTAATACTTAACGGCGTGCCGTAAAGTATTTAACGTTACCGTCAACTGTAGCTAACGGCGCCATTAGATCAGACGGCGCCATCGCAGCCGTTGGATCTGATCCAGATCTAACGGCTACGGGGCCGTCTCCCTCGGCCCCGTCGCCCGCGCGTGACACGCGGCGGGCCGCCGCCGTTTCCTGCCAATCCGGGCCTTCCCCGACCTCGGTGAGGTCGCCGTCGGGTCTATAAGACCCCGGCCAACCTCGGGGCTCCGGGTTTGCGAAAACCCGAGCCCAGATCGAGTCCAAACCGAGCCCCGAAGTCCAGCCACCGTCCGCCGTCCAAACGAGGTACCCCGATCTCCCCCATCCTCCGTTGAAATTGCAATCTTTCTTTTGAATATTGTCGATTAGGACTTAAATCGACAATCAACCAGACCTGATCGAGGCCGATCAGGTCCGGCTAGCCCAGATCAAGGCTTGAAGCCTCGGGCCCGTTCTCCGTAGCCGCCGAAACCCTAGGAGTTAGGGTTTCGATTTGCCGGCGATCCCGGCCACCTCCGGCGAAGGTCCGCCCACCGGCGTGTAGCCCTCGTCGAGGGCTACCGGCGGCCGTGCGGGCCGGGGTGGTCCGGCGCCGGGAAGGCTAGCGAAAGCCGTGCCCTAGGCCGGCGCCCTCGGGCCGTCTCCGCGAGGGAGACGAAGTCCGGGTCGGGCCGGGTCAACCCGAGCCCGACCTGCCTGAGCCGGGTCCGCGTGTAACAACCCTGGTTGTTACTTTGATCAATTAAGACTAATCTAAGTCTTAATTAAGGTTATAAGTCACTAATTAAGTAATTTAGAACTCATCTCTGAAACCTAGGTCAAATCTGAAGTCAACAAAGTCAAATCTAGAATTCTAGAAAATCCCAAACCCTAGAAAAATTGACTTTTTTATCTATGCCTCAAATTGAAAATCCGACTTCACCATTGACTTTTTTATCTAGGCCTTAGATTGAAAATCCGACTTCGCCATTGCGTTCAGAACACCCAAATTAGCTATGGGTGAAATTTTGGAGGCATTTGGAAGTCGTTAATTTTTCGTCGAATATTTTAATAACATTTAAATACCCCAAATAATCGAATAATTAAATACTCATCGAAATGAAAATCTGAGTGCGCCGTTGTGTTCAGGACCCCTCAATTAGTTAAAGGTGGTTTATTGAAAATTTTTTTTGAAACCAATTAATCATTCAATTTAATTAAAGAAATTTAGTTAAATAATATAATATTATTATAATCAATCTAACCTAAACTACCGCCGTTATCTACCTTTCACGCCGTCCTCCTTATCCTAATCACCATTGATCCGACGCAATGAAATCTGGATCGTCCGATCAGACTTGATCGGACGACCGAGAAGTTATCTCTCTCGTTTCACGCCACGCTCAGTGCGCGTGGCGATCGCTCGCGCACGCAGCGATCTTCGCTCGCCACCTGCCTCGCCGCCGCTTTGAAGTCCCCTCTGATCCCATTTAAATCTTTCGCGTGACTTGGGGACCGAGTTTTGGGGAGAAGACAAGGAACCCTAGTCGCAAAAGGATCCATTTGATCACCACGAAATCTTCAACAGCTCATCCTTAGGTACTCCACTTCAGTATCAATTTCTCCTTTCAATAAGAGCATGTAATTGCAATTGTATTGATTAACTAATTTAATTCAATTGAAACCATGCGAATCGATTGAGTTTCTTTTTCTGCCATTTGCGAAATTTTCTGCTATGGTTTGCGAGGGTTTGGTTTAGGCGAAGTAGGGCATCGTGATTTAGGGTGTTGGATTACACCAAAATCTAGCATCTAAGGTTCTTTAGGAAGGCTAGGTTGTGCTCTTGAGTTGGCCATAAGGGTTGAGGCAGATTATCACCGGGAAATTGCCGAAACTTTGTGCCCTAGAAGCAGCTCTTGGCGCGATTCAGGAAGAAGAGGAATGAAGAAGATCGGGGTTTGCTCGGGTCTTTCGCGACCCGAGCCTGGACGGCCTGGCCCGACGGGCTAGCATTCGCCACGTATCCCGTTTCGCCGAGTTTGGCTCGGACGTGAGTCGGGTCGGGCTCAACCCAACCCATTTGTCTGCGTGTCTTAAAATGGCGGGCCCCACCATTGCCTCCTTCGCAACTCATAGAGCGCCATGTTGATTGAGAGACCCACATTTCTGTATTACAGCTGACTTCGTTGACAGCGGTGGTGGGCCCTCCTCACAGCACCTCACCCAATAATGCTTCGCCACGTGTCATTGCTGATCACCTCTGTTGCCTGGCGCCACCGCGGGTCCCACCTGCAGAACAATTATTAGTGATATTATATATATATTGATAAAGAATTGATTATATATATATATAAATATTTATATCAGATTTAAGTATTTTAAAATGTGATAAATTATGTATATATATCAAATCAAACAACATAAATTAATCTAAACATTAATAATAAACAGAATATTAGATTAATAATATTTGAATATAATAAACAATATAATTTATTTCTGCTTATAAATAATAAATATAATGATTTAATTAATTTAAATCCTAAACTTTAAACCTTAATAACTTTAGAAATATAAATCCAAATATAATAAATAAATATACCATTGGATTCAGAAATTTATAAGAAATATTATGAGACTATCAAATCTCAATTTGGATAAATATTTAACAATAGTGAAATTTAGGAGTATTAACTGAAATCAAAATATGTTACAAAATTTCATTTTGCCCATAACTTTGCACATAATGATCCAAACATATTGAATATGGGTCTCAAAGTGATCAAAAAACCCTAAGGATTATTTTGATAGTATTCACTTTGCTGTTTGGATTAGTATTTGCCTAATCACTTTTATGACATAACCCTAATTACCCTAATTAGACCTAGAACTTCAATTGACCATAACTTGGTCAATTGAGCTCCAAATTGAATGATCCAAATATCAATTTAGATCAGAAGAACCTAATTAATAGTAATCTTTAAAAATATTTTAGATCTAACGGTTAGATTTACTAATCATCTCTTAATTACTCTAAATCTTGATTAGTGAATATTAGCAAATCTAGGAATCCAATTTGAATGATTTAAGTTTCAAAGGACTCCTAGAACCATTTAGAACTTATCTGTAAGGTTGGATTAGTGTTTGAGTGCTTAATTTTGCTAATCACTCACTAATCACCCTAAACCCTAATTAGGTCTTAACTTAGTCAAATTTAGGTCCAAATTGAGCCTACCACATGTCATTGAGATCGGTGGACTATTTGTAAACCATAGCCACTGATTTTACTTAATTTGGATACTAATTGGCAAAGTTAGGATTTTTGACCCATATTTAAGAATTCCTTATTCACCTTCTAACCCTAGATCTTGTATTAGCCATAACTTGGCTAATACTTATCAGAATTTAGCAAATTTAGATTCTATAGAAAGCTTAGACAGTAAAGAACAATAATCTAAAGGAAAATTTAACTTTCACTTAGTCAAATTACTAATTTGCCCTTATGAGTCAAATTTACTAATTTGATCTCATATGGCTTAATAATCACCCAAAATTAATTTAGTTGCTGTCTAATCTTACATTAGACAGCAAGAAACACTTTCCAAGAGAAAATTTCAGAATTTAAGCCCTAGATCAAAATTTGATCTTTTGAACCCTTAAGTAGGGGCAAAATGGTCATTTTGCCCAAATTTAGGGTTTAGCCTTTAAAAGCCCTAAATTCAGTTTCTAATAACTAAAATTAGTAAATAGAATGATTTAGAACTGAAATTAATCAAATTCAAGTCTAAGTTAGATTTTGATTAAAATCTCAAAATTTGCTCCTTAAAGAAAATTCCCAAGTCCTAAGTGAGTGTTCTCCTTCTTTAATCATTCTTAGACCCATCCTTAGGTCTTATAACATTAGTTAGGATGTGTGTCTTGAGAGATACTCTTAGTAATTAAGAGCTTTAATTCCTAAGATTAAGAATAGATCTTAAGTTAGAATTCATCTATTGAGTAAATTGGGTTACTCAATAGGTGAAACCTTGAGTTTTCTAGTTTATAGATTTTCTTAGTTTATTAAATAATTATTTGATCTTTAAACTTTAGAACTAAGAATAGAGATCTATCCTAATGAATTTGATTTATCATTAGGATTTGCTTAAACTTAATCTGTGAGATTTGGGTTCTAAACTTAGACCCTTAGATTATACCTTTAGATTAAGTAATTAGACCCCACCATCTGGAGTCTAATTCTTAATCTTTTCATCTTGATTTGGCTAATCAAGATGAGGTTGAGATGAATTAAATTACAAAATTAGGTCGATGATTTATTCATTTTAACCAAATAGTCGTCTTTTGATTAAGTTATAATTAGGACTTGGCCAGGCCTAATTATCTTCAACTAGTAGGATTCGTGATTCTAAGTTACAGAATGTGTAAGAATTGATGATTCTGAAACTTATGTAACTTAGAGTAGATAAAACGAATAAAGTAGATAACAACGGATATCACCTGTATTTTAGATAGAGTTTCTTGCACTTTGATTTTGATGCTTCGCATTCCTTGAGTTTGATCCTTATACCTTGAACATGTATTATGTACTTAAGATATTTTGATAAATATCTTATGTTAATTTGGAACATTATTTATAAACAGCATTATGTTCATTTCACAAGTGGTTTGTAAGGTGTAGCTTGATTAGTATACCTCTTCGATCAACTCGTTCGGGGTCGGCAACCTTTCGAGGGTTTAATGCCCGACAGTCTATTGGCCATGCCTAGTCCGAGTGATAGGATGGATAGACTCTCGCCCTACTGACTATAGAGTTAGGATTCTGATATGGATATACTAATTCAAGTACACTTACATTCAGTTCTGTCTTAGCTCATCAGGCTAAGAGTTTTCAGTGATGTTCAGTTCAGAGTTTCTTAGCTCATCAGGCTAAGATTTGCTGAGTTCGTGTCCAGTTCAAGTAACTTATATAGTCACTGTAGTTTCAGTTTGCAATTACTGTTTTACTTGTATATTCTGCATCGTAACATTGGTTTACTTACAATTTTCCTGCACTATATAGGATGCTAGTTCTACTTGCTATTTTCTTATGTTTTTAGGATGTTAGTTTGTTTCAGTTTCGCACTGATTAAATGTTGTATGTCACTTAGCATATTTTTGTTTGATCATATGCATATTTAGGTTGTATTTTCTTACAGTTTTACTTTTCTTTTACTTACCTGTCTTTGTTGCAGTTGCTTGGATGAGGTATGTATTACTTCCTAGTTGCTTTAGTTATAAACTGTTTGTTTATAACTTTATACTGTTCTTTTGTACGCTTTTCTGCACCTATTTTGCTCTGTTCTATTTTTATGGTGATATCTATTTAACTTAATAAAATTGTTTGCCCTAAAATGTACTTAGACATATTATCTAACTAGTTTTTCTTTTGTTGGCTGGGGACCTACCATTATGAAACTGATAATGGTAGGTTCTGAGTTTATTGGAGCAGCAGATCCAGTGGAGAGCTTGCCATTGGAGGAGGAGCCCATTCCTGAAGATCTGTAGTTTTAGTTTTCTTTCTTCCAGTGAGATTGAGAGTTTCCTTTCAGTTCTTTTAAACTTATTAAATGTTGTAATAATACAGGTTTATATTTCTCTTTCAGTACTTTACTTATTCTGTATTGTTGTATTTATACTGTATTGGATGGATGTTATGTTTTATGCTTCCGCACTCTGAGTTCATGTATGATCATTTAGTGATAGTATTTTTTGATGAATGGCAAAGTCCTTATTTAAATTGGATTAGAATGTGTGTCTAATCCAATCTTAAGTGGGGACCTTGTCATTTGGTGACCCCTCCACCGTAATCATGTTAACTTAAGAGTTAACAAGACCACGACGGGGCATGGCCACCACATCGCGTCAGCCAGGTGGGGCCACCAGTGCCACGTGGCGCCTTCTGGGCATGCCACGTGTCCAGTGGGACCCACCAGCCGAAGCCGCGACCCTTCGGCTTCGGCCGTGGGGCCCATAGTGCCACGTGGCAGCCAGCCGGCACGCCACGTGTCACGTGGGGCCCACAGCCTGAGCCCGCCACGTGGCAAGTGGGACCCACTGCCCAGTCAATCGCGGCGGTCCGGCTCCCCGTGGGGCCCACAGTGCCACGTGGCAGCCTCTGGCAGTGCCACGTGTCAGGTGGGGCCCACTACCCAGTCACCCGAGCTGACTCAGCCCCTGTGGGGCCACAGTGCCACGTGGCAGCCTCTGGCAGTGCCACGTGTCTAATGGGCCCACTGTCTGTTAATTAAAATTTAATTAAATTACTGTTAGTGTTAATTAATTACTGTTTAGCCATAATTAATTACAGTTAGTGGTAATTATATTAGGATTAGTACTAATTACTTTTGAACACTAATCTTAATTAATTAAGTATAATTATAGATTAATTAGGGTTAAATGTTAATTAAACCTTAAATAGTAATTAGGTTAATTAATTATCATTGAATAGTAAAACCTAATTAATCATTTTTAATTAAGTGTTAACAGATAATTAAGGCTAATTAAAAACAAATTAGTGTTAATTACTTTGCTACAGTAAAATTAAAAATAATTATAATTAATTAGTTAATGGATAAATTAATAGTTAATTAAGCCTAATTAAGTACAGATTAATGAAGATTAATTAATTTCAGAAAAACTTTAGGAATGAATAGTAAATTAATTTAATTTGAATAAATAAATAGTAAATTTATTCAAATTGTATTTTTGAATAGTAAATCTTAAAAGTTTAATAACTTTTCATAGGATGATCCAAACATAGCCAATATAGGTCTTAAAATACTCAGAAAAATGTAAGGAATCAAATAACGTGATGTAAAAATTTATTTCGAGGTACGTATAATGAGGTAATATTTTATGACCTCTTTAGAGCCTCATAACTTTTTACCCGGTTATCAAAACATAGTCAATGAGTCTTAAAATGCTCAGGAGAGCGGCCCCATCACCGTAGAAGTATTAGTTTTCCCATTCTGACATCAGGGCAAAAAGACAACCCTAGAATCCTCGGTGAAAAATGACCAAAATGCCCCTAGACTTCAAACAGTCATAACTTAGTCAAATCAACTCCAAATTGGAAAATTCCAGATGCTAACCAGCCTAGAATTTCAATGTCTTCAATATAATAAAATAATATTTAGGATCAAAACTCTAAAAATTTAGGTAAATTACCAAATTACCCCTAGCCTTATTTTAGTCATAACTTGACCGTTTCTCGCCGATTTAGGCGTACTTACTGTCTATCTTCAAGTTAGACAGTAAGGAATCAATTGGAACTAAGAGAATTTAATTCGGACCTATAAGTCAAAAGTTGACTTTTTGACCTTTAAAGTAGGGGCAAAATGGTCATTTTGCCCTAAGATTAGATTAAGTACCCTTACCCTTTGGATGACATCCCAAAATGCCAAGACTAATATTATAATCATCTTAGTAATGTTTAAGCAAGTGAAATCAACCCTTAATTCAGATTCTAATAGTCTTTCTAAGTCTTAAGCACTACACCTTAAGGATCCTTCCTGAGATTAGAACTAGATCATAAGTTAGAGTTCATTCATTGGATAAATTAGGTTACCCAATGGGTGAAACCTTGATTTTATTAGTTTCTAGACTTTTTTTTATTTTACAACTCATTCTGATTATTTTATCTTTAAACCTTAGATTTAAGGTAGGAGATTCGTCCTATTAAGTTTGATTACTTAATAGGATCTGCCTTAACTAGTAGATCACTTATAAAATAAAACCTAGAACTTAGGCCTTATCCTCTCTGGATTATGTGATTAAACCTAAATCTTATAGTGTTTAATCCATAATCTATAGGTTTAGAAGATCTTGATCAAATCTTAGTTAGAACATCTAAATTCACAAAAACTAGGATGTGTGATTCATTTATTTAACTCATAGATGTCTATCTGATTGATCTAGATTAGAACCTGATCAGTTCTAATCCCTTTTTTTAACTTATAAGGACGAATTTCTGAGTTACACTCGATAGTAGGAAAACTGTGATCCTGAACTTGTGTAACTTGGAATAGTTAGAAGGTTAAGTAGAAAATAAATAATATCACCATATTTAGTAGAGTCCCTTGCTCACTTTGATATTTTGTTGCTTACGTAATCCTTGTATTTTTTGTGCCATATTTCTTTGAGCATATCATATAAGACATTTGATGCATGAATAAAATGTTAGGAAAATATGGAGACTCCTTAGATTCCTTATTAAAATATTAAAGTGATTAACGAAAAGATGATGATTATATGAGCTACCTCTCAGATATTTCCTTATTGCCTAGCCTCCTTATGTCGCTAGGGGAAGGATCTATTTTTATTGTGTGCCTAGTTTACTAGCCTCCTTATGTCGCTAGGGGTACACCGTTGGTGCCTTAGCCGTACTGGTGTTAAGGTTGCCTTGTATGCTTAGTTTACTAGCCTCCTTATGTCGCTAAGGGCATACAGTTGGGCCTTAACCATACTGGTGCTAAGACCCTTCGTTTGCTTTATGTGCTTATTTGCCTAGCCTCCTTATGTCGCTAAGGGTACACAGTTTTATGACTTAGCCGTGATGGTGCTAAGCTTATTTGGTATTTGATGGGCTTGAGTAGCTCTTTTCTGTATGGCAGTTGATGCACGTGTGGCTTTATATGCAGTTGTCGTTGTTTACTTTTCAGTATTCTTATTCCGTCAGCTACTTCCTTATACTGTTTGTATGTATATTTAGGATGTTAGAACCTTGCTGCTATTTATATGTACCACTGCTGAGTTGCTTATTTTAATTGGCATGTTTTCTGTTGATAACTAGCATGTTTAGGATGTAGAATTTTTCTTACTGCACTTGTTTAGTTATGTATATCTATACGCCCTTCCTTGTTTACTTTGTATGTGAGGCATGTCTCAGCCTCTCTCCTTTTCTTTGTTTAAGTTATAAATGATAATTTATAGCTCCCATGTTTCTTTTGTATTGCTTGCTGCTTCTTTTCATATATATATATATATATATTGCTTAGATGTTGTCAAATGGTGGTATTACTTAACACTTATAATAAGTCATCAGCTTAAAATATACTTAGACAATTGTCTAACCAGATTTTTCATTTCTTTGGCTGGGGCCCTATATTGTGAAATCGACAATGGCAAACTCCTTTCAGCTAGACGAGCAGGAGTTAGGTGTGGAGCCTTACCCAGAGGAGGAGCCCGTGGAAGAAGCTGCCGTCTAATTCCTTTATACTTTGAGTGAGGATGAGTGGTTTTCATTCTATTTTCATTTAAACATTTTAGATGATGTAATAATACAAGTACTATTGACTGTGTATTTGGATTGTATGCTTATATTATGAGTTCTATTTTTCCTATTTGTGTTGTGATACTTGGATGGTTTACATTTCCTTAAATCGCTTCTGCACTCTGTTTGTTTATTTATACAGTGACTGTTAGTTTGATTCTGTGTTAATCCTTCCCTAATCAGGTGGATTGTGGAGTTTATCCTAATCCAATGATAAGTGAGGGGTTAGCCAGAGTGACACCCCACTCTTAACCTAATCCTTTGGCGGATTAAGGGTGCGGGGCGCCATAAGAAAATTAGGAATCTTAAGATTAGATTCAGATGATTAATCACATGAATTACTATAACTTCTTAAATCTTCTAGTTTACTAGTTTAAGATCAATGTCAAATTTGCATGTTTGTTGATTGAATTTATTATTGAATGTCCAAATCAAGTGTTTGATTTAAGTTAAGTAAATTTGAGGTTTAAACCAATCAAGTTAGGGTTGAGCCCAACTTGACCTAATTAGTGATATTTGTATAAATTTTGATTAATAAGATAATCATTAAGTTACTTATCAACTATTAATGTTCAAATTAGCAAGTGATCATTCTTTAATTATTTCAAGGTATTAATTAAGCCATTTAGGGAATCATTCTTGATTAAGGCAATCTAAGAGGTTCAAGTGTCCAAAATTAGACATTAGGTTTGCTAACATGCATACTACTATGTAAGAATTGTATATAAGTTAACTTAGGCAAATCAGAGAGTAATTAATGCAATTTAATCACTAATCAAATTCAAAATAGATTTGCACATAACTACAAGATTAATATCCTAAATTCCATGCAACTTGGCAATTAAGTTCTAAGTAATTATACAAATAATCAGAGACTACAAAATTACAATTTGGCTAATTACAAACTTTAATATTCACTAATTATGCAAATTAACGATTATGGCATAATTAACAAAATATAAATCAAAAAAGTATTCTACTTAGCACATGCATTCTACAAGTCATAAGAAATCAAATGAAACCAAACTCTCAAGATTTGACTAAATATACATGCTAATTTTCTCTAATCAAGCTACTGAAGTAATTAAGCAAAATTAATAAATACATTCACATAATCCAAAATATTTTTGTATATTCTTATTCCTTATATTTTTCTAAACAAAATGAAACATTTTCATATAATTTGGAGCTAAGATGATAAAGTTATTGCATTAATTTAAGTTGCATTATTTTAATTAATTGACCATATAATTGGATTAATCAGATTATTTTCCTTTAAGAAAATAATTCTAATATTCAATTTATAATTAAACGGGTTTGGCCCATTTCAAAAAGGTGTGGGTCAGCCAGGGCCAATGACCCGCTATTGTCAAACTGCACGGGTCATGGGTTGGCCCGACCCACACAGTCGTCTTCCTCCTCCCTCTCCTTCCCCGATGCTAAGGATTAGGGTTAACCCTAGTACTCAAAATTTTAGGGTTCTAGGGCATGCCATCAGCTCAAGTTGATCGGATCTCCATTCTTAGGTCGAGGCGCATCTATTGAACTCTGAATCCTTAATTTAAATAGTCGGGATCAATGGGGACCTATTTTCCCCAAATCAATTGAATCCCTAAATTAAAATTCTTCTATGAGGAGAAATTCTCCTCACAAAGGCTAAGCCAAGGCTGTAGCTCAATTCGCACACCATTAGGACATCAAGATGAGCTAAGGCCCTAGCTAAGTTCAGTCTGAGAGTGACTGGATTGTCAGGGGACTTCTCAGGCTCCAGAGATTTGTACTGCGAGAGTTTGATCGATCGTTATGATCGATAAGGACTCAACCCAAGTCCTAGATAATAACACACTACTATATTAGATCAGACCTTACTCAATAAGATGGATTTAAGTGTTTACTGCTTCTGATTATTATGCTGATGAGCCTGGTGCATCGATAAGGGCTCTGTCTAGATAGTGATTCATCGCTGAATCACTATATAGACTGAGCTCAATGCTTAATCAGTGCTATAATTATCATCTAGTATGTTTTCTAATCACTCATAGAACCCATTCCATGGATAATTGCAAATGAAGCTGAGCCCATACAGCTGCCAAACTAAGGTGACAAAGAGTTGAATTTCCCCTCCCAAGCTACCTTAAGCTATTATGAACTAACAAGGAGCTGTAACATCTAGCACAACCCTCTGCACTGACTAAAACTTGAGTTGTAGCACGTTGGAGCTTAGCTAGAGTGGCTGGGAAGACAGTAAAGCCTACATAACTGGACTGGATAGGATGGGGAGCATATGGGAGAGCAATGGCGAACACAGGATTCATCGTTCAAATTCCCAGGCTATTAATAGCTTGGGAGGGCAATGGGTAGCTTGGGTTGCCTTCCATGGCTGACCCGAGGCTTGGACAATCAGGTCTGGGACAGGCGAGGGTAAACCCGAGAATTGGGGATGCTAGACTGTTGGGATTAGAATGGTAGTGGGGAGCAGGGAGGATCCCCGTACTGCCACACCAGCATCCACCGTAGGGATTCGGATGCTTCAAGGAATCCAGGAGGAAGGTGAACAGGGACTGGAAAATGGGAGCCATTTGATGCATCAGCTATTGGAGACAAAAGGCTCTGATGCAACTTTGATTAATAGACGGTTACAGAGGGATTGTTAGCCGTAGGATCATGAGCACAATCCTATGGCTAATGAGCAATCTGAGTGCGGAACACTGAGGACGTCAGATGGAGAGCGCTAATATGCATTTGAAGCTATCTAGTGGACACGGAAGGCTGAGCCGCTATTGGGGCCCCGTAACGGATATGCCACGGTCCCGACAGCTGATCCAACTATTGGAAGATATATATGAAATTATAAATTGTTTCACACCCCTTTATGCAATTTTTCGCATTTTAATTAAATTCAATTATGGCCTAAATGACCCTCAAAATTCCCAAACTTGCACCCCTAATTAATTTGGGGGTGAGGAATTCAAAAATAAAATTAGATTTTGAATTAGAGATCAAAATATTTTGGCCTAATGAGGTCCGATTAACTCCAAATTTTCAGGGTTAGCTTCTAATGATTATATGAATACAATAGGATCAAAATTAAGGTGTGGTTAAGCTTATGATTAAATATAGTAACAACCTAGAGTTTTTATAGACTCCCCCACTTAAGAATGATATTGTCTTCTATATCATACTAAGAAGGAAAAAGTAAATGCAAAAATTTAAGAACAGAATTTAGAATTTAAGAGTACCTAAATTTTCAATGAGACTTGGATATTTGTTCTGTATATTGGCCTCCTTTTCCCAAGTGAATTCTTCAAGAGAGCGATTCCTCCACTGAACTTTTACCATAGGGGTAGAGCGATTTCTCAGTCGCTTCTGATCTGAGCTAAGATCCTAATAGGCTCTTCCACATAAGAAAGGTCCGGCTAAAGGAATACTGCTGCAAGATTTACTAGATGCAGTGGATCATGGAGACATCTCTGTAATGATGAGATATGGAAGATATCATGAACTGCAGAGAAATTATTAGGAAGCTTTAACTTGTAGGCTGTAGAGCCTACCTTTGCGGACGCTCAAAATGTCCGATGTAGGGGGACTAAGCTTCCCAGCCACACTGAAATGAAAGACACCTTTCATTGGGCTAACCTTATGATAAGAAAAATCTCCAACTTTAAGTTACAAGGGACGATGATGAGCATTGTGATATTTGCTTTGGCGATCTTGCTCAGCACAAATTCTCTACTGAATTAATTACACTTTTCTGTTCATTTCATCTACAAGATCAGATCCATATAGTTAAACACTACTAGTTTTAAACCACACAAGTGGAGTGCTGCACTTTTTGTCATATAGTGGTTCGTATGGTGCCATGCTGATACTCTCTTGGAAGTTGTTATTATAAGCAAACTATATGAGAGGAATGTGGTCTTCCCAAAAACAAACAAAATCTAGGATACATAATCGCAGAAGGTCTTCAAGAACTTGATTAACTCATTCTATTTGTCTATCTATTTGAGGATGGAAGGCAGTGCTCATGGTGAGGGTATTTCCCAGGTCTTGAAGTACCGCTTGCCAGAACTTGGATATGAATCTGCTATCCCAATCAGAAACTATCGATTTTGGGATACCATGGAGTTTGACAATTTCCTTAATGTAAATCTTGGCCAACTTCTCCACTGAATCAGTTTGGTGCATTGGAATGAAATGTGCTGACTTAGTCAATCGATCGACTATTACCCAGATTGAATCAACACCAAATTTTGAATTGGGTAAACCCATGACAAAGTTCATGGATATATCAATCTGCTTATATTCTAGGATTGCCAGAAAATGAAAAAGTCCTCTAGGCCTTTAATACTCAGCTTTAACGAGATTACAAGCATGACTTCTTGTCACAAATTCTTTCACGCTCCTCTTCAAACCAAGCCACCAGAAGGATTGCTTTAGATTATGATACATTTATCCCATATATTGGAGATTAAACTCTTATCTATGAATCTTGATAATATTTATCAAGGTTGGTTTTGAATGTTAAAAGTCATTAAATATGACGATTGATTTAATTGCCTAACTTTAGTATGCAATATTATTTGATTTTATATTAGAACATGATTAGTTTTAATATTTAACTTTATAGGATCATGACTCTGAAAATTTACTGAATAGTAGGATATTGAAGATTCAACGTTTATATTTTTCTCAGATTAGTTAGAACGTATAAATTAGATAACAATGGATATCATATGAGTTATTATTATGAGTCTTATTTTTTCCTTGATTTTGATGCTTTGCTTTCCTTATTTTAAGCCTTATTTTCTTGAACATGTCATATAAGATAAATTTGATGCATGAAAATAAAAACTTAGTAAAATTAAGATAATATTTGCATTGGGTTCATATCGGGTCAGGTGATTGTGTATACACATTACAGCCAATGAACAAGGTGTAAGGAGAAATAAGGATAGTTAACACGTACTCATTGGGAAGTGTTGTGTCTACTTCAAGAACACATCTCAGTCTTTGCAGACATGCTTAACTAATTAGCTACTTTTGTATGTGTCCATAAAAGTAAAGTAAAATTATTAAAATAAACTTGCATATGTACTTCTGTCTCTTCAGTTCAAATCAATTATGCTTTAGCTCTGAGTAGCTAAGTTATTATATGACATGTTACAGTTCAGTTTCAACTACATTTATTTTATTAGTCAAGTTCTGATATCATAATTTTACTTATTTTACTTTTAGTTTATATATGATTTTACTTTAATTTCCATTCCTTATGCAAATCTACTAGTGCTTATATACATGTTAGGATGACAGTCTTAATTTTTATTTGACTTGATCTATTTATATATATCAATGTTCATTTATATTAACTATTTACTTAACATAATTTTCAATGATCATATTCCTATTAGGATATTTTTTTAGTCATCACATAATTACTTTAGTATTATATATATTATTGCTTAATCTTATTACAGCTATTGGTCTTTAGGTATATTTTTTTATTTGCCTCATTTTAATAAGTTATAAATATTTCATTTATAAATTCCTATTTACTTGTGGCTTGTTGCACCTATAGCTAAGTTATTATTGTTTAAGTTAATTGTGATATCCTAAAATTGTAGAATTCATTAAATAGTCCAAAATATACTTAGACAATTGTCTAACACAAGATCTTTTATTTTCTTGATCGGGGCCCTGGCATGTAAAATCGACATATCATACTTGGAGCTTTTCGAGGAGATAGTACCAGGTGAAAACCTTAGTTATGATGATTATAATGACCCAATGTTAGGTTAAATATTGTGACCCAACACTTAGTGTCACTATACTACTTAATACTTGATTAGTATATTTTAACAAATAATTACTAGAGGCAAATGACCTATAAGATAAGAAACATTTATGCATTTCTCACATATATAAAGTCATTCATTATCAATACATTATTCATTATAGATTTAATCAATAAGAAATACATACATACTATGTATTACAACATTTTAATGAATAAAAGTACTCTCATTCTCACCTGACATAAAATAAAGCAACACTAATATAAATCTTCAAGCCTATTCTTGATCCTCTAGCTCCACTTTTAGTTTACCTGCTAACTCTACTCCATGCTCCTAATCTATCATATTTGATTTTTAATACAATATGGCACAACCAATATAAAGAAACAAGTGGTTATACTTATATAGGTCTAAGCACATTTTAGGGTATCTATACAAATTTAGTTAAAGGATATCACATTTTAGTAAGCAATATAAAAAGGTGCACAATATATTAATAAAATAAGTAATAAAGAAACTAGAAAAACAACAAGTACTAATAAGTGTGCTGAAACACACAATGTTTTCATGCAAACAATTAGCCAAGCAATAAAGATATACAAGTATGAGTTGTATAAAAAAATTTCTAGTAACCTAAAGGCAAAGTAAGGATGTTATAAAGTAAAGTTGAACTGTAGAAAATAAATACAATTTGTAAACAGTAAATGCAATTTATTATTAATTTATTTTATATTTTGTTTTGTGGGCTCATACAGAACAATGATGAGTTAAATATGTCTACCAACTATATGTATCAGGGTCTCCTGTATAAGTGTGTTCTCCTAATCACTCCATAGTTAGCCCTGGATCAATAATGTATGTACATATTGATCCATCCTGAGTGAAACCCCTTCTCAATTTAGTTATAATTATGTTATGCACACGAGCTATGTTAAATTAAAAAATATTTTCAAAGCATTACTGTATTTTAAGGAATTTATCAAATTAAAAGCAAAGCAAGTGTAACAACCCAAATTGTTATCTTAGTAAATTATGACTAGTTTAAGTCCTGATTCTAATCTTAGTGCAAATGAAGTCATTAGGAATTTGTCACCAAGACCTATCCCAAATCAGGAGTTAAATGTATCAAATCCTGATTTTGGAAATTTCAGAAATCCTAGAAATTGACCTAATTATTTTGACCTCAGATCGAAATCGAACTTTGCCATTACGTTCATTGCCCCAAAATTAGCTACGGGTGATATTTTGGCGGCAATCGGAAGTCGTCGAAATTTCGTCAATTATTTTAATAATATTTAAATATTCGAAAAATGAGAAAATTAAATACTCGTTGAAACAAAAATCCAACTTCGCCGTTGCGTTCCTTACCTCTTAATTAGTTAGGGGTAATTTTTGGAAATTTTCAGAGCACATTTAATAAATTAATTTTAATTAATAAAATTTGTTTAAAGTAATTAAATAATAATATAATTAAGTAGACTAATGACGCCATCTTCTGCATCTCATGCCATCTGTATCGGGCGTCAAGCAGCTGGATTGTCCGATCAGATCATAAGATCCGATCCAACGGCAATTTCGCCATCTTCCTCGATCGTTCGCATGTATCGAACGTGATGCTGTACGCGGCGATCTCTCTGACGCGTGGTCTTCCTCCACCGATTAGGCATTCCCTCTTAGCTGCTTTGAATCTATCTTGGATGGAATCGGTTGAATTTTATCAGGTGCAGTCGAATTTTCAGTATCGGCGAGCTTCGTTCGCAAATTCAGCTAGGTGAACTCTCGAGTGAGGTAATCCTTGATCCTGTACTCCTTCCATTCAAAATGCCATCTATCATTTTGTATACTTAATTTCTTAATCATAATTGGAATGTGTTCATTTCTATTGAGCTTATATGGGTTTGACTGAGAGTTTTTCGCTACAGACCTATGGTAGTTCACAACTCTATCTCGCACGCCTTCGCCCCTAGCCTCCTAGGGTTCGCCTTCATCGACAGTACCGTTGTTCTCTGTGGGTGTTCCATATACCAAACACAAGGACGCGGCAAGACCTTCCCGGCGTCGTGCGGTCCTTTTCCCAGCAACGGCATTCTCGTCGCCATTTCTGATACCCTAAATTCCCTCTTCCGTCGGGTTCTGGCAAAGGAGAGTGCCCTCGTGGCTCGTGGGGCCTACCCTCTCGATGCGACGCTGCGAGAGTCACCCATGTATTTCGGTGGGGTCCACCCTTTGTTGCTGTGTCTGCTGACATGTTGTGCTGGAGCCCACTTAGCGCCATCGTGCATCTCTTCATGCCGTCAGCCGCGAGGCCCACGTGTCTGCTCCGTGCTTTGCACCGTGGGCCCGCCTCTGCCTCCTCGATAGCACTGTTGGATGCCTTGTGTTCGTGGGGCCCGTTGCTGCCTTTGATTGACTTAACCTGTAGATTAAATAAAACATATAATATATATATATATATGTGAATTATGTTAAATTAAATAAAATCAAATGATTATAAACTTAAACCTTTAGGCATTAATAAATTTAGCTCCAATGATCCAAATATAGCAATATTATATGTCATTTTGATTAGTAAAATTAAAGGATCATTATAACATTGTCCATTTTCCAATTGGATATGTATTTCACATAATGATATTTAGGAACCCTAAAATTTGCCCTAAATGTTCCCAAATTGTAATTGATTATAACTTTGTACATACTCACCCAAACATATCCAATATGGGTCTCATTTTAATTAAGAGATCTTCAGGAGTGTTCTAATAGTGTTAAATTCTCTATTTGGAGTGTAACTAGCTTAATCACTTTTAGGACCCTACCCTAATTACACCCTTAAATCCTAAAACTTCAATTGATCATAACTTGGCCAATTGAGCTCCGAATTAGGTCTTCTAATATATCATTTTGATCAGGGAGATCTAATAAACAATAATCTATAAAAATATTTAAGATTTGATGACTAAATCCCTTAATCAACCCTAATTACCATAAATCTTGATTAGT
Source organism: Gastrodia elata (assembly GCA_016760335.1). Classification (NCBI taxonomy): domain Eukaryota; kingdom Viridiplantae; phylum Streptophyta; class Magnoliopsida; order Asparagales; family Orchidaceae; genus Gastrodia; species Gastrodia elata. The sequence goes on along the minus strand of CM028670.1, from coordinate 10,626,962 downwards.
GAAGATTAGCAAAATTAATGATCCAAAATAAGTAATTTAAGTTTATTAGCTCATAGAGTATAATAGAACTTAGTGGTGTGGTTGGTTTTATGATTCTATGATTAATTTTACTAATTACTCATTAATCACCATTAATCCTAATTAGGCTATAACTTGACCAAATAAGGTCTAATTTGAGTCTACTCCTAGTTAAATTACTTAGTGGGTGATAGGAAAGCTATAGCTACTGAATTTACTAAATTTGAACTTTAAATAGAAAAGTTAAATTTTTGACCTCTCTTGAGAAGCCCTAATTTATAAAATAGAACCCCAAAATTGATTTGCTTATAACTTTATCATCAGATCTCAAAATTTAGTGTTCTTAGACTCTATGGAATCTTTGAATAACAAGCTTTAATAAACTGACTAAAATTTTAGATTCCATTAGGACAAATTACTAATTTGCCCTCATGAGACAAATTCCTTAATTGACCTCATAAGGCCTATTAATTATCTAAATTTGGTGTACTTACTGTCTATCTTCATGTTAGACAGTAGTAATTATTTGCCATTAAAATTTTCAATTTAGAGCTCTAAATCAAAAAGTACCTTTTAGACCCTTAAGTAGAGGCAGAATGATCATTTTGCCCAATTTTAGGTTTAAGTGCTCTTAAACCCTATATTCATATTCTAATCATTAAAATTAGTAAATAAAGTGATTTTGAATTTAATTCATATGATTTATATTTATTAATCAATTTCCAAATAAAACCTTAAAATTTACCTTAAGCAAATTTCAAGTATTATTAAGCTATGATGTGAGGTTCATCTTATATCATGCCTTCTTTAAATCTTATAATCTATTATTTCTAATCCTTCTCTTAAAGCTTTCAACCCAACATAAGTAAGGGTTAGTACTTGAGTGTTCATCTTGGTTTCTTAAGATCTTCTTCCTTAGGAATTAGGAATATGACTTAAGTTAAATTTCATTCATTGAGTAAATTTGGTTACTCAATAGGTGAAACCTTAGTTTTAATAATTTTAAATTTTCATAGTTTATTTATGATTATTTGATCTTTTAACTTTAGACTTAAGCTTTGATATTCATCCTATTAAGTGTGACTTTACTTAATAATATATGCATTAATCTTTTATATGTGAAATTGAGTTTTAAGCTTAGTCATTTAGGATCACCATTTGGATTAAGTGATTTAAACCCTAACATTTGGAGTTTAATCCTTAGTCATTCCATCTTGATTAGGCTCAATCAAGATGGGCTTGGGTTGCTTAAAATCAATCAGAATAAATTGATTCGATTTACTTTTATAGTCGACATTGATTAAATCAAATTATGACCTAGCTAGTCCTAATTGTTTGCAACTTGTAAGGTCGTGAGTATGAGTTACACTTGATAGTAGGAATTAGAGATCCTAAATTTGTGTAACTTAGAGTAGATAGAATGAATAAATTAGACAATAATGGATATCTCTTATGTTTTAGTAGAGTCTCTTGCTCACTTTGAACATTGATGCTTTGCTTACCTTATAATTGAGCTATATACATTGGATATATATTGTGGACATAGGATATTTGAAGTGTATCTCATGTCAACTTTGAATTTGCATAAACAACATTTGCATTTTTATCGATGCTTTTGGTTTTACTGAATTTAGTTCAATATAGTGTGCTCTAATTAGTCTGCCTCTTGGTTCCTTTTGTTCTGATTCATTTTGTGGTTGTTGGCCCAATTCCAACATGGTAGTACTAGTTTTAGGTACACTTCTACTCAGTGTTTCTGCCTCTCTGCTCCTTATGTTTTGATCTATTGTCTATTCTATGCCTGGCATGATCCAGGATGGTGAGTAATAGAATTCTTTCATGGTTGTTGGTCCGGTTCTGATATGGCAGTAAGTAAGTTCGTATATTTTTTAGTTCATGTGGCATGTTTGGCTAGTGCAATTTTTTTTAGTTTATCTTTACTATTTTCAATTCGCTTTTACTGTATTTTAGTACTTGCATACTTACTGTTTACTTAGTTGCTAGCTTACTTATATTCTAGGATGCTAGTTTTGCTCGTTTAATTATATGTATATATATAATATTAGTTTTGCTTTCAGTTATTTAAATATTTTATATGTTTTCTTACTTTTTGTTAATTAGCATAAGTTTATATTGATCATAAGCATATTTAGGATGAGTTTTCATTTCAGTTATTACTATTTACTTTTCTTTTGTTACCTAACTTTGTTGCAGCACTAACTTTGGAGGTATGTGCTTACTTCCTCTCTTGATAAGTTATAAACTTATTGTTTATAGCTTCCTGTCATTTTTATTTGTTTTTTTGCACCTATATTATTGCTTAGTTGTTAATTAATGGTGATATCTAGAAGAACTTAATAATTTATCAACCTAAATGTACTTAGACATTTTATATAACAAGATTTTTTTTTTTAAGATGGGGCCCTATTATTATGAAACTGATAATAATAGATTCTAAGCTATTTAAGGTTGTGGAGCCGTCTGAGAATCTGCATCAGGAGGAGGAGCGTGCTGCTGAAGATACTTAGATCCTTAGCTTTATTTCCATTTCTGCTTGTGAGGCCGAGTGCTTTTATTTCTGTTTTAACTAAACTTTTTAATGGTTATAATAATACAGGTTTAAATTGTATTTTCTTTTATTATTTTTATTCTGAATTATATATTTTTTACTTACTGCATTGTGATGGAATGGATGTTATATTTTACTTCTACACTCTGATTATAATTATTATATTTATCATTTAGTGAAGTGCTCTGATGGATGACAGATTCCTTAATTATATTGGATTAGAATGAATTCCTAATCTAATTATAAGTGAGGAACTCATCATTTGGTGACCACTCCACCGTAATTATGTTAACTTATGAGTTAACAAGACCACGGTGAGGCAGAAGTGCCACAATAAGTAATATCTATTTGTTATCAAATTTTTAGTTTGTTCTTATTTCTTTTATAGTGGAGGAGGGCTCTGATGTTATTGTCATATTGATCGAGATGGAATAAGGATTTGATTCGGGATTCATTCTAATAAAGATAAAGTAAGAAAATAATTCAAGTAAGGAAATGAAAATTTATTTGACTAACTCTTTTTTAATACAAGATGAAATGCTTTGAAATAAATAAGAGAATGTTACAACCTATCTAATGTCAAAAGTAAACTCATTTGCAAAACTTAGCAAATAAAATAAGATAAAAATCTATGAAAGTAGGTGGACGACAAATTCTCCAGCCTTCATTGACCATCTGTTTGTAAGCATGATTCCACCAGTCCTTAGCACTCCCTTCCAGCAGTTGATCCAATATTTGGAAATGCGTACTATCTGGACTTCCAATAGCATAGAAGGTGTCAGTCATCCTATGAAGCCATTCTCTTGCTAATGGGGCATGCCTCTATAGATAGGGGACTTAGTATCTCTTGCTAATGTGATTAAATATTAATTATTCTAATTTAAATTAAGCTCCATTTTAGACTAAATGGATTCCAAAAATTTTTAAAAATTTACCTTTAGCTAATTTGAGTGTGAGGAATTCAAAAATGAAGTTAGATTTTCTATTGGAGGTCTAAATAATTATCTCATTTTTTCAAATCAATTAAATTAATCAAAATATTTATTTCACTCAAATAATTTTTAAATTTCATCAAAACTTTAGGGGTTTGGTCTTAAAACTAATTAAAGACAACTTGAGAGGTTCTTAAGCCAATTTGTTGATTAAAAATTTAAGTAACAACCATGGGTTGTTATAAGGATGGTCATGCTACTATAAATTAGACTTTTCATTTTATCGCTTTGAGAGGATGAGCGTTTTATTTCCAGTGAAACATTTATCTTTAAGTTGTAATAATTATGGACTTGTAAGTATTTCTTTTTTTGCATTTCTATTATGAGTTGATTTATGGTACTTTCATTTGGAATATGATTATAGATGTTATTTTCTTGCTCCCGCACTCTGTTTATAAACATATGTTCATTTAGTGATTGATTTATAAGCATGTGGAAAATTTTGCAATTATTGGCATATTAGTGAAAAGCCTAATCTGGCAATAATTGAGGGTCTGTTAAGGTGACCACTAAATCATAATCATGTAATATACTTGTTAACATCTTTATCCATCGTAGTACTTGATAGTGGGCTAAGATATGCTAACACAGTATTAAGCACTACAGTGATGCTCAATGTTGGATCAAGACATCTTATCCGATACCAGGTCATTACATCCTCTATTCTTATTTGGGAAAAATTGTTAACTCTTCCTCTTTTGATATGAACTCATTCAAAACTCATTCAAATTTTAACTCAACTCAAAATTCAATTGAAAATTTCAAGTCAAGTCTCGTACTCGAAAGTTTTTCTTAGTCTAGTTCAATTTGCTCGATTTATAACTTGGGTCAACTTGAAAATTATAATAAATATACATAGTGTGCTAATCAAATTCTGACATTAGCACAATTGTTCTGATACATGATATATGAAAGAGAGTTCACGTGCTTGAATCATCTCTCATTCAATATGTTATATTTAGTTTTTTTTTCATTATGACTCGAATCTGATTTTGCGTTGACTCAAAATTGAATACTTTAGAGTCAATTTGGCTCAACATGTAAAGATTCAAGTTCAAGGTGAGCTAAATTCAAATAAACTTTAGAACCGAGTTTGAACTTGACTCGAAGTAGTCAACCCTATATTATTCTATCATTATACTTAATAATATATTATGTTATATATTTTACACCATTCTAACATTATGTTAAAAAAAAATTCAATTCAAAATTCTAAAACGCCAACCATATTTTTCTTGTAAATAATTTTGCATTGATACTGAATTTATTATCTCATGAATTTATTTGTTCTCTTTATGAATAGTCAAATTACAAAATCGAAGCGGTTTTATGCAAGTTTGCTGCTGCCATCGAGAAGAGAGGAAGGACACTAGAGGACGGAGAGAAGCTCCGCCCAAACAGCGGAACCAAAATCGCAGCAAAGAATGTTTAGAGTTTTTTTATTGCTGTTTATTTTTACCATCCTTGGAAAAAATCCGTGCGAAACGCGCAGGATAAACACGGCAACCTAATGGTTCAGCTTCGTGTCCCTCGCTCGCCATTTCCTCCGTGCTCTGTCGCCGCCGAGATCCTCTTATCGTTCTTCCATCGGCGCTCCTGCTCCTATTTTTAGTCGAGTCTGCTTGTAAGAATGTGCTCCTCTGACAAGGCCAAGACTTCAAAATTCTTTGGAGCCTGCCCGTGAAAATTTGTTCAACTGAAGAGACTCCCAAGTCTTCAAAAACCTTTGCGTTTTGATTACCTAGTAAGCTATCAAGCCTCTGCCGTACCTTTGTTATTTCTAAAATGCTTGTTCAATTTAGTGATATATGGCGGGAGATATCATGCTTTCTTTTCCTAATTGCTGATCAAGTCCCAAAACTATAAACCTACTTAAATCTTTCTCAATAAGTGCAAGCGGGTGAAATTTGTACATTGATTATATTAAACAAAACTCTTAAACATTGATGCGTTTTAACAAAGTAGAGAACTTCAAACTTAAGAAGGTGAGAGAAATTTTAGGATGGGTGACCTGCTCTGAGAATAAAATTGTGGGACTTATCAGACCAAAAAAATAATATATTAGTGCTTAAAAATTTGAACTGATACATCAATCCTCAAAATGTTGGCATCATGGAAGTTAAAAAAGTCAGTATTTCAAAATTTATCAGGTCTGTTATTGCAGCAGCTGTTTAACACCTTTATCCCTTCTCTATGTTCAGCTGCTGTGTGAGATATCAGTGTTACTGGCTTCTAAAAGGCCAATGGGTTCCTTCTGCGAGCACGGTGTTCCCTTCAATATATTTTGATACAAATGTGCGGTAAAATTGTTACTGAGTGGATACCTGTTTGAATTGATAATTTGATACTATTTTTGTAAATTTGCTAAAACAGCTACATGCTTACTACTACTTAATCTGTGGAAATAATTACAAATTTCGGAGTTTGCAGTAATCAGCTTTGATTAACAAATATGTCTTGAATCTATATCAAATGGTAGTGCGCTAGATTTCACTATGAATGATGTTTAGCTAGGTCTTTATTTCTTAGTAGTGAAAGTCCCCACCTTATCAAGCAGGTGTAGTACTGATAAAGTTGTTTGAGCCTTTCTCCCTTGGTATGTGTTGGTATGAGAAGAGTTTGGGTGGTGGAAAAGCTTTGTGATACTTGGTGATGGTGCTAAGATCAAGCTTACGACCCTCTTCCATTAAATTTTGATAAAAATATTTTGACTCAGGACTTTTAATCTGTTTTGTTTGCTCTTAAAAGTTGTGATACTCCAAATGATTTAATGTTAAGTAGATTTTAGAACTTCTAACAATTTTTAAGATGTAAAATCTTATACATTCTTGTTATTATATGCTCTTGCAAGTCCTAGTATCATCAGGCAAAATGTTTTGGTTCTTGAACACGATAAAAAATGGTAGAAATTAGGCTCATACATGGGAAATTGAGAATCCTTGTTGTATGCTTTTTCTCGAGCCAAATAAAAATTTATATATCTCATGGTTTATGCCTTCAAAATTGTGTAATTAGATCACTATTCATACTAAGTTTAAGCCATTTTTTTTGTAAATCAAACTTGCATAAAATAATAACGTAACCATCATGCTAATTATCATGTTTACAATTAAATGCAAGCATAAGTGACGACGATCAGTGTGTCGACACGTTTTGAGGTGGTGAGTAAATGGCGATCGAGGGAAGCGACGAAGCAAATGTTTGGAAGCAACGACGACAGAGCGGATGAGCGGAAGAGAAACGAGATAAGGTTGTGCGGGTTGTACGCACCATGCACGGTACAACACCTTTGTCACCTCGAGATTGTCCACCTCGAGGCCTTGGTCGATTGTTCGTACCGCCAAAAAAGCAAGAACTCAAAACACAAATAATTTGGAGGAAAATTTCAAAATTTTTATAATCATTACAATACATTTTACAAGCGAGTTTAGGTCCCTCTTTATAGGGAAGGAAAAAAGGCTAAGAAAAGAAACACTCTCTAATCAAATTAGCCTATCGCTCAAAAAGGAAATACTCTATTACCAAGCTAGCCACCTCTCAAAAGGAAATATACAATTATCATATTTAAACTCTTTTTTACAATTCAAATAAAACTCAAAATAAAGTTAATAAAATCTAAAATTCAGATTTAATAGAAAATACAATGAAAAAAAATTAAAAATGACTTCGAACGAGGATATTTTTCTTCTTAGAGGCTCTTGTAATGATCCTATCATGCATGAAGCTTTTTTGTCCTGCATTAATTATGCTATGTTGTTATTATTGAGAACACCAAACTTACTCCCACTAAGTGGGATCAACTATATGAATCCTTTGTTGTCATTGTTGCTCGATCAAATAGCAGTGCATTCCTAAGCTCTAAACGTGTGAGATCATCTCTAATAGTTTGTTGTCATGACATTTAGACTACCTCTTCCTCTTTTAACGTTGATAAGATTCACTAACCCGACTTTTCTAATTCAATAAAATTTAATCACATAGCATCCCAAAAGTACTCCATTTCATCTTAATAAATCATGTGAATAACACTATTTTTTTTTCTCTTATTTTAATGATATAACCAATATATTTGATCCACAAGCCTTTCTTGATAGCATGGTATTTAATTGCCGTATCATCAGTATTACAGCCTTATGATTAAACTAACACACTTTATTCCTTTTTGATTTACCAAGATGAAATCCATTATGTTCTTGTATAGTTTTCAGTAGCTCGAGTTTTACTTTAGTTGTAGTTTTATCAATAGAAATGGCATATGCAAACAACACACGCCAAGGCACCTTCTCTTGTATGTATTTAGAAAGAACGTCTGTAATTAATGTAATATAAATGAAATCAAGTTAATTCTTGATGTATTTTGATTAAAACAAAAAATTATTGAATATCTTGCTATGCATTTAATCATATGTGTTTGCTTAGTTATACAAGTCTTTAATAACATTCATAATCAATATAATGCATTAAGCACCAAGACATCTTATCTTGAATATTTTCATAAAGAACATTCATAATTAATACCTAGATATATGACTTAGAGTTGATTATCGATGTAGCTTGATTGAAACATGAATTTTGACAAAATACCTTGTGTTTGAACATATATAATTGCTAAGTTACACATTTTCTTAATAATTTCATTTAAAGCAACACAAACTACTTTTCCCAACACTCCATTAAAATTGTTTTGTGCTACTTTTTATTACATGCTTTTTTTGTAAATCAATAAAGATCAAATGTAAATCTTCTTCTTAAGTTTATCCATCAAGCCTCTCAACAATTGAATGATCTCTATAGTTAATCTACTTAGCATAGACCTAAATAACTTATTAAATTTTGATGTTTTGTTATAAAGTGTTTAGTCATTTCATGTTTTGAAGTATAACTCATTTACTTAATCCTTTTAATTCGAACAACCTTATACATTCATTTATTCTTATAAATAATCATAATAATACTCTTATCTGTCTTTCTGCCATGTTCTTAGTATTTAAAATTTTTCTTTCAACTTAATGAGCCAACAAACACTTTCCTATCTTAAGCAGTTGCACTCATTATTTTGGAAGCCATCCAATGCTACAATGTTTGTGTTCTATTTTTTTTTTAAATTTGAAACCTCAATTTTATTGACACGTCAAATGAAAATCAATTAATGTTATCTTTTGAAATACTAAACTCACTTATTTTATGATTTGTGCGATCTGTATTGTATGAGTCATGAGCAATCCAAAATGATAGAACACACCACAGACCCACGCTAACATTACAACAACATTACCACTTGTATGCCAGACATCCCAAAAATAATAATACAATATAAGCTTCTGAAATATATGACAATCAAAGCTCTACAATATTAGCTATCAAACTCAGTTGGCTCACTTAAAAATATCAGGTGAAAACATTAATCAAAACGAGTACATAAAAATATAATATCGCACTATCTCATTTGAATGCCAATTTCTATTGTTGAAAAGTTAAGGAAATATTAGGGATTTAGCAACATTGTTTGAATTTACAAAAATTACACAATAAACATGACTGCAAAAAATTTAAACAATAAGATAGCATTTGAACCTAATAGGAAATACTAAAAATAATATGATTTTGATATTAAACCAACTGACAACAATATTATGCAGCTAAAGCTTATCAAATGAATAATGATTAATGTTAAATTATAAGAATTCAACACAAATCTCTCTTGATCTTTATAGCACAATTAACACTAAAACAGACATTTAAATTTATAATGAGTAAAATTACATACGAATAAATTTCATGTGAATATGTGAGGCTAAAATTGTTGCACATTAGACTTATTTTTCTATGTAGCGTCTTCTTTTTTTTAATTTCTTTATTGCATCATGACCATGTGAATGCTCTTGTTATGTAATCGACTTACATCATAATCCAAAATCTTTTTAGGAACATCTTCATATGAAAGATTAGCTGAGTAAAATATCTTTGATTGCAACCTTCGTGGTCGATTCAGACGAACATCTACATAGTGAGGAGACAAAATATGCTCTGAATTGCGTTCATATGGAGTGGAAGCTACAATTTGCAAGATAACTCTCTAACTCATGTCAGAACTGTGATGACCCATGTTAGGTTGGTGACAACTAATCTAACATCGGGTGCATCTTTCTGCAGGATCATATGACGATTAAGCAAAATAACAGTTAAATAACATCCAGAGCAATATAAGAGAAAATAAATATTATTCATTCAATTTAAAACAAATATCATCCAGATTATTACATCGTACAGAATGCTTGTCACTCGCAAAGAAAATAAAAACTAGAATTATATCTCGCGCCATGATTCCTTAATACATCTTTAGACTGCATTACCTTCTCTAGCAGGATCTGGTCTGACATTATAAACATAATGCCTTAGTGCATATTCTAAATACAAAGGATATTAAATAATACACTTTTAAAAAAAAACGGAGGACAAAAATGATATAATAATAATTGCAGGAAAATATAATAAATGCAAATAAAAAAGATAATCATTATTCCTGCAAATAAATATTTTATTATCATATGCCAATTTTCAAATAGTAATTGCATAAAAATTCATGTTTATATTTATGACTTGATATTATGAAGTGACGTTAATAGTTCTGATGAGCAAAGTCAGAACATTGAGGTTGGGTTCAATAAATGCATAAAAGCATAACATTCACCTAGGCCCCTCAAAAACTCCAGATATCACCCTTATATCTCCCGAGAACTAGCCCGTCCCTAACCTATTTATGCTCCATTTCGGAGTCAACAGTCACAAGATACATAAACATCATTTTATTTTTCTTACATCATTTACTAGTAAGGATAACGCATTAAGTGACAATATGAAACTGGCTCAAGCGATGCTTAAGCAGCAATAAACGAAATAAGAGTATATGAAGTAATATCAAGTGTACCTTTGAGTTTAGCTGTGCTAAGAAAACTACTCAATTATTTGATAGGTCTGCATAAATTACATCACAATTTTATTAGTTTTACGAAATGATTATATGCACTATTAAAGTTTATTTTTTGATGTTAAGTTAATTATCTTAAGTTTCCTTAGATCATCTTACCCAGTGATAGGAGATCTAATTATTTCCCAATTTAATGTTTCACTCATAATTTTATTTTAGTTATGATTTGCAATAAGATGACGATTTTATCAAAATAATCTAATCACTTAACAAATCTATATTTTAGATTTTTGAACACAGCTTTCCATAAGGTTTGGATCTATATAGGATTTGCATTAGGTTTGATTATATTTATTCTAAACAACTATTTATTAGTTTATTACATAAGCTCTAAGTATTCTATTTAAACTAAACTCACACTAGATTAGATTCAAAGAGACTAGACAACTTTATCCGAATGACATTTTAAATCAGATTATCGTATGGAAGTAAAATAATCATCTTATTAAATCACTAGGGTGGTCTAACTAATCATGATTCAATAGATCTTTATTGGAGAACTATGAGTTAAAATATTAGTCTACACATGTTAGCAGCAAGAAAAATAATTAGATTAATTGGATCAATAAAATTTACATGAACTGTAGAACTATAATTAGATAGATCAAATAATATACTAAGGCTGTGGGTATTTTACATAAATTCATTGCAATAAATTTACTTAGTCTAATATATTCGTATAGACATCTAGTTGCAGAACATCTAGCATGACATTCAATTGATTTGTATTTTCTTAATGCAAGTATATATGTTAACCTTAACAAGCTTTCTTCATAAAATTCCAAGTTTCTCCATATCTTAATTATTTGATATGGTTTATTAATCTGATTTGAAGTATTAATAGTTCATATATACAACTCTATCCTATATTAAAAGAATCAACAAAATGAAGGATTCGTACCTTCAAAAAGGATAGGGCGCAGAGAATCGAGCGGAAGAAGAAGATCGAGGAGAGGAAGAATCGGGCGGAGCAAGTAATCACGCGAGCGTGCTGAGACGCGGACTGCAAGGTTCGTCTCTGCATCCGTTGGCTTTTGTTGCTGGCTACCAGGGTTGTCCTTTTGTCGCCGGTTGCAAGGATTGCTTCCGTCGATTGATGCGTCCTTGTCGTCGGCTTAGGTAAGCTTCTCCACATATCGAGCGAACCAGAGGAAAAGAAGCGATCCCAGTGAGGATGGGGGAGAGTTCAGCGGCTTTAATATTAAATAGGACGTGCGCATGTATCGCACGTCCGTTTCATGCGGCTGATTAGTCGGTGAGTTACGGAAAGGTTTAGGTAATAAACTTTATTACTCTCTGCATACCTTTCTAATAGAGCCATAGACTTAATTGCTTAACAATTTCTAAAAGGGCAGCCGATTCTTGCCTTGAATATGGGTCTTAATCAGGTAATTTATGCTTTAATAATTTAAGTATGGGCTAATGACAGGTTATAATTTCTATTTCAGCTTTTATTGAGTTTGAAAACTTCCTCAATTAAGAATTGTAACAGAAAAATTTTGATTTAGCGGGAGTTCTTAACTGAAAACTAAAAATTGCTGGAAATAAACGGAATCTAGACATTGCAATAAAAATAACGTCTTCCTTATAAATGGCCTAGGTCATTACAAACTCTCCTACTTAAAAATAGTGTCGTCCTCGATATTACATCGAAATAAAAAACATTTAGTTAAACGTAAGATGATTTAATTATAATTACCTGAATTTTGAAAGAGTATGTGATATTCCTTTCTCATATCATCCTCCATTTCCCATGTTGCTTCCTTGGCACTATCACTTTTCCATTGCACCTTGACTATGGGAATAGTTCTCTTAATCGACGGTTATCTCGTTCTATGATCTTGTCTGGTTCTTCCACATATATCAAGTTTGGCTGAATTATAGTTCCGAGAGCTACTAGTTGTTGAGATGGTTCTTGCAAACATTTACGTAAGGATGATATATGGAACACATTGTGTACTTTGGGGAAATTTTCTGGTAACCTCAAACGATATGCAGAGCTCCTTATTCGAGCAAAGATCTCAAATAGTCCTACATATTGCGGGCTTAGCTTGCCTGATATATGCCAAATCGATACACTCCCTTCATTGGGCTTACTTTTAGATAGAAAAATCTCCGATTTGAAATTCTAGCACTTTGTGTCTTAAATTGTGATGCTTTTTTTGACGATCTTGGGCTGCAGTTATTCTTAGTTTTATCAATTGAACTTTCATGTTAGTTTCTTCGACAAGATCGGATCCATAGATTTGGACATCTCCAACTTCTGACCAGTATTGAGGCGTAAGACATTTTCTTCCGTATAGGGCTTCGTATAGTGCCATTCCAATGCTAGCTTGATGATTGTTATTATATGAAAATTCAACTAAGGGCAAATGTTCTTCCCAGTTTCCACTGAAGTCCAATATGCAGTCTTAAAATATTTTCTAGCACTTGATTAACTCTTTCAGTTTGCCCGTCAGTTTGAGGATGGAATGCAGTGCTCATTGCAAAATTAGTGCCCAAATCATAGTGTACGACTTTTCAAAATTGGGAAGTGAATCTACTGTTCCTGTCTAATATAATTGTTTTTGGGACTTTGTGCAATCGAACGATTTCTCTAACATACGTTCTAGCAAGCTTCTCCACATGGTTCATCTATTTTATTTGAAAGAAATGTACTGATTTTGTGAGTTTGTCAATAACGACCCATATGGTATCTGCTCCTATTTTGCTTCGGATCAAACCCACTCAGAAATTCATGACAATATCAATCCGCTTTCATTCCGGGATTGGTAGAGATTGTAAGAGTCCTCCTGACTTTTGATGTTCTGCTTTCACTAAGTTGTATGCATTGCAACGTGCCATAAACTCTCCTACATTTTCCTTCAGGCCAGACCACCAATAAATTTTCTTTAAATCGTGGTACATTTTTGAAGTTCTAGGATGGACAGTATATCTTTAACAATGCACTTCCTGTAATATCATCATTTGCAATTCTTTATCATTGGGCACTCACAATTATGTTTCATAATAGATGTAACCGTCTTTTTCTTAAAGATATTTATTTTTTAATTCCAAAATAAGCTGCTTCATTTTTAGAGACTCTGTATATTTTTCTTGGAATAGTCTTATGCGCTTCTTCAACATTAATTCTGTAGTTTATGTAGCCAGAATGACATTCAGTTGATTCGTTGTTACCGCTTCTATCCCTAGCTTATTTAGTTCCTTAACTAGATCTTTGTTGATGGTCGTGTTGAGTGTGCTAACTGATTTTCTACTTAAGGCGTCTGCTACGACATTGGCATTTCCTAGATGATATTGAATATCTAGATCATAGTCACTAATGAGTTCTAGCCATCGCCTTTGCTGACAATTTAATTTCCTTTGAGTAAAAATGTACTTGAGGCTTTGATGATCTGTGAAGATTTCACATTTTACCCCATACAAATAATGTCTCTATATCTTGAGCGCAAAGATAACTGTTGTTAACTCCAAGTTGTGAACTGGATAGTTCCTTTCATGAATCTTTAGCTGGTTAGAGGCATAAGCGATTACCCTCATATTTTGCATTAGAACACACCCTAGTCTTACCTTGGATGCATCGGTATAGACTTGGTAATCCATTCGTTCTTGTGGTAATGTCAGAATATGAGCGGTTGTGAGGGCATTCTTTAATTTTTGAAATGAAATTTTGCACTCAGAGCTCAGATGAATGGTATAGTTTTTTGTGTGAGCTTGGTGAGTGGGGCTGAAATCTGGGAAAATTGTACAAAATTTCTATAATATCCTGTCAATCCCAAAAAACTTATGATTTCCATTATCGTCGAAGGTCGAGTCCATTCTTGGATGGAGCTGATTTTCTTTGGATCTGCTTGAATTCCTTCAATGCTTACGACATGACTTAGGAAGTCTACCGAGCTCAATTAAAACTCACACTTAGAAAATTTTGCATATAACTTATGGTATCTTAAAGTCTCTAAGACGGTCCGCAGGTGGCCCTCATGATCATTTTCATTCTTAGAATAGATTAAAATGTCGTCAATGAAGGCGATCTCAAATTTATCCAAATAGGTTTCAGAACCCTCTGCATCAAATCCATAAATAGTGACGAGGCATTAGTTAGTCCAAATGACATTACTAGAAATTCAAAATGGCCATAGCTCATCCTAAAAGCTGTTTTTGGAATATCTTCTTCCCTTATTCTTACTTGATATCCAGATCGAAGGTCAATCTTGGAGAAAATAACAACTTCGGCTAGTTGATCAAATAAGTCATCTATTCGGGGAAGAGGACATTTATTCTTAATTATCACCTTGTTTAGTTCTCTGTAGTCGATACACATCCTCATCGTCCCATCTTTCTTCTTAACAAAAAGCATAGTAGCTCCCCTTGGTGACATGGTGGGACGAATAAGGCTTTTATCTAACAATTCTTTTAATTGATCATTCAGTTCTTGTAGTTCTTTTGGTGCCATTTGATGTGGTGCCTTTGATAACGGTTGCGTACCGGGAATTAAATCAATATTAAAATCTATTTCCCGTACTGGAGGTATTCCTGTCAAATCATCGGGAAACACATGCTGAAATATATTGGCGACCCTTATATCTGCTAAGGGAGTCACCTCTTCTCTGTTTCCCAACATTGTTACCAAGTAGGCGTGGCACACCTTCTGTATTAGCTTGGCTGCTTGTATGGTATTATTGAGAGATGTAGCAGTGCCTAGCCTTCCCATAAATATCACTGATCTTCCTGCACTCGTGAGGGTGACCTGTTTACGCTGACAGTCGATGACTGCTTGATGACAAGATAGCCAAGCCATACCCAAAATGATGTAGAAATTTGCAATGAGAAGAACTATCAAGCTGGCTTTGAACGTCCCACCATTAATTGGGATATCACATTCACAATACTCCCCAACGCTCATGAGGGCACCAGATGGTAACCCCACATTTAATTTTTCCTTTAGCTCTATAAACGACAATTGTAACTTCTTGACAAATATTTCAGATATAAATGAGTGACTTGCACCCATGTGAAACAATGTTATACATGCGCTTTCAAGAAAGTATAAAGTACCTAATACCGAATGCATGCTAAAGATTTATTTCTTAAAATTTAATTAAGAAATACTAGTCAAACTAATTTAAAAGTACCTGACACCACATCATGATCTTCGGGAGCCATAACCGAGGTAAGTGTGTAAACCCTTGCGGCAGTTGGTCGTCCCGGGGCAGGTCCTCTCCTTTGTGCTGACGGGGTTGCAGGGGATGTTGCTGGAGTTGGTGCATTTGCCGGAACTGGGGCACAAGTGGGTGTAGAAGCTCCAGTCACTTTGGGTCCTTGAATAATATCCCCATCTACAGTTCTAACAAACCGACAAAGTCAGTAATTATGCCCCATTCGGCCACACTGGTAACACATGTTGGCATTCTGAATTTTCCCTTTCCTTACCAGCCCAGAAGTGATCTGGTATATGTTGGTCCGACGACTAGGTCGAGACCTTTTAAAGGCTTCTCGACTGTTGTGAGAGTGGAAACTTTGCTTCTCTTGTCGCTCGGCGATTACTTGCTCGTTATGCTCCAGCAGGGTTGCGCAATCCAGGAGTTCAACAAATTTAGTGTGCTTAAGCGAAAGTAGGCTTGTTCGGATGGAATCTTCAACCTATCCAAGAATCTGCTGCATCTTGGGGCCTCTGTATCTACTAGTTTATGCGCATATTGGGAAAGCCTCGTGACTCATAGGCCGCAACGAACTTATTCTCATGAGTCAGGTTGATGAATTGGTTCTTAGGATTTTTTGCGTAGAATGAGGAATATAACAGCCTCTAAATGCTTCTGCGAACTCGTCCCAAGAAATGTCTTCTACATCCATGCTCATGAAATGAGTTTCGTGGGCGACTCCCCTCCATCTCTCGGCTTCAATCTTGAATAGGCTTTTAGCCAATCTTACTGCATCCATGGTTGGGCATTTCATATTCTCCAGTTTACTTTCTATCTCTTGAATCCAATCATCTTCTTCCATTGGTCGGGCTGACCAGTCGTAAGATGGTGGATACAATTTCATGAAGGCTTGCAGTGCCCCATCGATTATGTGCCTCATGGCTCCAAGATTCTATCTGTTTACTCTCCGTTTGTTTTGAAAGCATAGGGGCCTTTACCGAAGTCTCCATCGACAACTCAGGAGAGGCTCTTCCATATTCATCTATAAAGAGATTGATTGCGATAATTAAAGATTTGAACGCATTTATTGAAAGCAATTCTATGTTTCATGCAAAAAGGAATTTAAAGATATAATTGTTTTCTCATAAGTTATACATAGTTTTATTCTAATAAAGATGTCAATCTAAATTATTTTCTTCAAGCTTTCCACCCAAAGCTTCATATATTTGTCGATAGTTCTCTTTTTGGAAGTTGAGGCTGCATCCCCAGCTTGCACTTTCCTTTCAATCTCAGAGATGCGCTCTTCATACTCTTCTTCTTTCTCTATTGCTAGTTCAACTAGCATGTAGTGTTTCTTTTAGCTTATGTACTTCTCTCTCCAGGTTGGTGGTTCTCAAGAGGGGTGTTGAAAATTAAACTTGGTTTAATTTTTAGAATTATTTAGAATTTATTTAATATATAGAATGTTCTTATAAGTATGTAAAAGAATATCTAAATTTTTCTCTAATAAGTGTGCCTAGAAACTTATTGTAAAAGTATTTTTCTTCTTTTTTTAGGTGCTTCTAGAAGTATCTCAAAAATTCATGTATCTAAAACTTTTTATTGAGTTCTATATATAGGGGTATTCTCTCATCATTTGTAACAAGCAAGATCTGAGTTTCAATACAAATCTATTTTATTTTCTCTTTATCTCCCTCTTATTTATATTTGTGAAATTTATTTTCTAACAAACATTAACTAACATAATTGAACAATATAACACTAAATTAGATTTAAATGTACATCACCTGACGCAATGAAACAGATAGAATGACAGCCTTCGCACGCCACAACAAGCTACAAACAAGCTCGCACAACCTGCCAAAGACATCGGCCTAAGTTTTTAAGGGCACATTGAATCACTACAGTAACAACAATTTTTGGAAAAAAAATTTTTTTTCATATGGGGGTTTATAATCATCTGGATGTGTCCAGCTGGTGATGCAGGTTAGTATGAGTCATTTAATGCGCTTGGGCACGCATCCATACACGTTTGGGCACACTATTCTAGGTGCCAAAAACAGGGATAAAATAATAATTTTATTTATTTATTTGCTATTAATTTTTATTTTGTTTTTTAACACAATATTGATAATAATAGTAATTAAACAAAATTAGTGCTATTGATATAAATTAAATTAATTAATTACGGTTACCAATTATCTTCGATTAGGCTTTCTTTTGGGGCCTTGCCTCTATTTAAACAAACGTAAGGGGAGCAGGAATATGAGCAAAGTTGGACACTGACGAGCTTGCAGGATTTGCAAACTTTAGGAACTCAATCATAGAGAATCAAGCTTACTTCCTACCAATGGCCACAAGTAAAACAAATTTAAGTATAATAGCTCAAATCCTTAATTATTCTTCAACCAAAAACTCTCAAATAATCCAACGAAATATTTAATAATTAAGAATTTGAACAAATAGAGTTCTTTGTTGCAGAATATTTGTTCAAATTTGTAAGGATGGAAGATCTAAGCTTGATGTGAAGACCAGGCATGCATATTCATGAGATATTGCCAAGATAAGTTTGGGTATCAATTATGGGTACCAATGGTGAAGAAAATTGTCAAAAGTTGAGATGTGGTTTTTATGCAGGGTTACATTATCAGTGACAAAGAGGAGAGGCGTATGCACCTTCTAGTGCTAGCAGTCTACCTACTTTGGAGGGAATTTTCAAAGGCTACTCAGACAGCAAACATTAGAGAAAATTCTTACATTGAGGATGCCTATTAGACCACATACGTCGTTCATCAGATCTTCTGTTCATAATTATATTTTACTAATAGATGCAGGAGAACCTGAATGCTTTAATTAGGTTATGAACGCTCAGCATAAGGAGAAGCGCTTGAAGCTAATAAAGATTAAATGAATTCTTTGTATGAAAATTATGTTTTTGTTACCATGAGCTTATCTGAAAGAAAAAAATACTTAAAATAAATGGATGTTAAAAATCAAATATGAGGAGCATAATCCCGTGCCTAAATACAATGCAAAATAAGTGGTCAAAGACTTTGGTCAGGAAAAGGGTTTACTTTGTAGAAATTTTACACCTAGAGTGAAGACATTCATTGGAGCAGTTCTTGTTTTGGTTGCTAGTCTAAATCTGTAGATTGTGCAAATGGATGTGAAGATTAAATATCTGTATGGTGATTTGAAAAAAGAAATCTATATGGAGCAACCTGAAGTTTTTGATGGAAAAGGAAAAGAAAAATCTTGTGTGAAATTCTTATATGTATTGAAGCGAGCTCCATAGTAGTGATATAACAAATTTAAACTTTGAGGGAGTATGGCTACCAGAAAACTTTATTTGGTAAATATATATTTTCTTGCTGAGATTTTTAAAGATTTTATTAATATTTTATTATTAAAGATGTTATAAATATAGTATTTCTACTTGTTGACAAAAAATTTTAATAGGATCTAGAAGTTAAGCAGCAGTTAAGAAATGTCTTTTATGTGAGACTTTGATGCAATCTGATAGACCTTGGGTATAAATATCACAAGAGACATGAATGTTAGAAATTAATTTTTTGTCACAAAAGAAGTATAGTTAGAAGATGGTTTAGAGATTTTTCATGATCAAAGTTAATTCAGTAAATGATCCTTTAGCTTCTCATTCCAATTGAGTATAGAACAATGCTCAACTTCTGATCAAAAGAAGGGCATATGAACAAGATTCCAACTCCCTTGCGGCTCCCAATATAATGTATACCATGCTATGTTTTTGAGATTGCTCGTGTAGTTGGTGAAATGAGTCAAGTTCTCTCTAATTTAAATTTAGAGCATTGGATTGCAATCATGTAGGTTATAAAATATTTGGTAGTTACGATCTGCATGAGCTAATCCCTTGGGAGCTCTAGTCCTTTGTTGGTTGGTTATTCAAATTGATATATGACAAGATATGTGAATTCTAGGAGGCTCACTATTAACTACTTGATAAATTTTGCAAAAGGTGCTGTACATTGGAAAGTAAGATTGCAGAAGTGTGTAGCACTGTTTACAGTAGAGGCAAAATTTATTGCCATTAAAGAGGCGACGAAAGAAGTGCTTTGTTAATGAAATTTTAATGGAAGATTGTCAATAAGAAAAATGTGTTCTGCTATGTGATAATTAGTGCGTAATTCATCTTAGTTAGAACTTTTCTTCTCACTTAAGATTTAAACATATTGATACTCGATTTTATTGGATTAAAGATGTCTTGAAAGCAAATTTTTTGTGTTTAGAAAAGGTTCACAACAATAGCAGTAAAGAAGATACGTTGACCAAGTTATTTATTGGGTAAAAATTAGATTAGTACAGGTCTATTGTTTTTACGAGTGTTGAAAGTTTGTCGATGTTCTCTCCGTCTTGTCAAGAGGGAACAAATTATTAATATTTTTTTCCTAAGTGGAGGGAAAATGAAAAAAAAAAGTGTTTTTGTATTTTAATGATTGTTATCTACCGTTCAATTTGGTCACTCAAATTTTCATCTTAAAACACACTAATGGACAACTTTTTTCTCTAGTTTTTCAGTTTGCAACATAAGGTGGGTTTTCTTTTTTTTTTTTGTTTTACAAAACCAGTTATAAATCATTTTGGATTCCAATTTATGAAAATCTTTGTGCATTTGAAAGCCAATAGTAAGATTATTTGCATGCCTTCAGAAGTCAAAAAAAGACTCCCCATTGTGTGCTTTTGAACATTGATTGAAGTCGACCTACCATGTGTACATTACAATCCAACATGGTGCAATTCATTGATGTGTTTTTTGATCAGACAAACTTTTGACTTTTATTTATAACCAACCATTGCTAGGTACTAGGTTTTGAATGAGAAAAGAGGTCGTGTTAAGATAGTTGGCACTCAATATACAATTTTGTCGAATCTTCTCATGACATGATTTCCTTAAAAATTGTGCTAAAGCTATGGTGTTACGTCAATGCAAGGCCTGCATTGCCTGAATGTAGTAAAAGCGTGCAAAGAGCGCTACATTGATGGCTAAGTGTATCGTCCAATGAGCAATGGTTTCTGCATTTTAGAAGAATGTGCTAAAGAAGTTAGTCCATGATATTTATTTAAGATTAAGTAGTTTGAATATTGATACTTTCACTAAATAACTACTTAATTTTTATTGATCTTAAAAAGACTTATGATAGAGCACTATAAAAGGTTCTTTGGGGAGTTTTGGAGAGAGAATTTGTGGATTAATGTTATTGAAGACATTGGGGCTGTAACATGTGTTTGATTGTAAGGTGGCTTGTCTAATGATTTTATTATAATCATTCGATTACATCAAAGTTCTGCTTTTAGTTCACACATTTTTTGCTTTAGGTATGGATGTTCTTTCTGAACATATTCAAGAGGAGGTTCCTTAGTTTATGTTATTTGCAAATGATATTCTATTAATTAATAAGATTAGTGATGGAGTTAAAGCAAAGCTCGAGTTGTGGAGGACTACATTATAATATTAAGGCTTTTGTCTTGGTAGATCTAAAACAAAATGCATAATGCGTAAGTTTAATTGTAATAGAAGTCATAATCTCAAATGACATAACTATTGAGAACCGTGTGATTAAGAAGATTGAGACGTACAAATAGTGTTGTTCATATATTCAAAATAATTGTGAAATAATAAACAATGTGATTAATAGGATCCAAGATGGTTGGATAAAATGGAAGAGCGCTTTAGGAGTGTTGTGTGATCAGAAAAAGACTACTCAAATTAAAGAAAATTTTATAGAACATCTATATGACCGACTATATTATATGAAATTGAATGTTGGCAAACAAAGAAGAAACTTACGAAGTAAGTGTTGTAGAGATTAGAATGCTAAGGTGAATGAGTGAGTACACTTGAAGGGATAGAATGAGAAATGACTCCATCCATAACAAGTTTGAGTAGCTCCTATAGTGGATAAGATTAGATAATGTTGACTTCGATGGTTTGGCCGTATTAAGTATTAAGCATAAGGCTGCTCAATACCTCTATTAGAAGAATTAAGTATATGCATTTTACACATGTTAAAGAAGTGGAAGACCACAAAAGACATAGGAAGAAACCATTATAATAGTTCTCTATTGAAACTTAAATGGGGATATTATTTGATTGCGCTGAATGGAAAAAATGATTCATATGGACTAAGGCTTTGTGTTGTTGTTGTTGTATAAACTCTTTATATCTTGTTATGAGTGGTTCAAAAGAGTTTTTGCATTATTGTGAGTTGTTCTGTTTATGGGTATAGTGAGCTGAGCTTGAGAAAGCCAAGGGTGTGCTCGAGCTCCACGTTAAGTTTTTTCTACTTAAGTTCAGCTCAACTTTGTCCAACATAAGTTCAACTCAATTCTCATAACTTGGATTAGCTCGGCTGAGTATGTTGTGGCTCAAGGCAACAAATATTGCTAAACATTGTGTATTATATAGAACAAGACCTCTAAAGGAATTTCCAGATTCAACAATGTGGGACTAAATTGGTCCCAGCTCACTCATAAGTCCACTCACTTGGGCATGTAAATTTTTTTGTAGTTGATTAAAATTTGTAAAGATTCTTTCATTATTATTTAATCTTATATATACATATAAAATATCTAGACTTATGTTATTATTATTATTATTATTATTCTTTGTTCCTTTATAATTAATCGAGTCAAACTTGAACAAACATCTTGTTCACGATCGCCCCATTAGGATATCGAACCTAAATATTTGTTCAAGCTCAGCTCATCTCCTTATTGATCAAGCAGAACTCGGCTTCTTAACAGACAGAATACGAGCTATTTATGAAAAACAAGCTTTTTTGACAACCCTAGTTCTATTTGTCAAAATTTTGTAATAAACTTTGTTCATTCTTGTTGATGGTGGAATGTTTAGAAGCAGAGTAACATCCCTAAGATGAATGTAGCCTACATCAATTTTGTGGGTGAACTAGGATAAATATTTTGTGATTTATTGTATATTTTGAGCATTAGTGTGTTTGTGTAATAGGTTACTAAATTTTTTATCAAGCTGTATCACAGCAGTAAAATAAATATTAGATGGAAGTTGTGCCACCTTAAGAATACTATCTACTTGGTAAACTGTGATAGCCCGACGCCGATTCAGCGAAAACCGTTCCGACATCAGGTGTTCACTTACCGCAGGATCATATTGAGTAACTTATCACAGCAGTAAAATAAATATTAGATGGAAGTTGTGCCACCTTAAGAATACTATCTACTTGGTAAACTGTGATAGCCCGACGCCGATTCAGCGGAAACCGTTCCGACATCAGGTGTTCACTTACCGCAGGATCATATTGAGTAACTTGAGAGAAGAAGAGCATACACATACAAAAGCCAAAAGATATTATTCATTTATTTCAACATTCACATTACAATGTCTTTTCAACACTCCTCGTACAAAAGTAAAAATAAAGAAAAAGATAAAAGATAAACAAACAAAAAAATAGCGTCGTGGATCTTATCGGTAGTTGAACATTTTAAGCATTATGGTTCTTGCGCGTAATCCCCTAGGGGCACCTGACCTGGTATTGTACAGAAAATAATATCGGGATTTGAATTCCCAATAATTAGAGAATATTCTAAGTACTGCAGTACACAATAATAATTACATTCTTAAAAGATGCGATTAACGGAACTAAGTCGGAAATAAAATGCATGAGAAAATAAGGCAACAGCACGAAATAAACAATTTCATGCAACAAATATTATTTATCAATTAAAGATTATTGATGTCATTTTTCAGTAATCAACCCCGAATATTATCGATGTCATTTTCCAGTAACAATCCCGAATATTATTGATGCCATTTTCTAATAACAACCCCGAATGTTGCTGATGTTATTTTTTCAGCAATAACTCCGAATGTTACTGATGTCATTTTCCAATAACAACCCCGAATGTTGCTGAGGTTATTTTTCCAGCAATAACCCTGAATAAAAATGATGTTGTTTCTAACAACCAACCAAGCATTAATGTTACTGATGTCATTTTTCAGTAACTCACGAATAAAAAAGATATTGGTTTCTAACAATCAACCAAGCTTCAAATGCATTTGGCTCAAAGGAAATACGCGAAGCTAAGCAGCAGTAAACGTGCAAAATGTAATGCATGTCATGTACTGGGTACCTTTGATCCTTAAGTTTAGAAGTTCAATAGTTCGGATGAGTGACAATTCGCTCAATCTGCATTTAAGTCCCCGATATTTTTTTAAATTAGTCTCTTTTTAAAAATGATGTGATATTTCATGATTTTTATATTCTTCTTTTCTATTTTGTCATTTTCCTTTATTTTCATAAAATGATTTAAGTCCGTACTTTATAATAATATTACTGAATTGAAAGAGTAGCGATAGGAATGAAAAGAATACTTTAAATGGACATAGTAGTCATTTTATAGCATTTTGAATTGTTCACATTATTAATTAATGAGAATGATCAAAATGCGAATGACTAAATATAATTTTATAGCAATGTATATTTAGTAAGAAAGTATTCTCTTCAATTTCTTCCATTTCCAACTCCTCTTACCTTAGAGTTAGGATTGCTGAAAGGAAACAGAGGTTGAAATGGGTGGCCGGATGGCTTGCCGAGGTGGCAGCGGCAAGAGGTTGGCTAGCAGCGGCTACTGAGTGGTTGGCGGCTTGCTGGCTGGTTGGAGGGGGCTGTCGTTGGCTGTCGGAGGCTGCTGGAAGGAGGGAGGCTGGCTGGAGGGGACTGCCGGAGGGTGCTGGAAGGAGGGAGGCAGGCTGGAGGGGGCTGGAGCTGCTGTGGTAGTGGGGAGGAGAGGGGAGGGGATAGGGCCTTCTTATAGAGGAAGGTGGGTGGGGGGGGGGGGGGGTTCGGCTGAGAGGGCCAACCGAACCCTGCGCCAAAAACGGTGCAGGCTGGCCCTTTCCTGGCAGACGGAACCTTCCGCCTGCAGGCTCTGTCTTGCGACAAAGCCTGCGATCCGTAGGCGGGTCGGGAAGGGGTCGGGCGAACAGGGAAGGGAATGAGAAGAAAAAAAAATAATAAAATACTTGAAGTTAAATTTTTCGTATTTTTTCGTCGTTTGGCGTCCAAATACAACGAAACTTGGCACCGAGGTGTGTTACGACATGACAAACACCATCGCGCCGAAAATTTTCGATTCAGGGTAATATTTTATTTTATATTAATTTTTGAGGTTTAAAAACTTCAAAAATTAATCACGATAAATCCGGCCCTCATAATTTGATGAAATTTTTCGAGTAGCCATTAAATAATATACTTAACACAACGATACTGAAAATGATGAATTCAGACACATATTTTAATGTTCTTGATTTATAGAATTTTAATATTTCAAAAAATAAAGCGGGAGCTTCCGCTATTCAGATTTCTCCCAAACTAAGGTACCTTGATCTTTAAAATTATTCTTAACCATGGTATTTTTGTTTGCCTTAATTCAAAATTCCCCAGGATCCTGATTCTTAAGGTGGGATTTGACCTAATTGGCAAAGTAACGACTTTGGGTCGTTACATAAACGATTTTTGGATGTGTGGAAAATGATGTGGATGTTGATTGCTCAAGTATGAGAGATTGTGAAAAATTTATGCATATACCCAAGCAAATGTGGCTGAGTCTCGACATTCAAAATCAGAGCATCAATTTTAATAGGAACTCCAATGATTTTTGCTACATTGGAAAGACCAGCATCAGTCCTCAGCTTGATTGAAAAGGGACAACTGAAAACGAACCAATGTTCTTTGTAAAGAGCAGTCAGCATTTTCCACACAAGAAAACATCAAGAGAAAGCAGTTCTTGTTGAGGGAGTGGAGTTTGAAGGATCCTGGAGCTTCCAAGTTTTAAACACCATCGCCTAAAGCTCATAGTAGCACAAGAAGCAAAGGTCCCAGAACTTGGCTCTTTCCATCACATCAGTATCATAGAAAGGAATCACTTCGCACAAAGGTAAGATTGAGGGATTGAGAGAAGCTGGTATACGAGAAGATGAACTCTCTTAAGGTAAATGCAGCGGTTGAAGAACGAAAATTATAAACAATTTAGATAAGAAAAAACATTATTTATAATAAATGTTCAAAACTTTCTCATTATATAAATGATAGAAATATAGTTGAGAGTGAGAATGTATGATCGATCCACATTGAAAAGCATTATATCTATTATAGAGGTATAACGATGCTCATTTTTTATAACTTGGCAAAAGGGAGCTACGCAAGACAAGTTGTTATTATGAAATATAATGAAAGCCGAGCATTCCATATTCTTGAATTACTTGACATTTATTAGTTCTATTAGCAGTTTGGTAAAGTATATAAAAAAATTGCATAATATCCTCATCTAGCACCTGTTGCTATCTCTCTTCGGCCCTCTCTGCGAATCTTCTTACAGAGAGCATGAAAATATCCACGTTCCTACTCTTTCTTCCGTTCTCTCTCATGCTCTGTTTCTTAAGGAAGCTTTAAATTTTTTGGTTAACTTCTGACTAGAATTTCTCCAAAAATTCCATCGTTTTTCATCTATACATTAGGCAATGTAAAATTTTTATGACTGAATTTATCATCATGTTTCAGTTTTCTTAATTTTAAATTTCAAAACTCCATTGCATATATAGCAAGTTATAAGTTGTTCCTTTCTTATGGAAACTGCATAGTACATCTATTGTAGAAATTATTGTTTGTGGGCCGTTGGCACCTTTGCTTAATAATACAGAAGTCAGACGCAAAGTAGTTTATCTTTTGTAGAAACTATTGTCTATATACCGCAAGCCTTGTTTTCCCTCCAACCCTATCGTCCTCTAAAATGATCAATTGTGTAGTTACACATCAATTGGAAAGTTCGGCTTTCATTATATTTCCTAATGAAAGCCGAGCGCAAAGGCCATGCATATTATATGTGATCCGCTTATTCTTAAAAATAAATTAGATTTTACGCATAAGGTGAGAATATGTGCTATTGGCTTAGTGCGTAAAAACTTAAAATTAGGGTGATATAATGAAAATATTTTTGGAATTTTTTGAACGTTTATGCTTACAGAAGTATATATGCAGATAACATGGAATGTTCATCTTAAGCTCTCATTATGAAATAGATGCACTGAGGATAACACTATCAGAGGAGCATCTATTCTTTTGACCTTTCAAATATAATAAATGGAGAATTTTAAAACAATTCTTTAATTTAAAAATGAAAAATATTATTTGGTTCTCACATAGCTCTCCAAAAGTTTTGATAATTAAGATTTGATTTTAAAATTTTTTCTTTGGGATAATTCTAATATAGGAACTCTTTATATAATAATTATGCAAGAAGGAAACCTATTTTTTGTGATAAAGATGCTTAGGTAATTCATTCTACCCTACTTTCTAAGCACAAGCAAATTTTAATTACATAGCCTTTGAATGAAACATAGTTGGGCCACCACACTAAAGTGAGATGCTTAGGGACTAATCTTATGGCATCATTAGATAATATAGATCAAACGATTTACCTATCGAGGCGTAGATCTAATTGAGAAGAATGGTTTGATCATCACAATTGCTAGGAGACCGGACCAATCTGATTTTTCGAATCATGAACTAGTAGCTTCCAGCTCAATCGGTTGAACCGGTTAACCCATGACTCCAACTTGCAAGCACCATCAATTCACCTCTCTTTTGAAGTTTCGTAGAAAACAAACCATCACCTGCTTGTGGCTTGAAATCTTCGGCAAGCTGGCACAAAAGCAAAGTATCTCACTTGTCATTTAGAAGGTGCGGGATGGTGTTTGCTCGCACTCTTTGTTTGGTGGGTCGAGTTTGCCTTATAAACTCTGTTCTTGACTCGATTTCGATTTACGCAATAACCGCTCCTCAATTTCGGACTTGTTTGCTCGAGATTGAGAAGATCATGCGTAGCTTCATTTGGGCGTGCCGAAATAAGTGGCTCCACTGCACGAAATGAAAGGTCATTGAAGATGGAGCTTAGGACCCTGTGAGTTCGTTTCTTCTTTTTAGGATGCTTGCAAAGGAACCTCTCTCTAACAAAAAGCACTGATGAGAAATGCAAAGAAGAAGAGAATTTATAGTCAAATCTTTATACATCAAATTCTTAATTATATAGTTGCGTTTCAGTTTAGAGCATAACAGTATTTTAGCAATATTTATATGGTGACAAATGAGATTGAGAGAATGTCAAAACTTTAAACACAAAAATGAAAATGATAATAAATAATGCAACAAACAATGATTATTGAACATTTTGAGTTACTATTTCACTACTTTTTAAAATGTATTTAAGAAAATCTTTAGTTAATATTTTTATTATAAGGTGTTTAATTACATTTATGTGCTGCTGATGTTATTCTGTGAAGTGAAGTTCCTTCCTTTTCAATCAATAAAGGGCGGCAAATTAGTTTGATCATCGTGTCATTATCTGATTACTTAATTTTATTTAATTAAATTTAAGATTATCCTTAAAATATGATTCTTGATGAATTAAATGACAAATAGCATATTAAAATTGAATAAAGTTCATAAGAATTCTCGTCTAAACTCAAATTTAAACAGAGAAGCATTGCATGGTAGAGTTCGCCAAAATAAAAAAGGTGGCCAGGTAGAACCTGCCCCAGCTCAGTCTTCCAACAATTCAACAAGGTAGGCCCCCCTCTCCCACGCAAGAATCCAAAGTTCATCCCATCTATAAAAGGGCACCTGAAGATGGCCGCATCCATCCATCGGCTTCTTCCCAACTCACCATGAGCCTTTTCCACCGCCACCGCCACCACCATGAGGATCAATCCCCCGAGGCCAATCGGGCGCAGCCTCGCCCTTTCGACGGCCAAATGATTCCCAATCCCACCGTCAGAATCTACACTCTCGCAGAGGAAAACTACTCCCTCTCGATCCGTGACGGCAGCGTCGTCCTCGCTCCTTCCAATCCCCGCGACGAATTTCAGGCAATTTCCGCCATTAAAATCTCATCTCTCTTATTTTTATTCTGCCTTGCTGATTTCTTTGGTGGTGTGGCAGCACTGGTACAAAGATTTCCGGTGGGGGAATCATGTGAAGGACGAAGAGGGGCTGCCTGCCTTCGCTCTAGTGAACAAAGCCACGGGATTGGCCATAAAGCACGCGCTCGGGCCGACCCACCCGGTTCGATTGATTCCTTTCGATCCGTCCTATTTGGACGAATCGATTCTGTGGTCAGAGAGCCACGACACAGGGGAGGGCTACCGCTGCATCAGAATGATCAACAATATCCGCCTCAACTTCGATGCATTTAACGGCGACAAAGATCACGGCGGAGTCCATGACGGCACCACTGTTGTTCTCTGGGAGTGGCTCAAGGGCAAGAATCAGAGGTGGAAGATCTCCCCCTATTACTGTAAGTCTTTTCTTCTCTTTTTCCTCCTCTGCTTTTGTTCTTGGAAACTTTCAATCTGATGCTTCATTTTCTTTTTGCTTGCAGAGAGGGAGTGGACCTGCTTTTGCTTATTATGAAGAAAGAATAAAGAGCTGTTCCTCTGCTTGGGAAGGAATAGTTGTCTGTGTTGTTGTTTGTTTGGGTCGTTTTGCTGATATGCGATGGCTTCCTGATGCCCTAGAATCAGATGCTGCTTGCTGCTGCTGCTGCTGCTCTGTGTGCCTTCTCTTTCGATATATAAACTAAGCTATTCTATTGAATATCTTTATAAAAATTGAGAAATTAAACACTTGACTCCCGGTCAAAGGCTTTAAGCCCTTAGTTTTGTCTTTTTCATATAAATCACATAACCGCAGTCCAGCAGACGAACTTTTTCTTATACTACATCTAGCATTCAAATTATAGATCTAATCATATTTTATACTTATAATGATTTATATGATTTAAATGAGATGAAATGTTTTGTGATGATCACATCATTTGCTATTGGCATATTACTTTAAGAACTTGATGAAAATTCCACTATAAGGTATTTTACAATTTTAAGCATATTATTCATTTTGTTGGTCCTCTGTAGTTGTCATTGCTTTCCTGAATATGCTATTGATTCTAGCACTTTGCAGCCCCTTTGCGGTCACACGCCGCTGCATGTCTCCCGTGCAAATCTCTAGTGAAGATCCACATCCTGGTGTAGCTACATTGCAACCTCCCACTCCTGCCCTTCCCTTAGTTGATATTTCTGTTGTGGCCTTTGGCTGCAACCACAACCCTGTCGCCGTTTCTCCTTTGCAGTCACAAGGCTTGCTTATGCGTAATCCCAAACTCTCCACATGTTTATGCTTGTTTAGACTTTTATTATGAATCCTCTTGAACAACAACCATCTTTTACTGCCAAATGTGTTTATTATTATTTTTGTAAATTAGATCTAAATAAGATATAAATATAATCGATAAAATTCAATTCTTAACCTATTTGAAGCATCCCAAATAGGACGCGTGTGTTTATTATATTGCTAGTTTTAATTTGCCACAATTACATAATAATTATTTTATTGAGAAATAAGTCTTTCTTAAAAAAGAACTGTGAGCTTTGAGCATCCATTCAGTCGGTCACCTAACGATGTTGGCATGCGTGGCTGCACATTCTCAAGCTTTCAACCATCTCTGTTATATTATGGGAAGAGTCATATTTCCGAATCATTTTTATTTTTTTTAATACATCATATGCTCAGGATTTATTATTTTAAATATTGTATTTCATATTTAAATTTATAATTTTATTGATTATATATTTGTATTATTTATATTTAACTTATTTTATGAAAAAAAATATATTATATGTTATTTCATTAACTTTTATGTATAAATTTATTTTCAATTTTTGAGTAAATACATATTCTATGTATTTTGAGAAATAAAGATAATATTTTCTTAAATAAAAGTAAATTTAATGGTAATTAGGATTAGTGATATAAATTTTTACTTTTGGATTTTGAGTAGGGAATCTTTGCTTATGCCCTAACTTGACTGGTTTTATAAGTTGGTTTCACCAACAATGAGCTTGGGATAATTCACCGGCTAGCCGTCTGAGCCCCCTCCGAAGGTGCTCTCGCGCCCTAGATATAATGGAAGCACCCCATTTGGCCGCAAGCAAACCACAATCTGGTTTGCTGGAGTCACATCCAATGTCTCATATATGAAACTATGAAACCGTTCACATTATAAGTCTCAAGAATTAAGTTGGAATATTAATCAAATTCTTATGATCATATATTTTGCATCATAGAGACTCGGCTTATTTCCAAGAAAATAAAAAAAATCTGTTTTTAGACTTTTTCATTAATTTTTATGTTTAAATTTATTTTTGTGTAAATATAATTAATTTTATATTTTTTGAGAAATAAAAATTTTGACAATATAGATAATAATTTTCATAACAATTATTTTAAGGAACTCATCTAGAACCTTGATGAGTCTCTCTCTTCATTAAAATTAATTATTAATTATAATACTAGCTAATGCATGATGAATCATCCATTAGGTGCTCTTAATTAACTTTAATGATAATTAACAATGCATCTATCATCTTATGCTAAATACAAGCATGATTTATGAGTGGTTAAAGTATTGGGAAATTAATTATTCAACTTAATGAATATAACTTTTCAAGCTTTTCACTCAACTTCACATCTAGAGAACTCTTAGTAAGATACATATCAACATTTCCTTCAGATTTCTCACTGAAACTCTCTCTTCCTAGGATATCCCCTTTTAGCACAAGAAGTCGATCGCACCCCCTCACCCTCTTTCACAAACCGTTGGCCTCATGTCTAGATCTCTCCATCATCGAGTTGATCGAGAAGATCGATGGCCATCCTCCCCTTCCCGATCCCCGAACTTCTCTTTTCATCAAAGGGGTTGCCGACTTGCCATTTCCCACCAATCCTCTGCTCGAGATGTCGCGCTGACCTTCCATCAATGCCATTAAGGTACTTTCATCCTGTCTTGATCTAAATCCTTTGGTTTAGGATGACAGATTTCACATGTATTTTTGTCTTCAACTTTGCAAATCTTGGATTCAGTTATGTTAGTTTGCTTCTAAGAATCAATCTTGGTTGGATTTAATTATTACAAAATATATATTCCTGATTTGAATTCTATGCATAAGTATTATTAGATCTTACTTGAACAGCGATTTCTTGAGTTAAATTTGCATTCTTAAAGTACTACTGTGAAAATTGGGTTCTAAATTACATTAAGCATGCTAAAATCAAAAATCTCCATTTTAATGGTTTAATCTGAGATTTAAAGCATATTTTGTGAATTTGCATTTAAATGGTGTTTGAGGATTTTATCTTAGAATTAATTTTATATTTACTATTTGTGGTATGAAGATGAGTTCATTAGAGCTCATGTGTTTCTTTTTTTTTTCTATAGAATATGAAATGAAATAACAAAGCATGGTTAAATATGGATTTCTAAATATATATTTAAATTAGATTTATTACTAAAGTATTAAATTCACTTTTAAAATATATATCTATAATAACACATAGTTGTTAATCATCGTTTATTTTAATTAACTTAAAAATCTTGCCATGAGACTCCAAACATCATAGGAACTAACCCCTGAAATTTGGTTCAATTTGGAAGTAGTTTGAATTTTTGGAATATTCTAACTAAATTAAATTAATCAAAAAATTAAGAAAATTAAATTAATCTCCAATCAAAAATTCGATCACAATTTTGAATTCCTGATACCCAAATTATCTTGGGATGAATTTTTGACAATTTTTTTAGTCTGATTACTCAAAATGACCATTTGGAATTTATTTAATTATTAAAATATTATTTATTTGAAATTCCAGCCGCTCTTAACAGTTAACCGTCGCCGTTTCTCTCTCCCGAACCTCACAATTCAGGCCATTCTAACCGTTCTGCAATTTGATCGTTCGGATCAGACGAGTAAAGGAAGAGTAAAATTGAAGTTTTATTAAGCTAAGAGAAGTAGAAGTTAAAACATAACTTACTAACTTCATCATAAGAACTTATGAATTGATGGGTTTCGTATCAAACTAATTACTAATTTAATTAGGATCAATTGATAGGAAACATTTAAATGAAATAAGGAAGTGAGATTAGTAATCTATCACTCTATGTTTACTATGATTTATGAATTAAAGAATCTTATAAGATGTCTTAAATCATGATAAACAACTAAGGAGATTCTTGATTTAAGTATTAAAGAACTTAAAGAAAATTAAGAAGTTAAGGAGAAAGAGAACTAGTGATTCAAATCTAATGAGATTGGATATTAGTTCTAATAAACTCTCTAAATAAAATTAGATGTAAAATTAACAAACTATTTCTCAACTTATTAGAAGATAAATTGAAAGATCTAGTATTGAAGAACTAATACTAAGATTAAGTAAATCATATGATAATAGATCAATTTGAAATTAATACATGAAATTTGTAAACTAACATCATGAATTAAATTGACTAAGATTCAAATGACAATTTAATTATATAAAGAATCTAAATTCCATAATGTAAAATCAATACATAAACTTTAAATTAAGAAGGATACTATGAATTAACATTAATAGATTTCATAGTAATTATATTACATACTTTCAAGTTCTATTAAAATCAACTTGGAATTAACTTAATCTTAAAAACTTCAAACATTAAATACATTTCATTTGAAATCAACAATTTATTTAATATTCTATGGAACAAAAGCATTTTACTCAGAATTACAAGGCATAGCGGAATTTAAACTAACAAAGTAAAAGATATAATTTTGTAATTTGATATGCAAAGAATAATTATATTTAAATCAGCATTTGTAAGGGACTGCATTATGTAATTTAATGTGCAAAGAACAATAGTATTAGGTTCAGCATGTAAGGTATAACAACATTCATTCAGCATTGTAAAGTATTGTAACATTTAATTTAGCATTATAGGGTACATCAATTTAAATTCAGCATTGTAAGATACAACAATACAAATTCAGCATAGTGATGTATAGCAACATAGATTCAGCATTTCAAAGTATATTAGTATATAACTTAACATGCAATGAACGATTATGTCTAGTTCAGCAATCATAAATGATGTTAGTGATTTAGATTAGCAATGCAAAGAACGATATTATGTAACTTAACATACAAAGAATAATTGCATTTGATTCAATATTACAATAGATAGTATCATTTGATTTGATATTGCAATAGATAACAATATTTGATTCAATATTACAATAGATAGTATCATTTGATTCAATATTACAATAGATAACATCATTTGATGCAGTTTGGTTCCATACTATCCACCACCTATTATGTAACGACATTTTATAATAACATGTAAATAACAAGTACTTAGTTTACTACTATATTATTTGTTGAAGGAACAATTATTAAAAGTTGACAATGTCCACAAATAATTGAAAAGCGCATGATTTTACACAACACTCATATGTCCAAATACTTACATTAAGCTAAAATATGAACAGTTCAAAAGATAGGCTACCTTGTTTCATAAGTTAATCAATCCCCACACTTTTGCAATTAAGATAAGGAAAGAAAAAATATATATATAAAGTATTTCTAATACAAATAAGTAATTACAACATCAGTATAAATCAATCAGCAAAAATAAATAATCCTATGAAGTATAATATGCTGTACATTCACTATGTAAAGCAAAAATTCAGGAATGCATTATATAAGTAAAAAGAAAATAGGTTATATATATATATATATGTTAATTGAACTTGGGACAGTTCAGATTGATATTACTTCACATCGCATGAAATAGTGTCAACAAAATTCTATCACGTATGATAAAATAGAAGACAAGTCATGATGGAAATGAAAGATAAGGCAATATACCAATATTCATTGGGTGAAAATGTAGAATAATTGCAGAAACTAAAATTTGATGGTCCTATTTGATTCATCACTCTACTAATAACCTGATGGTCAATTTGAGGTAGGGAGGCTTTACACTATGTCAATACCTTACTACTTCTTTCATTACATTATAAATTATAAAATTAGAAGGATTTGAGCTAATGTATTTACAACTACGTATATGGTTAAGTTGGCGACTCAATATAGGTGTCTCTTCACCATTCGTATCTTCTATAACTTGCTGGCTTCACATCCTTAATTTTCGAAAGCAATCATTTCTCCTTAACTTTAGTTGGTTTTACTTCAGTCTATTTTTATCATGTCTTAGGAACCAAGTCATAATAATATGGAAACTAAAGGTTGATTAAGTTTAAATGTTCCATCAACATTAAATGCTGCAATAGCATAACTTTACTAATTCTATTCATGCAACATTTAAAATCTAGAAATTAATTACAATTAATTGACCTTAACTATTAATAAATGAAATATTTAGCAAATCATAAATTTGGTGACATCTTAGTAATCCATAACACTTTGTAAACAAGGTTTGTGAATAATATCAGCACTTGAAAGATAGCAGTAGAAAGATTGTTTATTAATTGATGAATACAAATCAAATCTCATTTATAATTAGATTAATCAATCTTTAGAACTAATTGAAATTATATCAAATCAATCCAGTCATCAATAAATGATCTTATTATTATTTTATTGTCCTATGCATTTCCAATTATTATTGAGATATAAAATTTCTATAGGTTTTAAAGGTGTTGGAATTCAATTAGTTTAAGCAGGTATTAGGATCTCTATAGAGCATTTTATTCCATGCACTTAACAATAGTTATCGAATGGAAAGAAAATCAGAAGGTCGTGCATTAGATACATATGAATCAGACTTTTCCAAGTTCGATTCAACAATATCTAGGTTTTCTTTTTAAATGAAATGCATACAGAAAATTTAGTAATTTCAAATTAGATAGGAAATGGGATGAAGGAGATACCATAATACTCATGCTGATTGAAACTTACATGGATAATTTCGTTAAGTTAAATCATAAATTAATAAATTGAAAAAATGAATTCAGATTCAGCATCATATCTTCAATTTTGAGTTCTCAATGTTCAATCAAGCACAGGGATGAATTAACAGTGATATAATATTGCTTTTGTTAAGAAATCTACAAATATATTGTTGGGCATTTTGTAGGTATTGCAGAATAGAAGAAGAAGGAATCAATATATTTCGATACTCATATGGATTTTATAACTATCGTTATGCATTCAAGAAGGAATCATTAACATCTGAAATTAAAAGATTATTGAATGATAATTAAAGATAGTACCTGGCAGTGGTTCGTTACTCTTACGCCGGCTAATTTTAGGGCTTTAGGGTTTCGTTTTGTGGCCGTTCCTTATTGAATAAGGTTTGGCCTCTCACAACACTTCTCCTTTTATTAGCAACTTGCCTTAACCAAGAAAGCGAATGCCGAAAAATGGAGAGTTGAGGAAGGTAAGGACGATAAGGTCGAGAGAGAGAGAGTAGCCAGTTAGGGAAGCCATAGGTAGCAGGAGATCGTGCATAGAGGAAGGACGACTTCGATCCTTTTTGACTGGTAGCGCCTATAATAAATGGGAAGGTGTACAGTAAAAGAAATCTAATTCGTTGCTTTGATCGAGAGTTATTGACGATCAGATACGACCTGTTTAATTTGGGTCCTTCCTCAGCTGTTCGATCGGCTGAGGATTTAGTGCTGTGGTTAGGACGGAGTCGGATGGGTGTCCCGTGAACTAGCCCTCGCAGGGGATCTCTGCCTTCTCATATTTTTTAGCTGTTTGTTTTAATAATTATTATATAAGTTAATTTAAGCATATATTTAAATAATTTCAATTATTTTAATATTAAATTATCTTTGTTTAATTCTTAAATTTAAATGCATAAATATACTCCGAAAAATCCCAAATTTTCACCCTTACCTAATTGAGGAGTGAGGAACTCAAAAATGAAATTGAATTTTCGATCGGAGATATATTTAAATATAGAAATCCTCTAGGTATTAATTATATTATTAAAATATTAGTGAAATATTTGACGACTCCCAAACACTTCCAAAATAGCACCCATAGCTAATTTGGGTGTGGTGAGTCCAATGGCGGATTCCATTTTTTATTCTGATGTCTAAATAAATTAGGCATTTTTAGAATTTTCAGGAAGCTAGGAATATTGAAAATTGTCAAATGGTCTCCAAATTGCACAAAAATTGAGGTAGAGATTCTTTACACTATTATAAGATTAATGGAAGAGGTTTGGAGTCAATTATGTTACTAATTGATAGGTAACAATATTAGGGTTGTTACAAGCTCCCCTCCTTAAAAAGAGTGTTGCCCTCGACATGCAATAATTAAAATATAGCAATGTAAATACAAAGAGGAAGTCTAAATAAAATAGAATTAAAAATGGGAAAATTATGATTACCTGATTATTAAAAGAACTCTAGGAATTTCTTTCTCATATCCTCCTCTTTCTCTAAAGTGGCTTCTTTATCAGAATGATTTTGCCACTGGATCTTGATCATAGTAATACTATAATTTCTTAATTATTTTATATCTCTCCCCAAAATTGTAATAAATGAATATCAGATTAGGTTGCAGTTCCATTGCTAGTATCTGAACTTGTTGGCTATAATCTAGTAAACACCTCCTTAGTGACAATATGTGAAACATATTATGTACATCTAAGAAGTCTTCAGACAACTCTAATCTGTATGCAGATGTTCTAATTATCTCAATCACTTCAAAGGGTCCTAAGTACTTTAGACTCAGCTTTCTAGAAATACCAAATCTCGGCACACCTCTCATTGGACTTACTTTAAGATAAGCTCTACCACCCACTTGGAATTCTAACTGAAGATGGCGAACATCATGATATTTCTTCTGCCTATCCCGAGCTACCATCATATTTCATTTAATCAGCTAAAATTTCTTAGTGGTTTTTTCAATTAAATTAGAACCATAAAGTTGAGTCTTTTAATTTAGTCCAAGCAATAGGAGTTGTACATCTCCTTCCATAAAGAGCTTTATAAGAAGCCATAAAAATATTAGATTGATAACTATTGTTGTATGCGAACTCAACTAATTCTAAGTGATCTTTCCATGATCCACCGAAGTTAATAAGACAAAGATGCAAAAGATCTTCTAAGCTCTGATTAATATGTTCAGTCTAACCATCTGTCTGGGGATGGAAAGCAGTACTCAATGCTAAATTTGTCCCCAAGTCTTGCTGAACAACGAATCAAAATCTGGAAGTGAATATACTGTCTCTGTCAGAAATTATATAATTTGGCATACCATATAGACGAATGATCTCTTTAAGATAAAGCTTAGCTAACTTCTCAACAAGATCAGTCTGATGAATAGCTAGGAAATGCGCCAATTTAGTGAGTCTATCAACAATCACCCAAATTAAATTGAAACCAGATCTACTCTTAGGCAAACCGACAATGAAGTCCATGGAGATATCGGACCACTTCCATTCAGGAATTCCTAAGGGTTTAAGAAGTCCACATGGCTTCTGGTGCTTGGCCTTGACTAAGGAACAGGGATGGCACTTAGAAATGAAAATGACTATATCCCGTTTCATGCTGGGCTATCAAAATGATTGCTTGAGATCTTGATACATCTTACAACTACTTGGGTGTACAATATATATAGAGTTATGAGCTTCATACAATACTTGTAATTGTAAGCTTTTAGGAATCCATAACTTAGACTTCTGGAAAATCGCATCTTCGGCATCAAGACGTTATTCAGATCTCTTGCCAATATTAATATTAGAAACAAATTGAGAATATGAAGGGTCTTCTTTCTGAGCTTTAATTATTCTTGACTTAAGAGATGGTTCAGACTGAATAGTGCATAGTAAATTACACAAATCAACAGATCTGCTCAGCTCTAAATTCAATCTCTCAAAATCTTTAAACAAAGAAACATTGTAACATAATGAAGACAAATATACCTTACGACTTAGGGCATCACCTACTAGATTAGCTTTACCTAGATGATAAATAATTTCTAAGTTGTAATCACTAATCAATCCTAACCACATATGCTAACGATAGTTAAGTTCTTTTTGATTGAAGAGGTACTTAAGACTCTGATGATTAGTGAACATCTCACACTTAACCCCATACAGGTAGTGTCTCCAAATCTTAAAAAATCACTTCTACAAGTTCTAGATCATGCACAGGATAATTTCTCTCATTTGGATTCAGTTGCCTTGAAGCATATGCTATGACATGTCGATCTTATATTAGAACACATCCCAGTCCTACCTTAGAGGCATTAATGTAAACTTGAAAATCTTTGCCTTCTTGAGGTAACATTAAGACTGGTGCTGAAGCTAACATTTATTTCAACTTCTGGAATGCTTCTTCACAAGTTGGGTTCCAAATGAAGGAAACTTCTTTACGAGTTAATTGAGTTAATGAATATGCTATTTGAAAAAATCTAGGAATGAATCTTCTGTAATATCTAGTAAATCCTAGAAAACTGTGGCTTTTAGACAGATTTAGGTTGAACCCATTCTTGTACAGCTTGGATCTTCATTTGGTCAACTCTAACTATGACGACCCCAATATTGAGAATCACTTAACTCAACATTGATACGTCACCACAATATTTAATATTAGATTAAAAGGAAATTAATCCAAATTATTATATATTGTGTTTGACCAAGGATTTAAAAGAGGGACTTAAGTTAAGAAGAAAGGGAACTTTTATGAAAATGTGTTATATGAAGTACATATTAAAATATAATATATGTAAAGACATGTGAGAATGTAATTTAAAGGCAATTGATGTGAGTACTTGCAATTCTAGGTATGAAAATTCTAATTAAATTTTAACATGTGAAACACGAGTCTACGATTTTCCAATTTATTTTAATTCATTAAATTCTTCAATTTTTTGGCAGAGTTTCTGTTGTATTTGGCTAAAGAAATACCTGCAATTTAGATATACAAGTCTTCCATTCCAATGGAAGATATAATTGAAAGAAAAATAACCTAAAACTAATATGAAATCAATCCATTACATAGGATTATTTATTTTTAGTTTTAATATAAAGCCAATCCATTACATAGGATTTGCTCATTTATAATTTTAATATAAGTCAATCCGTTACATGGGATTACTTATTTCCAATTCTAAAGTAAAGTCAATCTGTTACATGAGATTGCTTATTTACAATTCTAATAGTTTGAAGAGAGAAAACACATATGTAATAATTATCTATCCTAGAGTATGCATAATTCAATTATCACTTAATACATATAATATGGATAAGAAGAGATTTTTAACTTAAACATGTAGCTATTTTCCAATTCTATATGAAATCTAGTATACTACTAATTCTAATAAACATACAAAGTAAATATGCAACTAATGATTTAGTTAATATTTTATTTTATATACTCATCTATTCATCACATCCCAAGCATTTGAATATAAAGCTAAGCTCCAACACAAGCATAGTGAAGGTAAAGTAAATTATATAGTTATTACAAACCAACAGTAAATTTAAATGAAAGTAAGAAATTAAAAACTCACTTACAGAAAATTTATAAGCTATATATTTATAAAAATTTTAAGCGAAAGAAGCTAGCTTTTTGCACTTGGTCCAGCTCCACTAGCCTCCAAATGCACCTGATCTATCATATTTTGGCATTTAAATATGATAGGCCAAAGCCAAGAAATAGAAAATATGGTTAGACTAAACAGTCTAAGTATATTTTAAGATTATGTTAAGCATATTATTATTTAATTGGATATCACTATTAGTTACAACATAAGCATAAGCATGGGTGCAAAAAAGTAAGCATACAAGTGTGGAAAAAGTAAGTAAAAAAAAGGAAAAGTGAGTTAGAATACTCACTTAAATATACATCCTAGCCTGCAAATAAAATAAGGGTAAAAGCATCCTAAATAGGCTAGAAAGAAACTAAAATGCATATAAAAGTAAATGAAGTAAAGAATATATTATTCAAAAGAACTTACGCTAAGTAAAGAAAAGAGATAGTGAAACATTTAAATATAATTTTAATAATATTCACTCTAATCTAAGTAAACTGTAAACAAGTAAAGTATAATACTAAAATATAGAAAATGCATAGTATAGAAATTAAAAGAAGATCTTAAGCTATTAGTCTAAGATTTACATAGTCTAAAACTATGAAAAGTAATATAGCTAAAAGCTATGATGAGTCTTAACAATCTATAAGGTTGAAGAAGATCTCATATGTTATTTGATTAAAGTTATATTAGAAAGTACTCATTCTGCGGGCAAATACAGAATAAGACAAGGAGTTAAACACATCTATTTAATAAGTAAAGGAAAGCGAGGTCAAAACAAGTAACACTCACATTCACCCTCTGAGAATGTGAGGTCTCCTTATTACTCCTTATTAGCCTACCCTTAGCTGATCCAGCAATGTAAGCCCCTATTATATTTAATGTGAAAATTTTATTCATGCACAATGTCTTATATGAATGATTCAAAAGAATAAAGCTCAAAGCTAAGCAAGCATTTAAGGAAAATTTAATAATTGTAATTAAGTGATATCAAAAGTTATCTAATTATAATGATCTTCTTAATGATTGGAGCTAATTGATTAACTTTGAGATATTGATCTCAAGTTAATTGTAAATATAGTAGTAGTTGGTATTTTGAAAATAGTAGTTTTAATTTAGTTATTATGATATGATAAAATAGTTAATAAGTATAATTAATCCAAATAAAAGCTAGTTCTATTCAAGTCCTAAACTATAATATTCAATTATGATAAATAAATCAAGGCTTATGTGACTAGTAAGAAAGGATTGAGATTAAGAAATCAATAAACTTAAGAAATTAGAAGTTAAAATTAATTCACAAATGTTCTTTAGCTAGGTTGTAGTTTAAAGGTTCTATCTAAATCAAATACTAAACTAGCTAGGTTAATGTAAAATGAAAGATTTAAAGTAAATAAAAGATGAGATTTAAGAACTACACTGTCTCTTTTCATCGAGGCGCTTT
The DNA here is from genome assembly GCA_016760335.1 of Gastrodia elata. Lineage (NCBI taxonomy): Eukaryota > Viridiplantae > Streptophyta > Magnoliopsida > Asparagales > Orchidaceae > Gastrodia > Gastrodia elata. The sequence continues at coordinate 10,585,358 of CM028670.1, read as the reverse complement.
TTCAGATAACGGTGGAGTTCCTGATAAGAACTCCAAAGTTAAGCGTGCTCATGTGGGAGCACTCCCAGGATGGGTGACCTACTGGGAAGTTATCTTCTATGGGAAAAACCGTGAGGTCTTTCAGACCAAAGCGGACAATACATTGGTGCTTAAGAGTTTAGGCTATTACACTTTGTCACTTCTATAACTCAGATTAAACTATGAATCCTGGATCATCCCCCTCATCTATAGTCTCTAACATCTCCTCAACTGAGGCCACCACACTATTGGAGGCAATAAGAGTCTTGGTCAACACCCAGGCCAAGCTATTCGAGGGGATGGAGAGAATAATAATCGCACTCGCCAATCAGAATCCACCCCCATCACCAGTAGCCCCACCTAATGATTCATATGACGGCTGTACAAAGCCCCATCCTAATATAAGGTGCTACCATATCATGAAATGATGCTATACTTGAGCCTGACATGGTCACTACTTCCAACATAGCACATACAGTAGGACCATTGGCGGTACTTGCATTGACCATTCCAAGTACCCTCAGACTGCAACACTGGGTCAAAAGAGGAAAATGACCAACATACCTCGACCCCTTTCGGCTAGACCTCCACAGAAACAGAGATGCAACAATGGGTCTGCAAGAGACTACACCTATTTAGGCGTGGCCAGAGACAATGTTGTTATTTCAGGTACACATATTCAATCGCCTAATTATTTTCATCATTTAAGTTTATCATCACTCTGTTATTAATTCTTATTCTTAAATTATCCTTTAATCCTACTTGTAAATCTAATCTCACATTAGGATGCCACATTATTAATTTAATAATTACTGCTTCCTTGTTTAATTAGTCAAACTTTAGATTATAAGTCATACTTTTGTGACTTATAACAACAATTCCTCTTAGGAGTTGTGACCTACCCAATTGGGTGAATGACCTCTCACTCTTTATGTTAAACTGAATTATAGAATCTATTATTATTGAAGTCATAATTATGACTTGAAAATGCTAGCTTAGTATTTCATTAGATCTCCAACACCCTATTTTGTTGGAGTGAGTACCTTCCATATCATTTTGAAATAGAAAGTCATCACCTTAGAATCGTAATTGATCAAGTCATAGTTTGTAATTTGATAATTGCCTTATCAATTGCATTCTAATACATCATCCTAATCAGATGAGAAACCCATCATCTTAATCCATTGTGAATCCTATCGTCCTTTCGATATCGAATCATATTTTGTGACTCAATGTATTTGTGGCGACCGGGGATCGAAGTTCGAGAGTCTTTAAAGAATAATTCATCTCAAATGAAAATATATATACATCTTTATGACATAATAAAATAAAATAATAAGTCACAGTCCTTTTATATATAGAGCCAAAACATATATGAAAAGTTACAACAGCTTGAATTTTTATAAAATAAGAAATAAAATATCTATATTCTTCTTGCTTCTTTAAATTCTTCTACTTTTAATTTGGCAGATCTTCTAAGTTCTTTAATTATCAAAACCTAAAAAATTCAGTTTACCAGTCAGGTAGGAGTACGCAAATTGTTCTTATAAGAATAAATCTAGCATCCTATAATAGGTATGAATCACATATGAAAATGACTGAAAATAAAACTGCAAGTAAAGTAAGCAATTTCCAAATGCAATTTCTGCCCTGCAAAATAGCTGTGAAAATCAACATATATGAAATAAATTTTATCAAAAGTATTTGTAACAATAAGTCGAGTCCGGAGACCCCTAAGCCCAAATGGGTAAACCCATAGGCATAATCTGTAGGAAGCTTATCTTGCCACCCGTCGGTAGCTTACTCAAATTAGGAACTGATGGTGTGTCTTTCCTCTGGATTTGCTTACTTCCTACAAGAGGCTAAATCCCACTATATAACTCCCAGGGGCTTGCTAGCTAGCCCAATCTGTACAGATTCCCGTTTTGCATTCTACCCTCTAAAGACAAACACCACAAAATATATATAAATTCTTTTTGTTACATGCTTTTTGATATAATTCTTTTGCAAATTAAATGCGATAAGCAATGCAAATAATACTCAAATGGAAAAATGGCTCAAATAAGAATACTGAAATAAGACTTATAAGTAAATTTGCGTACCTGACTTGTTTTGATCAACCGGTTTTAATTTCTTTGATCTGCCAAAATAATGAAATTCATCAATTTAATGTTTTTATTATAATTTGTAGTATTATAATTATTTTGATTTATTTGAATTTATTTTTATTAAGTTTATATAATTATTTATGCCTTATAAGGTCAAATTAGGAATTTGACCTTATAAGGGCATTTTAGTAATTTTACCCTTAATAAAATATAAAATTTATGTTAATTTATTATAGATTATGTCCTAAAGTTTCTATAGAGTCCAATTTTATCAAATTCTGATATGATTTGATTAAGTTATAGCTATTCTAATTTGGAGGATTTAATAATTAGGGTTTATTATAATTAGAGAGTGGTTAGTGATTTTAGTCACAAAATTATTAAACTAATTATATATTTAAGTTCTAATTTACTTTATAAGTTATTTAAAACTGAAATCACTTAATTTAGATTATTATATTTGCTAATATTCACTAATCAAGTTTTTAGAGTAATTAGTATTTCTTAAGAGATCTAACTGTTGGATCCTAAATACTTTTGCAGTTTACTGAAATTTAGGATTTTCTAATCTAAATGGATATTTGGATCACCTAATTTGAAGCTAAATTGACTAACTTATGGCCATTTGAAATTTTTAGAGTTAAAGGCTTAATTAGGGTTAGGTCTTAATTGTGATTAATCTAATTTTAATCCAAATAGCAAAATTAATACTTCTAAATTATTTTTTATGATTTTATGAGTATTTTAAGACCTATATTTAATATGTTTGGAGTAGTGAGTGTAAAGTTATGACTTAATGAATTTTAGTGGTATTTTTATAATAATTTAAATATCTAAAATGTCATTATGTGAAATAATAATCCTATAACAGATTAAATTGCACCTTTAAATTCCTTATATTTTTCCGATGAATTTGGTATATTTGTTAGTTAAATTTGGTTAGGTGTTTTGTAAGTTACGAATTTCTAAAATTTGGTTATTTATTTAATTACTTAGTATATTACTTTTACTGTTTTATAATTATATTTATATTAATATTACTATTTATTTTAATTTTTTTGCTCATATATTTTGCAGTTTACTCAAGTATATATATATATATATATTTAAATTTGATTAATATTATTAATATTTTATTTATGTGTTAAATATATTAAATAAAATGTTATTTATTATATTTTTTTGTTTACAAATTTACTTATATTATTGTTTATTGTTTTATTTTATATTTATTTATAAAAATTTCTATTTAATGTATAGATTTTGATTTATTTGATATATATATATATATATATATATATATATATATATATGTATATATATATTATTATTTTAAATATTATAAGAAAATATAATTTATTTTAATTAATCTATTTACTTTTATTTAATTGATAAAAATTTTCATTTTCAGTTTTATTTAATTATTAGATGGTTTTATATTTTCTGATTGTGTGTATGTATATATGTATAATTGTATTTAATTCAATATTAACTACTTATATCTATATATCTGTTATCTAATCTATATATATATATATATATTTTTTCGCAGGTGGGGCCCGCCTTCCTCCGAAGTCGATCGTGCGGCTTGCCTCGATCTTCTTCACAGGCGACGAATCAAAGAAGGATCATTTTAGGGCATGCGATACAGCTCCTCTACGATTACGAACGAGGATGGGACCGCAAGCTTTTAGGTAGAGCACGAAGACCTTTATCCAACGGCGCTTGAACCAACGATGAAGACGATTATAATCGTCGACAAATTGGAAACCTAGAGGGACAATGACGGACAACGGGAGCTGCTCTTAACTCGACATGATTTTGCGAAAAAAAAACAATTATAACATTGGTAATTATCTTTGTTATAGAATTATACCATTGAGCCATAAAGATTTATAACTCATATAATACACATATGAATTGAATTCATGAGGATATCATTGTTATAGAAGAAAATTTCAGGAGGATAACTTTCTTATGCAATATTTTTGAAATCATTCCTAAGTGAAGTCAATTAACCCAATCATAAAGAGTATAATTCAAGATTTTGCATAGATCGTTTGATACAATAGCATAGATTGCAGAATTATTTTGAGTATTGGAATGGATGTACCTTAATTTCTGAATTTGGGAGCTTCGATTAGTTTGATGGATCTTCTGTTGGGTCGAGGTCCAGAGGTGCGCTCCCATTTCAGTGATTGAGGAGCAAGATAATATGAGGGATTCTAGGCGGTGGAGAAAATCGCGACACGTAGCGCCGGACGCGTATCTCGCGCGACGAACGCGTGTCTCGCGCAACGAACGCGTGCCCTAATGTGAGAGGGCGGGGAGGCTTTGACGTGGATCGGAAGAGACGATCTTCTGATCGTCCGATCTTTTGATTGGACGGATTAGAAGATCCGTCTGATTTAAACGGCAGTTTAATAATATAAGAGACGGCGTTAGCATTACAAACGGCGCCGTTTATTATAATTAATTACATAATTATTTAGATCAATTTAATTAATTAAACTTAATTTAATAAATAAATAAATAAAAATTTAAAAATATATTTCCTAGCTAAATGAGGTCTTCTGAATACAATGGTGCACTCGGATTTTTGATCCGACGAGTATTTAATTACTCGAATTTTCAGGTATTTAAATAATATTAAAATATTTGTCTAAAAATTAATGACTTCCAAATGTGTTCAAAACTTCACCCTTAGCTAATTTGGGGGTGGTGAACGCAATGGCGGAGTCAGATTTTGAATCTGAAGTCAAAATTATTTAAATATTAATAAATAATTGAAAATAAAATTTTGGTATTTTACAGTATTGAACTTCCCTCTCCTTTGAAGTTGATTATTCAAATTGGTAATCACCCTCTCTAACTTAGTAGTATTCCTCATGCTAGGTTGAGTACCTTGCCAACAATAGGAGCCTTGGCTTGGATTGACCTTATGATTGGTCCATCCTAGTCCTTCCTAGTTTGAGTTAACTTCATGGCGAGATTATTCTAGCCCATGTTTGTAAACTCACGAGTGTAGTAGCCTGCCTCATTAGACTTGGTCTAATGATGGGGTATTAGCTAGCCTTAGTTATAGAATCCTTTCTAAGTAAAAGAATATTTGTTCTTTGAAAAATCTAACCTCCCTTTGAATTGTCGAGCGCTTGAGTTCTAACTTTGGGATTAGAATTCTTAAGATACCCTTAGGAGACATTCTTAATTGAGTCACTTATGGTGGCTTAATGAGATAGTCTAGTATCTTCCTTGCCATCCTGATTGGATGATGATTCCCTTCTACATAGTATGACCCTCCTTAAGTGATAAGTGTCATTTAACTGTAGTATTTAGTTTACAAAGGATCTTATTCTAATAGGATAAGAAAAGTCTCCTTCCCAAGTAGCTTAAGTTTGACCCTTAAACATGTGCTTAGGTCATGATGTGACTCAAGCAATGTTGTTCATTCCCTTGGAATGAACTCTCCTTCAAACTAGATTAAGTTTAAGTCCTTAATGATCTGAGCCACATATGTGACTTAAATATTAGCACTTGTTCTAGAACCTGTGACCTGAGTCATAGATTATGACTTATGGTTATAGCATAGGTCCCTGCTAGGCTTCCTAACACCTATCCTTAGGGATGAGTGAGCTCTTTGCCTTAGCCAAGCCATGGTTCATGACTTGTGTTAAATGGCCTTCTGGTAAACTCTTGAATACTTGATGTTAAGTCATCATGTGTAACTTAATATCCTAAATTCTTCTTAACCTTAATGCTAAGTATCTTAATTAGATATCGATCCTATTTGCCTTAGTACAACCCTTAGTAAGAGGTGAATGCCTCTTATTAGTTCAAATTCAGTATGGACTAATTCATATGGTTAGTTCATCTCAACCTTATTTCCTAAGGTAGGAATTAATAAAAATTCCCTGGGCTTCCTTATTAGGCTTAACCTAATAAGTGGTCCTTTAGCCAGCTCTTAAATCCTAGATTCTATTAAAGTAAGAAGTCAAATAGCTCTAGTTCTTTGATGCCCAATCCTTGGATTCTAATAGAATCCAATCATTCCTTAACTATGGGTAAGCCTTGTAATGACTTAACTATCCTTGCTTAAGCCCTTAGGTGATGAATATCACTTAAATATAAAACCACAAGGATCTTTGGCCTTTATAATTATTCTATGCTTAGCATGTGATATCACTGTTAAGTGATAGTCATATCCCATAGTGCTGAGTCATATGTTATGACTGGGTCTTTAATCCTTAATCCTGGGAAGTCACATTCAACCCAGTTGAATGTCAACTTGTCTCTCTTTATTGTTATCCTCACTTAAGTGATAATTATCACTAAGATTAGTTATTTCTCTCTAATCTTAATAATGAGGTTAGATTTAGAAGGCCCAACATCTTAAGTCTTGAAATGCTAAATGGAGAATCCTAACACTTCTCAAATTTTGCGTATCAAACTCATTCATACTTATTCTTCCTACTTAAGTGATGTCGAGAACGACATTATTTTTAAGTGGGGGAGTCTGTAACAATCCAAATTGTTATCTTAGATAATTATAATTAATCTCAGTCCTAGTCTTGATCCTAAGTATTAATCAAAGTTATTAAGAGTCATCCACTAAGACCCAGACTAAATCAGGAGTCAAATTGGCCAAATCCTATTTTTGGGAAATCTAGAAACCCAAAAATTTGATCTGTCTAAATTGACCACAAATTAAAAAACGGACTTCGTTATTACGCTCATTGCCCCCAAATTAGCTGAGGTGATGTTTTCGTGTCAATCGGAAGTTCTCGAAATTTTGATGAATATTTTAATAATATTTAAATATCCCGCAAATTGAGAAAAATTAAATACTCTTCGGAATCGAAATCCAACTTCGCCGCTGCGTTCCTCACCCCTCAATTAGCTAGGAGTGATTTATTGGGAATCTTTGGGACAACTTAAGCAATGTAAATTTTAATTGAGAAATTTTTTGAATAAAATTTATTAAATAATAAATTTAAGTTATTCCTTTCTTCCTTTTCTTTTATTTCCTCTCGGCCGACTCCCCCAAACCCTCCCTCTCGTGCGATCGCGCCCCACTCTCCCGACCGCACGAGCGACCGCAGCCTCGCCTCCCCTCGTTCGCCACGCGTCACCGCCTCCTCGCAGCCTTCGCCGCTCGCCTCGCAAGCTCCGCCCGGATGGCTTTATGGCCTCAGCCCTGCACAAGGCATGGGGGGAGCAAGGGAAGCCGCAGCTCGCCGATCCATCTCCAGCCGGGTACCCTTCCCCTTCGCCTTGTCCCCTCCGAGCCCGACGCGTATCGCGGCCGTAGTCAGCTTCCTCGCCTACATTCCTTCGTCGCGTGTCGCCGATCTTCCCTTCGACGCCGTCAAGGTACCCCCGCACCTTACTGTCCTTGAAACTTTCATTAAGTTTCTTAGTACTTCTACATTTCACATTTCCTTGGATGTGCGCCCCTTTTCTACCTTTGCAATGGTTTCGTAGATACTTCTCTGATGACAAAGCCTGGACGTTCTCAAGGATAAATGCATTCACGCCCACTTTGGGGGGTTGGGGAGTCCATATTAACCTAGTGCATCCTAATCTAATCTGATTACTTTGGAATTTGGGTGTGAATCTAATTCCATTAAACAATCTTCTATTTTTGTCTAAACTATTGTGATTTCTAATGAAATTTGCATAAAAGATTGTCATATCCCTGAAAATCTATAGATTTAAGCTTTGAATTTATGTCATTTTTTGCCATTAATGCTGATTATATGTTGGATTCAAGTGTTGTACTCTCAAACTGAGTAAATCTTGCAAAATTTGTGTGCCCATATAATTTTTTTTGTCATCTATAACAAGTGCTTTTTCAAAGGCTTTATTTTACTCGACTTTGAGATGCGCTCGGGAAATGATCACTATCACCGATGAATCCAAGAATCTTGCGCATACTATCAATAACATACTTAGTGACTTGTCTTTCCATATTAGGGAGTATTATTGGGTTGACATGAAAAAGATAAATGAAATATATTGATACAAGACTGAGGAATATTCATTTGATGCTACTAATAAATTTAATATATAATTGTCATTGTAACACCCAAAGAACAAAAGAAAAATTCAAGTAGTTGTACAGAAAACATTTTTAAATGGATTCAATTAAGTACAATCACTAATGTAACACAATTTGCAATATTCTTTAGAATCTAGCAAGTCTTAAGAGAAATCATTTTGTACTTTCAAACTTATACTTTAACATTGATATTCGGAGGGAGTAAATATTGTATCGCATTCACCTTATTAGAAAAGCACATGCAAAACTTTTACTGTCAATTTTGAAAATTTGAATCGATTATAGTTGCATATGAAACTCATCATATAAAATAAAATCCCATGTAAATTAGAAATTATCTAAAAGAAAAAAAAAACTTGAAATAATACTAATGTAATAACTAAAGCAATTACAAATATAAAAAATTATGTTAACTCCATCGCTCAAATTGAAGGTGATTGATAAAATAATATTAAGTTAGAATGCTAAAAGAGGAAGGGATCCAATATTAGTAGCTATTGACAAATGAAACTTTCATTCATGCTTCATCTCATGCAAATACACATCTCTTTTTCTTGTTTGGACATAGTTAATTAAAATGTAGAGGATATCGATCCTTTTATAAACGCACTGGCTAGTAGAGATTTGGTTGAGAAGTATGGAGTTCATATGATATAAATATCAAGATTTTTGTTAATCTTACAAATCATATATTTTGTATCAATATAAATCCAGCCAATATTAAATTTTCAAAGTTAGTCTCTACATCATTTTCCATAAAAGATTTAATTAATTTCAAACTCACGATATATACATATATCATGGAATGTACTCACACTTAAGTTAGCAATACTAATAATTAAGTACCATCAATAGTTTTCTTTAGGATTTGAGATAGATTTCGTTTAATGAGTTCCTTTTTTTTTTTTTACTTTTAATCTTCCTCTAATATATTATTGGCATTGAGTAGTCACATAAAGATGTTGGCTTCTAACTCTTTTCTATTAATTAATGCTATCAAATCTAAAATAAAGTATATTAAATTTCATAGTGCTGCTCAATACGTAAAATAAGGGACGCTGAGTAGAATATATACAATATTATACTTTTGTCCTCAAGCACAAGCCTGGTGCTGAGAATAAACCCGTTGATGCATTATCTAAAGTAGATATGGGCTTTTATCATTGACTAGTAAGATATGTGACTTTGATCGCCTAAGGGATGACTATGTTGTTTGCCCCCATGACTTCCATATGATGTGTTATCTCACCACTCTTCATATCACATTGTAGAAGGTTACCTTTTTAGTGGTTTTTTGTTGTGCAATCCACATACCTCCTTGTGAATTTTTCTAATTAATAAGTTGCATTCTGGTGGCCTAGTAGGGCATTTAGAGAGTGATAAGACTATACATACTAAATTTTATTGGCCATTACTATAAAGCGATATAAGTATGCTACTTAATGCTTAACCTCAAAAAAGCCAAATTTCAAAAGCAAAGGCCATGAAAATATGTTGCTTTATCTGTGCTATATCCATGGATTTTGTTAAAACTTCCCAGGACTACTCTACATGCCACAATAATAACATTTATGTAGTGGTCGATCGGCTTTCCAAAATAGCCCGCTTTATCCCATCTTTAAAAACAAAGATGCCTCCCACATAGCTAGATTATTCAATAGAGAAATAGTTAAGCACCATGTGTTACCTATTACTAATCATGTCTGATAGGGATGTAAAGTTTGTCTCATATTTATGGAAGACCTTATGATGTATTTGGGTACTTCTCTAGAATTCTTTTCTACATTCCATTTACAACATATGGACAAACTAAGGTTGTTAATAGAACTTCAAGAAATCCATTAAAAAGTCTTGTGGTTGATAATTTGGGTTCTTGAAATCTTTACGTGCCAACTATTGAATTTGCTTATAATTACATTGTCTCTAGGACAACTAAGCAGACACCATTTGAGATTGTTTATGAGTTTAATCCAAAAATACAGGTAGATCTTCTTATCTCACTTAGCCATGCTTATTCAGGCATTGCATTTTCACAAAATACATCACGAAAAAAAAATATGCAACTAAGACTAATACTGCTAGATAAAGTAGAACATTTAATATACATGATTTTATGGTTATTCGCATTCGCCCTGAGCATTTTTCCACTACAAAATACAAGACACTTAGAGCAACTTAACCATTTAAGATACTTGTGAAGATCGAGTCGAATGCATATTTTATTGATTTGCCATCAGATATGTTAATTAGTCATTAATTTAATATTGGTGATATAATTCCATATACTAATGAACTCATGATCTACTTTTGAGGAGCCAAACAGTAAATCATTAAATGATATCTTAAAATCTCTTTCTTTGACATTGATGATATAAATTTTGATGAGGTAATCACATGTGAATATGGAGAACACAAGTTTTTGATGAGATGGAGATATAAGCCACATTCACAATATTCTTCGCTGACTTATAAGGAGCTATAGAAGCTTCCGCTGATGTAACGACCTGCGTCGTTACAAATTCCATCAAGACTAAATAAGTCGCTAAATGACATTGCCGCTTTGCCAAAAATACTCCCCAAGGATAAAGGAACAAAAATATCACTATAAAAATATTTGTACTATTTTATTTTCAATAAATAAATGAGAAAAAAAAAATGATCTCGAATAACCAAATTTTTGATATTTTGAATTCCTCACCCCTAAATTAACTATGGATGAAAGTTTCATAATATTTGGACACAAAATAGAGGAAAAATACGCAATATACAAACAGAATAAATCAAATTAATTGATTTGTTAAACTTTAATTAAATTTTTATCACAAACAGAATAAATCAAATTAATTGATTTATTAAACTTTAATTAAATTTTTATCAGGCAGAAGATCCATGGCAGGAGCTTGAATACGGAACACCATTTGACACCTTCACGATCGTTGGATCAACCAATCCAACAACTCAGATTCGCCCAAAACCAGACCTCGAGAATCCCATGTGGCGAGCAAACACGGTTCAATGGAATGGCTTAATCTGAACACGTATGAAGCCTTGTATGAAAGAAAATGTAGTACTCCATTAGCATGGTCAAAAATAAATAGTATTCAATTTTATGGATCAGATTTAGAGGAAGAAACAAACAGAAAAGTGCAATTGATCTAACAGAGAATTAAAGCAGCGCAAGATCGCCAGAGTAAATCATGATGCCCATCATCATCCTCTGGATTTCAATGTTGGAGGTTTTGCTTATCTCAAAGTTAGTTCTATGAAAGGAGTATTCAGTTTTGGTGCTTTTGGGAAGAAGCTCAATCCTTGCTATGTCGAACCTTTTGAAGTATTATAAAAGATAGGCTGTGCGGCCTATAGATTGAAGCTTTCGAAGTATTTCTCTACAGTTCACAATGTGTTTCATATTTAATTGCTGCGGAGATGTCTTCATGATCCATCTCACCTAGTTCAACTTCCAGTAGTATCTCTCGGGCCGAATCTTTCTTATGCGGATGAGCCTATCAAGATCTTAGCTCGTGATCAAAAGCAGTTGAGAAATCGCTCCATCCATATAGTGAAGGTCCAGTGGAGAAATTGTTCTCTTGAAGAATCCACTTGGGAAAAGGAGGCCGATATACAACGAAAGTATCCAAGTCTCTTTGAAATTATAAGTATCCTTTAAAATTTTAAAACTCTATTCCGAAATTTTTGCATTTTCTTTTCCCTTCTTAGGATGATGTCGAAGACGACATTGTTCTTAAGTGGGGGAGTCTGTAACAACACTAGGTTATTACTTAACTAATTATAAGCCTAATCATGCTCAAGTTATAGTTCCATTGCATTCAATAGGTCATTATAAGCTAATCTTAAAAATTTAGGGTCAATCGAACTCTTTAGGTTAAATGAGCATTTTGGTTCAATTAAGTACCCTAATTAATAGCTAAAATATTTCAATATCTGATTCAAAATCTTATTGCATTTTTGAATTCTTCACCCCAAATTAGTAAGGGGTACAACTGTGTACTGTATTTTGATGTATATTTCAGTTTGATATGTTTCTTTAATTTCCTGCTCACTTGTATATATTTATAGGATGCTAGACTTTGCTGCTTACTATATGTACCATGTTCAAATTTCTGTCATTTAATTTGCATATGTCATATGATCATCAGCATGTTTAGGGTTAGACTTTACTTTCAATACTTTTACTTACTGTACTATATATGTATATGCCCACTCCTTGCTTAATTGTTGATGTGTGCTTTTGTCTCATTTGTCGTTTAGTTATAAATGTTATATTTATAACTTTCCTTATTTCTTATTACGCTTACTGCTCCTACTGCTTAGTTACTTTTTGTTATGTTTAAGTATAAAAATAGTGACATTAATAACACATGTAAAATATTCAGCCTAAAATGTACTTAGACAATTGTCTAACAAGATTTTTTTTTATTGGCTGGGGCCCTGGCATTATGAAATCGATAATGTCAGATTCAGATAAGTTTGAAGAGTTAGGTGCTGAAGCAGAGGTGCCTTACTTAGAGGAGGAGCTTCAGCCAGGAGAGCCGGATATTGCTTAGTTTCTTTTAGCCGCTTGTGAGGACGAGTGATTTATCTTTCAGTCTTTTAAACTATTTAAATATTGTAATAATACAGGTACTGTGACTGTGATTTACTTTATACACTTTATTATTTTCTGAGCTATCTTATTAATATTTCTTATGTGATGCATGGTGAATGGATGTACTATTTACTTTATTTAGCTTCCGCACTCTGCTTGTATGTCAAATTTAGTGACTAATCCCCTTAGATGTTCTGTGAGCGTCCTCTCCTTATTAGTGGATTGTGGATCTTACCAAATCCAATGATAAGAGGAGGATTTGCACAAGTTACCCTTCGCTCCTTAGCTTAATGATTGTGAACTTAGGGAGCGGGGCGCCACATTTGATCCTTACACCTTCAGAGTGGTGAGACAGATTGGACCCCCCTGGTGGTAAGGTCTAGGATGCAGTCTACCACTGGGTCATTACTCGAATCCAGCTCTCTGAACAAACCGTAGCCTAATCGATCAATTTGATTTATCAGGGCTAAGGTAGATCCCAAAAATAATTGTTGTGGGTTCGATTAATCTAGGTGATCGCTTACGCAACCAGCTGGATCATTTGGATCACCGAGGACAAGGTATGCAGTTGGGTACGATGGATTTTCCTTATCGGGAGCGCAGGCAAAGTGGGGATGAAGATCCGCAGTTGTGGGTGCCTCGAATGTCGTCTGATCTATGGATCAGATGGTGATATGGCTCAGATCCATTGGATCCTAACGGCCGATCGCGGGAGAGATCCAGGTCGTAGGATCCACGGGTGGATCAAACAGTAGATTCGTGGCTCTACGGATCTAAATCCCAATAGTAAGATTAGCAGGAGGGATAGTGAGATGGAGCGGTACTCCGCTGTCACGTGATCCAGGCTTCACAGCGGATCGCCCGCGGTCCGCACAGCGGATCCCAAACGGGTTATTCAGTTATGGGCATAAATGCAAATTCAAAATGTTAGGAACCCCTTTATGTAATTTTCTCAATCTAATTTAAATTCAATGATAACCTAAATAACCTCTAAGAATTTCATATAATTGTTGATAAGGTTTTGATGTTTTCTTCCATATTTGAACATATAATATTGTTCGTATAATTGAGTGCTATTATTATTCATATAATTGTTGATAAGGTTTTGATGTTTTCTTCCATATTTGAACATATGCTATTGTTCATATAATTTTTGTTTCCTATCACTTTTTTTTTAAAATCAAAGGCTACTATCTTTATATCATTGAACCAATTGCTATTATCTAATACAATATTGAATATTGCTTCTAAATGAAATATATTAAATGTTTGAGATCTTTAAGACTATGATAATTATAAGATAGTCTTGTTAGAACTTGTAAGTACGTAATAGAGATGCTATGAAATTTATTAAAGTTAGTTCATAATAATTTTCTTGATGTAATGTTTATGTATTGATTTTATATCATAAAATTTAGATTCTTAATTCAATCAAATTTTAATTAAAATCTTAGTCAAACAGCACATGCTCCTTTATACACTTATTTTGTGAATCTTAAACAAAATTATTAAAGTAAAAGCACATTTAAGAATAAACATAAGTAAGGACCCATTCTCAACTATTTAAGAACATTTGCACTCAGAAATAAGATTTTCATGCAATAAATATATGTTCTACCTATTATCTAAGCAAATATAGCTATACATAAATATTCTTGTATTACCATGATTACAATTTGGATAGCCTAGGTAGGCAACCATTGTAATTGTGCGTTAAACCTTCCTGTTGTTTTGCCGTATCAAAACTAAAGTAAATCAAATTAAATTTGCTCATGTTAACTATAAATATTGTAATATAAGTTGTGTCAAAATTATAAATCTTAATTAGCAATAAAAAATAGATAATGAGAGCTGTGAATTGAATAAGTAATAGTGTTGTAAGGGGAATAGTATCAAATTTGTATGTTCAATAACAGTTATCCTTTTTATGCATGATAATCAAGTTTAAGCTTCATGATATAAGATTCATCTCATATCATGTCTTCTTTAAATCCTCTAATTTTCCTCATAAGCTTTCTAGTTCATTCTAAATCTTCCTAATAATGTTAGTTAGGATTCATGCCTGAGTGTTAATCTTAGTACGTAAGAGTTATTTTCCTTAAGATTAGGAGTCGATCTTAGGTTAGAAGTCATCTATTGAGTAAATTGGGTTACTCAATAGGTGATGCATTGGTTTTGATAGCTTTATAAATTTTCATAGTTCATTAATGATTATTTGATCTCTTAATTTTAGAATTAAGAATAGAGATCTATCTTATTAAGTTTGACTTTACTCAATAAGATTATCTTAACATTTAATTCGTGAGATTGGGTTTAAGCCTTAGCCCTTAGGATCACCTGGGATTAAATAATTAAGCCCCAAATATTTGAAGTTTAATTCTTAATCATTTCATCTTGAATTGGTTAATCAAGACAGGTTTGGGATTGCTTAAATTATCCTGTTAGGTCGATTGGTTGACTTAGTTAAATTATATAGACGACATTGATTTAATTATATTAGAATCCAGCTAGTCCTAACATTTTATAACTTATAATGTCATGCTTCCAAGTTATGTAACTTAGAATAGTTAGAATAGTTTAATTAGACAACAAATAATATCATCATATCTAGTAGAGTCCCTTGCTTATTATAGATTTTGAGCTACGCATTTCTTGAATTTTGTGCTTGTTTTCTTTAGACATATCATATAAGAAAAATATTGATGCATGAAAATAAAAACTTAAAATATTAGGAAAAAATGTTCATTTAGGTTCAGTTTATGGTAGATTATGGTTCACATTTACTCTAATGGACAGGGGTAAAGAGAGATCAGGATGCTTAACACTACTCATTGAGGAGAGTGTGTTCAGCTTGGGACCTGTTTAGTCTTGCAGACGTGCTTGACTCCTTAGTTATTTCTAAAATTATTCACAGAAATAAAAGTAAAATAACTAAAAGATGTTTGCATAGTATTATCTGCCTCTTCAGTCATACAATATTATATTGTAATATATTTGCCCTAGCCCATAAAGGCTATGGGGATGGATATATATTAGGCCAGATTGGCCAATTCTTTCTGATATGGCAGTTATATATTTCCTTCAGTTTCAATTTTTTCTTTATTGGTTGGGGACCTGACATTGTGAAATCGAAAATATTAGAACTTGAGCAGTTTGAGGAGCCTGTACTTGAGGAGGAGCCCTTCATAGAGGATGTGTAGTAGCTTGGACCAGAGAATATTTAGCTGCATTTTCTTTACTGTGAGGATGAGTGCTATTTATATTTTTAGCATTTCATTAACTTTAATTAAAAATGATGTAATAATACAGGTACCGTGACTGTGTTTACTCTTTTCACTTTATTATTTTATGAGTTATCTTATTTTAATTCATGTACGGTGTATGGTGAATGAATGTAGCCTTTACTTTTTAAATGCTTTCGCACTCTGTGTATGTTAAACTTAGCGACTGATTCTCTTAGTTATTTTGTGCACATTCTTACCTTAGCAGTGGATTATGGATCTTACCTAATACAATGCTAATGAGGGATTTGCACGAGTGACACTCCGCTCTTTAGCCTAATGATTGTGGGCTTAGGGATTGGGGCACCACAAGAGGAGCATCAGCCGGGAGAGCCAGACGATGCTTAGTTCCTTTTTCAGCTTTCTATGAGAATGAGAGATTTTATTTTAGTCCTTTAAACTATTTATTAAATACTGTAATAATACAGGTACCCCGACTGTATTTTTCTTTATTATACTTTATACTCTGAGCTGTATGTTGCACTTTTCTTATTTATTGTGATAATCTGGATGTACACTTATTTTTCTTTTTTTCTGCACTCTGATTTGTATTCTCTTAGTGACTGAGTTTATGATATATATGCAGTGGCTTATCTCTTCCTTACTAATGAACTATGGCTTGTGGAGCCTTATTCTCTGTTTGCCTGACGCTGGCGTGCTACGGCGCGAGCCACGCTGTGGTGCGTTCCCCGCTTCTCGGGTGCTTGCTACTACAGCGTGCTATGGCGGGCTGGTTGTGGCGCCCCACCCCTTAATCCATAAGATTAAGCTAAGGGGTGGTGTGTCACTCTGGCTAACCCTTTACTTATCATTAGATTATGATGAAATCCACAATCCATCTAATAAGAGAAGAAATAAGCACAGAATCAAATATAAAATCAGCCACTATCTACTAAAAACATACAGAGTATAAAAGCGAATTAAATATGAGAAACATCTAAGTATCACAGTATGAAAAGTAAGAAATATAACTCAGAATATAAGCACAAAATCTAAATACATAGTCAATTGTGCCTGTATTATTACATCATTTAAAAGTTTAACTAATAAGAGAATAAAAGGACTCTCGTTCTCACATATAATAACTCTAAGCAACTTCCTCTAAAAGCTCCTCCTCTGGATAAGGCTCCACTCCTAGCTATTGACTGTCTAATTGAAGAGGATCTGCCATTGTCGGTTTCACAATGTAGGGCCCCAGCCAAAAAATAAAAATCGTGTGTTAGACAATTGTCTAAGTGCATTTTAAGCTGATATATTTTATTAGTTTTGTAATATCACCATTTTACATTCTCTAAGCAACAACTGTATCAAAAATAGGGAGCAGCTAGCAGCATAATAAGAAAGGAAAAAGCTATAAACAATCATTTATAACTTAAGCAAAAAGGGAGGTTAAGACATGCCTTACATGCAATCTAAATAAGGCAGAGCATTTATAAATAATTAAACAAGTGCTGAAGGAAAATACTACACCCTAAACATGCTGGTGATCAAAAGAAATATGCAAATTAAATAACCTAACTCAGCAATGATACATATAATAGCAGTAAAGTTCTAACATTCTAAAATATATATATATATATATATATATATATATATATATATATAAGTAGGACAAAGGAATAGCTGACTGAATAAAAAAATATTAAAAAGTAATCAAAATATTAAAATAATATATATGAATATCCGTGTACTAACTGTCATACAGAAAAAAGCTACTCTAGCCCACTGAATATCAAAATGATCCTAGTGTCAACAAGGAGATTAGGCATAAAACTATATAACCCTAGTGTCATACAAGGAGACTAGGCAGATATATAGGGTTTTTTCCTAGTGTCATCAAGGAGATTAGGCAAAGAAAACACAACAAATCTTCTCTTAGTATCAACAAGGAGACTAAGCAAAGAAGATATAAATCTGGTCTTCTCTTAGTGTCAACAAGAAGACTAGGTAAAGAAGACATAACTGAGAGGCAGCTCTAACATATACAATTATTATCTTTAATCAATTACTTTAATATTTTCACAAGGAATCCAAGTAGTCTCCATATTTTTCTAACATTTTATTTATGCATCAAAAATCTTGTATGATATGCTCAAGGAGTTAAGGCACAAAAATACATAAGGAACGCGTAGCACAAAATATCAAAAGTAAGCAAGGGACTCTACTAATATGGTGATATCATTTATTTTCTATTATCCATTCTAACTATTCCAAGTTACACAAATTCAGGATCACCGTTTTCCTACTATCGAGTGTAATTTAGAAATTTGTCCTTATAAGTTAAAAAGGATTAGAACTGATTAGGTTCTAATCTAGTTCAATCAAATGATGACTATGTGTTGAATCAATAACTCATACATCCTAGTTTTGTGAATTTAGTCGTTCTATCTAAGATCTAATCAAGATCTTCTAAACCAACAGATTATGAATTAAACACCATGAGATTAGGCTTAATCACATGATCCAAAGGACAAGACCTAAGATCTAGGTTTTATTCTAAAAGTGATATACTAATTAAGGCAAACCCTATTAAGTAATCAAACTTAATAGGATGAATCTCCTATCCTTAAACTAAATTAAAAGATAAAATAATCAGAATAAGTTGTAAAATTCTAGAAACTAATAAAATTAATGTTTCATTAATTAAATAACTCATTTACCTAATGAATAAAATCTAACCTAGGATCTAGTCCTAGTCTCAAGAGTAGTCCTTATATGATATGTAATATCCTAAGGAAAAAGGACTTAGAGAAAATTTTAGGGATTTTGACAAATTGACCTAAATATTGATTTTACTGACTTAAATGATTCTAATATAGTTCAAATATTGATTTTTAGTGAATTAGAAGACTAATTAGAAGTTAAGGATGTTTAACCTAAAGTTTAAGCAAAATAACTATTTTGTCCCTACTTAAGGGTCTAAAAAGTCAACTTTTGATTTAAGGCTCCAAATTGGGATTTCTTACTTGTTAATTGATTCATTACTGTCTAACATGGAGATAGACAGTAAGTATACCAAATTTGGATAAAAAATGGGTTCTATATGTCCAAATTAAGGTTTTTGACCTAAGGGGTATTTTGGTAAGTTGCACTTAATGAAATCTAAATTTTTATATAGTTTACTGTTGGCTATTATTCAAGAGTTTCATAGAGTCCAAAAACCCTAAATTCTGAGGTCTAATGAATTATTTATAGCCATTTGAATTCCTAAGGGTAAATTGGTAATTTTCTAATTTTATAGGGTTCAAAATTTAAATATTATTTTATATTATTATTGGCACTAAAATTCTAAGGTATCCAACAATTTGCACAATGCATTTTAGGTATAAGGTAGGTTTTAATCACTTATTAATAATCGCAAGGTTTTCAAATTTAACTTTCATATAAAATTTTATGCAGTGTTCAATTTTAACTAAAATAGGTTCACTTTTGATATAATTTATCCCCACTAGGGTCCTAAGGGTCTTAAAATACCTAAACAGTTAAATTTTGGCCATTTCAGCCAAGACTGTGCAGTTTTTTTGAAATTCTGGAATTTTTGCAATACTTGGGCGCGGCAGCGCGCTGGAGCGCTTTCCGCGCGGTAGCGCCATTGCACTGCGGCTCGCTGCAGGCCGCTGCAATCTGCTGTAACCCGCTGTGACTCGTTGCAGTGCGCTATGATGCACTGTAGAGGTTCATTTTGCAAAATTACTGTTCAATTAATTTATTTTGTCATTTCCTAAGATCTGAAATATTTCTGCTAAGGTCCGCTGCAGCGCGCTGTAGCGTCCCATTTTGCAAGTTACTGTTCAATTAATTTTTATGGTCGTTTCCTAAGTTTCGTGAAATGCTGCTGCAGCGCGCTATAGCACGTTGTAGCGGTTTATTTCGTAATTTTATTATTCAATTAATTAATGTGCATTTTTCATAAGTTTTCCTGTCCACTGCAGCCCGCGGCAATCAGCGGGAGACGGTGATTTCGCCAAGTGCGAAACCCGTGAGAGCCGTTTTTTGATCTCAATTACTCTCAATCTAGAGAGTTTCATGAGTGGTGCCATATATCAATGGAAAGGTATTTCCGATACCTTTTCATCGACACCAAAATCAAT
The DNA here is from genome assembly GCA_016760335.1 of Gastrodia elata. Taxonomy (NCBI): domain Eukaryota; kingdom Viridiplantae; phylum Streptophyta; class Magnoliopsida; order Asparagales; family Orchidaceae; genus Gastrodia; species Gastrodia elata. The sequence continues at coordinate 10,565,196 of CM028670.1, read as the reverse complement.
ATGAACGGAGCATCCTAATTATACTAAAAATAATGATGAATGATAGGGTATACAAAATAGAGAAAAATAGAGTAGATTTTCATGGAGTTTTTAAGAGCCTTAATGGCTTTCATACATGCATATAGACATTCCAAGGCTGCATTCTAATATCATAAAGAAGACAAGGAGAGGAGCAAGATGATACTTTTATGTCTTGCAAGAGAGAGAGGAAGGAGACTTGGAAAGCTTGGTGGAGGAGCTTCTCGTTCTTCTTCTTCAACCCAAGGTATAGCAATGGAGGAGAGGATGAGGAATTTTTCAGCAAGCAATAGAAGGGGGGTTGAGTTCTCATTTTAAAGGAGGAGAGTGAGAGTAGGGGGCCATCATGGCTAGGGAGGTTAGGATGTGAAAAGCCATCCTACTTGCCTAGGAAGGCATGGCTAGGAGGAGAGGGGAGGGATGGCCTCAAGTGACTTGCAAATGTGAGAAAAGTGGCCAGCCAATATTAAGGGAAAAAGAGAGGGATTAAATGCAAATTAAGGAATAAATAATTGCTTAATTATTTTCCTTAATTATTTAAAATTCAAATTTTTGGAACGTTCTCCGAAAAATCCCAAAAATTCACTCATAGCTAATTTGGGGATGAGGAATCCAACGACGAAGTCGGATTTCAATTATGATGATTATTTAATTATCCTGTTCTTTTGACGCATTTAATTATATTAAAATATTGGGGGATTCTCTGCTGCTTATCTCTGGAGGTAGAGTAGCGACTATTGCTACTTAAGGTTGCGAAGCAGATTTTTGGCTTATGCCATTACCGCTACCTCTAAACCCGATTATTCTCTTTATCCGAATACATTATTCTTTGTTCTACTTGGATCCAGCAACTTGTTAGGAGTAGGTTTGATAACCTTTCTTCTTATTAGAAAAGCGCTAACGCCCTATCTATGGTAATTTGGAAAGTGTAGGGGCGCTCACGTTTTTTGGCTCTCTTCGCTCCACTAGCCTTGATTGGCGGATGGAAGTAGCAAGGTGCGCCTGGTGGTATCGTATTAAACTGAGATTTAGGAGTTTCAAAATTCAACGACTTCCAAACGCGTTCAAAACATCACCCATAGCTAATTTTGGTGTGACGATCATAACGGTGAAGTCAGATTTCGATTTCGAGGTCAAAATAAATACCTCAATTTTCTAATTAATTAAATATTAAAATAATCCAAAATATTGGATTGAACTTCGAATTTCTCCAAACCTTCAGGGTTTGGATTTAATGACTCGATAATGATAATTACGATATGATTATGCTAAAATTAACTGGATAACAACCTTGGATTGTTACACTGGTATACACAAACATAACAATTATAACTTGATTAGTTCTAATGAGTGACCTTATATGATCATAACTCTGAGTTTATACTAGATAATAAGATATTGGAGACCACGAGCTTTTATAATCTTAGAATAATTATAACGTATAAAATTAGAAAATAAAAATATCACATATTTACCCCATAGTGCCAATCAATTATGGACCATCCAATTTTATTATGAAGTGTTAGTCAGCCGAGATAGCGCCATCCCGTTGTTTTAGATCTCTCCTATTGCACGGGATTAGAGGATCTATGGGCCAATGGATGGCAGCCCGGGCCGATCCAACAACCGAGAAAGCTTTGTACAGTGGTTCGATCTTTCGGCTAACAGAACAGATCAATCTCCGAAAATTTTATTAAGGATTAAATTTGATTTCTTTAAATCAAATTTCATGTTTTTCTCCTTTGTTTTGAGACAAAAAATTATGAAGCATTTACTATTAGCTAATTTAAATGTGAGAAATTCAAACTATCATTATTTTTGTGATTCGAGATCAAATTAATTTTTATTTATTTATATTATTAATAAAATAAATAAAATATTCATAAATATTTTCTTTTGATATTTTTTTTTCTAATCTCACTATAGAGTCATTAAGTATAGATATTGGCTAAATTGACTTTTTCATGCTCTAATTAATCACGTAATTGCACGTTAAAAAATAATGTTTTTAAATTATACATAAGAGATACGCTTATTATATGATTATGATAAAATGACTAAATGTTTTGCGACATGATAAATAAGAAAATGATTTTATGTAGGTGCTTTTTGATGAGCAATTATAGTCAAAATGCCAAATTTAAAAGATGTTAGTAAATGCTTTGATATTCTTTGATATAAATTATTTTTGTAGGAAAAATATTCTAATATTTGAGTCTTACATGGTAAACTATATTTTCTATTGCAAGTTAAATATTGTAAATTTTGTAGTGGTTATTTTCCTTCATATTTTTAGTTATTTTCTTACTTATTGAAAAATTATATTTTGATATAAATATGATATCCAAGTACTCAGAGAAATATACATAGAATCAAATACACTAACAAATTATACATGTCAGGTCAGGAGCTCGGTGAGGAGCAAGAGCATGATTAAGAAGCTACCTCTCTCTTTAGAACAAACAATAAGTAAGCCGCACTTAAAGAACAAATAATATTTATGTTATTTTAAAGCAATGCTTTTATTAATGAATATTATGGACAATTGTATTTTATATTTTTATATTAAGTTGGATGGATGGAATGTTTGATTATGGCTCTATGAATGTGTTGAGATGTATGGATTTGTAATGAATGTTGTATTTTCTATTTTAATTGAACAACCTAATAGTGTGATGTGAAATGATTAATACATCAGGTGTTGAATAGTTCCTAATTCAAAACTAGGTTTACATACCACTATGTTAAGGGTGGGGAAGTTCATAAGATTTATGGGATTTTAGAAACCAACCATGTAAGCAAACATGCTTAAAATATCTTCAAAATATGAAGGCACAACTAATTAAAAGTACAAATTCTATGATGATGATTAATACTTCAATTTAATTCTTATGATTTCATGAATTATTCTATATCACATGATGTTCTTGTAGCATACTTTAATAATAAATCTTAGCTTCATTTATCTTAATCACAATTAATTCCTTAACCCATGATTGAATATTTTATAGTAATTTTCATCTAGTTGCATGGATTATCGCTTAGCACAAGAGATGTTCATTTGTATCATGCCTTTGTAAAAGTTTCTAACCATATTATTTTAGACATGTTTAATCACATTTATTCATAACTCATGCATTATAGTTTTTCTTAATAACTGCTTTATATTATTTTGTATACTTAATTCATAAGTACTAAAAATCAAAACTTTAATACTTTTTGTGTGTTAGTTTCAGTAGTACAGCTTATTGTAAGAGTCATTGAGAGATGATGACTAATACTCAAGTGAACAGGGCACAAAGATTATTTTATTATTTTTAGGTTTTCTATATCAAAGTGTGTAATCATGTAAAAGAAAATTAAGTAAAGACTCTGAGAAGTTCATGGAATGAAATCAATATCATTTTAATGATATTTTATTTTTATTTATTTAAAAATCTTAATATGATCCTACAACTTTTATAACAAGACCCACAAATGTAATTGAAGTAAGCATCTTTCTTGGGTTAACGATAATTATAAGAAGTTTATATGTGATTTCTTACAAATTATCACACCATTAACTCATTTAAATCCAGAAATAACACCGTTTGTAAGGGATGTAGCTTGTAATATGATTATTTTATGCAAAAGTCATAACTATACTAAAGTCCTTGGGAAAATGATCTAGGGTTTTCAAATGAAAAAGAGAAATCAATAACTATAGAAAATTTTACAAGAATGACATTGTGTGTCGAAAATGTTAAGCATAATTATTACCAAATAATATCTATAATACACATGTATATTATCAATGGTATTTGAGATTGATTTAAGAAGATTCTTTCCTAAACAACCTACAAGCTCCCATATAATTAATAGGCATCACTTGGAAATTATAATAACATTTTATATTCCCTATCCAACATAATAATTTAATTTCAAGTGGTAGAAGGTCGATGTCCCTGATTGGCACTTAGAAGCACTTTCCCACCCTCTACCATTGAAAAGATGACACATCATATTTTCAATTTTTGGAGGCAACGATTTTGTGCTATAAATATCTCTTCTTCAATATGAGGGGTGCACTCTTTCATAACATATTTGAATATTAGATTGTTTTGTGATACTTAACCCCCTAAAAAGAACATAGGAAATGCTACCAAACTACTATAAATCTATATATTTACTTTTGTTTCATTTCTTACATTCTTACTTTATCTATTGAACTTACACATAAGTTAAACTCATGCATACATATTTCAACAACAAAAACACAACATTTAATTTCTTTTTTACTTTTTCTCTTCTCTTCCTCTTGATACGTATTTCAGCACTAATCAAATTGACAACTAAGAACAAATACTATCCAATAACTTATTGCATTTATTCTCTCCATTTATGTTTGTTATTGCTAAAATAACTTCTGCAATTAAAAAGTGAATTTTTTCTATATTTTGACACTTGAATTGCAAATCAATTTCTTTTGAAAAAAGAAGAAGAATTGATATGTTGCTCAACATGTTGCCCAAAAGGAGTATGTCAAAGTAAAAAAAATTGCCACGTTTCGCTTCCCCTCCTAGCAAGCGCAAGTGTGCCACATCTGTCATGGCTGTGACAAATTCTTTTTTTTTAAACCGAAGACTATACTGTAGCAGCCCAAAAAATTATAACATAATTAACCAAATTAACTATTTGTGTATTATAATGTGAGAGAATTTTAGCACTTTATTAATATGCTGCCAAAATATATTAATATATTTTTTCATTGACTATGGAGAGCTTATGCTTAATTTTATTATAATAAAATAAATTGAAATAAGTACAATCTCTTAGAGTTCAAGCTCAAATATCATAAATCATAAAATAGGACAACTAAATAATAAGAGTAGAAAAAAATAAGCCACGAAATTAAAACACCATAGAAATCTGTTGCAATCAGAAAAATTTACTCAACTTTCATAATAACTAGAGCTTTCAAAACGAAAGAGCTTCTAAAAAATGAAAACAATAGCAGCCTTTTGGAAAAAAAGACGGCTGGAAAACAAAGCACGTTATAGTAACAGGATGTAATCTCATCTCAACATTAATAAATATGGATCACATATAAACTTCAGTTGATAAGGACAATAGCAATTTTTTTTAATAAAACTTTGAAGCAGCCTTATAATCACTAATATAAAATCATTTTCTTCCATTTTTTGCAATAGAATTAAATTTGCTAAAACATTCCTCTAAAGCTCTCTCCGCTTGAGAATTTACTGATTCTTTTATCCAAACACTTCAGTATTTCTCTACGGTTTCAACCAACATACATTAAGAATTAAAAACTTAAAAAAATGTCTTTTGAGAAAGATAGGTGAGGCCAGTTCCCATGCATGTCCAAAGCTTAGAATGGAATTCCAATAGTAGATCAGTCCCATTCTTGATTTAAGCTTCATCACAGCATTAAAATAAGATATCCGTAGATATAAATTAAACAATTAGCTTCTATAACATATTTTATATGAGAAATGCTGTTTAGATCTGCTCATGTGGCATCTAAAAAATTCTATCCAATGAGATTTTTTGAATGTATTCAATACAAATTTTAAAAATAATATTTGTATTATTTTAATGTATATAAATATACACTAATGAAATATATTCAAATTTTTTTTTAGAAGTTTTGAGGACTTAGCTCAAATAATAAAAACGACTAATGAGAGTTTACATTACAGGAGAAAAAGTTCACAACCGAAGTTGACAAAAACTTGTCAAAATAAATTTAAAACTCAGAGCTAATACGGAACAAAAGTGAAAAGAATTGTGGAGAACTCAGACTTTCAGATCCTCTAAAATGAGGCCGGCGAGAGACCAAAGACCCGCTGGGCATCAGACTGAAGAATAAGATAGTATCTGAAACATGTAGTATTAAAACAGAATATCACCAACAACGAATAAGATCTCAAACTTCATCCATATTCATCTAGAAAATATATTACTATCATTAAACCAGAAGGTTTTTCGTTTCTTATATATAGAACAGCAATAATGCGCTTACCAGAATGCTCAGCTGTATCTGCGGCCTGTTCGACCCGATGTCCCCCAAAGGGAAATGGAAGCTCTCCTTCCCATTCTGCTTCCTGACGCTTTTTCATTGCTACTCATGATTTTTCCTCGACAAGTCTTTTCGACAAAATCTTTTCCTTTCTCTTCCTCTCTGTCCCCTCCACCTACCAGAAATTCTTCGAAAACTCTTAGCCCTCAAACGCTTCTCAAGATCGGTGTCAGTCTCTCCACCAGATCCCTTAACCTGTTGTTCTCTTTCTTATTACAAAACCGAAAGTTTATCGTCCTTCTTGAAACAGTCTCGCAACTCTCCGATTCCATTCAGATCGATTCCCAAACCCATTTCTTGATCGTCCGCGCCCTCCTCAGATCCCGTCGCTTTGAAGAGGCGGAGCAGTTCATTTCTACCGCTAAAAAAATTGATTTTACTTTCAAAAAAAGCTTATGGGATTATTTGATTCGCAAAGTTTGCATCGCCGGAGATGACCCAGAGAGGGCGTTGTCTCTTCTTCACGAATGCATAAGAAACGTAGGTATTCTGCCTTCGCTTGCTACTTTCCACTCTTTGATTTTTTCATTCAGCTCCCAGGGTAGGATAGAAAGGGCAATCGAAGTTCTGGAAACAATGACTTCTGAGAAAGTTGGATACTCATTTGATAATTTTGTCTGCAGTTCGATCATTTCTGGGTTTTCTAGAATCGGAAAGCCCGACCTTGGATTGGGGTTCTATGAGAAAGTTCATAATATTAAAAATTTTCAGCCTAATTTGATAAGTTACACGGCTGTAGTTGATGCATTAGGCAGAGAAGGTAGAATTTATGAAGCTTCTGCAATTGTTCAGCAGATGGAGAAGGATGGTATAGTTCTGGATGAGGTTCTGTATACAAGCTGGATATGTGGATTTATTCGAAAAGGCTTGTTAATGGAAGGTTTTAGGAAGCATAAGTTAATGTCCGAAAATCGAATAATGCCAGATGTGATTAGTTATACTTCTCTTATCGATGGCTTGTGCAAGGAGGGGTATTTAGAAAAGGTGATTGGATTGATGAAGTATTTAGAGAAGAGTGGGTTGAAACCTAATTTAGTTACATATACATCTATTATTCAAGGTTTCTGCAAGAGATGCAAGTTGGAAGAGGCATTTTTTATTTTCAGGAACTTGGAAAAATTGAATCTTGTTGCCGATGAATTTGTCTATTCAGTTTTGATTTATGGTTTGTGTACAATCGGTAAATTGGACGAAGTTTTTGAATTACTTGAAGAAATGGACAGAAAAGGGATCAAAGCAACTTCTGTAACGTACAATACAGTGGTCAATGGCCTGTGTAAATCTGGAAAGACAAGCAAGGCAGATGAGATCTCAAGAAATTATTTTGGTGATAATTATACATATAGCATCCTGTTGCATGCTTATATGATGGAAAAGGATGCACAGGGAGTGGCAGACACAAGGAGGAGATTGGAGGAGGCTGGAATTCCTTTTGATGTTGTTACAACCAATATACTAATCAAAGCTCTCTTCATTGTAGGCATGCTTGATGATGCATGTTCTCTTTTTGAAGCGATGCCGGAGAAAGGTCTTGTTGCCGATTCTCTTACCTATTGCACAATGGTGAGTGGTATTTGCAAATCAGGAATGGTTGACAGGGCACTTGATTTTTTCATGGAATACAGAAGTACTCCTGCATTTGTAGACGATGCCTGTCATATTTGTATGATAGGGGAACTTTGCAAAGAAGGGAAGGTAGAATTGGCAACAGATTTGTTCCTGGAACTATGTGAAAAAAATATTGTTTCAGATACTATTACTTATAGAAAGTTGATGAGGGCACACTTTGTGTACAATAATTCTGAGGCGGTTCTGAAGTTGATCTTGAGGATTGAAAGGCACAATCCTGAAATATTGTCTTCCATATGCAATGATTCTGTCAATTTTTTATGCCAGCAGGAATGTTTCCCAGGTGCATTGGAAGCTTACATCTTGATGAGATTGAACGGTCTGAAAATTTGGAGCAAATCATACTATGTTCTTCTTAAGAGCCTCATAAAGACTGGAAATGTTTTGATCTTTGAGCTGATTTTATGTGACTATATAAAAGCATGTGGACTTGCCGAGCCTAAGATGGTGAACATCAGCTGTCTTTACCTTTGCAAAAAGAATGTGCTAGAAATGGTTCGCTTGTTGCCCAGTTTGAGAAAAGCAAGCATTTCTCTTAGTGTTCTGTCTGCAGTTGTCAATACACTGAAAAAAAATGGTAGAATCCAAGAGGCGCTTGACTTTATTTTGGAAGCAAAAGAGAACGGTGTTGCTGCAGATATTTTTGTATATTCTATCATTGTGGATGGATTGTGCAAGGCTGGCTCTCTTGAGAAGGCTTTAGAGCTTTGTTCACACATGAGGAAAAAGGGGTTCATTCCAAATATTGCTACCTACAACTCGATGATTCATGGTTTGTGCCGTGAGGGGTGTTTGGTTGAGGCATTCAGGCTTTTTGATTCGCTAGAGTACAATGGTGTATGTCCTACAAATGTTACTTATGCAATTCTCATAGGTGCTTTATGTGGAGAAGGGTTCTTGCAAGATGCCAAGCAATTGCTTGACAGAATGGCTTTGAAAGGCCTTTCTCCTAATATACGCACTTTGAACTCTTTAATATATGGATACTGCAGATTTGGCCTTTTAGAGGAAGGTTTGCAAATATTCCGAGATTTGGCTTTACGCTTATTGGAACCGGATGGGTTCACAATCAGTTCTCTCATATGTGGCTACTGTACAAAAGATGATATGCATGGCGCCCTGGATTTCTATAATGTGTACAGAGAAAAAGGATATTTACCTGATTTCTTGGGCTTTTTAAATTTGGTCAAAGGACTTTTTACCAAGGGAAGAATGGAAGAAGCAAGAAACATTATCAGGGACATGTTACAGCATAGAGAATCTGTAGAACTCATAAACAAAGCTGGAGATGGGCTGAATTCTGAATCTTTATTAACTTCTATTGAGCTTGCATGCAATGAGGGACGACTTCAAGAAGCCATTAATATTCTGACTGATGCAAGCTTTAAGTTTTTTCCCCCATGGTGGTTTAAAAACAGCAATAGCATTAAGGATGTTGGAAAGGAGCATGTCATAGGCACTTTCAGTACAGGCACAGAGAGGAAAGTTAATGCGGTTGGTGGTCTAATGATGGCAGCTGTTCCTGGGAATGCTTCACATTTTGTAGAAGATAGGATTACAGAAAGAATACAAGGGTTGTGCAAGAACAAGCTTAACAATTCAGCATTGGATGAGGATAAGGGTTTGCGCCAGAATTCCTTTAAGTGTGACTTTGAAACTTTCTACTCCATTATTGCATCACTGTGCTCAAAAGGTGATCTGCAAAGAGCTAATGATATAGTCAAAGCAACTGTTTTGAGCTGAGGAAAAGGCAATGATCTATCTCTTTGGGGAAATGGAATGTCAAATTTCATTTGATTGGTAGGTATGTTAAAATTCAAATAATTCTGTGTTCATATGGGACAATTTTTTTGGCTCTTACGATGAGAACTTAAATATGACATGAATGCCCAACGGACTTGTCATGAAAAAATTGTGCAAGAACATGGGTTGAACAAATGAAGTTTATTATCACTGTAAATGATAACTCACAAACCAAGCATTGCTACTTGAACATTGCTAGTAAAGCGTGCTTAATTGTGTGAGCAGCCTTCTTAAAAAAATTGTTTGGGAAAGCTTTTCAAATGCTTTGCTTTTTTAATGATAATATTATTTTGTTATGATAGTATATTTTATTTCCAACAAACTGAAACTGGATCACAATTTAAGATTAGATTATCAATTTTAAATTGTACTACATATACTATTGTAAATGCGAAATGATAAATATATATATATATATATATATAGGTCGGCCAGCGATAAAAAAATATATCAGTCTGCGATGCCCATCCTCATTCTCATTGAAATCATTATTCATGATGATAAATTTATCATTAATTTATTATTTTGAATTGTAAACAGTAGTTTGATAGTCCATTCTTCAAATAACAGCATATCGTTAAACACAACAGCTTCAAATTACAGCTTTATGCACTATAGTTAAGTCACTTTTTAACTATTTGCATTTGTGACAAATAAATTTTGAAATGATGTGCAATAAAATTCTCATATTTCTAGATAGATTCACTATATTATCTTGAATTATCATTTTATTATTAAGAATGCCTAACAGTCCCTCAGAGATATATATAGGATATTAAGCCTAATTAAAGTTGGGTTTATGGTTGCTGTGTACATTTAAAACTTACCAATCTCATGCAACATGCTTTTGCACTGCCTATTCATAACACCTTGTTAATTATTGTCATAACACTTCTTGATTATATGATATGACATTAACATATGTATTGATTTTCCTCGTACTATGTTATTATAATAAATGCTGCTACATCTTATAACATTATGTTGTTTATAATATTACATGTTTCAGAGAACATTAATTGATAGGAGAAATAAAATACGAGATGCTAAATAATTGATATGAGAAACTATATATTTCTCATAGGAATAAGGGTTTCTAAGGGCACAACATTAGTGGGGCTTCTTCCCACCTTGCCCTCATTGTCGATCTCTTCTAGGGTTTTGCTTTTCGGTATGAGTTTGTCTTCCTCTGACTTTTTTCTACTTTGCCTACTGGAAATTACTCTTCTCTTTTCAATTTTCTCTTTAAAACTCGTTTTCATAGTCGTATCTTCCTCCGACAACCAAGCTTATCTTCTTCTCTAATGAAGAGATTTTATAAGGTTTTTATAATGTCCTTTTGGTTAAAATTTTCAAACCTTGTTCTTCAGCTATGTTTGGAGATGGACTTTCCAAAGTGGCCAATATTGTTAGTTCTTCAATCATGGCAAACTCCTTGCATTTGCTCAGAGTTGACTTACCTTTGCCCGTGTATGTGTATAAGTTTTGCCCTCTTCAATGCTTTCCGAATCTATCCCACTTAAGGTTAATTGAAAACACATCAATTGTTGTATCTTTTATGATTGGATCTTTAAGGTTTATGAATCTTGCCACTATGTCACTCATACAGACTACATTTTTTCATCGACCTTTGGCTTTGGCCCACTTACTTCTTGAAGGGGTCGTAAACGATCTATAAGATGCAACAGGATAATATGAGAACTCTTGGTCCTTCTTGGCCTCCTATTTCTACTCTAGCTTCTATCTCAAAACTTTTTTTTTTCTTACTAGAATGACCTATCACTTCCTCTTCCATCTTAATATTTCTTTAAAATTAGAACATTGTGCTTCTTCTCCCTTCTCATTTTTCATATGGCTCTCCCACCCCCTCCTCAAGGGCTCCTCTTAAGGGTGAACTTAACTCTATTTCCAATGATCTGACTAGTCCTTCTAAGACTCTAGAAACAAATGACAAAGGTTGGACTAAACATAGTCTAGATCGATGATGTGTTCTCTTTAGTTTCTTTCGATCCTTGTTCTTCTTCCCGTGTTATTTTCTTATGTGGCCCTCTATTGTGTACTCGAATGTTAAAGGCTTTCACTCTGACTTGTGCTTGCGTGATAATATTTGTTGTTAGAAAATATTCTATCAACTTCATTGTTAATTTGGAGTCAAAAATCAAATGATGCTTGATGCTTTTTTATGAGAACGCTAATCCTTCATATTAATGCAGAGGTTACATAATTTTTTTTGTAAGTAATGTCGATAGGATTTATTTCAAATGGAACAACAATAAGCTTTCTATTAGTCTATTCATTTTTTCTTCTTAGCTCATTCAAGGCAAACTATCTCTTGAGCTGCATTCTTTTTTTATAATATTTATCTATTCCTATTCTAATGCGAAAAACTGAGAGTTTTTGTCTCAGATTATTGATATTGGTTCTAATATGAATAAATCTTGGATAGTGTTGGGAGATTTTAATTGTTCATTATACTAAAGAAAAAATTGAAGCTTTATTTTCTCGCCTAACATTATGGAAAAGATTTAACAATTGTATCTTTTTTGCGGGGTTGTTGGATCCTCCGCCAACTTAATAGGCCTATTCGAGTTAAGATTGATTGTCCTATGTAATCATTGCTTCTTTGTTTTCGCTCTTCTTATTATAAAGTTTGATGTCACTCTTTTCAAATCCTTACCTCATTGTGTAATCCTTTGCTATTGAAAAGACATCAGTTCCATGTTTTGCTTGAAAGACCATTTGTGTAGGAGACAAGATTTTATTATCATGATTAAGTTCATTTGATCTGTGCCTTTGGTGGGTGATTCTTTCGATCCTGTCAATAATGGAAAGATGGTCAAAGGTGAACTTAAAGAGCCAAACAGGATTTGGAGCTATGATAAAGACAATGTGTTCCCAAGTTGGGGATAAACCATCATAGGCCTCTCTATTTTGTAATAGATTCTTTCGAGTCCTTGTTTCTTACTAAATTATTTAGTATTAGATTTGATTTAACAGTTGCTTATTTGCCAAAGTATTTCGGGCTAAACAACAATCAAAGGTGCTTGGTGAATCTGATCTTAAATCTTCTATGGTCACATAAATTTTAGAAGAAGTAGAAACATAATGCAATTTTTTTCTAAGTAACCCCATGAGGACAAAACTCTACAATATTAGATTCGAGTTAACGGATGCCTTATCTGCCAAAATATTTCTGGCTAAATAAAAATCAAAGGTGCCTGGTGAATCAGATCTCAAATCTTCTATGGTCACATAAATTTTAGAAGAAATAGAAACATAATGCACTGCTTTTCTAAGTTACCCTGTGAGGACAATACTCTTCCCATATATGCTATTAACTACTTTTGTAAAGCATATATTAGACTAAATATATATGTTGTTTGTGGCCTTCTCACTACATTACATGCCTCTTTTTCTCAAGAGTTATGGGGCAATTTCTTTGATATTGACATCAAAAGGCTGCATTTAAAATAACGATGGATGCTTCCCCTTGTTTGATTGGCTTTAACTTTTATATCAAAGCACGAAAGAAATTACTCATGAGTGTTCAAGTTATCCATGTTATTGACAAGTTCTTTGATTTTTGTTTTATGCCTAGATGGCTTAATCTCTTAACAATCATACTTAAAACAATAAATAAGAATTCACTTGGGGAATTTAAGCCTATTTCCTTAGGAATACTATTTATAAAGTAATAGCTAAACTAATTGCTTTCACTGTATATGTTACTCGATGTCATCATTAAGGCTAAATAACCTTTTTATAAGGAAAGGTCTGCTTCTAATGCCATAATCCTTGCTAATGAATTAGTTCATGGTTTTAACTTCATGTCTAGCAACAAATTATTCTACACTAAAAATGATTTAAAACTTTTGGTTGCATTACTAGAGGATTCATTCTCTATTGGTTGCACGCCATGAGCTTCATGGATACATTTACAAGTTGGATTAAAGAGTATTTCAAATGTTCATTTCTCTATTATTTTGCATAGGGTTATGTTTGGCTATTTCTCTTCATTTAATGGTCATAGACAAGGTTGGTCTTCTTTCTCTTTTTTTGTTATTGCAATGAATGGCTTATCATATGGAACTCCTTGTAATGTTCTTACTTTTTATCCATTGGTGATATATTGATCTTTAGTAAAGTCTCTCACTCAAACTGTCTTGCTCTTAAGTATTGCTTGGATTAATTTATATTATATTTTTGCCTCAATTGTAATCTTGATAAATATTTGTTTTTCTTAAGGTGTGGTAGTTAAGGGAAATTTGTTTCTATTTTGAGTTTCAAAAGCATCTCTTCCTCTCAAATACTTAGGTCTTTGTCTAAATTTGTCTTGATCTTCCCTATCTAATTGTGCACCACTATTGGATTATTTAACTTTGTGGACAAGAGGATGAGCTCACAAATTTTTTTCCAACATTGGCAAACTGCAGCTTCAGAAGTTATCTATTTGGATATTCTATTTTACTGGCTTTGTGCTTTTTATATTTCAATTGATGTTATCACAAGGATAAAGTCATTGTCTGCTCGTTTTTAATCTCAATGCCCCAATAAAAAAAAATCATATAATCTCTTGGAGTTCTATCACTAGCCTTAAATAGAAGTTATTTGGAATTTTAGGTGTTCAGAGATCTTATTAGGCATTTCAATAAATGGGGTACTAAATTGATTTTTTTCAATAGTTGAGGGATGATTTTAGGAAATATCTCGAATACCTGTATTTATTCATAATTTGTATTCGGTTATTCTCTCCCAAAGTTTTATGCATGACAGATTAACATAATTCTTTTCTAATTTGTAGTCTTTAGCATCATTTTTATTCTTGTAAATAGGTACAATTATATATTTTTTTTCTTTTTTCACTCGTCTGATAATTTTTTTAGTTTTCAAAATAATATTAAACTACTTTGTAAGCCAAGAGACTCTTCCTCACTCAAATATTTCCATACATTGGTAGTGATGTCATCCAATTATGCACTTTTCTCCTCTTCATTTTTTTTAGAATATTCCAAATCTCATAATTACTACATATTCAATAGAAATGTAATCGATATTTCTTTTATAATTATTCAACTCACTTATATTAATTGTGTTAGTACAACTTTCATTAAAAAATTTAGTAAAATAATTCACTCATTTGTGTTATCTTTATTCTTAACAAGAAATTTATTAATATCATCTTTGATAGTTTATATTAATCAAATCCTTGTTTTTTTTTTTATTTGACTAGTTTATAAAGGTGTCTCTCTCCTTCAATAATTTTAAAATTATTATATGAATTCTCGAACATTGCAATCATGAACTTTATTTTGGAGAATAAGAGATAGGATTGTGTCATAGTGAAACTGCTGTTGCCAAGGGGTGCGGGTGAAGTGACATTGGTGCTGGTCGATTGTCGGATTGAGTGGGAGATAGTAAGAAATCTGAAGACGATTGGCTAGAGAAATTGACATGGGATGGGGAGGCAGAGAGCTACACATGTGGAGTGGAACTGGAGAGCGAAATAGGGAACTCAGCATCAGTGAACAAAACTTTTTTTGTGAAGGACTGTGTGATGGGAGGGGGGAGAGTGTTTATATTTATTTCTATTCGGTGTGATTGCTCGACTTCCACAAAATATTTTGTTGGGGCACGTGCCCCCATTGCTTTTAGTGTGCCTCTGCCTTTAGCTGTGAGAGCTTGCTTGTAGGTTGAACTTTCTATGTTTTCATTTAAGTAGGTTTACCAACATAAGTTTGATTGATATACGAGTCTTTTATCTTCATATTTTTTATCATATTCTTTTTAAACTTGAGTCACGACACCTTCATAGTTCCCTTCTCATTCTGTTTGTTAGCTGAAATACTCTATTTGTTTTTACTAAATTTTTTTGGTTTGACATACTTTTCTATTTCAGCATTTTGGCGAGTCTCCATTCCCTGCTTTTGAACCGACTTTTGATTGGGAAAATGAAAGATTATTGATATTTGGGCAAAGAATTTCTGAGGCATTACCAAGTCAAAGTGACAGATTCTGCCTACTACTTTTTAGATATTCAGTTGAATGCACCAAACAAATTCTTGCGTGATAGCTAAATCAGTTTTGCGACTCCTTGAGGCCCTTCATTTGATTTTTAGTTACTTTTCATTATATCCAGCTTTTCATGTTTAAGCATTTCTGCTTATTGTTCAGTGCGGTGAAGATCTCAGTGAAAATATTATCATTATCGTTCCAAGCAGGATTAACGGGTACATGTTCACCCTGCTAGTACGCACTGATCTTCTGGCTCTTCAGTATTGACGTACTCACATATTTTACATGTTTGTCGGGTGTCTTTTAGAGCCTTTTTATGGCACCATATGCTTATACAACAGAGATAGAAGAGAGAAATTGTCAGAGGACTTCTGTTTTGATTGTATTCCTACAGAAATGAATGAGGTAAAAAACTATTATGGATGCATTTTTAATTTTTAAGATTGCTGTTTTGCTCTTTTATCGTTCGAAGACTATTTGATGTTTTTGGTAAAATTAGTACTTATGGATTATTGTCTTTTCTACATAATAAAATGTACAGAAAGAAATTTACAAGAAAACTCTTTTGATAACTCATTCCTTGTTTTTCTTTATTAAAATCTGTAGAGAGCTTGGAACAAAGATCGAATGAATAAATTTTAGCTACACCTGGAAAATTTTGTATTAAATTCAAATGAACTGAGGCAATAAATACCACTCATATAAATATAAAATTCCAAAAATCCTCATTTTGTATTCTAATGAAATATGCTATTAAAATATTCAAACAAATTGCATCTATAACTTAAAAATGACTAGTAATTGTAATATAACTTGAAACTGCAAAACATATATTACTTGAAACTGCAAAACAATTACTGATAGTTCCATGGGATCCATGTTCAACGGAGAAGTTAAATTGATGCAGTGCAACACTAGGGTAAGGTGTTGCCGGGCTCTAATGCAATCCTAGGGTTCGTGAATATTTGTGAATGCAGATTTTAAAAATGTATTCGAAAATTTAAGCACCTTTTGCACAGCTGTTCCAATTCATTTAAGCTTTAGCAATTGCCTACAGAAGATTTCACGTTAATTTGAAATAACTTTCGTTGACAATAGGGTGTCGTGAATCACGAATTGTTTCCGGATCAAATGGAAGGCTCCGATCCGGAAAGGAAACTCGCAATTCGAGTTAGACTTGCCATGCAGGTGTGTTCGGAGGTGTTTCTATTCCGAAACCACTCGCAGTGACCGGATTTAGAGTTGCGCTCATTCAAATAACTTATACCAGAAACTCGCATGAGAAAACAATTAAATAAATTCAGTTTGAGGGTTTAGGAAGGGCAAACACACGCTGGTTTAAACCGGAAGCGAGCATGGTGAGCCGGGAAGACTCCTTGCGTGAAACGGACTAGTACCGACGTCGTCGTGGGCTGAATGGCATTTAAGGTACGACGACGAGGGCTGGAAGACCGTCTGTAGCGATTATGGTGGAGCCGAATTTATGCGGAGGAGGCAGCTGGGAGACGGTGGCGGCTAAGGCAGCAACGGCGGCTATGGCGGTAGCAGCGGCTGTGGCGGCGGCGGCTACAGCGGCTGTTATGCAGGGCAAAATTCCGAAGGCAGTGAGAAGGAGGGTTCGGAAGGTGGCGATTAGGGCTTGGAGAAGGAGGATTTTGAAACTAGGGTTTCCCCGGGGGAAAACAAGAGTTGTTCTCGCTGTTTGGAGAAAACTCAGAATTTTTATTCAAAAAGAACCACTCATAAATACAGATTTTGGGTATTTATAATATCCTCAAAGCAATCAAGTCCTTATAGTGTTTTTAATAAATGATCGGAGGGCTAATATTCGTCCCTCCGATCAATACATGAAACAGTCGAATAAAAACGGAAACAAATGAAAATAAATGTATAAAAATAAAAACGGAAATGGACGAAAATAAATGCATAAAAATAAAACAGAAATGGGGTGAAAATAAATGCATAAAAATAAAACGGCAACGTCATGGCCGGTACGGGTCCGGGCGGGCTAGGCGGCAGGACCCGCATCGAAGATGGTCCTTGTCATGAATCCCTTGCAAAGCTTGTGAAATTATATGAACTGCATGTCTAAAGTTATATTCAAATAAAATATGAAGAGACCAAGCCTTCATAAATCAGAAGTTGATTTCCTAGTAAATTTGGATGCAAAGCCTTAAAGATCACTAAAATTCGACAATTTTACTGTCAATATCTCCAAAACCTTCTAAGCTCTTTTGCGCACTCACCCTATCTCAAGCAGCTGAAGTGTGGGCTGAGATGCTGATGTGGTCACATCTAAAGTGCCTATTTTTATGAGATCATCGAATCATGAGAACCGTCTTAAAATCTACAGCAGAATAATTTAACATGGAGAATGTATATGTAGTGTTAATTATCAGCATAGCCCTGAAGGCTTATTTTATTTTATAAAATTGTATACTATGAAAAATAAAGAATACATATGCTAATTGTAGTGCACTTTAAATTGCTAATAAATTGTAAGCAAGTTCAATATCAAATAACTGGTATATTGTAATTGTATATGATTGTGTTGTGATGCGCTTTTTCCTTTCTCTTGGAATTGTCTGACCACCCTCTAATTATGGCCATTAATGTGGACTGTAACCCAATTTTGATAAGAGATTTCTTCAAAGCGCATAAGAGATCTTTTTTACCATTGATAGAAGAATTCTTTTTATTTTTTTGATTTGTACTTGACTTTCTGGTAATAAGCAGGATTTTCAACTATTGTTTGAAGGAAGATGGATTGTTTCTCTAATATCATAGGATGGCTTTATTTTCAACTATTGTTTGAAGGAAGCAAGCTCATTTAATTATAGTTTTATGTGCGTGTGTGTAAGATGGAACCCGACATAAATGTGTGGGAACTTTTCTTTTATAATTCCATGCCCCATGCGTGTAGCTGTACATATTTTCAGCACCTTTACAGTCACATGAGCCATCAAATGATACGATTTATAACATAAAAATGCTAATGTTATTTGTTCATGTTTTGTACTCAAACGTGTTGAATAAAGTTTTAGGGGTGTGAGGCGATGCATTAAATAATTGTTATCATATACACACGCATTCAATTAAAAACAAAGAAAACATATTCAGGCATCTTGAGAGATTAGATAAAAGAGGAGACAAAGGAAGCACACCCATCATCAAACTATTTGTTGTTGTCCATCGACTTCAACTTGATCTCTCAATCAGTGAACCATTCTTCCTGTCAAATAAAGACAAAAACACTGAGAATTATCATTTCATCTTATGCCAATGACATGTTTGAGATCATACGACATAGGGAAATCAACTTTAGTCCAGAAGAAAACTGCAAAAAATACTGCAAAAGAGATGCTCCCAAGGTTGATTATCAATGGGAACCTTCTGTTTATGGTTCTAGCAGCCACTGCGATCCCCCAATGCAAAACATTTTGCATGATGCCTGCTTGATCGTTCCTGATGAAGAAAGCGACTGCAAGGCTGATCTGCATGGTGTAGAAGATGCTTGATGTTGATGCCTGACTGGAAAGAGGCATCACCAGCAGAGCGTTAAGCTAGGCTGAGGTCACCCCATCCGTTAGTGTTTGCATGATCCAATTCGGTGAATATGTTCATCTTGCTGCAACAATCTCACATGTTCTTGTGACAACTCCCAGCCTCCAAATGGCAAACATAATCTCTTACAGGAAATAAACATTTTTAAGGCTCATATATTCAAATATAATACTAATAATTAAAAATAAATACCTGGCTTCTCGGCCCTTGCAGGCAATTGGTATTATCCCTAGAACCTTCCTATTACAGGATTATTCATGAAGACAAAGCCAGGCATATCTTTAACTGCAGATGTATTTGTTTAAATAACTAAAAAAAATAAAACAAAAAGATTTCAAAATAGTTATTGGAGAATGCACAGCCTGATTTCTCTTTCCTATTATATTTATAGTAATCCTCTAATCTTCTGGTAAACTCTAGTTAGGAAATAAAAAATTTAGAGAGAAATAATCAAAATTGTCCCAAACGTTTCCAAATTATTTATTTTAGTTCTTGACTGTTTTTTTGGTCCTTTAACTTTAAGTTAAGTGTTTAAATTTGTCCTATACTTTTAATTTGGATGAGAATCTTTAAATATGAAGGGTATTTATGTCTTTATGGATTTAACTGTTACAAAATATAACTGCTATTTTTTAACAAAAAATATAATTTTATGTGGCTTACAGGAAAAATTATATATTAGTAAAAATTGGTCATTTTATATTATTTTGTTCTTAATATCAAGTGTAACTCATAATAGTAAAGCTTTTTATTGGATTTTGGTTAGAAATAAGATGATGTAGAGAGAATTGACGAAGGCTAAGAATCTACAAGTGTTTTTGATGTCGTCAACAAAGGTTCGATTATTGACCAATTTTGACCTTTGTCGATGCTGATTCCGAGGCCACGTAGTTTCCGATGTTGCCAAAGCTTTTGATATTGTTAAATGTGGTTTATTTATTAAAAAAAATGCTCCAACATGTGATTTGAACTAAAATTAGAAACAATACTTGTGGAATTTTGTTAGCAAAATCCTAAAAGGATTTATCTATCATTCATATTTAACTATTTCCATCCAATTTAGCTGCTAAGGACCAAAGAACTGCTGTTTTAGATCCCTCCCGTTGCACGGGATTAGAGGATCTATGCGTCAATGGATGGCAGCTCAGGCCGATCCAACAACCGAGAAAGCTCTGTACAGTGGTTTGGTCCTTCGGCTAACACAACAGACCAACCTACGAAAATTTAATTAATGAAAATTTAATTAAATATTAAATTTGATTTCTTTAAATCAAATTTCGTGCATTTCTCCTTTGTTTTGAGACAAAAAATTATGAAACATTCACCCCTAGCTAATTTAAGGGTGAGAAATTCAAATTATCATTATTTTTGTGATTCGATAGATAGGCCCTAGTACCTAGTAGTATAGAATCGTTAAGTCAATTATGATCCTTTATCATTTTATGATTTCAGCAGTTATATGAATTTCCCTTTTTACCATGTGTAACCTCATTTTTAAGTAATGAAATTTTGTGGTTGCCATTTGGATGTCAAACATAATCTCATCTCCTACAATTCGTTCTGAAATCAAGATTTGTCTTGCTACAACAGGATGAATTCCGGATCACCGCCGTCAACTATGCCTATTAAAAATGCTGTAGCATCTAGCAGTGCTTTCGATGAAGTTACTCATCTGAGGAGTATGATAGCTACTATGCTGGAGAACCATACCCAACAGGCATTGGCAATTCAGAAGCTAATCGCTATTCACCCAGTGCCTGCATCCACTAGTGACACTGAACCAGCCGCACCTCCTGAACATTTATCTCATTCATTCCATCATTCTGCTGATAGTCTCCTCCATAGCTTTCTGAGGCTGAGATCTTCTGAGAAAGTCGGATACTCATTTGACAATTTTGTTTGCAGTTCGATCATTTTTGGGTTTTTTAGAATTGGAAAGTCCGACCTTGGATTGGGGTATGAGAAAGTTCATAATATTAAAAATTTTCAGCCTAATTTGATAAGTTACACGGCTGTAGTTGATGCATTAGGTAGAGAAGGTAGAATTTATGAAGCTTCTGCAATTGTTCAGCAGATGGAGAAGGATGGTATAGTTCTGGATGCTGTTCTGTATACAAGCTGGGTATGTGGATATATTTGAAAAGGCTTGTTAATGGAAGGTTTTAGGAAGCATAAGTTAATGTCCAAAAATCGAATAATACCAGATGTTCTTAGTTATACTTCTCTTATTGATGGCTTGTGCAAGGAGGGGTATTTAGAAAAGGCGATTGGATTGATGAAGTATTTAGAGAAGAGTGGGTTGAAACCTAATTTAGTTACATATACATCTATTATTCAAGGTTTCCTTCATAGTTTGTCGCACCTATTTGCTTGCTTAGTTTTTTATTTGTGTGGTGATTTCATAAAAGATCATGAAACTATTAATAGCCTAAAATATACTTAGATAATTTGTCTAATCAATTTTTTTCTTTCTTTTTTTGCTGGGGCCCTATGAAATCGATAATGATAGATTCTGAGCTATTTGAGGCGGTTGAGTCTTCTGAAGTATAATTATTGAGCATTTGATAATTATACCAATTAGCATCATTTTTATTCTTGTTGAGCCTTCTGAGGTATAACTATTAGCATCATTTTTATTCTTGTAAATAGGTATAATTATATCCTTTTTTCTTTTTACTCATTTGACATTTTTTTTTAATTTTCAAAATAATATTAAACTACTTTGCAAGCCAAGAGACCCTTCTTCACTCAAATATTTCCATACAATGATAGTGATGTTATTCGATTATGCACTTTTCTTCACTTCATTATTTTTATAATATTCCATATCTCATATTTACTACATATTCAATAAAAATGTAATCGATATTTCTTTTATAATTATTCAACTCACTTATATTAATTGCGTTAGTACAACTTTCATTAAAAAACTTAGTAAAATAATTCACTCATTTGTGTTATCTTTATTCTTAACAAGAATTTTATTAATATCATCTTTGATAGTTTATATTAATCAAATATTTTTTTTTATTTGACTTGTTTATAAAGGTGTCTCTCTCCTTCAATAATTTTAAATTTATTATATAAATTCTTGAACATTGCACTCTTAGCATCATGAAATTTATTTTGGATTCACAACAAATTTGTTTATATTTTATGAATTCTCCTTACTCTTAGTACATATTTTGATCTTTAATCTTAATTTTAATATCTTATTTTCACCACCGTACATCTTTATATTTGGACTGTTTCTTTTAGTTTACCAAATAAACTCTTTATTACGTTGTGAATATAATTAGAATATGATATTCACTTAAGATTAGCTTCACCTTCAAATTCTCATTGTCTAAGTTTTAAAACTTCACTTTTAAAATATCAAAATTATTCTTCTTAAGAATCAATCATCTAATTTAAGATTCAATATTATTTTTGTTGCCCTTTATTTTTTAAATTCAAATCCAATAAATGATATTTAGCTGTCAAATAATTATTTGGAATTATCTTATAATTCTTACAATATAAATGGTCCATTCTTAAGAAAAAAATTATAATTTGAGATTTCTAAATTTTGTTTTAACAAGTGATAATATGTTCTTCCTTTTTCTTATATTAGTGTTAGCAATCATAAGATCATAAGCTATAGAAGCAAATTTTAAAATAATTTTTTGTTCTTCATCAATTTCTCTAAAATTAAATTATCTTGTGTATTATTAAATTCCTTACTTATGCTTCTAACATGTTCATTGTAATCCCTTTTATAAAAAACATCTTCTCTTAAGGTATCTTTTGAATCAACTATCTAAATTATGCCAAAATTATTCATTTATAAACATTCAATCTTATATAAGAAGCTTAAACTCTTGTAATATTAAAAGTTATTCCATTAATTATAAATTTAAAGATATAATTCAATCTCCCAATCTCTTAACATTCAATAGATTATTCTTTAAATTCTTATTCAGAGTGATATTCATGCCATTCGTACGACAATTCTTTCTCAATTACTAGAATCTAAAGCCTAAATTATCAATTTCTTTTGCTTTCTTCTCACTCACTTAATTTTTTTAGGCATAATATATTAATCCCCGAATTTATCATAATATCAATAACGCAAAAAGCTTGCTAGTGAGAGTTCAATCTTCCAACTACCTAATCTTAATTTAGAATCATAGACTAGCCTCTTCATCCATATTCATCCATATTGCCGGAACCCTTGGTAATTTGACACTAAACCCGAGCACCGAGGTAGCAACTTTTGCACTATTTTCACTACTTTTAGGCTTTGCAATGCGTCGCTTTCGGTGGATGTCTTAGCTCTAGCACAACTATTTGAAAGATCCATCACATAATAGTGTTCACAATGTTTTATGATGGCTGTTGACGAAATAATTAATATAATATAAAGTACTAGAATGCTAGCTTTATTCCACAATTAATTTAAATTTTTATTTTTTTATATGCTACTATTACTAATTTTTTTCTTTTGTTACTCTTCCCAACATGTAAAATTGTATATGTTTGCCTATGCACAGTTCTGTGTTGTTTTTTTATTTCATTTGCAACAAACATTTGATATTTGTTTTTCTTCTAATTATTTTGTTTACCAATATACACATTTACTTTCGATGATTGTTTTGATTTGTGGAAATCTTATTTAACAAGACTTCCTATCCAACTTTCAAGTTTTTCTTACTATGAATACATTAAGCTGTGTTGTATCTGTTGCTTGTAATTTTATTGAATTAACGAACTTTGAATTGGAAATCACCTACTAAACTCTGGTATAGATTTTATCATCAAGTGTTATTCTAATAATCTAATATGTCAAGGTTTCTTGTTGTGACCGTGACCTGCTAAGGAGGTTCTAATGCATAATAAGTCAACTTTTTAACAATTTTCTTCTTACAGTGTTTATTTAATGTTAAAGCAGAAATTGGAGGACATCCCACTTAGTATTCAGTGATTTTGCTTTGCCCGATGGTTTGTTGATTCTTCTATAAAGTTTAATGTTTTTTGTTAGAATCTTTGGCGGTAAATTTGCTTTATGAAGCAGTCTATTTCTTGATTATATATAAATTTTTTCTCAGTTAGTATCAATATAGGCTATTATTATATGACTGAGTATACTGAGATGAGATTGCTCAATGTTGAATTGAAGCTATTAAAAAGTTGGTACCCACATAGTTATGGAGATCTTTCTGTCTAGGATATATAGGCTTTAGGTTTTTGTATAAAAGTTGTTTGAGTCTGCTTGGTTCAATGTTACTGTATAACAGTACAGCTAAGATGAGAATGATGAAATCGATTTGATTGAGTTTCTGGGGATTGACGATGTTCCCTTGGATGATAAGGATCGGTCCACCTTTAACCTGTATGTGGAGGAGTATCGCCCGATTGAAAATACTTCTTCACTGGCTGACATATGGGAGTGGGATATTAATTTTGAGGTGGATTCAAGAACAGTCGAATGATATTATTTCAGACTCAGAGAGATTGATCGATTAACTTGCTAGGAATAAGAGGAAATAATGAAGAAGGAAAAAGGTAAACACTCTAGATCCAATAAAAACTCTAGCCATAACCTGAGGTTAAGGAGAGATCGATGAATGAGAGAGTGGTTTTTTTTGTGCGGAGAGAGTCAGTTTTGGCTGGGATTTTTATTTTCTTAGAGATCTCTTTGGAGTTTTGACCATTTTATTTTATTTTATTTTATATTTTCAGTTTGTTTTTTTTTTCTTACTTTGATTTTGTGCTTTGAGGTCATCAACCCAATATCTATTATTTGCTTTTCATTATAAATTTATAAAATGCAAAAAGTTTATATAAAAAAAAAGATGTCAATACTATTAAAGATGTTAGTATGTGTTTGATTCATTATATTGAGATGGATGGGCATGTATAATTTTTTTAACCTTTTGTTGGTATTAAAATTGTTAATTGATTTTTTACTTTTATTCTCATTCTGCGAACCCTGCAATTCTCCTCTCTCTCTCATCCTCTCTTTAGCTACGTTCTCCCAAAAATTGAGGGCTAGGTCATCTGATTTGGGTATCTTGATGTTTCTGATTAATCGCTTTTTTGCAATTTCTTGGAAGTGAAAGATAACATCTCTGTAAACCAAACGGCGGAAATTTTCTTATAACATCGCATAGCATCAAGTTAGTGAACCCAGCAGCTCCTACATTTATTCTCAAACGTTTTATGGTTTTGGCGGAACAATTAAGTTTATGGAACTTTCTTGTGTGTGTGTGTGTGTGTCCTTTAAACATCAATTCTAGGTGTGATATACGCATTGAAGAACAGAATATGAGAATCTGTTTAAATGTGTATATTGAATTTTTAGGTCTCAACCTCAGAACTATTTTAAAATATGCATACCGTATACTTATGCACATCTTTTAGTTCCTATTAATCATAATCATGTTTTCAATTCAATTGATCAGCAACAACAACAACACAATGGGTGTTAGTTTTTTAAATGGTTTAGTTTCGTGAAGCATGTTCATAATTTCTCTTCTTTATGAATAATTCCATTGAGTTAAGGATTTCATATTGATTTTAATTCCAATTGCTAGTGGATTGATTCAAAGCATAGAAGTTTTATTGTATTTGTGCTGGTTATAATATATTAGGTTCTATATGATTTTCCTAACTCTACCTTCAAATCGAATGGTCGTTGCATTATATTATGATTAACTTTACTTTTATGTTTATAACTGCAGATTTGTTCTGGTTTCAATGAAAGTTGTGTTTTCTCTACTTTATCGATTGGCATGTTGATTTATTCGTTCTATAAATTTTTTTGAGGTTCTCTAATTTGCACTCTGTTTTAAAATCAAAATATTGCTAGTGTAGTGGCTACTCCATTGTCTTATTTTTTATTATGCTTATTATGCTATCATTTTTTCAAGCTTTATGAGAATTTGGAGCAGTGGCTATTTTTGAACGAATTGGTGCAATGCTATAAGTAGATTGGATAAAAGATGAAAAGCAAGGCTCTCTTTTTAAAATCAGTTATATGAAGTACGTTTTGTTTTAACGATGGCTTTATTTGGAATAAAATTGTTAGAGGTTTTTTCAGTTATTTTCCCACAGAAATGATGCTTACCTGTGCAAGAGAATCCAAGGATGATGATGATTTTCCCGGCACCCCTGGAAGAACAATTTCTGAATCTAGTACTCATTTAGCACGGCTGAGAACTACGGCTGAGAACTGCTGATGAGGTATTTAGTGAAAGTATTAAGTATGGAGATATATTTAAGCAGTTTTTTTTTTCTGTTCTCATGAATGCTAAGATTTTTGTAAATGCTTGTTGTAACATATATACCATTTTTCAGCGAAAAATATTACTTAGTTCCCAAACATCTCTCAAAAAGTATCCTAAAAGGTATGAATGATTAGGATTTAAAATTTAAAATAAGTATTTTCATGAGCTCTACAAGCAAAAGTGAATTTAATAATATTTTTTTATTTTACTTAACTTCTTAAATCTTAATCATCTATACTTTTTGAAAGATATATGAGAGTTATGTAGCAATACTCAGCTGCTGAGATTCTTTGAGAATGCTTTTTTGGTGATTTGTTGCTGCTGAGATTCTTTGGGAATGCCTTTTTTGTGATTTGTTGCTGCTGAGATTCTTTGGGAATGCCTTTTTTGTGATTTGTTGCTGCTTAGATTCTTTGGGAATGCCTTTCTGGTGATTTGTTGCTGCTGTGATTCTTTGGGAATCCCTTTTTGGTGATTTGTTTACTGCGAGCAAGGGCAGAGTTTTTCAGTGGAACACGTCTAAACTGTAAATACCAAAATTAAAATCATAATTATATTGTATTGAAATTACAATGCTTGCTATAATAGAGTTCATATATTGAAAATATTATATAAATATAACATTGTCAATACTATTAATTATAGTATTTTGATATATGGGCATAAATTTATTATAGGCTTTAAGTTAATATGGGCATGCAACCCATTAATATGAGCATTAAATTGTTATTTAACAGCAACACATTATTCATGCCAAGTATTTCATACATTTGTTTTCACAACACACTGATGTATATAGGAGAGATTCAGAACTATAGAAAATAACAAGTGCTAAGAGAATTCTTACACAATATCACATACTGATACAAAATTCAACGATTATGATAATTCATACACAAAATGAAGCAATGGGCATAATGTAATAGTATTTTAAGCGAAATCTAATTGTAATTAATTTAGTAATTAGGGTAAAACAGTAATCAATAAATATGTAGCACAGTGTTCATTGGCATAGTAGGTTGTATAATAGCTTAGATAAATTAGAATGTAACAAATATCAAAAGGTAGTACTTAATTAATCACATCATTTTATATTTCATCTTTATTTTAAATAATTAAAGTAACGTAGTTGAACCTCTCCAAAATTCAATCTTTAAAAAATTTATCAAAATAATCCGATACAATAAATAAAAAACATTTATGATACGATTATAATTTTATTTTTAGTAATTATAAAACTCATAAAATTTTGAAAATATAAATAATTAAGTTTTTAAATTATTTTAAAATTATGAAAAATCATAACTTTATTTTTATTTATTATACAACAATAATTCTATTATTTAGGAAAATGTATAGAAAATTCAGTGTGCAAAGGTCACATTTTGAGATGCTACCCCCACACTTGGTCTGACTCGCTTCACACCCGAACCTCACTCGTGTTGAATGTATGACAACATTCACGCTCTACACCAATCCCATGCCTATTTGCACTTTGCACATTGCCAACTAGCACTTCCCACGTGTTTACTTGACTGTGCATTAGTAGAGCGCATTGCGCACTTAGCATTGTAACAGAATACACGACTGCATCGTCCGGCCCGCATGATGCGTAACGGATCGGAGCCTGTGTGCATCTTATACGCTTCGATCCCACATATTGTTGCCCATAAACTAAAAAAAATATAAAAAAGTAAGAAAGAAAATAAAAATAGAATTTAACATTTTATTTTATTGAATTTTTATTTGTAAAGAATTCAAATATAAATAACATAATTACTAAAAAAATTTAGCTCTTACAAATAAAAAGTAGAAAAACAAATATAAGGAAAAAAGAAAAAAGATTATACGATAACTGAGCACACAGATAGTTTTCTTAAAATTAGATATTCGATTGGATATTTTACTTTTTGAGATAATTTATAAAAAAAAACCAAATCAGCAAATTCTAAGATTTATTCGAAAAATTGATAGCAATCGAATATAAAATTTGTGGTTTAGATGTAGCATTTTCCTTTGCGAAACACAGACTGTATTAACCACAGCCTGTCCTTCCACTGAACAAAGCGTTTCTCGTGCCGCCTTCGCTTCACGCTTACAGTCACTGTGCTAGGCTTTTAGGGCGACAGTTGCGATACACCTTTATTCTTCGACGCCGAAGCGAAGGGCTAAACCGAAAAGAGAAGTCGACGTCTCGACGTGACCTGAGAAGCGGCGCCACATAGCTCGATTTCTTCGATTCTTCTTCGCTGAGCTGGCGAAGAGAACCGATTTCTCTTCTTCAGTCGCGGCCTGTGTCTTTCGAATTTCTTGTGCAGGACGCCGGTAGTCAACTTGACCCACCCCCGCAAGTCTCCTTCGATTAGTTTTCACGGTGTATTTCTTATTTTAAGCATGAAAAAGAAGATGAAAGCGAGTTGTAAAAGGATTAAATTTTCAGCTTAGTATAAGGCTCAGTTTGGCGCATAAAATCTCATTTCTATTTTTCTTTTTCTTTTAATATTTTGCTGAAATTAAGTAATGTAACTGCATTAGGCTCTGGCTCGCTGTGATGTATATATATATATGCTCGTATACCTTTGATTTAGGGTCTAGGGTCCAGGGTTTAAGTTATGTTCTGTATTTTAATATCTGTTATGCTCTCTTTCTCTTACATAACTTTATTTGCAGAGAATGAGAGCTATAATCGTTTAAATATTTCATGCCATTTCATTTGAGAATAACTGACATGTAGAAGGGATGATTATGTGTTGATGCTGATAGTGCTTTTTAGAGCAGTATTCTCTAAAAGTCTTCTTTAGATGAAATATCTTCTTAATTTAGGTTATTACACATAAAAATTTCCTTTTAATATTATCTTTTTTCTTACAATATCTTTTTAAATTCTACTACTATTTTTTTGTGATTTTAAGTCTTTTTAGTTGGTTCAAACTTGCAGGCATAATGAGTGGTGACCATCATCCTCAAATGGTATAATCCCTAAACTTTTAGTTTTACTTTGAAAGCCTTAAAAATTACTTACATATTTTACAATTATGATTGATACTTTAGAATATTGCATGAATTTCATTTGATATTTATAGGCTGAACTTTGTGAAAATAGAATTATTGATGTAATACATTCTAAATAAATTCATATGACTGATGTTTCCGGCTCAAGTAAAAACTTGCTCGCTCATCAAAAAAAGGAAAGCTTCGTAATCCTAGATTTAAAATATGAGAACATTTTTCTAGGTATAAAGAAATAGAAAAAGTGAGCAAATGTAATTGTTGTGGTAAACATGCCACATTGTTGCTAGAGTAAATGAAATTGCAAATTGTAAGCTTTAACAAACTTCAAATTTATTTTTTTTATTTTCATCAGTCACACTAAATACTATTAAATTTTTTAGCTACACTTTTACATGTCCATTTAGATCTCCTTTGATAAATGACAAATCCACTTAATCTATTCCTTGGGTCAAGTCTCCCAAATCATGGAAAAGATTTTCTTTTAGTCATATCGAATGTTACTTAAAGAGCATAATGATATCACCAATTGAAATCTTTGAAATCATATATTTATATCGCATTCTATTGCATCTACTCATTTTTCTTAGAATTTTTATTCAAAATGATTTGCACATCATTTTTATTATTTATTCATACACAAGTTTTAAAGCTTGTAGCCTAAATTATTAAAATCTTTTTTTTCTCACTATCCTAATTCTTTTCTTGAAGGCATATGAAATGATCTTAATCATATTTCCCACTAACTTTGTATGCTTGGTTGGTAAAGCACCAATGCTCTAATATCCTTTTCTTAACATAGTGCATTGGGCTAACTTATTTACTCTCATACACTCGTAAGGGAAGAACTGTTGCTTATTTATTACAACACCTGGGCATATATGTAGACATCTCTGTAAACTTTTTGTTACATTTAGGCTAGTATTGGGCATTTAATATCTATGTTTGAGTATTTTAACAAATTTTAATCCTTTAACGTCACATCTTTACGACTTGTTAAAATTTTTCGTCTGGCATATGCTAGTCTTTATTTTTTTTTTTGAAATATTTTTAACTCCTAGTTAGGTTATATCTCAAAGTTTAACTTTGTTTTTTTGTAACTTATTATTTTGTAACGTTTTGCCTCGCATTAAATGGTTCACCATTTTATCTTTTAGATCTTATTATGATGTCTCATGATTTTATTACCCCTTGCTGGGTCTCAAGTTTTTCTTAAAAAGATGGAGGGTTGTATTAGGTAATTGACAACTAATGTAAAACCTACAAAATTAGTACGAACTTGATCCCTTAAAGAAATTGTGTTACCGTGAGGACTTCGTCTCTTGAAACAATGCTTTATGCTGTTTGAATGTAATGAAAAGTTTACAAAGGTTTTTACATCAATACCCAGGTGCGGTGTTAAACAAGTAAGGGTTCTCGTATCATGGAAATATGCAGGAAATAAACTTCGTCAATGTGCTATGCTGAGAATAGACTTAGGATATTTGTGCTTTTCTAGTCAAGCTTATAGAGTTAGAGACTATTACGAATAATAGGAAGATGAATTTCACATGTATTCAAGAAATGAATTGGGTAGGTGACAAAGCAATAGATGCTTAATAGTTTACTCTTCAAATTTTAATATTTGTGTGATGATAAATATTGAAATGATGCAGATATTATTTTGGATAAAAATTTCAATGACAATTAAGTGGATGTCAAACTCGTGGTATGTAGGTATATGATTTTATAGATTGTAACAAGTCGGTTGATTATGAATATTTTATGCATTTATGCTCCTGTAGTATCAGATATGACAAACTTCTGGCATGCTTTGGAAGAATTGACCAACAATATTTTAAGAGGATGAAAATAAAAAAATAAAGATGAAAAAAGTAAATTTGGAGCTTGTTTTAGCTTGTGATTTATTGATTTTCAAATCAATATTCATGTTAAGAGAAAAATATGCTATATTTATAAGAATATGTTTTTAAAGCTCATATTAATTATTTTATTATTAAAAAGAGCAACTGTATAACTAATATTGTAATGTTGTTTTAAGAGAATGCTTGACAACTGAACATTGCTTTTTGGTTCTAGATTTAAAAATAAGGTGTTGGAAAAATTATAGTTTTAAATTATACGCAAAGTATAGATGGTACAATTTTAAGAATAAAAAATTGTATTTTCAAGAGCAATTTTTTAGAGTTTGGGCGGTGTGGAATATGACTGCTAATTGCATTTGTAAGGTGCTAAAGATCTTCTTGGAGAATTTAAAATAGAAGTTCTATCAACTAAGGCATGTGGTGGAGGAATCAAGAAGTTCAAAAAAATTTAAATAGAAAACTGTTATAAAGGCCTGAAATGTAATTATAATGCAAATTCAAAACTATATAAACTAATATGTCATGAAGTTGGATATAAACAGGCAAAGTAAGCTCTTATGATGGCTTGTGTTTAGTTCATGAACAAGCTCGAGTCATTAAACAAGCTCGAGTTTGATTTTGAGCTCAGGCTTACTCGACTCATTAGCTTTTCGAATCGACTTATTTTATAAAATATTATGTTAAATATATAAGTATATATAAGAAAATCGAGTTAATTTATTTTTTATTCTAATTCAGCCTAACGTTTAATTTATCACATATAAATATCAGTTTGTTAGCTTATTGAGTTGGCAGTTCACGAGTCTAATATCAAGCTCAAGCTTGCTATCGAGCTCCTGTTCAAAAATATTAGATGAGCTACGCATGATCTTTTCTTGATCTGAGCTTTAGTTGACTCAAATCACACCATAGTCATGAATCTAGAATAATTGCTTGAGATGGGAAAATCTTGACCTTTGAAGGTTTATATTAAAACTAAGTATTGTTAAGGGAGAGGGGCACTTATATAAATTTGCCAAATCAAAAGATAAGAAAGCTATTTTATCTTTATGTCTTTACTGAACACACTCAAGAAGAGGTGCACCAGTTCATGCCATTTGCAAATGATACTCTTATTAATGTGACTAGAAATGGAGCTAAAGCAAAACTCGATGATGCAGGACAGAATTCACTTGTGACAAGATCATTACAACAGTCTTCAAGAAGAAAAAAATATCCCGATTGATGTTATTTAAAATTTTTTTTCTTGTATTTTTAATTAAATCCGAATTCTGGATTTAGTTAGCCTTAGGTTTGAGTTTAATTTCAGTTGTAAAAGAGGGATTAAATATGAGAGTTATGTATTTTTTTTTGGGGGTAGGCTAGTTTGATTTGAGTGTTTTCTTCACTTATGTATTTATTTTTTGATGGATAGGCTAGTTTGGTAAGAGAATGTTTCTTTTCTTGGTCTTTTTTTTTTTTTTAAATAGGGACCTAATTCTTCTGGCAAAAGGTATTGTGATGATAATAAAAATTCTAAAATTTTTCTCGAAGTTCTCTGTATTTTGAGTCTTATTTTCTTGAAGTTGTGGACAACAACCAAGGCCTCATGGTGTGGACAATCTCGGGGTGCTGAAGGTGTGTACAACCGGAGGCACACGTGGTGCGTACAACTTGCACAACCTTATCTCGTTTACTCCCGCTCATTTGCTCCATCGTCATTGCTTCCAAACATTTGCTTCACTGCTTCCCCCCATTGCCATTTGCTTGCCACCTTGAAAAGGGTGCTGACGCACTGATCATTGTCAAATTTGGTATAAGAGCCAACTTTTTTTAAAATTTTGAATGCATGCCCGCATGTGCTTTTCTTTAGCCTTGCCTGTGTGAGGACCTGGTGCCGGGTCAGCGGGAGCAGATCTAACACTGGTTTGTGGTAGTGTAAAACAACAACAACAAGTCCTCTAGCCGTAGGATCATATTGAGTGATTTAATAGACGAATATATAGACATCAAACATAACTCATTTATTCATTAATTCATGTCTTTGATACAAAAGATCAAAATAAAAGAAAAGTTACTAACTTTTTTTAAAAATAGATAGAGTAAAAAAGAAAGCGATGGATCAACAGGTAGCAGTATCAGCACTGCTCAGTTCTTTAGCACCTTTCCTCGAGGATGAATTCCTGATTTGGGCACGTTTCAAAAGTGTGGGCATTTGAATACCAGTTAGTTGTGAAACTAAGTACTGATAGATGTCATCTTTACAAATGTTAAATAATAAGCAAAATAATCAATATTTGATAGGAAATAAAAGTGCTACAAACTTATTCCTGCAAACCTGTTTCAATTGCACTTAATTGCAATCACAAAAATAAATACAGAATTTTAGCGTTTGATATTTGAGGCAAAATATAATTTTGTTGGGCAAGTATAAAATCGAAGAAAAGGGGGGTTCATTTTTGTGTTACATATCTCAACTTCCCTCTATACTTGCCCCCTCAAAGGCTTATCAGTATAGGCTTTTTATGACTCCTGATGTCGGACAGCCCCGTCCTAGCGGTTGTCTGATCAGACAAAAAGTATAAATCAACATGGAACTCTTGCTTCTCACTTATTTAAACTTGTTCATATATCATTTTATGTGACTTTAAAAAGCACTTTTATCAAATTTGTGCGATGCTGAGCAAAAAACATATTTAAATGAGAGTAATAAAAGATATTTTGTACCTTGTTTTTTTAAGTTCAAAAGTTCAACAGTTCGGATGAGTGATAGTTCGCTCAATTTGCATTTAGATTTTGGACATTTTTAAATTAGCTCTTCGCCAATGTTTTTTAGGAGTAATATTTATTTTCATTTCGATTATATTCTTCTTTCGCTTTCTCATTATGATTGAAGTCTAATTTTTAAGATACTGCGATGGCAGTAATATTTATTATAGCATTTATTAAGTCACTGATGATAGTAATTATATTGATATAATATTATTATTATCATTATTTTAAATGATAATAATAATATAAGAATGAAAGAACATAACAGAAATGATTATCAAAATGAAAACGCTTGAATTGAAGTTATAGTCATTTTATAACATATGCATTGTTTGTCATTATCGATTAATGACAACAATGCTAATGTGATGACATAATCTTATCTTCATAAAGATTATTAAGTATATATTATAAATAAAGAAATTAGCAAAATAATTTCTCTTTTCTTTTCCCTTTTTTCTTTCTCTTATACTTCTCTTCTTACCTTAGGATTAGGATTGCCGGAAAGCGGAGGGAGATTGGAGTGGGGTTGCTGGCCGGAATGGGGTGGCCGGACGACTGCTCGCTGGGTGTTGGTCGGCTGAGGGAGGGCTGCGGCAGGAGGGAGCTGGTTGCTAGGTGGCCGCTGCTGCTGCAGGAGGCTGGCTGACAAGGGATGGCTGGCTGGCAGGGAGGGGAGGACTGCTGGCTAGGGTTTGGAGGAGGAGAGGGGCTGTGGGGGAATGAGGGGGAGGGTTTAAGTAGAGGGAGAGGGGCTCGGCCAAATGGGCTGACCAGCCTGCGCCAAAAACGGCGCTGGCGACCCTTTTATGGCGCGGAAGGTTCTGTGCCAGTTGCGCCTGCTGCCATGCCGAGCGGGAAAAGGGGGGGTCAGAGAAGGGGGAGAGGAAGGAAAGAAATAAAGGGAAATTGTAATAAAAATACTTAGTTAAATTTTTCGCAATTTTCCTGGGGTCCAAAAATAACGAAACTTGACACCGAGGTGTGTAATGACATAACGAACACCCTCGTGCCAAAAATTTTCGATTCAAACAAATAGTTTATTTTTAATTAATTACTGAAGTTTAAAACTTCAAAAATTAATCACGATCAAACCAGCCCTCAGAATTTGATGAAATTTTTCGAGCAACCTTTAAATAATATACTTAACACAATGACACTGAAATCGATGAATATCGACACGTATTTCAATGTTTTTGATTTATTGGATTTAATAATTAAGAAAAATAAAGCAGGAATTTCTATTATCCGAATTCTCCCAAACTAGGTCACTTTGATCTAAAAAATTATTTCTATTTAATGCAAATTTTGTTTGCCCTAATTTAAAAATCCCCGGGTCCTGATGTTTGAAGTGGGTTTTGACCTAATTTGAAAAGTAACGATATTGGGTCGTTACAGCCTGTCTGTGTGCCTTCGCCGCCCGTGCATTCACTGACGTGCATTTCCGCTCTTGTTCGCGTCATTTGTCAACGACCAAATCAGAGCGATGCGAAGACTCTTTAATGTGATTGGTGATTTGTTCACTTTTCACGAAGGCACATTCTTGTATTTTTTGCGATTTTGCTCGTTCTTTGAGGAATTTAGGAATTCATCATAAATTTGGACAATTTAGCTATCGATTGCAAGTCTACTTGTTGGTTTTGTTGTTTTTGCTCCAATAGCTAATTCCACATTACATATAAGTGGACCGCTTATTCGAAAACCTACTATAACACATTGGAGTGATGCTCAAGGGAGTGTATCACTAAAATTGAGCGTCAAACCTAGTTTGCGAGCCTAAAATTCAATTTTTTTTTTTTAGAAAATCCTAAGCATTTTTGGAAATTTTAATTTTGGCAATAGAGTTAATTGGTGTTGAGATTTGGTGATTTTTGAAAATTTTTTTGAACATTGTCAACAAGGCCTAAACTGCCTAAGGAGGGCTTGGGACTTGAGCTTCCACGGAACCCTTCTCACCTTGATATTTTGGTAGTTTTTAAGATTACTGTGTTTAAACACGAAGTTTTTTTTTTGTCATTCTTTATTTTGTTTCAAAAACCTTATGATTGTAATTTCTTGAAGTTATGCGCAAGGATTTCTCATTATGGAAGGGATTAATGAGGGGGATCTCAATCGCCACATCGCAATCATAGAAACTGCTATTCAAAGCATTGTGCAACATTTTGAACAACACTTCCCAAACCCTCCACTTATAAGGCAAAACAGGTCCCCTTCCTTCATTCAATTTACGATTGAAAATTTTGAACTTGGATACAATTCCAGATACTGCAGGCATCACCATTCTCGTTATGATTTGGGCGAGTCTGACTATGACCATTACTCTGAACTAGGAATAGACACAAACACCACTTGAACCACCCTTGATTCGAACATACATCTAAGAGAACCATCATTTTTAGAGAAAACATCTTGAACTTGATCATTCCATAGGATTAAAATTGAAGCACTCACTTATGATGGATCTCATGATTCGGAGAAATTTTTGAATTGTTCGATTGAAATTGATGATTTTTTCAAATGACATGACCTTAACAATTCACAAAGAGCAACCTTTATTCAAATGAAATTGGTAGGACACACCCAGATATTTTAGAACAATTTTTTGCAAAAATACAACAAATACGGTAGGAAAAGATGGTCTTGGGTAGAAATGCTAGAAATCCTAAAAGACAAATACTGCCATAGCCCTAGCTACCATTGGAAATAACTTCACACTAGGTTTCTCACTCATAAACAATGATCACTTTCTGTGACTGAATATATCAACACTTTTGAGGACCTTTTAGCATGTACTATTATCAATATTTTGACCCGCAATAAGCCAACAAATTTGTCTTAGGATTAAGAGCTAAAATTAGAAACCAAGTTGAATTGAATGGCCTTCAAACTTTAGAAGAAGTTGTTCACGACGATCTTTTAATTGAAGCTCAAAATAAGGCTTCTCATGCAAAATCAAATTCTTCCAAATTGTAGCACCCAACAAATCTTGGGAGCCTTCCACCTTATCAACCCTTGTAAAGGTTTTAGGAACTCCAATAGCCAAAACCCCTCGAGATGCTTGTTTTCTACAAGTGCATTAAGAAAGGATACTACAAACATGAGTGTAAAGCTATCCTAGCAGAGGAGGAAGATAACAAAGTGGAAGAAGAATAATGCTATAATGGAGAAGTTGAGATAGGTGAACTAAATCCTGAGGAAACTTACCTAGGAGTTGTTAGATGCCTTAGCACTTCAATGGAAGAAGAAGACTAGAGGAGAAGAAACATTTTTAATGTAGCAATAACTTGCAACGGTGTAGGATGTAGGTTAGTTTGATGGATGGAGTGCTATGTGTGTAGCTATACTCCAAACGGAACCTCACCCCAACCCTTTCCATGTTAGCTGGATCAACACCGCTTTACTATCCCTAACACAATGTTGCTTAGTGCCAATCAAAATGAGTAGCTATGAAGACCGTACTAGGTGTGATGTTTTGCCTATGAATGTAGCCCATATATTTTTAGGAAGACCTTGGATTCATGACTCATCCACTATGGGAGAGACAACACTTATAGTTTCAAATTCAATGAAAAAACAATGAAACTCTATCTCACTAGGCCCACATCTAAGAAATTACCCCAAAACAACTATCACCCACATAAGTTCCCTAAGAATGGTAAAACCCAATCCAAACATGGAGCCAAGCTTCAACTCATCATCATTATCCCTTACACATCCCATCCTTAACCTGTTGAACAAAAGAAACTCTTTGCGTTTGAGACTTTAGGATTCAAGAGACTTAAGAAGGAATTTTTTGATTTACTGATTACCCCTCTTATTTATGTCAAATAAATCACCCCCAACCCCTCTGAGATCCCCATTCCACCTGTGGTGTTGAACTGCTCAAGGAATACCTTGAAACCACCCTGGAAGAGTTGCCTGATCAACGAACTCCCCTTAGAAACATCCGACATGTTATTGATCTAGTTCTTTGTGCACAACTATATAATCTACCTTACTAGTGCATGAACCTCAGCAAACAAGTTGAAATTCAAATATAAGTAAATGAACTTCTTCAAAAGGGCCCCCTTATGGAAAGCTGATCAACTAACTCCCCTTAGAAACATCCGACATGTTATTGATCTAGTTCCTTGTGCACAACTATATAATCTACCTCACTAGTGCATGAACCTCAGCGAACAAGTTGAAATTCAAATATAAGTAAATGAACTTCTTCAAAAGGGCCCCCTTATGGAAAGTTTGAGCTGTCCCTGCTTTTTTAACCCCTAAAAAGATGACTTTCTCATTTTCTGTATGGATGATATGTTGGACTTGATATCCAGCTCAAGCCTAATTTCAAAGATCGATTTAAGAAGTGGATACCACCATATCCCAATTAGACTAGGGGATGAAAGGAAAAGCTATTTTTAAAACACCTAAAGTACTGTATGAATGGTTTGTTAAATGCCCCAAGCATCTTTATGATTATTGATCACAGTTCTAAAACCTTTCTTGGGAAAATTTTTGGTGGTTTATTTCAATGGCATTTTGGTTTTTAGTCCTGATAAAACACTTGTCTCACATTAGACTCATGCTAAACAAACTAAGGGATGATTAATGTTATATCAATAAAAGAAATGTTTGTTCATGCAATCAAAAGTGATATTCTTGTGATTCATTGTTTCATCTTCCGGAATCAAACTCTATCCCACTAAAGTACAAGCAATTTGTGACTTGCCAATCACTAAGAGTTTTATTGATGTTAGGAGCTTCAATGGATTAGCCAATTTTTACAGTAGGTTCATTAGAAACGTTAGCTCGATCATGGCTCCAATAACTGAAGCTTTGAAAAGTGACAAGTTTGTTTGGACTCTCGCCGCTGATAAATCTTTCACTCAAATAAAGGGAGTTATGATAGCCTCCCCTGTTCTTAGACTACCTGATTTCTCTAAAGTTCTTGAGGTTTTCTGTGATGCTTCAGGAATAGGAATCGGAGTACTTTCACAAGATGGCCACCATGTTACTTTAATTAGAAATTAAATGATGCCAAACAACGATACTCCGCCTACGATCGGGAATTCTATACCATTATCCCATCCCTCAAACACTGGCGACACTACATTTTACACCAACTATTCTTTCTCCACACTGACCATCATTCCCTGAAATACATTAACACCCAAGTATTCTTTCGCCACGCCAAGTGGATTGAGGACCATTGTTGTGTATTCCACGCACCTCACTTGGGATATTTTTGTTTCAAGAATTGCATTCAGGAGGGATTGCAGGCCACCTAGGACGTGACAAATCAATTAATTTAATAGAGTAAATTTTTCTGGCTTTCCTTGAAAATAGATGTAGGAAAATTTGTAACAAATGCTAAACCTGCCGAACATCAAAATGACAAAACAAAAATTTGGGAAATATACTACCCTACCCGTTCCGTATCAACCTTGGATAGATATTTCGATGGATTTTGTCTGAGGATTTTGTTGAACCAGTGGGCAACATGTCAATATCTTTGTTGTAGTTGATTGATTCTTGAAGATGGCCCATTTTGTTCCGTGTTCCAAAACCCTTGATGCCCACATATTTCCAAACCATTCTTTAGGAAAATTGTAAAACCTTATGGGTTACTTAACAATATAGTGTTTGATAGAGATGTCAAGTTTGTATCATATATTTTGAAAATTATTTGGAAGCTCCTAGGAACTCAGCTAAAATTTTCATTCCCTTTTGTCCCTAGACAGACTGACAAACTGAGGTTGTTAATAGGAGCTTAGGAAACCTTTTAAGATGCATAGATGGTGAAAATTTGAAAAATTGGGATATGCACCTACCCATAGCTGAATTCACATACAACAACACCATCTCCCTAACGACTAAGCACACTTCTTTTGAGATAGTCTGTGGTTACAATCCTAGAAACCTGTTGATTTGATTGATCTTCCCTTAACATGCTTTTTCTGATGCAACATTCATTTTTGTGCAAGATTTCCGCAAATTACATATTGAAGTTTTCAAATTGAAAAATCAAATTATAAATACCCTTCCAAAATTAATGAAACAAGAATTAGTAGGAGTTAAGAAAAAGAGAATATGTTTTAGCTCGCATTTGCCAGTAGAGGTATACCACAACTAAATTCAAGAAATTACATGCAAGTGCGATCAGACCTTTCAATGTTCTTGGTAAAGTTGAACCAAACACTTGCCTTTTGGATTTGCCTTCTGATATGTATATTAGTTTTGTTTTGAATATTGATGCTTTAATTCCATATAGAAATGAACATTGTTCCAAAAACACAGGAACCAACCCAAGTGCAGGGAGAATTGTAAAACTAGCAATCTTTTGAGATCACAGATGAAGTTATACCGGGAACATTTGGAGAACACTGATTTTGATATGATGGAAAATTCTGTTGAAGATACTTAGTTGACTAGAGAAGTGTTACAAAAGTTGGATCTGAACTTATTAGATGGTTACTTGAACTTTAACTCTATGGAACATAGTTCTCTCTTAGAGGGGAAGAATTTGATGCTGGACAAAAAAGACTTTTCTCATGATATGATCATTACAAGAGTATTCAATAAGAAAATTAGCTTTTTGGAAGTCTTTTAAATCTGATCTTTGGATTCATTTAGCTTTATTTTGAGTTTAATTTCTGTTCTAAATGAGAGGAAATTAATGTAAATATAAGAGTTTTATTGTTTTTTTTTCCTGGAGTAGGTTAGTTTGGTAAGAGTATTTTCTTTTTGGAGAGGCTAGTTTGATAAGAGTGTTTTTTTGTTCAAATGTTCGCTTCGCTGCTTCCAAACGGTCACTTGGCCGCTTCCCTCGATTGTCGTTTGCTTGCCACTTTGAAAAGTGTGTCGACACACCAACCGCCGTCACTCGAGTTATGGATCAAATTTAGAATAATAGACTATAAGTTTAGTTATAATAGCGCGATTATATTGTCAAGAGTTTGACACTTGAAAATCGTGTTACCTTTGGCTCTAGAAACTCAAATATCTAGGTTCAATCTTATAGAATAATGGTGAAATAGAGTGTTATGTGATGAATAGGATCCAAGAAGGTTGGGAGTAGTCCTATTGGGGCATTGTATGATTGAAAAGTATTGTACATTATATGAAGTTTGTAGAATAGCTACAAGATCAACAATGCTATATGGGATATAGGATATTTGTCTGCTCAGTTGAAGCATAATGGTAAATGAAATGTTGCAGAGATGAGGATGCTAAGGTGGATGAGTGGGTATACATGAAGGGATATGGTGAAAATTGGGTACATTCATCGAATGTTTTGAGTAGCTCCAATTGAGGACAAACTCAGAGAAAGTAGTCATTAGATGGCTTGAGCATATTTAGATTAGCCCATTAGATTCTTATGCAATGAAAATTGAGTTAATTAATTTTGATCATGCTGAAAGAGGAAGAGGAAGACAAAATATTTGGCAAGAAACTATTTAAAATATCCCAATTTTTGTATTTTTGCAAGGGTTTTCTAATTGATGTATAACATTGGTAACAAAGAATTCATGTACTTGATCCTACATAGTGGGATAAAAGCTTAGCTGATTACTGTTGTCATATTCTCATTATTTTAAGACATCCGAAACTATTACCCTAAATTGTGTGGTCATGCTTGAGCTATGCTCGCCAAAAAATAAGAAATAATATATGCATGATTATCATTTTTAAATTGTGGTTACTTTTTTAAGACCTTTCAATTCTGCAAAATCAAGTTTTAATGCTTTGTCGTATTTTCATCCCATTTTTTCACCTGCCTTGAATTCTCCTGTTTCCTCTTCTAACGGACTCAGTAGTTTCATCCAGATGATGAAATTGCTTTATCAACCTTTAATCTATCCCAAGAGTACAGAGGCACTTTGTCAGCAATAAATTCAATATAAATTACTTTAGCACTAGTTTTATTTACACAATTAATTTAATTTCTGTTTTCTATTTGCTACTACTGATTTATTTCTTTTCTTCCCATCATGTAAAATTGTATATGTTTGCCGATACACGATGATTGTTTTGATTTGTGGCAATCTTATTTAACAGGACTTCCTATCCAAATTTCATTTATTTCTCACTATGAACGGATTAAGTTGT
Organism: Gastrodia elata; assembly: GCA_016760335.1. NCBI lineage: Eukaryota > Viridiplantae > Streptophyta > Magnoliopsida > Asparagales > Orchidaceae > Gastrodia > Gastrodia elata. The sequence continues at coordinate 10,523,101 of CM028670.1, read as the reverse complement.
GTTGTATTGGATGCTTGTAATTTTACTGAATTAACAAACTATAAATTAGAAACCACCTACTAAACTCTGGAATAGGTTTTATCATTAGGTTTTGTTCTAACAATCCATTATCTCAAGGTTTGTTGTGACCTGTGATTTGCCAAGGAGGTTCTAATGCATAATAAGTTAAACTTTCTTAATTTAACAAAAGGTTCGTCTTACAGTGTTTAGTTAATGTTAATGCAGGCATTGGAGGACATTCCACTTAATATTCAACGATTTAAGAAGATACCTCGCAAGTCTCGATATTCTATCGTGGAGCTATGCCCATTGGTTTGTTGATTCTTCTTTTAATTTTGAATTTTTTTGCTAGAATTTTGGACATAAATTTGCTTTGTGAATCAATTTATTTTATGATTATATATAAATTTGCTGTCAATTTAATTTTCATTATCCATCTAGGCTATATGATTATATGAATGAATGAACTGAGATAAGATTGCTCAATGTAGAATCGAAGATGTTAAAAAGTTGGTGGCCAGAGCTATTGAATTTTTCCAGTTCTAGGGTATTGCAGGCTTGCACTTTATGTTGCTGTATATTAGTTTCGTTGAGTTATTTGGTTTAGTGATATTTTAGATTGCAGTGTAGTCAAGATGTCAATGCTATTATAGATGTTAATATGTGCTTGATTTAGTGTATTTTGATGCATGGGTATATTTAATTTTTTGTTGCTGTGTCCTGCAGACCCTCTTCTTTGCCTGCTCTTGTTTTCCTTATTTTGTCTTATTCTGTGAAGCTCTTCTGGCCCAATTTTATTTACTTGGAAAAAATATTGCAATCTTCTCTCTTGCAACATTTTTTCTCCTTCTCCAGCTAAGGTCTTCTCTTCAGCTGCGTTCTCCCAAAATTCCCAAGCGGCCCTGCTGAGAATAGTAATCCGCTACGGGCAGGCATTTAGATGTTTCTGATTGATGGCATTTGTAATTATTTGGAAGCGAAAAATAGCATCTCTGGTAGCCAATGAGCGGCATTTTTCTGATAAAATCACATTGCATCAAGAAATTGGTGAGCCAAACAGCCCCAATTTTTATTCTCAAAGATTTTGTGGTGTTTGGGGGAACAATGAAGTTTATGAAGCTTTCTTGTTGAATATCAATTCTAGGTATGACCTATATATATTGAAGGCTAGAATATGGGAGAATCTATTTTAATGTGTATGTTGATTTAAGCTCTCAACCTCCTAACTATATTAAATAATGTATACCATGTACTTATGCACATCTTTTTATTCCCATTAATTTATTTGAGTTATTCTATCAATATTTAGATGTGGATTAAAACCCTTTAAACATGTCAAATTTTTTTATAGGGATTATATTCTGTATAGCTCTTAAATTTGGCTATAAGCAAAGCTGTGACCTAGTTACCACATTTTGTAGTATATCCACCCGTATCATGAATATGTAAGATATAATTTGTATTTTTTTGCTTTTAAATCAATTCAGATCGAGTCAGAACAAGCACAGAACTTGAATTTGATAGTTTATTTTTTGGGTTGGGTGTTAGTTTTTTAAATGGTTAAGTTTCATGAGGCCTGTGCATACTTTTTCTTATTCATGAATAATTTTAATGAGTTAAGGATTTCATATTGATTTCAATGCCCATTGTTAGTGGATTGATTCATAGCATACACGTTTTGTAGTATTAGTGCTGGTTAGTATATAAATGGGTTTAATATGATTTTCCTTTCTCTACCTACAAAAAGAATGGTTGTTGCATTATATTATGATAAAGTTTTCATATATGTTTATAACTGCAAATTTGGTCATGTTTTAATGAAACTTGTGTGTTTTCTCTGTGTTCTGGATTGGCATGTTGGTTTATTAATTCTATAAATTTTTTTGGATTTCTCTAGTTTGAACTCAATGATATAAAAACAGAAGTGTTAGTGTAGAGACTACTCTTGCATTTTCATTTTTGATTATGCTTATTCTGCTACCATTTTTTGAAGCTTGATGAGAATTTAGAGCAGTGGCCACATTTAAACGAATTGGTGCAATGCTACAAGGCAGATTGGATAAAAGATGAAAGCAAATATGGGCACTATGATAGTGGAGCACGTCTTTCTTTTCAAAATCAACTATATGAAGGGATTGACACTGATATTGAAACAGGTGGTGGCTTAACGCTAAATTTATTTTTTGTTTTTAACGATGGCTTTATTTTGAAATAAATTTTTTTGTTGAGGCGTTTTCAGTTATTTTCTCTCAGAAATGAAACTTGCTTGTGCAAGAGATTCCAAGGATGATGATGTTACTGATGATGATATTCCCAGCACCTCTGGAAGAGCAATTTCAGAATCTAGTAGTCTAAGAACTGTAAATGAGGTATTTAGTGAAAGTTTTAAATTACACAAATGGTCATTTTATACTAAAAACAAATACTTCTGCTGCGTGTTTTTTGTTGCTTAACTGTTTTGCATGAAAAGTAATTTTTCAAATCATATGATTGCTAATTAGTGTGGGTATATTTAAGCTGTTTTTTTGTGTTTCCGAATGCCAAGTTTTGTGTAGTTTCTTGCTGTTAATTAGGATGAAAAGATAACTATGGGAATTCCTTTTTGGTGATTTGTTGCTTCTGCTCTTACTACTGCAAGGGGGGAGCCTGCAAAAATTTTTCTTGGGAGCACATCCAAACTATTATATCAATAAAAAATAGTTATATTGAATTGAAATGACAATGCTTACATTCTATACTAATTATAGTTTATCTCTCTGAAACAGTATTCTGAAAATATTATATAAATATTTTATTGTCATTGGTATTAATTATATTAATTTCGATATATATTACAAGACGACCATTTATCCAAGAATCTGCTGTTGTTGTGCAATTGGTTTTTCTACATTCTTCATTGCAATGAAAGTTTGTTCAACATTTGTTGTGGTAATTGATTAAATAAATGTAAGTTTGATTAAGTGATAAACTAGTGTGTTTTTCATGTAACTTATCTTCAATAGGGACTCTAGTCTGATCACATATTCCTTTTAAATTTTGATTGCTGGCATTTGATTTCTCATAGACAATGAAATTTTTATACTGAAGCTATAATGCAAAAAATATAAATTTGAAAAATTGAAGGATAAAATTGAGCAAGCTAATCTACATTGTTTGTCAAAAATTGAGTTAGATTCAAAGATGAAACACAATTTAACAATTATGCATTAACTTCATATCTCTTATTCAGGTCTTTTAATTGACTGTCCATCAAATTAGAAGGTAGTAAAACCTTGTAATAATGTAAATTTGATATTCACTAAAATTTCGTTTGGACCTTCTTCACTTGATAAATATCTCTTTTATACACACCACTGTTTTTATATAAACTGAAGAAGTTGCCTTATAAAAAAATGTCCATTCATCAGCTGTCGTATTCTGTAATAAATCTTTGCACACCTTAATCTAAGATATTTTTTATTAACTACATATTGATTCTTTCTTTTTTAACAATTAGTTAGCTCATTAGTGACTCACAAAATAGATTTCATTAAATGTAAATGTGGAGACAAATTTCTAAGTATTTATAGAAATAAGCAACATATAAGCTTCATCTTGCTACTCCAAGAAAGTAGCATAATTTCTTAAAATCTTATGAATTTTGATTATTGAAATAAAAAAGGATAAGCTTATGAATTTTGAAATAATCTGTAGTAACTCCATGTATCACGAGTCATTTTTTAATTTTATTTTTTTCATTAGATAATAATTCTATTATTCTGCACATCTGCCTCTCCTGAAGATTATTTGTTTTTTTTGCACGAGCCACCAATAAAATGTACCAATTTGGTGTAAAAATAATTAGTGCTTGTTACAATTATTGTGCAATATAGTTAATATATTTTGTAGATCCATTTTCTTTTATTAATAAAGTTTTTAATCTAATAAACTAAGGTTGCATATTGCTGGCTTAATCAGAGTTCTTCCTACGGAGCCTAGAAATGTTTAAGTCATGCTTTACAAAGGTTGCTTCAATTACTAATTTCATTGGTATTGTCGATGTATCCTCAACATGTAGAATTCCATGAAATATATCCATCATATTTTCACATTTTTTAATGGAACATATTGCAATTGCAAGTTGTTGTTAATTAGAAATAATTTTTATTCATTAAATTAATGTGCAAAAAGTTCATCATTAAGGTCATAACAGCAGAAGCAATTGTTTTCATAGCTACTGTATAAACAATATCTTTATGAATTTCAGGAGCATTAAGTTAGCTCTTTTTATGGGGCATTATCTAAAACGACCTTTCTCATATTATTATTATGTTACCAATGCAACGTCAGATTTGTTAGAAATTTTCTTGATTGATAGAGCTTTCAGTCGCAAACATCTTACAAGAAGCTTAGAATTTTTTCATTAGGATTTAGGGTATTAAAAGAACTTAAAAATAAAGTAGTTGCTGTTACCTAGTGGAGAATAAGAGATAGGATTGTGTCATAGTGAAACTGCTGTTGCCAAGGGGTGCGGGTGAAGTGACATTGGCGCTGGTCGATTGTCGGATTGAGTGGGAGATAGGAAGAAATATGAAGACGATTGGCTAGAGAAGTGCAGTATTGACATGGGATGGGGAGGCAGAGAGCTACACATGTGGAGTGGAACTGGAGAGCGAAATAGGGAACTCAGCATCAGTGAACAAAACTTTTTTTGTGAAGAACTGTGTGATGGGAGGGGAGAGAGTGTTTATATTTATTTCTATTCGGTGTGATTGCTGGACTTCCACAAATATTTTGTTGGGGCACGTGCCCCCAATGCATTTAGTGTGCTCTGCCTTTGGCTGTGAGAGCTTGCTTATAGGTTGAACTTTCTATGTTTTCATTTAAGTAGGTTTACCAACATAAGTTTGATTGCTATATGAGCCTTTTATCTTCATATTTTTTATCATTATATTTTTAAACATGAGACACGACCCTTCATAGTTCCCTTCTCATTCTATTTTTTAGCTGAAATACTCTATTTGTTTTTAACAAATTTTTTTGGTTTGACATAACTTTTCTATTTCAGCATTTTGGCGAGTCTCCATTGCCTGCTTATGAACCCACTTTTGATTGGGAAAATGAAAGATTATTGATATTTGGGCAAAGAATTTCTGAGGCATTACCATCTCAAAGTGACAGGTTCTGCCTACTACTTATTAGATATTCAGTTGATTTCACCAAACAAATTCTTGCGTGATAGCTAAATCAGTTTTGCGACTCCTTGAGGCCCTTCATTTGATTTTTAGTTACTTTTCATTATATCCAGCTTTTCATTATTAAGCATTTCTGCTTATTGTTCAGTGCGGTGAAGATCTCAGTGAAAATATTATCATTATCGTTTCAAGCAGGATTAACGGGTACATGTTCACCCTGCTAGTACGCACTTATCTTCTGGCTCTTCAGTATTGACGTACTTACGTATTTTACATGTTTGTCGTGTGTCTCTTAGAGCCTTTTTATGGCACCATATGTTTATACAACAGAGATAGAAGAGAGAAATTGTCAGAGGACTTCTATTTTGATTGTATTCCTACAGAAATGAATGAGGTAAAAAACTTTTATGGATGCATTTTTAATTTTAAGATTGCTGTTTTGTTCTTTTATCGTTCAAAGACTGCTTGATTATTTTGGTAAAATTAGTACTTATGGATTATTGTCTTTTCTACATAATAAAATATACAGAAAGAAATTTACAAGAAAACTCTTTTGATAACTCATTCCTTGTTTTCTTTATTAAAATCTGTAGAGAGCTTGGAACAAAGGTCGAATGAATAAATTTTAGCTACACTTGGACAATTTTGTATTAAATTCAAATGAACTGAGGCAATAAATACCACCCATATAAATATAAAAATTTCAAAAATCCTCATTTTGTATTCTAATGAAATATGCTATGAAAATACTCAGACAAATTGCATCTGTAACTTAAAAAAGACTAGGAACTGTAATATAACTTGAAACTACAAAACATATATTACTTAAAGCTTCTGCCTTTATGATGGTTCCATGGGATCCATGTTCAACAGAGAAGTTAAATCACTTGCAAAGCTTGTGAAATTATATGAACTGCATGTCTAAAGTTGTATTCAAATAAAATATGAAGAGACCAAGCCTTCATAAATCAGAAGTTGATATCCTAGTAAATTTGGATGCAAAGCCTTAAAAATCTCACTAAAATTCGACAATTTTACTGTCAATATCTCCAAAACCTTCTAAGCTCTTTTGCGCACTCACCCTATCTCAAGCCAGCTGAAGTGTGGGCTGAGATGCTGATGTGGTCGCATCTAAGGTGCCTATTTTTATGAGATCATCGAATCATGAGAACCGTCTTAAAATCTACAGCAGAATAATTTAACATGGAGAATGTTTATGTAGTGTTAATTATCAGCATAGCCCTGAAGGCTTATTTTATTTTATAAAATTGTATACTATGAAAAATAAAGAATACATATGCTAATTGTAGTGCACTTTAAATTGCTAATAAATTGTAAGCAAGTTCAATATCAAATAACTGGTATATTGTAATTGTATATGATTGTGTTGTGATGCGCTTTTTCCTTTCTCTTGGAATTGTCTGACCACCTCTAATTATGGCCATTAATGTGGACTGTAACCCAATTTTGATAAGAGATTTCTTCAAAGCGCATAAGAGATCTTTTTTACTATTGATAGAAGAGTTCTGTTTATTTTTTTGATTTGTACTTGACTTTCTGGTAATAAGCAGGATTTTCAACTATTGTTTGAAGGAAGATGAATGTTTCTCTAATATCATAGGATGGCTTTATTTTCAACTATTGTTTGTAGGAAGCAAGCTCATTTAGTTATAGTTTTATGTGCGTGTGTGTAAGATGGAACCCGACATAATTGTGTGGGAACTTTTCTTTTATAATTCCATGCCCCATGCGTGTAGCTGTACATATTTCAGCACCTTTACAGTCACATGAGCCATCAAATGATACGATTTATAACATAAAAATGCTAATGTTATTTGTTCATGTTTTGTACTCAAACGTGTTGAATAAAGTTTTAGGGGTGTGAGGCGATGCATTCTATAATTGTTATCATATGCACACGCATTCAATTAAAAACAAAGAAAACATATTCAGGCATCTTGAGAGATTAGATAAAAGAGGAGACAAAGGAAGCACACCCATCATCAAACTATTTGTTGTTGTCCATCGACTTCAACTTGATCTCTCAATCAGTGAACCATTCTTCCTGTCAAATAAAGACAAAAACACTGAGAATTATCATTTCATCTTATGCCAATGACATGTTTGAGATCATACGACATAGAGAAATCAACTATAGTCCAGAAGAAAACTGCAAAAATTACTGCAAAAGAGATGCTCCCAAGGTTGATTATCAATGGGAACCTTCTGTTTATGGTTCTATCAGCCACTGCGATCCCCCAATGCAAAAAACATTTTGCATGATGCCTGCTTGATCGTTCCTGATGAAGATAGTGACTGCAAGGCTGATCTGCATTGTGTAGAAGATGTTCGATGTTGATGCCTGACTGGAAGAGGCATCACCAGCAGAGCGTTAAGCTAGGCTGAGGTCACCCCGTCCGTTAGTGTTTGCATGATCCAATGCGGTGAATATGTTCATCTTGCTGCAACAATCTCACATGTTCTTGTAACGACTCCCAGCCTCCAAATGGCAAACATAATCTCTTACAGGAAAAAAACATTTTTAAGGCTCATATATTCAAATATAATACTAATACTTAAAATAAATACCTGGCTTCTCGGCCCTTGCAGGCAATTGGTATTATCCCGAGAACCTTCCTATCACAGGATTATTCATGAAGACAAAGCCAGGCATATCTTTAACTGCAGATGTATTTTTTTAAATAACTAAAAAAAATAAAACAAAAAGATTTCAAAATATTTATTGGAGAATGCACAGCCTGATTTCTCTTTCCTATTATATTTATAGTAATCCTCTAATCTTCTGGTAAACTCTAGTTAGGAAATAAAAAATTTAGAGAGAAATTATCAAAATTGTCCCTTAACTTTTCCAAATTATTTATTTTAGTTCTTGACTGTGTTTTTTTGGTCCTTTAACTTTAAGTTAAGTGTTTATATTTGTCCTATACTATTAATTTGGATGAGAATCTTTAAATATGAAGGGTATATATGTCTTTATGGATTTAACTATTACAAAATATAACTGCTATTTTTTAACAAAAATTATAATTTTATGTGGCTTACATGAAAAATTTTATATTAGTGCAAATTGGTCATGTTATATTATTATGCTCTTAATATCAAGTGTAACTCATAATAGTAAAGCTTTTTATTGGATTTTGGTTAGAAATAAGATGGCGTAGAGAGAAATTACGAAGACTAAGAATCTACAAGTGTTTTTGATGTCATTAACGAAGGCTCATAATCGACGAGCATCTACAACATCGTTGATGAAGGCTCAAAGTCGACCCAGAGGGACGCAGAGAAGACAAGTAGCGTCGTCGATCCACTTTGCATTGACAACGTTAACACTATTTATCTTTCCCTATGTGTCTGCGTCGATCGTCAGAGTCTCCGTTTGACCAATTTTGACTTTCGTCGATGTTGATTCCGACGCCACTTAGTTTCTGATATCGCCAAAGCTTATGATGTTGTTGAATGTGGTTTTTTTATTAAAAAATGCTCCAACATGTGCTTTTAACTAAAATTAGAAAAAATACTTATGGAATTTTGTTAGCAAAATCCTAAAAGGATGTATCTACCATTCATATTTAAGTATTTCCATCCAATTTAGTTGCTTCAGACCAAAGAAAACACCCAACTTAAAGTTAGGGGACCAAAAATATTTTTTACAAGAGTCAAAGATTAAAATGAACAGTTTTGGGAGAGTCAATTGATCATTTTGTCAATTTCTCAAAATTTTGACCAGCACGTGTTTTAGGAGTGCTGAAAATCTTGTGAATATGATGAGGGAGTAATATGGATTATCTCTTCAGTGAGTGTGAAACATATTGATTTATGATACTTTTTGAGGAAACTTTGTGTTTATACACTGTTATTCTCTTTTATTTTTTTCCCGTATTATGATTGCTTGCATGCCTATATATATATATATATATATATATATATACACACACACAGATATTAGTAAGGCATTCACATTGTGATCATTTTTTTCCAATGCAAAATAACATGATACTTGAAATTTATTTTGCTTTCTTTTTATCACTTGTTACTTTTAGGATACTACTACAGTTTCGTGCTTTTGCATGGGTTTTAAACAGTAATTTTATAGCATTTCAATTTTCTGTCAGGCATAGCTGAGATTTAGTTGTTTATCTTGTTTAGGCAAAAGTTTCTTCAGATCGACGAGGCTTATTTTCTCTAGATGCCCCATCGGCATCTATTTGTCTGTTGATTCAGCTTGAAAAGCCTGCAACAGAAGAAGGGGGCGTTACTTCATCTGTTTATTCTCGTAAAGAGCCTGTAAGTTATGATTTGGAGTACAATTCTGTATGCTAATGTATTTTCTTGATATTACCTGACAATGTTGGGACGCTGATTTGAAACTGTTTCATATTTTCCATGAAATGTGGGTCTAAAAGATTAGGGGCTTGACCTGTTAGCTATGAGTTGGAGTATTGCTTTTATGCTAATGTATTTTCTTCAAATTGCCAGCTATAATATTGGGATCGTGATTTCAAAATATTTCATATGTTTCATGAAGTGTAATTTCAAAAGATAAGGGTCCTTGTTTGAAATGTGATTTTATTGGTTATTACTTTGATGCATTTTATAATCATTATGATGTTGACCATACTGGAGGTCTTTTATGCATGATTCATATATGAAGCTTTGAATTGATAGGCAGTGACGCCTGATGTTTACTATTACCGCATGACAGGTAAATTTGACTGAAAAAGAAAAGCAGAAGTTGCAAGTTTGGTCTCGGCTTATGCCCTATAGGGAGTCCTTTGCATGGGCTGCTGTTCCACTGTTTGAGAACCATAATGCGACATCTGGTGGTGGTGCTGCCTCTCCTGGTAGTCCTCTTGCTTTCAGTACATCAGGCTTAATCTGCCAAGATGGCATTGGTGAACCTCTTGCAAAAGCACCTTATGATGGGAATCTTTCTCGGTGGTCAACGGGGAGCTCAGTTATTGTTGAGATATCAAGTTTACATAAAGTTAAAGAGAGTTATACTGAGGATACACTTCAGGTGATGCTTTTTACCTTTTTATGACCTGCTGTTTTAATTTTTAATTTTTTGTTGTTATTAGATTATATTTTGTGATGGAACATTGATATTACTTGATCCATGTTTTAAATCAACAATCCTGATACCCTTTTTGTTAAATTATATTTTCTTTTAAAGAATAAAAGTTATATAAGAACAATTTGCAATATAATTTACTCAGATGTAATGTTTGCTATAGTTTCTTGTTGGATTTTTGTATGGTTTATTTTTTTCCGAAGTTTTATTTTGTACCAGTTTCAACAAACCAACTGTTTATTTTGTTTATGATTTCAAGTGATACCTATTTATTAGATCTATCTATAAATTTATATTTCATTCATGTATTTATTATTTATAGCATTTGTATTTATTTCTTGTAGGACCCTAAAAGGAAGATACACAAGCCTGTTATAGGTACATTGAGGTTGGAAGTTGAAAAGTTCCGTGCTATCCATACTGATTCGGACAATATTTCTGAAGAGGGAAGTGCTCCTAACTATTTAAATAATGTTGGTGAAAGTGTGGGACCAAGTGGAAAACATGCCATTGATGATGATTCTGATGGCCATCAAAATGGGAGTTTAACGTTTAATGTTGATGTCAGGAAAAAGCAGCACAAGCCTGCTCTACAAATGAATAGGGGAAGTGGTCTTCATAACTGTAAATATGAAGTTGTAAGTTTTGGATTATTTTCATTAAGGGCATACATTTGCAGTTTTGTTTCTTATTTTCTTGACAGTTCGAATGATGCAGTTCACAAAGTATTTCTTGGAATTCTGTTCTTAAGTTACTGCTATTAGGTTATTGGTGATAAATTAGGCTAGTAACAGCAAGCAAATATTACAGAACCTGTTAGATTATTAAAATATATTAAAAAAAGTTAATTCGGATAGAAAGCTTACATGTACAATGCTTTACTGGTATCCCATTAAGGGATGGCTAGGTTGCCCTCCATTTGTACTCAGCTCTAATCTATTTTTAAATTGCACGCCAAAAGCTTGATGTTTCTTCCATATGACTTCTAAGTCCAACTTGCCCTTGTTTTCCATACATAGTTGGCCAAATAGTTCTTACCAACACGCTGAAATCTTTATAATACTTGCATTTGGTATATACAAGCTTAATTCAACTTTCTTATATATTTAATAGCTTCATCTTACTTGAACCTCTAATAGCAGCGTTTTAAGCTTCAACTTCAGGCGGCACTAAAATACATTTCATATCCTGTCGTGACAATACTTGTCTGTTTTGTGCTTTGGCAGTTTGATGCATTTGATTTCAAGACGATGTTAAAATGTGAGCCATTCACACAACTTATTCATTGTCTTTATCTATATCCATTAACTGTAAGTTTCAGTCGCAAAAGAAACGTGTTCATTAGGGTAGAGATGAAGAAAGATGATGGGGACATTCGCAAGCAACCTATTGAGGTTTCCTTTCATATTGTTTCTATATGTTTTGCCCTTGGATTTTCTTGATACAGAATTTTACTCTTAATCATATGTTCAGGCAATATATACAAGGGGGTCTGATGTGGGATTTCAAAAATGGACTTACACTCAGGTTGCTGTTGGTACCAGAACTGCATCCTACCATGATGAGATTAAAATTTCCTTACCTGCTGTTTTGACACCTCAGCATCATCTTCTATTCACTTTATTTCATGTTGACCTCCAAGCAAAATTAGAAGCTCCTAAACCTGTGGGTATTTAATTTTATCAATTTGACTTGCTGCTTTACTATTTATTCAGTCTCAGTTGACTTCATCTTCTATTCTGTTTCCCTCTTGCAGGTAGTTGTAGGATATGCAGTGCTTCCGCTATCTAGTCATGCTCAGTATGTGCTTGTGAACATGAAAGTTTTTTTTCAGTTGATTCTTATTGATTTAGTTAAAATGTCTTACACTCTGGAGATTATTTACTATACCTGTGATTTGATGTTCTTTTATTTAAATCCTTAATAACATGATCGTGTACTTTAACTTTTCTCTTTTTAGGCTGCGGATGGACATTGCTTTGCCCATAATAAGGGAGTTGGGCCCCCGTTATTTGCATCAAGATGCTGGAAAGGTATAACTATATTTTTGCTTGTTTGCATTTTTTAATTTTTTTATGGGACATTTAATTTAAGGAAAATAGGGTGCATGAGTATTTTGTTCGGTTTTGCAGGAGAGATTGGATTTTTTGGAAGATGGAAAACCTATTTTCAAGTTGCGTTTAAGACTTTGTTCCACACTATTTCCAGTAAATGAAAGAATTAAAGATTTTTTTCTTGAGTATGATAGACATATCCTTCGTACAAGTCCTCCATGGGGTTCAGAATTGCTTGAGGTACAAAATGAAGTGTAAGGTTTATCTTTGATCTGTTCTTCTGATGGTTTGGCAAGGTCATAGTTTATTTAGTTTTATATGCTATCAGGTTATATGAGTGTTAGAACAACTGTTGTTACTATTTTTGAAGGGACAACAGCTTTTTGTTTGGTTTGCTGCGGCACTGAGTACATTTGAATAATGCTTCTGGCATTTTTTTTTTTGAAGTCAGCATATTATGCAATTCTTTGTTTTGGGAAATTTTGGGAACATATATCTTTTTTTCTTATCAGTTTTGAATTTCGGGTATGAAGTTAGTTTTGGGAAATTTTAGATTTTAGATTTTATGCTAAACAGATACTCTCTTTTCAGTAATTTTTTTATCTAATGCTTTCAAAATTGTCACCTTTGCTTGGCAGTATTAGAAATGCTATTTAAGTAGTATCATTGATGCTTGTATCTTTGTTTAGTTTAATTATTACAGGATTCTGGAATCACTGTTCTAATTGAATTTTGTTATCAAGTTATTAATAGAATCTATCTATGCAGGCTATTAATAGTTTGAAGAATGTGGAATCTTCTGCCTTGATACAATTTCTTCAACCTATTCTCAATATGCTTTTGAATTTAATTGGCGATGGTGGCGAGACCCTTCAGGTAAAATTGATTAGGAATTTTTCTTATTTTTTACTCGTTATTAAATTGATCACTTGATCTTATCTGGAATACTTTTTTTTGCTTCATTTTAAGATCTTTTTTAGAAATAAATGCTTTGAATTTTTTTTTTCTTACTTTCAGTTTGAACGTTTACTGCTCTCTGAATGTTGATATTTTCTTCAGCTGACAACATTTTTTTTCTTTCTTCTATTGACTGCATTTATTGCAGGTTGCAGCATTTAGAGCTATGGTTAATATTTTAACTAGGTATGCTTTATAAGCTATACATTTATTCATTTCTGTAAAATAGAACAATTTGCTTTGTTGCTCTCTAGGCTCATTATTTTACTATGTATTATTTCAATAATCTTTGCTCATTCTCTTTTGGTGAAACTCCCATTCTAAATGCTTGCATGTGTGCACACCCACACACATAGAAACTTACATTTATTCATTGCTTTGGACATACAACAAGTATTTTGTCACTCTAGCCTCATTATTCTTACGGCCATATCCTAACAAAATTTGTTCATTCTCATTTGGCAAAATGCTCATTCTAAATGTGTGTGCGCGTACACACACATGCGCATATACAATCCAACACACATACACCCGACACTTTGATAGGAACAATAACTCATCAAATTTAAGAGTGATTGGTAGTAAAGCCTCTGTGCATTGTAAAGTTGCTGAAGCTGCTGGTAACGTCTAAGGTATCCTGTATTGAGACTTTCTAATGGGGATGCCTGAAGTGTTTTTAAAGTATTACGATCAAGTAAATTGTATACAGATTGAAAATTTGAGTTTTGAGAAAAAAGAGGAATATCCTTTCACCAACGATGCCCTTTAAAACTAGAAGTATGTTTTGAAGTATTAACTTTGTTGGAGTTCCATGCAAGAGTGTAATGTGAGGCTAGATTCAAGCATTAGAAAGTTAGAACATTAGGTTTCTTTCCAAAACAGCATATTCTGTTCCTTTTCTATTTTTTTTAGAAATCTAGGGGATGAGATGAGGGACACCTTGCTGATGCTTTTGATTAAGATGGGACTAGATGTCTATATTTCAGTTGAATTTTAATGGGAGAGTGCTATTTGTGTATGTATGATGTTATATGTCAACGAGTGCTTATTAGTTTTAATTGTTATCTAAATGAAGTTATATAGATGAACTTCATTTGTTGCTCAATGATCTCCCATAGCCACCCAAATATATAGGTTTGTGTATGCTCTTTCGATTAATAATTTTTAGACCTTCACACCTGTATTTTTTTCTATTGCAATAAATCCTGTTGATAACACTACTGGACTACGCGGATGTGGTTGAAGAAAGCTTGTAGTTGATGAGATTAATATGACCGCCATTTCATTTAAATATTTGAATAATTAACAATTTTTTTTGATCTTTCTATCATTAGTTCCAAAGATTCTTGTTAACGAGCTTGATTTTTGAGAAATTCACAAAATTTTGAAGGAAAGAGATTCAAGTTTACAATACAATCTGGCATCTAAACCCTAATCTTTGTGGTCACTGTTGCAAGGTTCATATTGGGAAATTTTATGAAATTGTTATTTAATCTAGGAAAAAAAACTGCATATGATGAGGGTGTCATCATAGTAGAAATTTCATCGATTTGCTCTATTTTCTTCATCAAAAGTATCTCTTAATTCGACCTTTCAAAGCAGCAACCAAAAGTGTTTTGCTTAAGATTTAAAAATCAAGGACAATGATAAGAGGTAAATGAGAATCACTCTGACTTGAACATTTGAGTCATCTGAAATGAGTGCTCAATTCTTCATTTCTGTGAACTTAAAATATAGAATAAATAAAGGGATCTGAGGTGGAATAATGTAGGGCTAAGGTTTGGTATATATTTTGGATAGGCTTTTGCAATGCATAATGCTTATACAAAATAAAAAAGATTCTTTAATGTTAAAAAAAAAATTTGAACTTGAAAATTTAACTTAAAAAAATTATTGTTTTCTTGCATCTAATTTGTAAATGATTATGATGTGCTGCATGGGCAATCAGCAAGTTGCCATAAAGAAGGTAACCACAATTAAGAGTAAAAAGATAATGAAGTAGATACATGTGTTTGAATTGATGGTGATTTGCCAATTGTCATTTTTGTTTCAATCGAACTGTATGAAGTTCATTTCTTTTATCTTGAATTATTGATATTCCTATTGAGCACAATAACAAGGAGGTGCCTTTGTATTTGTGCTTTTTATAGATACTAGTCTTCTTATTGAGAAAATTAGTGATGTGAGTTGAAGTGAAGCTTCTGTACTGAGAACTTCCCTTGATTGTAGTGAGGTTTTTTTTAGTAGATTTTTAAAAAATGGAGTGCAAATTTAGTCATAATTAAATTTACTATATTGCTGTTGTAATGCCTATGATCGTATTATCAAGTAACGTGAAACTCAAATGTCTTGATCGTATTGTCTAATAAAATAAATATTAGGATACGAATAAAATAATATTATGGAGATGAGGATGTTAAGATGGTTTAAGTTGGTATACCCAAAAGCATATGATGAGATTGTACATTTGGCTCATGGTTGTAGTTGTTCCAATTGCGGATAGGCTAAAAAAAAATCTTAATCAATTGTTTAAGTATACTAAACTATTTACCCTTAGTTGTTAGGATGAGGAAAGTTGTATTAATGAGTTTTTCCATTGTGAAAAGTGGAAGAAGAGTACTCAAAAGATATGAGAAGAAATTATTAGAATGATCTCATATAGTAGGCCTCATGATGGATTTATGGCTTGGTTATGCACGAGGAAGATATATGATTCATTATTTATTGCTGGCTTTGTTACTGAATTTGTATTTGGAGGGAAATTTATTAGCAATTGGTTGTAATTTTTTTTCTTAGAATTAATCGAAATTTTTTAAATTTAAAATCTCTTTCCATGGATGACTCATTCATAGCTTTTTCTTGGCTGGTTGTTAATTGGGTTATTAGTTCTTAGTAATGTTTTTTATTGATTGTTTTTAATATGAGTTTTAAATTTGAAAATATAGAAGGTAGAAATGTTGTTTAGACATATTTGTAGTGTAGAATGATAGGTAGATTTAAATTAAAAATGTTGAGTTTGCTTACTTTCAATTTTATGGCCAACAATCGTATCCTTCTCTTCGACATTTGTCCTTCTTCCTCATTAGCCTATGAGCCTCCACCTCCATCTTTTTCTTTGTATGCCTCATACCCTTTTCTTGTTTGTTTGTTGAGGCAAAGGATCAAATCCTTTCTTTCTCTAGGATGCTGTTCATCTATTCTCTCTTCTTTCTTTATGTTGTGGATCGCCTCTCTTCTTTCTTTCCCTATTTTGTGGGCTTTGTATGTTCTCTTCTATCTCGCTGTATTGGGCCTCATAGTAATTCTTTTCTCTTTCTAATTTTTGGGCGTCTTCTGTCTCACTCTAACATGGGGATCATGTAACACCCTATTAATTTAACACTGGATTAGAGTATTATAACCCACTATTAAGTACTACCTTTAAATATATGTGGATCTATGGGTAGAAGGAAATTTAAAACATTCATCATTCATAATAAGAGAATATACAACATGAAAGAATAGTTTGAACATCATAAAAAGTTATTATTAGAATTTGTAGAATTAACCACTCATCCTCATATTCTAAGATAAAAGTCTGTAATAAAAAGTTTTCAGCTTGTAGCTACTGGGAAGGTTCTTCTTTGGGCACCAAGCTCGCTACAAGTTCCTTAGCTACCGTATTTGGTATTCAATAAACAAGAAACAAGTTGTTAGATTTTAAAAGTCTAAGTACAATTTAAAGGTAATTAAATACTTAAGCGGATATCACATTAGTCATTTATAATTTTAATTATAGGGGAGCATTTAGCATGAAAGGAATAGAACAATTATTAAAGGCTATAAGGTAAGCAAAACTCACTTAGTTTAAATGACTGTTTCATCCTTGCATTAAATAGGTTAGCAAAGTATTTGTGAAAAATGCATTTAAATAAATGAAGGGAGCATGAATATGTCTAAATGATTTAAATGATAATTTAAAAGACAATGAAGATAATTAAATAGTTTACAATTTAAGGAAAGCTACACTGCCCAGGCTTGATGACAACTGTACTATATACTACCAGATAAAAATCTCTATGAAGTAATTTTAAATGTTTATTATATGCATGAAAATCTTGATGTATGATTCAATGATTGATCTCAAGGGTTGTAGTGTTTAAGGGTTATTCAATTTTATTGTAAATCACGTGATATCCATTTTTTTCTATTTTTAATTATCATCTTAATGATTTGGACTAATAAAGCCCCCAACTAACTAAGGTATCATGGATCCCTAAGTTAATTGATATATAATATAATGTTATAATAAGGTTCATTTTGAGAGTTGTAAGTTAATTAAACTTTCATATGGTGACAACTTAATTTATAGTTAGAATCATTTAAATGTGAGATAAAATTTATAAAGATCTTATTAATGAAGACTTTAGTATTATGCTATTGATGTTTACAAAAGATTGAGAATTATCATATTGAGGGTAGTTTATTTATAACATTTCTTTTGTTGATTGATTTTATCAAGTTGTGATATTATTAGGAACATGATAATTCATTTAGTCTTAATAGGTGAAGATATTAAGAAATCAGGTGATTTGGTTTCTAAAGTTTCTCAATTAATCTCTTATTATATACTCATATTATCATCTAATCAATAAAGCTTTCTAAATACAGGAACTTTGATTTAGAATTGCTCGCTTACTCTTATTATCACTTATTAAGATGCTAGATTTTTCTTTCTCGAGCTGTAGTCATCAATTTCTATCATTCAAATATAAGTTTAGAGTAATTTTTTTATTTACTGACATAGGGTGGTTTTCAGTCTTATGACTACTTAGGTTTCTAATTTTATTCTTTAAGTTATTTACCTTATCTTTGTATTCACAAGGTTTTATTGACATCTTATTATTACTAATTCCTAAACCTAGGATTTGTTTGCATACTTATATCAATTTATGTAATTCACTATTTTAGTCTAGCCACTTTAATAGTTTTCAATAAATACCTAAACTTGAGTATTCTAATGTTGATTAAATCTCAATGTATGAGAGTGATGTATTACTTTTATATTTTTAAAATGAATAATAATCTTTCCTTATGGTGAACTTATTTTGTTAAATATTATTGTAAAATAGTGAGTTTATTAATACCTTATTAGAGTATTTAAATTTCAATAAAAGTTATCATAGTTAGCTTTAGCTTTAGAGAATTAAGATAACTTAATGAAACCTATATTAAATATTTATAATTGAATCTAATGTGATTTTGGTGAAGGATAAGTTCAGCTCAAATCATACATGGAAGGTTGGGTTAAATCACAAGTTTTCATCCTTAAGTTTTAATCTCAATTCCTCAATCTCACTCCTAAGATTAAATGTCTCCCAAGTCATTTAACGAACCTACAAATACACAATATTTTTCACTAGAGTTGTTTTAGGGTTTATATAAGGACTAGATTAACTCAACCTTTGTTGTCCTAATTTATAGGAGGCAAGCAATATAAATATTTAATCATAGAATTCCTTCATTATTATGAAAGAAGTATTAAAAATGTGGTTTTTTCAATTAACATCCAAATGATAATCAATTCAGTGTTTAAATGACTCATGTCATAAGGATTGCAAGGACAACAAAATTATTCAATTTGGATGCCAATTGATTTATTCAAGGCTTAATCACCCTTAATGATCATCAAAATGTGATTAGTAAAAGTAATTATCAAAATGTAGATTTGATCACATCAATATTTCTTGAATTTTGCTGAACGTTTTGACATATAATTTTGATATATTTGGACTTCTATTTTTGAAGTTTTGAAACATCAAAAATTCGAAGTAATTAAATTATAATTACTAAATCTGTTTTTATTATTTCTATTGCAAATCATTGTTCCTGGCTAAATTGCGCGCAAGCCGATATCTTCGACGCTTCTGCGGTTCAACCGCACGCACGTGGATGCTTGGGATTGCAGAGCTCGAAGCTGAAATGCTTGGGTCAGGTCCAACCCAACCCGGCCTGGTACGGTTTGCTCTACTCGACGGTAGTCGCAAGGTCTAAATTAGGGCTTGTGATTTTTCTTGATTCAGGTAATTTTAGATGGCGTACAATATGTCGAATTGCAACTAAGATTGAGTTCTGCCTAACGCACAAGAAATCCTAATGAATAATCACTTTATTAAATGAAATGGTGATGCCCTAAAAATTTGAAATCAAGAACTCAATTTCGTTTGGCACAACAACATTGATTGGTATATAATTGATCGGATCGAGCTTGATTGAGTTCGATCGATCAAGTAATGGCTTTGTTTGAACGCTAAATAGGTAAACTAAAAACATTCGAGGTTAATTGCAACGAGATTGATGGAAATCGAATGGTACCTCAAGATTTGTTATTAGGGTTCTTCGGGAGATTCAGAAAGATTTGGCCAAGGGATCTCAAGCTCCAAATTACCTCAATCGATCCTTTTGAGGTTTGAATAGCGTTTAGGATATAAGCCGATCGATTGTATGGCTTAACTTTGAGGATAAGCGGCAGTCTTCCATTACACGACTTGCGATTGGAGGGAGGTGTAGTGCATGCCACGCGCGGCTCTAACGGGGGAAGTCACGCCTCAGCTCGGACGACTGATTAGATCAGATGACACTGTTTAACGTGTTGTTCGCAAGATTAATGCAAGCGGTGCGGTTAAATGTAAATTTCAATAAAATAATATTAATTATAATTAATTAAGTATATTCTTATTTAAATAAAATAGAGCTATTAAACGACTCTCGAAAATTTACCCTTAACTAAATTGGGGGTGATGAACTCAAAAATGAAGTGGGAATTTTTTTCGGAGATCTATTTAATTATTTTAATTTTTTTGGGTATTTAAAATACAATAAAATATTTGGGAATATTCGATGTTCTCCAAGAATTCCAAAGTCTCACCCCTAGCTAATTTGGGGGTGAGGACAATAGTGAACTTGGATTTTGATTTGGAGATCAAAATAATTATCGTAATTTTCCAATTTTGATAAATATATTAAAATATTTAAAATATTCAATTGAGCTCTGAATCGCTCCAAATTAGCTAAGTTTGCCCTAAACACCATTTGGAGTCTAATGGAGACAATTACAAAGTGATTTGATTGCTAAATACTAATTAACAACATTGAATTGTTACCACCTTTTATATCATCTTTGTTTTTTTGTTGCGGGCCTTTTAAAAGTGACAGGATCACCTCCCCTTGTTTTACTCTAACTCCATGTGCACTACCACCATTAGTTTTTTTCATCAATTCCAATATTTATCTTTTTAATTAATGCCACATTAATCAAGGTTTTCTCAAAAAACTTAGGGCTTATGGATTGATCTCTGCCACAACTGATAATTGATTTTTCATATCCTCGATAGTTGGGATGAAAAGGTATGAATTGTGTTAGCGACCTTCCCATCCATGAATCTTTAAGATTTTGTTTGATTGAACGACATGATGGAATGGCTTGCGGCTTCAATGCTTGTGCACTGATTTACACAGACCTGCAAGAACATGTTCGGGCTGGTGTTGTACATAGTTTGTGCTCCATTCAGATAATGCACAAGGAATGGATTGGTTGGGGATATACACATGCTTATGATGTTTCTGCAGCTTAATTGTGGATTGTATTACTTCAAGTTTTATTGGATTGGGATTGTTAAATCTGAAATAATAAACTGTTATCAATGACAAATTGTGACCATTATAAAAATGTAAAACAGTAAGAAAAAACTACGTAATTATTTTCTCCCCAACTAGATTACAAAAATATTTTTAGAGCTTGATTTCCATCACTATTATTAAGAATGCGTAAACATGGGTCCCATTGAATTTGCAATTTATATTCTTCAAAGCAAATTTGGACAAATTTTTTGAGCTTCATTCAAAGCAATATGGGTCATCAAACGTGGTTATAATTTTTCAGTAAGTTAATTTCTCTAATCCATTTTTTTGTATTGGTTATTCTTTCACTGTTAAGTATTGCTTATAGAACATTCTAAGCTGATGTGGTTGGTATGAGGTTAGTTATTGAGGAAAGAGGACAATCTATGATGCTGATGCTTGGTTGTTGATGTGCTTGATTGAATCATTGATATAACCTAATATTCAATGGGATGTTGTCCCTTTAAACTAATGTGGCACTTGCATTGGCACAAAATATAAACACAACATACAAAAGGACAGAAAGATTGTATTAATGAGATACTACATGCTAAGACTACCTAATAAAATAAATAATATAAATATATCTAAACACTAAATTAGTATATAGGCCTATATATAAGCTAGTTTTTTGTAGGTTCAATGGTTAGACATTCATGTTAAACACTTGTTTATCAGGTCATACATATTCATAAAATATTTAAAGGAATTATTAATAATGATTTAAAAAAATAAATGTAGGGTTTGGCAACTCTACAAGCAATGATGTCGCCGTGCCCAACATGTAGCGCCTTTCTTCCTTCTTCTCCTATTTTTTCTAACCTTCCAGCGATGGCTAGCGCTTCTTCAGTGGCTGCACAATCCTAGAAGTAAAGGATCTTTTCTCTCTTGCATCTTTGACTGAAGAAGATTTGAATGTCTTTTTTGGTTAATGATGTGGTCTCTGTAGCCTCCGATTTGGTTGCTAAAGGTGCTAAACTTTGAAAGCTTTTTTCAATTGCTTATAACATAATAACAACCGACATCTCACATTCTGACGGATCCTATCTGTTATATCCTTTGGGTTGAAGTTTAGCAAACACACTTGGCACTATGATCATCATCATTGCTTGCAGGTGTTTTGGTCATATCACCTTAACAATCATTTAAAAAGAACTAGATTTTAAAATAAGTAATTGAGAGAGAGATTAGATTTAAGTAAACCAATATCATCCAATGTAGCCAGCGTAACTCCATCATTTTCTCACAATTCAACTTTTTCAAGTGGGTCCTTTGGGATCTTCTTTGATAAAAGTTGAAATGCTTGCTTGGTTATAGTGTGGTCATGCTTAAGCATTGTTGCATGCCAAACAATTTTTAAAAGTCATGCTAAGCTCGCTTAATCTAGAGGGCCTACCATTTAATAATGTTATTCTCTTAATCGGATGTTTTACTAGGTTTTGAATTTGGGTGCTCAAACATTGATGAACATACTTAAATTTTTTAGTCTTCTTTTTACATGCTACTTTGCATAGATGGGTTGTAATTTATAAATGTTAATATATGTTTTTAGGAAACACATGGTCTATGTCCTTCTACAGTCATCCATTATGACTGTTACGGGAGACCATGTTTCCTTAGTGGAAGCCTTTCTACCGACTTTGAATCTTACTGTTCGTTTGGAGGCCGCTATGGAAAGATCTTAGTATATTTGTGAGTCGACTTGGTTCGGAGAGTTGGAGGTCTCTCATTCCTTTGTGTCGGACCTTGGTTTAGGGGAATTAGTTTCTCCACCTTTGGATATGATTGATGTAGGATGTAGTTTGGACATTGTATGTTCGAATACTATGATTGCTACTGTGGTTTGTCTGGAGTCTTTCCCACCTCAGTTGAAAGGGGAGATTGTGGGTGAATTGGTCGCTTTGCCGGTAGATCCTTTTGGTGATGGAGGGAAACTTGCGGGCTACTCGGTGCTTTCTACTCAAATGCTTAGGACATTCTCTTGGGTTCAACCCAAATTTTGGGTAGGAGGGTTGTGAGCTTTTTTGATGAGGAAGATAAGATCATCTCTTCAAAAGTGCTCCGTTTCCATATTGATGGTGTCGATTGTCTTGCGAAGAAATGGTTTCGACCCTTCATCTGTTGAGAATTCTCAACAGGATATTCATCCGCCCCACCTTGGTAGAACTCAATCTAATTCGTCACTAGAAGTTGTGTCAGATTATGAGAAGGACTTTGAGGTGGACTCAAACGAGGATTTAAATGATAGCATATCGGATTCAGAGTTATTATATGATTTCCTTGTAAGGTATAAAGGGAAAGAGAATAAAAAACGAACAAAAGGAAAAATTCCAAATCCAACCGGTAACCAATTGGCTTAGATGCAACCATTACTCGGGATTCGAATCTTGGATTTTGTGGAATTTGTTTGACTGTTTCTCCTTTTTTTTTTTTGCTTTTTTGCTATGTTTGTTTTTTATTTTATTTTATTTTTTATGTTTTGAGGTCACAAACTTTTTAACTATTGTAATATCTTGTTTTGCTATATTTATAAAATGCAATAGGTTTTGGAATATATAATATATATATATATATATTTAATTGTAAAGATATATAAAGCATTGTAATTATTAATAGTGAAAATATTATTAATTAATATTTAGCAATTGTGATTAAAAAGTTTAAAATATATGATTTATGATTAATTATATGATTAATTATCTCTTTTATTATGTTTTTATTAGTAGATAATACTTTTGTAGTGACCCTATTCTTAGTATTAGTTTATGATGTCTTCTTTTTATTAGTTGAACAAAATTTTATTTGGTCTCATGCAATTCTTATATTAAGCATTTTAGGGCATATACTTAAATCTTATTTTCATTTGTTTTAATAAATTTTAGTTTGAGTGAATTTTGAATTTTTATATGTTTATATAATTTTGTTTTATTGTTAGGCTAACAAATATAAATTTTCTTAGGTTAAAGGCTGTTAGTTTTGTAAAAGCATTATTTAATTTTGGATATTAAAATTGGTCCTTCTTGTGATAGGAGAACAATTGCAAATATAACAGAAGGAGTTTAATTTAGCTTTTAATCTTTTTTAAAAGTAACAATTACAATTATGCAGTGATCTTTATTATTTTAGTTGCTATTTTCCTTTCATTTGGATTTTGACGGTTTTGAATTTCAAAGATCCAAACGATAACTACCTGATTAAAGTGAAAAGGAAAGGGTGCAATCCTAACTCTCCATCTTTAGAGGGTGCATATCGTGACCTTGGCTCAAAAGCTATACATGTGCTATTCACTCCACTAGTTTAAGCATCCATAGGGAAGTATTCAGTGGTTAAGAACAGCTGGCTACGACCCAACCTTATTAATCAATGACTCACTCAAGCAACAACCAATCTACATAAACAGAGCGCACATCCTATTTCTTACACTCTTACTTCCAATTGCTAAAATGGCATGTGACTACTTCAGAATAAGTTTAAAATTAATAAAGTGCTCTATGCTCTATATATATGTATTGAAGTTTAGAACCTTATAAAAGGAGGGTTTTTGTACTGTTTAAGGAACTGCTGTTTGTGATTAATAAAGTTGTATTTTTTTCTGTTGTGTGCAATTTCTTATGTGATTTCTCTAAGTGTGGAGTAATGGCTAAAAACTTATAAAGATTTTTGCTGTCACATGATTTTAAATTATCAAGAAATTTTTTATTATTTTGATGTCATATTTCATTCAAACGTCTTATTTACTTTGATTTTTCTAAATTTATTATAGTTTTTTGCGTTGTTATGGGCTTGAGAAATTCACATTATGGCAAAATCTGGGAATTTGTTTGATTATCTTACCTTGTATTGGGAAAGTTTTTACACATTTAAGTTTTTTTTTACAAATTTACTGTGCTTGAATTCTGTTTTATTATTTTAACTTTTAGTGTATTTTCAATTTTGAAATCGGATTATTTTGGACTGAATTGTTTTTTTATAGAATTGCTTGCCATTACTTCTGTCATAATTATTTCCCTTTTTGTTTTTGCGTGTGCTCTTGACATTTAAGAAATGTGCCCAAGGCATGTCTTGAATTCTTGCTCTACTCTAGTCCATTCTACATTAGAGATCTGTTTGAGTAATTAAATATTTGCCTTTGGTGAATATCATTTTTTTTCTTGCCGGTGGTAAATTAGTTAAAGAATTTTTTTTTCTATATAACCCTCAAGAAGACAATGGATTTTCAAGCTTTGATACCAATGTTGCTTCTCTTTCAATTTATGTGCTAGTCATTTTCTGTTGAGTTGTGCTCAAATATTTCAATGATTGTAATGTATTAAATATTATGTTTATACATTCTACTAAAGTATTCAAAAATAATTGTTTCCATTTTCAATTATTCTAATTTGCTGATGTGCATAGCTTATTGTATGGCCAAGGTTGAAAATTATTTTACTATGGCTACTGTTCGCCTGCGTATAGTCTATTTAAAATAACAGAAAAAAACTTGCTTGCCATTAGATTAAATTGAGATATCAAGGTTATATATAGCTTTCAACCTAATGATGACTCTTATTAATGCAAAAGCATATAATTATAATTTCTTTTATCTGAATATAATGTTTCTCAAGTTTAACTATAGACCCTTAAGCAATATATCAAAAATTTTCTATACTGAATACTTATTTAAAGAAAACGGAGTGTAAATAAACTGTTCATCTCAAATTGGCATGAACAAAAACTGTATTTTTTTAATTGAATGTTATAATATCCCGAACTATGAATCATGGCATTTGTTTATTTTCATACATACGTACGCACGTCTGGAATTTTTAATGCTGAGTTATACTGTTTTGTAGTTAGTTTTGCTAATAATTGATGCAATTTCCTTGTTCATAGAATTATCTTGATTGTAACTTTTATTTTGATTTGTCAGAAATATGTGCAACTGTTGTTTTATCATTCGATTTAATTACCGTGGGAAGGAAAATGGGGACATAACGTAGAAAGTTTTCCTAAAGCTTCAGGAATTTTTTTGTTTTGCATCTGTGATATGGCCAAAAAGGGTGGATAACAACAAATTTTTCAAGAATAAGAATGCTTTGTTTATAAATTATGTGTATTGCATTTATGAAAGAAACTCATATATTCTCAATAATTTTAAATAAATGCAAAATTATGTTAACTTTTAGTAATTTATATTTTTATTTGTTATTTGAATTTTCCTAGGTGGTTACCATGCAAACTATGCTGGAAAACCATGTTGATTTAGAAGTTTTGCTTAATTTTTCTATCTGGTCTTATTCATTTGCTTTATGTTTTGGTAATTAGTTCTAATCTTGTAGGGTACAGCAGGAGTCTTCTGATGGGACTGAAAGGAATCGTTTTCTTGGAAATTATGTTGACTACACCTTTGATGATTTCAATGGTCAGCAAGCTTCAGTTTATCCAGGTTTATCTACTGTGTGGGGAAGCTTAGCTCGGAGTAAGGTCTGATGCAATTTGAACACAACAGCAAGTGTCATTGTTCATAGCATTTGTTGATTTTATCTTTAATATTGCAACATTTATCCATTTCTTGTTCATAAAATACTGATTTTGTTTACTCTATGGTGCATGTTAAATCTATCCTGCATTAACCCAGGCTTCTATGATACATTATTTATATTTGTATCTCTGATTCTTTAGTTTTGTATGCTTTAATCATCATGTTAGATGACAATTTTCCACTAAAGACGAAAAGCAAAAGTGGAATGGCATGTTTTTCAATTTTTTTATGGTTGAATTTTTATCTTTCTGATTGTATGATATTTTTTTTTTAATTTAAATTAATGCAATTTTGTATGCAGGCAAAGGGATACAGAGTTGGGCCTGTTTATGATGATGTTTTGGCGATGGCTTGGTTTTTCTTGGAGCTTATTGTCAAGTCAATGGCCTTAGAACAAAACAGCATCCATTCACACAATGTTCTTCTAGGTATTGTTAATGCGGTTTCTTTTATCTATGGATTCTTTCTTTATTGGATAAATTTCATAATGTATTATTTATATCTTTTTCATTATTGTTTGCTCAATATTCATAGGAATGCATGCATGTTGGCATTTTCTTTCATTTGAATGTTTATTATTAGTTTGTTTATTACCATATGAATTTTTATGAATGTTTATTACCAATAAAGTTATTTATTATTTTTGCAGCTTAATCGTGCATTCTTAATTTTTTTTCTTGTTGATTTTTCAATATACTAGTATATATCTGGAATTAGTTGGCATTGATTTCTTCTTCATTGTCATGTTGTGCTATATTATGTTATTGTCATGGAATAAGTTAGCATTACTATTTTTGCTGCTTAATCTTGATATACCCGCTGTGGGAATGGATGGCCTGATGACAATATAGAAAGATTTGGCTCGACCTGATAAGCATCGGTAAATGAAAGTCTGGTGACAAAGACATAATTTTTACATTATTAAATTAAAGGAAAAATATTAATTTTAATTCAAGCTTTTAAATGAACAGCCAAATAATCATCAGTATTTTCATTATTAAAGTAGCAGCAACAGTATTTTTTTAGTTTTTATAACTAACAATAGGTGAAAGGGTACCAACTAGTAGAATAATAGAAGGAACTGCTACTGAACAACGATTACAACAAAGAAGATGGAAAAAAGAATCCTAAATTTTAAAAATTTTGATATTGCAGGTTAATCATTTTATTAGCCATCTAAACTCTAACTCGAAATATTAACAAGGCTAATTAAAATGAAGATTCTATTAAATATTTTACTATAAAATAAGAAATATGTGCTCTTAAAATCACTATGATAGATAAGCTCAACAAAGTAGTGAAAAGGCTAATAATTGAAAAGTAAAAGGCTTGCCTCAAAGTAAAAACATACTATATTGTAGAGAAAAGTCAATATGTTGCACTAAAGCTCTACGAATCAAACATAGATTTTATTTGGTTAACTATCATTAATACTGTTTTTGTTTTGACTTAATCTTCAGAGTATCACCGTAGAAAAGCTGATCATACACCCTCTATGGACTCGTGATATGAAACTCTTTTAAAAGTAGGATTTTATCCTTGGAGAAGATTTATCTTGAAAGTAATATACACATTAGATCTCTGGCACATAACGTAGAATGGGTATTCCCTTCATTTTTAAAGTATTTAATTTTTATTGAAATGCTTAATACTTTAAAATGTATTATTTTGCATAGGCTTTGTAGATCAATAGCTAATTGTAAGCCAATAAGTGTTATGTAATTTGATATATATTCTAGTTTGGTTGATTATTTTATAATTAAAAAAATTAAACAACTTCATTTATTTCTATTCAGTATATAGAAACAATTATGTATCTTTTGTATTTAGTTAACTGAAGGTAAGTTAGATTATGATTTTAAGAAATTTGATTTTAAGTTTATATATGTAATGACCCTAGGTCATTTGGACAAAAGACGTTAAAATTCCCGCTATATTTAATTTCTGTCGTTTACCCTCAAATTTCTATTTTTTGTTAAAATTTCTGCTAAAATTCGTTTTTGTCAAAATTTCTGTTAACATATTGAATAAATTGGGGAAGTTTCTCAAAGACAAATAATGCTAAAATGGAATTTTAGCTTTGCCATTAATCTTGAATTTAAATGCAAATTAATAAAGTATTTTAAAAGTTTCTACTTCTCTGAAATCAAGGCAGAATACGCTTCTTCCTGAAACCATCGACAATTAAAGCCGATGGTTCTAACAGGATAGGATGCGGAACACACGCTCCCAACCTTCGATTTCCGTAATCAACGCAGGAGTTGCCAACTGTAAGGCCCGTAACTTGCGCACCTTATTAGCGCTAGAAATGGACGTGCGTTTTGTACGCACGTCCTATTTAATCTCCCACAGAATCTACGACATCGCAACTTGGAAGTGGAACTGTGTTAAGGTTGTAGTAATATAATGGTTGACCATGTGAAAATAGAGGACAGTGGAACTGTGTTAAGGTTGTAGTAAAATTATGATGAAAGCAATGTGCTGATGCTATTGTCAGCCAGTTGCCATCTTGATTGATAACCTAAACCTTCTATGTTTCTATTCCTGAATTAAGGTGCAAAAGTTCTGCTTTAATCTACTGCTAGATTTCAATTAATGATGGAATATAAGAGAGGTGAAATGGCCATATCTAATAGAATCTGTTAGCAACAATAAATGTAATAGTTTTTATTTAAACATTCAACATCCGATCAGTTGAATTATCATCTTATGGCAAATTGGAATCCCTACATAATGAATTAGGCGTATGTTAAGTTACTTAGGATTCTGACGCATATCAAATGAGGAACTATGAAATCATTATAGCTACATTTTGATTGGTTAGTTTTTATCCAATTCACTAATGTATCAAATGAATTATACTTGTAATATTAAACTATAGGCATAGTTGTGCATGTATTTATATGAGAGATTGATTATTCATTAGAGACTAATGAAGATTATAAATACAACTTTTGCAGACACATAGAGTTTGTGAGTGATTCATCTTCTTAAGTCAAATTCAAAGATACACTGGATATTACTTTTTATACTCTTATTTATTTTTTTTACCGCTTAAGCATCGCTTTGAGCTTGTTTCGTGTTGTTATTAAACACGTTATTTTTACTACTAATGATGCTTATGTATTGAATGCTGCAAAGGATTTCAAAACTGTGATTGAATGAGTTAGGGACGAGGCTAGTCCATCGGGAGCTATAAGGGTGCCATCTGAAGCTTTTGAGGGGCCCAAGTGATGAACATATTTTTATTGAACACAGTCTCAAGGTTCCGGCTTTGCCCATCAAAATTATTTACGTCGCTTCATGATATCAAGACAAACATAAACATGAATTCTTATGCGATTATTGATTTATCATTTGAAATTTGGCATGTGACATAACCATGATAAAGAAATATTTATTTTCAGGAGTTATGATTATTTTTATTGTATTAAAATTATGTTTTCCTGTAATTATTATCATAGCATTTTCGCCTTCCGCTTTTACTTAAAAATATATTATTTAATATTTTTTGTACTTATAATTTACACTAAGGCATTATTTTTATAATGTTAGACCAGATACAACTGAGGGAGACTGAGATAGCTTAAAGATGTTGAAAAGAATCATGATGCAGAATAAAACTTTAGTTTTTACTTTCTTTTCAAGAGACAAGCATTTATTTTTGTATCCTGTCAAAGATGTAATATTCTGGATAATGTGACTTTAAATTGAATGAACGTATTTCTTATCCTTGTATAGCTCTGGATGTTGTTTAAGTGTATTTTGCCAAACTATCAATATGATTCTATGGAAAGATACACCCAATGTTAGATTCTTTGTTACTAACCTAACATGTGTTATCACAATACAAGTAATCAACTCTCACAAAATCAAATGTCTGGCTATTTAGATCAATAGATAAAATGGGGCATCAATTCAACAAAAAATTAGCTAGCCACTTTAATTGATGTTTGTATTGAGCGAGTTTGATTAAATGGATCTCACAAAATCCATCAATTTTATAAGGTAAGAAATACATTAATTTAACATGTAAAATACATCTAAAGAATATTTAGAAGGTTGCACTAGCAATTAATGAAGCAGATAGAGCATCAACTTATATTATTTTCTTTTGTCGTGGTCTCTAAAATTTATCAACATGGATAAACTTGAAAAATAAATGTATGAATTGTTAAATCTTGGGTTGATTGGAAAGCAATAGATCGTTGAACAGAATCCTCGATTAGATTGAACCTAAAGTTGGAGAGTTAGTATCCAAAAATTGGAATGTACACCTGCTGTTTGGAATTAAACCACAGGAAGTTATTATTACAGTGTGATTTTGGTGGGTTATGTAAGGGGCCGATGTGAGTTATTTATGATGTCAGATTGTCTTAAAAGCGAGAAAATATTAGGGTGAATACGATGTCAAATTGTCCTATTATGGGATATCTTAATTTAGGTTTTTAAATGGGAAAATTTCTATTTTTTGAGATAAAATTAAACCACTTATAAAAAAAAGGTTGTCAGGACTACTTGGGGTTTTAGGCGGTGTCTCAAACATCGTTGGGGCTTGAGATTGGAGGCTACAACCTTTATAATTATGAGAAGAAAAATAAAAATATTCATTTTGGAGTTGGAGAACGAGAATATGAAGAATAGAAGAAGAGAACGAGTAGATGTGGAGCTGTTTGGGACAATGGAGAGGAGATACAGGAACGGCTGATCTCTTGGCTATGAGAGAGGGAGATGAGTCGGTGGTTAAGAAGGTTAGAGGCTTGCAGCTTTAGAGGGGGGCACTGCTGTTTCCTCTAAATTCGAGAGTATTTCCGCGTGCAAAATCTTGTAAGTGCAAGGGGGAGTCGACTGGACTCATAGGAATAACTAGGTGTTATTTAGAAAAATTGCTTAAATCAATCAAATCCGAAAACTTTAAATTAGTTCTAAAACTTAGCAAATTTTATTTTGAACAGGATAATAGTACTAAATTGTTTTTTTGCCACAGAAAATATGAGCGCACAGAGATACATGCAAGAGAAAATCATAATTTTAATTCTCACAAAAGCCTTAATATTTCAAAAATTGCTAGAATCACATGAAACTAATGCAAAATTAATTTAAACTTTGCACATTCATCTCTTTCATTATGTGTCCATTTAATTATAATAACTAATTAAAATAAAACATTCACTATCGTTTCTTAATGTAGAAACAAGCATACAACTACTGTATTCTCCATGTGCAATGGATGTCTTAACAACAACATCGAAGCAAAATGTTCATCACTTTGTTTTGCTTTATTATTTAGTCAACATTGTCAAATAAAACATCCCTTATTTTTTGCAGTTTAAAAAAGATAAAGATGGGATAGAGGCTCAATATATATAATGAACTCTTAGCTCATTGTCATAGTCTACCACCTCTCTGCTCAATCATGACGTTTGATGCCTCTCAATTCATTGATTAAAAGTGTATTGAGCTCTCCAATTCGAACCAAGTTCTTAACCATTGATCCTTCATACTTTTTGTTGATCTTGTATTCATCCATGTCTAACCTGCTGTTCATCAAGCTCTCCATGATTGATTAGGTTGTAAGGCTTCAACTTCAGTGCATCTTCATTCAAGCTTAATTGCCACTGCCTTTAATTAATGCTCATTGTCGATGTGCCAGCGTTTCTAGGGTTCAAGATGTTCAATCCTCCTCTAAGCCAAGGTCTGCACTCCTATGTTAGTGGAAAAGTTTGATTTTTCTGTCCCACGAATCCAAGCTTTTAGTTTGCCACTCAATGGCTCAAGATACAGGCCTCTGACTGTGGGTTTTGTGATGGCAATTGCTGCTTAGCTTGTTTCTTGAAAGGTGCTTTTGATTAAGTATTGTGAATGGAATCCCAAATATGAGGATGTTGATCTGCTTAATAAATTATGCCAGTTTTTTTTTTATGTAACTTATCTTTGGGCTTTGTTGAAATGGTAATTTTCTCTGTACTTTATAGAACCACAGGTTGGAAGATGATTGATAATTATACATTCTCTTAGTGATGTTCAAATGGTTTTAGATTTGTTTTGCCAAGATCAATGCTTGTACATCAATGTTGAGGTCCTGCTTACGCACAACCTTATGTAAGCTGTTGAAAGCTTAATCCAAGGGTGTTTAAGCCCAACACAAATTATTGCACCATCCAATTAAATAGTTTTTGTTCTTGTTGGTGTTTGAAGCCTTTTACTAAACGTTATAACTTGTTAAATTTTAATTGTTTTAGATGTAAAGTAGCTTTATTTGTTTTCAAAAGCTATTTCTCTTCAATTTATATTTCTTTTTGTATCCCTATGCTATAGAAATTTTATTCTAAAGGTTAAACATTTAAATGTTCGCTAGAATTTGCATCTTTTTTTGATACATTGTATGGCTACTTGTTAGGAAGTTTTGGTAAAATTTTTATTGGCTTGCATGTCTTGTAAAGTTTGTGTTGCTGACTTTAAATTTATCAGATATACTGACAAGTTGATCTTTTGGTAAATTAAGACATTGTTGCTATTGTATTTTTATAGGTGAAGATATTCCACCACTGCAGTTAAAAGATGGTGTGTTTCGTTGTATTGTGCAATTATTTGATTGCCTTTTGACAGAGGTTCGTGAGAGATGCAAAAAAGGATTAGGCTTAGCAAAACGTCTAAATAGCAGTCTTGCATTCTTCTGTTATGATTTGCTATCAGTCATTGAACCACGCCTAGTGTTTGAACTGGTATGAATTCGTCATTCTTTCTTTTATCTGATGCTATTTGTTTTGTTGGATTAGTAACAACTGAATTTTTAGCTGTTTATTTCGATTTGTGATTTGATTTTTATAATTCTACTATATATTTTAGCTTCTTAATCTCTTAACTAAGACTTTATTTGATGCTTGAAGCAAGGATTCTTATAAGTTTTAAGCAATTTCAGCTCATTAAAACCTAATCATATTGTATTTTCAGATTTGGATTAATTTTATAGAATCCAATGAAATTATTGTTTAAATGTTGGTGCTTAGCTTACTGCTATATTATTTTTGTTTCTACTGATAGCTTCAACTTTGCAGGTATCTTTATATATGGACAAATTTTCTGGGGTCTGTCAAACTTCGTTGCATGATTGCAAACTGAATTTCTTACAGATAATTTGTGATCATGACCTGTTCGTGGAAATGCCTGGAAAAGATCCTTCTGATAGGTATAATTTTGTTATTAATATATCTATGTAATCATATTTTTGCTGTTACATCATTTATTAACTTCAAAAGAACAAGTACCAATTAATTTCTCGCTATTTGCATAACTAACTTTAAAACTCTGATATTCTTAGAACTACCGTCCATATTACCATTATTACACCAAAAGCGCCATTATTATCGTCCTTGCATTACAAGTGGATGAGATTACACGTAGTAAAATTCACATTGTAGTTTTAAGTATCAAATGTTAGATTTGAAAGTATCTAAAATATTCATGTTTAGTTGGTGTAATCATCTCTTAATTTTTTCATGAAAATTTTTAGTTGAGCTGTTTGATTTCTTGTATATTTGGTCAAAATCATTTAAATACATGACCAATTTTCAATAAAGCTATATAGAAACAGAAAAAGGTGATTGTGTAAAAAATTTTACCTTTTTTTTCTTTGATGCATTTCTCTCTTTTTTTTTTCTTGAGTGCTTTAGGTAAGTGCAGTAGTGTTTTTTGTAGCCTATGACATTATTTGTGTAGCATGTGTTAGTTTCTTGAGATGGTGTTTCGCTTACCTATAAGTGCACTTATTTCCACAAATAACATGGACTAACTAGGATATCATTCTTCAAGGAATGATGATGAATTTATTAATCTTCATGTTATATATTTAATAATTTTATCTGAACTATAAAAATTGAAAATGCAAGATCTGAAAATTAATAAATTTGAATAGCCAAATATGAAACTAGAGAAGCGATGGAGATTAAGTTGATGCTAAACAAATTTAAACTATTAGCTCTTTTAAGTGTTTAGATTCGAAAGTATCCTTCGTTCCATATAGATCAAATGTCATGTTATCACATGTCTAAGTGATAACAATTCTTTCGAAATTAAAAGAACTCATGATTAAACAACAAATAAATATTTCTTTTTGATAGTGCAACTCTGAATTGAAAGTCTTATTGCTAATAAAGTAAAAAACAAGCCATATTATATATCAAAGAATTAAACAATAGCCAAGATAAGGAATTTTTTATTTTAGTGTTCACCATTTTCAAAAGATTGATAAGATGTCGTCTAAGCTTACAAAGTTTTCAACTCCTCAAATGACTTTGAATTGTTTGATGTTCTTGTCTCTCAAGTTCGAATCTCCTAAATTGCTAACTGTTTATTAGAATGTAACCTTATGTTCTCTTTGAACTACGAGCCGAAGATCATCAATGGAAATCATGTATGTTAATAGCCGAAGATCTTCACATCATCATCTCAAGCTCAAATCTCCTTAGCTCCATCTTACTCATTCAATGATTTCATCTTTCAGTAGTCTAGTTACTCACTTTTCAGTGATCTTTTCTTGGAGTGTCCCTCCTTTTTAAAGATTAAACCACTGCAATATTGACACATCATCAATTACCCTTCATGTAGACTTCACATGCTAGGGTTTTTAATGAAGGTGTTTCTTAGTGCAAGTGATTTGAAATCTTGTTAGAAGTGAACTTCTTTTTGTTCTGAACCACTCACAATTGTTGAACCTTGCTTACATTCTTTTTTGCTACTTGACTGAATTCAACAGAGTTAATGACATCCATTCACATCCCAAAAGTCAAAATAAACCTACATAAAAATTTATTGTATGTGAGCTAAGTTTGAAATGTAATATCAACCATCAGATGCAATAAGTGTATGACCAAATGTTGTTAATTTTCAAATTAGGTCAAAACCCGCCTCAGACATTAGGACTCGAGGAATTTCAAATTAGGGCAAACAATATTTCCTTTAGATAGAAATAATTTTTAGATCAAAGTGCCATAGTTTGGGAAAATTCGGATAATAGAAACTCCCGTTTTATTTTTTTGACTAATTTAAATCCAATAAATTGAGAAAATTAAATACGTGTCTGAATTCATCATTTTCGTGTGATTATGTTAAATATATTATTTAAAGGCTGCTCAAAAAGTTTCATCGATTTTTGAGCGCCGGTTCGGCCTCAATTAATTTTTGAAGTTTCAAACATCAGAAATTAATTAAAAATAAGATATTTGTTCGAATCGAAAAGTTTTGGCGCGAGAGTGTTCATTACATCATAACACACCTCTGTGTCAAGTTTCGTTATTTTTGGAAGCCAAACAGTGGAAAAATGCGAAAATTTTAATTTTAAATAAGTATATAATTTTCTATTCTTTTTTTCCTTCTTTCCCCTGTTTTCCCCTATTTCGTACGATCCCCCCCTCTGCCTGCGATCGATCAGGGCCCTCATGTTTTTGGCGCAGGGTGTCGGCACCCCCTCACCCTCCCCCTCACCCCCTCTCCCCCTCTCTTCTCTATAAAACTCCCATCAGCCCTCTCCCTTCCTCCCCCAAACTAGCAGCCCAGCCAGCCCTCCCTTCCCCTACCAGCAGCCACCCTCCTTGCTAGCCTCAACCTGTCATCCTCTCAGCCCTCCGTCTCCCACAACAGCCCCTCTCCCCATCAGCCAGCCCTCATCCCTCTCTTAACAGCCCGGCCAGCTGCTTGCTTGCCTCCGGCCGCCGCCTCTCTGCCCCTGCCACCCTACTCTGACCACCACGTTCGGCCTCCCTTCGTTATCCGGCAACACTATCTTAGGCAAGTGGAGAAGGAAAAGAGGAGGAAATTGAGGAGAGATTTTGCTATTTTTATTTCTTTTTCTTATTATACTTAATATTCATTATTATGAAAAATATTAGTCATTCACATTAGTATTGTTCTCATTAATTAATAATGAGAATAATACAAATATTATTAAATGATTATTACTTTTATTCTGTTATTTTCAATTCAGGCATTTTAATTATGATATTTTACTATTATTATTATTATTACTTTTTGCAATTTGTACAGTTATTTTCATTTTGTCTTTTCTTTCGTACATTATTGTTATCATTATTAGTATTAAAATGATAATAATAATATTATTATAAATATTATTGCCACATCAGTAACTTAAAAATACAGACTTCTATTAAATTAAAAAAAATGAAAGAAAAACAGAATAGAAATGAAGATAATATTATTGGTTAAATGCTAATTTAAAAATACCTTAAACCTAAATGCAGATTGAGCGAACTGTCAAGCATCCGAACATAAAGAATAAAGTATCAAATGTGTTTTCTTACTCTTCTTTGATATGCTTTTCCGCTTAGCATCGCACAAATTGATAAAAAATGCTTTTAAAAACACATAAAATGATATGTGAACAAGTTTGGATAAGTGAGTAGCAAAAGTTCCATGTTAATATATTTTTAGTCTGATCAGACAACTGCTAAGACTGGGCTGTTCGATATCGGGAGTTATAAGGAGTCTATACTGATAAGCATTTGAGGGGGCAGTTATAGAGGGAAGTTGGGATATGTAACACAAAAATGAACTCCCATTTTTCTCGATTTTGTGCTTGCCCAATAAAATCATGTTTTGCCTCAGATATCAAATGCCAAAATTCTATATTTATTTTTGTGACTACAATTATTTTTATGTTAAGTTTCAAGTGCGATTGAAACAGGTTTACAAGGATAAGTTCGTACAGCTTCTATTTTCTGTCAAATTATTGATTATTTTGCTTATTATTTAACATTTGTAAAGATGACATCTATCAGTACTTAGTTTTACAATTTGTTGGTATTCGAATGCCCGCACTTTTAAAATGTGCCAAGATCAGGATTTCGTCCTAGAAGAAAGGTGCTAATTCCGCTTTCTTTTTGACACTTTTAAAAAGTTTGTAACTTTTCTTTTATTTGTAATCTTTATATCCAAGACTTGTGAATTAATGAATAAATGAGTTATGTTTGATATCTATATATTTGTCTCATAAATCACTCAATATGATCCTGCAGCTAGAGAACTTGTTGTTATCCCTAAGAAACTGGTGCTGGATTAGCTACCGCTGACCCGACATCGGGTCCTCACACATGTGTTCTCATGATTGCTTGTTTTTCATTAGTGCTGATATCGTATTCTCTCTCTTAAATTTAGACCTTTCATGATATTTTTAATAATGGTAACCGGTTATACAAACCGACTATCCACTATATAAACCGGTGATGCACTAGCCGGTTACACCCTTATGTTACTATCTATTTATATAAGGCCATTGTACTTGTGATGAGTATTTATGAATACTATTATTTTCTTGCAGCAAAACATTCTCTCCTCTCTCTTGTCACTTTCTCCTTCTCATGGTATCAGAGTGGCTAACACTCCTCTTCGGTGAAGACTAACCTCTCCTCCTTTTATCGTCTTCTACTTCAACATCTTTGCCCTAATCTCCTTCCCAACTTCCTCAGCAATCCGCATCTCCTGCAAGGAATCTCTGCCCTTCCTCCACTCTACCTTATCAAGAACCCACCACAATCATCACTAAACCTCTCTCAGCCAATTATCCTCTCTTTAAGAAACTCTAAACCCCATCAAGAACACCAAGAACTCCACGAAACTTACTTTTGCTGCCCATCCAGTCATCATGGCATCCTCTCACATGGAATCCAACATT
Organism: Gastrodia elata; assembly: GCA_016760335.1. Lineage (NCBI taxonomy): Eukaryota > Viridiplantae > Streptophyta > Magnoliopsida > Asparagales > Orchidaceae > Gastrodia > Gastrodia elata. Next base: position 10,484,958 of record CM028670.1, on the reverse strand, counting down.
AATGACTACTTAAGAACTAGTCAAAGCGACTCCAATGACCCTCAACACCAAAAACTTGAAATTCTTTGTCTAACATTAAAAACCTGTTCCACAACCCATTGACAATCGATAACCCATATGAAGAGCACAAGTAACCAAGCTATTCAAAGCAAACAACCTCTACAACCACCTAGACGGATCTTATTCCATCTCTAGCACTGACATAGAACACTCCCCAACATGAATTTCAGCTGTCAACAACCTTCTTGCAGCCATCTATTCCATCATATCACCCTCCATTCTCCCCTATATATTCGAAGCCAAATCTTGCAATGGTAGCATGGCTCATCTTAGAGAAATGCCTACAATCATCAAACAAATTAAGGGTCATCCTTCTAAAGAATAAACTTCACAACGTCTCTCTCAAAAACTGGCCAATGGGAGAGTACCTTTCAGAAATCAAATCCAAAGTCGATCAAATAACGTCATCCGGCTCCAAACTAGACAACGAAGATATAATTCTCTTCACTCTCAATGGTCTCTCAGCCAAATATCAAGCTTTAAAACTGCTATTAGAACTACACTCACCCCCATAAACCTAGATGAACTCTACTCTCTCCTATGCAGTGAAGAAATTAATGCTCAAAAAGATCTTCACAAAGAACTACAGCTCAACTCCACCACAAACAACAACAATATATCTTTATTTTTAGCCACTCTCGTGGCCAATTTCATGATCGAGGTCAGTTTAGCAGGAGCATAGGTCACTGGTTTCCACCACCAAACCAAGGAGCCCGGACAGCTTTATGGAAATAGAACAACCCATGTAGAGTCCCAAATATGCTAGAAACTTGGTCGTACAGCAAAAACCTTTTTGTACCACATGGATCTTAACTACCGTGAAGCCTCAAACCAACAACAGACCTATGCCTTACGCATGGAAAAGGCGACTGACCACAACTAATATTTGGACTCAGGAGCCTCCGATCATGTGATCAATGACTTTAACAACCTATCAATTCATGAACCATACCAAGGTCATGATTAAGTAATCATAGGCAATGGACATTCCTTTCCAATCCTCATTTAGACAATGGTATTCAACTTTCATCAACTTCTTACGGTTCAAGGGTTTTGGAATCAACAAAGCCATCTATTCTCTCCTTATCCATGATGCTACCCTGACAAAATTTAGCTCCTAATCTATGTGGATGATATCCTCATTGCCAGCCCAAACAATATCACAATAACCTCCCTCATACAAATGTTCACTCAGAAATTTTGAAGGAAACATTTAGGCACCCCACCACCTTTTTTGGCATTCAATTTGCACAATCATCTAATGGTTCAATCATTAACCAATCAACCTACGCATCCACATCCTCAAAACCTCGGGGTTGGTTCAATGTAACCTAGCTCTCACTCCCATATCCACTCAACAACCCCCCACAACCTCTTCTCTGTTCAACCGCTCCAAGTTATACAAACAAATTGCCAGCTTCCAGTACCTCACCATCACATGCCCCAATCTCAACTGAGCTGTCAACAAAATATGTCAACATATGCACAACCCTCACAAACTCACTTTGACTAGGTCAAACACATCCTCCACTATGTCAAAGGATCAATTCATCTTGGGCTTCTCACCAGCCCCAGGAACATGCAACTTAGAGCATATGCCAACTCAAATTGGGCGGGAGACACCACCGAATGCAAATCTACTACTTGATATTTCATCTTCCTCGACAACACTCCCATATCATGGAGTGCACAGAAGCAGAGCACCATCTCATACTCATCCACCGAAACAGAATACAGAGCGATCGCCACGGCAACCGCGAATATCTTATGGTTCTTACGTTTCATCCAAGAATTCGGCATCTCGTCGGGAGCACACTCTCAATTTTGTTTGTGACAATCTATGAGCTATAGCTCTTGCAAAGAATACGATCTTTTGCACCAGAATGAAGCATGTTGAAGTTGATTATCTCTTTATTCGTAACAACGTTCAAAAACAGGAAATCGAACTTCTACACATCTCCACCTAGAATCAAAAAGCGGATATCCTTGCTAAATTACTATCCTCCGCTCAATTCAATCAACATAGGTCCAAAGTCACCATCTCAGTTCAGGATGGCTCGTTTGCGGGGGATAATAGTGGTAATTGGTTATACAAACCGGCTACCCACTATATTGACTGGTTACATCTTTATGTAATTATTTATATAGAGGCCCATTGTACTTGTAATGAATATTAATGAATACTATTTATTTCTCACAACGATATTTCTCTCCTCTCTGTTCGCACCTTCTCCTTCTCTCAATTTTATTCTCCCGTTGTATCCTTATATTGCCAACTGAAAAGAATCTTCGTTGCTCAGTTGAAATGATTGGCAAGTCTAAGGAGCACAGTAACGTACATCAATATCGAAATAACCATGCCTCCCAGCAGAAGCATGATGCATGAAGACTAAAATAAAGCTAAAAACATTCAAGAACTGCTGTGAAGATAGTGATGTGAGCTGTCATCTAATACTTGGAGAGCCTGTCATCATGAAAATTCCTAGACAACATGCACGTACCTGCTAGAATTTACAAAGGAAACACTTAGCAACTAATTTTCCACTCTTATTTTTTCAAAACTACATGTAGGCTTATTTTATTTCTGCAGCAACCGCTACAAACTGCTCAAAATTTATTGCCTGAAAGGAATTTAATGTGATAGATTAATTGTATTATTATTATTACGCACCTGCTAGAATTTACAAAGGAAACACTTGGCAACTAATTTTTCACTCTTATTTTTTCAAAATTACATGTGGGCTTATTTTATTTCTGCAGCAACCGCTACAAGCTGCTCAAAATTTATTGCCTGAAAGTAATTTAATGTGATAGATTAACTGTATTATTATTACTATCATAATAAGTATTTAATTACCAATATTAACTATCAGTTAATTTATTAATGGGTATATTTAATATATTAATTTCTTGAATTAAGTAGTTAATGTTTTATAAATTAATTACTAACATGTCGATGATGATTATTTAGTTAACAATTTTTTATTTTTTAATCATAATACCCTAATTTTGTCTTAACTTGAGTCGCTTAAGGGAGAGTTTAAGAGGATTATGATGGGCTGCACATATTATCTAATAAAGTTAATCACATGTTTTTCTATATAATACAGTCAAAGCATCTAAAAGGTGGGTTGAATGCCATAAATCATACTAATTTATTAAGGGGAGTTATTAAATCCTTAAAACATAAGTTAAATGGAAATGATTAGATATCACTTGGCATATGGAATGACCTGTACTTTAGAATGTTATTGAAGCCCCTCTAATATTGTACTCATGATAAACAAACAAAGCCTCCTAAACACAATATTTCCATCAGTAATTTAGATGGCAAGGATAACTTCCTGATCAAAGTATATTTGAAAGGTTTTGTAGAGTATTCCTTATTTGACATGAGAATTTCCAAAAACCCTTGAACAAGATAAAGTTCTAAGATCACGTTCTCAAGGTGTCGATCTATTGCCGGTAGAGTACTCCTTATCCATCTTGTGTTAACTCTAATTTTGTACTCATGGTAAGCAAACAAAGCCTCCTAAACACAGAATATTTCCATCAGTAGTTTAAATAGCAAAAAAAACTATGTGATCAAAATATATTTGAAAGGTTTTGTAGAGTATTCCTTATTTGACATGAGAATTGCCAACAAACCCTTGAACAAGATAAAGTTCTAAGAACATGTTTTTGAGTTGGCGATCTATTGCCAGTAGAGTACTTCTGATCCATCTTGTGTTAAGGCTGCTTGTCTCATGGTTTTCATTTAGGATTATGAAAGTTTGCTATTAGGGGCTGTTTACAAACTTAAGGAAAAGAATCCAATTTGAAACTTGTCATCCAGGGTCTGACATGGATGGGAAAGATCAACAACATTAGTACTATGGATAGAGTTGAATAAGTTAATAAAACATGCCCTTGCCAAAAGACTATGCAATAAATAAGGTTTGTTCTCAAGACATGAGGGAATGTCTAGGGAAAAACCAATAAGAAAAGTATAGAAATCTAGCAAGTAGTTTTAACAATAGAGTTTTGAAGAGTCTAATTAGGTGAGGTCGAGGGGTGATTGCCGAAGTGATTTGCTGGTACATGAACGCGATTGCATGTTATGGCTTGGATTAGATGTATCTTTTGGCAAGTTTTATAGTAGAGAACGAGTTAGTGGAATAAGTCCAAATCATATTGGAAAGGGAGGAAATGATTTGAGATTAACAAAAATGCAAATACTACACAACGTCTCTTTTGATATAACTAGTGTTGTTTTGTAATGAAGCATCCATATAATAAGTGACTGTTTGGGAAGTTTTGATTTGTTAACAAAATTGTAAAGTTTGCCTCGGTATATGATGGGATAGACTAAAATGGATAATACTTTGCTTAGTATTACTTATGATGTTACAAATTAATATTAGAGCCCAATTTCTAGCATGGTATGAGGTTCAAGGTTGTTTAGTGGAAGTAGGTGAGCTTGTGATGACCCAAATTTGAAAAGGTGGAGAGTGATTACTGAGGCATGGAAGTTTGGACATTGTGATGCTTGAACAAGCAGTTCTTGAATGGCTTTTATGAGAGTGCGAATGGTAGGATGAATCAAATTCACATATGAAGGGGAAGAAATAATTCAATACTTTATAAATAAAAATTGGGCAATACCAAATAATACACGTTTTGAGATTTTCAAAGTTAAGTATGCTTGTAGTGGAGCACTCTTATGATCAGTGACAAATTTGGAATTGAAATTTGGGATCTCAGGTTAAAGCGGCTTGTTTTGGTGGCCCATCACACTCTCAGCTACATAGGTGGAGAGAACCTTCTGTGGGTCCTTCTGATGGAGGTTGGATACTAATCTCATGGGCAGTCCTTGTTCGTCGGAGTGGCTCAATGTTTGGTGGATGATCTGCAAGAACTGGTCGATTGTTCAACGGCACACTTATTGGCAGATTGGCGGTGGTGCTCAGGTCTTTACTTTGGAGGAGGATTCGGTTGGGCTAGGAGACTTCCAGCATACGTTGATCACTGGGTACTTGGCCAAACTCCAGGTTCTTTAAGTGGAGGATCTCCTTGACGAGGAGGGGAGCTGCCATTTGGACAATATTTTGATTAGTATGGGACTAGATGTTGCAGGAAAAATGTTTATATTAATGTCAAACGAGACTAGCCTACCATTTTACAAGTGCATAAAATCTTCCGATGGTATATTGCCACTATTAGATGTTGAACACGATGAGATCAAAGCAAGTGAATGCAGCAAGTTATTAATTAGGAATAATATCAATGGGATGAGCAAAGGCGGAGAATGCCTTTATTGTGATTTATGCATGCTTGCACACACCCTTGTTGGTTTACTTTATATGTGGCATACCTTGGAACTTTTTTTTTGATGACTAATATACAACTGATTATTGGTTTACGTTTATACTTAATATTTTTCTTGCTTTGTGTGATGTCCCCATATGCCTGAATATTATTCAACGAGCAAAGTTAATATGTAGAAAACTTTTTGCTTTTATTTTTGTTGGAGATATTTAACATTGTGTTGTTGTCAGCGCCTATGGCTAATCTGATTAGCTTGTCATTTAAATTAAACTAGACGATGCCTTTTTGCTTTGCATTTTGACATGTTCTATAATTTTTCAATTATGATATGTGAATTTTTAAACTTTTAATTGAAAGTTTAATGGGTTTGTTGTGGTTTTGCAAGCATTGACAATTCACTCCGTATATCTAATTTATAGCTTGACTTTAGTAAATGTAACTTTACTGAAAATTTGCTTAGAATTAACAACATGGAAGTCATTTAGTTTATCTTGAAATATGTACATGATTTTTAATAAGCTCTCAAGCTGAAGTTTAAGCTAGTTCTGTCGATCCATGAGCTACTTGAGCTAGACTGGACCAAATGATTTGTGGGCCAAGCTTGATTAGTTAATGTAGTTATGTTAAAAGTATTTTAGAAGCTTTTAGTTTAGTTTATATTCTATAAATCTGGTTGTGAATTGTTAATTCTTTTCCTTATATCATTGTAAATTTTGTTTGAATGTAATCGTTTTATCATTTTAAAGTTAAATGATTTGGTTTATGAGCCAGCTCACACATAAATGTAGATGCAACTCAAGGTCAACAACGATGAAATAAATCTCAAGCTTAAGCCAGGGTTTATTAGAGCTTGGCTTTGCTTGTTTTCACTTGTAATTTGGACTCATGTTTATATCCAAATCAAGTCAACTCGAGTGTATTTGTGTGTGACTTTAATCTAATACTTTCTTTGTAACTTGCTATCAATTACGATAAGCCATAATAATTGTAAATTTTAATGGAAAGTTCTGTATTTTTTTTTTTTTTGTTTGCAGAAATTACCTTTCTTCACTCTTAATCCAAGAGGTATTTCTCACTTGGGATCATGACGACTTATCACAAAGAGCAAAAGTTAGTTTTATACTTATTCAATTGCAATTTTCATCTAAAATTGTTCTTTCATGCTTTCTGCTTTTCTTTTTGTTTTTTGTATGTCTAGCAGTGATGCTTTTCTCTCTATTTTTCCATTCTAAAACATAGGACTTATTATTCAATTTGTTTAGGCTGCTCGTATTTTGGTATTTCTCATGTGCAAGCACGAGTTTGATTTGCGTTACCAGAAGTATGAGGATAAGTTGTACATTGCTCAGCTTTATTTCCCTCTTATTGGGCAGGTTTGGGATTCCAGCAATTTTTACTGTGCTATTTGCATTATATTTTTTTTTGTTTCTGAGCAGCTTATATCATGTGGAAACTTTCATGTGAAATGGTTACTTACTATATGAATACTTAAATTTTAAATAGAAGAACTCCCGGTTTTCCTTCCATGATAAACAATTACTTGCAAACTTGGAAACTCTATTACAGGAATACAACTAAAACAGAATCCTGATGTAGTCTCTTCATTACAGAATATATATATATATATATATATATATATAATGTATGAATGCATATGTCCATATATATACCGAGTTCCTGCACTAGCTTTGAGCTATTGTTCAGGCATCACCGCGAATTTAGTTTTGGCACTTTTATGAGCTACTAACGCTCATTTCCTGCTCCGTTATATGGCTTACTCTCTGCACACACCTCACACCACACACATACGCATGTGCATGCAATATCTTGCAACTCTTATTTAAATGACAAAAAACACCTTTTCTGAATTAGAGGATACTTTCACATCCTTATGATTGCCTATTTCTTAAATACTAGTACTTTGTTAGGGTCCTTCTTTAGGCACTGAAGGATTTGATAAATTTATTCTGTTTCTGTTGTGTGATTGCTCATAACAAGTTTCTTACTGGTCTGGTTTGCATCAAATAAATACATATTCCAACAAATATTTGGTGTCTTTGCAGTAAGAGGTTTAACATCATTTGTTTTCTTGTTTACGTATTATTAAATTGGAGCATTTACTGGTTTGCAACTTTCAAATTGAGGACTGCTATTTGAATGCAGAATTTTCAATCTTTATGGGGCTAGTTGGTCGGGTGAGTTCAAGGTGTGTTTATGTAAAAAATGAATGTTGTTTTGTTGGTTGTGCGAAAATTTGGAGGTTTAGGAAATAAGGTGTCGCTGCCTTGCCACCTGCAATCACTGTTGGTGGTCCAACAAGAAGTGTTGGCTAACAGTGTACAGTTAGGATCTCGATAAGTGGCAGTGGAGGCTGTAATTTGTTCGAGTAAGGTTCCTGGCTTATGGTGGCATCAAGGTGTGTAGGCTAGGTTCATGAGATAAATTGACAAACTATAGTTGTGGTATTCCGGCCATGGATGTAAGCATACACTGAAAAATGATTTTGTACTGGGGTAAGCTTATAATTGGGGGAATCTTGAAATAGTGTGGATAGATAACCTATATAGAATAGAAGGAAAGCATTAGAAGGAGAGATATGTATAGGAGAGCACAGTTAAGCTAAATCAAATTGATTGTAATTTTTCACTGAACCTATCTTACAATCCTCTTATAATGGTAACTTTTTTAAAAATAAAAAATTGTAATTTAGAGGATTCATTAATAGTTCTTGGTTGTGATTGTGAATGTAAATGAGGGCACAACTCCAAGGTAAGTGATTTGTGCTAAATCAGATTCCCATTTTTCTTGTAAGTGTTTTATAATTTGCATGCAACTTCTTCTGGAATCAAGTTTTTAATTTGAATTTTACTTTTGGAATTTGTAAATGATTACTATTGTAAATTTTTTCATAAATTTTAAAAATAAGTTGTTTCGTAGAAAGTTGAGCTTCGGAGATTAATTTTGCTATGCTGAACTAAACCAAACTGTTAAGCTGTTCGACTTGTATGCTGAATTAGCTGAGTGAACTGAAATATGATCTGCTCAAGATTAAGATTTGATAATAGTAATAATAATTTTTACTAATAAAAAAAATATTTGTCTTGATTAATTGCTTATGCTAAATAAATACCAAATAAAAATATTATTTTATATTCTTTAAGCATTAGTAATATTTTATATTATATTTATTATTTTAGTTTGATAATTATATTTGTATGTTAAATAAATAAGGATATAGCTATTTAGGCTTAAAAATCGTTTTTATAATATTTTTTATTGATAATATTGCTTCCTTATATTATTAAAGCAATAATTTACAAAATCGTATTAATTTAGTATATTGATTAAACTAATAATTATTAATTTATCATTATTAATATTGTTTTTTCTAATTAATTAACTTTTTTCATCAGTGAATTTTAATTTTTATTTTAACTAGATAAGCTAAGTTTGAATGTATAAAAAATAGTTCAGCATTAGCTTAGATAATCCAATTCAACTGCAAAATTAACAGAAGTAGAATTTGAATCAATCTTTGTAAGAAGATTTTCACTAACATTTATAGCAAAGCCAAATTTATGTGATACTTATTATAGCACAACTAATAAAATACAACAAAAGATATAAAAGTATGCTGTTGTGCTACATCATTTGCACCCTTTATACTCTCAACTAGACAACCCACTTGAATTTACATCAATTAATTTTTTAATGTGATGCCTTCATCTCAAAAGCATTTTTTTTCTTGAATATTCTCTAGCTTGACTTTTTTTTATCATCTTTTCCATGAATGGTATCATCAACTTAGTTAAAACGGATGATGATCTTGTAATCGGGCACTTGAAATAGGAACATAATGCTGGCCAATTTGACATTGTGTAAATTCATTAATTTTGTTAATTTATTTTAAGTGATCAAAACCGAATGTACACTTTGCCTCTGTTTGTTTGAGTTTTAAACATTGGAGGAACCTTTATATGAACCTTTTTTAAGCTTAGCCCCCAAAGTACACATGATATCAAGTTAGTGGAGAGACCAGTTCATGACTTGCTAGAGATGGCAGCGAATGAATATTGATCTGTAGAACTACTTGGGACAAGGTCTTGCCATTGTTCATTCATTAAACTGAGCAAAAGTTTTTCCATTAGACGAGCTTTGAGTTTGTTATACTTTTTTCAGCAGTGTTTGATGGGGAAATGTAATTTACATTTGACTGGGCTCTTTCCTATTTGAAGATGGACAATTTTTCTTCTTTATAGTGCTCCTTGAATATTTCTTGGAAATTCCATCAAGGACGTCACTTGGGCTTCATAGTTAACTAGCATATGACTTTTAATATAACACGGTTATTTATTGGATGTTTTGTATGCGAACAAACATTCTTCATATCAGCAGATTGATAATATTTATAATAGGGCTTTGAAACTTTCCTTTTTGTGAAGTCGAGAGTTTTCGGTTATTGTTTAGAATTATAACATCATTCTTGAGATACATGAATTTGACACCCTTTCTTTCAATCAATAATATATTGATCTATGTTGCAGGCAAAGTGGTTCATTGAATGCCTGGTATACAGATTCTCATAGACTGTCAAGGGTACTGGCTGTAATATTTAAATTCTTAAGAAACAACAAGTAATATATATACAAATATTCTTAAAAATATGTTTAACAGCATTTTCACTAGCCTAACCGTAAATCAGTCTTTTGTGAAATTGCCAAATGTATATGCTGTCAAATACATATATTATTGAATGTAATAAATCAGGGTAACAACTATAAACTTCAGTTCCAAATGTAAATGCCAATTTTGCGCACATGCAGAAATGTTGATAGTGTTGTTGGATTACAGAAACATTAAACTTCAAGTGATAGTGTTGTTGGATTGTAAATGTTTTGTTTATATTCTGTGATCTGATCATTTTTTTTTTGCCCACTTACAACAATAGTTCCATGGGATACCTTTGAATTATAATTATCTTGTTAACTTGTTTTTGTCATATAAATATTGCTTTTATGTGTTTTCTTAACAATTTTAATTTGTTTCGTGCATTTTGTATTTCAAATTTTTATTTAAAGCAAAATGAATAATGCTATCAAGCAAATCAGCGTATTAACTTGCAATTTGAGAAAATTGTCAAAATGGTCATTAGCTCTTGCAAATTGTTTATTTTAGTTTTGACATTTGAAAATAATTTTCTTGGTCCCCAAACTTAAGCTTAGTAGTTTTTTAGTCTTTTGCCATCAATTTGGATGATATTCTTTAAATATGAAGGGTAGATTTGTCTTTTAGGATTTAGTTAATAAAATGCTTGATAATCATTTTTCTCTAAACATTTTTCTTGAAAAATTACACATCTAGCACCGAAATCTTTTTTAATTGTACATTCAGCATTCAACTATGTCGGAAGTGGCATTGATTTTTGCTAATCCCATGCTAGAAAGATAGCAATATTTTGGTTATTCATGTTGTTTAATGGTAATGGCCATAACCTTACGATTCAATAGGAAAGAAATCACAAGGCTATAAATATTTTGATTGAGGGACTGTTTAGTTTGAAGTAAAATAAGTGTAAAGTAAAAATGCTTATGAGTAAAGTGAGATTACTTGTGTTTGCTTTAAAGTAACATGGGTGAAAAACTTTTACAATGTAATTCAATTTTGCATTATTATATATACGATTGGGAGATTTGAGTTACTCTTGAATAAGGCGTAAAACTTAGAATTATGCGGAACAACCGAGGTGAGGAAGAAGAGGAGCAGCCTAGAGCGAGAGTGAGGAGATCCAGTGTCTTCATCGATTTAGAATGACGATTCATTCGAACGAAAAATGAATTGAACTTTCGTTAGGACTCTTCTTAGAATCCAGGGTCTTCTCTAGCGAAGGCGGAGTTTGAACGAATCATTCGATTCCTTTGAACGAACGAAACGTTTGATCTATTTGTTCGTTCTTTTACCTTAAAAAAAAATTTGGGGTAATTTTATCCCTTTTATTCAAAACACCACATTCACAGATTACTTCATCCCAAACAAGAAAATACTAAATTTCCAGTAAAATTATCAAATAGCGGTAAAGTAACCTGTTTACACTGTAATCAGATTACTTTACCCTCAGATTCTTAGATTTTCCCATGCCAAACAGCTCCTGAATGAGAAAAAAACAACCTTACAAATGAACCAAAACATTGGCATTATATTAGCAAAAATGAGATTTTATCATGGGAGTTATAAGTATTGCTAGCACTTAGGCTTATTATATCGTTGTTAATTATTTTATTTTACGGTATATATTTAAGAAATAGAAAAGAAAATGTGAGGAGATATGTTGAGGATGCAGCAGAGTTTTGAGAACTTATCTTTCTAATTTTTTAAATTTGTAAAATTAAAAAACAAGATATGTAATGCGTTGGTGAGCAAAGTAGCATTCCATCTTTATTCTTTAATCAATAGTCCCATGACATCCTGAAGCTTTTTTGGCCAATTATAAAACATGGAGTGCAAAATGTCTTTTTTGAAAATTTCTAATAATTTTAAATCCTATATAATGATTTTAAAAAATATAATGGTTACACGCGTTTGGTATCTTAAAGATGTATGGCGCTGGAGAAAGTGTTACTAATAAATACATTTTTAATTGTGAAATTTCTAAAATTATTATTAAAAAATCGTGCGCCAAGGGGTGCAGATATCGTGCTAGGGAGTTAGTGCTGCACCACGTTCCAGTGCACAAGTGTAGTCACTATGTAAAATTGTGTATGCAGTTTATTTTTTATCTTTTTTTGTTTATTGTTAGATTTTTTTTCTACATATTTGTGTGTGCTTCCTCAATATTATTTATTGTTATATATTTTATCATGTAACGTCAACCTCATCAAGAATTCTGAATGCATGTATAAAAAGTTGTGAGACTACACTATATAATCTCTATCATGTCTTTTAACTAGATGTCCTGATATATTTGTCAAATTATGATTTTAAAGGCTTTGCTGTTAACATCGTATCCTAAACTTAAGGATGTTTATGGCTTGTTGTTTTTATCAAATAAGATGATTTGCTATGCAGATTTTAGACGAGATGCCTGTATTTTATAATCTGAATGCTGCTGATAAACGTGAAGTTTTAATTGTGTTCATGCAAATCATAAGGAATCTTGATGATGCATCTCTTGTTAAAGCTTGGCAGCAGGGCATTGCTCGAACTAGGCTGTTTTTCAAACTCCTTGAAGAATGCCTTTCTCTTTTTGAGGTTTGCATTTACGCAAAATAAATGATTTATTATACGTACTTATGTAGTGAGAATACATGATACTTGGCTCTTAGACTCACCTTGCAAATGCAGCATCGAAAAGAAGGGAACTACTTGCTTATGAACTCTAGCTCTCGTAGTCCTGATTCTGAAGGATCGATGATGCCAAAGTACTCTGATCTCCTTTCGCCAGCAATTAATACGTGTCTCTCTGAAGCTTCGCATCAAGAACTCAGGGTATGATTTGTAAACTGTCTTTTGATTTGGGCGCTTTAAATGAGTAAACAAAGTGTAAAAAGAAGAATGTTTTCTTTCTATGAAGGTTTTTGTTTCTTTCATGATGAGGGGATCATGGATAAAAGGAATATGAAACTTTAGAAGTATTTAAATGAATTTTTTTGTTAGGCATTCAAAATGAGTAGAAGAATGTATATTTGATAATATTTAAATTTGGTTTAACAATTTCTTGTTTTGCTGCTATTTATGCAATGTTATATATATTATAATTTTAAGGTTATGTAAGAGGGTCGTCTACTCTAATTTCTGATTATAAATAAATGTTTTAGGCAGGTATAGCTGTGACATTAGTTGTTAGAAAAAATAGATTAATGTTATATTTTTTCTGATTCTATATTTCAGTTTTTTGTGAAAAATGTGTAGTATTGAGAAAGGGAATTAATTTTTTTGTCTTATATCAAGATGATAATTTTTAGTTTAGAAAGATGTTTGAATTTCAAATCATATTTTCAGCTTTCATTGAAGGTTTCAAATCAACACCAAAAGGGAAGTTTGTCTAAATAGTCCCCTGGTTATTTTGGGTTGATTGATTTAGTTTCTTTCTATTTATGTACCATTTTTGTTCTTAAGTGTCACATTTTACCTCTATTAGCCTGAAGTTGGGATCAAATTAAAATGGCTGATCAGTTGGGGAATTCAATTGGACCTGCAATCCAGCACACGTCCATACTGAAACAGGATTAGTAGGTTATGGTCTCCATGCCAAGCGTGTTTCAAAAGCATGAAATGGATGAAAAGGATCTTCCATAAGTGGCTTTGGAAACTCCTTAATGATTACTATCTGTCATTTTATTTTCGTGTGGTAATTGTATAGAAAGTTATTTTAACTGTCTCTCTGCTTTACAATGTTACAGTATCTTATTGCTCTTCTTGCTTTTAGAGATGTACTTGATTATTATGATTTCTTCAGATGCTATTCTAATTTAATGATTGAAAATGCCTCAATGTATCTTCTTGCATATAATGTTCTTTCTGTGTGAACTATGGCATTTGTATTAGATCTCTTAGACTTTTAACCATGATTGAAGGCCTGATTGAAGGCCATCCTCTTACTGTAAAATGTTCCATGATTTGAACTGTCTTGCTTTCCATGCTATATATGTTTTATGGGAATCATCTCTAGTCATTGTTTACGTGATTATCACTTTAAATAATTGTTTTAGACATCATTAAAATTTCGGCATCTTTCTAATAAACTCTTTTCCAATATCAAGTAAACAAACTTAAATATAATTTTCTGCATTTTTCTAATAAAAGCAAACCACTTGATGAGAAGTTCAGAATTGAGAAGCTAACGTGCTCATATTGAGCAATTCTGCTTTAACAAGTGTATTTCAATACTTGTATGGCAGCCGCAGGGAACGCCTGAAAATGGGTACATGTGGCACCGAGTTAGTCCTCAGATTAGCTCGCCAAGTCAACCTTACTCTTTGAGAGAAGCACTTGCACAGGCACAATCATCAAGAATTGGAGCTTCAACAAGAGCACTAAGAGAATCTTTGCACCCTTTGTTGCGGCAAAAATTGGTATGTTTTACAGTATAGTCGTGTTTAGCTGACTGCATATATAAAACAGAGAATGTGTTAATGAGATGACTTGGAATGTTTTATCCAGGAATTGTGGGAGGAGAATTTAAGTGCTGCAGTCAGTCTTCTGGTTTTGGAGTTAACTGAGAAGTTTTCGATTGCTGCAGCATCACATAATATTACAACAGATTATTCAAAGCTAGATTGTATAACATCGATACTGACAAGCATATTTTCTCGGAGTCAGCCTTTAGTCTTTTGGAAAGCATTTTTTCCAGTGTTTAATGATGTTTTTAATCTTCATGGTGGAATGCTCATGGCTAGGGAGAATGACCGTTTTTTGAAGCAAGCTGCTTTTCATCTTTTAAGACTTGCTGTTTTTCGGAATGATTCAATTAGGAGAAGAGCAGTCATTGGACTTCAGATACTTATAAGGGTAGGTAATTGTTTCTGCATAATCCAGCGGTTCTAGTATATTTAGTTTGAAAACATTTTGTTCTTTTTATACAGAATTCTTTCTACCATTTTGTGCATACGACACGGCTACGGGTTATGCTGACAATTACATTATCTGAACTAATGTCTGAAGTACAAGTAACACGAATGAAATCTGATGGATCCCTAGAGGAGACTGGTGAGGCTTGTTTTTTAAGGAAATCATTAGTAGAAATGGCAGATGAAGATAAGAGCCCAGATTTACTTAGAGATTGTGGTCTCCCTCTCAATGCCTTAGAGGCAATTCTCAAGGATTCCATAGATAACCGTTGGTCTTGGTTAGAAGTGAAATATTTAGCGGACAGTCTTCTCTTGGCATTGGATGCTGGCACAGAACATGCACTTCTGGTAATTCAGAAAATTTATAATTCATGTTGTTATCATTAGAAAATCATTTAATTGTGTTTATGCCTAAGACTTCTAAATGTATTTCTTATTTCTGAGAACATATTATTTGAAGTGGTTAAAATTTTTGAATGCATTTCTTATTTCTAAGAATATATTATATGGATGACAAGTGGAAATTTAAATTTCTTTGTTGTATGTAAACAAGCTTACTAGTGATAAATAAAATTATCATGGAGTTAATTAGTAAATTATACTGTTAGTTATTATTTTATTTGCATTTCATCGTCATCATTAACTTTTCCCAACTATTTGGGCCTGGCTCTTGAATTTCATAATTCATTCATGTTAAGTGTTTTCTAATGAGTTAAATCTTTTTTTGGAAAATTGTTTCATCATTTATCTATGTTATTTAGTTTTACTCCATCTCTATTCTATTTTTCTATATTGTTGGTGATATATCTACTACTTTGCATTGTTCTTTTAGTCATATTTTTTTAACTTTTAAGTCTTGCGCACGTTTGTTTTTGTAGGTCTCTTCTCACAACCATTTGCATTAATTTGATTTTTTCATTAATTTGTTGATTCTTTTGTCACTCATTGTACATTCATAGACAGCCTAAGTCTAATTTTGACTTTCTTATTTTCAATAGATGCTATTAAATTCATTTATTAAAATAATTACTTATTAATCTGTTATTTCTAAATTTATCATTTATTCTAATTTTTATTATTTTCAAGCTAGTTATCAACTTTTTTTTATCGCAACACATTTATCCAATATAGTCAGTCTAATTTCAATATATTAACTACACCCAACTTTAGTTCCTTAGAAATTGTTTTCTCATCTATATTATTATAGTTTTTAAGTTACATCCAAGATAAATGTCACACCTTGGTAGTTTTCTAATATTTATAATCAATATTGTTAAATATTAGGACCTTTTTAATTCTGACAACTAAAACGATATGAACGCAGAAGGAATAAGGGTTGTTAACATAAATGAGAGAAAATGGAGGTATAAATTTCATTATAAAAGCAAATTTAAATACAAAATAAGAAAAAATGAAACCAAGTCTGGAGGCCGTGTGTACATTTGTTCAAACAGCTTCTAAGCATTGTAACAAGATGTTATGTCTCTCATGAGCAAACTTCAACTGTTGAAGAGATTATTTGTTGGAGATAATGTCCCTTCAATTTGGGTAGATATTTTCAGATTTTTTCTGTATTTATCACATAATTAGGATACGTTACCACATCTTGAATTTTCAATCTTGCCAAACTATTGCCAATATGAAAAAACTTGAATGATAGCAAAATTTATTGCTATCTTGAGGTTTGTGGTGTATACTCAACATGTAGCGAATTAATTGAAGATATCAGATGATATATATCTTTATGACATGCTTTTTCCTCATGACATAATGAGCATTAACTCATAAACTTGATAATATTAGCACTTGTCTGTAATAATATGAAAAATAAGACACGAATGAATAAGGTATTTTACTAGTAGCTTGCACCTACATTAGATTCCTCCGATCACTGCTCATATGCCATGCAAAACATGCATGGTTAAATTTTACCTTAAGCTTTGCCAATCGGGATCCCATGACCATTCATGGCATTGTTCAGAACTCCACTCTTTAGTCATACGCGAAGTCTTGTGTGCCGTGATCGCGTTGAAATATGCAAACTGTCACACGTTCGTTCCTTCTGCGTGGAGCAGCTACTCTTCTCTAATTCCGTAATTCGAAACACAATAGAGTGCAATTCGACATTCATGTCCTCATGCTTGCCATCACAAACAATGTGGACTACAGTCACTCAAGACACATGCAACTATCAACATAACCGTGATCTAAATTTCTACTTTTTGTTTACAACCAGGACTTGCAAAGTTGCAAACCCATTACAGCATGCAAAAGAATTGTGAACATTGGACACTCCATTCTGCTCATGACTTTCAGTCTATAATCTGGAGGGGTCTTACATGCGTATAGAAGATTGAAGGGTTCAATTCTCTAAATTGAATGCCCTCTTTTCTTTCAGTTTATAATCTAGTCTCTCATTCCTACACATCTCTCCAAAGACTCTCTCAACAAAACTTTGTCCAAGTACACTGATGAAGGCTTGTGTTTAGTTGGCTGGGAATGCTTTTTGAAGATCTTTGTGTTATGTTACCTTTTGAATTTGCCAAAGCTTTGAACTTAGTGCATTTCCTTCGATTTGGAGCAAGGAAATAATTTTGACATAGTTCGAACATTGTTATGTACCGAAAGTTGGCACAAATGAACTCAGACCAGCATGTGGCATTTTTTCAAATTATGAAAATTTCCATTAAATTTAAAAAAAAAACATTAAATAAATAAAATTTAGTTAATTTAATATTTTAAAATTTAACATAGGATTTTTTATTTTTAATAGAGCAAAATATTTTTAAAATTTTTAATTTTTACTGGAAGTGGCATAAAATTCTAAAAATGTGTATTTTATTATCTTTGTGCTGAGAGTGTGTTGAGCATATTATTGAGAGTTGGGTAAGTTAATCTTTATTTGACAGTGATGTCTACTTGTTGCTCCTCAATTAAACATGATAATATTGTTATAATATATAGTAAGTATTGTAATATTGATAATATTGTTATAAATTTTATATGTAAAAAAAGAGTGTTCCCACTATACAAAATTAATACATGTCTGTCAAAGCTTGCTCACATCCTTTTAAATACAAATGTATTTCAAAAAAATGATCTCATAGGATGTTATATGCCTCTCAAAATATATGATTTATCAAAGTAAATATTACTTAAATTGTGACACATCTCCAAATGACAGTTCTGTGCTATCGTCTATTTGAATGTGTTATGAATCCTCAAGCTTGTAAAGATACATTGCAATCTCCTATAAACTGTAACGTGCAGATAAGTATTAAAATATTGTCAGTGCAATAATAAATTTGATTAGGCTTGCGCTTAAAAAATGAGCATGGAAAATAGCATTTTAGTAGGTCAAGCAAAACTTTTGAACATGCAACTATAAATGTAGCCGTGATATGAAATTCTGCTTCTTGCGCACAAGAGTCAGGTGTGTCGTGTGTATTGAACTCCTTACTGCCTTCAACCTTCTATTTGCGATCCAGAGGGGCCTTACGTTCAGTTTTTTAACCCTTGTTCTTTCACTACATAGCACAAAATGCCTTTTAGCCTCTCAACAAGACATTGTTTGAGCAATATGTGAAGGACCACATTTCCGTTCTCTTTAATCGGCTGAAAACATTTTATGAATACCTTTGTGTTTCATTGCTCTTTGAACAAGCCACGGTAGTACACTTTTTTTGTTGATAATCAATCTATTGCAAAGAGCAGTCTTCAAAACAATTTTGAGTTTTGTTATGTTGTCAAAATCTTGCCAAAATGACAAATCCTTAAATATTATCGTGTTAATGAAATTTTGAGCAAAATTTTAAATAAATATAGTTAAATAACAAAAATGCCTAATAGAATTATTGCTTAGTTAATTATTTTTAACAATGAGTTAGCATAAAGTCTTAAATAATGTGTATGTGATTGTCAATTAATTTGATAAATGATGTGACAACAAATTCAATTGTTTCTCCCCTTAATTTAAAAAAATAAATCATGATATTGTTATTATTATTATTTAATCTATAGAGTGAAAGTATTTGCACTCTATAAAGAATATGCATTTCTCTCAATGCTCGCTCACATTTTTCTTAAATGCAATTCTCTCAAAATTATTACTTCTTTCAAAATATGTTATATGCCTCAGAATATGAATTTTTTGAGTACATTGCTTAAATTGTGACAACCCTGTGAATGACATTATTTGCGCTATTGTCTATTTTAATGTTTATTGAATCCTCAAGCTTGCAAAGCACATATTGTCATCTCTTGTAAGTTGTCTTGCACATAAGCATTAAATTAGTGTCAATACAACTATAAAAATAAAATAGACAAGCGTGTTAAATTAGTAGATCAAGTTAAAGCTAAGAAATTACCTTGTCTTGATTCATAGCTGGTCAACTAGTATTAGCTGTAACTTTGTCTATCTAAATGTTAAGGCTATAAGGCACACTATCTCTTGCATTTTAATAGACATTTGTCCTATAACATATTTAAATTTGCTCTTTTAAAAAAGTGCAAGTCTCTACTTATATCTGATTTAGGACATTCTAAATAGATGTTGGGCCCAGTCTGATTCAAATCATGGGTTCCCCCATAGTTGTAAGCCCTAACCCAACTTAAATTCAGGCCTACACCACTATTAAACCTTCAACCTATATTGAAACTACAGCAATAAAGTACAAAACCTAAACCTAGGGTTTTAGACTCTTGTTTGTTAGTTCAGTTGAGACTAATTAAACTCTTATTTGTTAGTTCAGTTTTCACACTTTATAATGTTAAATGATGAACCAGAATTGTTACTAGTTTTTTTTCAATCTATGAATCAATGTTATACCCTATGGTTGAGTGTTTAACATATTCATTCAATCTGCTTGGGATATCTGAGCTGAGATAACCAAGGGTTACTAATCAAAATTTCTGGATGCTATGGATTAAAATACCTTTTAACATTTGCAAATTGGATGACTATTATGCGGGCATGCACCCATAGGAAATATTGGCCCATTCTACCTAAATCCTAATTGGCATTTTAGTGGAATGTCTGGTTAATATATTTAAATCGACCTCAATGAAAAGCTACTCATTAAACTTAATCTTCGTGATGGAGGATCTTTTGAGCGATCAACACTGTGCACAATGTCAAAAGAAAGAGGTATATTTTGATCTATGTGGCACTAGCTGACAACTTTTATGCTTGCAATCTCCATCTCCCGCTTATGCATGATTCCACCATTCATCACATTCCATTCATGGCCCCAAGAAAACCTTCACGCTTCCACCAACTGAGCACTTTACTCTTCTTTTTGACAAAGCAAACTGAGCGCTACCGACTTTCTATAAAAATATAAGAGTTATCTCAGTCTTGAAGTCTAAAAAATATCCTAGGTAACGCGTTACAAAAAGTTACAAGGTGAAGTGCCTGCTCTGGTTGACCACAAGTCCTGGAATGTCTTTAGATTTTTCTTGTGCCTTTGACCCTAAATTTCAGCAGGGGTTTGTCTCTCTTGTTGATAATCCTAGATCTAGTTCCGGGAGAATATTTGATTTTTATATACTGCACTACATTCTAATAATTGTTGTCAGAGTTTTGTGACCAAATAGTTCAAATATTGTCAATTTTATATGTAATAATGAATTTCTGCTGAAGCTATATTCATAAAGACATACAAAAATTAAAATGAATTGTAATGTTTTCTAAAATTTTAATTTTACAATGCATAGCATTTTAATTTCTAAACTCACAAATTTAATGCCCATTTTTTATTTTTATAAATTCAGTAAACAAAGTGCAAGGATTCTAATTATTTTGCAATCTACTATATTCTTAAAGAAATGATGTAGTAATGAGAACTAAATGATATTTTTTGAAATTAAGTTTGGATGATATGGAAAAGTTGAATATGAAATTTTCTCAATAAATTTATAAAACCAAATTATCTGATTAAATTTTGTTGGGAATACACTGCATGTTAGATTGCAAGTTATAAAATAATTTGTATTCAAAAATTTTGTGCGTTGTGAAGAAAAGAAATAAAACTGAGTTTGAATGATTACACATTTCGAATTTATGCAACCAAGCATTTCTTAAATTTGCATGTTTTATTAGTTTTCTATTTAAATGCTTCGGGAAATGTTATTAATTAGATTAATTTTTGTGAGACTATTGGTGTTACATCAAGACATCAAGACATGAGATGTTATAATATGTTTATTGGATATATATATATATATATATATTTAGTTTACTAAAAATTGCTTCATTTTGACATTTCTGCACAATAGTAATAAAAGGACCTTTGTGCTTCATATTGTGTATTACAAATTTAAAATGTTGATCCCTTCCGTTTAAACACAGGCTTTCTAAATGATGTAAGGCTTGTCCTAAACTAAATTCTTTCATTCATATAAACATATTTCTTGTTCTAAATCAAAAATGGGATTTCAAATAGACGTTAACAACCATAAATTAAATTTGGTCTTGCATTATTGCCATACAAGCCCATCAATCAAATCTTATCCCACCAAACCTTAGCAGTTTTTACCACACCTTATGTATTTTGGATATGGAGTTTAGTTGCCACTCATAACTACATGACTGTCTTGTGTCTGTACTTTTATCGGTCATGCTCATTATACATTTGAACTGTAAGCGGTCATGCATTGTTTTTCTAAACATTTGGTTAGAATGACTTGATTAACCATTTTCTAATTAACATGTCGATGCTAATTTTTGAGATAATGTTTCTAATACATCCTATCCATCTCTTCGGGATATTTGGAATGGGTTAACCCCTTTTTTCTAACTAGAGTTCTGCCCCAAGGCTTTCTAACATTAGCATATTGGATCATTTGTTACCTTGAGATGACAAGCATGGATCATGACGGGTCTATTTTGTCTTCATTCATTCATTCATACCTTGCCTTAAGCATGCCTTGTCTTGAGCATTTAACCTTCTGCTTAATACATTTAGAGCCTCTGCAATCCCTTTATAGAGTACTCTTTTGTAAGTTGGATGGGTAACTAGTTATGAGATAGTGTTCTTATTGGAAGTCTTTGTCCCTAGATTTAAATAAACCAAGAATCATATTTGGGGAAATGTAGTTAAATTATTTTGATTTGTATCAAGAAAAGATTACACATAATCATATCCAAGGAACATGGGAGTTTTTCTTTTGTTTCCAAGAGATCTGTTATTATGGGTTATTTATTGTCTTTAAGCATAATTCTCTTATTTTCTTTCCAGTTGTTTAAACTTTGCATGGTCATGTAACAACTTTTGACAGCTCTGCTTTTCCATGCAAGAGCAAATTATTTTCTTAACTCTCTTTTACTGGGAGTCGAGTTGCTGTGATAATTGGTCATTGGAAATACTTTGATGAATCTCACATTGTATTTTGAAATGTATGCAAATGTGCATACATCAAGTTTAACAATTTAAAATTACAGAGATATTTATTCTCATAGAATTCTATCATTAGTATTTATTCTCATAGCATTCACTCATTGATTGAGAGAACTTATGTAGTGGTACTTCTGGTCAAATAATATGGATTTGAATTATAGTTCTGAAAATATTGAAGTTAATGTGTTGATACATGAATAATAATAATGCCCTTTGAGCTGGAATGATTCTTTCCAGCTGTCAATACTGAAACAACAGTTTAGATATCCCCTTCGAAACTATTTCAAATAGTGTTCAGGTTACTACAGGCATTTGCCCCCAGCCAGTTTGCACAACAATTTACTTCATGATATGTGTGAGATGATAGTCGAATTGAATAGATAATTGAGCTAATGTAGAGACGAATGTCAAGTATATGAAGACTCTAGAAGGCTATAAATCCAAGAAAGATGAGCTTACTTGAGAAAGAAGGAGAAGGATATACAAAGAGTCTAGAATACACCTCATCTTGTCATTTCACCGCTGCTCATTTATGTGATTTTATGAAATTCACCTAATGATTATATTGTAATTTCAAGTTGTGTAAACTTTTAACTTTATGGTCATTTAATTTTCAGTTATAACTTATACTTGTAAGTGTTTTAATAGGGTTAACTACCTACATAGCTTGCATAGCCGATGTATTTATATATCTACCGCCAAATTTCACATTATTAACACCTTATTTTACTTGTTTAATTTGAATGATTTGAAAAAATGGCAACTAAAATTGTAGTTTTAATATAATTATAGGGATTTGAGTGGTAGTTCTGTGACATTTAAGAATTAGGTGTTGGGTATGCAAATATGCAAAATTTTCCTAGTATGTATGAAATGTCCCATTTTTAATTAATAGCAATCCATTTATTTCCCAGATGTTACTCTAATCAGAGTGTTACAATACAATTATAATAGCCCAATTAGTCTTGAATCGTTACTTTTGAACGATACATTAGAATGTTACAATGCTACTCTACTATATATGCGATCTCTGTAAACGAATGAAGATATCTCAATAAAACGCAGCATTCTCTTTTTCTCATGCTATCAGAGCAAGTCTTCCTCAATGAAATCAATGCGATCCTGAAATAGAGTGATTTTCTGATTATGCTCAAGCCTCCCTCACTTGTTCACATCATTGTAGAGCCTCCCTCAACTCCTTGCCGATCCTAAAATAGCATTTCTAAACTGCCATCGATCAAGAGACAATTGAGGCGCAACTCATCGTCCTTCTGCCTTTGTCATCGACCTCTTGCTGATTTCTCACATCTTCGACCTCATCGACTGTTACTCGCGTCATCGACCGACTGCTGCTATGATGGAAAATTCATCGCCGAAGAGGTCTGCCTATTACTGAGACCCTCTTCGAGCGTAACATCTCCGTCGCTTCAACATGGATTCAACAAATATGGACTCTCAATCAGGCGACCACCAATTCTTAGCACAACAATACCGGTGTCAGACAAGATTCAAATAATCTCAAGCTCTTGATGTCTTATATCAAGAACGTAATTCACAATTCATTGATAAGTGAGAACTACCCAATATGGATAGCCCAGGTAACACAATTATGCAAAGCATAGAATCTCTGTAGTCACATGAATGAAGTCAACCCCATCTCCCATACTGACAGTGAAACACACAATCATTGGATTTCCACCATTTGAAATCTAATTGCTGCTCTGCACTCCACATATTCTCCGTCCATTATCCCATATATCCTAGAAGTATAATCATGTGTTGAAATCTGTCATACCCTTAAAAAATGCCTTCAATGTTCCAACGGATACAGAGTCATTCAGCTAAAAAATGAACTCCACAATGTCTCTCTCAAGAATCGGCCCATGAGCGCGTACACGTCTGAAATTAAATCCTTTGTAAACATAATTGTTGCTGCAGGCTTAAAATGTGATTTAGAGGATGTGATACTCTACACATTAAATGGGCTTCCTTCCACATACCAAGCCTTCAAAACCACCATCCAAACCAAACTCACACCCATCAACCTTGATGACCCCTATTTTCTCCTATGCAGTGAAGAAATCAATGTACAATAAGATCTTTCACATTGAAATTTAGATCTCCAACTGACCTATCAACAATTGCAGCCCACATTTCTCCTTATGTTCTAGACGATCTTGTGGTAGAGGCAGAGTTGGTCGGGTCGCAGTCGATTACCACCAATTACTCGAGGAGCACAACACACATAGCGACCCTACCGATCCTCACATATTGAGTGTCAGATATGCAAGAAACTTGGTCATTCGGCAAGAAATTGTTGGCATAGAATGAATGCCAATTACTGTGACTCTCCAACCTAGCTTCATTCCATATGGATAAAATGATTGATCACAGTTGGTATCTAAATTAGGAAGCTTCTAATCTCGTCACCAACGACTTTGGCAATCTATCCACCGCCGAAACCTATCAAGGCAATGACCGGGTAGCTATCAGCAACTGTTAATCTCTTCCAATTTTCAGCATCGGCACTGGCATCTGTTCCATCTAACTCATCTTTTCCACATTCCACAATGCCAATAGAATCTTCTTTCCATACATAAACTAACTATCGACAACTCTTACTCAAATTCATTTAATCCACATGGTTTCACAATAAAGGACTTCCAAATGCATACTCTACTTCTTTAAGGTCGCTGCATTAACGGTCTTTACATCATTCGACCATCTCCATAACCACTTCCGTCTACCACTATCTTGCACGATTCACTATAACGTCCACCAATCTCCTCTGGCACCGGTGGCTTGGACATCACAGTCGAGAAGTTCATCAGGTTCTTTGCAAGTCTACTCCTAATCTCAGCAACAACACTTTTTTTCCCTGTACTACTTGTACTACAACAAAAATTCATAGATTACCATTCCCCAAATATACAAATAGAAATTATGATTTTTTTTAGTTTATACTTTCTGATGTAAGGAGTTCAGCCCCCACTATCTCCAATGAAGGCTACAAATTTTATGTTATTTTTGTGGATGATCGCTCACGATTTACTTTGTTATTTTAAACCAAACAAAAATTCAAAGCCATACTCAAATTTATCCAATTTCAAATATTCATTGATCACCAATACAATAAATGCATCAAAATTCTCCAAACTAATGGAGGTGACGAATACAATTCCACATCTTTTCATAACCTGCTCAACAATCTAGGCATCCACCAAATGTCTTGTCCATACACTCCACAACAAAATAGGGCGACTGAATGTAAACACCGCCACATACTTGAAACCATACGTGCTCTCCTTCACACGGCTCAACTACCCAAAGGCTTCTGGGCTTACGTTTGCATATCTCCTTCACACGGCTCAACCCTCGCATTTGCATATCTCATTGACTATATTCCTTCTCCTAATACATAAGATTTTAACCTCTTAATTTCTACATCAAACCATCCTTGAATATCACCATCAACGTGTATTTGGCTGCCTCTATTTTACCCTCCTACTACCAACAAAAACTACCAAGCATAGCCGAAAACACTTTTCTGCATCTTTCTCAGATATTCCCCACACTATAAAAGTTATATTTGCTTTACCCCAAAGCCTCCTCCACTCTAATCTCATGAACATGCAATTTTTGGAAATCGAATTTTCCTATCCTAAGCTTACTCAGTCTTCTCTCACATCGCCTACACACTCCCAATCTCCTCTTATTCCTATCACTCTTGTACCGACATCACATTCTACTATACAAATACAAACTTCTTCTTTTAACAACTCGATCTCTTCTAGAAAGCCAAATTTCTCATCAACTATCCTTCCTAAACATCACCCACACCTCCCTCTACCACCCTATTTACCCATGCACTCTTCTTCCTCTTCCCATCATCATCCTCCCAGCCATTCTCTCCCAACTAAATCCCAATTAATCCTTAGACAAATGCACCAACTTTACCCTCTCATCCCATGCTCAACTGACTCAAAATCGGTGCCATTAAACCATAACCTCTTCATAACCCCATACACACAACTTAGTCAACCGAACATACCTACTATAACACCGCAACTAAGCTGGAACATTGGCAACTTGCAATTGAAGATGAGTGCCGTGTTTTGATAGATCAACACATCTGAACCCTCATACTCCTTTTCTCACATCAACATGTCCTTCAATGTAAATGGACATATCGTACAAAACTCATTGCCAATGACACAGTTGCACTACACAGCCAGATTGGTGGCTCAAGGCTTCAATCAACACTATGACACATATTACATGGAAACATTCAGCCTAGTTGCAAAAATACCAACCATTCGAATTCTATTCACCTTAGTCACTTATTACAAGTGGTCTATCTTACAACTAGATGTCTCCAACGCATTTCTACATGGAAAACTCAATCAGACAATCTATATTAAGCAGCCATAGGGTTTGTGGATTCCAACCATCCCAACTATGTTTGTAAGCCCAATAAAGCTATCTACGGCCTCAGACAATCACTTCTGTCAATGGTACTCTACCCTCACAGAGTTTCTACATGCCCACGGTTTCAGAACCAGCATTGTTGATCCCTCTTTCCTTATACACAATACTGCCTCCCATAGAATCTACATCATCATCTATGTGGATGACATATTTCTTACCTGCCCACACCAATCCACTCTCTACAAACTCATCTAAATCCTCACACAAAGGTTCCGCATGAAACATCTCAGTACTCTTCAAACGACTCCTTCCTTAATCAAGCAACCTACGCCTCCACAATCTTGAAAATTTCAGGAATGGAGCAATGCAATCTAGCCCTTACCCCCATAACCAACCAACAAAACTTCGAGCCCTCCCCATTTTCTCAACCCGCACTATAGACACATTGCATTCTCTTCAATACTTCACTATAACTCGACCCGATCTAAGTCTGGCAGTCTTAAAATATGCCAACACATGTACAACCCCACAAGATCATTTTGATTAGGTCAAACTACTACTCAAGTACGTGTAGGGATCTCTTCGCCTCGAGCTACTATTCAATCTAGGAAACCTACATCTTCAGGCCTGTGCCGACTCAGATTGGACAGGTGATACAGACGGGCTATTGTATCTTCCTAGGTAATACTCCAATCTCTTGGAGAGCAAAAAAACCACAACCACATGCATTATTTGGCTATGCAAGCTACTTCAAGAATTTAATCGCCCACTAAACAATTCCAACTCCTCTATTCTGCAACAATCTCTTTGCCATAGCACTCACCAAGAACTCTGTCTTTCATGTAGGAACAAAACACGTGCAAGCCGATTGCCACTTCATTCATGACAGCATTCAGAAACATGAAATTAAACTACGACACATCTCCACCAAAGAGCAGATCGTAGACATTCCTACAAAGTCTCTATTTACAGCCTGTTTCAACGAACACCTGCCCAAATTCACTAGTTCTTCTCCAGATCGTTCATTTGTGCGGGGATAATAGCAGCCCATTTAATTCTCAGTTGTTACTCTAATTAGAGCGTTACAGTATAAGTATAATAGCCCAATTAATCTTTAGCCGTTACTTATGAACGGCACCTTAGTAAGGTACAACGCTACTCTACTGTATATACGATCTCTATAAACAAACAGAGATGTCTCTATAAAACGCAGCATTCTCTTTTTTCACCTTTCTCATTCTCATCATTAATAATCTTTTTAAAACCGGAAGTATTTCAAATATTTGCATCTTTTAAAGCGTGTGCATTTATCTGATGGGAAATTGTAATATATGCATGAAAGGAAGTTTTTTTTTTGTTTTACGATGGTAGGTTGTTAGAATTGAATAAATGGTAGCTTGTTGTAGAATTAGAAATTTCTTACTTATATTCTGGCTGATGGATTAAATGTTTTTAGTTTCAATTTTTAATTTGAATGATTAAATTGAATTTTAATAAATGGTAAAAAATCTGTGTTTGATAAAATTTAGCCCATTGTTTTTAGTAGAACATATACTATAAAATGCTTGTTAGTAATGCCCTTTCATTAATTGGTTTGGTTTGTTTAAATGGATTTTTATTTTAATATTGTGTTTGTGATTAACATCATTTCTTAAATACGTAATATTGAAAGCGCAAGGCAATATTAATTTTAAAATCTATAATTAACGCCACTCTTTCCCATCTTTTCATGAGAACTTGAATGCTTACTATATTTTGCTTCGAGCTGTATTTTGTATTTCAAATGTTCTGACACAATACTCCTGTAAACATTTTTGTATCGTCCACGCGCTACCATAAAAATTCTGAACAAAAAAAATTATATATATTTTGGTTTGCTGCATTTTGGGTTTAAGTAATAATTTACATGTAATTAAATTTGGTTGGTGTTTGTTTTGCAGCATTACATTACTCGGCATTTATTTAAGGTAAAATGATATTACCCCAAAAGCTCAAACCCGCGGGATTTGTTTACTTCCAAATTGGGCGATTTGATTTTACAAAGAATAGGTCTCGTACTCACGACATTTTTTTTTCGGATTTCCTTTTTTCTTCAGCTCATTTTTCTAAAATAATGATGCACAAGCTGTATTGTTGTGGGAACTTCATATTATGGTGAAGCTAGAGCTAGCTTGCTGCTTGCCTCAAAAAATATTTATAAAGGAAAAGCCTGGATACCTTTGCCAGCACTTTGCCTCCGGCTCTACATTTGGGGCCAGTCTTAACATGACCAAAGCCTTCTATCTTTCTTCTGCTTTTTGTTGCAAAACTTTATTCTCCAAGTTCCCATTTCTGGCGTTCTCAGCTGCCATCTTCCAGCCAGCTCTATTCTTTATTCAGTTTCTGCCTGGTTTAGTCTCTTGTACCTTCACTTTATTGTATATATATATATATATACATAATAAACCATCAACATGCTATTATATATGAGAAAGTACAAAAGATATGATTGGTGACCTCAAAAGAAATAAAATAAAGTAAGAAATACAAAATTCTAAAGCGATTACTAAATTCTGCTCGGGGCTCTCTTATAACAAAAGATTCAACGAATGAACAAAAAATGGAAACAATGAATCATTACTCATGCATTAATAAATTGTATGGTGTAGTATTAATGGTCGCTTCTTTTCCCGAGGTTGTATCTGGACCACTATTTGAAGATTTAGAGCATTTTTATTTATTTTATTTTTTTCTAATAAAATCTTCAATATCATCATAATCAGTCTCTAAATGTAATATTTTTTTTCTGATTCTAAATCCGAGGCTACTTAAGGCTCTTGCATTCCCTCTATCAGGAACGATGAGATATTTCAAATTTCCCCATTTACTAGCGGGAGATTTTCCTTAGCGTAAGGGTTAAGAGTCGATTTAGAGATCTCAACACACAGGGTTGTCAAAGTAGGCACAATGTCCGAGTTGCTCTCCATTAAAGCTCGTTGTCTCAGCACATCTGGAGTTTGAAGGAGGATATTATTCAGCATAGACGATGGAGCCTTCAACAACTGCAACTCCACTTGCATTGGGGAGGCTTGTTCCTCCATGCAACTAACCATGAATGAGATGTCATAACCTCTTTCAATGCACCCTCCGTCTCAGCCTGCATTTTCAAGAAATCTTGGATTTTTAAACAACGGTCGAAGGAAACTTATTATAAACTGATAGATCCAGCCTATTGGTATTACCTTTAGTTGATATCACCTCATTTTCTCTTGCGGCTGCACCAAATCCCATTTGATCACCAACCAATTTCACATCAACTGAAGGCGCAGTGGTCAGCAAGCTGTCGACAACACACTAATCTACAACAGTTGCAATGATCTGTTGTAGGGAAGGTGAACATATCTTCATCAACACATTTTAATCCAAAATTGGAGGAGCAAGCTCGTTCATTCTATCATTATCGTCAATGAAATCAATTATCTCCTCACACGGTGCAGGATTCTCACTGTCCATCTAATTATCAAGTAAAGCCTAGCCCACATCATGCTACAATTGTTGAAGATAACCCAGATTATTTTCCAATCTACAAAACAGTCTTCAAAGGAATTGTTAGCAATGCATCCATCTGCCATCGGCCTAGCAACTGAATCCTCCACCGATACATCATGCACTAATGGACAGGAAGCCATAACCACTTCCGGCCTAACCAACTCCTGTTGGACACCAGCATCTTCACTGCCATGCGCATGGTCACTCAAGTATCCTCCATGATATATATGAATTTTTGTGTTTTATTGTTTTTTTTTATTTTTTTCTCATTGCAGAATTTTATAGGCAAATCCCCTCAAAAGATGTAGTTTTAAGCTGAGGATGAAGCTTGACGCATTTACACATCGTGTCCAATGGTAAGGCAATGAGAATAATAAATAGACATGTTTTCAAAAATACATTATCTTTTTTAGTCATCCTCATTCCAATTCAAATTCTTGTTCTTTGGTTTAGTCGATTTCAATCAAAATCAAGCAATTGAGAAGCGAAGGAGATTGGTTGTGGCATGACTTTGAGAGGCTTGCTACAAAGTATGATCACATAGCGAATAAAATTGAGTGTGAAATTTAGTGAACCTTAAAGGAAAGTTAATTCACATCGGCATAATGGGAGGCTCACTTCTTGGGTCAAAATTTGTGCCATTCTATAACTTTCATGAGACAGTTTTCAATGAAGTAAAGCCTCCAACAAAAATTCAAGTATAATCTACTTCATTTGAGAGCTTAATGAACACATGGCAGTAATCAATTAACTTTGCATTGAAATTTCTAGATAAACCCAGCCTATTAATGAACTTCTGAATGGCCACCATCGAAGGTTTACCATTAGAAAATTTTCCAACTAGGTCAATTCATACGATTTAGCAAGAATTTGTGTTTTGTCATTTGAGAGGAGAAGGGCAGGTTTTTCGTGTAATGTCATGATCGGCTTCATTCCAACCAACTTGAACGACGAGGAAGAGTTTGCATGGTATCGAAGGCTTTGGGGTCAGCCTGCTCGCCACCAGCCATATATGGAGATCGAAAAGAGAAGACCACTTGATGCGTGCTAAACGTCAGGGATCGCCTTCTCGATCTATAGTGATCGCCTTGTAACGCACGCAACGATTCGTATTTTGAAACTTGCGATCTCTCTCTCTCTCTCTATATATATATATATATATATATATATATATGCTTAGTAGGTATTATCCAAATTTGCTATTTACATCTAATCAAAATGACATTAAAATTTGTTGTGCATACGCCAATAAGTTGTATTTAATCAAAACAGAAAGTAAAAGTAGTGGAATCTCACCATCACACTTTTTTGAACTACCATATCTTAGAGATTACATGGTACCATACAAAATTACGGTGAAATTATTTATTTTGTAATAATAATCTAATAGTATTCAAAATGCAGCAAATATAATACCCCTTGCACAGAAATTTAAACATATAATTAGTAAAATATGCAATGAAGTTGGAACATAAAAGTGAAAAATTGCATCACTATGAATCTAGGATTAAAAGTCCTGTTCATTTTTTTTTTAAATCTAATCTTAATTTTTTTTTTGTTTCTTAGGGTTTTTATGGAATATATCTGCTGATTTTTATATTTATTTATAAAAGGAATACAAAAGACTTGTTGGTGGCCTCCAACATAAAATAAAATCAAAAGAAAAAATTAAACATTTAAAAGAAAAAGAAAAAAAAGTAAAATGGCCACCAAACCGCCATTGAAAATCTCACCTATGAGATTTTAGTTCAAGCGCTAAAAATGTAAACAAAACAATATATGCAATCCACACAATCTATAGATACCAACAGAAGTTCTTAAGGACTTTTCTTATGTTTGCTATAAACCTAGTAAATTGATTAGATGGAAAAGGAAGTTATATGAAGCGATAAAAATAAAGTACCTCATGAGAAATTCATTCTAATTTAAAAACTAATTAACACAAACATATAAACTATAACAAAGTGAGACTTCAAAAAGATTATACTGAGGGCAATTTAATTAGGATAAGTGACGAATGAGGGTAATGAAAACTATTGTGTGAGCCTATGTTGATACTGCTGATGATAGAGATAACTGGGATGCAA
Source organism: Gastrodia elata (assembly GCA_016760335.1). NCBI lineage: Eukaryota > Viridiplantae > Streptophyta > Magnoliopsida > Asparagales > Orchidaceae > Gastrodia > Gastrodia elata. The sequence goes on along the minus strand of CM028670.1, from coordinate 10,452,588 downwards.
AGAAGATGATGTGTTGAGCCATGAATTTCGAAATTCACTCCTGATTATAGTTGTGGAATTGATTTAAGAAAATTAATTATTGAGTTTTTATAAGATATGGTCTTTTTTTTTTTTTTTTTGCTAGAATCAGGATTTGTTATATGTTCGGTTATTCATGTTTTGTGTTGTGCTTTTAATTTAAAATAAAAATAATCATCAACCAAATTACTCACAATAGTCATGACTTTGTTGAACTTCATTTGGACTTGGGCATTAGGTGAGCTTTAGACCCTATGTTTTTCCAAAGGACAGTATATGGCAAATATCATAACTTGATTTGAAGATGTAATGCAGTTACGAGGCACAACTATAGAAATCATGTATGAAGATGTGCCCTGCAGATTGTGGGTGTTTGGAATGGTGCTGAAGCTACATTTGCAGCGAGTGCATTTAAGTATAGCAGTTAACTATATCGTTCCCAAGTCCCAAACATAAAAGGAGGTTGTGTTATGTAGTCAACAGCCAGTGTCAAAATATTTTGAAATATTCTCATGACGTTAATTTTTTTAAAATCTCTGCTAAAGCTAGTTTCTGTGAAACGACGTGCTACCTTGTTTAAATGAAGTGAAAAGTATGCAAAGGTTGTTATATTAACGCTCGAGTGCTGTTTCAAATAGGTAATTGTTCTTGCATTATGGACAAAGGTGGTTAAAGAAGTTAGTCCACGACACTGTTGTAAGATAAAATAATTAAATGATTGATATTTGTCCATCAATCTTTTTGAGCTAGTAGATACTATGATTAAATTTGTTGATAAATATTTTGTTTTAAAGAATCAAAGTGGGTGAACGAGAAAGCAAAAGAAATTGGTTGTTTTGGCTTAAACTTTTGAGATAAGGTAATAATCATCATAGGAGTGGCATGGGTATATATCTTGGATAAGAATTTAAAGGATAATGCAGTGGAACCTAAGAGGTTGAAAAATCGAATTGTCTTATAAGATTTTAATTTATGGAATAATTTCATTATTGCAAGTGTTTTAGAAATATTCCAAAGAGATGTTATTTATAGAAAGTGATTTTTATGAATATGTTAGAAGGGTGGATGAAGAATATAATATTATTTCTTGTGATTTTAGTTTTGGAAACATTAATGAAGGAAGAAGAATGATCTTGGAGTTTTTTAGTCTTGTGATTTTATGATTGCTAATATTTATATAATTTTATGATTTAATATTGGCCTTGGGAAAAAATGATTATTTATTTTAGATTTGAAAATAGGATGCAAAAAAATTCACATTTATCTATAATTGAATCTTAAAAAGAATAGTATGTATTTTTTGGAGTGAAGTTTTAAATTTTGGATAATAAATTTTGGTTGCTAATTACATGCACAATGTACTTATATGTATACTTATTTAATCAAAAGGAGATCACCTTCTTGTAAAGATGCTTGGCAGTGAAAACAAGATACTTTAAAGATAAAAAAGATAGGCTTTATAGAATTTTTATTAAACATAAAAAGAATTTGAATTTGAAGGAATTAAAATCTGCTTTTTGTGAATTTAGAATGGTCCATGATTCTAAGATTAAGGCATTCGAGGATAAATTAGAAAGTGCCGAGGGAGAATGACACATACGCTATAGCTAATTTAAATGATAAAAAAAATTATATATTTGACTTCAGAAAAATATATTAAAGATGATTATTAAAAATTTATTTTATGGATGAGGATACTCAATATAGTTGGATGAGCTATTTAACTAAGCTTGTTAATGAATGTTTTACTAATACAAATAATAAGTAGGGTATAAAAGGTTGTTTTAAATGCACTTTCATCTGACAAGGTATTAATGCTTAGATATAGAATTGTGCAAAGATTATGAAGAATAGGAAAAATGTTAGAATCTAATGTCAATGCATGAAAATGTTTAGGTGATGAAGGAATTTTTTTTATTGCCAATCTATTTAGTATTAATTTAAAAACTTAAAAATGTTGTATAATTGGAGCATTGTTGTACATATATACAAGAATTAAGGTGATGTTTTAGATTGTGTAAATTATTGGGATGCTAAATTATTGAGTTGTACAAGAGAAGTTAATTGGAGAGAGAATTTTTCTGGTACGTATTGATATTCTTAAAGATATGTATAATAAGGCTATAGCATGTGTTCAATGGCAAGGTAACTTGCCTAATAATTTTTTTGCTATTATTGGATTACATCAAGGCTATGCTCTCAGCCCATATTTTTGTTTTTATTATGGGTATTCTTGCTAAATACATTCAAGAAGATGTTCTTTTATGTTTATAAACGATATTCTTTTACTTGATTATATTTATGAATAGAGTTAAAGCAAAATTTGAGTTGTGGAGGACTACTTTAGCTTCTAATGATTTTTATCTTAGTAAATCTATAATATAATATATGTAGTCTAAGTTTAATCGTAATAAAAGCCATAATCTCTATGAACCAACTTTTGAGGATCACATGGTTAAGTAGACCAAGAGGCTCAAATACTTTGGTTCAATTATTCAAAATAATGGTGAAATAGAGAGTGATGCGTTCTAAAGGATCCAAGCTCGTTGGAGAAAATGGTGCACTTCTAGAGTGTTGTGCCAGCGGAAAATCCCACTCAAAATTAAAGAAATATTAGAGTAGTTATACGACAAATTATGTTATATGGGGATAAATATTGATAGAACAAGTGTTGCATAGGTGAGTATGCTAAGGTGAATGAATGGTTACTCGGAAGGAAAAAAATGAAAAATGAGTTCATTCATAGCAAGGTTGGGGTGGTTCCAATAGCGGAATAGATTAGAGATTGTCATTTTATAGATGATTTGGGCATATCAAACATAGGCCGTTCGATGCTTATGTTAGAAAATTTGAGTATATGAATTTGCTCCATGTTAAAAATGTGGAAGACCAAAAACAAGCATGGGACTTCTCTATTTTGAACTTAGGAAGTGACTTTCATTTGATCGTGCACAATGGAAATAAAGGATTCTTGTAGCCCTACTTAGTAGGACCAAGGCTTGGTGTTGTTGTGGTGGTGGCTTTAAATGCAGCTGTAATGTTCTCATTAGGGGCTCCTATGGTAACAATTGGTTTTCAAACTCACTTTATATGGCGGAATGTTATAGATGTGTGCATGTAGTTCTAGCAGATGGTGTCTGGGAGGAAGGGCAACTTTCATAAATTGCATAAAATGTTTGAGTAATTTGCCAATATAGTCTCTTGACTATTTAAGTTTGGCCAAATTAATACCAAAATTTTTAATTTGTCCAATTTAGTTCCCCACTTTTCATTATGTTCAATTTGATCTCTTGACTATTCATTTTGAGTTTGATTTTTCCAATTTTGCTCCCCACTTTTCATTAGGTGCTGTTGATTTTAAAAGTATTCACTTCTACAAGATTATGGGCATGAATAACCGTCAGGAATTATTTGATGGAGAGAACTTGGAAGAGCTTAACAAAAATTTTAACAAATGAAAATAATGTGCTATGATTCAGAAAGAGCAGCCTCAAGCTTGAAAATAAAAATTCATATTGGCACAATAGGACAAATCAAACTGGATTCTAGATCAAGAGATTGTTTCTAGAATTTAATATCCCATCTAGCATTTCATAGCCGTCCACAAGGAGAGCACTGGGGCCAATGCTGAACCTTAGATGCCTACAATGACATCATGTTTTCGGGATCTTTACTTGGCCTTTGCTTGTTTGAGCTTGCTGTACCAACTTGGCAATAAATCAATATATTATATTCTTGTTAATGAAATGCATTTTTTTTTTCTTAGTTTGAGTCTTATGATGCTTATCAGACATGCTGCTGCTGAGAGTTCTTGCATTCATGTGCTACTGGTTTTAGTTGTATCCTTGCAGCTTTTTTACAATAATGTGTTTATGATTTGGTGACCTTGCCATTCTATTTACCATTCTTTCAAAACATTGACTTTGATCTCAAGTAGAATTTTTAAAGATATAACACTTGTCAGCATTTTTAGGCACCTATGATGACTGTAGATAGGTATGCTGCTGCCGAGAGTTTTTACAAATTGGCAATGGCTTATGCGCCTGTTCCAGATCTTCACATAGTGTGGCTGCTGAATTTATGTGATTTACACCAGGAGATGCAATCCTGGGCTGAGGCTGCACAGTGTGCAGTTGCTGTAGCAGGTGTAATCATGCAGGTAAATAAATTCCCAGATGATTTCCTTAGGTTCAATGAACTTCCTATTATAGTTTTGATTCTTATTTAACCACTTGTGCAGGCTCTTGCTGGAAGGAATGATGCCATTTGGACTACAGATCATGTTATTGCATTGCAAAAAATTTGTCCCGTGGTTAAAAGTGATGCTACTTCTGAGGCTTCAGCAGCTGAGTTTGAGGGTTACGGTGCATCCAAACTTACTGTAGATTCTGCAGTGAAGTATCTACAACTCGCAAATAAACTCTTTACTGAGGCAGAGCTTTACCATTTCTGTGCCAGTATCTTGGAACTGATTATTCCTGTATATAAAAGCAGAAGATTATATGGGCAGATTGTAAAATGCCTCACATCGCTTACTAACATTTATGAATCTATTGTTGAGCAAGAATCATGTCCGATTCCTTTTATTGATGGTACTTACTATCGAGTTGGATTTTATGGTGAACGGTTTGGGAAGCTTGATAAGAAGGAGTATGTATATAGGGAGCCACGTGATGTCCGCCTCGGTGACATAATGGAGAAACTTAGTCACATCTACGAGTCTAGAATGAATGGAGATCAATCTTTACATATTATACCTGATTCTAGGCAGGTCAATGCAGAGGAGTTGCAGCCTGGTGTGTGCTATCTTCAAATAACTGCTGTAGATCCTGTTTTGGAGGATGAGGACCTGGGAAGTAGAAGGGAAAGGATTTTATCCTTGTCTACCGGAGGAGTTCGAGGTCGTGTATTTGACCGTTTTTTATTTGACACGCCATTCACAAAAAATGGTAAGACTCAAGGCGGGCTTGAAGATCAGTGGAAAAGGCGTACAGTCCTCCAAACTGAGGGATCTTTTCCTGCTTTGGTGCACCGACTTTTGGTAATCAAATCTGAATCGATGGAATTTTCTCCAGTTGAAAATGCCATTGGAATGATTGAAACTAGGACTGCTGCATTAAGGAATGAACTAGAGGAACCTCGTAGTTCAGAAGGTGACCAATTACCCCGACTACAGAGTCTGCAGAGGATCCTCCAAGGCAGTGTTGCTGTGCAGGTGAATATTGTCATATTTTCGGTCTTCAAATTTTAAATAATCAAAAGAAAGTCTTGCAAGAATTATACCTTTATTAAATTAACATTTTATTGCTAATAAATAGATGCTGATATACAGGCTAGCGACATTGGCATAAAGAAAATGGTTAAAGGGTGTTATTTTTGATATTTAGGTGTGCTGCGATAATAATGGCTTAGGGTTCAAACTATAAAGTAATCACTGTAATATGGTAACATTCCTGCATGATCAAGGTGGCATAGAATACAATAGTATAAGTTTGCAAAAAAAAAAAAGGTGATTAAGGAAAATTTAATTAATATTTTGTTTACCAAAGGTTTCCAGTGATACAAGAGATTGTTGTTGATTAATAAGGAGAGCATACCTTGAATCAAATACAAAGAGTTGGGAATGAGATTGTGATCCTTGAAGAGAGATATTGGCTTAGTATTGATAAAGAGGGTCATTGGAAACGATAAAGTAGTTGTAGAGAACGATGATTTTGTGAAAAATCCGGTTATTTGCTTGTTGATAGAGAACTTGAGAGTTTAATGAGGTCTATTAATTTGTACGAAATATGCAAGGTCATATTCCATAGTGGTTGAGGCACGTCCACGTTGTCTGACAACAAAGAGGTTTGTGAGTTGTGAAGAATGGTTGGGGTTTTAGTACTTATCTACTGTCTTCTCTCTTAGGAGTGATTACCTGTTCGCATAAGCACAAAGTGAAATAGTGAAGGTTGCAATTGTGGCACCAACGATTTTGATGTTGAGTATCAAGAGAAGATCAATGAGTTGAAACATGAGATGGTGATGGTGAAGATAATCATCCACATAGTGATGTTGATAGAAACAATGAACTTAACCTTGAGTCTTTGGTCAATATTGAGAAGCTTGAGGTCAACAACTGTACAAATAGTAATGGGAATAAGAAATATCTTTATTTAATGTTAATTTGTATACATTTGGCAATGATATAATGAATCCCATGGTCATTTTCTCAGTTTTTTGAGTTCAAAACTATGTTCCGGGTTAGCATCAAATGCATTACTTTTAATATTTGGCGATCCAAAATATTCTAAATTTATTGTTTCATGGATTATGGGTTTTCCAAACATTCTGAGCAACTTATCACAGATAATTCCTTAATTGCATCACTTAAAAGCTGAATTCTCAACCAATGAGCTTGTTGTACTAGCTTTTCTTTTCTATCATTGACCGTGTTCCCATCTTGAAACTAGTATTGTGATATCAAGTGATAAGACCAGTGTATCACTTGGATTTGACGCATACAGCAAGATATCACTAGATAATATCACTACTTGCTGGAGACAGAAAAGAGTGTCGTGTTCTTAATGGTCGTGAGAGAAAGAGTGTTGGTAATTATAGAAATCACAAACTAGGAAAGTGAAGCTTGAGACTTATTGGTCTACATGGTTTGGCAGCTCCACCTTTATCTTTGGCCATATTAAAATGTCTTTATTATCAAGTAATAATGGAGGAAGAGATTGCATCACTCGTACTAGCTTTTCTTTTCTATCATTGACCTTGATCCCATCTTGAAACTAGTATTGTGATATCAAATGATAAGAATAGTGTTATGCCTTAGATTTGACGCATACAGCAAGATATCACTAGATAATATCACCACTTGCCGGAGACAGAAAGGATTGTCGTGTTCTTAGTGGTCGTGAGAGGAATAGTGTTGGTAATTATAGACATCACAAACTAGGAAACTGTTGCTTGAGACTTATTAGTAAACATGGCTTGGCAGCTCCACCTTCATCTTTGGCCATATTAAAATGTCTTTATTTTCAAGTAATAATGGAGGAAGAGATTGCATCACTCGTATTTATCACTAGTGTCTTGAATTCTGATCTAATGTCTCTCATATTCTCTTAGCAAACTAGCTTTTACAAACATGAGGCTATGACAAATTTAATCTCCTTTAAATTATACTAGACAAGTTACAAATGAGTTTGGAGCAATATATGCTAATCACGCTTCCCATTTTACAACAATTAGGCTCCAAAATGATTCTTTTTGTTGTGTTGGATTTGCAGTGGGTGGGAGAGAAAGTAAGGAAAATTGATAGTTTAGGTTTTAAACTATAGTGCTAATGTAAGAATTTTTATAGGAATGGCATGTGTTTATTTCTGGATAAAAATTTAAAAGTTAATGTAGTGGAAGGTAAGAAGTTGAAAGATAGATTTATACATTTTAAAATTTATTGTTAATGAGTAAATTTTAATATTGCAAGTGTTTATGCCTCCCAAATAAAATTGAATAATGTATATAAAAGAAAGTTTTTGGCATGAGTTTGTTCAAGGAATACTTCAAGAGGAGTTGGTTTTTATAGTAGAAGATTTAAATGGACATGTTAGAAGGGTAATTAAATAATTAAAGTTTTATGACAGTTTTGATTTTTGAGAGATTAAAGAAGGAAGAATGATTTTGGAGTTTGTTTTGGTTTATGATCTTATGATTTGTAAAATGTTATTAAAAAGGAAGAGCATATTATCACTTGTAAGATGAGGTTTTAAAATTCAGATTGATTAATTTCTTTTAAAATATGAAATGTTTATTTTGTAGGATGGTAAGTTTATTCCAAGTGATTGTTTGATAATTTAATATTATTTATTGGTTTTGGATTTAATAATGTGTAATAAAATAATATGAAATCTAGTATGCCTTAAAATTAAATGGTAAAATCTTAAGATGTGTAATAAATAAATATATATATATATATATATACATTTATTTAATAATGAAGTTTTAAAATTTGGACAACATGATTTTTAGTGAGAAGCCTCTTATATGTGGAATTCGATTGCTCAATGGATTCGCAATTCAGCAATGAGTTTATTTGGTGAATCAAAATGGGAGTACTCATTACTAAATTATATGGTGGAAACAAGATAGTTAAGTTTAAAGTTAGAAAGGTGTACTATAAAAAATGCTTTAATGTAAGACTAAGGAGTATTAGAAGAACTATAAACTAGCTTGTCATAAATTTAAAATAATTTTTTGTGATACTAACAATGTTGCATTTGAGAATTATATAATAAATTAGAAATTGCCAAGGGATAGAGACATAATTATAATCTAGATAAATTAAAAGGTAAAAAATCAAAGATTTGACTCACGTTAAATATATCAAAGACAATAATAAAAAGTCTTTTTTACGAATAAAGATATTCAATGGATGGATTTTCTTACTAGGCTTTTTAATGAAGGTTGTATAAATACAACTAGTATAGTTGAGCTTAATTGTTATAAAAATAGTCTCAATTGCACTTTTTGTTGGAAACTGGGAGATCTTCAATGAAGAAGGAATCCATAGGATCGGGGTTTGACCACTAAGAGTCATTGAAACAAACACGAAAAATTTACCAACACAAAAATTAAAAATCACTGCATAAATATTCATAAGCACACAAGTATGCAAATACAAAGATGTACATGAAAAATTTAAGAATGGAAAAAATTACGGAGTCACTACCATAAGAAAAATTCATTATATAAGAGTATATTATTGAGTTACAGAGAACTTATCAATCACTTGGAGAATAAAAGAAATTACGGCCATTTAGTTTCTTCTGCTTTGTCTCTCCATGATTTATACTTGTTCTCACTCTAGGGTTTTAAGCCTCCAAAAACTCTCACAGATAATTGACATGCACATAACTCTAACCCAACATATTAGCATTATTTATATGGAACTCCAAATCAACCCTCTAAGTGCAACAAATAGATTAGGGCACGTCACACCCGAACTATAATTTTCACAGGCACACCTGTCTTGCTGCTTCTGGGACGTCTAAGCGCCAACCTCTCTGTCTGTTGGGCATTTGGGGCGTGCTTAGGCGCTAGACTGTTTGCTGGGCTAATTGGGCGCGCCTGGGAGCGCTTTGGTGCCAGTCTTGTTGTTGGCTTTTATAAATCTGTCCTAGAATCCACTGAAACACATTTACTTTTTCCTTGAAGATCCAATTGGTCTCCGCACCATAACACTTCAGCCTCTTTGTCTCCTTGTCTGTTGGGCATTTGAGGCGTGCTTAGGCGTTAAACTGTCTGTTAGGCTACTGGGGCCCGCCTGGGAGCTCTTTGGAGCCAGTCTTGTTGTTGGCTTCTATAAATCCGTCCTAGAATCCACTGAAACACTTTACTCTTTTCTTGAAGATCCAATTGGTCTCCGCACCATAGCACTTAGCATGAAAGTGTTTGGGTGAGGAAGGAATTTCTTAGCTTATAAAGTTATTTAATGATATTTGAATATAAAAAGATGTTAAATGAGTGAAAAAAATATTATTAAATTTATTTACTATAATAAAGGCTGCTAGTTTTAGAGGAATCAAAATGATATGCCATATGTTGAAATTTTGGGAGAAAATAATTAAATGCAACTTGTAAAGGGATATTTGTATTTTTCAAAATCAAATTTGTTTTATGCTAGGCAGATCTATCATGAAAGTCATACATTTAATATGAGGTTTTATAGAAAAATTGAGAGAAAGAAAAGAAAATTATTATTTAATTTTATTGATCTTGAAAAGGCTTATGATAGAGCACTAAGATAAGTCTTTTACAGAGCTTTTGAGAGAAAAGGCATTTGTGATGCATATATTGATGTTATTAGATATATGTACAATGTGCCTGTAACATGTGTTTGATCTCAAGATGCCTGGTCTAATGATTTTTCTATTACTATTGGATTACATCAAAGGCTTAGAAGAAAAATTTTGCAAAGCAGCTAGACAATTAGCTTATGTTATTTAGGGTTGAATGTTGGCCAACAAAAAAGAAACATACTAATAAAATAAGTGTTACAAAGATGAGTATACTTAGGTGGATGAATGAGAATACTTGTAAGGATAAAATAAGAAATGACTTTATCAGTAACAATGTTGGAATGGCTCCAATAGTGAATAAAATTAGATAATGTCACTTCAGTATTTTGCTCATATTAAGCATAGACTATACAAAATGCTTTTGTTAGAAATATTAAGTTTAAAAATTTTGCTTATATTAGAAGAGGAAGATAGAAACCAAAAAACGTATGGCAAAATTCCCTTTGAAAGGATCTTCTCTATTTAGAATTTAGGGAGGGGCTTCTATTTGATCTTCACAATAGAAACAAAGGATTTATGAGCCGACCCCGCCTAGCTGGATTAAGGCTTGTTGGTGTTGTTGTGACTGGTTTGCAGTGACAAACTGCTAACTCAGAGCTTGAAACTAGTTCTTCATAATACTAGTTGTGCCAAGCTTCAAACATATCGGCCACCTGGCCCAATGCTTTTATCTTCATATACTTCGGAGTCTAACTTAAGGCCACAGCATCTGTTCCTAAATAATCCTAATTTTGATCTTCTTGTATGAATGATTCAATACCCCACCATCTTGGTTTTACGTCAATTTATTATTGAATTCATCTGTCTTTGCTTTTATCCTTAAAATTCAAATGGCACATGGTATTGTTTTTGAGCACCTGAGGATTTTTTTCTTGGCTTTCCAAAGCTTCATTTTTGAAACTCATTACACGCCAATTAAATTCTTTTTTGGCACAAACTATGTTGTGTTTGCTGTTTGGTACTTTGCATGAAGATTTCATCTTCAGATACATGTGGTATTGTTGATACATACTGTGCATTTAGTTTCTTTTTCCACTGTCTTCATGCTTAAACACAATAGATCTTTTGTAATCTATACCTTAAATCTTATGCCATTGAGTATGCCATTTTTTTTGTAAGTCTCATTTATTCTGGTAGCTTAATATCGCTTGCATGCCTCTTGCGTCTGTCTAGGAGTTTGAAGTTTGATGAGTTTAGTCAAATAATAGCTCATATGATACATTTACCAAAAGAAACTTCCTTTTATTTGTATCCCATATCATGCTTGAAAAATAAAGAAGAGATAATTTTGCAAGAATAAAGATGAAATTTATATACATATAGATCAATCTGGGTAAACTGGTGAACACAGCTGTGTGCGCTGCAGGTGAACAGCGGAGTGCTAAGTGTCTGCACAGCCTTCCTATCTGGTGAACCCTCCACAAGGCTTCGGTCTCAGGAGCTGCAGCAGCTGATCGCCGCTCTGCTCGAGTTTATGGCAGTCTGCAAGAGAGCTATTAGGGTTCATTTTAGGCTGATTGGTGAAGACGATCAGGACTTCCACACCCAGCTTGTGAACGGTTTTCAATCGCTAACTGCAGAGCTTTCCCACTACATTCCAGCCATACTCTCTGAGCTTTGACTGGCAAGTAATTTCAGTGCCTATGTTATGTTGTATGTACAACTCTTTTGCCGATTTTATTCTGTTGTTGTGCCGTTGTTCGTTCCTCCATCAGTTTCTCATAATTTTGTTATATGGTGTTAGGGTTTATAAGCAGTTTGTTGTATTTTATTTTTATTTGAAGATTATCTATGTATGTAATTATGAAACAAAAAAGCACCATTGGAAAAATGCCTGTCCCCAAAAAGACTGAAGACCCAACACAGTTGAATGAGGCACTGGGCTCAGAAATGGGGCAGCTCGCTTTGTCTCTCGGTCCATATATATATATATATATATATAAACTGTGATTGCTGATTAAAAGCAAAGTATGTTGTCTCGCCAAAGCATTAGAAGAGCCTCCAGCGCTTGCTGTTCTAGTAGTTTCATTGTAGGAAGTAACAGGAAAATACTCGCCATATCTAAAGATTTAATATTAGTAAACCAGTAGCTGCAAGAGAAGAGAGGGTATGGTCCATATTTTCTTGCACGCACCACAATACATAATCCGTGTTGCAGCTAGTGCTTCTGGGAGATTATGTAAAAACTTTTAATGTGCAGAGGCTATAGTAATGTGCATGCATAGCCTGTAACATTGGAGTAATCTGATTATTTACATTTAATGTGGGGAACAAAAAATTAAATTTTGAATCTCAAATATCTCCACCATGAGTTTCTTCACAGTAAAAATCTTTGAAAAGAAGCAATTTTGCATGCTTTCATAAGATTGTAAAGTTAACCAAGCTCAAATCTTAACAAGTCTCATTTTTCTTTACTCGTTTCAGTAAAAGAACAAGAAGGGCAAGAAAGACTAATGCTACTAATAATATTTTTTGGTATGTTAATGGCATTTCCTTAATGAGTAGATTTCATATAGAAGTTTCACGCAATAGAAGGCAGTAGTCTCTTTAGCCTCCCTTGAAAATAGATTGCTTGGCTTGTCTTTTTTTAATGGCAAGCCTTGAAGTGCTTTTAAAAGCTTCCCGTGAATGAATAAGGCTTTGGATATTTGCTTTAAGAAATCATCTGCAAACAAGAGGTGAGAGTTTTGAAGTTTTTTGTTTTTGAAAGGACTATATGTTCTTTCATCAACACTAGTGTTGAAATGAATAGAAAGGCCATCATCCATAATAATAGCAAATAAATATAGGGATAGAGGACAATCCTATCTCATGCCATTAGAAGATGAGAAATAACTTTGAATAGACCCATTAAAGATAACAGGATAATGCATGTAAATAACTTAAATTCGAATCCACTTGATCTAAATGTTGGGAAATCTTGTAATGGAGATTTTGTGCTTAGAAGGCTTAAAGATGGAAGTCTTTTTGGATATCTAATTTAGCTCTAAAATGCTGGCATGATGAATTAGAGAAGTGCTAATAAATCACTTTAGCAAGTAAAATATCATTACTTATGTTATGGGATGAAGGTAGCTTGAGTAGTGTTAATAATATAAGATATTTTATCATTAGTTCTGAGTGCCAATAGCTATAAAGTTTATAAATAGTAAATGTTACATAAGAAAATATGTCGAAGGTCATTTTGTGCAATAAATGTTACATAAAATAATCAAATTTGTGCAATATCATTTTTTGATTTTTTTAGTGAGTCGACAAATATGATAATTTTGAATTTGGCTAAATTAAACTATGTTTAAGTCCACATATATAGCTTTGGTTTGCTACAACAACATTTTATAAGAATATTATTATAATTAAAAAATATTAAGATATTTCAAATAATTTTCATTTAAAAATTAGAGAGAGATAAATATATATAACCTCACACTTTTGATGTATTATAATTTGAATATTTTTTTGGCATTATTTTTTTTAGAGGAGCTATTACTATATGATTCTTAATTATCTCTCAAATTATATTAATGACTAGAATTTAGAAAGTTAAATTAAATAAAAAAATTTTATTAAATTGACTTTTATTTATGAGCTCATAAAAATATATTTTTTAAATTTTAAATATTAATCATCTGTATTTTTTGGAAAATATTTAAGTACTAAGTGACATATTTGTTCCTAAATTTTATTAAGCCGCTGCAGTTAGGACGTCTATTTCAGCTGCCAGCTCATGTCTATTTTAGATATTTACTTAACATCATTTTAATATAAATTTTAAAAATAATATATATTGCTCTCTTGCCTCGGCACAGGACACAAAATCTTCCAAAAAACATGAGATAATCTTCCAATTCATTCCATTCTCCCGTCACTCTTTTCTTAACACCAGGTGATTCCCGTCCCTATCGCTCAAAATGATCCGCTTCTTAACCTTATTCAGCTATTACAGTTCCTCAAAGACCAAGTTCACGCCGCGGAAGCGGCGTCGACGCTGACGATATGGCCATTATTGGAATCTCAGACTTCAACGAGACCTACGAATTCGAGGAGTACAATCCTCATCCTTACAAAGGAGGGTACGATATTGCTCTCACATATGGAAACCCTCTTCCTCCATTACCGGCCATCTGCTACCCCTACTCCTCCTCCTCTTCCGATCCGCCTGCCCCTGACCCGGAACTCCCTCTTCCTTCACTCCCCGGAGCTTCTCCTGAGCCCAATCGCGGTCCTTTCAGCCCTTACGGTGAGCGGGGTTTTGAATCTCCTGATTGCTGCTGGGATCTTCTTGGAGTTTTTCCCCCATGGATGGCGAATGATGTCGGCGCATGGGGGTTTGATGCAGAAGATCTGAGATATTGGAGCCAGTTGAGAAGGGCTGCGGACTACATCTTCGGACATTCTCAAGGCTTTGGTGAGAGGAGAATTGGAGTGGATGCTTACGGCATTCCAATCTATGCCTGCAAAATGGGTGGGGGAGATGCCGTTAAGGCGGAGATCCATCCAGAGAAGACTCAAAGGTTGGAATATCACAGCGATGACTCCATAACAGTGAGCTTGCTAACTTGGTCTTGATTTTCTCTGTTATGCTCCTGTTTTCTCTCTAGTAAGGTAGAGTGGTAGTGAGTTCAGTTTGAGCCTATTCGGCCGAGCTTGAAGCTGTAACTAAGATTCAAAATTAAATGGCCAAATCCTTTCAATTTCGAAGCTGGAGGGTTTGAGTTGGATATTTTAACTTATACAAAAATATTAAGACTTATTTATATTGATCTCATGATTAATTTGATTGAGTAGCCATCAGCTCAAATATCTATAAAGATTATCTCAAAGGATTGAACTAAATTTTCCAAACATGACTTGGAATCGATAGAGGCTATTTTGAGTCGATAAATTTGAGCAAGTCTTGAGTTTCAATCATTTTCATCCGCTCTAAATTGTGACTGGATAACAATATTTGATGCCTGCTACTACCTTGATTGCAGTGGCCCTCATCCTATAACAACTCGAAGGATGAAAGCTCTCAATTGGACAGCTCATTGCATGCCTATATGAAGCATCACTTTAAAGAACCAATCCATACTGAACTCGATCCAGTTGAGTCAGTGTTCTCTTGGAAATTTAGTCATCATGAACTATATGAAAATCAAGGGCATCTTGAAAGAAAATTGGTAATTGCAAACTAATATTTTGAAAATTGCATGCTTTTTTTCATCATAGCCTTGCCTCTTGGTGCTTTTTTGGTTTAATTGTGAGATCCCTTTGTGTATGAAGGTTCCCCTGTGCTATTCTGGTGAGGGTGGGAATGAGCTCAATTTGTGTGGAGACCCAAAAATATCCTACGATACCCACTTCTTCGAGGGTTCTCAAAATGTGCAGTTGGAAGCAATTAATAGTTCATTTCAGAATTTAAGCTCTCATGAAGTCTTCCAGGATTCTTCCTATACAGATTCTTACTGGGTGTGTATACACTGCAGCTTATCAACTATTTGAATTTCCTCAATTTCATAAAATTTTTTAATCGTTATTCTCTGTTTATAGGAACAATTTTATCCTTATGGCATACATTGTGATGAGAGGAATGCTTTTACTGATGCTTATAATGGCTGTGATAGAATGGTTTATAAACAGCCAAGTGATACTGAGCTTGAACCCTACAAACCAACTTGGGCTCAATACCAAGGGTACTATGAGATCTCCGAAGAAGAAATTAATTATAGTTCCCAACCGGTGATACTACTTTATCCATCTTGTTTTTCTGCTTGTGTTCTCAAATTTTTTTATCAGTTCTCTTATGGCACTATGTTAAACTTATTTTAATGCGTGTGTATATATATGTTAAGATAATGTTTAGTAGAACGACGTTTGCTATGTCCTTCTTTTAGGCTAATGACTTGCAACCTAACTGACTTAAATTCACTGCTGTTTCTAATAGTTTCAAAAAACGGAGGATTATGAGGCTCTCGATGAAGCATCATCTCCTACTTCAGCATGGGTGAATAGTAATGGTAATAAGCTACATCAAGATGCCCTTGTTTTTTTTAAGAAGTTAAGCCTTATAAATCAATTATGTAGCCGATGAGATTTGAACCCTTGGCCTAACAAGAGTTCAAATCCAATAACTCAACCACTGAATCACAACACTATCGTTATTACAGAGTTTTGCTAAAGATCCGAGTGTACTAAATGGTTTAACTTTCTAGCTAAAGTCTTATTTTCTTTGCATATAGCAAACTACTTCAATTGGTGAATGGGGGCAATGTGGCTAGTTTTGCAGTTCAGAGACCATCACCCAATTATTATTGCAGCTATGAGGAGATTTCTTATCCTCCCACAAAGGTTTTTTCTGTTTCATTAAGTAAAGATGTGAATAAATTTCATATGAACGTGCATGTTATAGATCTTTATAGTCTATTGTGCTCATTTTATATATGAACTTGCCTGATATCAATCTAAAATAAGTGCAAATTCATCTCTTAATCTATTTTAATCCAATGTAACTTTTTTTAAAATCATGTGAAATTCAAATATGAATAATAAAATTTGAGATAATAAATCATGTGTATCAACTATAACATGCAAATTTAGGGTGTTCATTTTGTAATTATTATAATTTTTATTTTTGCACATTATCTTGATGGGTGACGGCAGGAAGTGATCCTAAGACGAGTAACCCTATACATTTCAACATCATCAGTCCTTGAAATTGAATTTTTCCCGTTGAGATTGAGTTGCTCAACACAAATTGTTATATCACTGAAGAACACGAACACAAATACAGAAGATTTTATATTTAGTTATTTGATGAGATTCACCTATCTAAGAAGAGGAGAGGATGGTGCCAATAGTTGCCCAAAAAATCAAAACAATAGTAACATGCAAAGAAAAAGAAAAAAACAGTTTCAATATCTCACAAACTCTAAAATCTTTTAGAAATTTATATTAGTTGGGGCTTTAATGCCATGATATATATTGATTTTGTTGCATACATTATATTTCAAACTGTCAGTTATGTAAGTTCAAAACCATAGTATTAGAGTCACTTTTAGTACTTGCAGTTCGATTGATATAGTGTTCACAAAATTATATTATTCTCTATTTCTTAATTTAAATTTTTAATTTAATAAATATTGTATCACTTTTCTCCCAATATTTTCAACCGAGCAATGATAGAAAAAATTATTGATACTAGAATTTTAATAATATTGGTATTTATAATATTTGAGGAATTGAGTAAAAAAGTTGGCAAAAAGACTAATAATATTTTGTTATATGCGCACACAGAATATTTTATTGCTTCTTCTATTCATATAAGTTCAGAATCACACCATCAAAATCGCCTCAAGATAATATAGTTTTTTTTTTATTATTTGAAAAAACTGTGAGGCTCTGTTGTGCTCAATATATATCACAAAAAAACTAGTCTAAACATCACAGCAGTTTATGATGGTCAAAGAGCCAAAACCATATTCACAAACCATGTTGGAACAAAACAGGAAATGAAGATAAGAGCATTTTTTCTTAAAATAAATGAATTAATAAGAAGACTCTGGATTCAGGTCGCAAGTCGAAGCCGAAGACCCCCGGGGTTGCCTAATAGTATCGATATATCACACAATGGCTGAAGAGTCAATTACGGAATGAGGCTCATTATCCTTCGTTGTCTCCATAATCAGATTCAAATATTGTGCATCATTCAAAGAGGAAATACTGCAAGCAAATAACTGCAAACCCACATCTTCCACCGAGATTTTTAGGGAGATTCCAGAAGAGCCTGAGCACGAGCAGGCCAGAGTACCTCATAGGAGAAGAGAATTCCAGTAAGATAATACCGATGATATACTCGAAATAACGAAATCACCAGCCTTATGGAACAGCTCAAGAAGAAGGGAGAGTAAAGAGATCATATATATTGACCGGATCATTATTATCACAATTGATTTTGTGCTTCCATTCGTTTATGACGCCCTTTATTAACCTTTTGCATTGTATCTCAACTAAGGACGAGCATCTAAACTTGTAAAAATCAAAATGCAATACTACTATATTAATAAAATTAGAAGAATATATGTACAACTTACTAAATTGTTCGAATAATAAACGAAAAAGCATTGGAACCTTTGCATAATTTTTCAAAACTACCATCAAAATCCGCACTAACATTTTTCTCATTTATGTTACCCATCATAAAGTTAAAATATTCATTGTATTCTAAATCAAAATGAGCGGCTTCATTAACAAATTCATTAGAATATAGCATTTAGATTATTTATACGAGATATTAAGTAGTCAATATATGGAAGGTATAACTAGCTGATTTCAATTTCAAGGTTCTCTTACCAGATAACATTAAAAAGGGGTTTGCATTACCATTCTGAATAAATAGTAGTTCAATTTTCACATACAACCATGACATTTAAGATCAATGAATATACAGTAATAGAGCTTTGTAACTTCATTAATTGAAAAATCTGATTACTAATAGAAATTTACAACTTAATTCTAATAACTTCAAGTTTTGAAATGCTGTTAAACATAGTGAAGCTCTTCCACTAGAAAAATTAACAGTGTGAAAGAATCTCATACATGAAATTCTTATTTAAAATGTTGAATTACAACTGAATAAAATTTTTCCTTTCAGTAAGGTCATCTTAATCTAGAGTTAATAAACACTAAAATTAATAAATTATCAAAGTAAAATTTGAATACAACTGAAATACTTTTGTAATAGAATACTATTACAAATAATATAAAAAATAATCAGTTCTTAATCATATTGGAGTGAAAAATTTGAGACGATAATAAATCAAAAATGAAATGCTAAAAGAAAATTTCTTAATTAAGTTGGAGAATACTCAAATGAATCATTTTTACTTCTAGCAAAGAGAATGAGCAAGAACACATATTTTACTCATTTATCATTTTTTTAAAGCCCTAAACTACATTAAGGAGGAGAATCAAATGAAGTACCTATTTGGGTATCGAGAGATCGCTGCTAGGGTTCGGCACTAGACTTCATAGGCTTGCTTTTGAATAATGATCCCGTGTCGAGAGGATAGGGTAGCATTCATAAAGAAGAGGAAACGACATTGATTTGATTGGGATGGGCAGTGTTCTGATCTTCACGAGCCCTCCCACTTGCGAGGGTAGCCACGCGTCGCCCTTCTCGCTTCTACGGAGAAGGCGACTCCATCGGGACCGAGCGACATGCAATAGGGTTAGGGAAGAGGGTTTTAGGAGATAATGAAATTTTATGTGTATATATAAATATATTAATTAATTAATGAATTAATTAGTAGAAATTTTATTAAATTAGAAATTAAGCATTAATATGCTTTTAGAAAATTTCAAAAATTTAGCTTTTTAACTAAATTGGGGATGACGAGCTCAAAAATGTAGTCAGAATCTCTATTAGAGATTGTCTTAATTATTTTATTTTTCAGGCTTTCAAAAATATAATAAAATAATCATGAAATTTTGACAATCTCCAAAACTCACCAATTTTTTATCCTTAGCTAATTTGGGGGTGATGAACGCAATGTCCGAGTTCGATTTTTAATCTGAGTTCAAAATAATTTTCTCATTTTCCTAATTTAAATAATTACCCAAAATTAGGGTTTTGCTTGTTTGATTTCCAAATTGGACTAAAATTTTAGAACTTACTTCTAATAACTAATTAAGACTATAAGAAGAGATTTGAAGTTAATTAGACTGTTACATGATGGTTAACAATCTTGGGTTGTTACAGACTCCCTCTCTTAAAATAGGTGTCGTCCTCGACATCCAATTCAACTTTCAAATAAGAATGACATGGAAATAAGTAATTAAGATTTTGAAGAATACTTTAATTATAATAAAATTTTTAGAAATTTCTTTTGCATCAAATCTTCTCTTTCTCATGTAGCTTCATTAATTGATTGATTCTGCCATAGAAATTTAACCATGAGAATACTATGACTTCTTAATTGCTTAAGATCTCTCCCCAATATTTCAATAGGCTTGATTTCAAATGTTAAATCTGGTTGTAAATCAATTTCTGTGACTTGAATCTGTTGTTCTAAATTAATTAAACATTTCCTTAAAGATGATCTATGAAAAACATTATGAACCTCTACAAAGTTTTCGGGTAGTTTTAGACGGTAAGCTGATATCCCAACTTCTGTAATTATATCAAATGGTCCCATGTATCTAGGACTTAACTTTCCAGGTATACCAAAACGCCGAATTTTCTTTATAGGACTAACTTTAAGATAGACGCTATCCCCAACCTGAAATTCAAGGGGACGATGATGAAAGTCATGATACTTCTTTTGTCTATCTTGAACAGTTAAAATTCTTGATTTAATTATATGAATTTTTTTGTTTGCATCTTCAACTAATTCAGTTCCAAATAATTGAACATCTCCAACTTCAGTCCATGCTAACGTAGTATTACATTTTCTGCCATAAAGTGCTTCATAAGGTGTCATGCCTATAGTGGCTTGGAAATTATTATTGTATGCAAATTCAATTAAGGAAAGATGTTCTTCTCAACTTCCACCAAAATCTAACACGCAAAGGTGCAACAAATCTTCAAGAATCTGATTTACTCTTTCTATTTGTCCATCCGTTTGTGGTTAAAATGTTGTACTCATAGTAAGACTGGTTCCTAAATCTTGATGAGCTGCTTGCCAGAAATGGGAGGTAAATCTATTATCTTGATTTAAAACAATTAAAATTGGCATACCATGAAGGCGAATAATTTCTTTTATATACAGTTTTGCCAACTTTTCTACTAAATCTGTTTGACGAATAGGTATAAAATGAGCTAATTTGGTTAACCTATCGACAATGACCCAAATAACATCTGCTCCAAATCTGCATTTTGGTAAACCCATAACAAAATCCATAGAAATGTCAGACCATTTCATTCTGAAATTTCTATTAATTTTAGGAGTTCACCAAGTCGCTAATGCTCTGCTTTCACTAAGAAGCATGAGTGACATTTGGATACATATGTTTCTATGTCTTTGTTCATGCCTGGCCACCAAAAAGTTTTCTTAAGATCTTGATACATCTTACTGTTCCCTGGATGTATGGTATAACCGGAGTTATGAGCTTCCGTTAAAATTTATGATTGAAGATTCTTAGGAACCCAAATTCTGTCTCCTTGAAAGATAATTTTATTTTCTATCTTTAATTTAAGTTTCTTAGTATTTATTATATCCATTTCTAACTTATCAAAATCCTTGGCTTGCTTTTGAGCTTCTGCAATTATGTTCTTTAATGAAGGCTCAGTACTAGACTTGGCTAACAATGCTTTTAATTCTGAAGTTGCAATATGTTCAATACTTAATTTCTCAAAGTCTTTTATTAGCAAATCACTAGATGCTAAAGAAGATAATACTGCATTTTTACTTAAAGCATCTGCCACCACATTTACTTTACCTGGGTGATAAAGGATTTCTAGATCATAATCACAGATAAATTCCAACCATCTTCTTTGTCTACAATTTAACTCTTTTTGAGTAAAGACATACTTAAGACTTTGATGATCAGTAAATATTTCACACTTTACTCTATATAAATAATGTCTCCAAATTTTTAAGGCATAAACTACTGCTGCCATTTCCAAATCATGAACAGGGTAGTTTTTCTCATTTGGTTTCAATTGCCTTGAGGCGAAAGCTATAACTCTGTCTTCTTACATCAAAACACATCCAAGTCTTGATTTTGCATCAGCAAAAACTTGGAAGTCCTTTTTATCTTGAGGTAGAACCAACACTAGCGTTGTTGTTAATAAATGTTTGAGCTTTTGGAAAGCTTCTTCACAATCAGAATTTCATACGAATGAAACATCTTTCTTTGTTAAACGAGATAATGAAGAAGCTATTAGAGAAAATCTTGGTACAAATTTTCTATAATAACCAGCAAGGCCTAAGAAACTCCTGATTTCGGTTACAGATCAGAGTTGAACCCACTGCTAAATAGCACTGATCTTTTTATGATCAACTCTAATCCCTTCAGCATCTATAACATATCCCAAAAGTGCTACTGAATTTAACCAAAATTCACACTTTGAGAATTTGGCAAAATGTTTATTATCTCTTAACAACTGCAAAATAGTACAAAGATGGGATGCCCTTCATGATCAGATTTATTTCTGGAGTAAATAAGGATGTCATTGATAAATACTATGATAAATTTATCAAGATAAGGTTTTCAAATACGCTGCATTAGGTCCATAAATACAGATGGAGCATTAGTCAATCCGAAAGACATGACTAAGAATTCATAATGCTCAAAATGGGTCCTAAATGCAGTCTTTGGTATATCATCGTCTCTTACTGATTTGCTAATACCCTGACCTCAAATCAATTTTTGAGAAAATTTTTGCTCCGGATAGTTGATCAAATAAAACATCAATTCTTAGCAGGGGATTCTTATTCTTTACAGTTACTTTATTCAATTTATGATAATCAATGCACATTCTTAATGAACCATCTTTCTTTTTAACAAACAACACTAGAGCTCCCCATGGGGACATACTCGGCCTAATAAAACCTTGCTCCAGTAGCTCATGCAACTATTCTCGTAACTCCTGTAATTCCTTAGGAGCCATACGGTAAGGTGCTTTTGATTTTGGTTGGGTATCATGTATTAAATCAATTGAGAATTCAACTTCTCGAGTTGGAGGTAGACCTGGTAATTCATCGGGAAATACATATTGAAATTCTTTTACCACTTCTACTTCTTCAATTGGTATTGGATATTTTATTTCTCTCATAAGTGTTAATAAGAAAGCTTCACATCATGATCCAATTAATTTCATAGCCTTTATTGCACTAATCAATGAAGCACTTAATCCAAGTTTCTCAGTAAAAGTTCCTGTCCTCTTTCCAATTCTTACAGTAACCTTCTTTTTGGGGAAATTTATTACTGTATTAAACTTATTTAACCAGTTCATACCAAGTATTATGTTAAAATTAACTATTTGCATAACTATAAGTTTGGCTTTAAAAGTTAAACTACTAATAGGAATTTTCAACAAGCAAAATTTATTAGCATGAATTTCTTCTCCATAAGGCATTTGCACTTGTATTAATTTTCCTAACTTGGATTGTAGAAGTTTTAAACCTTGAGCACACTTCTCAAAAATAAAATAATGGCTTGCACCAGAATCAAATAGTACTTCACAAGGCTGATTTTCTATAAAAAGAGTGCTTGAAAGATGACATAATAAAAATGCAGGAAATTTTAGAATGTTATACGGATTTTCTCAATAAATTAAAGCTTACCTGACACAATGTCATTGTCTTCCTGAGCAACGGCAGGAGTCAGGGCAAATACTCTTGGCTGGTGGGTAGTTTGTACGACTGCCTTTCCTTTCTGAGTATCTCTCGGATTTATTTGAGCAATATTAGGGTTTGTCCTCTTCTGATATGTGATCTAAGGAGTAGGAGGAGGAGGCTTGATAGCTGGATATTGTGTTGGAGGAGTATTATGAGGTCCGTTAATTTTAACTCGATCCACTGTCCAACTGGCCCGGCATTCCTAGAAACGATGCCCTACTCGGCCATAGACAAAGCACCTTCCACCATGATGGTAACACTTACCATACAGGTGGGGTCTTTATCATTGATTAACATGTTGTACTTAATGAGGGCGTTGTTGCTACTATTGACGATGTTGCACATTAAGAACCTTAGGCTGAATAGGCCTACTTCGCTTGAATACATCAGTTTTTGAAGCCGAGGGATAAAACTTTCTCTGCTGCTCTTTCTGAAATAGGTGGTGCTCAATTAATCTTGCTCCTTCCAAGATATCTGCAAAATTGGAATGATATTGAGCCATCAAATGATCCTTGATTAGGTTTCATAACCCCTTCAGAAAATGGATACACCTTGTAGCTTCAGATCTTACTAAGTTTGGAGTGAAGCGAGAGAGTCTTCTAAATTCGACCTCATACTGAAGAACTGTGCCTTGAGTTAATTGGATTAGTTCATCCTCTAGAATCGTTTGAGCTGAAAGAGGGACATACTGATTCTTAAATGCTTCTTCGAATTCTTCCCAAGTGATGTCTTCAACTTCTTTTCCAGTAAAGCGGGATCTCATTTCTCCATCCTACCAAAATTCAGCCTCTTCTATGAGTAAATGTGTAGTTAAGCGAATTAATTTTCTGGCAGAACACTTTATACTTGCCAAATATTTATCTATAATTCTTAGCCAATTTATAGCCTCTATTGGTTGTACTGACCAATTGAAGGAAGGAGGGTTCAAATGGAGGAATACTTGAAGGTATCCATCCATAGAAGAAGAGGATGGAGCTTGAGGTGTAACTTGAATAATAGGAGGAATGATGGCTCTTTGTGCAGCCTAAGTTTGTGCTTCTACTATAACTTTGACCCAATCATTATTTTCATCTCATCAGATTGTGATGATGAGGTGGATGGTATTGTCCTCTTAACATGAGTGGGAGGATTTGAATTTGGATTTATTTTGAAATAGTAATAAATAAACTTTGTTTAGGATTGATACTCTAAAATTGTTGGAAAAGATTGTAATCTATCATAATATTAGGTTTAAGCTAAATTACTAAATAATAAGGATGTTTGAACATATTCTTTCAATTTAAATAATGAATATTTAATTAGAGATTAAGCTTCCTTCTTATTCCCCAAATCTACTCTCTAATACCAACTGTTTCGCCCTGCTATTAGATTAGATATATAAATCTAACAATGGGTGTTACGATAGTATTTAGTATTGAATTAGGAAATTCTAACTCAACATTAAATATTTTCTTATATTATATGGATTTATGGGTGGAAATAAATTCAATTATTCTAACTTAACATTCATTACCATAATATGAAATTTCAAATAACATGAAAGAATAGTTTACAAACATCATAGAATATTTAGTTTACAAGTTTTTGAAAATAAAAATCTCTCATCCTCACTTAATAAAATAAAAAATAAATAAGCTCCTTAATCCAACTACTGCTCAGGTTCTTCCTTAACTGCAGCACCTGATTCAAGCTCCTGATCTACCATATTTTGTTTTTTAAATATGGTAGGGCACAGCCAAAAAAAGAAAAAGTGATTAGACTTTAAAAGTCTAAGTACATTTTAAAAGTTGGCTAAACACATTATTATGCGGATATCACGTTATTCATTTACAATTGATTTAAGCGAAGCAAAAATGCAAAAGACTGAACAAAAAGAAAAAGCAATGTCAAAGACTGTAAAGAATGCAACCAAATTTGATCAATATTTTAAGCTTTTCAATCCTGCATCAAATATATTAATAAGGCATAAAAGCTCTTAAATGAGTAAAGGGAGCATGAATATGTCAAATTAAGCTAATGCTAAGTAGAGTAAAATACAGTGTAGAATTTATGAAAATGTTGAGTAAAGTTATATTGTAAGTATACAAAGCTATAAAGTAAAGTGCTGCAATAAAGTAAGCAAAATAAACAATCTCAGCCTCAAGGACTTAATGTAGGAAAATGATAATCATAAGAGATTGTAAACTGTAAATATTATTTAATTATCTTGTATTTTTGTTTTGTGGGTGCAGAACAAATGAGGATTTGAGTACATCTACTCAACTTATCTGAAAATGGGTCAACTGCAAACACACACATTCTCCTCAAAGGAATTATGTGGTTTCTGGATACACTAATAGCCTGCACATGCTTAATGACAGTTGTACAAAAATCCATCATATATATACCCCTCTAAAATATATTTTAAATGTTTAGTTTTACTTTATGCAAAATGTTCAATGAAATGAATTCAAGGTTTTAATCTCAATGCATTGCAGCGTTTCATGAATTATCAAATTATTGTAAACCATGTGATATCCATTATTTTTTATTTTTAATTATCTATCCTTATGATTTGGGACTAATAAAGACCATAATTAACTTATAGAATATATATTTCTAAGTTAATTAATAAGAAGTAGGGTATTGAATGAATTCTATTCCTCAAATTATTTCTACCTTATAAGAATTATATTAGCAATTAATTAAGAAGCTCCAAACAAGACATATTCAATTCATAAAGAAGTATTTTACTATTTACTTAAAAAAATATTGTTCATTTTATAAAAGAAAAAAATAAAATCAATTAAATATAGGAGTATAGTAATTGGGAAAGGCATCAAACAAATTAACTGCTAAAACCTACTGCATACAAAAACCTGGCTTAAGTTAGCATATGCATTTAGCATGGGGATGGCTAAGTAACACTAAAGCAAGAGAAAATGCCTTCGCATAAAAAAATGCATGCCATTAAGAAGATTACAAAAGTTATTGAAAGATAGGTCATAATTTCATTGGTTCAACTGAGGCTTGATAAAGTAATAATATCTATCAATAACAACTTATAAAACTGGAATAACCAATTATTACAAATGTAGCACGGCTACTAATTAAATAGAAAGACAATCAAAATTAAGTTCTAGGATAAAAATTATGCAAACCTTGCACCACTCGCAGAAAGCTAATGCTTTAATTCACAGTAAATTACAATACTAAGCTACCAAGAATTGAAGTTTAATAAAAATAATAATCATCTTTGTTCCTCTTTTCGAATTAACAATGACATCATTGGAATTCAATAGATATTTTGTAGTAAAATTCGTATCAAGTGAATATAGTTCAAGTAAGAGTTGGTGTAACAACCCAAGTTGTTACCCTAGCCAATTAGGGCTAATGCAAGTTCTAATTTTGAGCTTAGTGCACTAATTATGTCATTAGGAGTTCACCACCGAGACCTAGTCCAAATCAGTGGTCAAATGGATCAAACCCTGATTTTGAAATTTTCAGGAACCCTGGAAATTGACCTAATTATTTTGACATCATATCAAAAATTGCATCGCCATTGCACTCATTGCCCTCAAATTAGCTAGGGGTGATGTTTTGGTAGCAATCGGAAGTTGTCAAAAATCCATCGAATATTTTAATAATATTTAATTAATTAAAAAATTGAGATATTTAAATTGATCTCGGAATCAAAATTCGACTTCGCCATTGCGCTCGTCACCCCCAAATTAGCTATGAGTGATGTTTTGGACGTGTTTGGAAGTTGTCGGATTGTATTAAATATTTTAATGTAATTAAATACCCCGAAAAAATGGAAAATTAAATACTCGTCGGAATCAAAATCCGACTTCATTGTTGCGCTCCTCACACTTGAATTAGCTAGGGGTGAATTTTTGGAATTTTTCGGAGCTTGTTTATAAAATTGAATTTTAGAGATTACTTAATTAATTAAATTATTTAAAATCCATTTTTATTTTCTCTCATTTTTCCTTTTTCTCTCTAGATGGACCCACTTCCCTTATTTTCCTGTTTCATTTGGCTCTCCCTCTCCCATCCTGTCATTTTCTTTTCCCTCTCCATTTTGCCAAGCCATTATTCCCATACTTGTGTTCGGATGAGTCAAACTCATCCCATCCAAGAAGCCATAATCTCCTCATCTTTAAAATGAAGCTCAACCGCTCCTCTTCCTCCCTTTGCTCTCAAATGGAAGTCTCTTCTCCTCCTCCCAAGCTTCTCCTCCTTCCTCCATTAGTGTGCTTGCTGAAGGAAAGCTCTCAAGCCCTCAAGCCCAAAGGATCCTTAAAGAAATCTCTCTTCGCAAGCCAAGGCACCTCCCTTTCCCCCATTGAATGGATTCAATGGCTACTTCATTTTTGCTCTTATGCTTATTTTGCATTATTAAAAATCTGTGAATGGGATATGGAATCCATTAGAGCTCCTCGAGCTAGAAAATTTTAGGAAGAAAAAAATCAGCTCTGTTTTTCCTTCTTTCTGTATACCCTGGCCTTTAACTCCATTGTTTGCATAGTTAGAATAATCGTTGTATGCCGATTTTGGTATCAATGTAAATGTCTCAGAAATACCTTTCCATCGGTATATGGCACCGCACGAGAGGTGCTCTAAATTGAGAGTATTTTGAGTTCGAAAAGAAGACATATTGCGGTTTTCACAATGGCAAAATCACCGTCTGGTGCTGCCACATGCCGAAGCACCCGAAGTTTCAAAATTGGGTCTACCATAGTGCCTCGTAGCACGCTACAGTGCACCGCAGCGGCATAATTATTTGATGAAGCATAAGAATTTGATGAAATTAAATTAAATCCACCATAGCGCTAAAATTCATCGCAACGAGTCGCATCGCCCGAAAGCGTTGTAGCGTGCCACAGCGCTGCAATCCACCGCAGCATGCCACAGCGCCTAAAATTGCTGAAGCGCGCCATCGCGCCTAGCTTTCGGCCAGATGGCACAATTGCGAGCCGTAGCGCCCATAATTGTCTAGAACTTCCCAGAACTGTTCGAAATGGCCAAAACTTTATGTTCTTCGATTCTAATGACCCTAGGACCCTAATGGGTCAAAAATATATCAAATGTGAACATAGTTTTAGTAAAATTAAGTAATGCATAAAATTATAGGTGATTTTTGAATATGGAAAAATTAAGTTTTGACCCTTTTCATAAAAATAGAACCCTAACATTGAAATGACCATAACTTGATCATTAAACATCAAAATTCAGTATTCTTAGACTCTATGGAATCCTTGGACAACAAACAATAATAAACTAACTAAATTCTTAAACTTCACTTAGTTAATTACCAAAATAACTTTATAGGTTAAAATCCTTAAATTGGACCCATAGAACTCTTAATACTTGTCCAAATTTGATGTACATATTGTCTATCTTCATGTTAAATAGCAACGAATCATTTGGCATCAACAAAATCTAATTTTGAGCCCTTAATCAAAAAGTAATATTTTAGACCCTTAAGTTGGGGCAAAGTAGTCATTTTGCCCAAATTTTAGGTTAAGTGCCCTTAACCTCTAAAATATCATTTAGATCATTAAAATTATTAATAAAACTGATTTAAAATCAAATTAGACTTTTAAACTCACAAATTAAGTGAATTGTAGAAAATTCAATTTAAAGCTTGTAAAATTCCCAAGTAAAATATATAATCCCTCAACTTAGTTAAAACTCATAACTCCTTTAAATGAACAAAACCAGGCAAATGGTGATAAATTATAATAAATTCCATCAAATTATTAAATTCCCTAAGTCATTTCATTAGGAGCCTATTAGGAATCTACACTTCACTTAAGATCTTTTCTTTAATATTAGGAATAAATACTAAGTTGGATTTCATTCATTGAATAAAGTGGGTTATTCAATGAATAAAACCTTGATTTTATTATTTTTTAAATTTTTATATTTTAATTATGATTAATTTATCTTTCAACTTTAGATTAAGATTAGGAGAATCATTTTATTAAGCTTGATCATGCTTAATAAAATTTGTCTTGATTATTAGTTCACATTTAGACTTAAACCTTAGTCTTTATGACTTACCCTTTGGGTTATGTGATTGAACTTAATTTATGGTGTTTAATTCATAATCCTTAGCTTTAGTAGATCTTGATTAGATCTTAGCTTAGAGCGTCTAATTTCATCAAATAGGACGTGTTGATTTCTTATTTAACTTGTAGGCCATATTAATTGAATTAAATTAGAACATGATCAGTTAATTACTTTTAACTTATAAGGCTGTGCTTCTAAGTTGCACTCGATAGTAGGAATTGAAGATCCTGAACTTGTGTAACTTGGAATAGTTATAATGATTTAATAGATAACAAATGATGTCACCTTATGTAGTAGAGTCCCTTGCTCACTATTATTTTACTTGTGCTTTCGCATTCCTTGTATTATATGCCTTATTCTTTGAACATGTCATACAAGATATCATGGTTGCATGAAATGAAAACATAAAATAATTAGGATAACATTTGCATAGGTTCAGTTACTTGTTGATCTTGTGCATTTTACCCTACTGGACAGGGGTAATGAGAAATAAGGATTACTTAACATTACTCATTGAGGAGTGTTGTGTTAAGTTGGAGAATAGTCTTGCAGACGTGCTTGACTCCTCAACTACTTCTGGATATGTCCACATAAGTAAAGTAAATAATTAAAACATTACTGCATTTGTGATTACTGCCTCAGATGATGCTAGGAATATATACATATACTTGTTGCAGTATGCTAGATTAGCCCTATTCTGATATGGTAGTCATTACATACATATTTACTGCCTCAGATATCTTTGCATGTATCGATAAAACTAAATGTTTCAAATTACCTTTCTTAAAACATTTTAAGTTATATTTATAAGTAAGGAATTGAACAACTTAGTTTGGGAGAATAAACTGTAAAAGGGTGGTTATGGCGGCCGACCCTTAATCATCTGAGAATAAGAGGTGGTCGTCAACGGGCAAACCCTCACTTAGAATTTAGATTAAGGATGAACCTTCCTAATCAAATGTTAAGGGAAGATATGCCCTAATAAGGAGAGAGAGAAAGAGAGAGAGAGAGAGAGAGAGAGCAAATGAGCCAATCACAGAATGAGCATACTATAATATATCAGAGTGCGAAAGAAAGACAAGTAATAATATCCATACAATCCAGATAAGAACTATAAAAATAAGCATAAAAAGAAAAGTAGTTTAAACTTATATTATTACAAAATAACTTAAAAGTTAAAGCAGTAAAGTAAGGTAGAGTCACTCAGTCCTCACAAAGCAAAAGAAAGAACTAAGAATCTTCTCCTGCACACTCCTCCTCCTGAACCAGATCTTCAGAAGGTCCTTCCTCAAACAATTCGGAGTTTGCCATTGTCGGTATCTGTGGCGGCCGCCCTTTCTAATCACAAGGCTTAAGGAGAGGTCGGCACTAAGCACATCTTATACTTAACATTAGGTTGGAATTTAGGACTCCAATCCAATCTTAAGAAAAAGAGGTGCTTTTCTGAATAAGATAAAGATTAACAATCACTTAATGAGTATCAGAGTGCGAAAGAAAAGTAACAACTGAAGTAACATCCATACATAAAATAAAGACATCCAGCTCAGAATATATACAATGCAGGAAAGTAAAGTACAAAGTTCTGTATTATTACAAACATTTAAAGTTTAAAGGCTGAAAAGAAAGAGTCTCTCATCCTCACAATATAAAGTAAAGCAAGCTAGTAAATAGACTAAGGTCCCTCAGTAGTCTGGACCTCCTCCTGGATCTGCTCCTCAGAAGGCTCTATCTCCTCAAAAAGCTCAGAATCTACCATTATCAGTTTCATAATGGTAGGGCCCCAGCCAACAAAATAAAAATCTTGTTAGACAAAATATCTAAGTACATTTTAAGGTAATGAATTTTAATGTATTTTAATGACATCACAATTAAGATTAAGCATAATATAGCGGTAAAGCACAAAGAAAAGAAGAACAAGTATTGAGGTAGCAACATACCTCAACTCAGGCTGCAAAATAAGGTAAGTAAAGTACAAGGTAATTCTACTAAGTATAAAGAAAAGTCCTAAAGAATATGATCAAACTAACATGCCAGTATAGTATAAGTAAAAGTACTGTACTGAAAATATAAAGTCTAGCATCCTAACATGCTCTCAAGTAGGTAAAACGGCTGACATACAAAAAGTTCTGAAATATAAAGGAACTGCAGAAAATGAAAAATATGAAAGAAAAAAAATGTGTACTGAAATGGTAAAGTAAAGTAAGTCTGAAATGTAAGGAAAATATGTAAGGTACTGTAAAATGTCTGAAATATAAATGTAAGTAATGTTTATTAATTTATTGTACTTGTGAGATACTCTTACTTAGTCTGCCAAACAATAAAGTCAATCTGGTAATCTAGGAGAAATATCCCAGATTAAAGTAAAGTTCATCCAAAAGAGGCATCTAGGAGAAACATCCCAGATCCTAAAGTAAATCCATAAAGTATCTAAAAGGCAAATTGGAGAAACATCCCAATACCAAAGTAAAGTACCATAGGGGAAATTCCCTAGGCAAAAGTAGTCATAAAGTAAGTCATATTAAGTGGCAGGTTAAGTAAAACATAAATCACAAGTAAAATGTTATTTATTAATATTTCTTTTAAAATTATGCATATGAAATGTGAATGAAATTCAAAGTATAATATAAAGTATGTTCCAAATATTTAAGTATGTCCAAAGGTATAAAACGGCTCAAATGACAAGAAAAGCATAGCATTTTCAAATCAAAGAATTTATAAATAGCACTACACAAACTTTGTGATATCACCTGTTTTCTAATTTAAACGTTCTAAGTACTCTAAGTTACATAAGATTCAGAATCATAAATTCCTACACTGTCTGTAACTTAGAATCACGAACCTACTAGTTGAAGATAATTAAGACTGGCCAAGTCCTAACTATATGAAAATTAAAAGATGACTACTTGATTTAAATAAATAAATCATCATCCTAGTTTATTATTTTATAAATCCCAAATAAACCTTGATTAGCCAAATCAAGCTTTAAAGAATTAAGAATCAAACTTCAAAGAATGAGGTTTAATTCTTAATCACAAAATTATCCTAATGGGCTAAGGTTTAACCCCATCTTACTGATTAAAGGTTAAGGCAAATCCTATTGAATTAAGTCAAATTCAATAGGATAAATTTCTAATCCTAATTCTAATGTTAAAAGATCAAATAATCAGTTAATAAACTATAAAAAATCTAATAAATTAGTAAAATCAAGGTTTCATCTTAATGAGTAACCCATTTTACCCATTAGATGAATTCTAATCTAAGATCTAATCTTAGTCTTAGGAATTAAGGCTCTTAAATACTAAGAGTATCACTTGGACACATATCCTAACTAAGGTTATAAGACCTAAAGGATGGTCTAAGAAGTTCAAAAGAATGGAGAAGAATTCATTTTTTTTACTTAAGATTTTCTCATACGGCTAAATTTAGGGTTTTCCTTCTACTATCTAATTTAAGGCTTAGAATTATTTAAATTATAGTTTAAATCACTTTAATTACTATTTGTTATAATTTAGAGATGAAATTAGGTCTTAATTTCATTAAACCCTAATTTTGGGCAAAAAGACCATTTTGCCCCTCCTTAAGGGTCTAAATCTCATCTTTATGAATTAACACTAAATTTTTGGATTTTAATGATATGTAATGATTACTTACTGTCTATTATAAGTTTAGACAGTAAATTCATTAAATTTGATTAAGTATTAAGCCTTATAAAATCAAATTAAGGAATTTGACCTATAAGGGTATTTTGGTGATTTTAACCTAATGACATATGATTTTTCTGTCAGTTTATTAAAGGTTATGTTCTAAGGTTTCCATAGAACCTAAATTTATTGAATTCTGATGTGTATTGGCTAAGTTATAGCCAAAACAAGTTTTAGGGTTAAATTGTAATTAAGGGTTCTTAATTAAGGGTCAAAAATCTAACTTCTCCAATTGGTATCCAAATTGAATAATTTTAATGGCTGTAGGTCACAATTGATCCACTAATTCTAATGACTAGTGGTAGGTTCAATTTGGACTCCATTTGGCTAAGTTATGGCTTAATTAGGGTTTAGGGTGATTAGTGAGTGATTAGTGAATTTAATTACCCAATCACTAATCCAACCTTATAGTTAGGTTCTAACAGGTTCTAAGAGTTCTCTGAAACTTAAATTGTCTAATTTGGATTATTAAATTTGCTAATATTCACTAATCAAGTTTTAGAGTAATTAGGGGTGATTAGCAAATCTAACTGTTGGATTCTAAATATTTTTGTAGATCACTATAGATTAGGTTTTGCTGATCTAAATTGGTGTTTGGATCACCTAATTTGGAGCTAAGATAACCAACTTATGGTCATTTGAAGTTTTAGGTCAAATTAGGTTAATTAGGGTTAGGTCCTAAATGTCATTAGTCAAAAGCTAACCCAAACAGCAAGATTAACCCTATTAAAATGTTCCTTAGGGTTTTGTGAGTATTTTAAGACCCATTTTGGGCATGTTTGGGTTAGCACATACAAAGTTATGACATATTGAAGATTTGTGAGTTTATTTGAATTAAATTAATACTCCTAAATGTCACTAAATGAAATATTGATCTTACAGTAAAATAAATGACATCATTAAATTCCTTATATTTTTTTGATGAATTTGATATATTTATTTGCATGTTTTGAGTAAATATTTTGTGAGTTATAAGTGTCTAAAGTTTGGTAATTATTGGATTTATTTAATCACATTATATATTATATTTGTACTGCTTAAATTAATCAAATATAATAATTTTTGTTATCCTATTACTCCATATATTAAATAGTACATTTCTATTTAATTTAAAATTATATACTTATGTATATATTCATATACAACTTTAAGAATTTATTAGGTATTATATAAGTATATAATGTATATTATTATTTATTTATATTTTGTTTTTGTTCTGACTCTTCTGCAGGTCGTGTCGGGTTGGCAGAAAATGGCGGGACCCGCTGCCACACGGCAAGCCGTGAATGGTTGAGAAACTATCAGCGGGCCCCACATGCTGAGTGTGGACTGACCCCGTCCGTTCAATGGAGATGGGCGGGTCCCACTTGCTGAATCAGCGATACGACCCTCCGCAGATCCAATAAGATTGCAACACGTGTCCTGCTGAGATGGATGGTCCGGTTTGAGAGGACCGGTTCGATTGAGCCGGTGATCCAACGATCCCGATGAGTTTAATTTAAAATGGACGGTATCAAGAAGCTAATATAAAAATCGAATGGATCACGTTTAATCAAGATAAATCTGATGGCTTAGATTAAATTAGATTAGATCCAACCGTCAGATTTGATTTGAAATCAATGGTTGGATTGAAGGGACGATCCGTCTTCTTCTTCCTTGAGTTGGCGAGAAGATCTTAGGGTTAGGCGAAAATGCAAGATTGGGTTCGATCGAACACGATCGAACCCGGTCAAAAGCTAATCCACTATAGTAAACATGATTTCGAAACATCAATCTAAGAATTAAACGCAAGATTTGAGGTATAGAAGTACCTGAAGTTAGGGTGGAATGGTGCGAGCTCCAGCCGAGAGTGCTTCCAGCGATCACGGGAACTAAAGCAATCGATATTACTGATCGATTCGAGCCTAAATGGGGAATGAAGAGCTGTGAAATGGACAAGGAATGTCCATCTGTCGAGCCCTACGCCGCGTGCTCAGCGCGAAGGACACGCGTTCGCTCACGCATGCTATCGATAGGGACGACCGCTGGTCCGTCCGATCGAAAAATGATCCGTCTCGTTTAACGGTAGGCACAGAAAACGGGAACGGCGTCAGGGTTTAAAGAAACGGTGCCGTTAATGTTAATAGAATATTAAAACTTTTAAATTTAATTATTGAAATTTCTTAATTAACTTTAAATGACTAATTTTATCCAGAAAATTTCGGATAAATCACCCCTAGCTAATTGAGGGGTGAGGAACGCAATGGTGTGAT
The DNA here is from genome assembly GCA_016760335.1 of Gastrodia elata. Lineage (NCBI taxonomy): Eukaryota > Viridiplantae > Streptophyta > Magnoliopsida > Asparagales > Orchidaceae > Gastrodia > Gastrodia elata. Next base: position 10,417,396 of record CM028670.1, on the reverse strand, counting down.
CGGATTTTTGATTCGACGAATATTTAATTACATAATTTTTCAGGGTATTTAAATAATATTAAAATATTCGTTAAAATTTGATGACTTTTAAAAGCATCCAAAACTTCTCCCCAAGCTAATTTGGGTGTTCTGAATGCAATGGCGAAGTCAGATTTTTAATCTGAGGTCTAGATAAAAAGTCAATTTCTAGGGTTTTAAGATTTTCTAGAAATCATGTTTTGATCCATTTGATCCCTAATTTGATCCAAATCCTAGAGATAGGTTGTAAATAACTTAATTAATGAATTAGAACCTTAATTAAGACTAATATTTGTTCTAATTAATCTGAGTAACAACCTGAGTTATTACAGTATCACAATGATAGGGCCCCAACTAAAAGAAAAGAAAATATTATTAGATAATAAGTCTAAGTATATTTTAGGTTAAGCATTTTCTTATAATTTTAATGATATCACAATCATCTAAGTAAAGTAGGAGCAGTAAAGTAACAAAGAAAAGTGGTGAAGTTATAATTAACTTAATTATAACTCAAACAAAGTGTAAGGTAAGCACATACCTCAACTCAAGCTGCAGAAAAGAGTTAAGTAATAATTAATTAAATCTACTAAGTACAAGAAATTCCTAAATAATATGATCAATTTAATACATGCTGGTTTACAATATAAAATAAAAGTATTGAGCTGAAAATAAAGTTCAAACATCCTAACATGCCATCAAATGAAAACAAGCTACTGAAACAATATAATTTGCATAAAATACTGTAAGTTCTAAAGAAAACTACTACATATAACCAAAGTACTGTATAAAGAAGAAATATATTGAAAATATTGTAAATAAGAAGTAGACTGAAATTGTAAAGTAAAACAGACTAACTTATATGAACATATTCTTACTTAGTCCTGTTAAAAGTAAATGCCTACTAAAAGAATCCATCTAACAATATTTAGAAGAAACATCCCAAATCCAATATCACTTATTTCCATTTAAATAAAGTACCACTTGATCCCATCTGAACATCTAGCAGAAATATCCTAGATCAAAGTGATGTCATAAAGTATCTGCTGAGCAACTAGGAGAAACATCCTAGAGCAAAAGTAAAGTATCATCTGAGCATTTAGGAGAAACATCCTAGAGCAAAAGTAAAGTCACACTGTCCAGGTAAACTAAGTAAAGACATATTCCACCATAAGTTACATAAAATTCATTACTTTAAATTCTTTCTTTCAATTAAGAATATGCTTTATGAATGAATCAAATTAACATAAAAATATACTATGTTACATATAATGTGTCAAAATATAAAGTCCAAAACATGGAAGCAAAGCATTCAAATTTAAGGTATTAAATAGTACTAAACAAACTTGTGATATCACTTTATTTTCTAATTAAATCGTTCTATCTATCTGAACTTATACAAGTTTAGGATCTCCAACATCTAGCTATCGAGTATAATTCAGAATATCGACTTATAAGTTAAAAGAAGTTAGAACGAATCAAGTTCTAACGTATATAAATCACATGACGCTTATTTGAGTTAAATAATAAATCAAATCCCAAGCCAATCTTAATTAATATAAATCAACATTGGGGGATTAAGATGTTAAAATCTAAGTGTTGGATTTTAGCTTCTTAATCCAATAGATTCTAATCCTAACGGTATAAGATTAAACTCAAATTCTCACGGACTATAATTAAGGCTATCTTATTAAGCAAGATTAATCTTAATAAGATGGATCTCTAATCTTAAATCTAAAGTTTAAATACAAAATAATTAAGAATAAAAGATGAAATTCTAGAAAGTTATAAAACTAAGCTTTCATCTATTAAGTACCCATTTACTTAATAGATGAACTCTAACATAAATTTCTAAGTTAAATCCTAAGGAAATAAAATTCTAAGAGTTTGGAGGACAGTACTAAAGAGAATATTTAAATCTTAATCTCAATCTTACTTAACTATTATTATGATATAATTAACTTAGGGAAGGCATAAGGTGAACTAAATTCACCTTATGAGACATAAATTTATGACTTACAGAGATTTTCAAATGAATTTCAGTGCATTTTCTAAAAATGGTAAAATGATAAGATAAAACATCATAAATGATTCCAAATTAGTCATAATATTGATTTTAGAGGTTTAATCATAAATTTAAGGTTTAAGAGTGCTTAAACCTAAATTTGGGCAAAATGACCATTTTGCCCCTATTTAAGGGTATAAAATTCAACTTTATGAATTAGGAATCTAATCTAGAATTTATTGAAGTGAAGTCATTACTTACTGTATAATATGAGTTTAAACAGTAAGTACATTTATTTTGGATAGGTATTAAGCCTTATAAGGTCAAATTAAGAAATTTGACTTATAAGGGCAAATTGGTAATTTGACTTAATGAAATCTAAATTTTTTGTCAATTTATTGAAGATTATTTTCTAAGGTTTACATAAAATTAAAAATCATTAAATTCTGATAAGTATTGGCTAAGTTATAGCCAATACAAGTTGGCTAATAATTATGATTTAGGGTGATTAGTGAGTGATTAGTGAAATTAATCATAGAATCACTAAACTAATCACACAACTAAGTTATATTCTAGGAGTAATCAGAAACTGAAATTATTCAATTTGGATCATTAATTATGCTAATATTCACTAATCAAGTTTTAAAGTGATTAGGGTTGAGTAAGATATCTAATCATTGGATCTAAAATATTTATGTAGTTCACTACTAATTAGGTCTTCTTGATCAAAATAGAATATTGGAAGACCTAATTTGGAGCTCAATTGACCCAGTTATGGTCAATTGAAGTTTTAGGGTTAATTAGGGTAATTAGGGATAGGCTTAAAGTGATTAGTAAAAATATTAATCAAATAGTAAAACTAATACTGCTAAAATATTCCTGAGAATTTTCTAATTACTTTGAGACCTATATTGGGTATGTTTGGATAAGTGTACACAAAGTTATGGTTAAATGAAGTTTGGTGACAATTTTGAATTATTTAATACCCTAAAATGTCACTATACAAAATATTGATCCTACTGAAAATTAAATGGTACCATAAAATTCCTTGATTTTTGCTGATTAAAATGGTATATTTATTAATATAATTTAGACTTATATTTATTAAGATATTGATGTTTAAAGTTTTAGGTATTTTTAACTTAACTAATTTCATTAAATAAGTAAATTTATTTATAACATATTTGCATATATTAATTTGTTTTAATTTCTACAGACGGCGACAGAGGTGGGTCCCGCAAAAGCTACGTTGCGCTTAACGGTTCGCGGAGAACTGGCTGGCGGGCCTTGCAAGGAGACGGCGGGTAGACTTGCGAGGAGACGGGCGGGTCCCACAACGCAGAAGGATTACGCGTGGCATCCTCCAGAGTTAACAGCGCGACGGAGCGAGCCCGCAATACCATGGCTCAAGAAATTCGCGTGGACCCGCACTAGATGATCGGGTCGGGCTGAGCCCGACCCTGCCCGATGCAAGTTTCAAACGGCTCGACGAAACTGAGACTCCCCGGCTATGGCAGTCGGATTGACAGCCCATCAGTCGTCACCGGAGCCCAGCCCGCACGGTGCTGGGAAGATGATGACGAGGGCTTTCCATTGACAGATGAATCGAGGGCAAAGGTAGCCGGAGGCATGCACACAATTGAACCCTAGTTACTAGATCTCCGGGCGCAAATGATAATGGTATATATAGTGGATTTAGGTCTTAATATGATCGATTGAAATTCATTTAGTTCGATCTGATCCGCTCAATTTACAATCAGCAACAAGAAATAGCAATTCGAATGATAAATCAATCGATTTAATTGATAAACAAGGGAGATCTAGCGTACCTTTAATGAGCGGATGTGGTTAGACTTGACACGGGATGAAGTCCTAATTCACGCTCGACCTCGGATGAACAGGATGAGTTAAACAAAACTGAAAGATTATCATGGCGCTTTTAATTAGACCTTCTTAGGCGGTGGAGGGAGCACACACGCGGCTGGCCTCTGCCGCGTGCGAGACATGCACCGTGGTGATGAGGGAGACGGCTCCTGGGCCGTCAAATCGCGATCGCTGGATCGGTGGCCCGAATCTGAGTCCTACGCATAACGGGTCAAATCCATTAAGTCTAATGGGTATTGAGCAGTAGGCATAAGATCTGGCCCGATAAACTAAGGCGGGACCCAACCATTGATTAAATAATAATAAATTCTATTAATTTAATTAAAAATTCTTATTCAAAATTAGACTATTAAATGAGTTCTAAAAATTTCCAAATTTTCACCCCTAGCTAATTGAGAGGTGAGGAACGCAACGGCGCAATTGAATTTTGTTTTGACGAGTATTTAATTATTTGATTTTTCGGAGAATTTAAATAATATTAAAATATTCGATGAAAATTCAATTGACTTCCAAATGCCTCCAAAATTTCTCTCCTAGCTAATTTGGGGGTGGTGAATGCAATGGTGAAGTCAGATTTTTTATTTGAAGTCAAAATAAAAAGGTCAATATCTAGGGTTTCTAGAAATTCCCAAAAATTAGGATTTGATTATTTGATTCTTGATTTGGAACAGATCCTAGAAGTGAGCTTCTAATGACTTAATTAAGGCATTATAACCATAATTAGGACTTAGATTAGTCCTAATTAACCTAAGTAACAACCTAGGTTATTACAGTGGTGTTCTCTTATCTTTGTGCACATCGATAAGTGCGGTTAAACAAACTAAGTATTTCAAGTTGCCATTCTTAGAAATATAATATTTATGTATATGCATGCTCAACATGTGTTAACTCAAGAAAAGTACAAGATTTAGTTATTCTAATAGTATTTTTGCAACACTTCATAAGCATAAGCATAAGCACAAGTATCAAGAATCATTGTGAATTGCAAGATGTGGCATACATCAGGAGAAGAATTATGAGATGCAATGGGCATCATGATATTTGAATTCCTAATAGGATGTATGCAGACCTCAAATTATGTACTCATGACAATTCAGTGGTATTTCAGATATATTTGTATTAGCATACCATGGTTCTATTATAGCATGATTATTCAAATTTCAGTATTTATAGTGAATTATGTTAGCATTTCCTTTCAGTTTTCATTTTACTTAACATTATAGCTTTTTGTTATTTCAGTATTTTCTGCAGTATTTTCTTAATTTACTTAAATGTTAAATTAGGTAAACTATATAAAGGCATGTTGTAGCCTTAAATGTGTTAGACTCATTATCTAACATGTGGTACTTTTGGGATCCGGTAATTTGCTAAATCTTGAGCATTTAGTGAGCAAGTATTGGAGGTTACTCAGAAGATTCATGAGGATCTAGTGGAGCACTAGAATGCTCAGTCTTTATTCTCTTAGTTACTTTTATTTGTGAGCTTGAGTGACTTTTATTTATGCTCTCTTTATTATAAGGCAATGATTTGTAATAATTATCTGGATGTATGTTCTGAGATGAATGCCTTAGTTAGCTCTATGATGAATATTTGGATGAATGCTTTTAGCTTCCGCACTTTGATTATCTCTGCCTATATTTAGTATTGTGATGTGATCAGTAGCAAATGTGCATATTCAGCACTCATATATATTAGAATTATCCTTCTTGCCTTACCAAGTTCAATGTATATAAGTATTCCAATTAATAGTTAAGATAAGGATACTACTTGTCTTAAGGATTAGCCTTTAATTCTACCTTGCATAAATTCTCAAGTTTCGTATATGGGAAGGGTTAGAAACCCTTCCCAAGTAACGCACCGTTCCGCCGCTAATTGTTTAGGGTGCTCATTCCTTAAACACCTTTGTTACGCGCGACGACGGGACGGGGCGCTACATCTAGTGAATGCAATGGAATTAAAATAAGAACATGATTATCTTATGATTAAACTAAGTAACAACCTAGGGTTGTTACACCAGCACTTGGGCCAGAATGGAGGGGACTTTCTTGAATAGGAATAAGAGAGGAAGACTTTAATCTCTGAAGGGAATTTGTAGGGGAGAGGCTAATAGAGTTACATACAATGTAGAGTTTGTTAAGTTTTTGATTTCGAGAACGACTCATTCCACGTTGGTGTGCGAAAGCAGTTTTCCCTATATTGCATTTACCATCTAGATGTAAGAAAGCTTCACAAATGTCACAAACTGACAGGGTCCAATCATAATGCCCTTTTTGAGTTATCCATTTCCCGTTCAGTTTAATTTGAATATTTTTTGGAAGCTTGGCATTTGATGTAATTTCGACACAAATTTTGTCAAACGTTGCTCGGGATCTTCTAGTCGTGAGTTTGTCACAAAGGATTGGGGTGCCAATTATGTTGGCAATTTTGGACAACTTTGAGCTTGTCCACAATTACACTAGAAAATCGGGAAAACAAACCCAAATCGAGACCAACTCAAAAGCTAAAGCTGAAGGTAAAAAATGTTTGGTCCATTTCTTGACCAGAAAAGGATAATTGAAGAAAAATCAAGAATCACCATTTAGAACCAAATTCACATCTTCACCACAGGAAACTTTTAGCACATAATAATAGCCCTCATTTAGAGCAAACAGAGTGAACTCACCTTTCGGTTTTCAAGTTTTTTCATAAGTTCTAGCAGAGCTTTGTAAGTGTGTAATTTAACTATCGAGAAACCCACCACACAGTTTTCTCAGAGAGCCGCTATGATGATTGGGGAATCGAGTTTGAGAATTTTCAAAGAATAACTCATACTTTGAAAATATACATTCATGAAAGTAAGAAAATAAAATATATAAATATCCATAATTACATTCAAAGCCATCCATAAGAATTACACAATTTATAATTATTATAAAAGAAGTTTGAAATTAAAAATATTTTTATTCTGCTCACTTCTCAAAAGTTTTGACTTTAACTTTTAAAATACAAGAAGATCTTCTTGATTATGAAAACCTGAAAATTTTCAAATGATGTCAGCATTATATTGTAGGAATAAATCAATATGAGAGTGATATGAAGAAAGTTTTTGCATCACATATAAGAAAGTAAAGCACTTGCCAATATAATTAATTATTACCCTGCATTTTAGTCTTGCATTTAAAATATAAGAAAAATAAGAAATAAATTTTATCATAAGCATTTGTAACATAAAGTCGAGTCCGTAGACCCCTGAGCCCAAATGGGTAAACCCATAGGCATAACCTTTAGGAAGATTTCTCGTTACCTGTCGGTAGCTTATTCATAATTATGAACTGATGGTGTGTTTTTTCTCTAGATTTGCCTACTTCCTAAAAAGGGCTAAATCCCTCCATATGACTCCCAGGGGCTTCCAGCTGGCCCAATATGTACATATTCTCAGTATTGTTGTCCATCCTCCAATGACAAATATCATAATAATATAATATATTTCATCTTTTTGTTACATGTATTATGATAATTTTTGCAAATTAATAAGCGGTATACATATTAGAAAGTATAAGCAAGATTCAAATGAAAATAGCTCAAAGTAGGTATGCTGAAATAAAACATATAAGTACATCTACGTACCTAACTATTTTGATAAAAATACAACCAAATCAATTCTTTTGATCTACAAAATAATGATTTAATTCATTAATTTAATATTTTATGATTTAACATGATTTATTATTTATTAATGTGACATTAGATTTAAAAGTATTAAATTTTATAATTTAGGTTTTTAAAATAAGAAAATGATCTAAATATTCTTAAATTAATTTTAAATCATTAAGTTACTAATTTAAGATATAAAGAACATATTTAAATTATTAAATTTTATTTTATTTAATATTTGGTCTAAATGACCAAAATACCCCTCTTAAAAGCGCCCAAAATGTGATTTTAAGAATTAGGCTTCCAAATTTAATTTTGTTAATACCAAATGTTTTATTGCTGTCTAATATGAAGATAGACACTAAAAACACCCAATTTGGCCAAATATTAAGGCTAATGAGCTTAAATTAGTATTTATACTCATTAAGGGTTAATTAACAATTTTACTTAGGAAAATCTGAAATTTTTGCTACACTTATGTTTCTTACTATCTAAGGATTTCATAAAGTCTAAAATTTCAAAATTTTGAAGTCTTTTAACTAAGTAATAACCAAAACAAGATTTAGGGTTAAAAATATAATTTATGAGATTTCTGAATATGGTTAAAAAGCTAAATTAATGGGTGATTAGTGAGTGATTAGTGAAATTAATTAGAGAAAAATTATTTTGAGTGTGCTAATTTGTTCTCCTCTATTTTTTGAGTGAACAAAAATATAAAATTTGAATTTTAGATAATTAATGAGTCTAATATTCACTAATCTATTTTTTAAGTAATTAAATTAAATTAAGAAATGTAATGATATAATTAAAATTTTCTTATAGATTAGTATTCCTTGTACTTTTTGATCAAAATGGTATATTGTATCATTATATTTGGATGCAATTTGACTACGTTATGATAATATAAATATTTGAGGTTAAGTGGTTAATTAAGCAAACAAAATGATTAGTGAAACTAATCACCAAATAGAAACACTAATGAAAAAATTTTAATCCTAACATAAGATATGAATAAATTTAAATATTAATTTAAATAAAAATTGAACATATAATAATCATTCATATGGAAGCAAATCTAAAGTTTCCAAAAAATATAAATTTTCATCTTAACATAATATGTTATTTTTTAAATCTTATTTAAATATATGAATAAGTATAAATATTAATTTAAGTAAGAATTTGAACATATGAAACTTTATTTATGAAGATATAATTTTTGTAAATGAATTTAAATCTAAACATTAATATACATAATAATTTCAACATATTATATATATGTCATTATTCTAATTATTAGTATGAACATAAATATTTAAGAAAAACTTCATATTTCTCTTAAGTTTAAATATAATTTGTAATTTTATTATGACATACTATTGATCTATATCTATCCTATAAAATAATTTAAATCAAATCTAAGTCATTACTCATGACTTTAAAATTTAATTTAAGTTTCATATAAGAGACATACGAAAAGAGAATACCTTTGCAATATACTTGTTCATCTTGAGACCAAAGAGAGATTGGAGGATGATGATGATTTTTTAGAGTTCCTATCAACTTGATGGAAATTTGAAGTATTTTTGATGCTCTTTTAGTCTTTGAGAAGGTGTAGGGTGAAGTGTCCTAGTTTGAGGAAGAAGTATGAGAAAGAGATGAAGAGGGCTTTGAGTGCTTTATATAGTTAATAATGGAGTTTAAAGGAGGTGAGAAAAATGTCCAGCCTTTTTTGATTAAGTAAATTCCAAATGAAGGCACTATGATAGATCCAATAGAGAGTATTTGATCTTAGAGAACTTGAATAATTAAGATTGGATGATACTCATTTTGTCATCTAACGAAGAAAATATATGTTATTATATGAATAGCATATTCCTATGGATAGAATTAAGATAAAAATTTTGTGAATTTTTTGTTTAATTTTCCCAAAAGTGCTAAAAATGAAAGTTTAATCATTCCTAAAATTGATCATATAAAGATTACCAAAATTTTAAATTTTGGTATCCATTAGATAGGTTTTGATGAGAGGATTTCATAGACACTAAAATCGTTCAATTTGGATAAGTGGTTGAGCCAAAATTTACATTTAACGCCATTAACAGCGGTCGCTTTCACCATGAACGACGTCAGACGCAAATTCAATCTGCGTCGTTGCTTGAGCAATAGATGACAGCAGTCGTAGGATCCGCCGCTTACATAGACCGCTGTTGACACCGTTAACGTCGTTGATGGCCTTTTTTCTTCTTTTTTTTCTTAAACCAAAATTGAATGAGTTTCAAAAAATCTCAAAACTTCACCCTTAACTAACTTGGGGGTGAGGAACATAACGGTAAAGTCAGATTTTAGTTTTGAGATCAATTTAATTATCATAATTTTTGGGGTATTAAAATTTATTAAAATATATTAAAATATTCGAGAAATTTTGACGACTTCCAAAAATTTCCAAAATATTACCCCTAGCTAATCATAGGTGATGAGCATAATGGAGAAGTCAGATTTTTAATCTGATGACAAAATAATTAGCATCTTTTTTTAATTAAATAAAATAATAAAATAAGCAAGAAATGATGAAAAATTAAAAAATTCTAAATAAATTACCAAAACTTTTCTAAGATTATTCCTAACAATCCTATTTTTTTTTGTCAATTTATTGTGAATTTAAAAATTAGAAAACTAAATTTAAAAAGAAATCTAGTAGTTCATATTCTCTCCAACTTAAAAAGGATGTCGTCTCGACATTAATCTAAAATTTTTAAAGAAGCCTACTATATTTATAATCACTTACTAGCAAAATAAATAAGGGTAGACTTTCTTCATATTGATTCCTCTTCCCATGTTGCTTTTTCCTTGTAGCAATTCTTCCATCGAACCTTTATCATGGGAATATATTTTTTTTCCAATCTCCTTTCATCTCGATCTAGAATTTCTTCTAGTTCAATCACATAATTAAGATTTGGCTATAAATTAATATCTTCTATTTTCACTCTCATTAAAGGTTATGATAAGCATTTCCTTAATGAGGAGATGTGAAATATATCATGCATCAGACTTAAATGTGATGGAAGCTTGATTTGATATGCCACTTGGCCAACTCTTTTCAAGACTTCAAAAGGTCCAATAAACCTTGGACTTAATTTCCCAAGAACTTCGAATCTTAAAACTCCTCTGAATGGATTTACTTTCAGATATACAAAGTCTCCAACATAAAATTCTACATGACGATCATGAGCATCAAAATACTGCTTCTATTATCTTGAGCCGCTTTCATTCGGTGCTGAATTAACTTAATCTTTTCTGTTGCTTGAAGAATTAGATCTGATTTAAATATTCTATTTTCTCCAATATTGTTCCAAGATAAAGGAGTGATATGCCTTCTTCCATAAAGGGCTTCATAAGGAGCCATTCCAATATTTGCTTAAAAACTGTTGTTATAGAAAAATTTGATTAACAGAAGATGATCATCCCAATTTCCTCCAAAATCTAAGATACTCAAGCGAATCAGATCTTCTAAGGTTTGGTTCACCCTTTCAGTTTGCCCATCAGTTTGTGGATAAAACACTGTGCTCATACAGAGCTGAGAACCAAGATCTTGATGAACCATTTTTCAGAACCTTGAAGTGAATTAGCTATCTCTATCAGAAATAATGGTCTTTGGATGTGATGCCCCCGCCCCCAAACCCTCAATCATTAGTCTAAGGATGGTTCCACTCTGATAAATCTCTCCCTTATCATTGGATTATGTAAAAACTACAATCCACATAATAAGGGAAAGATGAGCTCAGAATGCATACTTAATATCAATCACTAAATTAACACGAGTACAGAGTGCGAAAGCAAATAAAGTAAATAGTACATCCAATCTACCATAAATCAAATAAGAGAAAAAATAGAAAATAGCTCAGAATTATTAGTACAGAGAAGAAAATATAGCCACAAGTACCTGTATTATTGTAACATTTACTTAAAGCTTGAAATGAAAAGAAAAAGAAATATCTCTCATACTCACAAAAAAAGGAACTAAATTTCTTCAGCTCTGCCCTGCTACTCTTCCTCAAGATAGGGCTCCTCCTCCTCAGGGACCAAAACTTCAGCTTTATCAGATTCTGACATTGTCGGTTTCACAATGTCTGGGCCCTAGCCAACAAAAGAAACATCTTATTAGAAAATTTGTCTAAATACATTTTAAGCTAATAATTTTACATGCATTTGTTAATATCACCATTTTTCCTAAACTTTAAGCAACAGAAATCAAAATGGGAGCAATAAGCATACAATATAAAGAGGAAAAGCTATAAATAATAGCATTTATAACTTAAGCAATAGTGAGGCAAAAAACGCACCTCAAAATAAACTAAAATAATGCTAGGCAATACATATGAAAGCATAGCGAAAATACTGAAAGAAAATCTAACGTAAACATGCTAATGATCATATGAACTATGCAAATTAAAAATAATGAATCTAATAGTGATATGTATAGTAAGTAATAAAAGATGTAGCATCATATATAAATATATATATATATATATATATAAATATAAGCAAGTAAATAAAGTAGATGATTGAAATTAAAGTATAACATAAAAGCATAACTAAAATCAGAATTCAGTAAAAGTAAAACAACAGAAGTTGTGTAATGACTGCCATACAGATGAGGACTAAATCTAGCTTGCTGAAATCAAAAGGGTTCTTAGCGTCAACAAGGAGGCTAAGGCGACAAAACACATGCAATTCCTATTTTAGTTATTTACTCTTACTTCTGTGGACAATTTCAGAAGTAGCTGAGGAGTCAAGCACATTTGCAAGACTATTCGGGTTCCAACTCAACAACACACTCCTCAATGAGTGATGTTAAGTAATCCTTATCTCACCTTCCCCTGCCCATTGGGGTACTATGCGCAAAAGTCAACCAATAATTGAACCCAATGTAAAATTATCCTAAATATTCTATATTTTCATTTCATGCAACAATGTTCTTGTATGATATGTTCAAGAAATAAGGCCTAAAATTCAAGGAATGCATAAGCAATAAAGTTCAATAGTGAGAAAGAGACTCTACTAAATATGGTAATATCATTTATTATCTAATTAATCATTCTACCTATTCCAAGTTATACAACTTAGAAGCACATTCTTATAAGTTAAAAAGATTAAATTAATCATGTTCTAATCTAGTTCAATCAGAATCAATTATAGGTTAAGTAATAAATCATGATGTCCTAATTAATGAATTTAGACATTCTAAACAAAGATTTGATCAAGATCTTACTAAACTAGGGATTATGAATTAAACACCACAAATTGGAGTAAATCACATAATCCAAAGGGTAAAGACTAAAAATTGAGGCAAATCCTATTAAGCAAAATTAGGCTTAATAGGATGATTCTCCTATTCTTAATCTAATATTGAAAAATAAAATAGTCAGAATTAAATTATGAAAATCCAAAAACTAGTAAAACTATGGTTTCATTCATCGAATAATCCACTTCATTCGATGAATGAAGTCTAGCCTAAGATATACTCCTAGTCTTAAGAAAATCCTAAAGTGAAGTGTAGATCCCTAAAGAGCTCCTTAATAAGATGACTTAGAGAAATAACTTAGGAAGAATTTTAAGACTTAATAGACATAAGTTAGCTTTATTTGCTATTTTTGATTATTTAGGGAATGTTAAGAGTAAATTTTTAGTTAAGTAAGGAACATTTTCCTTACTTAGGGATTTTCAAGGCTTATATTAGGACTTTTATCAATTTACTCAAATTATGAGATTCTAAGACTTAACTTGAGTCTATGGATTGATCAAATTGCTGTAACATGCATTAAATACTTCAAAATAAAGTTGTATCAAATTATTGTATCATCAGGTCAAATTTTAACGAGTTGCTGAAATGCTGTGATTGCTCAAATATTTTTTCTTTGTCGGCTTGCTTTCAATATTGAGATTGTTATTTTTTTTCAGTATATTACTTTTCCTCAGTCGTCGGGAATGTAGATTTATCAAATTTCTTTGTTTTATCTTATGAAGCAAGGAGTATCATTATATACAAATCAATGTGCTATTTTTTATTGAAATATAATTCTAGAATAAAGCTCTGGTATAGCATTGACCCCTTTTAGAATACTTTTATTGCGAATGTGAAAGAATTGAGTGAAAACAAGTGTATTAAGTGTTAAATCTTGCAGTTGTACTTTGATGTGGTTAAATTTTGCTTTGTTATTGGAAAATGGTTGCTTTAATTGAATACTTGGATTAGATGATGGTAAGAGAAAGTATTATCTCAATGCTAACAAGCTAGTAAAAGTTTTTCATTGATATCTATTTAAAAATGGTATCATATCATTTATATGATTAGATGTTTATTTATTATTTTGAAATTGAGGATGAGATGTCATTTTGTATGTTACATATTTTTTTTCAATTCTTATTTTTAATTTAAATATTTATTATTTGAGCAGATATTGTTACAGTAATGACTAATGAGAATATTAGCATGGAATACTTGTTGCCTGCAACAGGTGAATATCTAACAATGTTTAATATGAATTTATTAAATGTTAAACAATTATACACTAATATTCCTCATATTATTTAAGTAATTATGGTACTCTTTAGATATTGCAGAATCATTGTGTTGTGATGAAGATATTGTGAATAATGAGTTGACCACTTTGGACATAGTTGTTGAGGTTAGAAGTTTGTATTTTTTTTAAAGATTAAATATTTTGTATATCAATTTTTTTTACTTATTGAATTTGTTAATTATAGGAGCATATCGTTGAACGTGGCAATGTTTGTAGTGACACAGAAGACTGCTTCATAAAAACTCCTCAAATTTGAATGAAATTTAACTCGATTGATGATGCTTTCAATTGTTATAAATCATATGGTTATTTGACACGATGTGGAGTTAATAAACGATCAAATTATAACTTTTACGGTCATAAGTCACGTTGTTTTTTTCTTGCTATAAAGAAGGACACCCTAAGAACAACGTTGGTCCTTCTAAGCTATGCTAAAAACTTATAGTATGCATAGGATGTAAAGCCATGTTGGTTATCATTGATCGATGTTTGAATGGTATTTAGGAGGTTCAAGATGTGAATTTAGAATATAACCATGACTTGGATCCTGAAATGGTACGCTTCATGCGCTGTTTTCATGAACTATTTATAGTAGTTCAGAGACAACTTATAATAAATTATAAAGCTGACGTTCCACAGAATAAGTCCGTTAGTGCAATATTTACAAAAGTTGGGGTTATGAAAACTACAAATTTACTGAAAACAATTATCGTAATTATGTTACAAATCAAAGGGTTTTGGTTTTAGTCGATGGTGATACAAATTCATTGCTGAAACACTTTAAAAATCTAGAAAATAATGATTCGAATTTTTTTTATTGTTTTCAATTATCAGATGAGGGCCATCTTAGAAATGTATTTTGGGCAGACTCAAGCTCTAGGATAGCTTATCACTATTTTGGAGATGTTGTAACTTTTGATACCACCTATTTAACTAATAGATATGCAATGCTTTTTGCTCCATTTGTTGGGGTTAACCATCACGATCATTCTATATTCTTTTTGGGTGTGCTTTGTTAGCAGATGAAATGATCGAAACATTCTCATGTCTCTTTCAAAGATGGTTAGTGTGTCAGCAGGGTAAATATCCTGATGGAATCATAACTTATCAGTGCAAATCAATGGAGACTGCAATAACAAAAGTACTCCCCTCAACTAAACATCGCTTTTGTTTATGGCATATTATGCGTAAGCTTCCAGAAAAGTTGGGAAACATCATCAATCGTCAATCCATAATTGCTGATATTAGTATGGTATGACTCTACAAGCATTGTCAAATTTGAGAGAGATTGAATGTGTGTCATTAAAAAATATGACATAGCTGAAAATATTTGGCTAAATACGGTTTATAATTATAGAGAGAAATGGGTGCTAATATATCTTAAGGATATGTTTTGGGCTGGGATGTCAACAACTTAAAGAAGTGAAAGTATGAACGTATTTTTTGATGGATACACGAACTCTAAAATAACATTATGAACATTCTTTGATTAGTACGTAAATGCACTCCGTAAGAAATTTGAGAAGGAAAGACAAGAAGATTCAAATCATTCCATACTAGCCCACAATTAATATCACCTCTCCTATTTGAGGAGCAAATCTCAAGACAGTACACACTAAATATTTTTTACTAATTTTAAGAAGAGGTTAAAAAACTTATGCATTGTATGTGTTCATTGACTGAGGTCAACGGGTCTATCAAATCTTATGTTGTTAAAAAAAACACAATGGATTGCATCGACATGAATATCGTGTAATTTATAATTCGGTGATGGAATACACATGGTGCATATGTCGATTGTTCCAATTTAAGGGGCTTGTTTGTTGTCATATGTTGTGTGTATGGTGATAAGAAGAAATAATAATTATCCCATAACAATTCATTAAGGCAAGATGGAGGAAAGACTTCAAATGATTGCATTTAGCCATACCATCGATCACCACCTCGTCCTTTGCTTATGAAAATGATAATGAGTATTGGTGACACGCATATGAGTGCACTTCTAATACAATTGAGACTGGCTCAATGAATGAAGTAACTAAGGCATACACACTCATGACACTACAGGAGGCCCAACAAAAAGTTCATGAATATTGCTCTTGCACACAATCAAGCGCAATCAAAGATCCAATTCGTGCACACCCAAAGGGGAGACCGCTAAAAAATAGAATCTTGAGCCATATCGACAAATGAAAAAGAAAAGTTAATAATGATGAATCTTGAGATTATTTATATTTTGAAGTTTTGTATTGTGATTGTTTGTATGAAATTTAATATGTACTTCTTACAGGCTAGCAGTTTGGGGCTGCGAACATCTTCAAATAGAGGATGGGAACATCTTTAAGAGCTTCATATGCTGAACTATGTATTGTGATTATTTTTGGCCAGTTTTACATTAATATATGCAAAGTTAGTTTAATGGTATCTATGTTAACATTTTCATGAATAGAGATACTGCTGAATGGGTTGTCATTGACATTTAATGTTTATCTATGTTAACATGGATGTTATATTATTGAATAATTTTATAATTTTTTTTATAATCTGACTCAGCTTGTTTCTATAGTGATGCAGTTTTGTAAAAGCCTTTTTTAAATCTTACACTAAGTTGAAGCCGCTTATTCGTTCATTTTGGATATACTTCTATACAAAGAAGCTGCTGCGCTTCTGGTGCTTCTATCGCCAAAATCATCACAGTTCTTTGCTTCTGGTGCTTTAGATTAAAAATATTTTTATATTGTGGAACAAAGTATTGTTCAGGCTGTCATACAGATTTGCGAATTTGTTCGGTGTGTCATGATCAAAATACTCATTGTTTCTATATGTTATGATGTTTTGTTTTATACATGTGGATGAATTGCAGATCACTATTTCCATATGTTTACCTGCCGCCTTCGAAGCAGTGATGGAAGCAGTGGAGATGCACAAAGTGGAATCCGAGTAACCATAAGAGAGAAAGCATCCGTCAAGAAGGAAAAATCCCAGTTTTGCAGTTCCTTCTTTAATACCCGAGCTCTCTCTTTCACTGGAATCAGAAGATAAAACTCTCTTAACTGCAACAGTTGGGGGATGATCATATTTTTTTTTAGATGCATGTACATAAAATTTTGATGAAAATGATTTTTTTTCTTCGTCTGGTGGTTCTATAATATGCTCAAAGTTTGTGTTATATACTAGTAATTGCAACTCCTTCAAAATAAGATTCACTTTCTTTGTTTTTCATATTGTATTGAATGCCCCTAACTTGAAATGTTCTGGTTGATATGTTTATTTTTTCTTACTGAATAAATGGGTTTGGTTTATGGAACCAACGATAATAATCAAAGTTTGAGTGTTATATACATGTTTGTTTTTTCTTTATTGTTCTCTTTATTCGAATGATGAGAATCTGATTATCATTTTGAATACTGTGGGCACGATTTATAAATTATTCCTAGATCCAGTACCAACAGACCATTGTTTTTGTTCTGTTTGAACTTTGGATTAATCAGTTCATGCTTGAGTTAGAAGATACAAAATTCATTACTTTGCAAGAATTGATCCTTGAGGTCATTTCAAATTTTTGATGCATGATCTTAACATAATATGCTTCCTGAAATTTCCTTAGAAACAAAATTAATATCCAAGATATTACAATATTGACATTTTGTACATTGGAGTTAAGAATGGTTGTTTATGAGGCTTGGCACTAGTTCCATATATAATTTTTGTAGCACGAGAGAGACTAGAGGACGACATTAGCATTCATCCAATGTAGCAAATGCAGCCAATGCAGCAGACACATAGTAGAACTATGATAGATGGAAAGATTATATATATATATAAAGAGAACTAAACTATAAAATATTAAAACAAATTATGCAGAAGAAAGAACTGTTTTTTCTTAAGATCAAGCAATTTCGCACACGAAAAATGGAGCTATTTGTATTAAGCAGCAATATTATTTTCTTATTTATAAAATAAGGTTCAAACATCTTATAAAATTTTTAAAACAGGCTATTTAGAACTCGCAAGCAAGTCAATCTACAAGCATAACAGCAGCTTCAGATGGTCGGCCATTGGGATCTTCGCTGGTATCTTCGGGAGCCCTGGACCCAAACGCTTTCGCGAGCGAGAAACAGCAGGAGCAGAAGCACAATTCAGATGGTTACTATGATTTTTCCATCTTGACAACTGCTTTCTCTTCTTATGGTTACTCAGATTCCACTCTGTGCTTCTCCATTACTTCCATGACTGCTTCGAAGACGGCAGGTAAACATATGGAAATAGTGATCTGCAAGACATCCAGCATCGCTAAGCCAACTCGCAAGTAAGAGATACATATAAAACATCCCAATTTCAATTGTTTGGTTAAATTTTTATATAAATATAGAAGATTTTACCATTATTTGGTTAACAAAAACAACAGATTTGTTCAGACATCATTCTACATGTAGATGTGTAAATAAAGTGAAAGATATAAACAGATAATAAAGTGAAACTAATACTGCATCTAAATGTAAATAAAAATAAATGAGATAATAATAATAATAGGATTCATAACTGCTTTCTATCAATCCAAAGCGTGCTCATTTAGCAAATTTTTAGCATAACTGCAAATTTTTAAAATGACCCAGTATTCACCTCTTTTCATGAACACGAATTGCATCAATTCAAATATTATCTTTTCATTTTACTTAATTGATAAATCTTTTAGGCTAAGAAGTTATCACTATAAATACATTTGAGGCAACCGATTCATATTGAAATGGGGCTTATGAGTCGCATAGTATAATTGATTTAAGTATACATGTAACAACCCGAGATTGTTATCCAACTAAATTTTAGCTTAATCGTATCTTAATTATCATTTTGTTAAGTTCCTCTAGCTATTAGAACCAATTCCTGAAAGTTTGGTGCGATTCAGAGCTAAATCAAATATTTTGAATATTTTAATAATATTTAGTTAAGGAAAAATTGAGGTATTTAATTTGACCTCGAAATCAAAATCCGACTTCGCCATTGCGATCGTCACCCCAAATTAGCTAGGGGTGATATTTTGGATGCGTTTGGAAGTCGTCAGTTTTTGCGAATATTTTAATATAATTAAATACCTCAAAAAATATAATAATTAAATAATCGTTGGAATTGAAATCTGACTTTATCGTTGAATTTCTCACCCCCAAATTAGCTAGGGGTGAATTTTTGGGATTTTTCGGAAAAAGTTTATTTAATCTGAATTTTTAAATTAATTAAAAATTAAAAAAATTAATATTTTAAGTCTTTTCTCCATTTTTCTTCATTTCTTCCCTTATCCCTGTGCCTGTCAGCCCCATTCGGCGCCTCCCTCACTTGGGCATGCAAGGAGCCATCTCTTTCCCCTCTTTGCTGAGGTGAAAGCTCATGATGGTCTCCCCCTTCTTCTTCCTCTATAAATAGAGCTCATCTCTCTCTCCTCCACCCCTTGCTATCATTCTTAAGCTCCCTCCTTCCTCCTCCTTTGGTGGCTAAAGAAGAAGAACAAGTTTCTTCCTCCATTCTTGCAAGGTCAAAGATACCCATTTGCTATACTTCCTTGGCTACTTCATTTTGCTCATATGCTTATTTTACGTCTTTAGAAATCCATGATTGAGTATGGAAGCTATTAAAGTTCATTAAGGCATTAAATTTCATTATAGATAAAATGCTCTGTTTTCCTCTATTTTACATACATGAACATTTAACTCCATTATTTGCATAGTTAGAATAATCATTTTGTGCCAATTTTAGTATCAATGGAAAGGTCTTGGAAAGACCGTTCCATCAGTATATGGCACTACACGTGAAGTGCCCAAAATTGGGAGTATTTGAGTGTGAAAGGAAACCTGTTAAGGTTTTTGCATAGCCAAATTCATCGTTGGGCGCTACAGCTCTCCTGTCGCAGTTTTCGCAAAGCCGAAGTCACCGTCGGGGCTACAGCGTACTGTAGCGCCCGAAGTTTCAAACTTTGATCCACCATAGCGCGCCGCAACAACATAATAATTTATGAAGCTAAGAAATTAATTTTGAGGAAGTTAAATTAGAACCGTCGCAGTGCGCCGCAGCGTTCGAAAGCGCTGCAGCGCGCCGTTGCGCGCCACAGCGGGTCGTAGCGCCTGGTTTTTGGCCAGAAGGCGCTACGGCTCATAATTGCCCAAAAGTGCCCAGAATTTTCTGGAATGGCCGAAACTTCACATTTTTTCGCATTTTAAGGACCCTATGACTCTAGTGGGGCCGAATTATATCAAATTTGAACATAATTTTAGTAAAATTGAGCATTATATTAAATTTTATGTAAAATTCAAATGTGAAATTTTATCCTAAATAGTATGTGCTAATAATAGAGGACTATATTTGTGTTTTATCATGCGGGCTTAGTCGGATATAGTCCTACTTAGAATAAATCATCCAACCCTAAGAATGTTATAATTAGTGACTTAAATCCTTAGTTTGAGATATAAACTGCAACCGAGTTCTGCCTCCTATCGTCGTACGTGTCGATAAGTGCAGTTTAAGACAAACTAAATATCTCAATTAACTCTTCTTAGAACACTAGTAGTATGTTGTGATTAGGGAAATGAAATTCTTAGTTTGAGATATAAATTGCTACTGGGCTATGCCTCCTATCCTCGTGTGTGTCGATAAGTGCAATTTAAGACAAGCTAAGTATCTCAATTCACCTTTCTTAGAACACTCAGCATGCTTGTAGTTAGGGTATTTAACAACTTAGTTTGAGATATAAACTACAACCGGGTTCTGCCTCCTATCGTCGTGCATGTCGATAAGTGCAGTTTAAAACAAACTAAGTGTTAATTCACCCTTCTTGGAAATATACAATCATGTGTATACAACCTTTCCAACTGATAATTTTTAATAAAATCCTAAGAAAATATAGTTATTGAAATTAGAACTAGTAGTCAGAATCTATTTGGATGAATTCTACACAATGGAAATACTTGATTCATTATCTAATTTTAAATTAATTTCTAGATTTCTGAATTTTAAATCATGTAATGTAGATACATGAGCACGAGCATGAGCATAAGCATGATGTATGAGTATAACAGATGATTTATGAGTTACGAAATATTGCATACATCAATAGGTGAAACTTAAGATGTTCAAACATCACAGTAAATTGTATTTCTCAATATGATATATGTAGATATTGGACCGTACAGCTCATAGCAGTTCAGTGATAATTCAATTATATATCAGTGGCATACAGTATTGTGATATATCCAGATGCATAGTAGTAGTATGCAGCATAGATTTACATGTTATTTCTCAGTTCCAGATCATTGATGTTTTAGTTACTTTCAGTATTCAATTATAATTCACCTTTAATTTACTTTGCTTCATTTTTGTACTGTTTATTTCTTTCAGTTATTTTTAGTATTTCTACAATTTTTGTTACACTATTTAAATGTGAAGTGAATGATTAGAACTGTTTAGATTAATTTCGATGTGTTGGACAATTGTAATGGCCGCCTCCTGACTGTCGTCGAGTAACACTAACTCAACTATTATCAAGTGGTGGCTGTCACTAATACCACAGATAATAGACAGCATATATCCATGATATTAATAGAACTGTGAGCAAGACATTAGCAGAAACATAAGTAAAGCAGTGCAGAAAGTAAGAAGAAGGCATTCAACATTATCCACATATATCTATTCACATACAATATAGAAAATGCAGAATAATAAGAAGACAATTCATTTATTACATTTAATTAAATATGAGCAACATAACTTTTAAAAACTGAGCAAGATCTTCTTCTTTGCCGAATACCAATCTCACCGGACCTTCTATCGCCAGCACCCCCAAGCACAAGGTCTGAGCTAAAACATAATGCTGTCATATATACATATATGAAAGGGCCAAGCTAACAAAAGAAAAGAATAATATTAGGCTTATAATGTCTAAGTACAGTAAAGCTATAAAATAGCATATACTTACATTTTAAAAGATGTTATTCAACATAAGAGTAAGATAAAAATCAAACTACAGAAATACTGTAAAATAGCTGAAAGTATAAAGCTGTACAAAATTGAAGCAAAGTAAAGTGAAAGTGCAGAAAAACTGTAAAGACACTAAATAACTGAAACTGTATGAAATTTGCAGTAAAATAAAGTAACGCTGAAATGTAAAGCTGAATACTGAAAAATAGAAAATACAGTAAATTATCTGAAATTGAATAAGGTATATGTGAAAGTATGCTGTATGCCACTGAATAAATGTATATGTATATGCCACTGAACTGAATGTCATGATATATAACCAATATATCACTGAACTTCTATGAATCGTACAGTCCAATACTTATATATATCCAATTGGGAATCCAGTACTAATCATTCTGCAAATTTCCACGATTGATATATATACAATAATCCGTAATCCATAAATCTTCACTAATACTCTCTTATGATCATGCTTATGCTTATATGTCTACATTACTTAAAGCTCAAAATCCAAAAGAATGATATAAATCAAACAATGAATTAAGAGTCTCCATTGTGCAGAATTCATCTAAATGAATTCTAGCTCCTAAATCTAATTTCAATAAGTGGTTTTAATTAGGACTTTACTTAACATCATCAACTGGGAAGGTTGTATACACATAGCTGTATATTTCCAAGAAAGGTGAATTTAACATATAGTTTGCTTATAACTGCACTTATCGTCACGCACAATGATAGGAGACAGAACCCTATCACAGTTACTTCTTCAAACTAAGCTATTAAATACCTAAATTACAAGCATACTTAGTGTTTTAAAGAGGGTGATTAGAAATACTTAGTTTGTTTATAACCACACTTATTGCCACGCACAATGATAGGAGGCAGAACCCTGTCACAATTATTTTGTCAAACTAAAGATTCCATTTCCCTAGATATAACATACTAATAGTGTCTTAAGAAGAGTAACTTTAGATACTTAGTTTGCTCATAACTGTAGCTATCATTATGCACAACGATAGGAGGCAGAACCCTGTCACAGTTATTTCTTCAAACTAAAGATCTAGTTCACTAATTATAACATACTTAAGAATGATTGATTTACTCTAAGTGGATTGTATCTGCCTAAGCCCGCAGGATAGCACAAGATAAGTCTTACTTAGAATGACTCACCAATACTGAATATTACTGGAGTGACCCAGCTCTATGGATCTACAACACTAGACTCGGCTAATAATCTGGGTTACATCAATACTATTTAATCAACATTGATTACCAAAATTATGAATCAAGGATTCAAAGGGGATACATCCTACACAAGGTTTCAAGGATGTGACCAAGGGGTCACCCAATATAGGATACTACCACATTGAATAAATATCATTCTAAGTAATTTAGGTGATTCTACCACAAGAATTTAAGATCAACTTCTAGGGTCAAGTAGGATCATTTAAGCTTCTACCTCATGATAACACAATAAGTTTTTTCTACCTCGTTGGTTTAAAGATGATTAAGGTTATTATTATTATCACATAAAACCTAATGTAAGATCATCAAGATCTCACATATCTAAATACTCAATATAATCATATGGGATTATTCATTAAGTTTGGTTAACTAGATCAGGTGGGTAGCTCCATCTGATCGAGTCCTAGACTACAATTATGAGATATAATCAAGAATCTTGATAGGATTTGATCTTGTGATGAATCATTATAGATTTTATAGTTGATATTATACTAATAATCTTATTTAAGAAAAAATCAAAGATCTTAAGTTTCAAGTTTAGATGCTTAATTATGCCAATTATTTTAATTTCTTTAGTACTTCTAATTCAATGAATTAAGGTTAATATCAAATCAAATAGATTATTGGAATCATGTTAATCAAATGATCTTACAATTAAGTTAATTTGTTAAGTAATTAACAATTTGGGGCTAAATTAGACAGATTAGGTGTTAACCCCTAACCTTATCAAATTAAGACAAAGAGTTACATTACAAGTTAATGGCAAATCAAATAAATTATTAATTTATTATTGATGGCAATCAAAGATCTAGATCCTGTGTAAATCACTTGATCAAGATCTTAAGATCTCTTAAGTTTAATAAGCGATAAATGACGATTTAAGGAAATTAAGCATTCAAAATAGAATTAAAACACCTCAATCTTTTAAAACAACTTGCAAAATAAATGAAAGTTAACATAAAACTTGAGAAAGTAAAATGCACAAAAATAGTAATAAGAACTATGCAAGTGATGTACGCACTTAACATAGAACTAAATAAGTAATTTAATATATAGAACTCAATACGAGTTCTAAGTACTTCCATACTTGGCACATGTGTTTTGAGTCTTACAACTTGATGCTTGAGTGAAAGGTGCAACTTAATTACGAGCCTCTTTTGTGATTAGCGATCACACCACCTAAATTATATGAGTAAGCAAATATAATATAATGAATATTTGATAGGTGCTGATTTCTCAAAAATAAGAGACCAACGATAAGCAAAGTTCACTAAGATCACTTACAACTATTTAGGAGATTAATAAAATTATCTTAAGCTTTGGATACTACTACTACTATGATATTTAATAAGCAACATTTCATATATTAGGAGCCTTAAACTCAGTTATTTTCATACATTAGAGCTTTAATGGAGGTTTAAAGTTTTAGCCAATATGATCAATGTTTAGAAGAAAATAGAGCATGTTTAAATTATTGTAAAGTTGACAGTACATTATTTACCATTAAAATCATTACTAGAAGGACATACACAATTAATGAGACTTAACTGTCTCATAGAAAATCCTCATAACGCGTGCTTAATCTTGAAATCATCATATGAAAGAAGTAAAGACATGCTTCTATGGAGCTAGAACACATTGAAGTTTATCGATTAATTTAAATTAAAAAAAAAGGTTGTGCGTTAGAGGTGTAAATTTTCCATATTTATTCTTTGATGCTTAACATATAATTTATTCTGCTAGTAACATCAAAACTTAGATATAACAGTTCAATTAAAGGATGCTCGAAAATCATTAAGTTTGCAATTTCTTCATCTCAAATTCTATATTTTAAAACTAGCGAGTAATTCTTTCTCTAGGCTAAGTATTAAGAGCTTCAATATTTTATCGACTGATGAGACTAAGCAAATATAAAGCATTTTTAATGAATTTATTCTTAAAGATGCTTTTGATATGACATGAAGGTAGTAGAACTTTATTTCTTTCCAAATTTAGTTAAGAAAAAGTTGAATTAGTTGTGCCAAATAAAAGCATAAACAGGCTCTTAAAGTAGTAAAAAGAAAAAAAATGATTTGCTATGAAATGATATAACTCTACAATTTTTAGTTTTGTTGACAACCTTTTAGAATTAAAATTCTAAATTACTTTACTAGATTTCAATTTTTATCTTTTTTTTTTTTTTTTTTTTTTGGTTTAAGATGGTATTAATGATAATTGAAATTCTTACTAATTTATTGATGAATATAAAATCTAGTTTTGCTATACAATAACATCAACTTGATTTTAAAAGATATTAAATCTTGTTCTTTCCACATGGGCTTGAGAATTAATAGAAGTTCAACCCATGCACTTCATATGTATAATTAATAAGAAAAATTGAAATCTTATATTAAATCGATCTGAAGCAACAGAGATCCAGAGTGAAACTTTTAATGGAGACGTGCATCAAGATTTATAGAGATTATGCTCTCTAATAGGACAAATTTTACAAATAATGAAACTGCAATTATAAAATTAAACTCATGATCCCATAAATTACAATTAATCAAATATTTTGTTCTGATTTAAAGAAGACATTCCATATTATATAAAAAAAAAATCTCAGCATATTTGAGTTAGAGCGAAATATAGGTTATGAATTCCAATATGACAATATATTAAAGACATGAAAAAGGCTTTGCTTAAGCACAGGAATTCCAAAAACAGGTGATCCGGGATCCCGATTGGGCTCAAATTTTTGCAGATGAATCCCCTCAATATACTTTATTTGAAGATCTTTTTATTTTATTTTTATTTGGTTTAAATCAAGATCTTGAATTCTCTCTTAATCTGATTAAGTTTATGCCTAATCATTCTAGTAACAACATCGGGTTGTTACAGACTCCCCCACTTAAGAATGATGTCGTCCTCGACATCACTGCTTAAATGAAATGGCAATAGTCAAATTTGATATTGGAAAGCTATAGAATATGTGAAAATAAGAAATTCGGAAGGAGGATAGTTCTAAAGACAAATATTTGAAAGTTTAGTACCAGTAACTGAGTTGGGTAGCAT
This sequence comes from Gastrodia elata, assembly GCA_016760335.1. Classification (NCBI taxonomy): domain Eukaryota; kingdom Viridiplantae; phylum Streptophyta; class Magnoliopsida; order Asparagales; family Orchidaceae; genus Gastrodia; species Gastrodia elata. The sequence continues at coordinate 10,391,014 of CM028670.1, read as the reverse complement.
AGTAAAATATACTACCACTGCTTAGACTTCAAGAAGAACACTCCTGATGATGGAATAAACATAGGTGCAAGTCAGAAAAACATGGCAAACAAGGTGAAAGAACAGAAGACATAAAATAATAGCTAAAACTAGGATTTGCAACAAATCCATTCAACTCAATAAAAGAAAATTGATTTGGAAATAGTGTTAGAGTTAAATCAGTTCCTTAAACTCGAGCTCAGCCACCAACTATCGAGAAATGAGTCAATTACACTCTATGACCTTCCCAATTTTGATTCTGCATTTTTAATTATAACATAATTAAAAGAAATATATTCATATGAAAGATTTAGACTTTTAACTTTTAAGAAGCTACTTATACGTTAGCATCTCTATGAATTACAATTAAATTCAGCAATAATCCATCCAAGTTTAACACCTAAAGGAATTCTATCATGCAGATGATATAGGCCACCCAAACGCACGGGTAATTACGAATTAACTTATCTTTATCCGTGCACAATCTATTCATAAACAATTCGATGAATCAAGACTTGCATAACAATTTAAATTATAAGCTTACACAATTCCTCTATAAATTGAATTTCAATCATAATTGATTCTCATAATTAAGCTCCCAAAATCCAGCAATCAAAAACATTTATTATAATGCAGGTGTTAAGATTACGAAAAATTTTCCAACTCATGCAAATTATAAACCTCAAAATGTATAGATCAAAATTTCACCTCGAAAGTATGGTTATTCATCAAATTTCAAATTAAATCAATAAGCAAGATTGAATATAAAGACTTATTGAGGAATCATGAATATACACCAACTTCATTCCTTAACTTGCATTTTGCTTTCATAATATGATTTAACATTTACCCTAAGTTGCTAGTTACAAATATGAAATTGGCGAATTCATATATATTACGATTTTCATCACCTTTTAAACAAATATTAATCTGAATCCGTATTCCACAATCTTATACTTATTGAAAACTCTAAGCAATCTCCATATACCAATCTATGGATATTGGATAAAAATTGAATGGTACATCCCAAAAATTAATGCAATTAATTAAATTCTCAAGAATAGAAATCATTTCTTCATCTTTAAATGGTGCTTTGGTTCATGCTAAACAATTAAATTACTTTAATATTGCTATAATTCATGATTATTAAATCATTATTAATTAATTAGGTAGGGCAATAAGGCAAGATACCATAACAACATTCTTTCATGAAAATTACTTAGTCATGTTTATATTTTTCTAACATATAATAAATAGATAGCATACATAAATCTTTAAATAATACATAATTCAGAGCAGCAATGCAAGTGCTTATTTGCGTAAAAACTATGTGTAAAAATTTAAATATTAGGTATATTTTAGGGTGCTGCCTACATAAAAATCACCTAACAAAAGAAGAAATAATTCACATAAATCTCGCTCCACTGCAAATAGCAAATATTTGAACAATCTTTATCTGTATTTAGTAATTATCAAACTAGCAAAACATTACTAATAAGGAACTTATTACATGCTAATTTACCGATTTGCCATGGCACAGAGTGAAAGAGGGGTTTATGAAGAATATATAAGATTTTAGATCCTGCACGGGCATAAGGACCAATGATTATAACTACCAACTTACAGCTAGGGATGAAACTCAATTCATAATAAATCTAAATTCAAAGAACTGCAACTAAACAAGAAAAGGTGGCAACAAACTAGCTTTCCACGCATGGATGCATGTGCTGTACTTAATATGAAGGTCAATCAATAGAAGATTTATGAGCATGCCATTATGCTAATGATTTCCGAAAAGGAATTGCCAGGAAATGATAATGCTCTGATAATAATTATGTATGCCAGATCACAAAAAGCCAAGCCATAAAAATAAAAAAAATAAAAAAATAAAGCACCTGATTAAGCACTTACATGATCACAAAATATATGAGTAGAAGTAATATCAACCTCCATTAATCCAAATATCGATAAAGTGATCACAATAGCCATGCATGCAGGTGTTGAATTACAAATTTATTACATTGATGGGTTCTCTACATTGATGAACCATGGTTCTTCTTCTGGATCCTCCAAATTTCCTTTCCAAGTCATACAAATCTCATGAAGATCAAGAGCAAATTAAAGTATTTATTGAGATCCTATTACAGTTGAGATCTTGTCACAGGACCACCAAAATTTTTAATTAAAATCCATTATCTAACATATCACGCTCTACAAGCAAAAAAAAAAAATTATCTAAAATTAGCACATAATTTTCATATATATTAAGAAAAGCCATGCACTAATTCTTTTTATTTATTTAACGGCTTATTTATTTTACCTCGTTTAGCATCCTCAATTGTAAATATAAATATTTACCCAGCCTATGTAATGGATGGAATAAGAAGAATTTACATAGTAGCTGCAACTCCCTTAGAACTCAAAGTAGTGGTTTTATTTATTTCCTCTATTATATTCACTACCAAAACCCTCTTCTTTCTGTTTAAGTCTATTCAAAAGTAGGATAACTATTTGTTATTTCTTTCTTGTTTCATCTACAAAGCCCTCCATCTCTCTTAAAATACGTCTAAAGTGGATTCAACATACACGAGCACGCATAAAGGAAGAGAAAACCACTAGTGTAAATTACAGAGTGCGGACTGTGGCGCCCCACCCCTTAATCCATAAGATTAAGCTAAGGGGTGGTGTGTCACTCTGACTAACCCTTCACTTATTATTGAATTGGGATGAAATCCACAATCCACCTAATAAGGGAATGAGTAAGCACGGAATCAAATGATCAGTCACTATATAAGAATTCATGCAGAGTGCAGAAGCCATTTAAATAGGAAACATCCAAGCATTGCAATAGGAATAATATGGAATATAACTCAGAATATATAGCATAGTAATCCAAAATACATAGTCATGAATACCTGTATTATTACATTACATTAAAGCTTAAATACTTAAAAGCAAAATTCTCTAATCCTCACATGCAAGAAAACTAAGCAGCAGCTCCCTCTAAAGGCTCCTCCTCTAAATAAGGCTCCTCCTCTGGCACTTGAGCTTCTAACTGATATGAATTTGCCATTATCGATTCCACAATGTAGGGCCCCAGCCAAAAAGAGAAAAATCTTATTAGACAAATTATCTAAATACATTTTTTAAATTGATAAATTTTATATTTTATAATATCACCATTTAACTTTCTTCTAAATAATAATTAAATCAAGTAAGAGAGTAACTAGCACAACAGAATAGAAGAAAAAACTATAAAAAATATTTATAACTCTAAGCAAAAAGGAGGCTAAGGCATACTTCAAATGTAAGTTAAATAAGGTAGGGCATACAAGTATACATAACTGGACAAGTACTGAAAGAAAATACTACATCCTAAATATGCAGATGATCATAAACTCATACAGATTTAAAATAAAATGAACTCAGCAATGATACATATAAATAGCAGCAATAAATATAACATCCTAGAATATATAAGCAAAAACAAGGAAATAGCTGACTGAACAAAAATACTAAAGCGTATACAAAACATCAATATATATATGAACATTCGTGTACTAATTGCCATACAGAAAAAGACTAATCTAGCATCCTGAATATCAAAAGGATCTTAGCGTCAACAAAGAGGCTAGGGCGCAAAGCTATATTCTCCTAGCATCGTCAAGGAGGCATAGGCAGAATATAGGGTTTTCTCCTAATCAAGGAAATAGTCCAACTTCATGGTATTCCCAAGACTATTGTGTCAGATAGAGATAGTTGTTTCACATCGAAATTTTGACAAGCAGTTCATCAGGATTTGGGTACCGCACTAGCTATGAGCACAGCCTTTCATCCGTAGACGAACGGTCAAACGGGAAGAGTGAATCAAGTTCTAGAAGAATTACTTCGTCTATGTATACTAGACTTTGCAGGATCCTGGGAAGACCACATTCCTCTAGTAGAATTCGCACATAATAACAGCTTCCAGGTAAGCATTAAGATGGCCCAGTATGAAGCCTTATATGGTAGGAAGTGTGCCACACCAATAGCATGATCTGAAACAGGAGATGTTCTACTTTATGGCTCCGAATTAGTAGAAGAGACAAACAAGAAAGTGAAGCTCATACAGCAGAGAATCAGGACAGCTCAAGATAGGCAGAGCAAATATCACAGGCCGAGCAAATATCATGACATCCGTCATCATCCCTTGGAATTCCTGGAAGGAGATCCTATATACCTAAAGATCAGTCCTATGAAGGGTGTCTATCATTTTGGGGTTGCAGGAAAACTCAACCTAAGGTATGTTGGACCATTCAAAGTCCTGAAGAGAATTGGGTCAGCAACATACAAGTTCGAACTGTCAGAAGATTTTGTTGCAGTACATAACGTATTCCACGTATCGTCACTCAGAAAGTGTCTAAGAGAGACTCACCATTTAATCTCGATTCCACCAATTGAGATCCAACCAGACTTATCATTCGTTGAATAACCTGTGAAGATTCTAGGAAGAGACCATAAGAAGTTGTGGAACCAATTCATCTCCATGGTCAAAGTGCAGTGGAAGGGTTGTTCTTGTAATGAAGCAACTTAGGAAAAAGAGTCAGACATGCAAGCCAAGTATCCCAGGCTATTTGAGAATCTAGGTACCCATTCTTAGTTCCTTATTTTCTTTCAATTCTGTTCGATTGCTATAACCTGCCTATTTTCCTTCTGCTTGAGTGATGTCGAGGATGACATCATTTTTAAGTGAGAGAGTCTGTAACAACATAAGTTATTACCTTAATTATTTAAGGATAATCCAAGTCTTAATTATGAGTTAGATAGCTTAATCAAGTCATTAGGAGTCTTCAACTAAGACCTGGTCTAAATCAGGAGTCAAACGGATCAAATCCTGATTTTTGGAAAATTCAGAAACCCTAGAATTTGACCAGTCTAAATAGATCTCAGATTGAAAAATGAACTATGCCATTACATTCATTGGCCTCAAATTAGCTAGGGGTAGTATTTTCGTGTCAATCGGAAGTCGTCGAAATTTCGACGAATATTTTAACAATATTTAAATACCCCAAAAATTGAGAAATTAAAATACTCGTCAAATCGAAAATCTGATCCCACCGTTGCATTCCTCACCCCTCAATTTGCTAAGGGTGAATATTTGGACTTTTTAAAATCAATTTAATTGTCTAAATTAAATAAGAAATTAATATTAATTTAATAAATAATATTAATATTTAAACCTAACGGCACCGTCACTGGCGCCGTCAAAAATTCCGCGCGTCGTTTCCTTCTTCCATCGGATCGAACGGTCCATCAGAGCCGTTCGATCTGTCTGATCGAAAGGCTCAGGGATCGTCTCCTTAGTCTGCGGGCTACCGGGCTCCGAGTGTCACGCTGCCGCGAGCTGCGGTCAATCCCTGCCCGGTGGAGCCTTGCAAGCACCGCCAAGACCCCATTAACCCTCCTCGCATGTTAGGATCGAGTGGGATAGATCGGGCAGCCTCCGAAGCACTCAGGAAGTCGAATCTAGCAAACCCTAAAACCTCCATTGTCAACCTCAAGGTACCTCGTTCTCACTCGATTCTTCAATTCCATGCAAATTGATTGTCGACAATGCTATTCCGCACGATATATTAGGCACCGACTGGATCCGATCGTCATCTACGCGGCTCGATCGGGTCAATTAGGGAGGCGATCTACATGGAAAACCGTTAGGATAGTCCCGTGACCGAACCCTAACGGCTAGGGCTAGCCTTTCCTCGACGAGGCCTACCATTGGTCGTGCGGGCTGGACCCCTCCAGCACCGGGAGAACCTCCGAAATGGGTGCCCTAGCGCCGACCGTTCGGGAAAGGCGAGGCAAGCGTGGTTCGGGCCGGGTCGACCCGGGCCCGACCCGGATTCGATCCGGGTCCGCGCACGTAGGCGATGGGCCCCGCACACCCGAGCCTTCGCAGGCGTGGGCCCCACCTGCAGACCCGCGGGCTATGGGGCTCCGCCGCGTGTCCTATGCTGGCCCCGCAGGTTCCCCGAGCGCCAGCGGATGGGCCCCGCCAGACATGGCTGCGCCAATCAGCTCCAGCCACGTGGCCTGCTGGTCCCGTCGTCATAATTACGTGCAGAAAAAAAAATTAGAATAAATTTATATATATATATATATATATATAATTAGCAGTATGATTAAATTAGCTTAAGTATAACAATTAAATTAGTATATTAATTATTGATTAGTATCAAATATAATTAGTAGATAATATTTAATTAAAGTATTTAAGACAGCAAGATTAAATATTAATTAAGTTAATTAAGATGCATTTTCTAACAAGTAGATGGCTTAAGTAATTAATAATTATTAGACTAGTTTAATTTAATAAAATTAGATAAATTTAATGACTAGTTAAGTTGAATTAATTACTCATTATCGGATTTATTCAAATAAGCAATAGAATGATTTAATTAATTAATTATCAAATTAAATTTATTAACAGCAATTAGTAATTAAGTTAATTATCTATTTTTCTAAGAACAACGAATTAAATTTGATTAAATACAGTAAATTATAATTGAATGAATAAACTAAATAATATTTTAATGATATTAATTAACTAATTAACATTAATTAGGATTGATTTAATCATTAGAATTAATTAATTAAGTTAATTAAATCAAATAGTGATTAATATCAATAGTAATAAATAATTAGTTAATTTAATAATTATTAGAAACAGTAAGATTATATAATAAATTAATAAATATTACATTTAATTAAATTAATTTAATTGAATTTAAATAAAACTTAGAAGTTTAATAACTTCTTATATGATGATCCAAACATAGTCAATATAGGTCTTATTTTACTCAGAAAAATAAAATGAATCAAATAGCGTAATGCAAAAATTAATTTCGGGATACGTATAACGTAGTGACATTTTAGGACCTAATTAAACCCTCACAACTTTTTATCTAATTGTCCAAATATAGGTAATATGGGTCTTAAAATAATCAAGAGAATAGCCCCATCACTGTGATAGTATTAGTATTTCTATTTGAATATCAGGATGAAAAATCAACCCTTTGACCCCACAATTGACTTTAGTAGGAAAAATGATTAAAATACCTCAGACTTCAATTGACCATAACTTTGTCAATTCAACTCTAAATTCAAAAATTCAAAGTGCTAATGAGCTTAGAATTTCAATATCATCAATAAATTGAAATAATATTTAATATCTGAACCCTAAAAAATTAGAAAATAACTAAAATAATATTTAATATCTGAGATTCAAATTGAGTCTACTCTCTATCAACACACTCAGTATATTATATGTGAGCTATAGAAACTGAGTTTGCTAAAATTGGACTTCAAACGGAAAAGTGCGGTTTTTGTCACCCATTGACCGACAAAATTACCGAATTGCCCTTAGAAATTAAATTAGCTATAACTTAGTCATTTGACTTCAAAAGACAGTGTTCTCGGACTCTATGGAATCCTTGAACAGTCACCTACAATAAAATGCACAAAAGTTAAGTTTCATTAGTGAGAATTACTGAAATGCCCTTACGTCAAAAACCTTAGTTGGACCTATATAATCCATTTCTTGTCCAAATTGAGCGTACTTATTGTCTATCTTCATATTAGATAATAAGAAATAATTTGGTGCCAAGAAGCTTCAATTTGGACCCTTAAATCAAAAATTAACTTTTTAGACCCTTGAGCAGGGGCAAAATAATCATTTTGCCTAAAATTTAGGCTAAGCATCCTTAACCTCTAAGTTATCTTTTAAATTACTAAAACCAATATTAGAGCTATATTAAAATTATTTAAGTGAGTAAAATCAGCTATTAAGCCACATATGTTAAAACCCTAAAAATTCCTCTGTCTTTTTCTTAGGTTCTTTCACCTCACAATAGAATTATTCCTAATATTAGGACTAGCTCATAAGTTAGATTTTATTCATTAAAAAATAAGGTTTTTCAATGAATAAATCCTTAATTTTATTAGTTTCTAGACTTTTACAACTTATTTTAATTATTTTGTTTTTTAACTTTTAATTTAGGATAAAAGATTCATCATATTAAGTTTGAATTACTTAAGAAGATTTGCCTTAATCAGTAGATCACTTTTAGAATAAAACGTAGATCTTATGACTTATCCTTTTGTATTATGTGATTAAGCCCAATTGTGTGGTGTTTAATCCATAATCTATAGCTTAGTAGATCTTGATTAGATCTCAGGTAGAACATCTAAATTCATAAAATTAGGATGTTTGATTCATTAATTGAACTTGTAATCGTATTTGATTGAATTAGATTAGAACCTGATCAGTTCTAATCTTTTTAACTTATAAGGCTGAGTTCCTAAATTATACTCGATAGTAAGAATTGAAGATCCTGAACTTTTATAACTAGGAGTAGTTAGAACATTTAAATTATACAACAAATGATATCACCATATATAGTAGAGTCCATTGCTTACTATTTAATTTTGTGCTATGCATTCCTTGATGTTTGTGTCATATTTCCTTGGACATATTATATAAGACTTGATGGATAAATAAAACTTTAGGAAATTATGAAGACTCCTTAAATTCCTCTTATGAAAACATTAAAGTAAATGATTAAGATAACAATTGAATGTATTAGAGCTGCCTCTCAGTTATGTCTTCTGCCTATGCCTCTTTGTTGACGCTAGGAGAACACTTTGCTTATATTTTTTGCCTATGCTTCCTTGTTGACGCTAAGAGAAAATTTGTTATGTGTTTTCTGCCTATGCCTACTTGATGACACTAGGAGAAAACCCTATATTCTGCCTATGTCTCCTTGATGACACTAGGAGAGTATAGCTTTGCACCTTAGCCTCCTTGTTGATGCTAAGATCCTTTTGATATTCAGGAGGCTAGATTAACCTTTTTCTGTATGGCAGTTAGTACATAAATGTTCATATATAATATTGATAGTTTATATACGCTTCAGTATTTTTGTTCAGTCAGCTATTTTCTTGTTTTTGCTTATATATTCTAGGATGTTATATTTATTACTACTATTTATATGTATCATTGCTGAGTTCATTTTATTTTAAATTTGCATGAGTTTATGATCATCTGTATGTTTAGGATGTAGTATTTTTGTTCAGTACTTGTCCAATTATGTATACTTATATGCCCTACCTTATTTAGCTTATATTTGAGGCATGCTTTAACCTCTTTTTTTCTTAAAATTATAAATATTGTTTATAACTTTTTCCTCTATTCTGTTGTGCTAGTTGCTCCCTTACATGATTTAATTATTGCTTAGAAGAAAGTTAAATGGTGATATTACAAAACACATAAAATTTATCTATTTAAAATATACTTAGACAATTTGTCTAACAAGATTTTTCTCTTTTTGGCTGGAGCCCTACATTGTGAAATCGATAATGGAAGATTCATATCAGTAGAAGCTCAGGTGCCAGAGGAGGAGCCTTTAGAGGGAGCTGCTGTTTAGTTTTCTTGCATGTGAGGATTATAGAATTTTTCTTTTAAATATTTAAGCTTTAATGTGATGTAATAATATAGGTATTCATGACTGTATATTTTGGATTACTATGCTATTTATTTTGAGTTATATTCTATGTTATTCCTATTATGATGCTTAGATGTTTCATATTTAAATCGCTTCCGCACTCTGTATAAATTTTTATATAGTGATTAATCATTTGATTCTGTACTTACTCCTTCCCTTATTAGGTAGATTGTGAATTTCATCCCAATCCAATAATAAGTGAATGGTTAGTCAGAGTGACACACCATCCCTTAGCTTAATCTTGTGGATTAAGGGGTACTTTTGGGATCCGGCAAAATTAATCTAACACGTGGTACTTTTGGGATCCGACAATTTTTTAGATCTTGAGCAGCATATTGAGCCAAGTCATGAGGACTCTCAGGAGATCCAAGAAGAGTTCGTGGAGCACACTAGTGAACTCTTCTCCAATTTTACTATTTTGCTTAGTTACTAGTTCATTACTTATACTCATTTCCTATATTTTATTAAATAATCTGTAATAATTCTGGATATATTTTCTTTTCTTTTTTTGAGATGAATATTTCATTTATATTCTATGATGAATATTTCTGAATGTTTGTTTTAGCTTCCGAACTCTATTTATATATTACTTATACTTAGTATTGTGATGTGATCAGCATACTGGAAATGCTGATATCTTATATATATATTAGATTCATCATGTGTGTTTTACATCCAATGTATGTATTGGTCTAATACTTAGGATAAGGATACTACTCTTATCTTAAGTATTAGCTCTTGAGGTTGAGTTAGCAGCCCTTCAGATGGGTTTCTTTTCAGTGCTAGTTTCAGCTATTTGAGGAGATGGGATATTCCTTCCTGAGTGGCGCACTGCTTCGCCGCCGAAATTGATTATGATTATCTCTTTTGCGTGCAGCGACGGGGTGGGGCGCTACAATACCTAAGTGATCAGGTATTTAAGTAGCTTGTTAGCACATTTAGGAAGCTGTGTAACTTGTTTGCACAATCAGGTGGAAGAATTTCAAGTAGTAAAAATAACTTACAATGCTACAAAAATTTTAAAGATAATGATAGTTGTACAAGACACGATAGCACACACCAACATTTTTGTGTAAAACATTTAGCATTCACTTACTTTTTCAGAATGTCTTTCTTGTTCAATATATCTACTATCACAATCTGCCATCCCAATTAGGATGCCGCAGTAACTAGAAATGGATAATAAGGCCAAGCTATCCTACAACAAATGCTTATATAAAATTAAGGAAGCAAATAATTTCCCAATGATGAAAACTAATAAAAAATAGCCAGTAAAAATGAGTACGCACTAAGCTCAGCATTATATCCAATTACTACTAAGCATCTTATACAGGTAGCCCCAAAACCAGTAATCCAGCCTTTCGTTGAACTTCCAAACCTCAATGCTGTTGACTTCACACCCACTATCAAGTCATCTTCCTTATCCTACAGCTTAAATTTTTCATAATTTTCCTTAATTGGATTACACATTAATTACAACCAACCAAACATCCCCATAATATATTTCATTTTAACACAACATCTTCCATTAAAAGTTATCAAGCATTATACATTTATTTTAATCATCTATTGGCAGCTTAAGACATTCTATTCAAGCCATGCATGCCCTAGAAATCGAGATTTATGAATAAACATCTAAAGATAGGCACAACTATTTTTGCAAGACAAATGAAAACTCAAGAGAATATATACACTCTGCCTTGCTGAAAATGATTCCGGGACTTATTTCTAACTAATTCTTAGGTTCACCTAAATTTTCTTATTCCACTGCTTATCTAACAACATAAATAGTAACACGTTACAAACAGCAGAGGTTTGCACAAAATGCATCAATCCAAGGCACGACAGACAAAATCAAAATAAACAAGATGAACATGCTTAAAAGAATGTTTTGCACGATCATGACTTTTTGCTAGTTTCACATGAACTGTATTCCAACTTTAATCGGTACGAACAACACAGCTCGCAATCAAAAAAATTAAAAACAAAAATAAACCTAATATCAGAAACCCTAATTCAACATCACTTCCTCTGCAGAAACGCGTCGTCAAAACACCGCCTGTAAGAGAAATGGTTAGCAGGAGTAAAAAGAGCTCAAAAAATGCATCATTAAAGAAATCAAATGTAGTTTGTACCTGTAATGCCCCATTATTACATTAAGTATTCTAATCTAATAATGAGCGTTACTGTAGTACTTAATACTGGAATAGTGAAACTAAACCCAATATTAAGTACTATGGGGAGTTAATGACCTCTGAATAGGACAAATCAGATGCATAAATAGAATAAGTATTTATACAATTCCAACCATCCATTAAAATAAGAAGAATGCATCATAGAATAATAAAGTAGAACATACTGAATTTAATTATAATTATACAATATTTGTAAATAAGAAACATCTTCAAATATGAATAGAGTAAAAGCGATGCAATAAGCATGAAAATAATGAGATAAAGTAAGAAAAGTTTTCTTACATTACTTAAGCATTTGTTTATAAATCCTGCAACAAATAAATTAGCATAGCATTTGAAATATTTGCAATTGAAGAAAATATGAATATGTTCAAATAATTTTATATGCTAAATAAGAAAAATAGTGTAAGAAATAAATTTTATTTTTATAAGAAACTTCACACTCCATAAATGATCAACTGTGATGGCCTTGCCCCGCTGTGTTCCTGTTAACTCTTAAGTTAACATGATTACGGTGGATGGGTCATCTAAATGACAAGATTCCTACTTAGAATTGGATTAGACACACATTCTAATCCACCTTAACTAAGGACTTTGCCATTTCTCCAAGAACCCATCATTAAATGATCATACAAATAACACAGAGTGCGGAAGCATAAAATACAACATCCATCCATATAATACAACAGTCCATAATAAGTAAAGTGCTAAAAAGAAATGTTAACCCTGTATTATTACAATATTTTAAATAATTTCAAAAGAACTGAAAATAGACTCTCATCCTCACAAGCAGAAAGAAAGCTAAGCCTAAGGGTCTTCAGGTACAGGCTCCTCCAATGGCAAGTCCTCCACTGGATCAACAGCTCCAAGAAACTCAGGACCTATCATTATCGATTTCATAATGATAGGCCCCAACCAACAAAAGGAAAATCTTAGTTAGACAATTTGTCTAAGTACATTTTAGGGTAATCAATTGATTATGTTAATTAGATATCACCATAAACAACTAAGTACAAAAGCATAATAGGCGCAGAAACACATAAGAAAAGAATAGGTAAAGCTATAAATAGACAGTTTATAACTTAAACAACTATGAAGTAAGAACATACCTCCTCCAAGCAATTGTAACAAAGTAAGATAAGTAAAGAATACTAAGCAATAACTATAAAGTAAATACCTCCTAAACATGCTTATGATCAAAATAAAATATGATGAGTGACATAAAAGTAAACGAGTGTATCAAACAATGAAAAACTGAAAAGCAATCTAACATCCTATACATGTGAAAATAACAAATAAGGACTAGCATCCTATATAATAAAACTAAAAAGGACTGAAAAGACTGTGAATAAAAGCAGTGCAGAAATACAGGAAAAATGTAAAGTAAAACAGTAACTACAAAACTGAAAATTGTATTGGCTACTCGCCACTCGAACTGAAAGTACACAAAGTATCACTTAGCCTGATGGGCTTAAGACTGAATCTCTGAACGGATCGTATCGATGTACTTAGCCTGATAGGCTATAACAGAAAAACCAAGTATAAGTGTACTTAAATTAGTATAACCATATCAAATCCTGACTATTCAGTCAGTTAGGGCAAGAGTTTACCCATCCTATCCCAAGGACTAGGCATGGCATAGACTATCAGTCTGACCCGAACCTATAGCCAACCCCCACCAGATGAAATGAAAAAGTATACTAATCAAGCTACACCCTACTAAAATATGAGAAAAGAACAAAATGCTACTTATGAATCATCAAAATTGACATAAGATATTCATCAAATATCCCATGTACCCAATATATGCTCAAGGTAAAAAGCTCAAAAATCAAGGTAAGCGAAGTATCAAAACAAAGTGAGCAAGAGACTCGATATAGAACACAGGTGATATCCATTGTTGTCTACTTATTCGTTCTATATACTCTAAGTTACATAAGTTTCAGAATCATCAATTCTTACACAATCTGTAACTTAAAATAACAAACCTACAAGTAGAAGATAATTATGACTGGCCAAGTCCTAACTATATCTTAATCAAAAGACGACTACTTGGTTTAAATAAGCAAATCATCATCCTAATTTGATGTTTTTATTAACCCCAACCCATCTTGATTAGCCAAATAAAGATAAAAAAATTAAGAATTAAACTCCAAATATTGGGGTTTAATCACTTAATCTTAAGGTATAACTAAGGATCTAAGGTTTAATACCCATACTCACTAATTTAGATTAAGGCACATCCTAATAAAAATCAAATCATTAAGATAGATCTCTATCCTAAACTCTAAGGTTTAAAGATCAACTAATCATGTAAAGAAACTTAAGAAAATCTATAAACTAGTAAACTCAAGGCTTCACCTATTGAGTAACTCAATTTACTCAATAGATAAACTCTAACCTAAAATCTATTCTTAATCCTAAGAATTTAAGGCTCTTAAGTACTAAGAGTATCTCTCATGACACACATCCTAACTAGTGTTATAAGACCTAAGAAAAGATCTAGAAATGATCAAGGAAGGGAAGCACTCAAATTTTACTTAGAAATTTCCTTAAGGACTTTAAAATGAGATCTTGATCAAAATCAAATTAAGGTTTGAATTTATCTAATTTCTATCCTAAATCACTTTATATATGTTTGAAATGTTTAGAATGTGAGATTAGGATTTTAAAAATACTAAACCCTAATTTTGGGCAAATTGACCATTTTGCCCCTATTAAGGGTTCAAAAGATCAACTTTTGATATAGGGTTCTAATTATGATATTTTCTATTGGAAGGTGTTTCTTACTGTGTAATATAAGATTAGATAGTAACTACACTAAATTTGGGTGATTATTAAGCCTTATGAGGTTAAATTAATATATTTGACTCATAGGGGCATTTTGATAATTTAGTTGAATGAAATTTAAATTTTCTTTCAGTTTACTGTTATTTACTGTCTAAGCTTTCTATAAAACTTAATTTTGCTGAATTTTGATAAGTATTGGCCAAGTTATGGCTAATACAAGTTTAAGGTTAAAAGGGTAATTAAGGGATCCTTAATTAAGGGTTCAAAATCCTAACTTTATCAATTAGGATCCAAACTGAGCAAAATCAGTGATTATAGTTTACAAATGATCACTGATCACAGTGACATGTGGTCGACTCAATTTAGACCTAATTTGGCTAAGTTATAACCTAATTAAGGTTTAGGGTGATTAGTGAGTGATTAGTAAAATTAATCACTCAATCACTAATCCAACCCCATAATTAGGTTTTAATAAACTCTATGAGTTCTTTGAAACTTAAATTATTCAATTTGGACCATTAAATTTGCTAATATTCACGAATCAAATTTTAGAGTGATTTGATTAGTAAATCTAACTGTTGGATTTTAATTATTTTTGTAGATTATTGTTAATTAGGCTCTCCTGATCCAAATAGATATAATGATTACCTAGTTTGGAGCTTAATTGACTAGCTTATGATCAATTGAAACTCTAAGTTTATTTGACCTAATTAGGGTTAGGTCCTAAAAGTGATTAATTTGAATCTAATCCAAACAACAAAGTTATCACTACTAAAATATTCTTTAGGGTTTTTTAAGTATTTTGAGACCCATATTGAGTATGTTTGAACTAGTGTGTGCAAAGATATGAGGGTTTGATGTTTTGTGACATTTTGTGAATATTCAAATATCCTAAAATATCACTATGTGATATACTACTCCAAATAAAAATTTGATAATTCCAATAAATTCCTTGAATTTTTCTGATCAATTTGGTATTTATTTGCAAAATTGGTTAAGTATTTTATGAGTTATGGGTATTTAAAAATTAAGAATTATTTGAATTAATTAATTTCATAAATATTTTAAATTTCTATTCCCTCTATTTATATGAAGTGATACAATATCATGATTAAATTAATTAATCAATTCATTATAATTTATTTATTTATTTTATTCCATATCTGATTACATATATATACATATATGTAATGAATCTATGAAATTATAGATATATATTATAAGTAATATATGTGTTTATATAATTATTTTTGTTTTTATAATTAATATTCTATTTAAATCTACAGGTGGTGGGTCCCGCAGGTGATGCCAGCCGACAGAAGCAGACAGACTCGACATGTGGCGAAGGTGGTGAGCTCCTGGTGGGACCCTCGAAAAATCAATCGGGACGGCTAAACCCGGCCCGACAAGGACGGGTCGATCCCTTTGGGCACGCGAAGCACAGGCGTAACCCTAGGGCACACGAAACAGAAGATGGCCCGACTTCGGGGGAGGTCGATATGCACGGAAACGAGAGGGGATCTTCGAGATCTTCTCCCTAGAAGGCGAAACGGCAGTTAAAGTGGCCTTGTTTGCCGACAAGAGGAAGCCCTAGGTCGTCATTAACGGGTAGTATCGAACGAGATTTCTACAAGATTGAATATGCTTTGCGATTTTTAATAATTGCTATACTCAAATTGAATTAAGGCGAGTCTAAAGGATGCAGAAATCGAACAAGATAAATAATTGAATTGGATTTCAAGAAGGCTTTTTAAAAACATTGGGATGAACTCGGAGGTACCTGATGATTCCGATGGACGTAGGGTAGAAACAGCTTAATCGAAAATCTTTTCTCTCCCTCCCTCTCAGTAATTATTTTGTGACTTAGAAGAAGAAACGGGATAAGGATTTAGATCTGAAGGATGTAAGGGCTTCTGCCACTCGTCGCTGGACGCATGCCCGGCATGCGGGACGCGTGCCCTAACGGGCTCGAGGAAGAGGACCCGTAAAATGTCTGGACCGGTGCGGAGCAGTTCAAGCTGGACCGGTGGTACGGTCCAGCTAATGGTTCGGTCCAGCTGAAAAGATTAAACCGCTCGATAATGTGTGGGCCCCACCTTATAATTTGATATATATATATATATATATATATATATAATTTAAATGAGTTACATTTATTTTATTAATGTAGTTTAAATAATTAATTATACTTAGAAAAATTCAGATAAACCACCCCTAGCTAATTGAGGGGTGAGGGACGCAACGACGCACTAGAATTTTTGATTTGACGAGTATTTAATTATTTGATTTTCTGGGGTATTTAAATAATATTAAAATATTTGATGAAAATCCAACGACTTCCAAGTGCATCCAAAACTTCACCCCTATCTAATTTGGAGGTGGTGAACGCAATGGTAAAGTCAGATTTTTGATCTGAGGTCTAAATAAAAAATCAATTTCTAGGATTTTGGAGTTTTCCAGAATTTCTATTTTTTATCCAGTTGACTTTTGATTTGACCTAAGTTTTAGAGATAAGATCTAAATTACTTAATTAGTGTACTAGAACCTCAATTAAGACTAAGATAAAGCATAATTAACTTGAGTAATAACTTGGGTTGTTACAGACTCCCCCACTTAAGAACGATGTCATCCTCGACATCACTCAAGTGGAAAATAAATACAACAGAATATTAAAATTTGAAATTACTTGGAGTTGAATAATACCTTAGCTGAAGAGATTTGGATATTTTTAGCGCATATCCGATTCTTTTTCCCATGTTGCTTCGTTACAGTATCGGTTCCTCCACTGAACCTTGATCATCGGTATAGAATGATTTCTTAATTTCTTATGATCATAATCTAAAACTTTGATTGGTACCTCAGCATAAGTAAGATCCGATTGGATTTCGATTTTAGGAAGTTGTACAAGGTGGGAGGTATCTCTAAGATATCTTCTTAATGATGAGACATGAAAAACATTATGAACAGCAACAATTTCTTCTAGAAGAACTAATTTATACGCCGATGATCCCACTTTAGCCAAAATCTTATAGCGATGGCTAAGCTTCTCAGCTACACCAAATCTATAGACGCCCTTCATAGGACTTACTTTCAAATAGGCTGAATCTCCAACCTTAGCGATGATGAGCATCATGGTACTTGCTCTGACGATCCTGAGCAAAATGAATTCTTTGTTGAATTAAACAAACTTTTTTATTGCTTTCTTCTACTAATTCAGATCCGTAAAGCTGTACGCTCCCTGTTTCTGACCATGCCATAGGTGTACTATATCTTCTACCATACAAAATTACATATAGTGCCATTTTAATACTAGCTTGATAACTATTATTATACGCAAATTCCACCAATGGCAAATGATCCTCCCATGATCCAGCGAAGTCAAGGATACAAAGCCTAAGCAAGTCTTCTAGTACTTGGTTCACCCTTTCTGTTTGGCCATCTATTTGTGGATGGAAAGCGGTACTCATGGCCAGAGTGGTTCCTAAATCTTGATGGATAGCTTGCCAAAATTTTGAAGTAAATATGTTGTCTCTATCAGATACGATCGACTTTGAAATACCGTGAAGTCTCACGATTTCTTTAATATATATTTTAGCGAGCTTATCGACTGAATCAGTTTGACGAATTGAGATAAAGTGGGCAGACTTGGTTAATCGATCAACTATTACCCATATACTTAGCTCAAGGCAAACCCATTACGAAATCCATCGATATATCTTCCCATTTCCATTCCGAAATTTCTAATGGGTGCAGAAGACAACCATGTCTTTGATGTTCATCTTTCACAAGATTACAGGTGTGGCACTTAGCTACATATTCTGCTATACTTTTTCATATTAGGCCACCAAAATGATTGCTTCATATCCTGATACATCTTTGCACTTCCTGGGTGAATTTGATATTCGAACCCATGACCTTCTAGTAACACTTCTTGCTGCATAGATTTTGGAATCCATAAACGACTCCCTTGATAGATAGCATTCTTATGGAAACGAATATCTGTTCTTCGACCACTTTCAATTGCTTGTTTGAGGCTTAAGTAATCATCATCTTTAATTTGAGATACAGACACATCGCTATGAAAAGTTGGTTCTATATTAATCATAGAAATTATTGTAGTTAATTTATCGCCACAAACTAGCTTGATGGCTAATCGGCTGAACTCTTCTTTTACTGGACTGGCTGCAATAAGAGCAGACAGAGTAACACGACGGCTAAGAGCATCGGCTAACACATTAGCTTTGTCGGGATAGTATTGAATATCCAAGTCGTAATCACTAATTAGTTCCAACCATCTTCTTTGTCTACAGTTGAGTTCTCGCTGATTAAATATGTACTTCAAACTCTGATGATCTGTAAAGATAGAGGACTAAACTCCATATAAGTAGTGACGCCAGATTTTTAGGGCGAAAACTACAGCTGCTAATTCTAAGTCATAAACTGCGTAATTTTTCTCATGTGGCTTCAATTATCGAGATGCATACGCTATCACCTTGCCTTCTTGCATAAGTACACACCCTAGACCAGTTCCAAAAGCATATGTGTAAACCCGATAATTCACACCTTCTTTTGGTAGAACTAGGACAAGTGCTGAAGATAAAGCATCCTTAAGTGTTTGAAAGGCATTTTCACACTGACCAAATGAAAGGTGCTGCCTTTTAGGTCAATTTTGTAAGTGGCGCAGCAATTTGGGAGAATCCTTTAACAAACTTCCAGCAGTATCCGGCTAGACCTAGAAAACTACAAATTTCAGTGACTGTTTTGGGTTGAACCCAATCTTGAATAACACTAATCTTGCTTTGATACACTTGGATCCCACGAGCACCAACCACATGACCAAGGAATGATACAGATTCCAGCCAGAATTCACATTTTGAGTATTTAGTATATAATTCATTTTCTCTAAGTTTCTAAAGAACTAACCTCAAATGTTCTTCATGATCTTTAATTATCTTTGAATAAATTAAGATATCATCAATAAAAACTATAACAAATTTATCTAAGTAAGGTTTCAGAACTCTCTGCATTAAATCCATGAACAGAGATGGGGCATTAGTAAGACCAAATGACATTACTAAAAACTCGTAATGTCCATATCGCATCCTGAACGCTGTCTTCTCCACATCTAAGTCTTTTACCTTTACTTGGTGATATCCAGATCTTAGATCAATTTTAGAGAATATTACGGCACCAGCAAGCTGATCAAATAGATCATCAATTCGAGGAAGTGGATATCTATTTTTAATTGTCACCTTATTCAGCTCCCTATAGTCTATGCACATCCTCATAGACCCATCTTTCTTTTTCACAAATAATACTGGAGCTCCCCACGGAGACATACTCAGCTTAATGAATCCCTTATTTAATAGTTCCTGCAATTGATCATTCAATTCTTGTAGTTCCTTCGGGGCCATCCTATATGGTGCTTTAGATAATGGTTGTGTCCTCGGGAATATGTTTATTTCAAATTCTATCTCTCGGGCTGGTGGTAGGCCAGGTAGATCCTCAGAAAAAACATCTTCAAAATCTCTAACAACTTTTATTGCAGAAATAGGGATCTCTTCTTTACTACTGCCCATCATCATCACTAGAAAGGACATACAGCCCTTGCATACCAATTTCTCTACTTGGATTGCATTAATTAAAGAACTACTAGTGCTGAATCTTCCTAAAAATATTTCTGAGGCATTAAGAGTTTGTAAAATAACCTTCTTCTTTTGACAATTTATAGTGCCTAGTATGATATCGAAGTTTGTTATAGGTAACATGATTAACTTAGCTTGGAAGGTATGGTTATTTATTGGTATTTGAACATCACAAAATTTGTTTGCACTAAGTTGGGCTTCAGATGAAAGTCCAACATTTAAGATCTTTGCAAGTTTGTAGCATTATAGTCCTAATCTCTTAGCAAAA
The DNA here is from genome assembly GCA_016760335.1 of Gastrodia elata. Taxonomy (NCBI): domain Eukaryota; kingdom Viridiplantae; phylum Streptophyta; class Magnoliopsida; order Asparagales; family Orchidaceae; genus Gastrodia; species Gastrodia elata. The sequence continues at coordinate 10,370,559 of CM028670.1, read as the reverse complement.
TTCTCAGAGATAAATAAGTGGCTAGCCCCAATATCAAACAATATATTACAATGCTCATCTTTAATGCATAAAGTGCCTAATTTAAACAAAAAATAATTTTAGAAAGTTCTAATACGGTAAGTAAAAGCAAATATTAAGAGTTTGTACCTGAGACTATATTATTATCCTCTGCTGCCTCCACAGGGGTGAGATTGTATACTCTTGCTCTCCCAGTAGATTTGCTATCGGAAGCTTGAACCTTTATTTGATTGGGATTAGAGGGCTTAGCAGCATACTGAACTTTCACGGGAGTTCGTTCTGGTGCAGGAGGTGTGGCATAAGGGCCATCTGAGACTCTCTTGAATTAATGGGAGTCGCACGGAATACTTTATTTTGGCGGTTCCGTTCAATCAATACTCCATCGATTGTTTTGTTCGCCTTGCATTCCCGATACCCATGACCTTGTCGACCATAAGTAAAGCAGACCCTGCCAAAATGGTAACACTTACCATAGGGATGTGGTCTATTGTATGTTGCACTTTGTCCTGATATTTCAGTAGTTTCCATCTGGTACACCATCCCTCGATTTGTATGTTGCTGTTTGAAGCTCTGAGGATGATTATTCATACTAAACGCCTTCCTTTTTATCTCTTTAACTGATTGGTGGTGCTCCACCACTCGTGATGCTTCAACCAGCCTCTCAAACTGGGTGTGTTGGAGAGGAACCACATGATCTTTGATGGATTCCCGGAGTCCATTTTCAAATCTAAAACATCTATCCTCATCAGTAGGAACTAAGTGTGGAACGAATCAAATGAGCTTCCAAAATTCTGCAGTGTAGTCGGCCACCGATCGACTACCTCGTGTTAATCTTAGTAAGGACTCGCCAATAATGTTCTTAGCAGATGGCGGTACAAATGATTCTTTGAAAGCCTGAGTAAACCAATTACATTCTATCTCATCCAATTCAAATTCTTCAAAACGCGTCTCTCTTACTTGCTCCCACCAATGCTCCGCTTCTCCTTGAAGTAAGTTTGTAGCTAGCCTTACTGATTGATTGCTCGAGCATCCCGACTAGTGATGTTCTTTTCTACTGATTTTAGCCATGCTCGAGTATCTATCGGTGATTCGGACCCATTAAAGGCAGGTGGCCTTAATCTCAAGAAACTATGGAGTATCCCATATGCAGACTGTCGAGACGTGTGAGGAACATATGGAGCATGAGATGCTGAAGAATTGATGACATTGGTAGATGGTAATGCGGACACCAACTTTTGGATGGCTAAGGCTTGCTGATTCTGATTTTCTAGCATCGCACTAACCATATTCCTTAGAAAAGTCACTTCATCCACAATATTATTGTTTGAGGCGGCTGTGGTGTTGATTGGAGCGTTGCTCACAGAAGGTTGACGGTTGAGCGGAGTGTTGTTTGGGGATGTTGCAGGATTCATTTTTCTGAAATCAAAATAACTATCTTTTAAAACATAAGACAATTACTAATCTTCTCATTTATTCCTTACTAAACTTTATTACAATAACAAGATACATCATGCTTATTACATCATAGATTATGTAACTAATCGCATCCTATATATTTCATTAAAAATGCAACACGAAAATCTTCATAAGTCCTTCCTCTTGAGCCTTCTGGAATAGGTTCCTGTATGAGTTAATCCACCATTCTTTTGCTTGATCCCGCATGAGACATAGTACTACTTCTAGTTGAATGTTGTTTGGCCACTCCATCACATAGAATATGTGGTTGACTCTTGCAAGCCATTCTTTAGCTAATATTGGGAAATCAAGACCCCTATAGACGCCTTCCTTAAGTAATTTGTCTAATACCTGTGACCCTTGGTTCGAAACTCTTGCTACGGTCCTTCCTTATTTTCTCCCCAGCTTGTCTTCATACTTCCATATAATCTCAAACTCCTTCAAGAATGTCATGAATGCCATTTCTTAAGTGATCTTTTATTCCTACAATTATAATCACCTTTCTTCAGATTGTTGAGCATATGTATATGTATATATATATATATATATATATATATATATATATATATATATATATATATATATACATATATATATATATATATATTTATATATATATATATATGTATTCAGATATTTTTAGTAGCTTTTATGGTTATTTGACTCCTCAACTTATTCTGAATTATACTCAATATGCTATAGATGTTGCCTCAAGTATGCATTTAGTGATCAAGTGGAAGAAGAATAATCAATTAGGTAGAGAGGAATACAAATTCCAATCTGACACCTTATGAAATTCTCTGATACCAAATGTGGTGGGCCTGCCCTGCCATGGTCCTGTTAATTCTTAAGTTAACATGATTATGGTGGATGGGTCATCTAAATGATAAGGTCCCTACTTAGAATTGGATTAGACAGAGAATTCCATAAGGTGTCAGATTGAAATTTGTATTCCTCTCTACCTAATAGATTGTTCTTTTACCACTTGATCACTAAATGCATACTTGAGGCAACATCCATAGCATATTGAGTATAATTCAGAATAAGTTGAGGAGTCAAATAACCATAAAAGACACTAAAAATATCTGAATACGTATATATATATATATATATATATATACATATGCTCAATAATAAGAAAGGTGATTATAATTATAGGAGTAAAAGATCACTTAAGAAATGACATTAATGACATTCTTGAAGGAGTTTGAGATCATATGGAAGTATGAAGACAAGCTAGGGAGAAAATAAGGAAGGACCGTAGCAAGAGTTTCGAACCAAGGGTCACAAGTATTAGACAAATTACTTAAGGAAGGCGTCTATAGGGGTCTTGATTTCCTAATATTATCTAAAGAATGGCTTGCAAGAGTCGACCACATATTCTGTGTGATGGAGTGGCCAAACAACATTCAACTATAAGTAGTACTATATCTCCTGCGGGATCGAGCAAAAGAATGGTGGATTAACTCATATGGGAACCTATTCCAGAAGGCTCAAGAGGAAGGCCGTGAACTGACTTATGAAGATTTTCGTGTTGCATTTTTAATGAAATATATAGGATGCGATTAGTTACATAATCTATGATGTAATAAATATGATGTATCTTGTTATTGTAATAAATTTTAGTAAAAAATAAATGAGAAGATTAGTAATTGTCTTATGTTTTAAAAGATAATTATTTTGATTTCAGAAAAATGAATCCTGCAACATCCCCAAACAACACTCCGCTCAACCCTCAACCTTCTGCGAGCAACGCTCCAATCAACACCATAGCCGCCTCAAACAATAATACTATGGATGAAGTGTTTTCTCTAAGGAATATGGTTAGTGCGATGCTAGAAAATCAGAATCAGCAAGCCCTAACCATCCAAAAGTTGGTGTCCGCATTACCATCTGCCAATGTCATCAATTCTTCAGCATCTCCGGCTCCATATGTTCCTCATATGTCTCGACAGTCTGCATATGGGATACTCCATAGTTTCTTGAGATTAAGGCCGTCTCCCTTTAACGGGTCCGAATCACCGATAGATACTCTGGCATGGCTAAAATCAGTAGAAAAGAACATCACTATTCTGGGATGCTTGAGCAATCAATCAATAAGGCTAGCTACGTACTTACTTCAAGGATAAGCGGAGCATTGGTGGGAGCAAGTAAGAGAGATGGATTTTGAAGAATTTGAATTGGATGAGATAGAATGGAATTGATTTACTCAGGCTTTCAAAGAATCATTTGTACCGCCATCCGCTAAGAACATTATTGGCAAGTCCTTACTAAGATTAACACAATGTAGTCGATCGGTGGCCGGCTACACTGCAGAATTCCGGAAGCTCATTCGATTCGCTCCACACTTAGTTCCTACTAATGAGGATAGATGTTTTAGATTTGAAAATGGACTCCGGGAATCCATCAAAGACCATGTGGTTCCTCTCCAACACACCCAGTTTGAGAGCTTGGTTGAAGCGGCACGAGTAGTGGAGCACCACCAATCAGTTAAAGAGATAAAAAGGAAGGCGTTTAGTATGAATAATCATCCTCAGAGCTTCAAACAGCAACGTACAAATCGAGGGAGGGTGTACCAGATGAAAACTACTGAAATATCAGGACAAAGTGCAACATGCAATAGACCACATCCCTATAGTAAGTGTTATCATTTTGGCAGGGTCTGCTTTACTTATGGTCGACAAGGTCATGGGTATCGGGAATGCAAGGCGAACAAAACAATTGATGGAGTATTGATTGAACGGAACCGCCAAAATAAAGTATTCCATGCGACTCCCATTAATTCAAGAGAGCCTCAGATGGCCCTTATGCCACCACCTCCTGCACCAGAACGAACTCCCGTGAAAGTTCAGTATGCTGCTAAGCCCTCTAATCCCAATCAAGCAAAGGTTCAAGCTTCCGACAGTAGACCTACTGGGAGAGAAAGAGTATACAATCTCACCCCTGTGGAGGCAGCAAAGGATAATAATATAGTCTCAGGTATAAACTCTTAATATTTACTTTTACTTACTGCATTAGAACCTTCTAAAATTATCTTTTATTTAAATTAAGCACCTTATGCATTAAAGATGAGCCCTGCAATATATTATTTGATACTGGGGCTAACCACTCATTTATCTCTGAGAATTTCACTAATAAATTAGGACTACAATACTACAAACTTGCAAAGATCTTAAATGTTGGACTACCATATGGAGCCCAACTTAGTGCAAATAAATTTTATAATGTTCAAGTACCAATAAAAAATCATACCTTCCAAGCTAAGTTAATCATGTTACCTATAGCAAACTTCGATATCATACTAAGCATGAATTGCTTAGTATGCATAACGCTACTATAAATTGTCAAAAGAAGAAGGTTATTTTACAAACTCTTAATGCCTCAGAAACATTTATTGGAAGATTCAGCACCAGTAGTTCTTTAATTAATGCAATCCAAGCAGAGAAATTGGTATGCAAGGGCTGTATGTCCTTTCTAGTGATGATGATGGGTAGTAGTAAAGAAGAGATCCTTATTTCTACAATAAAATTGTTAGAGATTTTGAAGATGTTTTTCCTGAGGATCTACCTGGCCTACCACCAGCCCGAGAGATAGAATTTGAAATAAACATAGTCCCGGGAACACAACCATTATCTAAAGCACCATATAGGATGGCCCCGAAGGAACTACAATAACTGAATGATCAATTGCATGAACTATTAAATAAAGGATTCATTAAGCCGAGTATGTCTCCGTGGGGAGTTCTGGTGTTATTTATGAAAAAGAAAGATGGATCTATGAGGATGTGCATAGACTACAGGGAGCTGAATAAGGTGACAATTAAAAATAGATATCCACTTCCTCGAATTGATGATCTGTTTGATCAGCTTGTTGGTGCTGTAATATTCTCTAAAATTGATCTAAGATCTGGATATCACCAGGTAAAGGTAAAAGACTCAGATGTGGAGAAGACAGCATTCAGGACGTGATATGGACATTATGAATTTCTAGTAATGTCATTTGGTCTTACTAATGCCCCATCTCTGTTCATGGATTTAATGCAGAGAGTTTTGAAACCTTACTTAGATAAATTTGTTATAGTTTTTATTGATGATATCTTAATTTATTCAAAGACAGTTAAAGATCATGAAGAACATTTGAGATTAGTTCTAGAGAAATTTAGAGAAAATGAATTATATGCTAAATACTCAAAGTGTGAATTCTGGCTGGAATCTGTATCATTCCTTGGTCATGTGGCTGGTGCTCGTGGGATCCAAGTAGATCAAAGCAAGATTAGTAATATTCAAGATTGGGTTCAGCCCAAAATAGCCACTGAAATTCGTAGTTTTCTGGGTCTAGCCGGATACTACAGGAAGTTTGTTAAAGACTTCTCCCAAATTGCTGCGCCACTTACAAAATTGACCCAAAAGGCAACGCCTTTCATTTGGTCACCAGAGTGTGAAAATGCCTTTCAAACACTTAAGGTTATTTTATCTTCAGCACCTGTCCTAGTTCTACCAAAAGAATGTGTGAATTATCAAGTTTACACAGATGCTTCTAGAACTGGTCTAGGGTGTGTACTTATGCAAGAAGGCAAGGTGATAGCGTATGCATCTCGACAATTGAAGCCACATGAGAAAAATTACGCAGTTCATGACTTAGAATTAGCAGCTATAGTTTTTGCCCTTAAAATCTGGCATCACTACTTATATGGAGTTCAGTGCTCTATCTTTACAGATCATCAGAGTTTGAAGTACATATTTACTCAGCGAGAACTCAACTGTAGACAAAGAATATGGTTGGAACTAATTAGTGATTACGACATGGATATTCAATACCATCCCGGCAAAGTTAATGTGGTAGCCGATGCTCTTAGCCGTCGTGCTACTCTGTCTGCTCTTATTGCAGATAGTCCAGTAAAAGAAGAGTTCAGCCGATTAGCCATTAAGCTAGTTTGTGGTGATAAATTAAGTACAATGATTTCTATGATTAATATAGAACCAACTTTCCATAGCGATGTGTCTGTATCTCAAACTAAAGATGATGATTACTTAAGCCTCAAACAAGCAATTGAAAGTGGTCGAAGAACGGATATTCGTTTCTATAAGAATGCTATCTATCAAGGGAGTCGTTTATGGATTCCAAAATTTATGCAGCAAGAAGTGTTACTAGAAGGTCATGGGTCCGGATATCAAATTCACCCAAGAAGTGCAAAGATGTATCAGGATATGAAGCAATCATTTTGGTGGCCTGGCATGAAAAAGAGTATAGCAGAATATGTAGTTAAGTGCCACACCTGTAATCTTGTGAAAGCTGAACATCAAAGACCTGGTAGTCTTCAGCACCCATTAGAAATTCCGGAATGAAAATGGGAAGATATATCGATGGATTTTGTAATGGGTTTGCCTCGGGCTAAGTCTGGAGCTGATGCTATATGGGTAATAGTTGATCGATTAACCAAGTCTGCCCACTTTATCTCAATTTGTCAAACTGATTCAGTCAAGAAGCTCACTAAAATATATATTAACGAAATCGTGAGACTTCACGGTATTCCAAAGTCGATCGTATCTGATAGAGATGGCAGATTTACCTCAAAATTTTGGCAAGCTGTCCATCAAGACTTAGGAACCACTCTGGCCATGAGTACCGCTTTCCATCCACAAACAGATGACCAAACAGAAAGGGTGAACCAAGTACTAGAAGACTTGCTTAGACTTTGTATCCTTGACTTCGCTGGATCATGGGAGGATCATTTGCCATTGGTGGAATTTGCGTATAATAACAGTTATCAAGCTAATATTAAAATGGCACTGTATGAAGCTTTGTATGGTAGAAGATACAGTACACCTATGGCATGGTCAGAAACAGGGAGCGTACAGCTTTACGGATCTGAATTAGTAGTAGAAATTAATAAAAAGGTTCGTTTAATTCAACAAAGAATTCATTCTACTCAGGATTGTCAGAGCAAGTACCATGATGCTCATCGCCGCCAATTGGAGTTTAAGGTTGGAGATTTAGCCTATTTGAAAGTAAGTCCTATGAAGGGCGTCTATAGATTTGGTGTAGCAGGGAAGCTTAGCCCTCGCTATATTGGTCCTTATAAGATTTTGGCCAAAGTGGGATCATCGGCGTATAAATTAGATCTTCCATAAGATATTGTTGTTGTTCATAACATTTTCCATGTCTCATCATTAAGAAGATGCCTTAGAGATACCTCACCTTGTACAACTTCATGAAATTGAAATTCAACCGGATCTTACTTATGCTTAGGTACCAATCAAAATTTTAGATTATGATCAGAAGAAATTAAGAAATCGTTCTATACCGATGATCAAGGTTCAGTGGAGGAACCGATCATGTAACGAAGCAACATGGGAAAAAGAATCGGATATGTGCCAAAAATATCCAAATCTCTTCAGCTAAGGTATTATTCAACTCCAAGTAATTTCAAATTTTAATATTCTGTTGTATTTATTTTCCACTTGAGTGATGTCGAGGACGACATCGTTCTTACGTGGGGGAGTCTGTAACAACCCAAGTTATTATTCAGGTTAATTAAGACTAATCTTAGTCTTAATTGAGGTTCTTGTATACTAATTAAGTAATTTAGATCTTATCTCTAAAACTTAGGTTAAATCAAAAATCAATTGGATCAAAATCAAAAATTCTGAAAAACCCCAAAACCCTAGAAATTGACTTTTTATCTAGACGTTAGATCGAAAATTTGACTTCGTCATTGCATTCACCACCCCCAAATTAGCTAGGGGTGAAATTTTGGATGCACTTGAAAGTCGTTGGATTTTTGTCAAATATTTTAATATTATTTAAATACCCCAGAAAATCAAATAATTAAATACTCATCAAATCAAAAATCCAAGTGCGCCATTGCGTCCCTCACCCCTCAATTAGCTAGGGGTGGTTTATCTGAATTTTTCTAAGTATAATTAATTATTTAAACTACATTAATAAAATAAATGTAACTCATTTAAATTATATATATATATATATATATATATATATATATATGTTTGATAAATCAAATAATAAGGTGGGGCCCACACATTATCGAGCGGTTTAATCTTTTCAGCTGGACCGAACCACCGGTCCAGCTTGAACCTGCTCTGCACTGGTCCAGACATTCCACGGGTCCTCTTCCTCGAGCCCGTTAGGGCACGCGTCCCGCATGCCGGACACGCGTCCTGCGATGAGTGGCAGAAGCCCTCACACTGCTTTAGATCTAAATCCTTAACCCATGTCTTCTTCTAAGTCACAAAATAATCACTGAGACGGAGGGAGAGAAAAAATTTTCGATTGAGCTGTTTCTACCCTACGTCCATCAGAATCATCAGGTACCTCCGAGTTCATCCCAATGTTTTTAAAACGCCTTCTTAAAATTCAATTCAATTATTTATCTTGTTCGATTCCTGCATCCTTTAGACTCGCCTTAATTCAGTTTGAGTATAGCAATTATTAAAAATCGCAAAGCATATTCAATATTGTAGAAATCTCGTTCGATACTACCCGTTAATGATGACCTATGGCTTCCTCTTATCAGCAAACAAGGCCACTTCAACTGCCGTTTCGCCTGCTATGGAGAAGATCTCGAAAATCCCCGCTCGCTTCTGTGCGTATCGACCTCCCCCGAAGTTGGGCCATCTTCCGTTTTGCGTGCCCTAGGGTTACGCCTGCACTTCGTGTGCGCAAAGGGATCGGCCCGTCCCTATCGGGCCGGGTCTAACCGTCCCGATTGATTTTTCGAGGGTCCCACCAGGAGCTCACCACCTTCGCCACGTGTCGAGTCTATCTGCTTCTGTCGGCTAGCATCACCTGCAGGACCCACCACCTGCAAATTTAAATAGAATATTAATTATAAAAATAAAAATAATTATATAAAAACATATATTTTACTTATAATATATATTCATAATTTCATAGATTCATTACATATATGTATATATATATGTAATTAGATATGGAATAAAATAAATAAATAAATTATAATGAATTGATTAATTAATTTAATCATGATATTGTATCACTTAATATAAATAGAGGGAATAGAAATTTAAAATAGAAGTATTTATGAAATTAATTAATTTAAATAACCCTCAATTTTTAAATATCCATAACTCATATAATACTTAACCAAATTTTGCAAATAAATATACCAAATTGATCAGAAAAATTCAAGAAATTTATTGGAATTATCAAATTTTCATTTGGAGTAGTATATCATATAGTGACATTTTAGGATATTTCAATATTCACAAAATATCACAAAATATCAAACCCTCATATCTTTGCACACACTAGTCCAAACATACCCAATATGGGTTTTAAAATACTTAAAAAACCCTAAAGAATATTTTAGTGATAACTTTGCTGTTTGGATTAAATTCGAACTAATCACTTTTAGGACCGAACCCTAATTAGGTCAAATAAACCTAGAGCTTTTCAATTAATCATAAGTTAGTCAATTAAGCTCCAAACTAGGTAATCCTTATATCCATTTAGATCAGGAGAACCTAATTAACAATAATCTGCAAAAATAATTAAGATCCAACAGTTAAATTTACTAATCAAATCACTTTAAAACTTGATTAGTGAATATTAACAAATCTAATGGTCCAAATTGAACAATTTAAGTTTTAGAGAACTCATAGAGTTTATTAAACCTAATTATAGGGTTGGATTAGTGATTGGGTGATTAATTTTACTAATCACTCACAAATCACCCTAACTTTAATTAGGTCATAACTTAGCCAAATTAGATCCAAATTGAGCCTACCACATGTCACTATGATCAGTGACCATTTGTAAACTATAGTCACTGATTTTGCTCAGTTTGGATCCTAATTGACAAAGTTAGGATTTTGAACCCATAATTAAGAATCCCTTAATTACTCTTTTAACACTAAACTTATATTGGCCATAACTTGATCAATACTTATTAGAATTTAGCAAAATTAGGTTCTATGAAAAGCTTAGACAGTAAATAACATTAAACTGAAAGAAAATTTAAATTTCATTTAGCCAAATTACCAAAATGCCCCTTAGAGTCAAATTTACGAATTTGACCTCATAAGGCTTAATAATCACCCAAATTTAGTGTAGTTGCTGTCTAATCTTATATTAGACAGTAAGAAACACCTTGCAACAAAAAATTTTATAATTGGAACCCTAGATCAAAAATTAATCTTTTGAACCCTTAAGTAGGGGCAAAATAATCATTTTGACTAAAATTAAGGTTTAACATTTTAAAGCCCTAAAATCACATAGAATGTTTTGGAATAAAAATTAAGTAAGTTTAAGTCTTAATTAGATTTTAATTAAAACTTCAATTTTATGCCCTTAAGAAAACCCTAAAGTAATATGTGAGTGATCATTCTTTCCTTAACATTCTTAGATCTTTCCTTAGGTCTTATACACTAGTTTGGATGTGTGTCATGAATGATACTCTTAGTACTTAAGAGCTTAAATTCTTAGGATTAGAAATAGATCTTAAATTAGAGTTCATCTATTGAGTAAATTGAGTTACTCAATAGATGAAACCTTGAGTTTTCTAGTTTATAGATTTTCTTAAGTTTCTTTACATAATTATTTGATCTTTAAACCTTATAGTTTAGGATAGAGATCTATCCTAATGATTTAATTTTCATTAAGATGTGCCTTATTCTAAATCAGTGAGTATGAGTATTAAACCTTAGATCCTTAGTTACACCTTAAGATTAAATGATTAAACCCCAATATTTAAAATTTAATTCTTAATCTTTTCATCTTGATTTGGTTAATCAAGATGGGTTGGGGTTAATAAAAATATCAAATTAGGATGATGATTTGCTTATTTAAACCAAGTAGTCATCTTTTGATTAAGATATAGTTAGGACTTGGCCAGTCCTAATTATCTTCTACTTATAGGTTCGTGATTCTAAGTTACAGATTGTGTAAGAATTGATGATTCTGAAACTTATGTAACTTAGAGTAGATAGAACGAATAAGTAAACAACAATGGATATCACATGTGTTTTAGATCGAGTCTCTTGCTCACTTTGTTTTGATGCTTCGCTTACCTTGATTTTTGAGCTTTAAACCTTGAGCATATATTAGGTACATGAGATACTTGATGAATATCTTATGTCAACTTTGATGATTCATAAGTAGCATTTTGTTCTTTTCTCGTATTTTAGTAGGGTGTAGCTTGATTAGTATACCTTTTTAGTTCACCTGGTGGGGGTCGGCTACAGGTTCGGGTCAGACAGATAGTCTATTCCATGCCTAGTCCTTGGGATAGGATGGGTAGACTCTTGCCCCAACTGATTGAATAGTCAGGATTTGATATAGTTATACTAATTTAAGTACACTTATATTTGGTTTTTCTGTTATAGCCTATCAGGCTAAGTACACCGATACGATCTGTCAGAGCTTCAGTCTTAGCCCATCAGGCTAAGTGATACTTTGTGTACTTTCAGTTCGAGTGGCTTGAGTAGCCAATACAATTTCCAGTTTTGTAATTACTATTTTACTTTATATTTTTCCTATATTTCTGCACTGCTTTTATTCACAGTCTTGTCAGTCCTTTCTAGTTTTATTATATAGGATGCTAATCTTTATTTTTTATTTTCACATGTATAGGATATTAGATTCTTTTCAATTTTTCATTATTTGATACACTCGTTTACTTTTATGTCACTCAGCATATCTTATTTTGATCATAAGCATGCTTAGGAGCTATTTACTTTATAGTTATTACTTAGTATTTTTTACTTACCTTACCTTATTGCAGTTGCTTAGAAGATGTATGTTCTTACTTCCTAGTTGTTTAAGTTATAAACTGTCTGTTTATAGCTTTACCTATTTTTTTCTTATGCGTTTTTGCGTCTATTATGCTTTTGTACTTAGTTATTTATGGTGATATCTAATTAACATAATCAATTGATTACCCTAAAATGTACTTAGACAAATTATCTAACTAAGATTTTTCTTTTGTTAGCTGGGGCCCTATCATTATGAAACCGATAATGAGAGGTCCTGAGTTTCTTGGAGTTGTTGATCCAGTGGAGGACTTACATTGGAAGAGGAGCCTGTACCTGAAGACCCTTAGGCTTAACTTTCTTTCTACTTGTGAGGAAGTGAGTCTATTTTCAGTTCTTTGGAAATTATTTAAAATGTTATAATAATACATGGTTAACATTTCTTTTCAGCACTTTATTTATTCTGGATTGTTGTATTGTATGGATGGATGTTGTATTTTATGCTTTCGTACTCTATGTTACTTGTATGATCATTTAGTGATGGGTTCTTAGAGAAATTGCAAAGTCCTTAGTTAAGGTGGATTATAATGTGTCTAATCCAATTATAAGTAGGGACATTATCATTTAGATGACCCCTCCACCGTAATCATGTTAACTTAAGAGTTAACAGGACCACGACGAGGCAGGGCCATCACAGTTGATATCAGAGAATTTTATAAGGTGTCAGATTGAAATTTGTATTCCTCTCTACCTAATGGATTATTCTTCTGCCACTTGATCACTAAATGCATACTTGAGGCAACATCCATAGCATATTGAGTATAATTCAGAATAAGTTGAGGAGTCAAATAATCATAAAAGACACTAAAAATATCTAAATACATATATATATATATATATATATATATATATATATATATATACATATGCTCAACAATCTGAAGAAAGGTGATTATAAATAATTTCAATCTAAAGACTGAATATATATATATATAGTCATAAGATTATCTTTAATCATTCACAATTAATAAGATTGTGAGAAAATGCAATTTATAATTTATTTATCTTATATTTTTGTTCTGTGCGCAGAACAAATGAGGAATTGAGTACGTCTACTCAACTTATCTGAAAGTGGGATTAATTGTAAACACACACATTCCCCCTCAAAAAAATTATGTGATATCTAGATACACCAATAACCTGCCTAGGCTTAATGACAACAGTACTAAAATTCACCATATAAACCCTCTGAAATATTTTATTAAAGTATTTATTATATGTATAAAATCTTAATGCGAGATTCAAAGTTTAGGTTCAATGCTTGCAGCATAACAAAAAATTTATCAAAATATTATAAATCACGTGATATCCATTGTTTTCTATTTTTAATCATCTATCCTAATGATTTGAGACTAATAAAATCCTTAATTAACTTTAGGAATATAAATTCCTAAGTTAATTAATAAATTTAATGTCAAAATGTAGCGTCATATCCATTGTTTTCTATTTTTAATTATCTATCCTAATGATTTGAGACTTAATTAACTTTAGGAATATAAATTCCTAAGTTAATTAATAAATTTAATGTCAAAAGGTAGGGATTTGATTGAACTCTATTGTATTTCTCAATTTAAACTATATTTTATAAGATTATATTAGCAATTTACTAGAGCCTCAAATCAAAAAATATTTATTTTTGAAATTTTACTATTTACCTTACAGAAAAAATATTTGTTTATTTTGTAAAAGAAAATAATTATAATTTATGCAGTATAATAAATATTATTTACAGAGAAAATGCAATTTATAATTTATTTATCTTATATTTTTGTTTTGTGAGCGCAGAACAAATGAAGAATTGAGTACGTCTACTCAACTTATCTGAAAGTGGGGTTAACTGTAAACACACGCATTCCCCTCAAAGAAATTATGTGATCTCTAGATACACCAATAACCTGCCTAAGCTTAATGACAACTGTACTAAAATCCACCATATAAAATGATAAAGATATAAAATGATACTATTCATTTTATAAAAAAAAATAAGAATCATAACTTGCTAAAATTTTAGCAAATGAGTAACCTATCAATGATTACAAATTTACAATGAACATGATAACAATTGAAAATAAAATTGATGGATCATTAATATGATGTTTGCAATATTTCAATCATAACTTAGTAAATTCATGAAGCTATAATGATAAAGGTTCTTTTGAAAATTAAACAATTAACACTTTAGAAAATAAAATCAATGGCTCTTTATTATGTTATTTGCAATATCTTGAGCATATCTTTCTAAATTCATAAACACAACAACCCTAAAAAAAATAAAGAATGTTTGGAATAAATACTTGCAGCTCTTTTGCTAATACCCAAATAATCTCAATATTACAATTTGTTGAGCTCTAAACAAATAAATAATGCAACAATAATTACAATATTATAATTAGCAAGTAATAATTGAAAATAAAGTTGATAACTCTTTAATGTGTCGGTTGCAATATCTAGCATTCATACTTAATTAAACTCATAAGTTAATAGCTCTTAAGAATAAGACTTTAAAAATTAAACAGACAACACTTTTGAAAATAAAATCAATAACACTTTATTATGAATTTGTAATATCTTATCAAAACTTGCTAAGATTCCCAAAGCAATTCTACATAAGATTAATTATATTTGCTATAACTTCCTTGACTCTTGTGAGCTTGAAAAAAGATGCACATCCTTTCTTAGAACAATATTACAACTCCTAAAATCAATTGCAGTATTCATCTTTGCTCAACAAATGTTTTATTATATAGTGCTAAAATGTCGATTGTTTGGAACCATTAGATTCTCCTCTTTTCTCTCCTATTAGTGGAAGGCTTCATTTAGCTCTACATGTTATAGTAGTTGGAAAAATTTATTAGTTATTCTACTTTTATTAAAAGTTTCCTCTCTAATGCAAATGGCTCAATTTTATTCCTAGTGTTTATGGAATGCATGGTTTTACTTTTGCCCAATGAAAGCTATAATATTTCAATTTATTACCTTCGATAGATTGGCATAGTTTAAGGAGAATAAATTGCGATATGCTCTAACTACTTGAAAAGCTATTAGGCAGGATTATAAGACTGCTAATATTCTCAATCGAGAAGTGTTAATGTAATTCTCTTTGCTCTCTATGCTCCACTGACATTGAAAATCACTCACCTTTTAATCGATTACAACTACTCCTTTGAAGTTTTAAGAGTTACTTTTCCATTGGATATAGGGTGGTTATTTCTTAATGTTAAATCAAATCTTGGATACCTCAGCTCTCCCTTTTGACAATTGGGGGAATATATATATATATTTTTGTGAACTATTGGGTTAGTTATCTATGAACTCTGGAGATAATGTTTTAATCATCAACATAAAAATGTTTTTCGAAGCCCTAACATTATTGCTGCAGATTGTTGGAAAATTCTCAAAATCATCGTTATGTCTTGGAAATTACACAAATTACATGCTCATGTGGACTATTAATTGCGATTCATTAAACTTTAGAGTCGTTCTTATTTGTTTTTGGTTTCGTCGAGTGAATTGCTTCTCTCAAATTCTCTCCAGTTAAGATTGGTTTAGTTGGATATTTATTTTGTTGAACCTCTGAATTATTTATGACAATGATAGAAGAAGTGATATTTGGTTAACGTTTGGGAACCATAATTGAATATGATGTGGCAGGGCCCACATCCTTCGGCACGAACAGCTTGCTCCTAGATCAAAGGCGGCTTAATAGATACTATGCTCTGATACTTTATGAACAAGAAACCCTGAAGGCTCACGAGCCCCACCCCCCCCCCCCTATTTTGCGGATTCTTGATTCCTGCCTAAATCTTATTTATTTTGTTGTGTTGCTGTTTGTACAAGATTTTCTGTTTTGTTTTTGTTTCTCTCATGAAATTTGATTGATTTGAATTTTTCTAATATATATTGGGCATGATCCATAAAATGTTTCAAAAAAAAAAAACTTGAAATTGTTACAAACTATACAATCTCATAGAGTCAAAGACCATTGAATGAAAATACAGACCAAACCGGGGGATTCAACCGGTTCAATCGCTAATCTGAAGTTGGTATGATTTATTAAACATGGTTAAAACCTATCTTTGATTGGGCCGGCCTAAAATCGATTGGGTCGAATTTTAGAAAAAAAATGCACACTGCCTACGGCCCACAAAATCCACAACAATCGGCTCACAGCCCACACCCAAGTCTCAATAACGCCAATCTTGTACAACAAAAAAATCTACCCATGTGAGACTAAATAATCCACATGTTTTTTTTTTTATACTTTAGAGCTAAAAAAATATTTTATAATAAAAAATCATTAAAAAATTATAAAACAATAAAAACTTGTAATTAAAATTAAGTCTTAAGAATTATAATCATTAAAATTAAAAAATATTAAGCATTTAATTATCTAATTAAGCAAGCTAAGAAATAAAAAGATACATATATATGTTCTCAATATTTCAATATATTTTTTTAAATTTTGATTTTATTTTTATTGATAATATTTTCTTAAAATTTATTTAGATATAATTAGGAATATTAAAGATATAAATTAAATATAATATATTTAAATAAAACAAACAAATATTAATAAAAATTAAGGAATTTTGTATAACAAATAAATAATTTTAAATAATATTTTATTATGACATTTTAAAAATTTTAATAATCCTGTAAATGATATTTGAAGAAAGAATTATTTATGATTATAAAAATTCGGCTTTTAATATTTTTATATTTATTTTAATTAATTTATAAATTATTGTGTCATCAAATTTGGTGAAACCTGTTTAAATCCTACTAAATTTAAATTGTTAGGAGTCCTTATGTATCCAATTCCAAATAAAAAAAATCGCTTAAAATTACCAGTAGCTTGGGGAACGCAGTCATCCCTCTGTCGATGCCATTTGTTGCTGGCTGATGCGCAGTCACCTCTCTTGTCGATACCACAAGTTCTTGCTAAGCTTTTCTCCTTCTCTTAGCAATGGCAAAGCATGAGAACGCAATGTTGTCTCTTCTCTTTGCGTGCGCCATCGCCGGACTTCAAGCTGGCGCATCGGCCACAGTTGAGCACGACAGTAAATTTCTTCCCATTTTCTCACATGCATATCGTTAGAAAAAGACGAAATGGTTATATTGTTGATGAAAACTTTGTGTTTTAGTTTCAGCTCTACGAGGTCTTATGCGTTTCATGGATAATATGCCTCCGGGATGGGGGAGGTCGAACGATCCCTGCGGTTCGCAGCCATGGGAGGGAATCACCTGCACTGACTCTAGGGTGACAGTGATGTAAGCTCTTTAAGATATATAATGCTCATTTGTAAAAATTCCAATTAGTTTTTTCAATTTCACTGGCCTGGGGTTAACTATTTAGTGTTTCAGAAAATTATACAACATGGGGATTAAAGGTAAATTGAGTGGTGACATCGGAACCCTAACTGCGCTGAAGATCCTGTGAGTTTTCTACTATTTACTTTTGGCTAATATATTAGTTTTTAGATCATGCAAATACTAAGGGACCCACTGACATTTTTCTGCAATGCTAAATTTTGTAATGTTATTAGAAGATTTTGGCGCTCCGGCACATTAATATGCTAATAATTTTAAAATGGACATATGTCCCAAAATTCTTACATTTAGAAACCACAATGTTAGATGTGTGTCTCCAACTCGGCTTTGATTCTCTTGAACTTGATATATGTATTTGAGGGACCCCAGATAACAGAATGAATTAATTGTAGTTTTTTCATGTAAGCAATCTTTTGATATTAAGAGCGTAATTGATTACATTTGATTGGGACAAATGATGAGCATAGAGAATTTTTTTATTATAAACGTTGTACGAGTAGTTCTTTGCTAGTGATATAAGACATTGTAGTTGGGATGTCCAAGAAGATTATGCTAAGTTCTAGAGTTGATAGCTATGGTATGTAGCGCAAGAAAGGTAGTTGGTTGACAAGTTTGAAGGATGATTAGCTAGAGGCTGTTACAGCTAGATCATTGGAGAAGAATTTACTAGATCCTTGATGTATAAGCCATGCAGATCAAATAAAATTGAGCAAGAATTGCTAGTAGTTGGTTTGTGGATAGATGTAGTTTGCATTTTCTTGGTGGAACATGAATTTTGTGAGAAGAAACTTGCGATGCGGTGTGGGAAGGAGGCCTCTCTCAATATTTGAAATTGGAAGAGTTTTGCCCATTGCCTATTGTAATAATGCCATTTCCTTTGTATATATTGGAGATGTGCAAGTTAGCGAGTATTTGAGGTTCAATTATAGGTCAGGTTAGCGCTATGTCAACAGTTGATGGCTGTTTGACATGGCTTGCCGCAGATTTGGCATTCGATATAGACATTATTGTTATGTCATTTTCCTCCACGCTGGTTTGAAGAGATGGTTTGTTATGAGAGATGATAAGAGCTGCTGCAGTTGTTTGCCATTATCATTTTGAAAAGTCACTTCTTCACTGCACAAAAGTGAGTACATGTTATCAAGACTGATATGATAGAGTTTGATGCAAAATGCAATCCTGAATGATTAATATGGTAAATGTAGTTCATTAAGGGTGTGGAGTATGATATCTTCGGTGTTTGACTTTTGAACCAACTGCAGCAATACTGTTGACAATTGTCTTTATTTTTGTTAAATATGCAACATTGATCTATCATTCATCTCATTGTTGTGCAGCTCATTTTTAAGCTGTATAATACGTGATCCGTTGGAGGATTGCAAATGCAGCTCTTGGATAACAAGTTTATCTCTGTAGGTCTTGGCATAAAGAACTTCAGGTAGCCCCAATGGCGAGATGGTGGAGAAGATCGCAACGATGAGGTTTTGAATCATCATAGACCAGTCCTCGAATTCACCATCTCTTGGTGACTGAGCTTGCGAGCCATAAATTTAATCGTAGAGGCTGTTTGCTCGAAAGAATATGGTGACTTGAGCATGCCATATTGGATAATGCCTAGGCAGCAATTGGATGGTGACAACATTCTTGATGTTGCTGATGTTGAATTTGTGATTCGTGGGAAGAACATATACGAGCCTGATGTTGATGCTGGAGTTCGCGGAGGCATCTTAGGAATCCATCGGGCGTCGGGGAAGGCTTCAGTAAAGGCGATTCAATGTTCACATTGTTACTTGATTTCCACTAGATAGAGAAAAATGTCGCAATCATGACAATACATTGCTAACGTTGTCAGTCGTTGCACACTAGAGAGAGAGAACCTAAGTCGATCTTGACAGTAGTCTGTGGACAGATGACCGCCTCTTCTTGACATAGGGAGCGAGGGTTCGTGATTTCTTCCTCGAGCCGGGAGCTGGGGCTCATGGCTCCTTCTTCATGCAGAGAGCAGTGGCTTGCCCAACAGTGCTCTGATGCCATGATAGATAAGAGAGAGATGAAGAAATCATATTATTAAACTACCCTATACGCTTATAATACTCTTGTATTTATCATGAGTATGATTATAACCCTCTTGTGCACAATAGTACTAAACTAAACAGAAGCTAACTTTTTAATACTTTTATCACCATAAATATCATCACATTATAAAGACGCTGATCAATGAACCATACCAACTCTGATTTTCACTTAACATTGCTACTTATAATACTGGTTGTCTGAGCAGGAGAACTGGTTGCCTGCTTATTTTGGTCTATGATTCGTATTGGAATGATATTGCTTGGCTGAATCCGTGATTTGAGGGTGCTTATTTTAATACATGCAGGGATCTTTCCTACAATAAAAATGTAGGCAGCCAACTCACACCAGCTATTGGAAACTTGCATCAGCTTGAAGCCTTGTGAGCTTATATAACTTTTGAATTTACTGATGGATTGTATATTCATCTTAAATCTTTATAATGTTGGAGCTGATTAACCTCTATATTTCTTGGTTTTCAGAATACTTGTAGGTTGCAGCTTCAGTGGTAACATCCCCAGTGAAATAGGGAGTCTAACTAAGCTCACATTTTTGTAAGTTGCTAAAGCCAACGTCCCAAGGTTTTGTCATATTCTTTAAGAACGTGTTTTTCTTAACATCTTCAGCACCCAAACTTTACTGTTTTTTATAAAACTACTTTCATCTCATCTTCTCAAAAGTGCGACGTATATTTAGAATAGTTTTGAGACTGGTAAAACGATAATATTTTATTTGTGAATATTAAAGTTTTGGTGTTGAATATATTTGAGTGGAGCTTAAAGGAAGAGAACATTTGTAAAATTGAAGGGAAGGATTAGTCAGAAGCTAGTTTTAGCCCTACCTGATTTGCAAAAATTGTTTGAGATTGAAGCTAATGTTTCAGGGCATGCGGTAAGAGCAGTACTGCTTCAATCAAATGAGCTAGTTGCCTAGTACTCGACATTACTGCAAGGTTCACAGTTAAATTAAAGTTTGGGTGCTTTTTGGGATTTTCTTAATAGCTCCGCTTTTGTGTTCTTAGAGCTCTAAATTCAAACAAGTTCAATGGGACAATACCTGCTTCTCTGGGAAACCTACCCAAGCTCTCTTGGCTGGATCTGGCAGATAACCAATTGACCGGATCTTTGCCTATCTCAAATGGCACGGTTTCGGGTCTAGATCAGCTTGTAAATACAAAGCACTTGTGAGCTCTTGCTATTTGTCCTTTCTACAGATTACCTGAAGACTTGCTCTCAATTTTCATTGTCAAAACCCATAAATATGATGATTTTTCTTAACATGTTAAGCTTCTTGACAGCCATTTGAACAAGAATAGGCTTTCAGGTCTCATCCCAGAAAAGCTTTTTAGCTCCACTATGCAACTGAAACATTTGTAAGATGCGATCCTCAACTATTTCATTGCTATAGTAGAAAGATTATGTTTCTTAGTCATTGCGCTGATTGATGGCAGACTTCTAGATAGAAATATGTTAGATGGGATGATTCCAGCTTCAATAGGAAATGTGCAGACGCTTCAGATTATGTGAGTGCTCATAATTGTGTATAACTAAGGCCTAACTTTATGGGTTTAGTTTCTAAGGAATGTTTCATATACTCAGTCGTCTTGACAATAATCTTCTCAGCGGCAGAGTTCCTTCCAATATCAACAATCTTACCAGTCTCCATGTCCTGTAAGTTATCATAACCACTGCACTGCTATTTCATGTTGGTATAGTCATTCATTGCTTTATTTTCTTTCAGAAATCTAGCAAACAATGGTTTAATTGGTCCCATACCAAATCTAACGGGATTGAACGGCCTAAATATTGTGTATGAAGCTCTTCGTGTTTGTTTTGTATTCACTATGATCTTGTTTTATGGAACTATTGTTGATATGGAAACTTTGTTTATTTTATTTTATTTTTATTTCAGGGATCTCAGCAACAATTCATTTGATCCTTCAGAAGCTCCCGCATGGATTTCGAACATTGAAAACCTCACAACTTTGTAAGCTGCTCTGGATGTGTAAATTTGGAGCGTAGCTTTTTTTTTTCACGCTTTTATTTTTATTGGCGCACGCTGCTACTTGGGGCTTTGTAGGGCTATTGAATCCGGGAGACTTCATGGGCTAGTTCCACAAAAACTTTTTAGCTTTCCTCAATTGCAGCATGTGTAAGTAGATTTTCATATGCTGTTTAAAAGAAAGTGGATGAAATCTTGGAGATCGAAAAAATAATGAGCGCATTGAAAAGCATATTATTTTACTATTTCTCAAATCCTTTGACAGGATTCTTAGGAACAACTCTTTCAATGGCACGCTAGACATGGGAAGCAACATTAGTGAACAATTACAGGTTGTGAACCTTCAAAACAATGCTCTTACGTCTATTGTGCTTAGCTCGGGCTATAACAATTTAATATTGTAAGAGCTTCATTTGCATCCAACCCCTTATTTTTATAAATATTATTGCATTACAGCTGCTTAATGGATCATTAATGGTGATGCCAGGCTCAATGGAAATCCAGTGTGCAGCAATATTCACCTATTGGAGACAGACTATTGTTCACTCTCACATAAATTCTCATCAGCCTTCTCAACTGGTCTTACCAACTGTGATGGAAAATTCTGTTCTACAAATACTACCTGTTCCCATGCATACGAGGGTGTGCTGTCCTTCAGAGCCCCCTTTTTTCAAAATCTTAGAAATGAATCTTTATTCCAGTTGCTGGAGGAGAGTGTCATGGAGAAGTATGGTTCAAATTTAGGATCTTTAACTCTTCGGAATCCATTTTTCAACAATGATTCCTATCTGGAGGTTCACCTAATTTTCTGTTCTTCAAATGGAGGCTACTTTGGCAAAAATGACATTCTTGAGCTTCTAGATCTAAGCAGCTACAATTATACTGCTCCGCAAATATACGGGCCAGCCTACTTTATAGCATTTCCGTACTCTTTTCCAGGTTACTACCAATTGATTCACTGTTAATTTCTTAGAGTTGAAGTGTGTTCATGTCTAATAGCAACGTTAGCTGCAAATACTTCTGCAGGATCACATAAAAATATAGGCTTGATTGTTGGATTAGCAATAGGCTGTGCATTTCTTGTTCTCGGGCTTGCCTGTGCTGGTTTCTATGCTTTATGGCAAAGGAGACGGGCAAATAAAGCCATTCTAATGAATAATCCATTTGGTATGTCTACTGTTTACATTCGTTTGTTTACAAGCAATTTTCTCTCAAAGCTTACAATGTTTGTTAGGTGGCTGTTTGGTTGCAATATTTAATACATACATTCCCAAATCTGAAGAACACGATTTAGTACCATAGCAGGATTTAATGTAAATTCAAATCCTTATTTAGGATTCTCAAATCTCGAAAAGTGAAAAAAAAAGGCTACATCTTTTAAATCCTGAAATCCATTGTTTTGTAGGATTTAGCGATTTTAAATTAGAAAACGAAGCTAAGGAGAGAATTATATGTCCTGTAGTGAAGATCCCAGAGATCTTCAAAGGAAAAAATGAACTAAATAGTAGGTGAAAAAAATGGATCACACAGTTCTCGAAGAAAGAAAATATTTGAGTCGGTGCTGATTTCTATAAATGTAAACGCCCAAAAAACCTACTAGAGAGGAATATTAATTGTTAAATGATGATGAAAATTTTGTATTAATTAACTATATTTTTTGGTGTAATTTACATATTTGTTGCATTTTTTCATTGATACAAATTATGTTATTGAAAGTAAATGTGTTATTTGTTGGTATTAATCATATCACTATGTTAAATCTTAAATCCTCAATGAAGTGCAATCTTACAAAGTTTCATGATTTAACAAATAGTGCGATCAAACAAGTTTCAGGATTTAAGTATTTCAAGATTTACTTTATCCTAGATTACAAGAATGCCTAAATACTAAAATTCTGGCTACCAAATAGCCCTTAAAAGTAGTTAAAATCAGTTGAAAATCATAAAAGACTTTGCGATATTGACAGCGGCATGGGAAGCTAGTTTCAATGATAATGGTGAAGCTCCTCAATTGATGTTCGCCAGATTCTTTTCATTTGAAGAACTGAAAAAGTGTACAAATAATTTTCCAGAAATAAATGCCATCGGATCAGGAGGGTATGGGAAGGCAAGTCTCATTCAACATGGCTTTTAGACATATTTTCAGTAGCCCAATATATCTAACCTCATCATTCTCTTTCCAGGTCTACAGAGGAGTACTTGTAGATGGGAGGATGGTCGCAATAAAGAGATCAAAGACTGGATCAAGCCAAGGAGCTCTTGAGTTCAAAACCGAGATTGAGCTTCTTTCTAGACTTCACCACAAAAACCTTGTAGGTCTTGTGGGTTTCTGCTTTCACAAGCGAGAGAAAATTCTAGTGTATGAGTATGTTCCCAACGGATCACTGCGAGGATGCTTGGCTGGTATTTCTCTAAATCATTTTTTCTCCCTAATCATATACGTATTCTTATTATTTATTTCTTTGTTGAACAAAGTATATAGTTGGCTCTATTTTATATAATAAACTGCAGGGAGAAGTGGCCTTCAGTTGGATTGGATGAGAAGGCTTGGGATTGCTCTGGACTCCGCCAAAGGACTGGCTTATCTCCATGAGCTTGCAGACCCTCCCATCATTCATAGGGATGTAAAATCATCCAACATCCTTCTTGATGAAAATCTGAATGCCAAAGTTGCAGATTTTGGTCTCTCAAAGTTGATCACTGATGATCAACTTGATCTTATCTACACTGAAGTGAAGGGAACAATGGTAATTGGTAACCTCTTTGAATCTATATTATTCATAGATACATAAACTGTTGTTAGAG
The DNA here is from genome assembly GCA_016760335.1 of Gastrodia elata. Lineage (NCBI taxonomy): Eukaryota > Viridiplantae > Streptophyta > Magnoliopsida > Asparagales > Orchidaceae > Gastrodia > Gastrodia elata. The sequence continues at coordinate 10,346,087 of CM028670.1, read as the reverse complement.
CGGATGGCCAACAAACAACAAGAAACAAACAAACTCATGAACGTGGCATGAAATTTACGAAAAAAATCATAAGAGAGGGAGAAACAGTCGCGCAAGGAAGAAAAATAGGTTGAGAACTTCAGGATCTGAATGTCCTGATTGTTTCAAGTCAACATATACATAGGCAGTTTTGGGCAACAAAAATAGAAGAAAATTACACTTATGGTTATAAAAATTTAGATATCGAATCTAAACTATTGCAGAGGACGCTGTCCCAGGACTTTTCCACGTTGTGTGTCTAATCCAATCCAAATTGAAACAAAACTATATACATATATTTATATATGTATATTTATTTAAATGCATATATTAAATCTAATATATAAGGCTTCACAGGGCTACCTTGATCCGGAGTATTACATGACCCAAAGGCTCACAGAGAAGAGCGATGTCTATAGTTTTGGGGTGGTGATGCTGGAACTAATAACTGGAGACCCACCCATACATAAAGGGCAGTACATAGTTGCTGTGGTTAAGTCAGCACTGAATATGGATGATGTTTACTATGGCCTTAAAGAAATAATGGATCCTGTCATAAAAGCAGCAGTCTATCCTTTGGGCTTCAGAAGGATTGTCGAGCTTGCGCTCCTATGCGTACAGGAAACTGCCGCTGATCGTCCGACAATGAGCGATGTTGTGAAGGAGATTGAGTTTATACTAAAACATAACTGATTGGATGCTGGCACGTCAAAGAGGTTGGCAAAAAATATGTATTTGGGAGAAGCTTTCACGTCTCTGCAGGAAGTAGTAATTCTCTGGCTTTCAGTCATTGGTTCTATGACCCTTGATTGTGTTTTATGTTATTGCTAATCATACTAGCGGTTTTTCTGTTGTACATAAAATACAATTTGGTAAATTTTAGAGTGAAGTAAACATTATTTAGCAATGATGTAAAATTTGTTTGTATGAAATCAATTATGTGTGGAATCAATTTGACCAATTTAATGATGGGATGTAAGATTGGAAATTTAGCTTGAACTTGAAAGTGGCTCAAAATTTGAGTCAAATTAGAAGTGAATCAAGTTATATTGATTTGAGTCACTAGTAAAATGATAAAACAAAGTATTTTCAACCACTTTATATATAGCAATACAAATTAAAATAATTTAGTGCTCTGTGGTTGGCTAGTCTCTTGACTTCTAAGAGGTTCTAGGTTTGAGGCTAGCAACTTGCAAACTAAAATTTGCAGTTTTGAGGCTAACCTAGAAGTATTTTCAGCTCTACTCAAAATTGAATTATTTTGAATCAGTGAAATGTACTAGTCAAATTTATATTGAAGACTTGCTAATAATGACATGCAATGTACGTGTAATTTGATGAAATATAATTTTTTTCTTCTAAAAAGGCATCCTAATCAGTGTAAGAAAAAATTATGGAACATATTACATCATGAATTAGAGCTAAACTTCTCTTGGAATTGATGCGCTGCATTGCCTGAATATAATTGAAGTGGGAGGTTGTGAAATAAGCTTTGTTCTTTGCATCATGTGATTTTAAATTAGCATTAGTTTGTTAGATTATTATTGCTGCTCTCAATGATAAATTTTTTTGCATTAGTTAATATTATAATAAATATGATGCTATCAATATATTAAACTTTTAAAAATATAAGTGGATGATAGAGAAACCAAAAAAGATTAATAATTTACTTTTTTATTCATAATAACGCACACATCAATTAATGAGCAAATGCAGAAAAATGAATCTCATTTATATTTGATATTATTTCTTCACTTAGAAATCTTATGGAGAATAAATAACAGTTCCCTTTGTAAAAATGGTAGATGAGGAACAAAAAGAAATAGTTTCAAGGAACTATAACAGAGTTGCGACATATCGGCCCATATATCAGAGAGTTAAATGAGATAAAAAATTATCATTAAATCCAATTTTATTTGTATAGCTTATAAAAATATATATTTTAAATTTTAAATTCTAATTATTCATACTTTTTTTTTTATAAAAATATTTAAAAACCAAGTAATATTTTTCTATATTTAATTCATCTAAATTCAAAAAAATATAGAAAAATAAAACACTGCTAACAGAGCATCATCAACAATTAACAATAAATAATATCAGTTCTTAAATTAGGGATCACATAATTTAAAAAAGAAATAAAAAAAAGCAAATAGATGATGACCTCTGGTTAATAATAAACGGTTAGCTTGCCCGGAAATGGCTGCTGCTAGACTAACATAAAGAAGCTACTGCTAAAACAAAATTTACACTATTACCTGTGGTTCAAATTTAAAAATAAAAAAATAAAAAATAAAAAAATAGAAGAGGCACATCCACAATTTATCATGGAAGATGCCCATCTCTTCTCTTTTTAAGAGAACAAAAATCCTTCAAAAAAAAAAAAGAAAAAAAAATCAAAGAGGCAAAGAATCTGAAACATTATGCTAGAGATTGACATTGCAATCACTCATGAAGCGGTTCCCATTCTTGAGGAATTTCTTCCAGTGGCTTCTGTAGCTGGGAATGCCGAGCTCAAGCCATGGCTTCATATTCCCATTGAAGTGCAGCGCCGCAGCGCCCTTCATGTCAGCTGCGCTGACCCGGTAATCGTAGCCGAGCCCTGACACAGCCCAGGACCCGTCCAGCGGGTAGACCAGATTCTGGAATGCCATTAAGCTCGCCGGAAGCGCTGCAGCTCTCCCTGAGCTCTGCATCTGCAACAAAACAACATTCAATAATGGCATTGATATGCATATGACGCTTTTGAAAGGAATGTAGGAGACATCCAAGTGATGGCAACAAGTTTGGGATTTTAAGCGAAGGTTGTGCAGAAAATCTGCATTTCAGTAGATTTTGAGTTGAAGGTGAGGACACTAGGATTTGCGGAGGAGAAGCTTAGTAGCAGAAGAAAAACTGCCGGGAATGCCCAAGGTTTGCGAGAGGAGAGGGGTGGAATCTTACTGGCAGAATGAGAAACAGAGAGGAGAAACAGGACCTCCCCAGCTCGTTTCCTCAATCGCTGTTGCACCGCCTCAGCACAGCCACAGGACATCTGGCTAAACTAATAAATTTGATGTATTTTGAGGGTGTGCAGAAAAAATGCATTTTTAGTAGATTTTGAGCTGGAGGTGGGGAGATCACTGGGATTCGTGGAGAGAAGAAGCTTAGTAGCAGAAGAAAAATGGTGGAGAGAGCACAAGGTTTGCGAGAGAAAAGCAGATAGAATCTTATTGGCAGAAAGAAAAACTGAGAAAGGCGCACAGGCTCATTTTGGCACACTGTTGCACCGCAATTCAGCACAGCCACAGGACATCTAAACCTAACAGCATCAGAGGGTTAAATTTGATGTGTTTTGAAGATTTAGTCGTTATATTAAGCGTTTTGTGAATAATATGGGTAACATTACACAGCTAATTGAGTCATACCTGCAGCATGAACTGATTATAGATGCCGGTGACATCATGGTTCCTCCAGTTTTGCAGATCCAGGACATTGAGTCCGGACATCCAGACGCAAGAGCGAGGATCAAAGCTACTTCCGGGCAAGTACGCTCTCAACTGACCCAAACGCACCCCACAGGACTCGACCGCAGCCAGCACCTTCCCTTCCATGTCCAGCTCCCACAAGAACGACAGGTCCTTCTGAACCACCACGTCGTCGTCCAAAAGCACCACCCTCTTCACGCCCTTCAATATCTCCGGCAGCAGAAAGTGCGAGCCTCCGAAGACCGACGCGTGCTCTGTTCTCATCCGCGCGTTCGTGATGCGGAACTCCTCCGAGGGAGACAGATGATCGATGAGGACAACACGAATGGACGCTCCCTTGAAGGAATGCCTGCCGAACCAGTATTTCATGGCGTAGTAGTTTTGCTTATCAGTGATCACGTGAAAAACCATGCTCTCTGTTTCCTGCAATACGCCGTTCTGATTCAGCTCTGCCTTCATAATATGATAATAATGATCGGATTAAATTACCTCTGAATTCATCACTGTCGAGTTGACAGTGACGGAGGCTGCGAGAACGTTATGGGAGAAAACGGCGCAATGCCGGATATTCGGATCGGCGAGTGAGCTTTCACTCCAGCTTTGCTGCTCTGATGCGGATCTGAACCACTCCACAGTCAATCTCATGAAGAAGCAATGTAGGCTTTTGGGCATGGTCTGGACGCCGAGGCTGTAGAGGAATGCGCTCTGCTTCATGTGGAAATGAGTTTCATCCTCCGCCAGATCGAGGATCTGTCTTAGCTTCCTGTCCACGTTGCTGCACTCCACGGAGCACTGCTTGGCCTTGGCAATTGTTTCTTCCATGCTCCGCATTTTCTTTGCGACACTGCCAATAAGGGCAAAATGATGTTTGATTTGATTAACTTGCCTCTTGGATACATCATCAATATTCAAATCCATTATCACGTGCCAGCAACATGCATGTAACTTGTCATAGAACATACCATTGGTTATGAAAAACAATGCTCGGGATTTCTTTACTAGGCATTCTCTTGATCGGTTTATTCAAAATATATATATATATATATATATAAAGATATGTGTGTGTACTTCCTAATATTGGCAATATCTTCTTAATTGATTTTGCTTCCCAAGTATTTTGTTTTTACAATTTCTTTGGAAAGTCAATTTTTACAAGTTAATCATTGGCTTCTCAATCTATGCTACCAAACACAAACATCATTGAGTGATTCAATGGTTTTTCCGATTCAACGGTGTTTTTATGGCTTTCAACTGTGGACCTATCCTTTATTAAACGAACATCTAGCTCAATAGTGTGTGAGAAGCAGTAATCACAGGACAAGCCCTTCTACATGTTAAGCGAAGGTTAACGTGTTGTGGTCGACTCCCCCACTCCAAACGTTATTTTTATTGTAGGCATCTCGAGGGCTTGCCTAGCATGAAATCTTATAGTTCACATTAAGTTCACTCAGTTATAGTTAGACTGCAGTTTACTACACCTAATACACATCATAATCCTTTTCTTCTATTAGCAGCAGCTTCTTGGTAAAATAAAAAAAATGATACGAGAGGATTTCAGACGCATTAATGAAAGCTTGAAAGCTTTTGCATCAAAACTTGAGGCAACCGAGTTCTTTCATTTGTGGGGGTCAGCTTTGCTGATGTAATCAGTATTATCGTTTATTCCCCCTTGCATCATGTTTAACTCCTGATAACCGCGCGTGTTTGCTTGAGATTGCAATTGTAAGGGTAGAAAGAATTCTATAAAATGGAGGTGTGCATGTCTAAATAAGCCAGTGGCCTTGGCATTTATGATATGTGCACTGGGAGATGGTCTCTTGTGCCCCAGCACACCCTGAAGTAAATAAAGAATAAGCATTTTCTATATGCGAGAGTCATGCACGCCAAGAAAGGTGGAAAGAATTGGCAAATCTTTATCAGAAGGAATAGTTCCCTGAAGTAGAGCATTATTTGCCAGGGTTGAAAGCTCAGTATAACAACATACCAATTGGATTATCGGATATGGAGCCTCCATTTTTGTTGAATCACACAAATTGGATGGGGGCTTGTTGCTGAACAATTCAGATACATACATCCAAATTCGATTCTATCACGTGGAAGGCGGCAATATAACATCTCAAGGTGCTTTCATATGTGCAAAAAATTCAGCATAAAAAATGGAGTTGGAAATCTATTTGGGATCTCAAATTGGGACCTAGAGAATTTTTTCGTACAGAGAATGCTTAAAGATACCCTTCCTAGAAGAGATTGGTTACAAAAAGGAGGTTTGGTGAATGGGACAATCTGTATATGGGGTTGTGCAGATATTGATAATCGACAACATATAGTTTCAGGCTGCTCTTATAACAAAACACATCCATTCAGTTCTACGACATAGGGGAGTGAACTTCTCCTATTGCTGGATGGGAAGAGTGCATGTCCCTTTTCACAGCAAACTTTGCAACTGCTGGGCACCGGTTCATTTCTCAAATGCACAATTATGTTATATATCAAGCTTGGCAGAACTGAATGGGATAAGCTGTAAATGGGGTTGTGCAGTAACTGAAAATAAAAAACATAGTTTCAGGCTGCTCTTATACCACATCCATTTTGTTCTTTGAAAAAGGGGAGTGCCAACTACTCCGATTGCTAGATGGGTAAAGTTTCTGTCCCTTTTCACAGCAAACTTTGCAGCTGCTAGGCACCTGTTCATTTCTCAAATGCACAATTATGTATTATATCAAGCTTGGCAGAACCTCATTTCAAAGCATCACCACCAAACCTATTCTACACAAACTAGTTGTGCCAGTGCTATCTTATCCTCAGCTATCATGTAGGACTTCTCTGCTGAGGTAGGCCATTGGTACACGATGGTCCTTATGGGGTAGGGTCAAGTAATTCCATATCACCTTAGTGCCCCCGTCACCTGTGGCTGAAAGCCAACATTGAGGCTCATTCAAATATCGGGATCATCATGCTTTTGGTAGAATTGCGATCAAAGATGGGAGTAGCAGGCTAATTGTTACTAGAGGTTGCATATTGGAGTCTTCATCACCCATGGCAACCGAGATTAGTGTGTCCAAATTATTAAGAGTAGACTAGCTTATGAATGGGAGAGCTGGTTGGTCTCATGATCAAAGTTCTCCAAGCTGTTTTTACCTTAAGAGCTACTAGGGATCATGTTTGTGCTAGCAAGGTATCTAATCTAGCTCATAAATATTTCGTATTGGTCTTTTGTTTATTCATAAATCTCCTATTTGCAACTGCAATTCCTGCTAATTTTGCCTGCACTGCGGCTTCTCATTGGATTTTTTGATGTCCTTTGGGAAAATACAGATAGTTTATATTTAAAATTGTTTTCCGTGCTCTTTAGATAACATGGCTAACGCCTTATTTAAAAAAAAAAATGACTATAACTTGTGTTTTTTAATCCGAAGTCTTGGCACCTTTCCTTGTCCAACTATTCGTCACGAACTTCAGTAACCACTAGAAAGTTGCTCTATGCCTACTTTGCCACAATCTGTAATTTCTTTTCTATTATACATATTTACTTGATTGAAGAGCTTTAAGCAGAGAAAAGGAATAAATACATGCGCAAAGTAAAACAATAAAACATTCGGTGATGAGTGATGGAGTTTAGTTATCACTTACAATAGTGGTAGATCAGCATCTGAAATAGCATCACTCAGAATTTTCTCATGGTCTTGAATATTTTGCTTAAGTTCACGTGACAAATTTTCATGCGCTTTAAGTTTGGCAATGCTCGGATAATAAGCTCTAGCTATATAAAGCTGATCTTTCAGCCTCTTCACCATGAAATCCTTCATTGTTTCTTTATGTTCTGCTGACCAAAGGCAATAGCTTCCAAACTCCAGTTGGCATGATTTTTTGGTACCATCAACAACTACCACTTCTGGGCCATTATTCCCAATCTCTCCGCTTCTCTGAAATATTGAAAAGCTCGTGCTAATAGTGCATGCAAGGGCTAACAATATGAAAACGAAAATCTGAGAATATGCTGATGAAATTCTCAGAGAAGCCATAATGAAGCATCAAATAGTGCAAATAATTTCACCAGCAAAGCTTTTTTGAAGATTAAACCAAACCAAAGGAGATCATCTCTACTTAGACCAGCTTCTGGTGCTTTGAAAAGTTATCATAATGAAGAAAGTAGGCATTAGATGTAAAAACATAACCTTACTTTTGTGAGGTTAAATTCTGCTTCAGCATTTTGAGTAGTATGCTTAGCTGCACGTAGTAACATAGAATTATATTACTCAATGGCGAGTCTGAAAAACTGAAAGATTGTGAAAAAAGACATAAAGATCAATGAACTTGTCCAGTACACACTTTTAGAATGAGACTCAGGCACATGTTTGCCCAAAGATTGAACAACAGTTTTGTTATTTCCAGTAGAATCAGCTGGCCTCGTAATTTTTTTTTCAGTAACACCCTGAAAAAGATAGATTCAGATGCTTTATATGATATGCAAATTGCATATTCTTTCCAAAAATAAGTAAGAGCAGTGCTTATTTCAGAATTTCTCCTCGCTAGGTTCATCCTTAACATGAAGTAATATGGTTTGGATAACTTTGTGAATAGAATGTTCAATGTAAAAAACTGGGAGAGAGACACAAAATAATCATGTAACTATTGCTTTTGATATTAAAGAATATGTGAACAAGTTGACATTCTAATAAACGTAAAATAATTGTGTACCTTTTGCAAATAGAATCAATCCAACGTTATTCTTAATGAATAGAAAGATGAAGCATGACATTTTTCATAACAAAAAAGTGCAAAGAAATATAACCTTGGGTATTTTACAAATTTAGTGATGAAGAAAAACAAACACTGCATAAAGTAGCTAAGTGAGCAGGAATCATTATGATGATATTTATAGCAGCATATTCCTTCAGTAGCAAAATAGTCAAGTTCATAATAAGGATCGATTACAAGCAAATGTCATACATTGAAAAAACTAAGGTGGCTCAAAAGAACTGTCAAAAATATAAAATAAATTATACTAAATATTCGTGCAAAAAGAAGAAAATTCATCCACCATGTCTGGATAAACAGATCATTATATATTTCAACGTACTATTTATAGATCAAGTTTCAGGAACAAAAACCTGTCATTCATTTTTCATTTTTTTATCGAATTGGGACATTAAAAATTGTTTATGACATTGAAAGATTCTACAACTCAAATGAGGCTTGTTGAATAATCTAGATCATTTGATAGAAGCACGTGAATCACTATCTTAATCAATAAATACAAGCATCTGTGTCATCTCAAGCATTGAATGAGAAGTATATGGATTATTAATATCGGAATCGAAAACTTTGTATCGTCCTTCATCTTGAATGCTCATATAAAGACACTTTTAACTGTATTAGGTATCTCCAATTATTAACAATCTAGCTATTTCCCTTCACGGCATAGAGCTTTATAAACTTCCATGCCTCCGCATAATCATCTCCCACAAAATGTCCTTGTTTCTCTACTTGCAAACCAACGATCAAAGCATTACCAAAGGTGATCAACACCGCAACCTCACAAACAGATTCAGTGATTGGCTATCTAAACTCATACGAAGATTATCACTCATCAGTGATGTCACTCACATGTATTTTTTGTCTTTCCATGGAGAAAAATTGTACCTAGCCTCAACTACTATTCCAATCAGTAGCTGCCATCTAGTTTTCCACCTCCAAGAAAAGGCCCTTCAAGCCCCTTTCTTGCACTCCCAAAAAAAAAAGCAATAAAATCATTGATCACTTTCTATCATAAACCATCTGTGTCAATAATGTTCATCACTGTCATGTCATCTTACTCATGCAACTTCAACATGAAGTTTGCCTCTGAGATCTCATTCCCTCTTCTAGACATACAAGAAGAAAATTAACAAAGAAAAAAAAGGTGAACTGAATGAAAAAAAATGATGAAAAAGTACATTAAAAATAAAACCATTGTTCCTCTCCAACTTCAAACTTTGCCACATCGATCTCAATGCTTACAATCACATCCTTCAAAACTTCTATCATGCAAACTTTTTCCTTCTTTATTTAGATACTATTTAAAAATTATACCCTTCAAAATTTCTCTTCATTATCAACTCATTACTTCACACAAAAAATCTTTATAGATTGATCACATTTCAATTTAACAGCAAAATTCTTATCTTTTTATATAGCGCGTGTCAAAAAATTAAAATTCTCTGACCATTTTGAACATGAAAGTAAGTGTGGAAGAAATTGAATTATTGGATGCAAGTACATAGACCACCATTTTAATCATTAGATACAAAGCAAAAATTGACAAAACAATACGTTTTAAGAAATTCATTTATTGAGTTCAGCAAATTTTAAAACTTGTTATGTTGGTCTCAATCCTTACAGGCTCTATCTTCCAACCTCCCAATAGAAAGCAACAAGCAAACCAACGTAAAGTCATGCAACATCAAAAAATAGAGAGAGAAGGCCTTAAGTATTGAGAAGAAAAGTAGTGGGTATTATATAGCAACAGCATAGGCCCTAGCCCATTACCACTTCGGAAGCATTGACCTCAAAAGCTCCCACCGGGGGTACTGCTCTCTTGACCCTTGTGACCTGGCCGAATAATTGCACATATGAATGTTTGTGAGGATCACACATATGTCAAGTTTGAGGAGCACAATTAACATCCCCTCGATCGCCAACTATTATCTACTTTAGCGCCATTAAAAATTCATCATTGCCACAGTTTTTATAACTACTCTGAACTGTCAAGCATTTTGCATGTGAGTCGCACTTAAAATCCCTTTGAAGGCTAGGTAGCATTTGTTTTTAGAAAATAAAACTCATTTATTTATGAGAACTCAAGCTAAGAATTAAAATGTTCTAATCATTTTGAGTTGAGTGAGTTTTAGAGAATCTAAACTTTTGGATACAAGCATATGGATCATCATCTTAATTATTAATCTTCATCTTAACTAATGAATATAAAGATCAAAGATTACTATAAAATAAATAATGTTTTTTGTTAACACCCTTAAACCCTTATTTTGTATACATATATATATATATATCAACACCTATTAGTATGAATCGGGTCAAATTATATCTAATTTAGCTCAATCCTTTCTAACAAAAACTTACCAGTTTGAGTGGGAAATTGAAATGCTTTTTCTTGCTTGTGAAACTCGCAATTTGATACTTTATATCTTATAAAAGAAGCATGATCCTTCTATGACACAGAATTTTATGCCCAACAAAGACAATTACCCTGTTTTTAAAATTCTATGTTGATTCCATGATTTTAAAATGTTATTTTTTTGATTTACTCATATTCTACACCCAATCTTCTTGATGTCTTATCAATTTAACCTAATCCCTCTCCAAAATATATACCATACATAATTAACTAAATTCACTCAAGATCAACATCATATGAGAATTTGAGAACAAATCCAGGTCCTTAAAAGCAGGTTATAAATATACAAGTGTTCGACAGTTTAGGTTTTTTAATGGCAAGATTACTCAAATCTCATCTTAGTTAGCATTCATTTAATCATAAAAATAACTTTCCATTGAAAATTGTGTCAAGTACATTGATTTGAAAATATGAAATTCTCTTGCTTCACATATTATTCGTACTAGTTAATTCTAATAATAAGAGTCGCAGTATCAAAATCAATGCACTGTTAAATGAAGTTTGGTGCTATCCAAAGGCAAGAAAGAACCTTGATCGGAGAAACTCCCACCTCAACCGTTTTACCATTTCTCAGATAAGCATCCTGCATGCAGAAAACAGTACTCAGTTTAAATCATAATAAGCATAAAACATGCGGTTTGCGTTCCAATTTGATTCAACAGGAAGGCCAATAAGAAAAAGAAAAGCACCCGGAACGGCTCTTGGACGCTGTCCACTCGTCTAATTTCACCAATGTTGATATCCTGGTTCTCAACCAAATTAAATAAATGAGTAAGAAATCCTACTTAACAAATGGAAATGTAAACTCACTGCAATACTCAGACACTTGAGAGTCCATAGATCCTCACCAATGAGAGATGGTCATCAGCCAAAAACCCTGTTAATATAAAATAAATAAAAAACACCAATCGCAGTGCAACATCGACTTATAAGATAATGTCAAAATCAAATCCCTACGTTCTTTTTACAGTCACTTTCGGAAACCTAAACAAGCGCGATTGGGAGCAGATCCCAACAATCGCAGTGCAACATCGAGATAATATAAGACCCTAACGGCATTCACCCCACACATGTCCAATCGACCTAAGCTAAGGCTAAGAACGCAATGCGGGGATCGATCTAGGGAATATCAGTGTTCTGGGGGGAAAGAAGGAGGGAGAGAACAAAACATGAATACCAACCTGATGGAAAGCGGTTGTGAAAACCATGGAAGAAAGCAAGGGGTACGAGCAAGGAGAAGACGAAGACACCTGCTGCCATCGTCGGGCAACGCCCCCTCCGCTTCCATGGCGGCACCGCCGCCGAGTAACCCTTCATCACTTCCTTCGCCTCGTACCAATTTTTTCTCTACTTACTTCTCCCGCTCCCTCTTTGCAGTTGCACCACGCTCGAAACCTTTCTCTCCTGTGCTACCCGGCAACTTCTTACGCCGAGGCACCAAAGGAAAACGAGCTCTCTCTCTCTCTCTCTCTCTCTCTCTCTCTCTCTCTCTCTCTCTCTCTCTCGCTCGCTATGATTCTCTTTCTATTCGCTTCGCTTTTGTGGCACACGGAAAAGACGAAGAGATGAATGGTGAGAAAGATGGATGGGGAGAGGAGATTCACGTCGACGTTGTCAGTTTTTATTAACAGGGTATTTTTCTGTTTATTTGCTTTCTTTTATGCTTTAATAAAGAAAAAGTTTAAAGTTGCATTCCCCGCTAATTGAGATTTATTCTGTATAATTATCCGATTTCTTAGGAACAAGTTTTCATTTGTTACGTCCATTTAAGAAGCCCAAAGTTTATTAAAAATTATTATGCTTATATAATAATATATATCAAAATATATATTCAATTAATATAATTTTTTTTTTATATACACTTCACAAAAAAAAATATATTCAATCAATAATTTACTTACACATTAAATTTATAAATTAATTATATATTTTAGTGTATACTAATATGTGAGTTCAGCAATACTCTAATTTATTTGACCGGCTATTTGAAGTATGTTATGGTAGATGAAGTATGTTATGGTAGTTGAGGTTGGTATACCCTAACTATCTTCCATTAATTCAAGAAAGAAAATATAATTATAAACACTCATATACCTATTTTAACCAAGATGAATGGCCATAAATAAGATATATTACTAAAATAATAAAGCAAGATAATCGCATACAAATAATTACAGCACAAAAAAAATATAATTTACATGGTTCGATGCTAATATCTACGTCCACGGAAAGGAGAGTAAAATTTTTACTATGTAGAGAATAGAGTACAATGAGTTTTAGGATTTACAAATCGTTGTAAAATCTCTAGGAGTCTTTCTTCTTTCTTGCAAATAGAGCAGCCATCACACAAAACTAATGAAGGCTGAAAAATATTTGGATCTTGCCTCTCTTAACCTTAAAATATGGGTTAAGAATATATATATATATATATATATATATATATATATATATATATATATATATATATATATATATATATATATATATATGCGGAATTTCTAGACCGCGTGCACTACAACGCACGGTAGTGCCCAACTTTCGGGTGCAAGGCCGCTGTGACACGCCTCCAACCTGCTCCTTGTTAACAATCTCCACCTCATATCTCATGTGCTACACATGAGAGCTGACTCATTTAAGCTCTCTATCAATGCGGCTATACCAACTTGGTTGCCTACGTATCCCCTCCAAAGGTAATCAAGCCGTCTGTAATTCCAACAAATGAGAAGCTGATAGTTATATCTCCAAATTCACCAAAATTTTGCAATGGACAAATTTTTGAACTGTGAGTACCTTTGTCATTATATTTGCGAGATTATCTTTAGTGTTGATCTTCTCCAGTAAGATCTCACATTCTTCAATAATAGATCGAACGAAATGATTTCAAACATCAATATGCTTTGTGCGAGCATGACAGATCAGATTAGGAGCAAAAAATACAGTGCTCTGGCTAACATAATGTACTACTACCTCATTTTGCTTCATACCTAAATTTTCTATGAAGCATTTCATCTAGATAGCTTCCTTGAACACTTCAATAACTATCATATATTCAGCTTCTGTTGTAGACAAGGCAACTGTACACTGAAGAGTTGACATTCACCCTACTGAACCTCCTGCTAGAGTGAATACATAACAAGTTGTTGATAATCTTGATCCAAATCTCTAGCATAGTTGGAGTTCACGTATCCAACGCATAAGTCAGCTATTGACGATTACTTTTGAAACAATAGGCCAACACCAATTATAACTTTCGGGTATCGAAAAATCCTCATTGTTGCTTGCCAGTGATCCTTCCCCGAATTGTGCATGTATTGGCTCACAACTCAACTGCTTGAGCCAAATCTGGTCTAGTGCAAACTATGAAATATATCAAACTCCCAACTACACTAGCTATGGCACTGTGTATTTCTACTTTTTCAATCTGTCTTCAGACATTGCTCTTCAAATAAGCAAAAGTAAGGTGTTATATGCATATTCACAAATTATAGTGTCTTCAATTCTAAGCATCCTCAGCTCCTTCTCCAAATATCTCTTTTGGGTAAGCCAAATCTTCCATATTGTTTTATCCCTCTAGATTTCCATTCCCAATATTTACTTTATCTCTCCCAAGTTATTCATTCAAAGTTCTTTGACAGTTGATCCTTTATGTGATCCATCTCTATCTGATCTAAAGTAGTTATCAACATATCATCGATATATAATAGTAAGTAAATAAAGTTACATTGAGGCAACCTCTTGAAGTACACACAATGATTAAACTGGTTTATTTGGTACTCTTCATTCTGCATAAACTGATCAATTTTTTTGTATAATTATCTCGTTGATTGCTTCAGCCTATAAAATACTTATCTAATTTGCATACCAAGTCTCATTTTCCCGACTCAATGTACCTTGGGGTTTGCGCCATAAAGATCTCCTTTTCAAGTTCTCTATGCAAGAACATCGTTTTTATATCAAGCTGCTCAAGTAGCAAATAAAAGTGTGCCACCAAATCTAGAAGCATGCATATCGATGAATGTTTGATAAATAGGGAAAATACTTCATCATAGTCAATCCCTTCTTTCTGAGCAAAGCCTTTGGTCACCAATCTAGCTTTGTAACACACATCAGCTTCTAAGGATCCTTCTTTCTTTACATACACCCATTTTCACCCAATAGCCTTTCTTTTTGGAGGGAGTTTCTCTAACCTTCATGCTTCATTCTTGATAAATCTAAAATTTATATTAAATAAGATGATAAATACAAACACTTTTATGTTAGAAATGTATACATTGATTAGTTTTTTTTACTAATTTCAGGGAAAAAGAAATGCTTAGTTGAATCTGGGCTAAAATAGAAAATATGGAAGAAAACCACTGCGGAGCTCCCAAGCGCACCACAGCGTGCCTGAGCGTACCAAAGCCGAGAGCTCAGCGCTGCAGCGGGGCTCAACTCGAGAGCTCGGTGCTATCGCGCGCTGCAACGGATTTGATTCGAAAGCTCGCAGCTACAGCGTGCCACAATGAAATGAAAATTAATTAGACCTGCTCCTGCGCGCTGCAGCAGGTTTAGTTCGAATGCTAGGCACTACAGCATGCCATAGCGCGATGTAGCTCGCCATAGCGACCGCCGTAAAATTGCTCATGAATAGGCATTTAATTAGCATTGGGAAGAGGATGAGACATAATTTTTCCTCTTCCCATAGTAGAAATTTAAAGCAATACATTTAAATTTCCTCATTTTCAAGAAATTGAAAGAATAATTATTAAAAAAACAATTTATGAGGAAGATGAAAGGAATGACTGCACTAAATATTGAGGAGATTCCCAAAAATTATAAAAACACATATTTATGACAATATGAGAGAGATCAATAAGCTGATTTAATTCTCTTACATAGCAAAATATAAATACAACAGCTTAATTGCAGCGCTCCGTCGCTGGATCAGCATAGCTAATCCAGCATTAAGTGCTCACTTCCCATGATCATAACGATATTTAGTATAGCAGTGTATTTAGAGGCGTATAAAATACACATTTTCACATTCATTGCAACATTCAGAAATACAAGAATAATAAAGGAAACATATTCTTTACAAATATAATAATTATTTTACAAAATTTATTACATGTTAAGTAAAAATTTAAAACTTTAAGAAAATTAGCATCTAGGTTGCTCCATCATGTATCAGCTCCTTCTCAAAGACTTGATCTAGAGATTGTTTATGAACTGACATATATATATATATATATATATATATATATATATATATGATAGGACGAACCAAAAAAAAGAAAAGAAAATATTTAATTATACACAAAGGTCTAAGTAAGATTTGCAGGATATCAAAATTTGCATTTAAGCAGCATGATTCTGCATGAGAAAATAAAATGTGATATTTAAGTATAATATGCTTACGATTATTAATGAAATATACATATTTAAGATATATGCTAATTCTAAAAGAAAATACAACGATATATAATATTTATTCTGCTAGACAAAGTTACAAAATAATCGAGGAGTTAGATATGTCTATCTAACTATCTAAGATGTGGGTTCCTAACTAACTATACATGTAATAATTTAAGTTGTTACTTAGGTCAATTAGGGCTAATCCAAGTCCTAATTATGGTTCGAGTATCTTAATTAAGTCATTTAGAACTCACCTCTAAGATCCAATCCAAATTAGAAGTCAAATGGATTAATCATGATTTTTGAGAATTTTCAGAAACCTTAGATATTGACTTATTTAATTTGACATTAAATTAAAAATCTAACTTCACTATTGTGTTCATCACCCCTAAATTAGCTAGGGGTGACATTTTAGAGGCATTTGGAAGTCATTAGATTTTTGTCGAATATTTTAAATATTATTTAAATACCCCAAAAAATTCGAATAATTAAATACTCATCGAAATAAAAATTCAATCGCATCATTGCGTTCCTTATTCTTCAATTTGCTAAGGGTGATTTATTGGGAATTTTTGGAATACATTTAGGTGATTAAATTTAATTAATAAAATCATGTTAAAATATATAAATAATAGAATAATCGGCGCCGTCACTTAATTAACTATACCGTCTAAAATCCCTCACGTCGTCCCTCATTTCTGTTCTGCGCCGTCAAGCATTTCGGATCTTTCAGGCCGTCTGATCATCAAATCAGACGGCGACGCTCCATCTTCCTTACGCGCATTGCGTGTGGCGCTCAGCGATGCACGTCGCCCAGTATCAAGGCCAGGCATCGATCACCACTTATTTACTCTGCTACTGGGCTCATTTAGGTCTTCCGTTGGTTCCACTGTGTAACAGCCCAAACTTTTAACACCAAGGTATTATCCGCTTTGGCCAGAAAGGCCTCACGGTTTTGCCCTCAAAAGATAACTTTCCAGTAGGTCACCCATCCTGGGAGTGCTCCCACATGAGCACGCTTAACTTTGGAGTTCTTATTAGGAACTCCACCGTTATCTAAAAAGGCGCCTTGATGTTTAAGAGTTTCACTTATTACTACTTAAGTGGGTCTTCACAATCTCCCCAACTTAAGTACCTGACGTCCTCGTCAGTATCCACACACAGATCCAAGAACCATCCATTGGGTAGATAGGACTAGAGGTGACCCCTACAGGCCCAAGAGGTACCCACAACCATGTAGTACCTTAACCATCATGGGTTCAAGAGGCTACTCACATGAAGTGGTACTTTGCCCAGTATGGCACTTAGCTCCTATCTGACACCCTATGGTTTGCTCTGATACCATTTGTAACAGCCCAAACTCTTAACACCAAGGCATTGTCCGCTTTGGCCAGAAAGGCCTCACGGTTTTTCCCTCAAAAGATAACTTCCCAGTAGGTCACCCATCCTAGGAGTGCTCCCACATGAGCAAGCTTAACTTTGGAGTTCTTATCAGGAACTCCACCGTTATTTGAAAAGGCGTCTCGATATTTAAGAGTTTCACTTATTACTA
The DNA here is from genome assembly GCA_016760335.1 of Gastrodia elata. NCBI lineage: Eukaryota > Viridiplantae > Streptophyta > Magnoliopsida > Asparagales > Orchidaceae > Gastrodia > Gastrodia elata. The sequence goes on along the minus strand of CM028670.1, from coordinate 10,328,482 downwards.
CTTAAGTGGGTCTTCACACGCTGCCTATTTCGATCCAGACCCGAGCGTTGCTCAAAGATTGAAAGGCTGCCGTTCGAACCCTAAAATTTCATCTATTGTTCTTCCAGGTACTCTTTTACCCTTATGCATTAATCAAATTCAGTAATACAATCAAGTCTACATGTGATGAATTGCTAATACTCTATAGTAATTTTAATTATCCATTTTTTAAGGTAAATTTTGATTATGTAATTGCAATCAATCGGTATCTCTATTCTCTTCAATCTACTGCACTGACTCAATTGGTAGTTTCAATTAATTTTAATCCTATCCAGTGATCGAATGAGGCTCTTCCGCACTCATCTCGATTTCAATTACAAAATTTTTCAAATGACACCTGATTCTTCATGTTAATTCTTCCATTCAAGTAATATGGTTTGCATGTTAAGTAATTACTCTGGAATGTGGTAATAGAAATTGAATAACCAAAATCATGATTTATGGATTCAGATAGTACTCATTTCATCAATATATACCTGTATTTAACTGCCGACCCCTCAACCTAGGGCATCAGCACCTTCAAAGTTTAAGAGATTCTTTTTCACCGATTCTATCATCCATCGAAAGGTCTCGAGAAAACCTTTCAATAGACATACAATATGCTCTGTCTGGCGCTCGGTGCTGTGAACTCTTGGATGCCCTAGCTCCCCATGCGTCGGGACTCATCGGGATGAAGACGCTAGGTCTTCGATCCTTTGGCCATGTGACAATGCCTACTCAGCTCTGTGGGGGCCCGCCATTGGCAGTACTATGCGTCATTTAAATTAAATCAAATATAATATATATATATATATATATATATTCGAATCTGATAAATATAATTATATTGTAATTAATGAAATTTATCAAAAATTTTCAAATCCTCATATCTCTCAAACCAGTAATCCAATCATATTAACATTATAGCTCATTTTAATCAAGGAAATGAGAAGAATAATTTGGCACTATCAAATTTTTTATTAGATTATTATTTAATATAGTGACATTTAGGATCCCCTATATTTTCCTTTTAATTGTCCCAAAACTTTATTTGGTCATAACTTTGCATACACTCACCCAAACATACCTAATATGGGTCTCAAAGTAATCAGCAAAGCTTTAGGATTAATCTAGTAGTGTTAATTTTGCTATTTGAGACAAATTTGGGTTAATCACTTTTTGACCCAAATCCTAATCTTGTAAGGTTCATAACTTCTTAACCACTAGTCCAAATATAAATATTATGGGTCTTAAAGTGATCAGTAGAACCTCTAAAATAACTTAATAATATTCATTTCTCTATTTGGATTAGTATTTGCTTAATCATTCTTAGGACCTAACCATAATTACCCTAATTAACCTTAGATCTTCAATTGACCATAACTTGGTCAATTGAGCTCCAAATTAAGTCTTCCGATATACTATTTTGATCAGATAGACCTAATTAATAGTAAACTATAAGAATATTTTAAATCTAATGGTTAGAACTTCTAATCAACCCTAATCACCTTAAAAATTGATTAGTGAATATTAGCATAATTAATGATTCAAATTAAGTAATTTTAGTTTTCAATTACTCATAGAGTAGAGTAAAACCTAATTGTGTGGTTGGTTTTGTAATTCTATGATTAATTTCACTAATCACTCACTAATCACCTAAACTTTAATTAAGCCATAACTTAACCAAATGAGGTCCAATTTGGGTCTACTCCCAATTAAATTAATCAGTGGATTATAGGGAAGCTAAAGCCACTAAGTTTACTAAATTTGGACTTAATTTGGAAAAGTAAAGTTTTTGACCTATTTTAGGAAACCCTAATTTCCTTAATTAGCCCTAATTCTTGTATTGGCTATAACTTAGTCAATACTTATCAGAATTTAGTAATTTTAGGTTATATGGAAACCTAAGACAGTAAGCTATAATAAACTAACAAAAAAATTAGAATCCATTAAGTAAAATTACCAAATTGCCCATATGAGTCAAATTCCTTACTTTGATCTTATAATGCTTAATAATCATCCAAAATTGATATACTTACTGTCTAACTTCATATTAGACAGTAAGTAATTATTAGCCACTAAAATTTTTTAATTTAGAGCCCTAAATAAATAAAAAAATTAGATTTTTGACCCTTAAGGAGGGGTAAAATGGTCTTTTTGCTCAAATTTAGGTTTAATTGCTCTTAGGCCCTAATTTTATATTATAATAGTTAAAATCAGTAAGAAAAGTAAATTAGAATGAAATTTCATTAATTTAAGCCATTAATTAAGTTTTAAATCAAAACTCTAACTTCTGTCATAAAGAAATTCTAAGTTAAATTGTTAATATGAACCTCCCTATTTTCCTTCCTCAATCTTTAAATAACATTAGTTAGGTTGTGTGTCTGAGAGTTCATATTAGTATTTAAGTGCTTATTTCCTTAGGAATTAGGATTAGCTCTTTAGTTAGAGTTCATTTATTGAGTAAAATGGGTTACTCAATATGTGAAGCCTTGATTTTGATAGTTTATATATTTTCATAGTTTATTTATGATTATTTGATCTTTTAACTTTAGAATTAAGAATAGAGATCTATCATATTAAGTATGACTTAAATTAATAGAATTTGCCTTAAATCTTAATATGTGAGTTTAGGTATTTAAAAACTAGTCCTTTAGGATCACCATTTGGATTAAGTAGTTAAACCCAATATTTAGAGTTTAATTCTTAATTATTTTATCTTAATTTAGCTAATCAAAATGTTTTGGGTGGTTTGAATTATTAAAATAGGTCGATTGATTTATTATTTAACTTATATAGTCGACATCGATTTATTTTTAATTAGGACCTAGCTAGTACTAGTTATTTTCAACTTATAAGGTTATAAATCTGAGTTACACTTGATAATAAAAATCAGAGATCCTGAACTTGTGTAACTTGAAGTAGATAGAACGAATAAATTAGACAACAATGGATATCACTTGTGTCCTAGTAGAGTCTCTTGTTCGATAGTAGGAATTAGAGATCCTGAATTTGTATAACTTGGAGAACGAATAAATTATATAATAATGGATATCACTTGTGTTCTAGTAGAGTCTCTTGCTCACTTTAAAAATTAATATTTTGCTTACCTTGCTTTTTGAGCCTTATACATTATTCATATATATTAGACATATGATATTTGATGAGTATCTCATGTCATCTTTGAATTTGCATAAACAACATTTGCAATTTATCGGTGTTTTTAGTTAAGTAGAGTGCGATCTAATTAGTTTGCATCTCGGTTCCAGTTATCTGATCTTATACTTCTTGTGTGGCTATTGGCCCGATTCTGATATGGTAGTACTAGTTTTAGGTGCACGTTTACTCAGTGTTTTTGCCTCTCGATTCCACTTATCTCATCTTACACTTCTTATGTGGTTGTTGGCCCGATTTTGATATGGCAGTAAGTAAGTTTTTATATTTTCCTTTCATATGGCAAGTTTGGCCAGTGCAGTATTTTTAGCTTATACGTTATATTTCAGTTTACTTACTATACATTTAACACTTTCTTATTTACTGTTTTACTGCATTACTAGCTTTATTTATTTATAAGTTGCTAGTCTTGTTCATTACTTATATCTTTATAAGAAGTTAGTCTTGCTTTTCAATTATTCAAATATTTCACATTTTCATTTTACTTAATGTTAATTAGCTTATACTTGTATTGATCATAAGCATGTTTAGGTTGAGTTATCTTTCAGTTAAATTAGTACTTAGTCTTTATTTTATAATTAATATTGTTGCAGCTATACTTGGAGTTATATGCTTACTTTTTATTTTATTAAGTTATAGACTTATAGTTTATAACTGCTTTTTTCTTTTATATGCATTCTGCTCCTTTACTGCTTATTTTAATTTTAAAGTGTATGGTGATATCTAAATTAACATAATAAAATTTACAGCAAAAAATATACTTAGATATTTTGTCTAATTAAAATTTTCTTTTGTTGGCTGGGGCCCTATCATTGTGAAATTGACAATGATAAACTCTGAGCTTTTTGAGGTTGTAAAGACTTCTAAAGATATGATTCAGGAGGAGCTCCAAGATGTTGAAGAACCTTAGCTTTTCTTTGGCAGAAATGAAAGAAATGAAAGTTGTAGAAATTAGGAAATAAATACATATATAAAAAAATGATTAAAATAAAAATTACAGAAATTAGGAAATATATACATATATAGAAAAAAAAATAATATAAATGAAAGTTGCAGAAATTAGGAAATATATACATATATAGAAAAAAAGAAAATAATAGAGATGAAAGTTGCAGATATTATGAAAACTGCGAATATCTGTCATAATTTTTGGTTGGGGCAATTCTTGAATGGCGTTTATATTTTTTTGATCGTCCTTGATTCCTTAGGCATCCACTACATGATCTAAGAATGTTATAGAATCTAGCCAAAATTCACATTTAGAATATTTTGCATAAAGCCGGTGATGCCTTAGAGTTTCCAGAACGGTTCTTAGATGATTTTCATATTCTTCCTTGCTCTTAAAATAAATTAGAATATCATCGATAAATATAATTATAAATTTATCCAAATACATTCTAAGGATTCTTTGCATTAAGTCCATAAAGATGGATAGATCATTGGTTAGACCAAAAGACATGACCATGAACTCATAATACCCATAGCGAGTTCTAAATGCCATTTTTGAAATATTTTCTTCTTTGACTCTTAATTGATGATAGCCTGATCTTAGATTTATCTTGGAAAATATTTTAGTGCCAGTTAATTGGTCAAATAAATCATCAATAAGTGGTAGAGGGTACTTACTTTTAATGGTTATCTTATTGAGTTCACGATAATCGATGCACATTCTATGTCGAGCCATCTTTCTTCTTTACAAAAAGCACTGAGGCTCCCCATGGTGACATACTTTGTCGAAGAAAACCTTTGTTGATTAGGTCTTGTAATTGTTCGCTTAGCTTTTGCAGTTCTTTGAGTACCATACGGTAAGCTGCTTTTGCTATCAGTTGAGTGCCAGGAATTAACTCAATTGAAAATTTAATTTCTCTTACTGGTGGTAATTCAAGAATTCATCAGGGAATGCATCTTCAAACTTCTTTACAATTTGAGTGTTTGCTAAAGGAATTTCTTCCATCTTTTCTTCCATCATCATTACTAAGTATGCATTACACCACTTTTGAATTAATTTATCTGCTTGTGAAATGTTGATTAAAGATGCTGAAATGCCCAATTTTCTCATAAATACTTCATGCTTGCTCCCACCCTTGATAATGACCTTCTTTTTTTGACAATCAATCATAACTGTATGCTTGCTGAGCTAATTCATTCCTAAAATGATGTTAAAATTTACTATAGGTAGTACTATTAGGTTTGCTTCATATGTCTTGCCATTAATTGGTATGTTACAGTCACAATATTTTTGTGCACTCATGAGGGCACTAGATGGTAAGTTGTAATATGGTAGTTCAAGAGTTTTGGAAAATATTTCTGAAATAAATGAGTGGCTTGCACCTGTGTCAAATAATGTATCACAAGATTTGTCATTGAAATGTAAGGTGCTTAGAGTTTAAAATGAAAGATAATTTATGCTATATTTAAATATAATATGAAAGATATTTATAAAAGGAAAGAATGTGGTACCTGATACCACTTCATTATCTTATGGGGCTAAAATTGGGGTAAGGGTATAGATCATCGCATGAGCAGCATGCTGGGGAGCAATTGTTCTTCCCCTTTGACTAGTTGCTGGAGCTTTAGGAGTAACAAATGGACCTCTCCTTTGTATTGAAGCAGTTATAGGTACATGAGCTGGTCTAGCTGTTGGTGTGAGTTCTTACCTTCCATGTGGTATGGATGCTTGTTGTTGCATCTGAGAAGGATGAGTGATCCATTGATTGTCCACTGTACTGGTTGCTTGATATTGCCAAAAGTTATGACATGGTCATCCACACGTATAACATATTCTGCTCCTGTGATAACAATTATCATAAGCATGCCTCTTATATTCAATTTATTGTACATGTGTAGATGGGGGTCTCTTTCTTTGCTCTTCATCTTCTTTTTGTTCCCCATGTTCTAATATTTTTGCACTTTCAAGCATGTCTGAGAATTTAGAGATTCGAAGAGTGATAAGCATTTTCTTGATAGAAGATTTTAATCCTTTTAAAAATCGACTACATCAAGCAGACTCATTGATCACTAGTAGTGGTGCATAACGGGATAGTCTTTAAAATTCAATTTCATATTCAGCAACACTACGATTGTTTTGACATAACTTCATGAACATATCCTCCATGATGGCATGAGCAGAAGGAGGGATGTATTTGGCTCTGAAGGCATTGATAAATTCTTCCCATTGGATTTTCTCAGTATTTACGCCTATGAACTGTAAGCTTGCAGTGGTTTCCCACCAGCGTTTTGTTTCTTCTTTTAACTTAAAGATGGTTAATCTAATTATATCTGTAGGTGGGCATTTCATGATAATTAGTATTTTTCTATCTTTTTGCCCAATCTTCAGCATCTATTGGGTTAGCACTTCCATTGAATACTGGTAGTTAGAGTCTTAAGAAGGCTTGAAGTAGTCCATCTATCTCGATGTTTAGAAAATTGGAAGCTAATAGTATAGAAGTAGGACTATTTATATGGGGTGTTTGTTGTGTTTGAAGCTTTAAAAATATTTGATTTTGTGTATCAACATGCTCTAATAGAGCATTCACAATATCAAACATCCTGTCAACACGGTCTACGGAAGTATTGGTATATATCGGATCTCTTAAGGGTGTTTCGACAATCAAAGGAGAATCCATCTAAAAAATAATATTTTTATTATTATTCTTTTATTAGAGTAGATTTACATAAGTATCATTATCAAATACTAGATGAAAACAAAAGTATTCTTATTAGCTAGAAAATAAAAAATAATAATTAAAAGTATATTATTTTATATAAATCCTATATTTATTCTTTTATTCTCCTTTTGATAACTTTTGAAAATTCACACTTTTATATATATTTTTTATTTATTCTAGAATTCCAATTGCATGAATAATGTCTTATACACTTTTATATTAATTTTCTCCCGATCTTGCTCTGATACCAACTGTAGCACCCCGTCACTCGGTTAGCATAGCTAATCCAGCATTATATGCTTATTTTTCAGGATCATATCGAGGTTTAGTATAACAGTGTATTTAGAGGCATATAAAATACACACTTCCACATTCATTGCAACATTCAAAAATATCAGAATAATAAATGAAACATATTCTTTACAAAGATAATAATTATTTTACAAAATCTATTACATGCTAAGTAAAAATTTAAAACTTTAAGAAAATTAGCATCTAGGCTGCTCCATCATGTATCAGCTCCTCCTCAAAAGCTTGATCTAGAGATTATTTCTAAACTTCCATATATATATATATATATATATATATATATATAATTAGACACAAAGGTCTAAGTAAGGTTTGTAGGATTTAAAAATTTGCATTTAAGTGGCATGATTATGCATGAGAAAATAAAATATGATATTTAAGTATGATATGCTGATGATTATTAATGCAATATACATATTTAAGATATGTGCTCATTTTAAAAGAAAATACAACAATATAGAATATTTATTATGTTGAACAAAGTTACAGAATAATCAAGGAGTTAGATACATCTATTTAACTATTTGAGATGTGGTTTCCCGACTAACTACACATTCCCCCCAAAGGAAATGTGTAGTCTCCTTATTTTTTCAAATATCAGCATGTTATAACCTAATATATTATCTGTACAGACTTGAAATTAATATGAATGAACCCATGATACTGATTTTTGATCATTTTTTTCAAATTCTAAGCATAAAATCTTATATAAATATATTTAAATGGGTCAAAGCTTAATAGTGATGCTATTGCTGCAAATGAAAAAAAAAAATATTCTTTATTTTATTTTAATAAAAATATAAATATTAATATTATCTTGATTATTTATTTTTATATATTAAAAATAATAATTTTTATTATTATAAGTAATATATATATATATATAGAAAAAAAGAAAATAATAGAAATAAAAGTAGCAAAAATTAGGAAATATATACATATATAGAAAAAAAGAAAATGACAGAAATGAAAGCTGTAAAAATTAGGAAATATATACATATATAAAAAAAAGAAAAAAATAATAGAAATAAAAGTTGTAGAAATTAGGAAATATATATATAGAAAGAAAATGACATAAATGAAAATTGTAGAAATTAAGAAATATATATATATGTAGAAAAAAAAGAAAATGATAGAAATAAAAGTTGCAGAAATTAGGAAATATATACATATATAGAAAAAAAAGAAAATGATAGAAATGAAAGTTGCAAAAATTAAGAAATATATACATATATAGAAAAAAAGAAAATGACAGAAATAAAAGCTGCAGAAATTAGGAAATATATACATATATAGAAAAAAAGAAAATAACATAAATGAAAGTTCAGAAATTAAGAAATATATACATATATAGAAAAAAAAGAAAATGACCGAAATGAAAGTTGCATAAATTAGAAAATATATACATATATAGAAAAAAAGAAAATAATAGAAATGAAAGTTATAAAAATTATGAAATATATACATATATAGAAGAAAAAAAAATAACAGAAATGAAAGTATAATAATAATAATAATAATAACATTATTATTATTATTAAAGAAGAAGAAGAAATGAAAAGAATAAAAAATATTTCATTTCATTCTCTTTCTTACTAATCTTTTTACACTATATTGATATTGATGAGGCTTTACTAGAGGTCGGTGGGTAAACTAGTAGTGAATGAGGAAAAAGAGAGGGAGATGGGAGGAGAAGAGAGGTGGGGTAAGAGAGGGAGTGGGGGAGGGAGTGGGGAAGGGAGTGGGGGAGGAGAGGAGGAATGGGGGAGGGAATGTGGAAATAGAGTGGGGTGGGGGGTGTATTTATAAACTTTTTTTTAATTAATTAATTAATTAATTATTTTCTCTTTCATCTATTATTTGGATAAGATGGATGAGAAAAATTTTGTCACAATAGTTGGAGTATTCAATTTGTTCCTCACTTCCTCCTTCTTATCTTTTTTTCTCTCTCCACTTTCTCTCTTTACTTTTTCTCTCTTCCATTTCTTTTCCAGAAAATAACGAAACTTAACATGGAAGTGTAGCTTGATGTGTAAAACACACTCACGTAAAAGTTTTTTAATTTGGAGATATATTTTATTTTTTTATTAATTTCTGAAGATAAAAACTTCAAAAATTAATTATGGTCAATCAAAGGCTCTAAATTCAACAAAACTTTTTATGTAGCATTTTTATAATATTCTTAATCTAACGATACTAAAATTGATAAATTTAGACATGTTTTTAATTTTCCTAATTTACTGAATTTAAATAATTCAAAAATTAATTCAAGTGTATTCGTTATCCAGATTGCTCCCAAACTTGGGCATTACAATCACAAAAATATACTCTATCCAATAATATTTTTAGTTTTCTCTAATTTTGAAGGTGCTCATGATCTTATTTTTTGAGTTTGGTTTAGTCATAATTATCGTAGTAATGACTTGGGTTGTTACATTAAGACCTTTCATTCTAAAGGAATAAAAGAATAATCATTTAATGAAAGCACAATTTTTTAAAATAAAATTTATTGGCTGAATTAAATCTAAAAAAGCTGAAAAAAAGTTTATAAAAGGGAGAATTGAAGATTGAGAAATGGTTCTCCTCTTTGACATTCCCTGCTCAAAAATCTAAGCCTATTTTAAGAGAAGAAAAGGAGGCCCTCTCTAAGGAAGGAAGAAGAGATCCTCTCAAGGGAGAAAAAATATCATGACTAAGGATCTAGAAAGGAAAAAGTTAGGAAAGCAAGGAAAGATCCAGAGAATGCCACGAAAGGGTTGTTCCTAGTATTCTCCTCAAACTTTTCTTTTTGATTTTCTTTTAGTTAAACTATGACAGGGTTCAGTTTCTTATATATTTCTTCTTCTATTTCTGTTGTAATGGAAGGCTAAACTATCCTTGGAGAGGGTTGGGCCTTCAGCAAGTAAAGAGTAAGGGGACAAATAGGTGTTAGCTTGAAATTCTATTAATGAATAAAATCTTTTTCATTTATGTTTAAGATATGTTCTTATTTGCATGCTGTGGAATGATTGAATTTCTTATGTATATTAAAATGGATAGTAATAAAAATAATGCTAAGTCAACTCGACACTTCAAGTTGAGAGGGAATGCACATAAAGATCCTTGCTGCGAACACATGTTCATTGTGTGAGGATTCTCGATGTAAAACACCTTGGGGTTAAAATGGAAGGCTGATTGAGTAACATTAATTCTCTTGCGCCCTATGGTTCACCAATTGGCGTAAAGCTAAGTATGTTTATGTTAGTGCTTAGAGCCCAGTGATAAGCTCTTGAGCTTAACTACACCATTCCTTGAGCTCAATTGAGAAGTCGATGCATGTGAGCCAAGAGCCACCAATCAAGCTCTGCGGCTCAGCAAACATTTAAGGAGGAAGAGGACTCATCGAGTATTCATGAATGATGTGACATATTTCATGTGGCCCGGTGAATTCACTTCCTCATCTAAACTGTGCATGTAGCGCGTGATGCTAGTGGGCGGAAATCAAGCTTGTGTGATCGTCAAATTAAAATATTATTTTGATAACATAGACGTAGGAAATCTTAATTAACTCAATGCGAGCACATGAGAGTATATGTGCTAAGATCAAACCCTTGTGCATTCATATTGTGCACTTTCATGAGCTACTTGGAATTAGAGGACCAGTCTAAGGAATACTATTTTCACTAGATTTTAAATTGTATAAAAATAGTTTCATTAAAATTTAATTGAGTGTGAATATTGACACCAGTCCCTTGACAATTGCATGATGAAAACTCAACGCTCCATTTTTTATAAAATAGTATCTTACATTTAGATCTTTGAATTATTATTAGATGCCATTAAAAATCTAAATTATCTTAGTCTAAACATTATTAAAAGTATATACACCTTAGTATCAAAACACACCGTTCCCTAAGGATGATAAATCTTGGAACTTACATTCTAATTATTACTTCAGACCACGTACACTTGCGTGCAAGCGCAGACGTGTATTTACCGTCTGTCAAGTTTTGGCATCGTTGCCGGGGAATGGTACATGTTTTGTATTAAGGATAATCTATAAATAAATAATGATTTAGTATTATCTTTGATTTGCAAATATTTTTTTATTTCTGTAATTTACTTTTCAATTAATTTTTATTATTTTTATTTTCAAATATGGAGTACTCAAATTTCATGATCATGCATAATAATAAAAAAATTAATGTATGTGGTGCAGGGGAACACATTTAAGTTATGATTGTAATTCAAACAACTCTTTTGCACATTCAAGAACAAAATCGATTAATGACATTAAGTTTGATTACAACTTGCAACACAATTACTCTCACTCAGATATGAACATTAAAAACACAAATTGGTCGAGCTAGCAGTCTTACTTAGAAGAATTGGTGGAATATTTTAGTGGTTGTGTGAACAATAATTTGCACAAAACTGAACCAACCTTGATTAGGCACGAGTTTAATTTGGAAGATCAAGAGCATCTATGTAAATTAATTAAGGCTAAGTTAGAATTTATATTGCAACAATTAGTTAATCTCATTCAAGAAGTTATTATAATTGAGCAGATAAAGGAATAAGCTGAAGAAGTGTTGATTTGTAGGAAAGAAACTTTAACTCAAACAAACAATGAAAATGAGAAAGAGTTAGAGAATCAATTCAATTTAAATTAATTAGAAATACAATAAGATTTTTAAACTAAAAAGTTGATCAAATGTAATCCAAAGTTTTATCTCTTATACACCTCAAGTTCATCTACCTTAATGTTTACCAATAGGTGACACATTATTTGAGGTTGAGCAAGGTAAATTAACTCAAAATAATGAAGGTGTCAAAATTATTCGTGGTATCTCAAACATCAACAAACCCCTTAGCAATCTTGATGATTATCATATGTGTGGTGCCCCACCCTTTAACCGCCAACATTCAAGGTTAAGGAGAGGTGTGTCACTTTGGCAAATCCCTTACTTATAATTAGATTATGGTCTAATCCTCAATCCACTAATAAGAGAAAAATGCAGCGGAATCATTCACTAAATATATAAATTCACCAGAGTGTAGAAGCAAAGATAATAAAATATACTACATCCAATTCACAAAAATACAAATAAGAAGTAACATGCAACTCAAAATAAAATAGTACAGTAAAAGAATATACATAAATATCTGAATTATTACAAATATTAAATAAGTCTCATCCTCGTAAAAGAGAAAATGATAAAGCTCTCATCCTCACAAAAATAAAAGAGAAGCTAAGCTAAGGATCTCCAGTGGTAGCACACTCCTCCTCCTAAATCTGACCTTCAGAAGGCTAGACTACCTCAAATAACTCGGGATATACTATTGTCGGTTTCACAATGATAAGACCCTAGCTAAAGAAAAGAAAAATTTAGTTAGACATATTGTCTAAGTACATTTTAGGCTATCATATTTCATGAATTTTTTGATGTTATTATTTTACTTAGACTATAAGGCAAACAAAGTGTAAGGGTGCAACAAGAATACAAAGGGATATGGAAAGTTATAAATACAATATTTATAACTAAGCAACACATGCGACAAAAGAACATACCTTAATACTAAGCTGTGACAAGGTTAGGCATATATATATATATATATATATATATATATATATATATATATATATATATATATATAAAGTAAGAAAAGTACTTGAAAGAAAAGACTCATCCTAAACATGCTGATGATCATATAAAATATGTAGGTCTAAGAGTAAGTAATCAATCTGTGATAAGTATAAGTAAACAGTAAGAAATATATCATCATATAAGTAAGTAAGCAGATAAAGTAAAGCTGGCCGAAGTAAAATTTAACAATAAATGGTGATAGTAAATAGTAAATATGTATGTAATGACTGCCATGTCAGAAGATGGCTAATCTAGTATGTTGCAATAAATATATGTATATTCCTAGCTTCATCTGAGGCTAGGCTGGAATAACTGAACATAAATTGAGCTAAAGAGGCAGTAATTATAAATGAAGTAATGTTTTAGTTATTTACTTTACTTCTATGGACATATCCAGAAGTAGCTTAGGAGTCAAGCACGTCTGTAAGACTAAGCGAGTTCTAACTTAACACAACACTTCACAATGAGTATTGTTAAGTAATCCTTATTTCTTCTTACCCCTATATAGTAGGTAAAATGCGCAAGATCATTAAGTAACTGAATCCTATGCAAATATTATCCTAATTATTCTAAGTTTTCATTTTATGCATCAATATTCTTATATAACATGTTCAAGGTAAAGGCAAAAAGTACAAGAGATGCAAAAGCAATAATAATTCAATAGTAAGTAAGGAACTCTACTACACAAGGTGGCATCCATTGTTATCTATTAAACTATTCTAACTATTCCAAGTTACACAAGTTTAGGATCTCCAATTCCTACTATCAAGTGTAACTTAAATCCACGACCTTAAGAGTTAAAAATAATTAAAACTGAATAGGTTTTAATTCAATTTAATCAATATTGCCTACAAGTTAAATAAGAAATCAACACACCCTATTTGATGAAATTAGACGCTCTAAGATAAGATCTGATCAAGATCAACTAAAGCTAGGGATTATGGATTAAACAATATGAATTAGAGTTAATCACATAATCCCAAGGTAATACTTAAGGACTATAGTTTGAGTATAAACATGAACTAATAATTAAGGCAAATTCTCTTAAGCACAATCAAGCTTAATAAAATTATTCTCCTAATCTTAATCTAAAGTTGAAAAATAAAATAATCAAAATTAAATTATGAAAATCTAAGAACTAATAAAACTAAGGTTTCATCCATTGAATAACCTATTTATTCAATGAGTGAAATCTAACCTAAGATTTATTCATAATCTTAAGGAAAATATCCTAAGGTGGAGTGTAGATTCATAATAAGATCCTAATGAATTGACTTAAGGAATTTTAGATTTTGATGGAATTTATTATAATTTACTACTATTTGATGATTTTGTTCATTTAAAGGAGTTAATGATGAGTTTTAACTAAGTTGAGGGATAATGAATTTTACTTGGAGTTTTACAAGCCTTAAATAGAATTTTCAACAATTCACTTAATTTATGAGTTTAAGAGCTTAATTTGATTATAAATTAGTTTTATTAATGATTTTAATGATCTAAATGATATTTTAGTGGTTAAGGGCACTTAACTTAAATTTTGGGCAAAATGACTATTTTGCCCCTACTTAAGGGTCTAAAATGTTACTTTTTGATTAAGAGTTTTAAATTATATTTTTTCGATGCCAAATGATTCCCTGATGTCTAACATAAAGATAGATAATAGATACTTTAAATTTAGACAAGTATTAAGTCCTATGGGTCCAATTTAATAATTTTAACATATAAGAGTATTTTAGTAATTGCACATAGTGAAATATAAAAAATTATTTAGTTTATTGAAGTTTACTATTCAAAGATTCTATAGAATCTAAGAACACTGAATTCTAGTGTCTAATAATCAAGTTATGGTCATTTCAATATTAGGGTTCTATTTTTACGAAAAGGATCAAAACCCAATCTTTTCCATATTCAAAAATTGCCTTCAATTTTATACAATGCTTAATTTTACTAAATTCAGGTTCAATTCTGATTTATTTTGGCCCCATTAGGGTCATAGAGTCATTAAAATGTGAAAAATATGAAGTTTCAGCCATTCTGGACAGTTCTGGGCACTTGCGGGCATTTTTGGGCGCTACGGCGCGCTGCGGCGCGTTGCGGCGCGTTGCGGCGCTGTGGCGCGTTGCGGCGAATTTAATTTAATTTCATCAAATTTTTAAGCTTCATCAAATTATTATGCCACTGTGGCGCGTGATAGTGCGCTACGGCATGCTACGACGGAGTCAATTTCTAAACTTCGGACACTGCGGCGTCCCAACGGTGATTTCGCCTGCACAAAAATCATGATGGGTCTCCTTTCATACTCAAATACTTCTAATTTTGGGCACCTCACATGTAGTGCCATATACCAATGGAAAGGTATTTTTGATACCTTTCCATTGATATAAAAATCGGCTTGAAATGATTATTCTAACTATACAAACAATAGAGTTAAAGGTCAGGGTATACAGAAAGAAGGAAAAATAGAGCTGGTTTTCTTACTATAATTTTCTATCTCAAGGAGCTCTAATGGATTCCATATCCCATTCACATATTTCTAATGATGTAAATAAGCATAAGAGCAAAATGAAATAGCCATTGAATCTATTCAATATGGGAAAGGGAGGTACTTTGGCTTGGAGAAGATAGATTTCTCTAAGGAGCCTTTAGGCTTGAGGGCTTGAGAGCTTTCCTTCAGCAAACACAAAAATAGAGGAAGGAAGAGTATCTTGGGAGGAGGAAAAGAGTTCAGCTGACCAAATGGAGGAAGAGGAGGGGTTGAAATCTATTTTATAGAAGAAGGAGAGCTCAGATTTTAGCAAGAGAAGGCATGGGCTATGGGAGCTAAGAGGTGAGGGGAGAAAATGGAGAGGAGAGGGGACTCCGCCTCTTGCGTGCATAGGGGTGAAGGAGCACCAAATGGAAGTAGAAAAGAAATGACGGAAAATTAATAAAAATGGATATTTAAAATTTTTTATTAAATCTATTTAATTTATTAATGCTTTAAAAATTAGATTTTATAATTGTGCTCTGAAAAATTCAAAATATTCACCCCTAGCTAATTTGAGGGTGAGAAACGCAATGATGAAGTCAATTTTTGATTTTGATGAGTATTTAATTTTTCTATTTTTTGGGGTGTTTAATTACATTAAAATATTCGATAAAATCTGACGACTTACAAACATGTCCAAAACATCATCCCTAGCTAATTTTGGAGTGACGAGTACAATGGCGATGTCAAATTTTGATTTTGAGGTTAAATTAAATATTTCAATTTTCCATTAATTAAACATCATTAAAATATTTGACAAAATTTTGACAACTTCTGATTGCCACCAAACCACCACTCCTAGCTAATTTGGGGGTAATGAGTGCAATAACAAAGTCCATTTTTTGATCTAAGGTCAAAATAATTAGGTCAATTTCTAGGGTTTCTGAAATTTCCAAAATCAAGGTTTGATCCATTTGACCTCTGATTTGGACTATGTCCTGGTAGTGAACTACTAATGACTTAATTAGTACACTAAGATCAAAATCAGAACTTAAATTAGTCATAATTAACTAGGGTAACAACTTGGGTTGTTATAATATGCAAGTTGAATTTCTTGAGAAATACTTTGATTGCACTCCTAAAAAATTGAAATTTTTGCCTTTTTATAAAATAAAATTGAAAATGATGAATTTGATGAGTTTTATGACAACTTAAGGCAAGAAATGAGAAGAATGAAAAGAAGAATAAAAAGAAAAACTATTATAAGTTAGAAGACACAAGCTAGATATGGAATGAAAAAGATAACAAAGCTGTCATTTATAATGATTGCATTACTAAACAAGCTTGTACTCATCCTAAGGCCTAAATGAAAATCTGGAAAGAAAATTTAAAGGGATATAACTCTTTTTGGTCAAACTGAGGATATTAAACTAAATGCTGGCTAGGAGGCAACCCAATAAGTAATTTTATATTTTTGTTTGTTTCAGATTCTAAGTAGTACATGTGTGTGTCAATAAAGGAGCAAGAGGAATCTCTAACATAATTGCAGTAATGACAATTTGTCATTATTTATATCAGCTTGTTTCATTCCTTACTACTCCTAGTAAAGTATTTTTATTTTGCCTTAAATTTTGTGTTTTTCATTTTTTTAAAATAAATCTTAGTGAATTACTTTCCCCCAATTGTTGTGTCAAGAGAATGTCATTATCTTAGCAATTTTTCTAAAAATTTTAATGGGCTAAATTCCATTGTGATGGAACATGTGAGGATTTTCTTTATTCTAATTTACTTAACAAGAGGTGATCAAGCAAAATGAACAGTTCTAAGATTTTTCATACTAAATTGTTGTACACTCATTTCACTTTAAGTTTCAAATAAAAAAATATATGATGCTTTTAATCTAAGTGTGGTGGTGGGGTCAAGGAACTTAAATTAGAGAAGTAAGAAATGGTGAAACAAGAATGTGCTAGGCTTATGTAAGGCTTACTGAATGTAATGAAAATAGATGGGGATCAAGAAAAATGTCTCTCCCTTGAACTGAATGCAAAAAGAAAATCTAGAGATGAAAAGAAATATCTCTCTTAAAGTAAGAAAATTGAGAAAAATAGGATAAAGAAAAACATCTCTCATAAAAAGAAATATTCATTACAATTTAGAAGAAGAAGCATAAATGGCATGTGATTCATACACACCGAATCTAACTTTTCTTAGTTAAATAATCCTTGAAAACTCCCCAAAAATTATGAGTTGAGTATTATACATTTAGAAAATGGAAAACTAAAATAATCAAAAGAAAGGAAAATATTAATATGAAACTTGTTAGAAGCCGAATCTTCTAATCACCTTGTCAAGTAATACATGAAATGGCAGAAACACTTCACACATATCCCATTGAATTTTGCAATATAGAAAATCTTGAAAAATTCATTTTTTTAGCTTACTCGATGATGAGCAAGAATTTAAGTGTGGGGGTGTGATAAATCTAAGATTTATAGTAAAATAAGATGATAAATACAAACACTTTTATGTTAAAAATGTATACTTTGATCATTTTTTTTTACTAATTTAAGGGAAAAAGAAATGTTGAGCTGAATTTGGGCCAAAACAAAAATTATGGAAGAAAACTGTTGCGGCGCGCCAAAGCGCCCCAGTGCACATCAACATAGTAAAGCCGATAGCTCGGCATTGCCGCGCGCTACAATGGGCTCAACTCGTGAGCTCGGCGCTATCGCGCGCTGCAGCAGGCTAAACTCGTGAGCTCGGCGCTATCGCATGTTGCAGCAAATTCAACTGGAAAGCTCACAAGGGTGCCCCACCCCTAAATCCACAAGATTAAGCCAAGGGGAGGTGCACCACACTGGCAAATCCCTCACTTATCATTGGATTATGTATAATCCACAATCCACTAATAAGGCAGAGATATGCTCATAATACATACAATATGAATCAATCACTAAGTAAACACAAACTCAGAGTGCGGAAGCAAAGTAAGTAAATAGTATATCCAATTTACCATAATACATAATTGAAATGTAATACACATCTCAAAAGTAACAGTACAGTAGAGAAAAATATAGTATAAAGGTACCTGTATTATTACAGCATTTCAAATAAGTTTAATAAAATAAAAGCGCAATATCTCATCCTCACAATAAAGCAGTAAAGGAACTAGATAGCTTCTAGTTCATCCAGCTGCTTGTACTAAAGATAAGGCTCCTCTTCAGGCACGAGCTCCTCAAAATGATCAGGATCTGACATTATTGGTTTCACAATGCCAGGGCCCAGCCAACAAAAGAAAAATTTTATTAGACAATTGTATAAGTACATTTTAGGCTGATAATTTTAATAAGTTTATTAATGTCACTATTTACTTAACAATATAAAACCTAACTAGCTTAGGAGCATCAGGCATACAAATAGAAATGGTAAGTTTTAAATAAAGCATTTATAACTAAGCAAGAATGAGATAAAAAATATACCTAAAAAATAAGCTAAGGCAAGGCTAGACATACATGTATAAATAAAGTAAATAAAAATACTGAAAAGAAAGACTACACCTAAATATGCTGATAATTATATGAAATATGCAAGTTAAAAATAAATAATCTGACTGTGATACATATAGTAAGTAATAATAAAAATCAAGTATCCTATGATATATGAGTAAGCAGGTAAAATAAAGTAAATCTGACTGAAGTAATATGCATCAGTAAAATAGTAAATAGAGAATGGTATGCACAAACTGCCATATTAAAAATTTGGCCAATCGGGCCACAGTAATATTCCCAAAGCCTTTTTGGGCTAGAGTATAACAAAATTGAACAGGCGGGACTGAGGAGGTAGTAAATACAAATGCAATAATTTTTAGTTATTTTACTTTGCTCCCGTGGACATGTCTAGAAACATTTGAGAGGCCAAGCACATTTGTAAGATTATACGGGTTCCAAACTTAACACAATACTCCTCAATGAGTAATGCTAAGTTATCCATTATTTCTCCATACCCATGTCCATTATGGTAAATGTGCACCAGAATCAACTTGAATACTGAACCCAATGAAAATGTTATCCTAAGTTTTTATTTCATACAATAATGTTGTCTTATATGTCATGTTCAAGGCAATGGCTCAAATACAAAGAATGTGAAAGTAACAAAAATTCAATAGTGAGTAAGGGACTCTACTATACATGGTGACACTATTGTTATCTAATTAAACCATTATAACTATTCCAAGTTATATAAGTTCAAGATCTTTAATTCTTACTATTGAGTGTAACATAGAAGCATGACCTTATAAATTAAAAGCAATTAGAACTAATCAGGTTCTAATTTGATTCAATTAATATCGTATATAAGTTAAGTAATAACTCATCACACCCTAATTGATGAATTTAGATATTTTAAGCTAAGATCTGATCAAGATCTACTAAGGTTAGGGATTATGAATTAAACATCATGAATTGGAGCTAATAACATATTCCAAAGGTAAAGCTTAAGGACTAAAGTTTAAGTCTAAATGTGAACTAATGATTAAGGCAAATCCTATTAAGTATAATTAAGCTTAATAGGATGACTCTCTTATTCTTAATCTAAGATTGAAAGATAAAATAATCAGAATTAAATTATAAAAATCTAAAAACTAGTAAAATCAAGATTTTATTCATTGAATAACTCACTTTATCTAATGAATAAAATCTAACCTAAGATCTATTCGTAGTCTTAGGAAAAGGTCCTAAAGTGAAGTGAAGATTACTAGCGAGCTCTTAATGAAATGACTTAGAGAGAGTTTTAAGAATTAATAGAATCATCATAAGTTAGCTTTATTTGCTATTTTTATTCAATTAAAAGAATTATGGATGTAATTTAGCTAAGTAAGGTTTATTATCCTTAGGGATTTTCAAGTAAAAATTAGGATTTTTATTAAATCATTCCAATTGAAAGATTTATGACTTAAATTGATCATAATTTAAGTTTATTTTAGAAGTTAAGGGCACTTAACCAAAATTTTGGGCAAAATAATCATTTTGCCCTTACTTAAGAGACTAAAAAGCTACTTTTTGATTTAGAGTTCTAAATTAATATTTATTAATGCTAAATAATTTCTTACTGTCTAACATAAAGATTGATAATAAGTACACTCAATTTGGACAAGAATTGAGTCATATAGGTCCAAACTAAGGGTTTTTACCTAAGGGGTCATTTTAATAAATTCACCAAATGAAGTCTTAAATTTTATGCAGTTTATTATTGTTTACTATCCAAGGTTTTCATAGAGTCTAAGAATACCAAATTCTGAGGTCTATTGGTTGAGTTATAAGTATTTCAAGATTAGAGGCATTTATGCAATTACTAAGGTTAAAAGGGGTCAAAAACCTAACTTTTTTATTAGAGATTCAAATTTAGTAAGCTCAATGGCTTTAACTTCCCTATATCATACTGAGTACTTTGATTGGGATTAGACCCAAATTGGACCTTAATTGGTCAAGTTATGACATAATTAGGATTAGGGGTAATTAGGGCAAATTAGGATTTCTAGTGGTCAAAACTCTAATTTTATTTCAGTTTACTATAGATTATGATTTTTTTTTTATCTAAATAGTATATTGGATGACCTAATTAAAGTCCAATTAACTAAGTTATGGTCAATTAAATTTTTAGGGTTTAAGGGTGTAATTAAGGAAGGTCATAAAAGTTATTAGCCAAATCCTACACCAAACAGCAAAATGGATACTACCACAATGATTTAGACATTATCCTGATTAAAATGAGACCCATATTGGCTAGGTTTAGGTCCCTAAGTACAAAGTTATGGCTAGGAGAAATTTTGGGTACAAGTGTGGGGGTCATTAAATGTCACTACGTTAAATACTCATCATACAAGAAAATGAACAGTGCCATAATATTTCTTAAATTTTTCTGATTAAAATGAGGTATATTTTTAATTTATTTGAATTATTGGTTAAATAGTTATGAGCCTCCAAAGTTTCTGGATTAATTTAATTTAATTAATGCATTTCAAATTAATTAATCTCACTATTTGATTAATTAAAACTAATAGAATATTAATATAATTATTAATTAATAATATAACAGTTATTTATAAATAAATTCATTTTTATTTGATAGTGGACCCATCACAGCTGATGGAGCCAACTTAGGCGGCCCCACAGGCCACGCGATGCCACACGATTGGATGAGCACTGCTAGTGGGTCCCATTGACGCCCGACAGAAGGACAACGGGACCAGCATTGACAGATGCGGATTGACCGCACGGTCATTCGCAAGCGGGTCCCACAGCATGACGCACGAGGGACCAGTGCGTGCCAGCTGGCTTGGTAGGCCCCACCGACTGACGTGTCCACTGACACGGACTAAACACGCAGAGCAGCGAGTAGGGCCCTGGTCGACCCGGATTGACTCGACTTTCCTTCATCTTTGCACCCGGCAGGAAATTAGGGTTCCCGATACACAATGGTACCAGCAATGGGTGGCACCTACCCGCACGACCGAGGGTAAGTCTCGGTGAGACCTATCTGATGGGACTTGACCCAAGGCCCACCTTGGACGGACCCGCTAAGGCTAACCTTAGTGACTAAGGTTCAATGCGGATTGGGTAACAGGTTATACTGTGGATGAATCCTAAATTGTGATTGATCAAATTGACAATACTTCAATCAGATGCTATATCAGTGCAATTTACACGATGAAATAGATATACAAATTGAAAATTGAACATTCAAAGGATGATTAGAGGAGGACGGGTACTTGAGATTCGACAGTACAAGAGCGCTAAAGTTTGAAGAGCACGGGTCCAAGCTTGATTCACCAAGATTTTGATCCCCATGCATCGAACTGAGCCTTAATGGTTTTGAGACGGAGCTACTGAGGCCGGTAGGCGCAGGATTGGGTGAGACCACGGTGGACACGCCGCGTGGAGACGGGACGGAGGGATTGAGGGAGACAATCCGTCGACCGTCAGATCGCCTTCGAATCGGACCATCCGATTATCGGATAAGAACCAATATGCTAGCAGGATCTGAACCAATGACATGGCGGATTTGACTCATTTAAGAATGGCAAATCCAACCTGTTAAGCCTTTAATTAATTAAATAAATAAATTTATTAATTAAATTCCTAATCTTTTATTCATTAATTTTAACTAATTAAATGACTTCCAGAAATTCCCAAATATTCACCCTTAGCTAAATGAGGGGTGAGAAATGCAATGACGACGTCAGATTTTTGTTTCAACGAGTATTTTATTTTCCTAATTTTTGGGATATTTAAATATTATTAAAATATTTGATGGATTTTCAGCGACTTTCGATTGCCATCAAAACATCACCTCTTGCTAATTTGGGGGCAATGAACAAAATGACGAAGTCCAATATTTTGATTTGAGGTCAAAATAATTAAGTCAATTTCTGGGATTTTTGGATTTCCCCAAAATTAGGGTTTAATCCATTTAATCCTCGATTTGGATTAGATTTTGGCGGTGAACTCCTAATAACTTGATTAGTACACTAAGACCAAAATTAGTACTTGGATTAGTCATAATTGGCTTGAGTAACAACTTGGGTTGTTACATCACCGCTGCAGCGCACCGCAATGAAATGAAAATTTAATGAAAGTTAAATAGATCCGCTCCAGCACGCTGCAGTGGATTCAGTTCGAAGCTAGGTGCTACAATGCGCCATAGCACGCTGTTGCACACTACAGCGGTCACCATAAAACTGCTTAGGAATAGACATTTAATCAGCATTGGGAAGAGGATGAGACATAATTTTTCCTCTTCCCACAGCATGAACTTAAAGCAATACATTTAAATTTCCTCATTTTCAAGAAATAAAAAAGATAATTCTTAAGGAAATAATTTATGAGGAAGATGGAAGGAATAACTGCACTAAATATTGAGGAGATTCCCAAAAATTATAAACGCATAGATTTACGACAATATGGGAGAGAGCAAAAGGCTGATTTAATTCTTTTACATAGAAAAATATAAATGCAACAGTTTAAGACCCTTCATTCCAAGGGAATAAAAGAATAATCATTTAATCAAAGCACAATTTTCTTAAATTAGATTTATTGGCTGAATTAAATCTAAAAAAGCAAAAAAAAAATCTATAAAAGGGAGAATTGAAGACTGAGAAAGGGTTCCCCGCTTTGACATTCCCTGATCAAAAATCTAAGCCTGCTGTAAGAGAAGAAAAGAAGACCCTCTCTAGGGAAGGAAAAAGAGATCCACTCAAGGGAGAAAAAGGAATACCATCACTAAGGAGCTAGAAGGTAAGAGGTTAGGAAAGTAAGGGAAGATCCAGAGAACACTACAAAAGGGCTGTTCCTAGTATTCTCCTCAAATTTTTCTTTTTTATTTTCATTTAGTTGGACCATGACAGGGTTCAGTTTCTTGTATGTTTCTTCTTCTATTTCTGTTGTAATGGAAGGCTAGACCCTCCTAAGGGAGGGTTGGACCTTAATCATGTAAAGAGTAAGGGGATAAAAAGGTGTTAGTATAAAATTCTATTAATGAATCAAATCTTTTTCATTTATGTTTAAGATACATTCTTATTTACATGTTATGAAATGATTGAATATCTTGTGTCTATTAAAATGAATTGTAACTAAAAGAATGCTAAATCAACTCGACACTTCAAGCCAAGTGGAAATGCACATAAAGGTCCTCGCCGTGAACACGTGTTTGCAGTGTGAAGATTCTCAGTGTAAAACACATCGGGGTTAAAATGGAAGGTTGGTTGAGTAACATTAATTATCTTGCGCCCCATAGCTCACCGATTTGCATAAAGCTAGGTATGTCTGCTTTAGTGCTTGGAGCCCAGTGACAAGCTCTTGAGCATAACTGCACCATTCCTTGAGCTCAATCGAGAAGTCGATGCATGTGAGCTAAGAGTCACCAATAAAGCTCTGCGACTCAGTAGACGTTAAAAGAGGAAGAGGACTCATCGAGGGTTTATGGATGATGTGGCATAGTCCATGTGGCTCGGTGAATCCACTTCCTTATCTAAATTACGCATGTAGCGCATGATGCTGGTTGGCACAAATCAAGCTTATGTGATCATCAAATTAAAAGAATATTTTGATATCCTAGACGTAGAAAATTTTAATTAACTCAATGCGATCATATGAGAGTATATGTGCTAAGATTGAACCCTTGTACGTTCATTTTGTGAACTAGATACGAGTTAGTTGAAATTAGAGGACTAATCTAAGAAATACTATCTTCACTTGATTTTAAATTGCATGAAAATAATTTCATTAAAAGTTAATTGAGCGTAAGTATTGACACCAGTCCCTTAACAATTACATGATGAAAACCCAACTCTCCCTTTTTAATGAAATAGTATCTTACATTTAGATCTTTGAATTGTTAATTAAGAGCCATTAAAAATCCAAAATATCTTAGTCTAAACATTATTTAAAGTAGATACACCTTAATATCAAAACACACCATTCCCTGAGGACGATAAATCCAGGAACTTACCTTCTAATTATTACTTTCGACCACGTACACTTGCGTGAAAGCACATACGTGTATTTACCATCTGTCAAGTTTTTGGCACCATTGCCGGGGAATGGTATATGTTTTGTATTAAGGATAATCTATAAGTAAATAGTGATTTAGAATTATCTTTGTTCTGCATATAATTTCTTATTTATGTAATTTACTTTTCTATTAATTTTTATAGCTTTGATTTTTAAATATAGAGTACTCAAATTTCATGTCATGCGCAATACTAATAAAAATTGGTGTATGTGGTGTGGGGGAACACATTTAAGCTATGATTGTAATACAAACAACTCTTTTGCACCTTCAAGAACAAAATCGATTATTGACATTAAGTTTGATCACAACTTGCAACATAATTACTCTCACTCTAATATGAGCATTAATAACACAAACTGGTTGAGTGAGCAGTCATACTTAAAAGAATCAGTGAAAGATTTTAGTGGTTATGTGAACAACAATTTGCACGAAACTGAACCAACCTTGATTAGGCACGAGTTTAATCTAGAAGATCAAGAACATCTATGTAAATTAATTGAGGCTAAGTTAGAATTTATATTGCAACAATTAGCTAATCCCATCCAAGAAGTTGTTATAATTGAGTAGATAAAGGAATAAGTTGAAGAAGTGATGATTTGTAGAGAAGAAACTTTAACTCAAACAAATAATGAAAATGAGAAAGAGTTAGAGAATCAATTCTAATTAGATCAATTAGAAATACAATAAGATTTTCAAACAAAAAAAAGTTGATCAAATGCAATCCAAAAATTTTATCTCTTATACACCTCAAGTTCATCTACCTCAATGTTTAACAATAATTGACACATTATTTGAGGATGAGCAAGGTAAATTAATTCAAATTAATGAAGGTGTCAAAACCATTTATGGTATCTCAAACATCAACAAACCCCTTAGCAATCTTGATTATTATTATGTGCAAGTCAAATTTGCTGAGAAAAACATTGATTTTACTCTTTAAAAAATTAAAATTTTTACCTTTTTACAAAATGAAATTGAGAATGATGATTTTGATAATTTTTATGATAAACATAAGGCAAGAAATGAGAAAAATAAAAAGACAAATAAAAAGAAAAAATATTGTAAGTTAGAAGACACAAGCTGGATATGGAACGAAAAAGATACTAAAGCTATCATTCATAACGATTACATTACTAAACAAGCTTGTACTCATCCTAAAGCCTTAATAAAAATATGGAAGGAAATTTTAAAGGAATATAAACTCTTTTTGGTCAGGCTGAGGATATTAAACTACGTGCTAGTTGGGAGGCAACCCAACAAATAATTTTATGTTTTTGTTTGTTTCAGATTCTATGTAGTATATGTGTGCGTCAATAAAGGAGCAAGAGGAATCTCGAGCATGATTGCAGTAACGATAATTTGTCATTATTTATATCAGGTTATTTCATTCTTTATTACTCATAGTAAAGTATTTTTATTTTGCCTTCAATTTTGTGTTTTTCATTATTGCTTAAATAAATCTTAGTGAATTACTTTCCCCCAATTATTGTGCCAATAAAATATTATTATCTTAGTAATTTTTTTGAAAATTTTAATGGGCTAAATTCAATTGTGATGGAACATGTGAAAATTTTTTTTTATTCTAATTTACTTAACAAGAGGTGATCAAGCAAAACGAACAGTTTTAAGATTTATCATACTAAATTATTGTACACTCATTTTACTATAAGTTTCAAATAAAAAAGGATAGATGCTTTTAATCTAAGTGTGGTGGTGGGATTAAGGAACTTAAATTATAGAAGTAAGAAATGATGAAATAAGAATGTGCTAAGCTTCTGTAGGGCTTACTGAACATAATGAAAATAGATGAGGATGAAGAAAAATATCTCTCCCTTGAACTGAATGCAAAAAGAAAATCTAGAGATGAAGAGAAATATTTCTCCCAAAATAAGAAAATTGAGAAAAATAGGATGAAGAAAATTATCTCTCCTGAAAAAAATATTCATTATGATTTAGAAGAAAAAGCACAAATAGCTCGTGATTCTTACACACTGAATCTTATATTTCTTAGTTAAGCAATCCTAGAAAAATTTTATGAGTTGAGTATCATACATTTAGAAAATGAAAAACTAAAATTGTCAAAAGAAATGAAAACTAATTATGAGACTTGCTAGAAGTTGAATCTTTCTAATCATATTGTCAAATAATACATGAAATAGCAGAAACACTTCACACATATCCCATTGAATTTTACAATATAGAAAATAAAAAAGTTTTATTTTTTGAGTTTACTCAAGAATGAGCAAGAATTTAAGTGTGGGGTGTAATAAATTTAAGATTTAAAGTAAAATAAGATGATAAATACAAACACTTTTATGCTATAAATGTATACTTTGATTGTTTTTTTTACTATTTTCAGGGAAAAAGAAATGCTGAGCTGAATATAGGCTTAAACAAAAAATTTGGAAGAAAATTATTGCGGCACGCCCAAGCGCTCTTATGCGTACCAAAGTTGAGAGCTTGGTGCTGCCGTGCACTGCAACTGTCTCAAGTTGAGAGCTCAGCGCTACAGCGCGCTATTGCGGATTCAACTCGAAAGATCGCCGTAGCGAAATGAAAATTTAATGAAAATTAATTAGATTTGCTCCGGCGCATTGCAGTGGATTTAGTTCGAAAGCTAGGTGCTACAACACACCATAACGCGCTGTTGCGCCGCAGCGGCTGCCATAAGACTGCTCAGGAATAAGCATTTAATCAACATTGGGAAGGTGATGAGACATAACTTTTCCTCTTCCCACGGCATGAATTTAAAGCAATACATTTAAATTTCCTCATTTCCAAGGAATTAAAAGAATATTTCTTAAAGAAACAATTTATGAGGAAGATAAAAGGAATGACTGCGATAAATGTTGAGGAGATTCTCAAAAATTATAAAAGTACATATTTATGACAATATGGGAGAGAGCAAGAGGCTGATTTAATTGTTTTACATAGCAAAACATAAATGCAACAGCTTAAGACCCTTCATTCCAAGGGAATAAAAGAAAAATCATTTAATGAAAGCACAAGTTTTTAAAATAGGATTTATTAGCTGAATTAAATCTAAAAAAGCTGAAAAGAAGTCTACAAAAGGAAGAATTGAAGATTGAGAAAGGGTTCCCCTCTTTGACATTTACTGATAAAAAATCTAGGCCTGTTGTAAGAGAAGAAAAGGAGACCCTCTTCAAGGAAGGAAGAAGAGATCCACTCAAGGGAGAAAAAGGAAGACCATCACCAAGGAGATATAAGGTAAAAGTTAGGAAAGTAAGGGAAGATCTAGAGAATGCTACGAAAGGGCTGTTCTTAGTATTCTCCTCAAACTTTCTTTTTGATTTTTTTTTAGTTGAATCGACATGGTTCAGTTTCTTGTATGTTTCTTCTTTTATTTCTATTGTAATGTAAGTCTAGACCTTCCTTGGGGAGGGTTGGGCCTTCATCATGTAAAGAGTAAGGGGACAAAAAGGTGTTTGTATGAAATTCTATTAATGAATAAAATCTTTTTCATTTATGTTTAAGATATATTCTTGTTTGCATGCTGTGGAATGATTAAATATCTTGTGTCTATTAAAATGGTTTGTAACAAAAATAATGCTAAGTCAACTCGACACTTTAAGTCGAGAGGGAATGCACAAAAAAGTCCTCGCTGCGAACACATGTTTGTTGTACGAGGTTTCTCAATGTAAAACACATTGGGGTTTAAATGGAAGGTTGATTGAGTAAAATTAATTCTCTTGCGCCCCATAGCTCACCAATTGGCATAATGATAGTATGTTTGCATTAGTGCTTAGAGCCCAATGACAGGCTCTTGAGCCTAACTACACCTTTCCTTGAGCTCAGTCGAGAAGTCGATGCATGTGAGCCAATAGCCACCAATTAAGCTCCACGGCTCAACAGACATTAAAGGAGGAAGAGGACTCATCAAGTGTTCATGGATGATGTGACTTAGTCCTTGTGGCCTAGTGAATCCACTTCCTTATCTAAATTGTGCTTGTTGCGTGTGATGCTGGTTGGTGGAAATCAAGCTTATGTGATCGTCGAATTAAGAGAATATTTTGATAACCTAGACATAGGAAATCTTAATTAACTCAATGTAATCACATGAGAGTTTATGTGCTAAGATCGAACCCTTGTCCGTTCATCTTGTGCACTAGACATGAGTTAGTTGGAATTAAAGGACCAATCTAAGGAATACAATCTTCACTTGATTTTAAATTACATAAAAGTAATTTCATTAAAAATTAATTGAGTGTGAGTATTGACATCAGTCCCTTAACAATTATATGATGAAAACTCAACTCTCCTTTTCTTATCAAATAATATATTACAATTAGATCTTTGAATTGTTAATTAGGAGACATTAAAAATCTAAAATATCTTACTCTAAATATTATTAAAAGTAGATACACCTTAGTATCAAAACACACAGTTCCCTAAGGATGATAAATCTTAGAACTTATCTTTCAATTATTACTTCAGATCACGTACACTTGCGTGCAAGCGTAGACATGTATTTACCGTCTGTCAAGTTCTTGGCACCGTTGCCGGGGAATGGTATATGTTTTGTTTTAAGTATAATCTATAAGTAAATAGTGATTTTGAATTATTTGAGCCCTTCACCACTTCTTTGTAATGGGAGGGAACCTCACCCTCCAATACGGATAATGCATAAGTAACACAATCTTTGAGCCAGGCTGGATGTTGAGTTGCAGCTCTTTTGGATCTATTTCTAGCAATTCACTCCTGAATTGGAGCATCACCATCAATGTCAGTTTGTTCTTCATCATCACCAATGTGGTCTTCATCTGTAGAAGTATCCTCAATGTGATGTGAAGTTCTGTGTGGAACAAATGGGTGGCATCAAACCCCACTCTCTGCCTTCGTAGGAATCTCATTTTTATTCACCACCTGATGAGAGCTCTTTTGTATCAAAAAAAACTCTTGATCAAAGATGACAACTCTGCTCACCACAATCCTCTTATAAACTGGATCATACAGTTTGTAGCCCTTCTCTTCGTGTTGAAAGCCCACAAAAATTGCATTCATAGCCCATAGTTTTAGCTTATCATTTCTGACATGATAAGAAGCTGGCCTGCCAAAAATCTTCAGTTGTTCATAATCTATGGCAGGATATCTATACCACAACTCAATTGGAGTCTTCTTGTCAAGCGCTGCAGATGACAGACAGTTCACCAAGTAGCACGCATAGTCTAGGGCCTTTGCCCAATAAACTCTCTCCAACCCAGCATTGGACAACATACACCACATTTTTTCCACTAAGGTACGGTTCATTCGCTTTGGTGCCCCATTTTGCTGCGGTGTTTCTCTTATTGTGAAATGGTGTTCAATTCATGAATCTTGACATTCCCTTACAAAAAAATTAGATGTAAATTCTCCACCATTATCTGATATGCTCATCTTGATTCTCTTGCTCATTTTATTCTCCACCATCTTCTTCCAATTTATGAAAACCTCTAGTACATTAGCTTTGATCTTCAAAGTGTACATCCATACAAACTTAGAGTAATCATCTATAAAAGAAACAAAATATCTCTGACCACAGAATGATACAGTCTTTGTTGGTCCCCAAACATCTGTGTGTATATATTCTTATATATCTTTGGTGTTTTAGTAGTCAACACTAAATAGCTTGCGTGTTTTTTTGCCAAAAATACAATGCTAACAAGATTGTAGTTTGCAAGAATTTATACTTTTAATGAGCTCTTTCTTTTCCAATTGTAACGACCCCAATATTAGATCAGGACTTCAATCCAACACTGGAGCATTACCATAATACTTAACACTATATTAGAAGAAAACTAACCCAACACCAAGTGTTATGTGACCAAGTATCTTTGTGAGGGCATTAAGTTAAGAAATTTGCAATAGTAGATAAGGAAGAATATGAAATAAGTACTAGTAGAATAGTAAACTATTCAATAATCCAATCCAAGCATTTAATATGAAAGTAAAACTATCACAGAAAGAAGTAAGAATATCATAAAAATTAATTATTACAAACTTAGGAATTAATAATTAAAAGACATAATAAGTCTTTCTCTTACAAGTAAATAAAAATAAAAGAAAAGTAGAAGCGGTAAATAATTCTTCAAGCACACTAGTGTCTAGATCCACTAGCCTGATAAGGCTCCCGATATACCATATTTTTGGTATTTATAAAAAGGTAGGGCACAGCCAAGAAAAAGAAAAAGATAGTTAGACTAAACAGTCTAAGCACATTTTAAGATTGACTAATAAGTAATTGAAATTCAGTTGGATATCACATAAGCCAATTATATAATTTGAAATTGCAGTGGAGCATTTAAAATCATCAAGTAAGGGAAGAAATTAAAATATAACTATAAATATGAACAATAGAAAGGGAAGAGGAGTAGTAACTCATAAGTATAATTACTCTAGCATTCATCAAAGAGGTAAGAGAAAAAGCATTCTAAATAAAACTAGAAACTACTAATGTGCATATTAAAATAATAAAATGAAAACATGTATATGTCTAATGAAAATTATGCTAAGTGAAGCAAAGAAAAGCAGTGAAGTATTAAATAAAATTAAAGCAACATACACTGCATGTTATAATAAAATTACTAAAAATAATATGCACATTAGTAAAGCACAGTACTAAAATAAAAGTACAAGTAAGTAAGTAAGAGAAGATCTTAGCCTCTTAGTCTAAGATTACATAGCCTAGGACTATGTGAAGTAAAAATAACTAGAAAGTTATGATGAGATCTTATAATCAATAAGATTGAAAAAGACTCATAGTTTATTTGTTAAAGTTATTTATAAAAATACCCATTTTGCGGGCACATACAGAATGAAGTGAGGAGTTAAGCACATCTGACAAGTAAAGGAAAGCAGGGTCTCATAAAAAATAAACACTCACATTCACCCTTTAAGAATCTGAGGTCTCCTTATATCCCCTCGTAAGCATGCCCTTGGTTATTCATCATGGAAAACCCCCTACTATTTTATGAATATTTTATTTATGCACAATGTCTTGTATGTATGTTCAAGAGTATAGGCTCAAGGCAAAGCAAGCATTCAAGGATTTCAAGTAATTGTAAACTATATGGTATCCAAATTTTTTTGATTTTAATGATCTACTTAATAATTAAAATTAATTGATCTCCCAATTGACTTATAAATATTGATCTCTAAGTCAATTGTAAATAACAGTATAAGTAAAAGAGTTTCGGAAAATAGCAGTTTGATTTAATTTATAAAGTGACAAAATAATTTATAAGTATATTTATGCAAATGATACTTGTTCTTCACTAATACTAAACCAATCAAATCAAAGAAGTTAAGATTTATGGTTTATGAAACTAGTAAGGAAGAGTAATAATATTGAATCACTAAACTACTTGAAGTGGAGGTTAATATACTACCTACTAACTTCATCTAATTAGCTTACAATTGAAGAGTTTCATACCAATTCAATATCCTAGCCATGATCAATTGGTAGGAGAGATCTAAGTGTATGGGAGAGGTAATATTAGAAGCTACGAGCTCTATGTTTACTATAAATTGAAGATTAAGGAAATCTATAGGTTATTTAAATCATAATAGAAAACTAATGAATTCCTAATTCAAACATTAGAGAATTTTTTATAGAGGATTATAAGCAATAGGGAAATGTGTGCTAGAAATCCATACTAAGAGTTGAGCACTAGTTCTATTAAGATCACTTAATGAAATAAGACATACTACTAACATACCGTAATTATGGAATATGTTAGCTAATATCAAAATAATACATCAATAAACTAAAGTTCCTAAATTCCACAAGATGTATTCTATGAATGAAAAATTTATTCTAGAAATGTGCTATGTAAATATTAACAAAAGTCAAATTTTGATATTCAATTGAAATGGCAAAAGGAGTAAAATAAATATAACATATTTGCTGTCCTAGGGTTTAAATGCCTAAAATATGTATTCTTAGAAATTGGGAAAATAGAAAATTACACTAATTAAGGAACCAAATATCTAAAATATTCAATTGTTGTCCAAATAAAATAATGTAATCAAATATGAAATTCTTATAGCATAAGGAGAAGAATGACACTAAGTAGGTCAAAATCGGATAAGATTGGATTCTTAAGGTTTGGAGGATTTCTAATTATGGTTAAAATGTAATTAAGAAAGTCAGAGTTTAAAATCTAAATTTGATTTTATATAAATGTCCTAGATATTTTTGTGATTGAAATGGACTATTGGAATGTCAAGTTTGGATAATAATTAATCAAGTTATGCCTCACACAAAATTTGGATTAAATTGTAATTAATTACTTAATCTAAAATAATGATTAATGAAAATAATTAGCAAAATAGAAATTTATTGTGGTATTAATAATCTACGCATTTTTCTGGCTAAAACGATATATAATATCATATATTTTGGGTGTATATTATTAAAGTTATGATATAAATGAAATCTACATTTTAAAAGAATTAAATAAAATAATTTTTAATTCCATTTGATTTAAACAGCCGACGCTGAAATTTAGAGCTCAAAATTTTAGGTGGCAGACAGCTCGGAAAAATGGACTGCATGGATGGTGGCAGTTAGCTCCAAAATCGGAGTTGACTGAATGCAGGACCTGCCAGCTTCACATCGTATATCAGACCTAGTAACAAGCCGCTTACGAACCGGCCCATGAACGGGACATAAGTTTCACGGGCTATGCGAATAAGTGCAGCCCAGAAGGAAAATGTAAAGGAAACCTGACCTAGCCCAGCCCGAAGAGGGTCATCATCCCAACCCCCACAGAGAGTGGTCGCTCTAAGGCTTACCCTAGCGGTCAGGGCTAGCGGTCACTCAGCACGGCCTGCACATTAGCGTGAAGCTCACACCACGACCGATGTGTAGAGCCCGTTGGCTACACCGACCGGTGACTAGAACCACCATGAAACGATGCCCTAGGTCACAGTTGTTAGCTAGGGCTGGGTGAGGCCAGATCAAAATAAAGAGGTTAGATCAATCAATAATCTTAATTAACTCGATTTAAGCTTATAAGTAATGATTATAACAATTCAAACTTAAGGAAAAGAAGCATTCCAGTAGAGGAATTGATCGGGTGGGGTATCTAGATCCGCTTCTATTTGAAGCCGATTAGGGTTAGAACTCGATAGATCTTTGGTGAGCTTAACAACTTCTCCCACAGCTCTAGGCCTCGGCAAGCTCCCAGAAGATACAACTGAAAGGAATAGAGTGAGAAGAGATAATTGGGAGAGGAATTGAGGTGAATAGGGCTCAAAAAGGTGGTGTCGTAGCAAGACAGGGTGTCGTACGCCTATGCGATAGTACCGAGGATAGGGACATACAGTCCCTGATCCTCAGCCATTGGATTAGATGCATGATTCGTCGACTATATCTCACTGGACATATCAGAATGTCTCGCAGCTGTTGGATTAGCGTTAGATAAGATGCGACAACTGGGATTAGCGCAGATCATTGTCCCGTGTTCAACCCAGCACTGCGGATCCGTGCCTTTTCAAAATTCAATCGATGGATTTAATTTAAATGATAAATATAATTTAATTTATTTACATTATTTTATTAATTAATTTTTACACCTTTTTATTACTCAAATTTAAATAACTAAATGGACTCCGAAAAATCCTAGAATTTCACCCTTTCCTAATTGAGGGGTGAGGAACTCAAAAATGCAATCGGAGGTTGATTTAATTATCATAATTTTATGAGTATTTAAATATTATTAAAATAATCGAGAAAATTTGACGACTTCCAAACACTCCTAAAATGCCACCTCTAGCTAATTTGGGGGTGATGAGTCCAATGGAGAACTCCTATTTTAATTCCGAGGTCTAAATAAAATAGACATTCTCATAATTATTAGGAAAATTAGGAAATATTGGAAAGTCTCAAATGATCTCTAAATTGTATAAAACTTGAGGTGGAGAGTCTTAACACTATTGTAAGAGCATTAGAAGAGAAACGAAGTTGATTAGGTAACTAAATAATGGGTAATAATACTAGGGTTGTTACATACTCCCATCCTTAAAAGAGGTGTCGCCCTTGACACATAATAATTAAAAATACAAAATTGAAAATGAATGAAGAAAGTCAAATGAAATGCGAAAGAAAATGAAAGAAATTAAACAACCTAATTAAGGAAAGAAGTATGGGAATTTCTTCCGTATATCCTCTTTTCTTTCAACATAGCTTCTTCAACTGAATGGTTCTGTCAGTGAATTTTGATCATAAAAATACTGCGGTTCCTCAACTGCTTGAGATCTCTTCCCAGAATTGCAACGGGTTTAACAATAAAAGTCAGATTGGGCTGTAGTTCAATTACTAGAATATGAACTTGCTAACTTGGATCAAGCAAACACCTCCTTAATAATAAAATATGAAACACATTGTGCACAACTGAGAAGTTTTCAGGAAACTCCAACCTATACACAGATGTTTCAACTTTTCCAATCACTTCTAGGATTCCAAGTATCTTGGATTCAGTTTTCCAGACACATTGAACCTCTGCACACCACGCATCAGACTTACTTTCAGATATGCATGATCTCCCACTTGAGCCGAGAGTCTCTTACTTCAGTCTATACAATAGGAGTAGTACATCTCCTACCATAAAGAGCTTCATAAGAAGCCATACCAATACTGGACTAGTAACTATTACTGTAGGTAAATTCTAATAAGGCTAGGTGATCTTCCCATGATCCACCAAAATATAAAACCCAAAGATGCAGAAAATCTTCCAAGATCTGATTAACATACTCAGTTTGACCATCTATCTGGGGATGGAAAGCAGTACTTAAAGATAAGTTCATTCCCAAGTCTTGCTCAACATGGACTAGAACTTAAAAGTAAATCTATTGTCTTTATCAAAAACTATGTAATTTGGCGTACCATGCAAACAGATGATATTTTTAAGGTAAAGCTTGGCTAACTTCTCAACAGGATCGGTCTGACAGTATTAGAAGGAAGTGAGTTAATTTGGTGAGCCTGTTGACAATCACCAAAATTGAGTCAGAACCGAATCTACTCTTAGGCAGGCCCACAATGAAATCCATGAAAATGTCAGACCACTTCCATTCAAAAATGTCTAAGGGTTTAAGTAGTCTGCCAGACTTTTGGTGCTTGGCCTTGACTAAGGAACTTGAATGGTATTTGGAAATAAAAATAGCAATATCTTGCTTCATACATGACCACCAAAATGATTTTTTAAGATCTTGATACATCTTATAGCTACCAGGGTGAATAGTGTAGCCTGAATTATAGGCTTCAAACAGTATTTGCAACTATAGGCTTTTAGGAATCCATAACCTTGCCTTCTGGAAAATCACATAGTTGGCATCAAAATATAATTTAGATCTTTTACCGCTAGCAATATCAAAAATTAGATCGGAATAATTAGAGCCTTCTTTCTGGTCTTCAACAATCCTCGACCTAAGAGATGATTCAGACTGAATAGCTGATAATATAGTGCACAAATCAGCAGATATGATCGGCTCAAGATTCAATATTTCAAAATTTTTGATCAAAGAGTCATTGCAACAAAGTGAAGACAAAGTCGCCTTACGACATAGGGCATCAACTACAATGTTAGCTTTACCAGGGTGATACAAAATTTCCAAGTGTAATCACAGATTAATTCTAACCACCTATGCTGATGGTAGTTAAGTTTATTTTGGGTGAAGATATACTTTAAACTTTGGTGATCAGTAAATATCTCACACTTCACTCTGTACAGGTACTGTCTCCAGATTTTAAGAGCAAAAACTACCGCTGTAAGCTATAAATCATGCATGGGATTATTTCTCTCATTAGGCTGAAGTTGCCTAGAGGCATAGGCTATTACATGATGATCTTGCATCAGAGTACAACCCAGTCTTACCTTAGAGGTATTAGTGTAAACCTAAAAATATTTACCCTCTTGAGGTAGTACTAAGACTGGCATAGAAGTTAATAACTATTTCAACTTCTAAAAGGCTTCTCACAAGCTGTACTTCAAATGAACGAAGCTTTTTTTTTAATTAACTAAGTTAACGAAGAGTCAATTTGGAAAAATCCAGGAACAAACCTTCTGTAATATCCATCAAGTCCTAAAAAATTAAGAATTTTTGTTATAGATTTAGGTTGCACCCACTGTTGAACAACTTAGATCTTCCTTTGGTTAACCCTAATGCTTTCAACATCGATTACATTACCCAAAAATTTTATAGAGTTGAGCCAAAATTCACACTTCAAAAACTTAGCAAATAATTTATACTTATGAGACCGACACGCAGATGCTTCTCATAATTAGCAACTGAATTTGAATAGATTAGTATGTTATCGATGAAAACTATAATGAACTCATCGAGATAAGACTTTAAAATATAGTACACCATCTCCATGAAGATAGAAGGAGCATTTGTTAGTCCAAAATACATGACTAGAAATTCATAATGCCCACATCGGGTCATAAATACAGTCTTAGGAATATCTTCATCCTTAACTCAGATCTGATAATATCCTGATCTTGAGTTAATTTTAAAAAATAATTTCACTCTAGTAAGCTGATCAAACAAGTCATTTATCATAGGAAGATGATACCTGTTCTTCACTATCACCTTGTTAAGCTCACGATAGTCTATACAGGTCAAAATCGGACAAGGTTGGATTTTTAGGGTTTAAAGAACTCCTAATTAGCCAGGGTTGGGTGAGTCCAAATCAAAATAAAAAGGTTAAATCGATCCATAATCTTAATCAACTTGATTTAAGCTTGTAAGTAATGATTATAATAATTCAAACTTATGGGAAAGAAACATTGCAGCAGATGAATTGATCGGGTGGGGTACCTGAATCCGCTTCTATTTGCAGCTAATTTGGGTTAGAACTTGGATTTAGTGAGCTTAACAACTTCTCCCATAGCTCTAGACCTCAACAAGCTCACAGAAGATATGACTGAAGGAAATAGAGTGAGACAAGATAATTGGGAGAGGAATTGAGGTGAATAGGGCTCAGAAAAGGGGGGTGGCATAGCACGACATGGTATCGTGCGCCTGCACGATAGTGCTGAGGACAGGAAAATATAGGTCATGATCCACAACTGTCGAATCATATGCATGATCCGATGACTAGATCTCATTGGACAGATCAGGATGTATCGCAGCCGTTGGATTAGCCTTGGATAAGACGCGACAGCTAGGATTAACGCGGATTGCTGTCCCATGTTCGACCCTACATTGCAGATCTGCGCCTTTTGAAAGTTCAGCTGATGGATTTAATTTAAATAATAATTATAATTTAATTTATTTATATTATTTAATTAATTAATTTTTGTACCTTTTTATTACTCAAATTTAAATAACTAAACGGACTCCGAAAAATTCTAACATTTCACCCTTGCCTAATTGAAGGGTGAGGAACTCAAAAATACAATCAAATTTTTGATCAAAGGTCAATTTAATTATTATAATTTTTTGAATATTTAAATATTATTAAAATAATTGGGAAAATTTGATAACTTCCAAACACTCCCAAAATACCACCCCTTGCTAATTTGGGGGTAATGAGTCCAATGGCAAACTCCAATTTTGATTATGAGGTGCAAATTAAATAGACATTCTCAAAATTATCAAGAAAATCAGGAAATATTGGAAAGTCTCGAATGATCTTCAAATTATATGAAACATGAGGTGGAGACTCTTAACAATATTATATGAGTATTAGAAGAGAAATGGAGTTAATTAGATAACTAATTAATGAGTAACAATACTAAGGTTGTATAATAACCCTAGGTCATTACTTAGCTAATTATAAGCTTAATCATGTTCTAATTATAGTTCCATTTCATTTAATAAGTCATTATAAGCTAACTCTAAAAATTTAGGGAAAATCATACCTCTCTAGTCAAATGGGCATTTTTGTCCAATTAAGTATTGATAAATCTAAATTTATAGCAAAATAAATAAATAAAACAAACACTTTTTATGATAGAAATGTATACTTTGATGCATTTTTGCTGTTTTTATAGGAAAAAAATTGTGCAAAGAAAAATTTGAGACAAACGAAGAAATTCTGATAGAAACTTGCTACAGCGGGCCACAACGTGCTTAAGTAGTCTCAACATAAGGCTCTAGCGCTACAACATGCTATAGCAGTCTCAACCCTAGATATTGACGCTACAGTGCGTAGTAGCATAACTCACTAGATCTAGGAACTCGGTAGAACTATCAAGGGGGCCTCGCTACAGTACACCGCAGCGGTCTCAACCTGAGACTCCGATGCTACAGCACGCTGCTGCGAATACATACAGAGAGCTCGACACTACGGCACGCCATAACCGATCAACAGGGCCAAAACTTATGAAGACATTTTATAGTAACCCGTTCCACAGCACGCTTAAATATGCTCAACCCGAGAACTCATCGCTATAGAGCGCCGTAGTGCTACAATAATTTGAAGTAACCAGCTACAGCGCACCGCAGCAACCTTAACCCGAGACACGGGCGCTATAGCGCGCCGTAGCGGGCATGCACTTTAGCAAGCATTCACTGATATTTTGAGAAAAAAATTGCTGCAGCAGGCCATAGAGATCCTAAACTGAGACGCGGGAGCTGCGGTGCACCACAGTGCCCGTCATAATCTCAGCCAGAATTGAGCATTTTAATTCAGCATAGGGAAGACCAAAACTTTCAAATCTTTGGTCTTCCCTAGCTGCCATCAACACAATTACCATTAAAGATTTTCATTTTCAAGAGAATAAAAGGGTTATTCATTAAATAGACATTGAAGAAAATAAGTTGAAATTATTGGCAAAATTAATTCAAGAGGTTGGAAGCAGTAGCTATAAAAGCCTAGGAAAAACACTTAGAGAGGGTTCCCCTCTTTGACATTCTCAGCTCTAAAATTTTTGAAGCTGCATCTAAGAGAGAAAGGAAAAACCCTACTCAATGAAGGAGAAGGTGACCACCAAGGGTGAGTAGGAAGAACGTTCAAGGAATTGTCAAGGGAAGGCGAGGTTGGAGAGAAGAAGAAAACTGGTGAATGCTAAGGGCTGTTCTTAGTATTTCCCTTAATCTCTTCTTTAATTTTCTTGCTGTAAGAACCATGCAAAGGTTCATTTTCTTGTCTTATATTTCTTGTATTTCTTTTGTGATGGACGGCTAAACCCTCCTTGGGGAGGGTTGGGTCAAGTCATGTAACCAATTATAGGATAAAAGGTGTTTGTACTCGCGTTCTTCAATGAATAAAATTCTTAATCAATTTTTGGTTTTGATATAAACTTGTTTGAAAGCATGCTGTGTGATGAATGCTTTATTAATTTAATATGGTTTTTAATAAAAATACAATCAAGCCAACCTGTCATACTAAAACTAGGGACATGCACATAAAGGTCCTCGCTACAAATATATGTGAAAATATTCGCTGTGCGAGGATTCTCGGTGTAAACACCTTAGGATTAATGTAATGAGTTGAACATGATGACTTAATCCTCTTAGAGTTCCATAGCTCCCCAATTGACGTAAAGCTAGGAATATGTGCACTAATGCTTAGAGCCCAGTGATAAGCTCTTAGGCCTAGTAGTATTATTTTTTGAGCTCAATCGAAAGGTGGATGCATGTGAGCCAAGAGCCACCAGTTATGCTCCATAGCTCATCATAAGTTAAAAAGGGATGAGGAAGAATTGTGTGTTTGTGGATGAATGTGACATAATCCTTTTAGCCCAGTAATTCACTTCCTTAGCTAAACTGCGAGGGAAGCACATGATGTTAATTGAGTGGAATTAAGTTTGTGTGATCACTGAAATTAAACTATAAATTTGATAACTCAGACGTAAGAAGTTAGATTTGACTCATATCGACCACACAAGGGTTTATGAACTGAGAATGAACCTTCTTGAGTTCATCTATTGATATTGTTATACCAACAACCCTCAATATTATACAAAACAATCAGTTTGGGAGCATAGCCACTGAAGATTCAAACTCACATATCTCCAATTAATTGGAAATATGTGATACTTTTAGATATAATAGAGTCACTGATGACAAAGTAAGACTTAGGCTATTCCCATTTTTGCTAAGAGATAGGGCTAAAAGTTGGCTTAGTTCTTTTCCAAGTGATTCTATCCGCACTTGGGACAATTTAGCTAAGAAGTTCCTAGATAAATATTACCCACCTACAAAGACTGCTAGTCTAAGGATTGAAATAACAAAATTTTGCCAATGTGAAGGGGAAACTCTGTATGACAGTTGAGAGTGCTTTAAGGAGTCCCTTAGACACTGCCCCCATCATGAGTTTCCACAGTGGATGCAAGTTCAAACATTTTACAATGGATTGAACGCAC
Source organism: Gastrodia elata (assembly GCA_016760335.1). Lineage (NCBI taxonomy): Eukaryota > Viridiplantae > Streptophyta > Magnoliopsida > Asparagales > Orchidaceae > Gastrodia > Gastrodia elata. The sequence continues at coordinate 10,287,339 of CM028670.1, read as the reverse complement.
CCATTAGGACACTCATTGATGCTGCAGCTGGGGGTTCCCTGAGCAGCAAAATCCAAGATGAGCCTTATAAATTGTTAGAGGAGATGGCTAAAAATGGTTATCAATGACCATCTGAAAGGTTAAATCTAAAAGGAAAAGAAGAGACTAACATTGGTGAGGCCAATTAGATTCTAGCACTACAGAATGAAATCAAGGCCCCGAATCAAAAATTTGGTAGCATTAACATAAGTAATGTGCAAGAAGTCTACTGTGAATTGTGTGGAGGTAAACATAATAGTAAAACTTGTAACTTAACAACCCTTTTGCACCTTCGCAAGTAAACTTCTTAAGAAATAACAATGCAAACCATAAGAATGTGCAAAATAATCCATACTCCAATACATACAATCAAGGATGGAGAAATCATTCAAATTTCTCTTGGAGTAACAATAATGCAATGGGAAATTTTAATGTAAACAATGCACAAAGTAGATAAGGGAAAAATAATGGAAATAACCAGCAACCCGAAATTACAATCCTTGAAGGAGCCTTTAACGATTTCAAAGTTAAAACCATTCAATTTATGAGAAGAACCGAAATGACAATGAACCATCATGAGTCCTCAATCCAAGGGATTGAGGCATCTCTTAGAAACATTGAAGTCTAATTGGGACAAATTTCTCAACAGCTGTCCATGCATCAGTAGGGAACTTTTCCCAGTCGACAGAGGTGAAACCAAGGGATACGGTGAGTGTCATTAATTTAGATTTTATAGAAAAGAATTGTCATGGAAGGGAATTCAAAAAATGGGGAACTGGGATAGTAGGTGCTAGGGCTGAGAAAGACAATTCAATTGCAACAAAATGTAAAGATCCCGATCGGATGAACATTCCTTGCATGATAAGGGGTGAGGTTCTTGTAGATCTCTTGCGTGATATATGAGCCTCAGTCAATGTCATGCCATATCACATCTATGAGCAATTGGGAATTAGGCTAATGGAGAGTACCCTACTATCTTAGAATTTACGAATCTAGACTCATTTACCCCGTTAGGAATGGTTAAAAATGTGGCGGTCGAATTGAGAAGCTTTATTGTTCCCGCCAATTTCATAATTTGCGAGTGGGATAGATGGAATGAAAATTCCACTATCATATTTGGGAGACCCTTCCTTGCTACCATCAAGGCAATAATAAATATAGTAAGAGAAACAATGAACATCCACATTAATGGAAAAATTAAAGACATTGATCTCAAACCCTCCACTTTTAAGCATAAGAACATGGTGATAGATTAGAGGAGGAAACAAAGGAGAGAGTCATTGTCAAGGGATATTGAACTGGAGAGTCTTAGGTTGACAGATGAAAATGTTGAAGGTAACCATAGCTCCTCGTCTGGAGAAAGTGTCAAGAAAGGAAAGGAAAACAAAAAGAATACTAGGAGAGGAAGGAGAAAAAAGAAGGGAACCTCTTCCCCAAATTCTGAAGGAAATGGTGGAAAAAAATTATCTAATGAAGTCATGAGTGTGAGCACAATATGTGTTAGTGCTAACTCATGCAATCCAAAAATCTGGAAAAGGAAACCCCAAAAAAGAACAAACCCTTAAAATTGTTAAACTGGTCATACTAACGATATTAAACCAAGTGCTTTTTGGGAGGCAACCCAGCAGTTTTTGTTGTCTTTACTTTAGGACTAGTTAGTTAAAGCATAAAAACATAAAATAAATAAACAACCTAGCCTTTAACTGAGAATTCTGAAAAAAAAAAATGGTCAAAATATTTTTGGAAAAATGTTTCTTAACTAGGCGCTACAGCGCGCTGCAGCGGATTTCGCCGTTATAGCACACTGCAGCGGAATTTTGTTGATAGAGCACGTTGTAGCGGAAATCAAAACTTAAGCAAAAATTTTAAAGTACCTTGGCGCTACAATGTGCCACAGCACACTGCAGCATGTAATGTACATCTAAAGACATAACTGCCCCTGCAAGTTCTAAATCGTGCAGCGGATAATTTCTCTTATTAGGCTTAAATTGTCTAGAGACATAAGCTATTACATGATGATCTTGCATCAGAACACAATCCAGTCCTACATAGAGGTATCAGTGTAAACCTGAAAATATTTACCCTCTTGAGGTTGTACTAAGTCTGGCATAGAAGTTAATAACTATTTCAACTTCTGAAAAGCTTCTTCACAAGCTGTACTTCAAATGAACAAAACTTATTTTCTAATTAACTGAGTTAATGAAGAGTCAATTTGGGAAAATCTAATAACAAACCTTCTATAATATTCAGCAAGTCCTAGGAAACTATGAATTTTTGTTACAGATTTAGGTTGCACCTACTGTTGAACAGTTTAGATCTTCCTTTGGTCAACCCTAATACCTTTAGCATCAATTAAATGACCCAGAAATGCCACAAAGTTGAGCCAAAATTCACACTTTAAGAAATTAGCAAATAATTTATTCTATCTTTGCAATACGAGTTGACAAATGCAGATGCTTCTCATAATCATTAACTAACTTTGAATAAATTAGGATGCCATCGATGAAAACTATAACAAACTCATTGAGATAAGGCTTTAGAATACGCTGCATCATGTCCATGAAGATAGAAGGATCATTCGTCAGTCCAAAATACATGACTAGAAATTCATAATGCCCATATCAGGTCCTGAATGCATTTTAGGAATATCTTCATCCTTAACTCAGATCTGATAATATCCTGATCTCAAGTCAATTTTAGAAAATACTTTTGCTCCAGCGAGCTGATCAAATAAGTTATATATCCTAGGAAGAGAATACTTGTTCTTCACTGTCACCTTGTTAAGCTCATGATAGTCTGTACAATCTGCATCGATCCATTCTTCTTTTGATGAATAAAACTAAACACATTGCTCCCCAAGGCAAAGAAATATTTTTCTAGCAATTCTTGCAACTTTACTTGAAACTCTTGAAGCTCTTTGGGTGCCATCCTATAAGGGGCTTTAGATTTAGGTTGAATTTCTGGGATCAGTTCAATAGAAAACTCTATCTCACGTAAAGGAGGTTGTCCAGGCAAATCCTCTAAAAATACATCTAGGAACTCTATAACGAGTTTGGTATCTATCAGATCTCTATCTTCTTTCTCCTTGCCAATTAAGGTTACACAACATTTACTTATAATACGTTTAGCTTCATGTGCATTAATTAACAATGCAATTAGGCCAAGTTTGCTTACGAAAACCTCGGGTTTCTTTCCTACCCTAAAAGAAACTCTTTTGCTAAAACAAACTATAATGACATTGAACTTGCTTAACTAATCTATTTTTAAGATTATGTCAAAGTTTGAAATCGGCATAATAATAAGTTTAGATTGAAAGAGCTGGTTACTGATTGGGATGTCTACCAAACAGAATCTCTTAACACACATTTCAGTACCTAATGACAGCTGCTCTGTCAAAGTATTACTCAGATATGAAAGAGTGACTAGCACCTATATTAAAGAGTGTGTCACAAAATTGAGTTTTAATAATTAAGGTTCCTATAGCAGGAAAGAAAGGAAAATTTAATTACAGTTTATGAAATTTAATGTAGAAAGCATGAAAAATAAATACACAGGAAATGAAAGGCTAAATTAAGGAAACTAAATATAAGATGTACCAGTAACAACATTGCTTTCCTCAGAAACAGACGAGGAAAGAGCGTACACTTGTGGTACGACAAAAGATTGGGCAATTGGCTTGCCCTCTTCAGCACAATTACTTTTCTCTTGCCTTTGGGCTTGCAAAGGTGCTCTCTTCTGGCCTTGAGCACTCCCACTTGTTGAAGGAGGCATTAAAGCATGAAGTGGTGCTTGATAATTAAGAGGGGAAGGATTTTGAACCATAGACTAGCAGTTGGTTTGCATTTTGTCTATCATCCAGTTAGCATGGCATTCCTAATGGTGATGGTTAACTCAGCTGCAAATGTAACACTGATTATCAGTGTGGTAACACTTTTCGTAAGGGTGAGGTCAATTACATTGTTCAGCAAGCCTTCCTTGCTGATTTCTATTCTGAGCGATATTGAAAATTTTAGGACCGTGAGGATGGTTCCTCTTGAAGGGTTCAGATCTTTAGGTTTGGGGATGTGAGCGCCTTTTGAGCTCCATATGAGTTTCATGGTGTTCAATCTTCCTTTCACCTTCCAATGTCTTAGGAAAATCATCGTGATGTAGAGACATCATATGACACTTGATCAACCCTTCAAACCTTTAATAAATTTGCTACACCTTGCCTTTTCAGTGCGGACTAGATCAACAACAAAACGAGATAATTTTTGGAATTCCAACTCATAGTCGTGAACAGAATGATTTCCTTGGGTTATTTGCATGAATTCATCCTCAATTATTATTTGAGCAGAGAGAGGAATGAACTCATCATAGAAAACTTGTTCAAATTCAACCTGGGGGATATCATCAACGCAAATTTTAGAAAAATGAGCCTTTAGCTCGCTGTCCCACCAATATTATGTCTCGTCATGAAGGATGTGAGTAGCAAGGTGAATACAATCACTTTCAGGGCATTTGATACTGGCCAAGATCTTTTCTATAGTCTTGAACTAGTTGGAAGCTTCCATAGGCAAAGCATTGCCATTGAAAGTAGGTGGATTTAAATGTAGTAAGGTTAGTAGGAAAGCATCCACAATAGGACCTAAAATAGGTTATTGTGTAATGATAGTTGCCTTAGGAATTGGTGTAGAAATATCAGGTGGGGTTGGAAATGACTGAGGTGGAATTAGAGATGAATGAGAAGGGGTACAAGTAGAGGCCATTCTTTCTGTAGCTCTAGATTGAGCTTCTATCATAACCTTTATCATATCCCTGGTTTGCATCATCTCCTCATTAGAAGATGGAGCAGCATATTCAGCTTACTTATCCACTGAAGGAATGGGATTATCTTAATTGGGATTCATTCTAAGAAGAGAAAGGGAGATGAAATTTAGAAACTAGGAAAAAAGAAAACATCTCATTAAAAACTTATAAGATTTGAGATTTATAATATGAAAGGTACAAGAAATTGGAAGCTACTATAAAAAAGCTACTATGAAAGAAACATGAAGATCATTTACAAAATTTATCTTAGAACTTGATCTCGAAATCAGAATAGAGAGGAGCACGATGGAGACGTCTACTTCCTCGTATAAGTATGTTGAAGGCGAGAATCCACCAATCCTCAGCATAGTTGTCGAAAAGTTGGTCCAAAATATTGAGACTCACGTGATCGGGGCAAGCTATCACTTCAAATGTTGCAGTGACTCGGGAAAGCCATTCCCTTACCAACTGCAGAATGCAGTCAACTTGAAACATGCAATACTTCAAAATCTTGTTCAACACATTGCCTCCAGCTTTAGACACTCCAAAGTATACATGACCGTACATCGAACCAAACCAATGATCATCCTCCCAATATTAAAAGAATAATCTAGTAAAGTAACTTAATTTAGACTCTTGATTCGCCATCTGATAGTCAATTTTAAAGTTCAAGTTAAGGTTAAATCAATCATTGAAATAGAAGTGCGTTCACTTTCCTAAGGTGACATTTTTAATGCTTTTGCTTTTCTATGTTGATTGCTTTGGATACGTGGATATCTGTTTTTAACTTAATGTTCTCAATTTTGGCTTTGATACCAACTGTAATGACCCCAATATTAGATCGGGAACCCAATCCAACACTGGAGAATTACCATAACGCTTAATATTAGGATAGAAGGAAACTAACCCAACACTAAGTGTTATGTGGACAAGTATCTTTGTGAGGGTGTTAACCTAAGAAATTTGTAATAGTAGAGAAGGAAGAACATGAAACAAGTACAAGTAAAATAGTAAGCTATCCACTTATCCATGCCAAGCATTTAATATGAAAGTAAATTTATCACAAAAATAAGTAAATGCATTACATAAATTAATTATTATAAATGTAGGAATTAGCATATTTTCAGATTGGCTAATTAGTAATTGAAATTTAGTTGGATATCACATAAGCTAATTTACAATTTGAAGCTGCAGTAAAGCATTTAAAAGCATCAAGTAAGGGAAGAAAGTAAAATATAACTGTAAAGAAGAACTGTAGAAAAGGAAGAAGAGTAGTAAATCATAAGTATAATTGCTCTAGTATGCATCAAAGAGGTAAGAGAAAAAACATCCTAAATAAGGTTAGAAGCTACTAATGTGCCTATGAAAATATTGGAATGGAAACATGTATATGTCCAATAAAAATTATGATAAGTAAAGCAAAAAAAAGCAGTGAAGCATTAAATAAAATTAAAGCAACATACACTGCATGTAATAATGAACTGAAAGTAAGTAAAGCACAGTACTGAAAGTAAAGGTGCAAGTAAGTAAGAGAAAATCTTAGCCTCTTGGTCTAAGATTACATAGCCTAAGACTATGTGAAGTAAACATAGCTATAAGGCTATGATGTGATCTTACAATCAATAAGATTGTAAAAGACTCATAATTTATTTATTAACGTTATTTATGAAAATACTCATTCTGCGAGCACATACATAATAATGCGAGTGGTTAAGCACGTCTGCCTAACAAGTAAGAGAAAGCGAGGTCTCATAGAAAATAAACACTCACATTCACCATCTGAGAATGTGAGGTCTCCTTATATCCCCTCTTAAGCCTGCCCTTGGCTATTCACCATAGAAAAACCCCTAGTATTTTATGAAAGTTGTATTTATGCATAAAGTCTTGTATGTATGTTCAAAAGTATAGGCTCAAGGAAAAATAAGTATTTAAGGATTTTCAGTAATTGTAAACTATGTGATATCCAAAGGTATCTAATTTTAATGATCTACTTAATGATTGGAGCTAATTGATCTCTCAATTGACTTATTAATATTGATCTCTAGGTCAACTATAAGTAATAGTATAAGTGAAAGAGTTTTGGAAAATAGTGATTTGATTTAACTTATGAAGTGACAAAAAAATTTATAAGTATATTTATGCAAATAATACTTATTCTATACTAATACTAAACTAATCAAATCAAAGAAGTTAAGATCTATAGTTTAGGAAACTAGTAAGAAAGAGTAACACTATTGGATTACAAGACTAATTGAAGTGGGGGTTAACATACTACCTACTAACTTCATCTAATTAGCTTACAAAACCAAATCAATCACTAACCTAGCTAGGATCAATTGGTAGGAGAGATCTAAGTGTATGGGAGATGTGAGATTAGAAGCTACAAGCTCTATGATTACTATAGATTAAAGATTAAGAAAATTTATAGGTTATCAAAAGCATAATAGGAAACTAATGAATTCCTAATTCAATCACTAGAGAATATTTAATAGAGGATTATAAGTTAAAGGGAAATGTGTGCTAGAAATCCAATCTAAGAGTTGAGCACTAGTCATATTTTGTTCACTTAATGAAATAAGACATACTACTAACATACCGCAATTATGGGTTAGGTTAGCTAAGATCAAAATAACACATCAATAAGCTAAAGTTTCTAAATTCCACAAGATGTATTCTATGAATAAAATATCTATTCTAGAAATGTGCTATGTAAATATTAGCATTTAAATTATGAAAATCAAGTTTCAACATTCTATTGAAATGACAAAAGGAGTAAAATAAATATAACATGTTTACTGTCCTAGGATTTAAATACCTAAAATATGCATTCTTAGGAACTAGAAAAATAGAAAATTACACTAATTAAGGAGCTAAATACTTACAAATTCAATTGTTGTCTAAATGAAATAATGCAAGCAAATATAAAATCTTTATAGTATAAGGAGAAGAATAACACTAAGTAGGTCAAAATCAAACAAGGTTGGATTTTTAGGGTTTAGAGGACTCCTAATTAGCTTGGCCTTGGTGAGGGCAGATCATTATAAAGAGGTTAAATCAATCCATAATCTTAATCAACTCAATTTAAGCTTGTAAGTAATGATTATAACAATTCAAACTTAAGGGAAAGAAGCATTGCAACAGAGGAATTGATTGGGTGGGGTACTTAGATCCTCTTCTATTTGCACCTGATTAGGGTTAGAACTCAGCATATCTTTGGTAAGCTTAACAACTTCTCCCATAGCTCCAGACCTCAGCAAGCTCCCAGAATGTACGACTAAAGGGAATAATAGAGTGAGACGAGATAATTGGGAGAGGAATTGATGTGAATAGGGCTAGGAAAGGGGGTGTTGTGCGCCTCCACGACATTGCCGAGGACAAGTACGTATAGTCCCTGATCCTTAGCTATCGAATCAGATGCATATCTCATTGGACATATTAGGATGTCTTGTAGCTATTGAATTAGCCTTAGATAAGACGCGACAGCTGGGATTAACGCGGATCGCTGTCCCGTATTAGGCCCTGCACTGCTGATTTATGCCTTTTCAAAGTTAAGCCGATGGATTTAATTTAAATAACAACTATAATTTAATTTATTTATATTATTTAATTAATTAATTTTTGCACCTTTTATTACTCCGATTTAAATAATTAAACAGACTGAAAATTCCTAAAATTTTATTATTGTCTATTTAAGGGGTGAGGAACTCAAAAATATAAACAAATTTTTGATCAGACGTCAATTTAAAAATCATAATTTTCTGAGCATTTAAGTATTATTAAAATAATCAAGTAAATTTGATGACTTCCAAATACTCCCAAAATACCACCCCTCGCTAATTTGGGGGTGATGAGTATAATGGCAAACTCCAATTTTGATTTTGAGGTTTAAATAAAATAGGTATTCTAAAAATTATCAGGAAAATCAAAAAATATTGGAAAGTCTCAAATGATCTCTAAATTGCACAAAACTTGAAGTGGAGACTCTTAACACTATTATAAGAGTATTAGAAGAGAAATAGAGTTGATTAGATAACTAATTAACCGATAACAATACTAGGGTTGTGTAATAACCCTGGGTTATTACTTATCTAATTATAAGCTTAATTATAGTTTCATTTCATTTAATAAGTCATTATAAGCTAACCTTGAAAATTTGGAGTTAATCGTATCCCTTTAGGTCGAATGGGCATTTTTGTCCAATTAGGTACCCTAAATAATAGCTAAAATATTTTGATCTCCAATCAAAATTTTGATTTTATTTTTGAATTCCTCACCCCTAAATTAGCTAGGGGTGAAAGTTTGAGAATTCTTGAAGGTCATTTAGGCTATAATTCAATTTAAATTAATTTGGTATAATTGCGTAGAAGGGGTCCCAACAATTAAAAATTGAAAATATATCATAACGACTATTAACCATTCTGGATCCATTGTGCGGACCACGGGCAATCTGCTGTGGAGCCCGGGTCACGCGACAGCGGAGCCCCGCTTCTTCCATCCGTCCACCCCGTAATCCTATGATTAGGATTTAATCGCGTGGAAGCGTAGATCCGTCGTTAGATATGCCCGTGGATCCTATGGCCCGGATGGCCCAGATCGCTCCCACGATCGGCCGTTAGGATCGGATCGATCTCAGCTGTTGCGCCTTCTACTTTGATCAATATGACAGCTCCGAAGGTATTCGCTACCATATCTAATTTGGTGAACTCTTCATCTCTTCTTCTTAACTCATGATTCATTAGGGCTGTCGTCACCACCTCATACTTCAAAATCTCTTTCCCATGGATCAAAGACATGATGAAGTGCTCATACTCATATGGCAATGAGGTCAATAATAACAAGGCCTTATTCTTATCATCCATAGTCTCATTCAGATTCAGCAAATCTGCTAATAATTTTATAAACTCATTTAGGTGCTCATCTATGGAAATTCCCCTTCTCATCTAAAACATATAGAGTTGCCTTTTCATGTGGAATCAATTCTCCATGCTCTTCATTAGATATTTGGCTTCTAAGAATTTTCACAATTTCTACACCAACGTCTCCATTATAACTCAATATTTGATCTCTTGAGTCAAATAATTCCGTATCAAGTCATTTGCATTGCAGTTTATCTTGATCCAATCCCTCTCTGAAATTTCTTCCAGTTGTTCCTCGCCATCAAGAACATCCTCCAGATTTAGGGCTCATAAGGCTCATATCACATCACACAGCCACATACCAAATTTATTCTTCTCATCAAATTTGATAACATCTATTTTTGTTGGATGTGTCACAACTTGTTGGAGGCACCTCTCCACCACCGACGATGATGAAGTTCCAACAACATCTTCTCTTCTTTTTGCCATGCCTTTCTACTTGCTTTAGAAAATTCAAACACAATATAATAAACAACTCAAATAAAACCTAGCTCTTGGGAATAAAACAAGGCAATCTCTCTCTAATACCACTTATTGAGATCTTTGAGGTTATGAATCAATGTGAAACAAATAACTTGAAAGTGTTGAGTAAACTAAAATAAAGTAAAAATAATAACATGCAAATAATCACATCATAAGAAAACACAATTTATGTGGTTCAGTGCTAACAACTATATCCACGGAAAGAAGAGTAAAATTTTCACTATGTAGAGAAGGGAGTATAAGAGTTTTAGGGATTACAAATCCTTACAAAATTTATAGGAGCTTTTCTTCTTCCTTGCAAATGGTGCAGCCACCACACAAAATAAATGGATACTGAAAACTATTTGGATTTTGCTTCCCTTAACCCTAAAATCTGGGTTAAGAATATATATAGGTGGAACTTCTGAACCGTGAGCTCTACAGCGTGTCGTAGCGCCTGCCTTTTAGGCGCAAGGCCGCTGCGATGCACTTTAGTGCTCGTCTCTCGGGCGACAGGCACCAAGCGTACTGTGGAGTGCCTCCAATCTGCTCCTTGTTAACAAATGTTTTTTATAACTGCTAATGTGATGACCCGCATTAGATTAGTAATAATCAATTTAACATTGGGTACATCTCTGTAGGATCATATTGGCAGTTAAGCAAAATATCATTTATTATAACATTCATTCAATTTAAAAATAAATTTATCCATTATATTACAAGATTAGATAAATGTCTTAGCGTTAAAAAATATAATAAAATCTTGAAGTTTATTCTTCTAGTTTGCGCCACAATTCCTTAAAATATCCTTAAACTATCTCAGCATATTCCACATGTACCTAATCTGACATTATAAAAATAACGCATTAGTGCGCATTCTAAGTACAAATGATATTAAATGCTTTACTTTAAACAAATTTGGGAAGCAAAATAGAGATGTAATACAATTGTAGGAAAAATATGGATTAATGCAAATAAAATAATCATAATTCTTACAAATAAGCATTTCTTTGTCATAATTATACCACATGCCAAATTTCAAAGATAATCGCATAAAAATTTATATTTGTGTTTATATCTTGATATTATAAAACAATGTTAGCAATTTTTATATGCAAAGCCAGAACCTCAAGGTTGGGTTCAATAAAAATATGTTTATCACCTAGGCCCCCTCAAAGGCTTCAGATGGTACCTTTATAACTCTCGATGGACTAGCCCCAACCTTAACTTATTTCAATCACCATTTTAGAACTCTTGTATAATTCACAAGATATATAACATCATTTTTTCATTTTCATCATTTGACAATAAAAATAACAAATTTAATATCAGCACAAAATAGGCTCAAAGCGATGCTAATATTAGTAATAAAAGTAAGTAAGAGTATAAAAAATAATATTTAGTGTGGCTCTCTATGTTTGAGTGTATCGAAAAAGTACTTAAAATTTGATGTGTCTGTAAAAGTTATATTTATAATCTTATTAACTTTTGAAATAAATGATTGGCACTATTAAAATGTATACTCTTTAAAGGTTCCTGTATTTCTTTTAGTGAACCCTATTATTTTCACTATTCTTTAAGATTTAAAGAAACTTCAATTAACCATTTAATAATTTCACAAAATCCACACTACAGAAAACTATATGTTACTACTCTTTATTATTCAAAATTTGAAATATTAATCACACATTTTTATCTTAGATAAATTCCTGCTATTAATTTATTTCTCATATATCCTAATCGTGTTGTCTTCCCAATTATTATCGAAATGCTATGTTAATTAGATTCATTTCCACTTTGAGTAATCATAACTATAGCAATAACATGCTCTAAATCAAAATCTTGAAAAGCCCCATAGAGATTTTAAGAGTATTTTCTCATCAATGTATATATTCCATATTAAAGATATAAATACAACTCCAATAAGAATACAATATTTAGTCCCAATTACAACAAATGAAAAGCCCACTAAGATAGGGAGCTTTTAAAATTAGAAATGACCATAAAATTTGTTTAACTAAAATATTATGTTTAACCTAGAATCAACCCCAAATGGTTATTAAGTTGGGATTAAATAGTTTTTATGACCCCCAATTAGCTACTCAAAATACTGTTGAGAGCATGCGGTGGAGTTATTTTTTGAGTGCTCGAAGACCGGTGTTACGTTGATGGTTACCAAGCAATAAACAAAAGTATCCAAGCATACGCAAACTAAAACACATCACAATCACATGCACAAAAACATAAGCATTTAAACACAGCTTTTTACGTGGAAAACCCAATGATGGGAAAAATCACGGAGCCACACCACACGGAAATTTTCATTATGAAATGAAATAGTTATAGAGTTACAAAGAGGTTCAACTTCATAAGAACAAGAATGATCTACCACTTAAATAGCCTCATGATCTACTTTTCCTTCTCTAGGGAACACCAACTCTCACTCTAGGTTGAAGGAGAGAAGTAGCAGCTACTACCTAATTTTTAGGGTTAATCTCCTCACAAGCCTTTTGGAAATATCTCATAATGTTCTCTTATATACTTAAGCTCTTTTTAGACCTCAAAGTTCAAATTACCCCCCCCCCCCCCCCCCCAAATAGTTATGGTAGTGCCTAAACCGGAGCAGAAACCCATCGGGTGCTACGGTGTGCCGTAGTGCCATAGTCTCGGTCTGTTAGGCGCTAGGGCATGCTGTAGCACCCTGGTCTCTAGTTTCCTAGAACTAGGGCACACTACAATGCTACAATTTCTAGATGCTGGGTGCTAGAGCACATTGTACTGGCCCAATCTTTGGTTGTTGGGTGATCTAGTGTGCTACGATGCGGTGTAGCACCTAAAATTTCCCAACATGTCCCGAAACACCTCGGGATCTCCTGGAAGCCCACCGAAGCTCCATTAGCACTTCTGCAATGATATAAATGGTCTCCGCATTCTAATAATCTCTAGCTTGGAGACCTATTTGGGATCATTCCTCTTTCAACCTTGAAACTTCATTGTCTTCTTTCATTCTTGTCAAGAATGTGGTGTGGCTTACCCCTGCTCTCTCTTCATGAGCTGAGGCCAACTAAAACAACACACATCTTCAGTTTCTCTATTGTTACAATTTTTGTAAGCATGTCAGTGGGATTCTTCAAAGTATGAATCTTCTCTAAACCAAACTAACCTTCTTCCAACAATATCCTGATGAAATGGTACCGACATTGTACATGATTTGTCCAGACATGAAATGCTGCATTCATTGCTAGGTGAACAGCGCTTGTACTTTTGCTATAAAGCTTCATTTCCTCTTGCTCCTTGCCCAATTCTTTCATAAAGCTCTTCAACCAAATCATCTCTTTACTCGCCTCAGTGATGACGATGTACTCAACCTCCATGGTGGATAAAGCAACAATGTTCTTTAGCCTAGAGATCCAGTTCACTGCTATGCTTCCCAATGTGAACACATATTCGATAGTGCTCATCTAGCTATTAACAGCTCTTGTAAGGTTTGAATCTATAAATCGCGATAGGGTAATGTCAAACTTACCAAAGTAATGTACTTTGGTCATTGTACCTTTCAAATACCTCAAAATCCACTTGACCATATCCCAGTGATGCTTCCTTGGATTTTCCATGAATTTGCTAACCACTCCCACTGCATGTGTAATATCAGGTGTTGTGCAGATCATCACATACATCAAGCTCCCAAACACTAAAGCATAAGAAACCTTCTGCATGTGTTCCTTCTCCTCTTTAGTCTTAGGTATCTGGTCTTTTGATAAGCCAAAGTAACTAGCTTGGGGAGCACTCACTAGTCTTGCCTCGCTCATGTTGAATCTATTCAACACCTTTTCAACATATTCTTTCTGAGAAAACTTGAGAATTAATACACTTCTCTCCCTATTGATTCTCATCCCAAGAATTTGCTTGGATGGCCCCAAGTACTTCATGTCAAATTCTCTTAATATATGCTCCTTTAACATATTAATCTCATGTACTTCTGATCCTATAATAAATATATTATTCATGTACAATAAAGAAATGATATATAAGGACTTACACTATTTTATATAACAACAGTGATCCATCTGGCACTTTTTGTACCTAGTTTCTGACATAAACCTATTGAATCTCTTGTAGAAATGCATAGGTGCTTATTTCAGGCCATAGATCCTCTTCTTGAGCTTACACAGAAGCTATGTTTTACAATTTTCTTGATCCATATACCCATCTGGTTGTTGCATGTACAACTCTTCTTCCAGCTCTCCGTAAAGAAACACAGTCCTTATATCCATTTGCTCCAAGTACAAATCTTAAACTATAATAATATTCAGCACTACCATAATGGTAGTCATCTTCATAATTAGGGCAAAGATCTCACTGTAGTCAACTCCTTGCCGCTGCTGAAAGCCCTTTACTACAAGCCTTGCCTTATAGTATTTGCTCCCATTCAGTTCTTCCTTTAGCCGGTAAACCCACTTATTATGAAGGACCTTCTTTCTAGATGGTAGTGCTGCCAACTCCCATGTACCATTTGACATGAGTAATACTATTTCATTATTCATGGCAGACTCCCACTTGATAGAATCATTTGCTTAAAGCGTCTCTTCAAAGTTTTTTGATATACCACCATCCATTAGTAATTAGAAAAAATTGAGAAGGAGAGTACCTTTATCACAGTCTAGTGACTTTTGTGGATCTCCATAATATGGGTGTTTTTTGTTTAGTTTACTTAATACCCTCTTGAGGATCTTCTAGTACATACTACTCTAGTTTAATGCTATCATCAACTTCCATGTGCTAGGGCTCACTATCTGAAACAACTTTGGAATCAGTCATGACTCTAACACTATCATTGTACATCCCACTTTCATTAAAAGTGACATCTATGCTTTTGATAACTTTTTGGTTCTGATTGCCCCAAAATCTGTAGTCAAACTCGCCCATGCCATATCCAATAAATGTGCACTTGATGGCTATTGCATCAAGCTTGGTCCTGTATCCTGCATCAACATGCACATATGATGAACAACCAAATATTTTGAGGTCATTTAGTTTCACCTCATTTCCACTCCAAGACTCCTTGGTAATCCATTCATTTAGGGGTACATAAGGTGTCCGATTTATCAAGTATACCGTGGTGTTAACAACCTCGACCCATAATTACTTTAGGAGACCTGCATGTAGTCTCATGCTCCTAGCTTGTTTTATGATCGTCATGTTTATCCATTTTGCAACACCATTTTGTTGTGGTGTTATTGGAACTATAAATTTTCTCTTAATTCCTCTCAAGGCATAGAATTTCTTGAACTCCTTGTCATAGTATTTTTCTCTATTACTGGATCTTAAACATTTAACCTTCAATCATGTCTCATTCTCAACCAAAGAAAGCCATTACCCAAACACATCAAATACATCAGATTTATATTTTAAGAAATAAACTCAAACTTTCCTTATATGTTTATCAATGAAGGTGACAAAATATGTAGCTCCACCTATGAAAGAAGTAGGAACTAGCCCCCATACATATATATGTACCAAATCAACTTTTCTACATTTTAGTTCTCTTTCAACTTTAGAGAATGTAATCTTTTTTTGCTTTCCCAATACCCAATCTTCATAGAAATATAAGTCCACTAACTTCAGTTTTAGAAGCCTTCCTCTTGGTTATAGGGATTTCAAACCCCACTCGCTCATATGGCCAAGTCGCCGGTGCCATAGACCCACATATATCTATTATGCAGTTACAATATAATCAGGCATATTATGGATTAGGTTAAGTGTACCTTTGATATTGCCCCATGCAATAATGAGTGCACTTTTGGTGATATTTCATGAGTCCCCTATAAATATTGTATTGTAGCCCTCCATTCTAACTAGCTAACTGAAATGAGGTTTTTTCTTAAACACATCACAAGCCTAACTTCTCTTAGATTTTAAACTGTACCTCTTGGTATCTAAATATCCTTATCACCTTTACCTATGATATCACATAACTTTGCATCTCCTAGATACACATTTTCCCCAAGTCACCCTTGGTGTAATTTTTGAAGGCACCCCTCATAGGAGTAGCATGAAAGGATGCGCCCGTGTTCACCACTCAGTACTCTGTATTGACAAGTGAGAGGAACAATGCATCATGATCCTCTTTTGCTAAAATATTTACAATTGTGCTCATATCTTTGCTATCACCACTTGTCCTTTTCAAGATATGGTAATCCTTCTTGAAGTGAGCTACTTTTCCATAGTTCCAGCAATCTAGTTTTATTTTTTCAGGTCTTAACTTTCCTCGCCTTGACATAAACCTATTTCTATTGTGCCTTCGGTTTATATTTCTTCCCCGGCTCTCATCATTCAATGATGAAGTAGATGCCTGTGGCGCCCCGCCCCTTAATCCATAAGATTAAACTAAGGGGTGGTGTGTCACTTTGACAAATCCCTCACTTAACATTGGATTAGGTGTAAACCCTAATCCCCTAGTAAGGAAGAGATGATCCACTACATACATATTATATAATTAATTACTAAGTAAATACAGAATCAGAGTGCGAAAGAAAGGTGTAACAACCCAAAGTTGTTAATATTTGTTTAATAATCCAATTAACCACAAATCTCTTCTAACAGTCTTAACTAATCATTAGGAATGAGTCTCGAAGTATTAATCCAGTTTGGAGATCAAATGTGCAAAATCCTAATTTTAGATAATTATTTAAATAAGGAAAATGAGAAAATTATTTTGACCTCAAATAAAAAATCGGACTTCGCCATTTAACTGCTTACACCCAAATTAGCTAGAGGTAAGAAGTTGGTGAGTTTTGAAGATCGTCAAAAAATTCATGATAATTTTATTATATTTTTGATACCCAAAAAAATGAAATAAATAAAAAATCTTCCAATCAAAATTTTGACTGCATTTTTTAGTTCCTCATCCCCAATTTAGCTAATGGTGAATTTTTGGAATTTTTTTGGAGCTCATTTGATATTTAATTATTGAATTATTGGAAATGGATTAATTAATTAATTTCAATTAATATTATCCATCTTAAACGACGCTGTTATCCTCAGTCGACAAACCGTTTGAACATGTGATATATTTGATCAGCATCGTTGATCAATTTCACCATCCAAAAATTGGACGAATGAACTTCCTTCACCCTACAGAAGCTATGAACGCAACGCATGGCACGCACCATTGGACAGGCCAATGGTCGCTCGCGTAAAGGTAGGATCAACGCCAATCTCCTCAATCAAACACATGCTACCTTCTTGCATATCTAAACACCTTTTGAATTCATCATTGGGGAAGATTGGATTTGAATTAGCCTCTTATTGAGCCTTCTCAAAGAGCTCTAAAGTAGCAAATCAGGTACTTTTAGATCTCGATTTTCATCTTTAATTATTGTCTTATTAATTTCAAATTGAAAATTTAAACTCAAAATTATCAATTGAAATTTAATTTGATCATCGAATAGTGCTTAAAAGTTCTAATTAGGGTTTCCAAATTTTAGTTTACTAAATGCTTAATTAATAGGGTTTCTATATCCACATGATAGATCAGATTCTTGGCTTCAAATTAATATTTTGCTTACCATCTAGTTTAACATATACTGTATGAATTCTTGAATCATAATTCTTGGGATTACGGCTTTGAATTAATAATTTGCATGCCATCTAGTTCAACCTATGATATCATTGGCTATGTCTTTTAAGGTAAGGGCTTAGTGAAGAATCATACATAAATGTTTATAGATAAATTCCTTGAATCTTAAAAAGGAGCTTACCCATCTAAAGAACTATAGAATATTATCATCCTTATTATGGATTGATATTTAATCATTTTTATACTAAGTCACACAAGAGTAGCTAACTCTTTGGGGTTCTGCATTAAAGTAATTAAAGTTTAAGCTGGATTCCAATAACTGTAATAAGAATATAAGTAAGCTCTATAGTTAAATATGATTATTAAAAGAAATTATGAATAGAAACTTGTGGTAAGAAAACCTAAGTTTCAAACTATACTTAGTTTTTGAAATATCAAAACCTTTCAATAATAATAGATGAATATCTAATATAATATTACTTGAACTTAGAAGAACCATGATAACCCTCTTATAAGTAAATGTATCCCTCTACTAATTTTCTAATTAGGTATAATAGTATGGTTAAACCATCAACATGTAAGTATAGACTAGTTTTGGATTAGTTAGAACTATATCCAATGTTAGGATAACTTAAATAAGGTTTTATGCTATAACTAAGAAATTGGGTCAACCATTTAAGGATCTATTAATTCTAACCTAAATCCTTATGTCATATAGAATATAAAAAATGTAACTTTAAACTTATGGAAGAATATTCCAATTATATTAATTTAAGTAACTATCATTGACCATTAGG
This sequence comes from Gastrodia elata, assembly GCA_016760335.1. Classification (NCBI taxonomy): domain Eukaryota; kingdom Viridiplantae; phylum Streptophyta; class Magnoliopsida; order Asparagales; family Orchidaceae; genus Gastrodia; species Gastrodia elata. The sequence continues at coordinate 10,268,779 of CM028670.1, read as the reverse complement.
ACCCAATGATAGACTTTAATCTTCAAACAATAAAAGACTAAACTTAGAATCTTCTTATACTAATAAATAAATATAAGATCTAAAATTTTAAGACATTTTATTGAAATTTCATTAGAAACTCTTTTAATATACAGTTTAATTGGAATATTCTTGAAAGATAGAGAATTCTCCAAACCTTAGATATTAAGATGGATTTAATAAGCTTATGTTAAGCATTAGAGGTTGAATTGTTTGATAAATAAAGATATCCAATATAATAAATTTTCTTACAACCAACCGCTATACTTATAAATTATTTTATGATAGCTCAAAGTAACATAAAATTTTCCAAATTTCATTGTTATATTATATTTCAATTAACTAAGAGATCTTTTAATACCTAAGTTAATTGGGGGCTTAATTAGCCCCAATCTTTAGAATAGATAATTAAAAACTAGAAAATAATGGATATCACATTATTTGCAATGATTTGATAATTCTTGAAACACTGCAATGTATTGAGATCAAAACCTTAAATTCATTTCATTGAATATTGTGCAAAAAGTAAAATTAAATATTTAAAATATGCTTGAGAGGGGTCTTTATATGGTAGATTTTAGTACAACTGTCATTAAGCATGGGCAAGCTATTGGTGTATCCGGAGACCACGTAGTTTCTTTGAGGGGGATTATGTGTGTTTATAGTTGACCCCACTTTCAGATAAGTTGTGTAGACGTTCTCAACTCCTCGCTTGTTCTGCACCCACAGAACAAAAATACAAGATAATTAAATAACACTTATAGTTTACAATCTCTTATGATTGTATTTTCTTACATTCAGTCCTTGAGACTGAGATTATTTACTTGCTTACTTTGTTACAGTACTTTACTTTACAATTTTGTATACTTACAATGTAGCATTACTTGCCATTTTCATATTTTTCTACACTATCTCTTACTATTACTTTGCATTTGCTTATTTGGACATATTCATGCTCCCCTTACTTATTTAAGTACTTTTATGCCTTATTAACATATTTAATGCAGGATTGAACAACTTAAATTATTGAGCAAATTTACTTACATTTCTTACAGTCTTTGATACTATGCTTTTCCCTTCTGTTCAATATTTTGCATTTTGCTCCGCTTAAATAAATTGTAAATAGATATGTGATATTCGCTTAATAATGTATTTAGTTTACCCTTAAATTGTACTTAGATTTTTTAAAGTTTAATTAGATTTATTTTTTGGCTGTGCCCTACCGTATTATAAACAAAATACTGTAGGTTCAGGAGCTTGTTATGGACTTTGAACTTGAGATGAATCATGCATAGTTATTGTAGTTCACGTACCATTTCTAGCTTTATTGTTTTCTGCATTCATTTTAGAGGACCTGCGTCCTTCATTAAAAGATTGTATAAATATTATTATATGTTGTATGCTACTTTATTATTCTGTGATGTATTTTTTCATTTTAATGAATGGCTTGAATGGTATAATTACTAACTCTATTCATGCATTTGTTTTATCCCTTTTAGAGATCAATAAACTCCCCATAGTACTTAATAATGGATTTAGTCTCACTAATCCAATATTAAGTACTACATTAACACTCATTATTAGATTTGATTACTTAATATAATAACAGGGCGTTACACAAGGTAAAATAAACATACATCCAATTTATCATAATAGGTAGAGAAAATGTAACATACAACTCAGAATAAATAGTACAGTAAGGAAAAACATAATTAAAGGTACATGTATTATTATAACATTTTAAAATAATTTAATGAAATAAAGAGCAAAACTCTCATCCTCATAATAAACAGAAAATACTAAATAACTTCAGCTCCTTCCTGACGCTCCTCCTCAAGATAAGGCTCCACTCCTAAGTAAGGCTCCTCCTCCAAAACAAGCTCTTCAAATCAATCTGATTCTAACATTGTTGGTTTCAAAATACTAGGTCCCCAGCAAACAAAAGAAAAATCTTATTAGACAATTGTCTAAGTACATTTTTGTGGTGGTCTAGCCCCGCTGTGGTCTTGTTAACTCTTAAGTTAATATGATTACGGTGGAGGGGTCACCAAATGACAAGATTCTTACTTATGAATAGATTAGGCACACATCCTATCCCATTTTAATTAAGGAGTTTGCCATATAAGAACTGTTTCACTAAATGAAAAGTACATGAAAGCAGAGTGCAGAAGCAAAATATTAACATCCATTCCATCACAATATAGTAGTATGAACATACAACTTAGAATAATAGTAGAAAAAGAAAATACAATTTAAACTTGTATTATTACAACACAATTTAACAGATTAAGCAGAAAATGGAAATAAATAAGCCACTCATCCTCGCAATACAGAAAGTAAAAGAACTAAGGGTCTTCAATAGCTCGATCCTCCTCCTGAATTCAGTCTTCAGAAGGTTCCACAACATCAAATAGCTCAGAGTCTATCATTATCGGTTTCACAATGATAGGGCCCCAGCCAACAAAAGAAAAATTGAATTAGACAAAATGTCTAAGTACATTTTAGGCTGCAATTTTATTAAGCTATTTAGATATCACCATTAAACTCAATATACAAGCAAGTATAGGAACATAATGCATATGAAAAGGAAAGGTAGTTATAAACAATAAGTTTATAACTTAAACAAAAGAGGAAGTAAGCACATACCTCCAACTATAGCTACAATAAGGTTAGGTATAAAATAAAGACTAAATACTAATACTAAAAGAAAACACATTCTAAATATGCTTATGATCAATATAAACTTATGCTGATCGACATAAAGTAAGAGAATATGTGAATCATTTAAATGACTAAAAACAAGACTAGCATCCTATATATATATATACATACATATATAAACAATGGGCAAGACTAGCATCCTATAAGTAAACAAAGCTAATAAATGCAATAAGACAATAAATAAGAAAGTGCTGAAATGCAGAAAAGTAAACTAAAAATAATAAATACAAAATTGAAAATTGCCATGGCTTTATAAGCCATTCAAAATTGAAAGTAAACAATCTCACTTAGCTTGATGGGCTAAGGTAAAGGCTATGAACTGAATATGCATGAAATCACTTAGCCTGTCGAGCTAAGGCAGAAATACTGAACTGAATATCACTGAAATCACATAATCTGATGAGCTAAGGCAGAAGCACTGAAGTGAATATCACTGAGTAGAAGTGCACCTTCAACTAGTACTACCATATCATAACTTGACTAATAAAGTCATACGGGCGCAAAGTCTATTTCTTGCCACCCTAGGCAGCCAGTGCTCAACCAGGCATGGATAAACTTACCAAACACTAGTTGCTGTTGTGCTATACTGAACCCAATGAACTGAAGAGGCACACTAGTTATGTCACAACCTACTAAACTGAAAAACTAGAAAATTGAAAATACTGATAAAAATATGAATGATAGTTATGCAAATTCAAAGTTGACACGATATACTCATCAAATATCCTATGTCCAATACATGTGACCAAGGTATAAAGCTCAATACAAGGTAAGCAAAGCATCAACTATCAAAGTGAGTAAGAGACTCTACTAGGACACATGTGATATTTATTATTATCTAATTTATTTGTTCTATCTACTCTAAGTTACACAAGTTCAAGATCTCCAATTCTTACTATCGAGTGTAACTCAAATTCATTACCTTATAAGTTGAAAATAATTAGGACTAGCTAGGTCCTAATTATAAATAAATCCATGCACACTATAAGTTTAAATAAATCAATCAACTTAGTTTGTTTGTTTAAGCAACCCAAACCATTTTGATTATCCAAGTCGAGATGAAAGGATTAAGAATTAAACTCTAAATATTGGGGTTTAATTACTTAATCCAAATGGTAATCCTAAAGGACTAAGGTTTTACTACTCAACCTCATAAATTAATATTTAAGGCAAATCCTATTAAGTAAAGTCACACTTAATAGGATGGATCTCTATTCTTAAGTCTAAATTTGAAATATCAAATAATCATTAATAAACTATAAAAATCTATAAACTATCAAAATCAAGACTTCACCTATTGAGTAACCCAATATACTCAATAGATGAAATCTAACCTAAGTACTAATCCTAACTCCTAAGGAAAATCATAAGGGACTAAGGTGTAACAACCCTAGGTTGTTACACTAGCTAAAATTAAATTAATTAAGCTAAACCAAGGTTTGATTTTGATTCCATTGGATTCAATGGGTCATTTAAACCTAAACCTAGAAGTTTGAAATCAATCGAAGCTAAATTGAAAAATTTGGTATTTTTGGCTATTTTTAAGCCCTGAAAAATACCTAAATTATTTTGATCTCCAAATTAAAATCTGATTGAATTTTTGAATTCCTCATATCCTAATTAGCTAAGGGTGAATTTTTGGGAATTTTTGGAGCTCATGTGATCCTAAATTGGATTTAAATAAATTAAGAATAATTATGTTTTAATTAATTAATTTTTATTTATATTTAAAATTAATTTTAATTAAAATTAAAAGCCAGGATTTGCTGTCGGGACCGCGGCAGATCTGCTGCGGGGTCCCGACAGCGGTGTAGCGCTTCGACCACTTGATGTGTAAGCACGCATCTCAGCGCGCTTAATCCAATGACTCTTATCTTGCGCACTGTGATCTAATCCTACCCGCCCGATCGACATCTCAGATCGGACGCGCGGGATTTAATCCATGGTTCCGTTACTTGGACCCCGGATCAAGCCGTCGATCCGCAATGGCTTCACCATCAGACGGTTGCGGTGAGCCCCGCACTGTTCATCTTCGTTCTCACAAGGATTCGGCCCGACAGAGAAAAATTCGCCGAATTAAGCCACGTGACCCGGTCTGCCACTCCCCTCGCCAGGTCAACTAGGCCGTTAGAACCTTTCTGTAAGTGGCCGAGCCTAGTAGAGCGACCCAGGAGGCTTGGACCCTCCCAATTTCCGGAAAATGGCAAGGACCCTCAGGCCGAGCCTAAGCCATGGCTCCAGACCTCGGCAGCCACCCTGGACCTCCCAGCAGCCTATAAATACCCTCGGGACTTCACAGTGAGTCCCTTTGCTCACTGTGAACCCCCAAATCCCCAGCTGAAGGCCTGCTGGAGCTCCCGTCCCCTCGGCGATTTCCCGGCATTTCCAGAGATTAGAACCGCTGATATTTAGTGTTCAGACCCTCTGTTCACCATCATCTAACCTGCAGGAAGCTTTGGAGTGCCTCAATTTCCCTTGGCTTAGCCTGCAACCCCGACTTGAGGTACAACTTCCTCCATTGAAATTTTATGAAGCTCCTTTCCATTCCTATTTGTTGAATGAGCTCTGATTGTCGTCTAAGCAACCTTAGCCACCTAGGAAACGTAATGTGATTCTCGCTTGGGGCTAAGCTAGCTCAAATCGATCGTATCGATCGATTGAGCTAGCGACCGAGCCAATGGCTGAGTCCGACCGAGGACCTAGTGATTGGCTGCACCCCAGGTTAAGATAGGTTGGGGGTTCGATGTGTCTTGGCTCCCTGAACGTGTAGGGATTGAACCCCGGTCGAATCGAGGCCTCTGTGAGGAGAATTTCTTCCTCACAATCGGCCTGAGACGCCTTAAGGAAGGACGTTTCGGGTGTGCATCACCCCATCGATCCAGAGGGATCCAAATAGGGGTTCTTGGTCTAATCGACGCGTCTTAACTCAATAAACGTGTAGGGATCGATTTCAGCCCCTGCCGTCGCCGGAGCGCCGAGAATTTCAGCTTTGAAATTTGACGGGCTCGGGACCCGTCGAGAGGAAGAAGACAAAGTCATGGGTCTGAGTCGGGTCGGTCTTTGACCCGCGCGGTCCTGATTTTGGGCTGCGGTTAATTAAATAATTATTGGATTGTATTTTTAATGGTTACAAATTTAATTAATTAAATCCTATGATTCTAATTTAAATAAAAATATAGATTAAATTAATTGAATAACTTTAGTTATACAGATCCAAATGGTATGATCCAATATACCATTTGAATCAGAAAAATTCAAGGAATCTGAATATAAAATAAAATCTCAGATCCAATAGTTGGATTTAAAAATATTTTCCAAACCTTCTCTATTCTTAAACAAATCAATAAAATTATTTAATTATCCAATTAATGAGATTAAGGGCTCTTATTGCTCCTTGTACCCTAAGGAACAAATTCAGACCCTTAAAAGCAATTTTGGATAATTAATTTCTTAATCACTCATTAATCACCCTAATTATAGATTAGTGAATTTAATCCTATTTAAGCCTCTAATTTGTGTGGGGATTGTTCCCAACCTCATATTAAGTCTATTAGAACTTAAGGGTAAGGTTGGATTGCCCCAGAATGCCCTAATTCCACTAATCACCCTAAGTGGCTAAATTAAGTGATTAGTGCTAATTTAAGTTTAATTAGGTCATCAAAACCAAAGATAAGGGTATTTCCCCCTTCATTAAGTAATATGAAATACATTAAAATAGATTATAATTAAATTGGGTAATTGAATCATAAAATCCCAATTTTAACCCTAAGAGGGGGTATTTTGGTCATTTTGACCAAAATGTGATTAAGTGTTCTTTAAAGATTGGCAATTTAAGTCAACTACTCTAAGGTAGATTTGGAAATATTCTCTGAAATCTTAGAATAATAATAGTGCTAATGTGATCATTAATTCATAAAATCATCACTAAATCCCTAATTAAGACACTTAAATCTTAAGTGATCCTAAGGAAGTCATTTGACCTTAAACCTTAAATCTAACAATTGAAATGGTAAATTATCACATTAATAAGTTTAGTTAAGATAACTTAAGAATTTAGTTTTAAAAGAAAAGTAATTGGAAATGTCTAAGTAAAATTTTAGCTTAAGATCTAAAGTGATCAAATCTCAGACCCTTAAAACTTAAGTAGCCCTAAAAAGATCATTATGAGTTTAATGTTAATCTAATGCTTAGAATTGTTAAAATATCATCTTAATGAGTTCAATATAATTTAATTATAAGCTTAGATTCTAAAAGAAGCATAAATTAAAGCTCCTAAGTTAGCATCTAATTTAAAGTTTAAAGTGATCAAACTTCAAATCTTTAGATCTTAGATCTTAGACTTAGATCTTCAATTTGAATCAAACCATCTCCAATTGAAATTCTTTGAATGATTGATTGTTTAATCCATTGAAACTTTCCATGTGGGTATAGGATGATTCAATCTCTAAAGATAATGAGATTATCTTAAAGATTTAATATAGATCTCAGATTCTCAAAGTTCTTAATTGATTATTTTATCTTAAAATCATTAGAATAACCTTTCATTAAGGTCTTAGTTCTTAACTCTTTCAACTTCTAGAGTTCTTTATCTTGAATACTTGGGTTTGTGTTTGAACCTTAGATCCCTTTTTGAAAACCATCAAGAATCCCAAGTCTTGAACTCACATGGAGTTCAAACTCAAGATTCTTAAATCTTGATTTCTTAAATCAAGATTTGGGGTAAGAGAGTAAAATTAATAGTAATTAGAATATTGATTTGTTTTCTTAATCTATATAGTCATCTTGTGATTTTGGATTAGAACTTGTTAAGTTCTAATGTTAATCTTAAGGTCGTACATCTGAGAATTTACTTGAGAGCTGGATATTAGAGATCCTAAGCTAGTAAATGTCTCAGAATAGCTAGTTGGATAAATTAGATAACAATGGATATCACATAAGTACTAGATTGAGTCTCTTGCTTACTTTGATTAGATTGCTTCGCATACCTTATATATGAGCTTATTCCTTGAGCATAATAGGAACACTTAGGATATGGACGATACATCCTAAGTTAGAATTTGTAAAGCATATATCATTTCATTCAAGTTTTTGCAGTGCTTTCAGTTAGTAGAATAGGTTCTGAGTATAGTATTGCCACCTCCAGTATTTAGTGCAGCATGGAAGTTACCCAGGCCTCTGAGAGGAACGGGGATGGCCTATAGGCTGGGTATTTTGATGATTTTTGGGCTGGGATGGCAGTGCTATAGCTTAGGCCTATTGTTACTTTAGTTTAGTTCAGTACAGCTTGTATCATTTTGCCACATGTTTTAGTGGCTTTGCTTGTAGTTCAGTTGGCTTTACCACATGTTTCAGTGGTTCCTTGCTTCAGATTTTAATTGCTTTTGTCACATGTCTCAGTGGCCTTTCTTTTATGTACTAATCTGCATGATTGTATGTAAGTTCTTATGGATTATATAAGCATAAATGGCATGTTTAGGATGTTAGATTTTTTGGATTTATTCAGTACTTGTGTGCTTTTATAATCAGCATGTTTACGGTGATCATAATCATGTTAGGATCAGATTTACATTATAGTTACAGTCACTTTTGCTTTGAGCTTTACCTTGGTTATTTGATGCTTTGTATGTCCTGCTACATACCTATTGATTACTATAGACGGATAGTTCATAGTATTCCTTTTCTTGTACAGCCTGTTGTACCTTATAATGCTTGCATGTTAAAACAATTTAAATGTGATATCTTAAATATTCAGATCATTAAATTAGCCTAAAATGTACTTAGACAATTGTCTAACTGTAACCTTTTTCTCTTTTTGACTGGGGCCCTGGCACTTGTGATACCGACTAATGTTAGATCCAGAGTTATTCGTTGGTAGTGCTGCTGGAGAGGAGCCAGTCTAGGAGGAGGATCTTCTCGCTGTTGTTTAGATAAACTTGCATCTTTTATTCAGTGAGGACGAGAGTCTTTCATTTCTAGTTATTAATTTCAATTTGTAATAATTAACTTTCTGGATGTACTTTACTTTCTGTATATTTCTGAGTTGCTGCTTGAGTTCTTTTCCTTACTATGTTGTGTATGGATGATTGTTTTATACTTTACTTCCGCACTCTGTTCTATATATGTATATTGATGTATAACTCTCAGTTTTCAGGTGACAAGTCCTTGGATTAAGTAGAGTTGGGGTTTTGCCTGACTTTACTTAAGTTAAGGATTTGCCACAGTTGGTATCCGGGGTACCACAGTTGGTATCCGGGGTCCCACAGTTGGTATCAGAGAACACTATAAGGTGTCAGAATGGGATCTATGCTTCCTTTCTACCTAATGGATCGTTCTTTTGAAATACACGTATCAATATAAGTGACATCCATAATATAGTAGTGTCAGTAACTCTATGCAAAATGAAAGAGGAGAATACTCCCATCTTAATAAATTTATTCATTTGGAGTCTAACACAAATATAATAAAAGTATGTCCCTAGAGTCAAATGGGATCTGAAGAGTCCAATATAGACTATTATCAGTGTGCCTTCAGGAGAGTTTGGAGCTATAGCTTCAAATGGAGGCAGGAATGCAACTGGCAGATTGAAGGAGTTTCATCAAGAGGAATTTTGGTCCTGGAGAAGCTTCTACAACAAGCTGTATATTGAGGGCTCAACTTTCCCATATATGCGTAAGAATGGTTGAGCCGAGTAGAGTCCATTTTGGAACACATAGAGTGTCCTAAGTCACTTTATGTAGATATTGTGACCAACCTGATGGTAGACTACGCCGGAGTGTGGTGGTATGAGACCATGGCAAGGCTTGAGAAGAAACGTAATAGGAAGCGTCGGGAAGTCACCTTTGAGGATTTTTGTGTAGCCTTTAGGGCAAAGTACATTGATAATGTTTGAATGATAGTTAGGTTAAATGTTATTTTGTTTTCAAGCAACTCCATTTGATTTACAGTTTTGGCATTGTAATTCCTAAATTCTATGATTAATGAAAAAAAAAAATTTTGATTTCCCTTCCTTAGAGTAAATTCTGAGTTGTTCTTTTCTTAATTAAACTAGAATGGATTTTGGATCACCACCCACTGTTACTCCTATCAAGAACAGTGTGGCCTCCAGTAGTTCTAGCGACGAGGTGGCTCATCTGCGAGCCATGGTGGCAACTCTCTTAGAAAACCAAGCTCAACAGGCACTAGTCATGCATAAATTATTGAATGATCATGTAACTCCAGTCACTGTCGCTGCTCTGATAGTCCATGCTCCACAAGTTGCTTCGTCGTCACACCATTCAGCAGATAATCTCCTCCATAATTTTCTGAGGTTAAGACCTCCAACCTTTGGTGGGAACCTGTCCCCGATGGATACTGCCGATTGGTTGAAAGCCGTAGAAAGGGATCTTATTAGCTTGAAGGTCACAAACTCAGAAACAGTCCATCTTGCCACCCATCTGCTCCATGCAGAAGCAGAATATTGGTGGGAAGAGATCAGAGGAACCAAGTTTGCTGATTATGAATTAGAAGATATTCCCTGGGATGAGTTCGTAGAAGCCTTCAAGACCGAATTCATTCCCCCATCGGCATAGAATATTATAACTGACACTATCCTGAGGTTGACTCAAGGGTGTTGTTCAGTAGCGAAATACGAAAGAGAATTTCGTAGACTAGTTCGTTTTGCGCCAGAAATCACTCACTCTGAATCTGCTAAGTGCCACCGTTTTCTTTGTGAACTCTGAGGTTCACTGAAGAGCCAAATTGTGCCACTCTGTCTGACCAACTTTTTCAAGCTAGTGGAGACAGCTAAGGTGATCGAGCATCACCAATCTGAAGAAGATCTCAAGCAAAAGGCACAACCACATCTGAATCCGCAAGGGAACTTCAAGAGACACAGATCTCATCCTGCAAAGGTATATCAACTGGAAGCTACAGCCACCACCGAACAAACTCTGAACTGTACGAGGCCACATCCATATGGCAAGTGTTACCACTTCGGCCAGAAGTGTTTCAATTGTGGGCGTACAAGCCACCGGTTCTATGACTGCGATTATACGGAAATGATAGATGGAGTTCCGATGAAGCCTAATCAGAAGAGGCAAGTGTTCCGAGTAGCTCCATTAAATCGGCGAGAACCAAACCTGGCTATAATGCCAGCCCCTGCTGCTAAAGTCGCTCACACACGGCCATCAGCTCCTAGTTCTCAGAATTATCAGCGGCAGCAGCCTAACAACCATTCTGCCGGTTCTGCACGAGTGTATGCTCTAACTCCCATTGAAGCTATAGAAGATAACAATGTGGTTTCAGGTACACACTCCTAAACCCCTTTCTCTTGATTAAAATTGCATTTCTATATATTTTCAAGATGTTGATGTGAAACCATGTAAATATTAGGCACACTCTATTTCAACAACCAAACTTGTAATGTATTATTCGATACCGGTGCCAGTTACTCGTTCATTTCTGAATGATTTGTCAATAATCTCAAGCTTCATTCATGCAATCTAGTACAAACATTGAGTGTTGGACTACCATCTGGAACTCAACTAAGTGCACACAAATTTTGTAATATCAAGATTCTGATAAATGATCAAGAATTTCAGGCCAAACTAATTATTCTACCAATAGCTAACTTTGACATTATTCTTGGAATGAACTGGCTTAGTGACAATAATGCTGTGATAAATTATCATAAAAAGAAAGTCACTCTCCATTCTCAGGGTAAGCCTGAAACATTTGTAGGAAGAACCCGTACCCAGCTATCTCTAATAAATGCAATCAAAGCGGAACTGTTAATCGTTAAAGATTGTAACGCTTACCTAGTCACCATGATGGGTGAATCAAAGGAGAGTATCTCCATTTTTGATTGTAGAATAGTTAAAGAATTTTCCAATGTATTCCCAGAAAAATTGCCTGGTGTACCTCCATTTAGAGAAGTGGAATTCTCTATTGAATTGATTCTTGGTACACAGCCAATATCCAAAGCACCTTATAGAATGGCACCTAAGGAGCTTCAGGAACTCAACGGGTAGTTGCAAGAGCTCTTGAATAAAGGTTTCATTAGGCCAAGCATGTCTCCTTGGGGAGCACCAATTTTATTTGTGATAAAGAAGGATGGGTCTATGCGTATGTGTATAGACTATCGCGAGTTGAATAAAGTCACCATAAAGAACAAATACCCACTGCCTAGAATCGATGATTTGTTCGACCAGTTATCCAGAGCTGTTATATTTTCCAAGATTGATTTAAGATCTGGATATCACCAATTACGAGTAAGGGAAAATGATGTAGGGAAGATTGCGTTCCGTACTCGTTATGGACACTTTGAGTTTTTGGTGATGTCATTCGGACTCACTAATGCACCATCAATTTTTATGGGTTTGATGCAGCGCGTGCTAAAACTGTATCTGGACAAGTTTGTGATCGTCTTTATTGATGATATCCTCATTTATTCTAAAACTCTGAGAGACCATGAAGAACATCTGAGGTTAGTGTTAGAAACCTTGCATGAGCATCAACTTTATGCCAAGTTCTCCAAGTGCGAGTTCTGGCTTAACTCCATTGCATTCTTAGGGCATGTGGTCGATGCTCAGGGCATTCGAGTAGATCAGAGCAAAGTAAAAGCTATTTATGACTGGGCTCAACCTAAGTCTATCACCGATATTAGGAGTTTCCTAGGATTAGCAGTACTACAGGAAGTTCATTAAGGGCTTTTCCCAGATTGCTTCACCGTTGACTAAACTGACTCAAAAGGCTGTTCCACGCATTTGGAGCCCAGAGTGCGAGGAAGCATTTCAAACCCTAAAGGATGCTCTATCTACCGCTCCAGTTCTTGTTCTACCTAAGGAAGGTTTGAACTATCAGGTATATACTGATGCCTCTGGAATCGGTCTAGGTTGTGTTTTAATGCAAGAGGGTAAGGTAATCGCCTACGCCTCTCGTCAACTAAAACCCCACGAACGAAATTATCCAGTTCATGACCTTGAACTTGCAGCCGTAATATTTTACTTAAAAATATGGCATCACTACCTGTACGGAGTGCAATGTTCAATTTTCACTGATCATCAAAGTCTGAAGTGCATCTTCACCCAAAGAGAATTGAATTGCCGCCAGAGAAGATGGTTGGAGCTCATTAGCGATTATGATCTCAGCATTCAATATCATCCAGGAAAGGCTAATGTAGTGGCCGATGCTCTTAGTCGTCATGCTACTTTAACCTCTATGATTGCCTCCAGTTTCTTAGAACCTGAATTTCGTAAGCTTGAGATTTCTCTAGTTAATGGCGATATGTTGAGTTCGCTATTAGCAAATATTAATGTGGAACCCACTTTCCACCGAGATGTCTCCATCTCGCAAACCAAAGATGATGAGTATTTGAAATTTAGAGCAGATATTGAAGGTGGTCTTCGTCAGGATTTGCAGTTGCAGAATGGTGTAGTTTATCAAGGTAATCGATTGTGGATTCCTAAGTCCATGCATCAAGAGGTTTTAGTCGAAAGCCATAATTCTGGGTATCACATTCACCCAGGCAGTACTAAGATGTATCAAGATTTGAAGCAATCATTTTGGTGGCCAGGTATGAAGAAAGATGTAGCTGACTTTATGGCCAAATGTCATGCCTGTAACTTAGTGAAGGCCAAACACCAAAGACCTGGTGGTCTTTTGCATCCATTAGATATCCCAGAATGGAAATGGTTCGATATATCTGTGGATTTTGTCATGGGATTGCCTCGTGCAAAATCAGGTACCGATGCGATCTGGGTTATAGTAGACCGCTTAACTAAATCAACACATTTCCTTCCTATCCATCAAACTGATTCAGTAGAAAAGTTAGTGAAGCTCTACATCAAGGAGATTATCAGATTGCATGGGATTCTAAAGTCAATCGTATCTGATAGGGATGCAGATTTACTTCCAAGTTTTGGCAAGCTATGCATCAAGATCTGGGTACGACTCTAGCTATGAGTACAGCTTTTCATCCTCAAATGGATGGTTAGACTGAAAGGGTAAATCAATTTTTGGAAGATTTGCTTAGGCTCAGTATTCTTGATTTTGCTGGTTCCTGGGAAGACCACATCCCGTTAGTGGAGTTTGCCTACAATAATAGTTTTCAAGCGAGTATTAAGATGGCTCCTTATGAAGTGCTGTATGGAAGAAAATGCAGTACTCCGCTAGCTTAGTCAGAAACAGGAAGCGTTCAGATTTTTGGTTCAGAATTAGTTGAAGAAACCAGTAATAAGATCAAATTAATTTAGCAGAGAATTCATTCAGCTCAGGATAGTCAAAGCAAGTACCACGACTCTCACCACCGTCTTTTAGAATTAATCGTGGGAGATTTTGCTTATCTGAAGGTCAGTCCAATGAAAGGTGTTTTCAGAATTGCTGTAGCTAGGAAACTCAGTCCCCGCTATGTAGGACCTTTCAAAATCTTGGCCAAGGTAGGGTCATCTGCCTACCGGCTAAGCCTACCTGATGACTTTGCAGCTGTTCACAATGTATTTCATGTATCCTCATTGAGAAGATGTCTTCGAGACCTTTCGCACCTTGTTCAACTTCTAGCAGTAGAAATCCAACCTGATCTTTCGTATGCCGAAGAACCTATCAAAATCTTAGCTCATGATCAGAAATAGCTGGGAACCGTTCAATTCATATTGTCAAAATTCAGTGGAAGAACCGATCGTTAGAAGAATCTACTTGGGAAAAAGAGGTGGATATGCGCAATAAATATCCCCAGCTCTTTGCAAACTCAGGTACTATTCTTTTCTCTTCTTTCAATTGTATCTAAACTCGTATCATCACAGTAGAATAATTCTTCACTTAAGTGATGTCGGGGACGACGTCGTTCTTAAGTGGGGGAGTCTGCAACAACCCTAGGTTGTTACCCTAGCTAAAACTAAATTAATTAAGCTAAACCAAGGTTTGATTTTGATTCCATTGGATTCAATGGGTCATTTAAACCTAAACCTAGAAGTTTGAAATCAATCGGAGCTAAATTGAAAATTTTGATATTTTTGGCTATTTTTAAACCCTGAAAAATATCTAAATTATTTTGATCTCCAAATTAAAATCTGATTACATTTTTGAATTCCTCATACCCTAATTAGCTAAGGGTGAATTTTTGGGAATTTTTGGAGCTCATGTGATCCTAAATTGGATTTAAATAAATTAAGAATAATTATGTTTTAATTAATTAATTTTTATTTATATTTAAAATTAATTTTAATTAAAATTAAAAAGCCAGGATTTGCTATCGGGACCGTAGCAGATCCGCTGCGGGGTCCCGATAGCGGCGCGCGCGTTTCGGCCACTAGATGTGTAAGCACGCATCTCAGCGCGCTTAATCCAACGGCTCTTATCTCTCGCGATGTGATCTAATCATACCCACCCGATCGACATCTCAGATCGGATGCGCGGGATTTAATCCGCAGTTCCATTTCTTGGACCCCGGATCAAGCCGTCGATCCACAGCAGCTTCGCCATCATACGGTTGCGGTGAGCCCCGCACTGTTCATCTTCGTTCTAGCGAGGATTCTGCCTGACAGAGAAAAATCCACCAAATTAAGCCACGTGACCCGGTCTGCCACTACCCTCGCCAGGTCAGCTAGGCCGTTAGAACCTTTCTGTAAGTGGCCGAGCCTAGTAGAGCGACCCAGGAGGCTTGGACCCTCCCAATTTCCAAAAAATGGCAAGGACCCTCGGGCCGAGCTTAAGCCATGGCTCCAGACCTTGGCAACCACCCTGAACCTCCCAGCAGTCTATAAATACCCTCGGGACTTCACAGTGAGACCCTTTGCTCACAGTGAACCCCTAATTCCCCAGCTGAAGGCCTGCTAGAGCTCCCGTCCCCTCGGTGATTTCCCGGCATTTCCAGAGCTTAGAACCGCTGATAGAGGGCCCGTCTGGTGTTCAGACCCCCTGTGCATGATCGTCTAACATGCAGGAAGCCTTGGAGCGCCTCAATTTCCCTCGGCTTAGCCTGCAACCCTGACTTGAGGTACAACTTCCTCCATTGAAATTTTCTGAAGCTCCTTTCCATTCCTGTTTATTGAATGAGCTTTGATTGTTGTCTAAGCAACCTTAGCCACCTAGGAAACCTAATGTGATTGTCGCTTGGGGCTTAGCTAGCTCGAATCGATCGATTGAGCTAGCGGACGAGCTAATGGCTGAGTCCGACCAAGGACCCAGCGATTGGCTGCACCCCAAGTTAAGATAGGTTGGGGGTTCGATGTGTCTTGTCTCCCTGAATGTGTAGGGATCGAACCCCAGTCAAATTGAGGCCTCTGTGAGGAGAATTTCTTCCTCACAGTAGGCCTGAGATGCCTTAAGGAAGGATGTCTCGGGTGAGCAGCACCCCATCGATCCAGAGGGATCCAGATGGGGGTTCTTGGTCCAATCGATGCGTCTTGACTCAAGGAACATGTAGGGATCGATTTGAGCCCCTGCTGTCGCCGGAGCGCCGAGAATTTCAGCTTTGAAATTCGATGGGCTCGGGACCCGTCGAGAGGAAGAAGACGAAGTCACGGGTCCGGGTCGGGTCGGTTTCTGACCAGAGCGGTCCTGATTTTGGGCCGTGATTAATTAAATAATTATTGGATTTTATTTTTAATGGTTATGAATTTAATTAATTAAATCCTATGATTCTAATTTAAATAAAAATACAGATTAAAATAATTGAATAACTTTAGTTATACATATCCAAATGGTATGATCCAATATACCATTTGAATCAGAAAAATTCAAGGAATCTGAATATAAAATAAAACCTCAGATCCAATGGTTGGATTTAAAAATATTTGCCAAACCTTCTCTATTCTTAAACAAACATATAAAATTATTTAATTATCCAATTAATGAGATTAAGGGCTTTGATTGCTCCTTGTACCCTAAGGAACAAATTCAGACCCTTAAAAGCAAATTGGGATAATTAATTTCTTAATCACTCATTAATCACCCTAATCAAGGATTAGTGAATTTAACCCTATTTAAGCCTCTGATTTGGTTGGGGATTGTTCCCAACCTCATATTAAGTCTATTAGAACCTAAGGGTAAGGTTGGATTGCCCTAGAATGTCCTAATTCTACTAATCACCATAAGTGGCTAAATTAAGTGATTAGTACTAATTTAAGTTTAATTAGGTCATCAAAACCTAAGATAAGGGTGTTTCCCCCTTCATTAAGTAATATGAAATACATTAAAATAGATTAGAATTAAATTGGGTAATTGAATCCTAAAATCCTAATTTTAGCCCTAAGAGTGGGTATTTTGGTCATTTTGGCCAAAATGTGATTAAGTGTTCTTTAAAGATTGGCAGTTTCAGTAAACTAGTCTAAGGTAGATTTCGAATATTCTCTGAAATCTTCGAATAATAATAGTGCTAATGTGATCATTAATTCCTAAAATCATCACTAAATCCCTAATTAAGACACTTAAATCTTAAGTGATCCTAAGGAAGTCATTTGGCCTTAAACCTTAAATCTAACAATTGAAATGGTAAATTATCACATTAATAAGTTCAGTTAAGATAACTTAAGAATTTAGTTTTAAAGGAAAAGTAATTGGAAATGTCTTAGTAAAATTTTAGCTTAAGATCTAAAGTGATCAAATCTCAGACCCTTAGATCTTAAGTAGCCCTAAAAAGATCATTATGAGTTTAATGTTAATCTAATGCTTAGAATTGTTAAAATATCATCTTAATGAGTTCAATATAATTTAATTATAAGCTTAGATTCTAAAAGAAGCATAAATTAAAGCTCCTAAGTTAGCATCTAATTTAAAGTCTAAAATGATCAAACTTCAGATCTTTAGATCTTAGATCTTAGACTTAGATCTTCAGTTTGAATCAAACCATCTCCAATTGAAATTCTTTGAATGATTGATTGTTTAATCCTTTGAAACCTTCCATGTGGGTATAGGATGATTCAATCTCTAAAGATAATGAGATTATCTTAAAGATTGAATATAGATCTCATATTCTAAAAGTTCTTAATTGATTATTTTATCTTAAAATCATTAGAATAACCTTTTATTAAGGTCTTAGTTCTAAACTCTTTCAGCTTCTAGAATTCTTTATCTTTAATACTTGGGTTTGTGTTTGAACCTTAGATGCCTTTTTGAAAACCATCAAGAATCCCAAGTCTTGAACTCACATGGAGTTCAAACTCAAGATTCTTAAATCTTGATTTCTTAAATCTTGATTTCTTAAATCAAGATTTGGGGTAAGAGAGTAAAATTAATAGTAATTAGAACATTGATTTGTTTTCTTAATCTATATAGTCAATTAAAATTTTAGGGTTAATTATGGTAATTAGGATTAGGTCCTAAAAGGGATTAAGCAAACCCAAATCCAAATAGAGAAATGAATACTACTAAGTTATTTTAGAGGTTTTTTTGATCACTTTAAGACTGATATTGCTTATGTTTGGATAAGTGGGTGAAAAGTTATGAGCTATGGAAGATTAGGTTTGGGTCAAAAAGTGATTAGGCTAAATATTACCCAGTAACAACCCTAGTTGTTACCCTAGCTAAATTCAAATTAATTAAGCTAAACCAAGTTCTAATTTTGATTTCATTAGACTCAATGGGTCATTTATACTTAACCCTAGAAGTTTGGGATCAATCAGAGCTAAATTGAGAATTTTGGTATTTTTGGCTATTTTTGGATCCTAAAAAATACCAAAATTAATTTGATCCCCAAATCAAAATCAGATTTAATTTTTGAATTCCTCATACCTTAATTAGCTAAGGGTGAATTTTTGGAGCTCATTTAGTGTGGCAACCCGCCGTTGGGTCAGCATAGCTAATCCAGCATCAGGTGCTCACTTCCCAGGATCATATCGGGGTTTAGTATAATAATGTATTTAGAGGCATATAAAATACACACTTCTACATTCATTGTAACATTCAGAAATACCAGAATAATAAAAGAAATATATTTATTACAAAGATAATAATTTTCTTACAAAATTTATTACACACTAAGCAAAAATATTTAAAACTTTAAGAAAATTAGGGTCTAAGCTGCTCCATCATGCATCAGCTCCTCCTCAAAGGCTTGATCCAGAGATTTATCATGAACTATCATATATATATATATATATATATATATATATATATATATATATATATGTATATGATAGGGCGAACCAAGAAAAAAGAGAAAGAAAGAAAAGAAAATAAAAGATTTAATTAGACACAAAAGTCTAAGTAAAGTTTGTAATATATCAAAATTTACATTTAAGCATCATGATTCTGCATGAGAAAATAAAATATGATATTTAAATATGATATGCTTACGATTATTAATGCAATATACATATTTAAGATATGTGCTCATTCTGAAAGAAAATACAGCAAGATATAATATTTATTATGTTGGACAAAATTACAGAATAATCAAGGAGTTAAATATGTCTATCTAACTATTTGAGATACGGGTTCCTGACTAACTACACATTTTCCCTCAATGGCTATGTGCAGTCTCCTTATTTCTCCAGATATCATCATGTCCTGGCCTAACGTATTGTCTGTACAGACCTGAGATCAACCTGAATGAACTCATGATACTGATTTCTAATTTTTTATTTCAAGTTCTGAGCACAAAATCTCATATATATATCAAAGTGGGTCAAAGCTTAATAGTGATGCAAATGCTGCAAATGAAATAATTAAATAAAAAAAAGAATAATATTCTTTATTTTATTTTAAAAATATTAATATTAATATTATCTTGATTATTTATCTTAAGAAAATAATAAATTTTATTATTATAAGTAATATATATATATATATATATATATAGAAAAAAAAAGAAAATGACAGAAAGGAAAGTTGCAGAAATTAAAAAATATATACATATATGGAAAAAAAAGAAAATGAGATAATGAAAGTTGTAGAATTAGGAAATATATATATATATAGAAAAAAAAGAAAATGATAGAAATAAAAGTTACAGAAACTAAAAAATATATACATATATAGAAAAAAAAATGACAGAAATGAAAGTATCAGAAATTAGGAAATAAATAAATAAATATATATATATATATATATATATATATATATATATATATATATATAGAAAAAAAAGAGAAAATGACAGAAATAAAAATTGTAGAAATTAGAATATATATATATATATATATATATATATATATATATAAAATGAGAGAAATGAAAATTGTAGAAATTAGGAAATATATACATATATAAAAAAAATGACAGAAATAAAAGTTGCAGAAATTAAGAAATATATATATATATATATATATATATATATAGAAAAAGAGAAAATAACAGAAATGAAAGTTGTAAAAATTAGGAAATATATATATATATATATAAATGACAAAAATAAAAGTGTAGTAGTAGTAATGTTAACATTAATAATAATAATAATAGTATTATTATTATTATTAAAGAAGCAGAAGAAATGAAAAGAGTAGAAAATATTTCATTTCTTACTCATTTCTTACATATTTCTTACACATTTCTTACCCTATATTGGCGTTAATGAGGCTTTGCTGGAGGTTGATGGGGGAAACCGGTGGTGGATGAGAAAGAAGAGGGGGAGATGAGAAGAGAAGAGAGGTGGAGGAAGAGAGGGACTGGGGAAGGGATGTGGGAGGAGAGGAGGAATGGGGGATGGAGGGGGTGGGGGTGTATTTATAAACTTTTTTTTAATAATTAGTTAATTAATTATTTTCTCTCTCATCCATTATATGGATGAGATGGATGAGAGAAAATTTGTCATGATTGTTGGAGTGTTCAATTTGATCTTTACTTCCTCCTTCTTATCTCCTCTTTCTCTCTTCTCTTTCTCTCTCTACTTTCTCTCTCTTCCATTTTTTTTTCAAGAAATAACAAAACTTAACATAGATAGATGTGTATCTTGATGAGAAAAATACACTCACATAAAAAATTTTCAATTTAGAGCAATATTTTATTTTTTATTAATTTATGAAGATAAAAACTTTAAAAATTAATTCTAGTCAATTCGAAGCTCTAAATTTGACGAAACGTTTTCTGTAGCCTTTTTATAATATTCTTTATCTAACGATATTAAAATTGCTAAATTTGGCCTTGTATTTAATTTTCCCAATTTACTGGATTTAAATAATTCAAAAATTAATTCAGGAGTATTTGTTATCCAGATTGCTCCCAAACTTAGGCATTATGATTACAAAAATATACTATATCCAATGATATTTTTTGTTTTCTCTAATTTTGAAGTCACTCGGGATCCTAATTTTTTGAGTTGGGTTTAGTCCTAATTATCCTAGTAATGACTTGGGTCGTTATATTTAGTCCTAAATTGAATTTAGGAAATTATTAAGATTTAATTAATTAATTAAAGGATTTAATTTATTAAATAATTAAATAATTAATATTATTTTAAACCACGAGATTTGCTGTCGGGACCCGCGTCAGATTCGCTGCGGGGTCCCGACAGCGGGGCAGCCTATCCATCGTATGGGTGCAGTTGCACGCATCCTAGCACAATCCATCTAACAATGAGATCTCCTCAATGGTAAGATCTACTCCTAGGCATCGGACCATCATGCGCATCAGATGGCTATCGTTTGATCCGTTTAAGTAATCCATCAGAGCCGTCTGGAACCAACGGTCGATCCATCAGATGGCGAACGTAAACTCGAGCACTGTGGATCTTCGTCTACCTCTCACCTGTCACTTACTGGTCCCCACTGACAGCTTGATTCCGCTCAGCTCTCGTGGCAGTACGGGAAAGAACTCGTTCTTCCTCTTCTACCCTCGGTGCTACCTCCTGCCGATAGTAGCATTCCTGAATTTCCCCTGGCTATTGGAACTATACCTTCCCTTCGACCTGAGCCTCTTATCTGAGTCTGAGCTCTAGTAGCCATCCCTAGTGCTCCTAATGCCTATAAAAACCCTGGGGACATCGCAGTGAACCCATTTGCTCAATGCGTTCCCCCAATTGCTTAGTTGAAGGTTCCTTGGAGCTCCCATCGCGCACGGCATTCCCGGCAATTTCAGCAGCTGCGTACTACTGATAGAGGGTCAGTCTGGTGTTCAGACTCCCTATGAACTTGCATTTGCTACTTGGCGAGCTCGGAAGCCCCTCAGTCCTCTTCGGCCATGCTCGCATTTCCCTACTAGGTACCACCTCTTCCCACTGAGCTGTATAAGCTCAGTTTGTCGATTCCAGCTCTTCAATTACTGCCTTTGGATGTAGTCTACCTCCCTTAGCCCTCTAGGAATCTAACTCGACCATTCCCAGGGTCTGAGCTAGCTCTGATCAATCGTATCGATTGATCAAGCTAGCGGCCAAGCCATGGCTGAGTCCGAGTAAGGACCTAGCGATTAGCTGCACCCCAGGCTATGAAACCTTGGGGTTCGACTTGCCTCACCTCACTAATTGTGTAGGGATATAGCTCCGTCAGTTTAGTGGTTTATGTGAGGAGAATTACTCCCTCACAGTGAACCCTAACTTCTCTCCTTTAGTGCATCTCGATCGAGTAGCACCCCGTCGAACCAGCGTGTTCTAGATGGGGGTTCTTACTTCAATCAAAGTGTCTTAGTTCCCTGAAGGTGTAGCCATTGAGATCAGGGCGTGGCATGGCGTGTGCATAGAGAATTTCGCGTATGAAGCTAACCCTAAGGGAAGGGGTATCGGGCTTTAGGCGAGAGGACGATGCACTGGCGAATTCGGTCGGGCCTCTCCTGACTCGTGCGGTTTGGATTTCGAGCCGCGGTTAAATTAAGAATTATGGAATTATATTTCTTAGGATAAATAATTGATAAATATATTCCCTATGATTCCAATTTAAATAAAAATGCATAATAAATTATTTAAATAACTTTAGTTATACTTATCCAAATGGTATGATCCAATATACAATTTTAATCAGAAAAATATAAGGAATAATAATATAAAATAAAATCAAAGATCCAATGAATATAGTTTAAATTATTGCATAATCTTTCTCTTTGTATTTAACTCATAATTAATTCATTAAATGCCCAAAAAATATTGATTAAGGTCTCTGATTGCTCATAAGACCATAAAGAACCTATTTAAACTATTAAAGATAAATTATGAACATTAAATTTGCTAATTACCTCTTAATTACCCTAATATATGATTAGTGAATTTAGCCTAAAATTAACCTCTGATTTTGGTAAATCTAGTTCCTAATGTCTTACTAAGTATAGTAGAGACTATAAATATGTTTGGATCTTCCTAGTATGCCTTAATTCCCTTAATCACCTTAATTGACCTCTTAATGGGATTAGTGCTAGTTAAGCTAATTAAGATATCAAAATCCTAAGTTAAGTGTTTTATCCACTTCACTAATCAATATGAAGCTCATTAAATTCGGCTTGAATCATTCTAGATGATTAAATCTTAAAATCCCATATTTTTGCCTTAAGAGCGGTTTTTTGGTCATTTTGACCAAAATAGGTTTAAGCACCCCCTTAAGCCTTGAAATTCCAGTAAAGTATCTCCAATAAAATCATTAGCACCACTCTAAAATCCTATGTTCAATAAGATTGAGATTAAGTGTGGAGATCTTAAAGAGTTCTTATTAAGATCTTAAGATCTTAAGAGTACTCAAAACCACTTCCTTAAGAGAGCAAACCTAAATAGCATTAATACTAAATCTCCAGCTTGAGTGCTTAATTAAAAATGATCCATAAGCTAGAAATCCTAAAAGAAATATTCTTGGAAAATCCTAAGTCCAGCTTAGATCTAAAGTGATCAAACTTTAGATCTTAGATCTTGGATCTTAGACTTTAGATCATCTGGTTGAATTGAATTACTTTCTTTGGAATTCCTTAATTGATTTACTGTTTAACCCTTTTGAAATCTTTTTGTGGGTGTAGGATTAATTCAATCTATAGAATAAAGTAATTATCCTAAAGATTGAATATATATCTTAGATTCTTAGTTCTTAATTGATTATTTTATCTTATAATATTAGAATGACCTTTCATTAAGATCTTAATTTCTAAATCCTTCAGCTTATAAGGTATTGCACATTTAGATTATGTTTAAGTGTGAACCTTATATCCTTATTAAGATATTACCTTGGATTCAAGATTTGAACCCCAATGTGGAGTTTGAGTCCAGAATCCTTAATCTTGATTTACTTGATCAAGATTTGGGTCAAGTGAGGAAAATAATAATAACTAGGTCATTGATTTATTTATTTTAAACTCTTATAGTTAGCATTTGATTATAAATTAGAACTTGATAAGTTCTAATATCAACATTTAGGTCATGAATCTGAGAGTATACTCGATAACTGGATATTGGAGATCCTAAACTTGTATCTTCTCAAAATAGTTAGATTTGGATAAATTAGACAATAATATATATCACATAAGTCTAGTTGAGTCTCTAGTTTACTTTGACTTTGATTGCTTTGCACACCTTGAATATTGCGCCTTATTCCTTGAGCGTAATAGGAGAACTTAGGATATGGAAGATACATCCTTAGTTAGTATTTGCAAAGCATAACATTCACTCAGTTCTTTCAGTGCATTCAGGCCAGTAAGGTATGTCCTAGCTTAATTTGCCTCCTCAATTCTTATTTTGTTATAGAATAGACTCGGACCTAGCCCAGTGCTTGGCTAGGATGGCTACATGTCTTATTCTATAAATTCAACTCGAACTTAGCTCTGATGATGCCTAGGATGGACACATGTTGAACTTTCTATTTAGAGGCCCTGTATGGCCTATTTCTATTATGACCATACTATGTATTAGGCTTAATTTTATTTCAGTTCGGTGTTAGTGCTTATTTTGCTTTGCCACATGCTTCAGTGGCCTTACATTTTGGTGCTTTCAGTTGCTTTGCCACATGTCTCAATGGCTTTACTTCTTAGCTCGTTTATGCTCTTAACTTGCTTTTGCCACATGCTTCAGTGGCCTTTTATATATATTAAATCTGCATGCTTGTATATATATTCTTATTGTGTAGTTATTAAATATTAGCATGTTTAGGATGCTAGTTTTTTATGTTCATTTCAGCACCTTTCAGTACTGTTTATTTTTATAAAATTAGCATGCCTTCAGGTGATCATAAGCATGTTAGGATTAATTAATTTTAGTACTTACAGTTATTTTTTGTTCTTTAGCCTCACCTTGTTTAGTTTCATATTTGTACATATTTGGCGATCAGTTATAAATGAATAGTTTATAGCCATCCTGTTCTTTGTAGCTTGATGCACCCTGTATTGCCTGCATGTTTAAAGTAGTTAGTATGATATCTTTAAATATTCAGTTCACTTAAATAGTTAAAATGCACTTAGACAATTTGTATAACTGTAACCTTTTTCTTTTGTTGGATGGGATCCTGTCATCTGTGATACTGACAGATGCCAGATTTGGAGCTGTTCGTTTGTGGTTTTGCAGGAGAGGAGCCAGCATAGGAGGATGATCTTCATACTACTGTTTAGTTAGATTTTTTTTCCTTTTCTTGTAGTGAGATTGAGAGATCTTTTCTTTCTTTTAATTCAGTCTGTAATAATTAAATATTTTATGATATATTTACTTTCTGCACTTTGAGCTGAGTTACTATTTCCTTTACTCTTGTATACTATGCGGTGATGTGGATGTTATGTTATATTATTTTTTGCTTCCGCTACTTTGATCTGTATTGATGTATGTTCACAGTTCCAGGTGATAAATCCTTGGCTTAAGGCGGGTTAGGTCTTACCTGACTCTACTTAAGTTGGGGATTTACCATAGTTGGAGCACCATACTCCTCGTGTTCATGCTTATACCAATATTAGCATGATTGCGGAGGGTACAGGGCCCCACATACCCAAATATAGAAATTAACCCTGTTGAAATATTCCTGAGGGTTTGCTGATTAAAATGAGACCCATATTGAGTATGTTTGGGTAAGTGTTCACAAAGTTATGACTAGTTGAAATTTTGGGAGATTTAGGGTTTAATTAGAGGATCCTAAATGTCACTATGTTAAATAATGATCCTACTAAAAATTGGATAATGCCATATTAATCTTCTATTTTTGCTGATCATAATGGTATATAAATATGCTAAATTTGAAGTTGTAATTTAGAAATTATGAGGATATTAAGTTATGTAATTAATCTCTTAATTTAATTTAAATTAATACTAATCATTTAGTCATTAATTTAACATTTTTCAATTTAATCAATTTGGCAGAAACGGCGGGCCCCACGGTACAGGTGTCAATCATCCGTTTGATGGGGATTCGAATGCGGGACCCGCACCTAACCGAGCGATGAGACGAGTGTCAGCGCGGAGTGGACCCCATAGGAACATGCGTCGTGAGCCTATACGCCCGCTTCACCGAGGCGGGACCCACGCTGCAGCATTATCGGCATCTGATGGACCCACTGCTGCGGGTTGGGCCCGGGTCGACCCGGTCCGATCTGGAGTCCCTTCTCTTTCGCACGGGGTTCCGAGGTGAACGGCTATGGCTTGATTTTTTGGTGGCATCCCGGCAGTGTCAGACGTCGTCCCGCATACTATTGGATCAGCCAGGTCGAGGACTAGCCATCGGTAACTGGAACGGAACATGAGGTGGTCGGAGCTAGCAGCAAAGGCTAACCCTAGCAACTAGGGTTCGGAATGAGGTGACTCTATTGGTAAAAATTGTGGATAAATTGCTAAATTGAATCGATTAATCATATTAAAGTTCGATCGATATTGCACAATTAACAATCCATAACATCAAATAACTACTGGAATTAATTTGAATGTAAAGCATTGATGGATTAGGGAGAATGATGAGTACCTAAGTTCAACGATTGAGATGCGATTGATTCAATCCAGACGCCTCTTGTTCTTGCAGATGCTAGCTTCGAGCAGAATCCAGAAGTGGAGTTGATCAGGCGACTTAATTCAAGTCTAGAGCGGTGGGATTTAGCGGTGAACGATCCATCTGGTCGATGAGTAGCGACACGCGTCCGCACTGATGCCACACGCAGAGCGTATAGGGACAAAATGTGCAGACCGTTTGATCATAGATCGAATGGTCCATATGCGTCGTATGAACCAAACAACACAGACGTAGTGCCGTTAAGGTTTTAGAGGCGCCGTTAGATGCATTTAAATATATATTAATATTTAAAATTAACTTCTTAATTAAATTTAATTAGTTGAATGCATTCCAAAAATTCTCAATAAATCACCCTTAGCTAATTGAGGGGTGAGGAACGCAATGGCGAAGTCAGATTTTGGTTTTGATGAGTATTTAATTATTCAAATTTTTGGATATTTAAATAATATTAAAATATTCGACGAAAATCTAACGACTTCCAAATGCATCCAAAATATCACCCCTAGCTAATTTGGGAGTGATGAGCGCAATGGCGAAGTCAGATTTTTGATTTGAGGTCAAATTAAATAGGTTAATTTCTAAAGTTTTTAGAAATTTCCTAAATCAGGATTTGATCCATTTGACTCCTAATTTGGACTAGGACTTTGTGGTGAGTTCCTAATGACTTAATTAGTTTACTAAAATCATAATTAGAACTTGGATTAGTCCAAATTGATCTAAGTAATAACTTGGGTTGATACAATTTTAGGCTGAATATTTTTCATGAATTATTAATGTCACCATTTACTTAAATTATACAAAGTAACTAGCATGCGAGCAGTAAGCATACAAGGAGAAGGATAAGTTATAAATATAGCATTTATAACTAAATAAGATTTGATGCAAAAAGGCACACCTCAAAGTAAGCTAAGCAAGGATAGGCATACATGTATAATACAGTAAGTAAAAGTACTGAAAGAAAAGTTTAATCCTAAACATGCTGATGATCATATAATATATGCTGATTTAAGTAAAGAATCTGATTGTGATACATATATAATAAACACCAGCAAAGTCTAGCATTCTATAATAAATAAGTAAGAAGGTAAAGGAATGCTAACTGAAATAACACACCTCATTAAAATAGTAAGCATTAAACTGAAATAATAAATAAGTATGTACAACTGCCATATCAGAAAATTGACCAATCAAGCCCAGTATAATTCCCAAAGCCTTTTTGGGCAAGGGTAGATAGAGATCCCAAAGCCTTTCTGAGCTAGGGTAGACAAAACAGAATAGCAGAACCGAAGAGGAAGTAAATATGAATGCAGAAATATTTTAGTTATTTTACTTTTGCTTGTGTGGACACATCCAGAAGCAACTAAAGAGTCAAGCATGTTTGTAAGACTATATGAGTTCCAAGCTTAATACACACTTATCAATTGAGTAATGTTAAGTATCCTTATTACTCCTTACCCCTGTCCATTAGGTTAAATGTGCACTAAAACCTACTAGAATACAACTGAACCTAAGGCAACTGTTTCCCTAATTATTTTAAGTTTTTATTTCATGCACAAAGTTTTCTTACATGATATATTCAAGGAAAGAAACACAAAACACAAGGAATGCGTAGCACAATTAATCAAGTAGTAAGCAAGCGACTCTTCTACACATGGTGACACTGTTGTTATCTATTAAACCATTCTAAGTATTCTAAATTACATAAGTTTAGGATCTCCAACTCCTACTATCGAGTGTAACTTAGAAGTACATTCTTATAAGTTAAAAGCAATTAGAACTGATCAAGTTCTAATTTAGCTCAATCAGAATTGACTACAAGTTCAATAATAAATTATCACATCCTAATTGATGAAATTAGATGTTCTAGACTAAGATCTGATCAAGATCTACTAAAGTAGAGATTATGATTTTAACACCATGGAATTGGAGTTAATCACATATTCTAAAGGTATAATCTAAGGATCTAAGGTTTAAAATCTGCAAACTAAAGATTAGGGCAAATCCTATTAAGTAAAATCAAGCTTAATAGAATGATTCTCCTATCCTTAATCTAGAGTTGAAAGATAAAATAATTAAAATTAAAGTATGAAAATCTAGAAACTAATAAAATCAAGGATTCATTCATTGAATAACCCTGTTATTCAATGAATGAAATCTATCCTAATATCTATCACTATTCTTAAGGAACTGATCATAAGGTGAAGTGATGATTCCTAATGAGCTCCTAATGAAAAGACTTAGAGAGATTCTAAGATTTGATTGAATTTATTTTAATTTAACTTAATTTATTGTTTTTATTTATTTATGGAAGGTTAAGGGTGCATTTTAGCTAAGTAAGGAACATTCTCCTTATATAGCAATTTTTCAAGACTTAGATTATGACTTCTATCAAATTATTTAGATTATGGGAATTTAAGACTTAAATTGAGTCTAATTTAGTTTTATTATTAGTTTTAATAATTTAAGAGATATTTTAAGGTTTTAGGACACTGAACTTAAATTTTGGGCAAAAAAACTATTTTGCCCCTACTTAAGGTCCAAAAATCTACTTTCTACATTAGGGCTCTAAATTGGAATTTCTTACTGCCAAATGATTCCATACTATCCAACATGAAGATAGATAATAAATACACTCAATTTGGATAAGAAATGGGTCATATAGGTCCAAACTAAGGAGTTTGACCTAAAGGGAAATTTAGTGATTTTCACCTAATAAAATATGAAAATTTGTGCAGTTTATTGTTTGTTACTATTCAAAGATTCAATAAAGTCCAAGAACACTGAATTTTGAGGCATATTTATTAAGTTATGAGTGTTTCAAGATTAAGGATAAATGAGTAGTTTCTAAGGTTAAGAGGGGTTAAAAACTTAACTTTCCCATTTGAGATCCAAATTCAACAAACTCAATGGCTATAGCTTTCCTATATCACACTTAGTACTTTAACTGGGAGTAAATCCTAATTGGACATCATTTGGCTAAGTTATAACCTAACTAGAGTTAGGGGTACTTTAAGACCCATATTAGCTAGGTTTGGGTCATTGGGTACAAAGTTATGAGGGTTGAAAGTTTTGGTACAAGTGAGAGAATTCTAAAATGTCACTAGGTAAAATATCTGTCCTACTGGAAAATTGACACAACCATTAAATTCCTCTCATTTTTCTGAGCAAAATGACATATATATTTAATATTTTTGGATTATTGGTTTAATAGTTATGGATGTCTAAAATTTCTAATTTAATTAATTCAATTTATGCAAATTGAATTAATTAACTTTGTTGAAATAATTAAATATAACATGTTTTAATTAAATATATTCAAATGACAACTATGGGGGCCATAGGCTGACACGTGGCATCACGGGATTCACCAAGCCAGAGCGACGGGCCCCACAGAATGACATATGGCGCCCTCAAATTGGATGGGTTAGGGTGGCAGAACCCACTTGTCGATCTAACAGGATGAAGCCGACAAATGTGGGGCCCACATGCCACGTGGCTGCCTGCAATTGAATGGGGGTCGACCAGGGGTCCCACGCTGCGCTAGTGAAGCTGACAGCAGGGACCAGCTCAAATGACACAATGCTAGCGGGTCCCGCATGCCACGCATCAGCTAAAAGGGTGGCCACGCGGTACTGGCATGTCCCACGTGTCTAACGTGGTAGGGTCAACCGCGGGTCAAGTCCGACCCGACCTGACCCGATGGACACCTCTCTCTTCCTTCAGACTGAAGGAAGTCTGCTAGGGCAGAAGAATTGCCGGCCTTCCCAACAGCGGATGGTGACAACCCACACGTCGATGAACATGGCTTGATCAGAGCTTCCTAACGGCACCTGGATCGTCACCTGAGGTGACTCGAGGAGGCGACTAGTCTTAACCCTAGGAGGCTACATGAGACAAACTGAGCCCAACGGTTTTTACTGTGGATGATCCCTAAAATATAATCGATCTAACCGCTGATACCTCAATCAAACGCAATATTAGCACAATCCATGCAATGAAATAGATATGCGAAATGAGAACCAAGCATTCAAAGGATTAAATACGAGGGAACAGGGTACCTTAAGGTCGATGGTTTGCGATAGCTTTAGGGTTTGGATCGGCTCCCGAGGCTTTGATCACGTGCAAAATAGTGCTAGGATGCGGAGAGGGATCCTTAATGGGTTATAGGAGGACTTGCCAAGGACTGAGAGGCTGCGGGTAGGTTACGCAAGCGGTGGGGGTTCCGCGTGGAGCCATAGGGTTCGTGGCGGGAATGGGGATGCGAGAGCCGTCTCATCCTTGATCAGACGACTTGGATTCACTGTCTAATCTGACGGGCCGCCCAAACCATGCCGGCGCAAGTAGCGGACGATGTCAGCTCAGGTTAATGGTGCCAAATTTAATTAATTAAATAATAATTTTTAATTTAGTAATTAAAAATTCAAATATTTAAATTGGTCCCCAAAAAATTTCTAAGAATTTACCCCTAGCTAATTGAGGGGTGAAGAATGCAATAGTGAAGCCATATTTCAATTTTTACGAGTATTTCTTTTTCGTATTTTTTGAGATATTTAAATATTATTAAAATATTTGACAGATTTTTGACGACTTCCGATTGCCTCCAAAATATCACTCCTAGCTAATTTGGAGGCAAATAGCTCAATGGCGAAGTCCGATTTTTTATTTAAGGTCAATTTAGATTGGTCAAATTCTAGGATCTTTGGATTTCCCAAAAATTAGGATTTGGTCTATTTGACTCCTAATTTGGACTAGATCTTAGTGGTGAACTCCTAATGACTTAACTAGAGCATTAAGATTGATATTAGGACCTGGATTAGTACTAATTTGCTTGGGTAACAGCTTGGGTTGTTACAATGCCTCCCCATAGGATCTTTTCTGCACCTCTTCATTCAGCACCAACCTGATAATGTCTTCGAACTTCAATGATGCATTTCTTGATGAGTTACTAATGGCTGCCACTAGCCCATCCCAACTATTTATTAGTGAAGAGAGTAATATTAGAGCTTGAACCTCATCATCAAACTTGATGCCTACCAAACTTAACTGACTTGTCATAATATTAAACATATTCAAATGTTCCGTCACTAAGCAACTGTCCATCATCTTCATATTGAACAGTCATTTCATCAGAAAACTTTGTTAAAATCTATAGGCTTCTCATACATCCTTGTCAGAGCATCAATGAGATCTGTAATTATTTTCTCATTAATAATGCTAAATGTAATAGAAGAAGACAATGAAAGATGAATCAAACCCATCGCAGTTTTATCGAGAGCCTCCCAATTTTCATCGAACATAGTGGCTGGTTTCTTGTCGACACCGCTGAGTACTAAATACAGCTTCTTTTGGTAGAGCAAATATTCCATTTACATCTTTCAAAAGGCAAAATTAATGCCATTAAATTTATCTATTTTGGGTCTTATTTTGTCGGCCATAACTCCCACTCAAACTGTAAACCCTATACCACTTGTTGTGAGCACGTTATAAAAGCGTCGATGATCGAGGTTACATTGGCGGTTACTAAGCAATAAACAAAATTATCAAAGCACAAGATAAATAAAACACAACACAATCACATGCACAACACCACAAGCATCCAAACACAAGGATTTTTACTTGAAAAACCTAATGATGTAAAAAATCATGGAGCCATCTCACAAATAAATTTTCACTATGAAATGAGATAGTTATATAGTTATAGAGAGCTTCACCTTCACAAAAATAAGAAAGATCTATCATTTAAACAGCCTCCTGATGTATTTCTTCTTCTCTATGTAACACCAACTCTCACTATAGGTTGAATGAGATGAGCAACATGCACCACCTGATTTAGGGTTGATCTCTTCTTCACAAGCATTTTGGAAATATCTCATAATGTTCTCTTATATACTTAGGTACTTTTGGGACCCCAAATAGTCCAAAATACCCCCGCCCCCTCCCCCCCAAATACTTAAGGTAGCACCTAAACCAAAGCAGAAACCTATTGGGCACTATGACATGCTATAATACCCTAGTCTCAGTCTGCCAGGTGCCAAGATGCATTGCAATGCCTTGGTCTCTGGTTGATTGGTTCCAGGGTGACTTATAGTGCCTCAATCTCTCGATGTTGTGATCCACAGCGCGTTGTAGCACCCCAACCTTTAGATGCTGGGTGCCACGGCGCGCTACAATACGCCATAATGCACTACAGCACTTGAGTTTCCCCAACTTGTTCTGGAACACCTCGAGACCTCCTGTAAGCCCACTAGAGCTCTATTATCACTTCAACAATAATCTAAATGGTCTCCACA
The DNA here is from genome assembly GCA_016760335.1 of Gastrodia elata. Lineage (NCBI taxonomy): Eukaryota > Viridiplantae > Streptophyta > Magnoliopsida > Asparagales > Orchidaceae > Gastrodia > Gastrodia elata. The sequence goes on along the minus strand of CM028670.1, from coordinate 10,235,958 downwards.
TCCAAACAAATAGCTTTTTGTCAATGTAATGACATGGGGATTAATGTCAAGAATTTTAAAGTAATAATTTATGCTTAAAATATTATTAATAAAAAAACTTAATTAACATTAGATTAATCATCATACATAGAGCTATTTAACATTTACACGATACCAAAATTTATCAATTAATACATTGAAAGTTAGATAGCAATAAATGTATCTCCACATAACTTCTTTAATTTCAAGCCCTTAGATTCCCAAGTTGCTCTTCTCATAATTGGTTCTCAAAACTTGAAATATTACAATATTGCTAGTTAGACAAAAATGCGCAGAGCATCCCTAAGTAATAAATCTATCATCTTAATATAGATATTATAATTTGCATTAACAAAAATAAAGGCTTGCAAGAATATATTTTAAAACTTTCCAAATTGGAATACAAATAAATTTGTAATCTTATTCCAAATCCTTTAGCACAACATATTTTAATGATACTATAATCAATAGAAATTCACAAATGAAACAGTGCAATTTGATAAAGGCTAAACTTAGAGAGCAATTCTAATATTAAAGAGTAACAGTTGCAAGGTAATACTAAACATAACCTTATTTTGTGACCATATTTTCTCATTTGGGCCTAGGACCCCCAAGTATCACTAGAAAACCTAAATATTAGCATAAATATTTTTATAGGAAGGTATACAATTACCCATTGGTAATTGTTCAGTTTTGATTTATAATTTTTTTTTGGTGAGTCTTTCATTTGGATCTTCTTGTAACAGCTCAAAGGTTATTAATCAGTATTTATCAAGCAAATTAACTCATAATCATCTCCATTAGTATCTGTAAGGTGTTTATACCAAACCCTGAAAATTTGAAGCGATTCGGAGCTCAATCAAATATTATGATTATTTTAATATATTTAATTAATTAAAAAATTGAGATAATTAATTTGATCTCAAATTAAAAATCTGACTTTTTCATTACGCTCATCACCCCTAAATTAGCTAGGAGTGATGTTTTTGAAAATTATGGAAGTCATCAGATTTTCTCAAATATTTTAATGTATTTAATTACCTCAAAGATTAAGATAATTAATTTGATCTTCAAATTAAAATCTAGCTTTACAATTGAGTTCCTCACCCCTAAATTAGGTAAGGGTGATTTTTTTTGGATTTTTTGAAGCTCGTTTATTGATCAAAGTTTAATTACTAAAAGTACCTCATTAAGAAAAAAATAGAAAAAAATAATTAAATAAAAATTTATTTTCCTTCTTCCTTCTACGCTAGGACACTCCCCACTCTCCCCCGTTTCTCACGTACAAGCCCCCTGTGCATGGAACTCTCCCTCTCCATGTTAATGGGAGAGGACCTGCTGCCTCCTGCCCTTCCCTTGCTGAACCCATGCCTCCCTCTCCTTTAAGTTTTAAGCCTTGGCCTCCACCCTCTCCATTTGCTGGAGCTCTCCCTTCCATTATAAGCTAATGTACCCTTCTTGTACCACTCTTCCCATTGATTTAATCAATGTATTTGTGAAATGATATTTCGATAAGCTATTGTATGGAGTCTTGTTTGATTATCGAGCCTCAATCGGACTTGAATGAGTTTGATCGAAGCTCATTTTGTCCATAGTTTATGCAAGTAGGATTTATGTATACTTGGACCTAGAGCATCATTATTTGCAACATTAGAATAATCCTTTTACATCTATTTTAGTATCAATGGAAAGGTCTAGGAAAGATCGTTTAATCAGTATATGGCACTGCACTTTAGGTGCCTTAAATCGGGAGTATTTGGATGCCCTAGGGGAGGATATCATCTTTTGTCCATGCGAAATGTCTGTTAGGGAGCTACGCGTACCGTAGCACCTGGCTCTCTGCCAATGAGCACTACGGCATGCCGCAGCACCCGCATCTTGGGAATCCTAGCGTCATAGTGTGATGGAGCTCTTGAAAGGCTGCCGCACGCCGTAGCACGTGGCTCTCGGCTAGGCAAGTGCTACAGCACGCTGTAACGCACATAAATGCCCTGTTTTGCACAAACTTCATATTTTTTGTATTTTGTCGACCTCCGAACTCTAATAATAGAAAAATACACTAAAATAACATAAAATCATGCATTGTGTAAATATAGAGGTGATTTTTAAATATAAAATTCATTTCTTATCCAAATGGGATGTTTAGTAGTAAATTTTCTTAATGCTTCATTTATGGTCTTTAATTGCTCATTATGGCATGAAGAATTTATTTCCAACATTTGATTTAATTTATGTAATTTATTTTTTGAATTTTTCCTTATTAATTAAAAGCTAAGTACCTTAGGATTGTATTAGTGATAATTAGTCTTAATTAATAACCAATTTTGATGACTTGGACACTCATTGATTTGCATGGATTTGACTAACAGTTGCTGATTTTTAGCATTTGATCCTAGATTAATAAGATAAAAAAGTATGTATTAAGATGATTTATGTGATTAGCTATATTAATCAAAACCTTACAATTTTACTTGATTTTGTCATAAGTAAGAGAATTAGCATAAATTGATCTTTAATAACCCAATAAAAGGTGATTCATTTACAAATAATCAATTGTCAATGATTTTATGATTTTTATCGCATAACTTAAAGTGCTTGTGATTAATATAGAAATTTAAGAGATTAGCAACTTGATTTTTTCTTCTAAACTAATGATTGAACTTATAAATCCCCATGAGGTTTCATCATTGTGATTTCTTATAGTTAACTTGTGATTTTAATTGTGGTGATTAAAAACTTTATATCATTAAGGTATAAAGATAGTTCTAAGCTTAAGTAAGTGCTCTACCTTTAATAGGGCTATTTTGAGGTAGGAAAATGCCTTATTTGTATTATTTTGAGGTAGGACCTTAGGTGAGCCTTAACAACTATAGATAATTGTTCTTATACCTTGAGGTAGGAAAACCTAAAGAGACTTAGATTGAGATTATCTTTTGTGGTAGTTATCATAAATTGAATGGCTATTAAGTCACTTCCTTGGAGCCTTTTTATGTTGGGCCGACCACAATAAAGAAATGATTCATTAGTTTGTAAATCCTTGTTCATTAAATAGATTGTTAGAATGAAAACTTTAGTTTCATTATATGGAGGTTGTAGTGCATATCTATAGAACTAATTTATTTAGTAAAATATGGGATTGGTTGATTTACCCTGAATAGAACTATATAATTTTGGTCTTATCTTAGGTATTTAGATAAGTACAGTTCAGTTTAGGATAAACATCCCAATTCCAAAGTGTGTTATAAGTTGGGAATTAAACAACTTAGTTTGAAAGAATAAATTGTAAAAGGATTATATCCCTTATCTTTGTGTGCATCGATAAGTGTAGTTAAACAAACCAAGTGTTTCAAATTACCTTTCCTAGGACACTTTAAGTTATGTTTATAAGTAGGGGATTGAACAGCTTAGTTTGAAAGATTAAATTGTAAAATTATTCTGTCCCTTACCCTTGTGTGTATTGGTAAGTGTAGTTAAATAAACTGAGTGTTTAAAGTCACTTTTCCTAGAACATACTAATCTTGCATATGCACTCTTAACATGTGATGAAATAGAATGTTATAAAATATTGATATGGAAGAAATGTCAAATTCAATTGAATTAAAATTGAATTAGAATTGAATTAAAGTTGAATTAAAATAGAATTATACAGTTCATACAATTAACCTTCTGATTTGTGAAGGTAAATGGATATTTACTTGGTTTTTATCTATTTTCTAGTTTTAAATATTTTAAAAGCATTTAGTTATTAAAATCTTGGCATATCATGAATTACATAAGCATATAATGGCATTAGCAGAACATTGTGCTCACCTAGGATCTGTTAGCAGAGCGTTGTGCTCACCTAGAATCTATTAGCAGAGCATTGAACTCACCTAGGATTATTAGCAGAGCGACTCTGCACACATATGATTCTATGAGATGTTATGTGATATCAAAGTTATGTATATTTGAGGTATAATATTATGTGGTATATTCATATATATATATATACATACATACACACACACACACATACACACACACACACACACACACACACACACACACACACACACATATATATATATATATATATATACAATGGTATACAACACAATTTTATTTCAGCATTTTATTCAATTTTAGTTTCTCCACAGATTATTATTTTCAGCACTTTGTCTTTTAGTTACTTATTTACTTTACTTTCAATTATGTACAATTTTATATCTTTCAATTACTTTAGTTTTTTTTTGCAGTAGTGTTCTATTTTACTTAAAATGTTAATCTTTTTAAACTATAATAAGGTATGTTGTCGCTTTTGATATGTTAGACTTATTATTTAACACAAACTACAATTCTTCTTTTCTTTTGTCCGGGAAATGAGCATTTTGGGATCCGACAATTTATCAGATCTGAAGTAGTTTGAGGAGCAGGCCTTGGAGACTTCCCAAGAGATTTAGGAGTAGTTCATGGTGCATTAGTTGACTTATCTCTTACTTACTGCTTTAGTTATTTTTGTTGTGAGTTGAGGGATATTTATCATCTTTTATTAAGTAATGGTATGTAATAATTTGAACTCTGGATGTATTTATCTCTTTCTTTTTTTAGATGAATACTTTTACTTAGCTTCTGTGATGAATGATATGGATGAATGCTACAACTTCCACACTCTGTTATTACTACTACTTATATTTAGTATTGCGATATGATCGGCATGAAAGATATGCAAATACTTATATACATTAGATTCTTATTAAAACCACTTCTCATAAATCTAATGTATATAAGTACTTTATCTAATACTTAAAATAAGAATATTACACTTATCTTAAGGGTTAGTCCTCAGCTCTACCTCGGGTATAGTCTCAGCTGCAGCTATATTTGGGGAGGTTCAGCAGCCCTTCCTGAGTAGCGCACTATTCTGCCGCCAATCATTTTGTCTTTAACACATCAGTTGCACATGGTGATGAGACGGGGCACTACACTTCTACCCCTTCCTAGTAAACTAGATCCCTCCTTATTTCACTTGGGTTGCTAGCTGACCCACATGTATATGTCACAATGCTGCTAGTCTTCTAGTGATTTATTAGCAATACATAGGAGAATGTGTGCAAAAATTTATGATCCAAAAGTGCACAAAATTAGAGAAACAAATAAACAAAATGAGAAAAAATGACGACATCAAATAAAAGTTTTTGGATTTCCATTGAAACTCGTTAAGCAAGCTTTGAAACCTAGGAAAAGTATTATTGTGTATGTGTTAAGAGCAATCAATTACCCAAATATTTATTTAAGCATCAAATTTTAAGAGAAATAAAAAAATGAGAGATATGAAGAGAGATAGAGAGAAAACAAGAGTATTATCTTAGAGGGAGGCTCGACGAGATATATTTGAGAGAAAGTGCTGCTTGGAATCACCCTTCATTAGTGATTTAGAGCTCATAAAATTTCTTTTTTGCCTTTGCTTTAGCTTGGAATTGGAGTAATCTAGAGTTTAGTGAAGAGATGAGAAAGAGTGGAGGAGGGGAGACTGAGGGTTTTGGAACAAGTAACATGGAAAAAAGAGAGTGGTGACTAAATTCTTAGGATTCCAATTAAGGTTTAGAGTTTATAAAGTGCTTATAAGGACTTTGGTTTAATCCAAGGGTGGATATTTGAATGGCTCAAAATGATTAGATCAAAATTTGTCATCCAATGAGAAAATTTTTATGAAATATTAATTAGTGCACATAATTAAATAATGCTTAACTATATAGAGGTAATATATTCATATTCTTAATACAAAAACAACTCATACTAATTCCAAGTTGTGCACAGTGTAGTTCACCTCATTGGGTTTTAATTGTCTTGAAGCATAAGCTATGACTCTCTCTTCCTACATTAAGACACATCTTCATCCCAACTTTGAAGCATCAGTGTAGACTTAAAAACTCTTTCCTTCCTAGATAGCACTAATACTAGGGCAGTAGCCAGCCTTTGCTTTAATGATTAGAATAGTTTCTCACAATCCTGACTCCATACAAATGGTACTTCTTTGCAATCTAACTTCATTAAAGGTGCTGCGATTTGAGAAAATCATTCCACAAACCTTCGATAATATGCAGCTTATGGCGACCGGGGATCGAAGTTCGAGAGTCTTTAAAGAACAATTCCTCTCAATGTAAACATATACATTTTTATAAACAAAAAGGACATAAAATAATAAAAGTCCAAAGTCCAATTATACATAGAGCCAAAACATATATGAAAATTTACAGTTTATCTTTTACAAAATAAAATATTTACATTCTCCAGCTTCTTTATTTCTTCTCCTTTTAATTGAAAGATCTTATAGATTTTAATTATCAAAATCTGAAAAATACAGTTACTAGTCAGGTAGGAGTATGCAAATCTTTCTTATAAGAATAAATCTAGCATCCTATAATAGGTATGAATCAAGTATGAAAATGACTGAAAGTCTGCATAGAAAGTAAAGCAATTTTCCAAATTCAATTTTTGCCCTACAAGTTAGCTGTGAAAATCAATATATATGAACAGCATGAAATAAATTTTATCAAAAGCATTTGTAACAATAAGTCAAGTCCATAGACTCCTGAGCCCAAATGGGTAAACCCATAGGCATAACCTGTACGAAGCTTATCTCGCCACCCGTTGGTAGCTTACTAAAAATAGGAACTGATGGTGTGTCTTTCCTCTGGATTTGCCTACTTCCTACAAGAGGCTAAATCCCTCCATATAACTCCCAGGGGCTGCTAGCTGGCCCAATCTGTACAGATTCTCAGTGTTGCGTTCCACCCTCCAAAAATAAACACCACAAAATATATATATACCATGTTTCATTCTTTTTGTTACATGCTATTTGATATCATTCTTTTGCAGATTAAAAGCGATAAGCAGTGTAAATAGTACTCAAATGGAAAATGGCTCAAAAATAAGAATACTGAAATGAAACTTATAAGTAAATTTGTGTACCTGACTGTTTTGATAAAATATTAACCAATTCAATTTCTTTGATCTGCCAAAATAATTAAATTTATTAATTTAATATTTTTATCATAATTTGAATATCAGGTTTATAAAATGACTATTTTGATTATTTGAATTATTTTTATTAAGTTACCTAATTATTTATGCCTTATAAGGTCAAATTGGGAATTTGACCTTATAAGGGCATTTTAGTAATTTACCCTTAGTGAAATATAAAAATTCTATTAGTTTATTGTAAATTATGTTCTATGGTTTCTATAGAATCCAAAATTATCAAATTTTAATATGAATTGGCTAAGTAGTCAATACAATTTTTAGGGTTAATGATTAAAGTTAAATGTGATTAGTGAGTGATTAGTAAATTTAGTCACAAAATTATTAATCTAATTATACAGTTAGGTTCTAATTTATTTTATAAGTCATTTAAAACTGAAATCACTTAATTTGGATCATTAGATTTGCTAATATTCACTAATCAAGTTTTTAGAGTAATTAGGGTTAGGTCCTAATTGTGATTTGTCAAAATTTAATCTAAATAACAAAATTAATACTTTTAAAATATTCCTAAGTATTTTATGAGTATTTTAAGACCCATATTAGGTATGTTTGGATAAGTGAGTGCAAATTTATGAATGTTTGAATATTTGTTACATAATTTGAATTATTTTAATATCTCTAAATTTCACTATGTTAAATACTTATTCAAATTGAGATTTGACAGTCTCAAATTATTCCTTGATTTTTGCTGATAAATATAATATATTTAATTATATTATTTGAATGTATATTTTATAAGTTATGGATTTTTAAAGTTTTAAGATTTTTTTTATTTAATTAAATGTATTATTAATATTAATTTAATTAATCTGTTTAATTGATTCATCTAATTATTTTTAAGGAAATAATCATCTTCTATTTTTAATTATAAATTTTTTATATTTTTTGAATATATATATATTTTAATGTTTAATGTTTTCTTAATTTATAAATTAATTTCATAAATTTATTGATTATATAATAAATTTTAATTATATGTTTTTCATTTGTGTATTTATTTATATATATATATATATATATATATATATATTTAAATTATAAGGTATTGATTAATATCTTAGTAACTAAATGTTTTATGTATCCGTTAAATATATTTATTTAACTAAATTATATTTATTCTTTCTGTTTATATATATATATATATATATATATATATATATATATATATATATATATATATACTATATTAATATACTTAAATTTTTAAGTAATTTAATTTGTATTATCAGAAACTTATAATAATTATGAGTATAATTATTATTTTTCAGGAAATAAAGTTTGACTAGTCCTTCCTCCACGTGGCGTTTGGTGGTTTGCTGAGATTAAGCAGATGGGCCCCATGCGTTGGCGCTAGCTCTGCTACGTGGCAGTAGGGATCGAAGACATCGCCTTCATCCCCAATGCCTCATCGCAAAGGTGCAAATTAGGGTTCCCAAAAATTCGCAGTGTCGGGCACCAATTGAAGAAGTGCTGATGAGGTTTTTTTGAGATCTCTCGATGAACGCTGGAATCATCACTAATACATCTCCCTAGCCTTAGAGATATTGATGCCCTAATTTCCAAAAATCGCAAATTGCAGGCGTAAATTAATCCCAACGAAATATAGTTTATACCAATCTATTTGATTTGCTTTACACAATTATCAATTGCAGAACTTCAATTTATTGGATATCGAATGCAGAAGTTGAGTATAGATAAAACCATGAATTACTCAAATTAACACTTTGCAAAATCATTTGCAATACGTATTGTATCATAAATTGAAATAACTTCAGAAATTCTTAGTACCTCTATACGAGATTGTGAAAAGGATTGATTGCGCGAAGACTGGAGCAAAGAAAAAGATTTGGGGTTCGAATGAAAGGAAACTGGGGAGGTTCGATTCGTCTTAAGGATTAAAGATGTTGTCCCTTTTTTGTTTGAAATCTCGATTTATGTATAAAAATAATTCTTACGGCAGTGGAGATTATACGTAGAGAAATGGTCGCCTCGTGCCCTAAACCTGCGACGCTCATGGATGGATAAGGACGACGCGCCTAGATCCTTTTTGCCACGCGGAGCTCTTCGAAGGAGATGACTCGAATCCGTCTGATCCTTTCGATCAGACAGATTAGGACGAGTGCTTATGAAGACGGCGTTAGGGAAAATGAAACGTGCTGTTAATATTTTAATAAAAATAAATAATTAATTAATTTAATTTAATAGATTTTATTAAATAAATTTATCCTAATAAACATGTTTCAAAATTTTTAAAAAAAATCATTCCTAGCTAATTGAGGGCTTCTGAACACAACGGTGCACTCAGATTTTCAATCCGACGAGTATTTAATTACTCGAATTTTCAGGTATTTAATTAATATTAAAATATTCGACTAAAAATTAACGATTTCTAAAAGCGTTCAAAACTTTACCCCTCACTAATTTGGGGGTGGTGAACGCAATGGCGAAGTCAAATTTTCAACCTGAGGTCAAAATTATTTAAATATTAATAAACAATTAGAAGCAAGATTTTGGTATTTTACACAGCTAGACCCAGAGAACTTCAGATTTTGGTTACTATCTTGGGTTGAGTCCACTCTTGAATTGAACCGATCTTCTTTTGATCTACTCTTATCCCTTCTGCATTGATAATTTGGCCTAGAAATGCCAGAAACCTTAGCCAAAACTCACATTTGGAGTATTTTGCATACAACCTATTTTTTCTTAATAATTATAAGACTACTTTGAGATGACTTTCATATTCTTCCTTGGTCTTAGAGTAGATTAATATGTCGTCTATGAACACTATGATGCACTTATGTAAATATGGCTTAAAGAATATTTGCATTAAATCCATAAATATGGATGGCGTGTTGGTTATTCCAAAGGTGATAACCAAAAACTCTAATGTTCATATCTGATTCTGAATATAGATTTAAGTATGCCTTCATCCTTAACCTTAATCTAATAGTATCCTGATCTCAAGTCAATATTTGAAATCACTTTGTCTACTATTAGTTGGTCAAATAAATCATCTATCATTGGCAATGGAAAATATTCTTAATCGTCACCTTATTCAACTGTCGATAATCTATGCACACCTGCATAAATTCATCATTTTTCATCACAAACAACACCAGGGCTCCTCACAGGGACAAGCTTGATCTTATAAAACATTTATCCAACAGTTCTTATAGTTGTTCCCTTGATTCTTATAGCTCCTTCAGTGACATTATGTAAGATGCTTTTGAATGAGGTTGCATCCTATGAATTAGATTGATTGAGAATTCAACTTTTCTTTCAAGAGGTATTCTTATCAATTTGCTAGGAAATACATCTTTAAATTCCTTATCGACTATAGTTTCTTTCACCGGCTTCTCTTTCTCATTCTCCTTCATCAAGGTCACCAGATAGGCAACACAGCCTCTACTTAGTAATCTCTTAGCCTTTATGGCACTAATCATTGATTCTATTATACCCCATCTTCCAATGAAAACTTTTGAGTTCCTTCCTACTTAAGAGTGACTTCTTATTATTGTAGTCAATAGTGGTGTTATATTGACTTAACCAATTCATTCCCAAGATCACTTAAGTTTGTTATCAGCATAATTATAAGTTTTGCCTCAAATGTCTATTTTCCAATAGGGAAGTCTAATTTAAAAAAGTTACGCATTGTTATCTTAGCTCCTGATGACATTAACACATGTCTAGATTTTCCTAGTTTGTAACATTTTGAGATTTAATAAATTGGCATACTTCTCGGATATAAATGAGTGGCTTGCGCCTATGTCAAATAGTGTGTCGCATAGCTGATCATTAATAAAAAGTGTGCCTAGTTTGGACAATTTGAGTTGTTTACTTTCTAAGGTAATTATGAAAGGATGCATTAAAATAAAATAAATAGTACTGAATTAAGTGCATACCTGACACTACTTCATTATCCTCAGATGCTACTATTGGTGTTAAGGCATATACCCTTGGCACATTAGTAGGTTGACTAATTGCTCTCCCTTTCTAGTAATTCATTGCAATTGTATTCATAGTTCTCTAGAAAGATTGATATGCCCTTCTTTGATTTTAAGTTGCTATAGTTATAAGTGAATGTATAATGGCTAGTATCGATGCTTGGGCTATGATAGGTAGAGAGTTGTGTGTAGCAGAAGGGTGGTTAATCTTCACCCTATCCATGGTCCAACATGACTGGCAGTCCCAAAATCCTTGCCCAGGCCTCCTACAAGTGTAACATTTATTTCCCTGATGGTAACACTTACCACAGGGTTGGGGCCTTTTGTATCTTGGTGCCTGTCCTGTTTGTTACTGACAAGTCATTTATTAAGCCTTTTGCAGCACTGGTCTACTTATTTTGCTCTCATCAATTCTAGCTAGTGCTGGATATGACCCTTTCTTTATTCATTTTGTTGCAAGTGGTGTTCCACTAGTCAAGCTCCTCCAATAGCTTAGCAAAATTATCGTGTTGTTGAGAGATTAATGGTCCTTAATTGAATCTCTAAATCCTCTTAGAAAATGGTTACACCTTGATGCTTTCTCCCTAACTAAATTTGTAGCAAACCTAGATAGTCTCATTGTAGCGCCCCGCCCCACCGTGGTCCTATCAACATGCATGTTAAAATGATTATGGTGGAGTAGTCGCCATGATAGATCTCCTACTTACAAATAGATTAGGTTTTCAGTCTAATCTACTGATAACTATGGGGCATGCCACATGCTGAACTGAGGTTTCACTAAATACAAATATAAGAATATCAGAGTGCAGAAGTAACTAAAAGCTAACATTCATTCAACTATAATATAGTAAGAAATAAATCCAACTCATAATAAAATGTGCAGTAAAAAAAAATACATCCAGAACATGTATTATTACATCATTTTAAATTAAAGTTTTAACTAAAAACATGAAAACACTCAGCCTCACTGAAATATAAAAGTAGCCTAACTAATGATCCTCAACAATAAGATGCTCCTCTTCCTGACCTGGCTCTTCTCCTCGTGCTACCACCGTAAACAACTCATAATCTGACATTGTCAATTTCATAAGGCCCCAGCAAAAAAAAAATATAAAAAAATCTTATTAGATAATTGTCTAACTATATTTTAAGTTGATTAATTTTCATTTTCTTTAAGATATCACATTTAAACTTTAGCATCAATAATAGCAAAAAGATGCAATAAGCTACAAAAGGAACTGGAAAACTTATAAATAATACATTTATAACTTAAGCAAAAGAAGTATGCCAAGAACATACCTCAAGCCAGAAGCTGCAATAAGGTTAGACAATAAATATATATGTATATATATATGTATATATATAAGACTGTATATAATTGAAACTAGATTCACAAATTAGGAACCATCCGAGTCAGAGTCAAAACTATCTAGTTACGCAAATAACACATGTTAGGCTTCCGTGTGTCAAAAGAAAAAACATCATAACATGTTTATGATCATATAAATATATATACAAATTAACAAAAAGTAAATAGAACTATGATACATATAAGTAAACTAAATTTAATAATAAATCAAAGCTAGCATCTTATGAAAGTAAGCAAGTACTGAACAAAAGCTGAACTAAAGTAAGGTAAATAGAAAGCAAAAAAATAACATGTAAAACTGTCATATCAGAAGAATTGGCTAAACTAGTCACTGAACTGTATCATATCATATCATTTAGCTTCTCAAATCTAAAGCAAGAAACTGTATAGAACTGAAGAGGTAGAAATATATATATACAATTAATTTAAGCTAGTTTACTTTACCTCTGTGGACACGTTCAGAAGTAGCTGAGGAGTCATTCACATCTGCAAGGTTGAAGTGGGTTCCCAAACTTAGACACATCTCTCCTCAATAAACGTGTAAAGTAAACCTTATTTCTCCTTACCTCCTATCTAGTGGCAGCAAATAGGAATACACAAATCACCAGTACATATAATGAATGGTGCGACCCAATCCTTCATCTTCTCTGGTGCAAACCCGTGGTAGGAAGGCTAGGGCACGATTTTTGAGGGCTGTTCCAGCCTCATTCGTGGTCAGCTCACACTGAAAATAACTCATCATGATTTACCTAATGGTGGTTTAATTAGTGACTGAAGTGGCTCGAGGAGCCGGTGATCGCCAACCCTTGGAGCTAGGTCACGTAAGTGGGATGAGATGAGCTATGTGACTGTAGCTTACTAAGGAGGCTACACTAAATTGATTCGATCGGGCCGATTGAGCCCGATTGAATCTAATAAGATGCCAAACCAAGCAGTGGAATAAGTTTAGGAATTGACAAAATCAAAAATTTCATGAACGATAGTGAAGGATTGACGGTACTTGGATCAATGACTTTGAGAAAATGGGGCTTCAGGATGATGATGCGGGTGCTCCTAGATTGCGAGACTAGAATCCAATGGTAAAATCGAGGTCAGATGATCTCTGAGGCTTTTAATTGAAGTCTTTGGGAGATCGAAAAGTGGCGGGGCTCTACACGCAGTGAGAGAGGTACGCCGTGAACGTCAGCGGTAGGGCAAGCGTCGCATGCGCGGGGAAGATGACCTCGAGTCTATCCGATCCTGGATCAGGATTTGATCAGTCGGCGCAGATGTATTTCCATCTAATCATATGCTAATGGCACGCGGGCAGACAACGCAGAAGGGATAAGGGACAAAGTCGTTAGGGAAATTAAATAATAATTAATTTATTAATTATTTAATAATTTATTAATTAAAATAGGTTTATTAAATGGTTTCTGAAAAATTCTAATAAATTGCCCCTAGCTAATTGAAGGTTGAGGAACTCAATGATGAAGTTGGATTTTGATTTTGAAGAGTATTTATTTATTCTTTTTTTCAAGGTATTTTAAATATATTAAAATAATCGGGAAAAATTTAATGACTTCAAACACTTCCAAAACATCACCCTTAGCTAATTTGGGGTCAATTTTTCAATTTGAAGTTAGTTTAATTAGTTCATTTCCCAAATTATCGAGATTTCCCAGAATTAGGGTTTGGCCCAAATGACTCCTGATTTGAACCCAAACTTTTGGGTTTGCTCCTAATGGCTTATTAGAACTATTAGAATTAAGATCAAGACCTAGTTTAGTTTTGATTAACTAGGGTAACAATCTTGAGTTGTTACACTCATGAATTCCATCTCATATGTCAATACTGACTTGTCACCTTGAGTTAATTTGGATCAATTCATCCTCAATAATGGTTTGAGCAAATGGCAGAACAAATTCTTCTCTAAACACCTCCTCAATTTCCTCCCAGGAATATTTTTAGTACCTTATTCAATGAATCAAAACTTTAATTTACTCTTTTACTAAAATTCTACTACTTTAGTTAGTAGATGGGCAGCTAGACAAACTTCTTCTATATTAGGACATTTTATGCTCAACAAATTCTTCCCAACTATCATAAACCAATTAACTACCTCAATAGGAGTGGTAGATCCATTGAATATTGGATGGTTTAAGCAAAGAAATGCATGTAGGAATCCATATACAATGGGTCCATGTGCTTTAGTAGAGTTAACTTGTATAACCTGTGGGTTAGATGGGCTCAGAGACATTTGTGCTGCTTGAGTTTGTGTCTCCACAAGAACCTTCACCAATTCCACAAGTGTCCTAATCTCTTTAATAGTGGAGGAGGGTTCTGATGTTTCTATCTTTTGGACTGGGGTAGAAGAAAGATTTGATTCAGGATTCATTCTAGTAAAGATGAAACAAGAAAATAATTCAAGAAAGAGAAATTCTAGTTTATTTAACAAGTTCTTTTGAGTACAACATAAAATACTTTGAAATAAATAAAGAATACTACAGTTTCATTGACATTAAAAGGTACATTCATTTGCAAAACTTACCAAAAAAATGAAGATATAAATCTATGAAAGTAGGTGGACAATGACATCTTCTGCCTTCCTTGACCATCTCTATATAATCATGGTTCCACGAGTCCTCAGCACTTCCTTCCAGCAGTTGTGTGGTGGCCTCCCCTTAATCAACTAGGATTAAGTGGTGGTCATCACTGAGCAATCCCTCACTTAATATTAGATTAATAATAAGCATTCCTAATCCACTGATAAGGGAAGGATATGCCCTAAGTAGAGCAAATGAGACATTCACTAAATGAGTATACCAAAATATCAGAGTGTGGAAGAAGAAATACTAAATATTAATATCCATTCATTCATAATAAAATAAAAAAATATCCAACACATAATAAATATGAAGGAAAAGAAAATACAAATAGAACCTGAATTATTACAAACATTAAAAGTTTAAATGAAAAGAAAGCTAAACACTCAGCTTCACAAGTAAAAAATAAAAGAAACTAAAGGTCTGCATTGGCATGCTCCTCCTCCTGAACAAGCTCTTTAGAAGGCCTAACCTCAAATAGCTCAGAATCTATCGTTGTTAGTTTCACAATGACAAGGCCCTAGCCAAAAGAAAAGAAAATACGATTAGACAAAATGTCTAAGTACATTTTAGGCTAAGTAAATTATAGATTAAATGATATCATAAATATTTGAAGTATTTTAGGAGCAATAAAGCAACAAAGAAAGTGGTAAACATTATAATCATATAATTATAACTTAAGTAAAATGTAAGGTAAGCACATACCTCAACTCAAAGTTACAGAAAAGGTTAAGCAATGAATATATGAAAAACTGCTAAGTACAAGAAAGACATCATAAGTAAATATGATCAATTTTCTACATATGTTGGTTTTATAATATGAAATGAATATAACTGAACTGAAATAAAAGACTAACATCCTAACATGCTTTCATATGAAATCAATTTCTACTAAACATATAAATATTTAAACTTACTAAAAAGTACTGCAAATAAATAAAAGTGCTTCATAAAATACTGAAGAAAATCAAACTGAACATATAATGAAAATATGCTATCTCATGAGGACATATGTCTATTTAGGCATGTCATAACAAAAAAATGGTGACTAATCTAGCCACTAAAATAATCTTCTAAAGCATCTAGGATCAAATACCATATATCAACAAGTCCATAAAAATATCACCATCCAGGATCAAACACTTGGGGGAAAAATATCACAAATATATCTTCTAGGATCAAATACCTGGGCTCAAAACTACATCTGAATCTTAATATGAAACAATATTGTAGAGGCAGACTAAGTAGAACAAATTCCATTTTAAATTGCTAAATATCATATTAATTTATCTTTAATTCATTCATCTAATTATTTATGAATATGCATTTATGAAATTTCAAATCTAACATAGAACATTCATCAAATATCCTATGTTCCATCTAATGTGTCACAAATATAAAAGTCCAAAATAAGGAAGCAAAGCATGCAAATATAATGTGTAAATAGCACTATACAAAACTCTGTGAT
The DNA here is from genome assembly GCA_016760335.1 of Gastrodia elata. Classification (NCBI taxonomy): domain Eukaryota; kingdom Viridiplantae; phylum Streptophyta; class Magnoliopsida; order Asparagales; family Orchidaceae; genus Gastrodia; species Gastrodia elata. Next base: position 10,219,551 of record CM028670.1, on the reverse strand, counting down.
ATCACTTATTTTCTAATTTAAATTGTTCTAACTAATATGAACTTAAACAAGCTTAGGATCTCCTATATCCATCTATTAAGTATAAACTCATAATATCAGTCCTATAAAGTTTAAAGTAATTAGAACTAATCAATTTCTAATATATTTCAATCAATGATGCTTATATAAGTTTGAATAATAAATTGAATGTCCAAATTGATAATTTTTAAATAATTCTCAAGCTAATCTTGATTAATACAAATCAAGATTGAAAGATTAAGAGTTAAAATCCAAATATTAGGGTTTAAACTCTTAATTCAATAGGTTCTAAGACTAATGGTATGAGGTTAATCCCAACTCTTGTGAACTACAAATTAAGATTATCTTATTAAGCAAAGTTAAGCTTAATAAGATGGATCTCTAACTTAAACTAAAGTTAAAATACAAAATAATCATAAATAAAAGATGAAATTCTAGAAAATTATAAAATCAAGGTTTCATCTATTGAGTAACCCATTTACTCAATGAATAAACTCTAACCTAAATTTCTAAACTAATTCCTAAGAAATAAGATCCTAAAGACTTAAAGGAAAAACTTAAGGAATGGATTTAAGATAAAGAGAAGGTTAAAGTATTGATGTTAATTAATATTAACTATCTTCATTTTTTGATATAATTATCTTATGGAAGGCATAAGGTGAACTAAATTCATCTTATGAAACTTAAATTAGGATTTAGGAGAATTTTAAGATGAATTTTAAGGTTTTTCTTAAAATAATAATTTAATGAGTTTAAACATCTTAAATTGATTTCAAATCAGTTATAATACTGATTTTAGAGATTAGATTATAATTTTAAGGCTTAAGAATATTTTAACCTAAATTTGGGCAAAATGTCCATTTTACCCCTACTTAAGGGTCTAAAAGTCAATTTTAAGAATTAGGGTTCCAAATTTAAATTTATTAATGGAAAAAGTTACTTACTATCTAATATGAAGATAGACAATAAGTACACTAAAATTGGATAAGGATTAAGCCTAATGAGCTTTAATTAAGATATTAGCTCATTAAAGGCAAATTAGTAAGTTTAATAAGTGAAATTTAAACATTCAGTTAGTTTATTATTGCTTACTATCTAAAGATTCTATAGAACCAAAACATGCTAAATTCTGATAAATTTATGGTTAATTATGTAAATTAGGATTTTCTAAAAGGGGGCAAAAACCTAACTTTTCTATTTGAAGTCCAAATTCAACAAACGTATTGGCTATAGCTTCCCTATAACAAACTGAGTACTTTAACTAGGAGTAGACCCAATTTGGACTCCATTTGGTTAAGTTATTACCTAATTATAATTAAGGGTTATTAGTGAGTAATTAGTGAAATTAATCATAAGATCACAAAACTAACCACACCACTAGGTTTTAATCTACTCTACAAGTTATCAAAAACATAAATCACTCAAATTGGATTATGAATTTTGTTAATATTCACTAAATAAGAATTAGGGTGATTAGGGCTAATTAAGAAATCAAATCACCAAAACTTAAATACTTTTGCAGTTTACTGATCTACACATTCTCCTAATCAGAGTGGTATATTGAAAGCCCTAATTTGGAGTTCAATTGATCAAGTTATGATCAATTCAAGTTTTTAGGGTTTAAGGGGTAATTAGTGAGGGGTCCTAAAAGTGATTAGCCAAGTCTTACACCAAACAACAAAATTAACACTATGGGAACATTTCTGATGATCTTCTAATTAAAATGAGACCCATATTTACTATGTTTGGATTAGTGTGTGCAAAGTTATGATTGATTGAAGTTTGGGGATATTAGGTCATTAATTAGGGGTCCTAAATGTCACTAAGTAAATACTCATCCAAATGGAAAATTGACATTGCCAAAATGATCCTCTCATTTTTTTGATTAAAATGAGATATAACATCAATGCATTTGGATGAGTGTATTATAAGATATTAGTATTTAAAGTTTCTGATTTATTCAAATTAATTAACTTAACTTAATTAAATCATTCATTCTGCTAATTAAATTAATTTAAATGGTGAGTGAGCCCCACATTCAACGGACAGGATAGCAGTACTTCGACCTGGTGCTATCATAGCAACGGGTCCCACTGCAACACTCTACCAGCGGCAGAGTGAAATACACGCGTCGGCTTGTGAGGCTGACAATGAAATGGAACGCGTCCCACATACGCAACTCTGAGGAGGCCATGCGGACCCAAGCATAGAAGTGCGGGTCAGCCCGATTTGGTCTGACCCGGACAGATACCTTTGAAAAAGAAAAAAAAATGGACAAATCACCTCGCTCACAAAAACTAGGGCTTACACCGATCGACGCACACCACACCTCTCAGCTCCATTCGACTGACATGCGGAAGCTCACAAGTAAATCTCTTGAATGAGCTTAAAGTGTGAAACTTTGGAGTTTTCTAACAATCCTAATCTTGATGACCTAAATTTGTGAAGACGGAGACTCCGACGCATCCTGAAGCTTATTGCAGGTCGATTGTTAATATTGGTGATCGATTATGACTCAATTAGGCACAATTGATTGCTATCTAATTCTTAAGCATTCCAAATATACATTAGATATCAATTAGAAGAAATAATTGTGAAGAAGGAGGTACCTGACAAACACGGCTTAGATTAGGGTTCTTGATGATCTGGTGAATTCAGAGAATCCACGAGTTCCAGAGACTCCAAATCGAAGCACTCAAAGAATAAGAGCTCAATGGGGGTTTAAAGTTGCTTAGGCGGTGGAGGCTGCCACTTGCAATTGAGCAGTGAGCGTCGGTCACCACGTGTTGAGATGAGAGACACACGGTGCAGACGCTCCATAAAGGATCTATCCATGGGCCCACGGGTCACCCCAGGCGCTGCACGCAGCTCAGCCCAACTCAAAGATGGGTCAGCCTAACAGGAAGAAGAGACAAAAATGGGCCCGGAAGGAATTAAGGTAGCGGGCCTTACCAGAGCACAATCAAATTATTTAATTATTAATTTAAATCAATTTGGACTAAACTTTATATTTAAGATTGGATCACTAAATAAATCCTGAAAAATTCCATAAATTCATCCAAAGCTAATTGAAGGATAAGGAATGCAACAACAAAGTCGAATTTTGATTTTGATAAGTATTTATTTATTCAAAATTTTTCTTTTGGGTATTTAATATATATTAAAATATTTGACAAAAATTCGATGACTTCTAAATGCATCTAAAACATCACCCGTATCAAATTTGGGGGTGATGAGCACAATGGCAAAGTTCAATTTTTGATTTGAGGTTAATTTAGATAGGTCAATTTTTAGGATTCCTAGAATTCCCAAAATCAAGATTTGATCTATTTGACTCCTAATTTGGACTAGGTCTTTGTGGTGAACTCATAATAACTTAATTACATTACTATAATCAAAATCAAGACTTGACTTAGTCCTAATTTGTGGCACCCTGCCCCTTAACCATCAATAAACAAGGCTAAGGAGTGGTGTGCCACTTTGGCAAATCCCTTACTTATCATTAGATTAAGGTGTAATCCTCAATCCACTAATAAGGGAAGGATGTGCCTTAAATAATGCAGTATAATCATTTACTAAGTATATACATTCATCAGAGTGTGAAAGAAGAGACAATAAAATATGCTACATCCAATCTACCACAATATAAGTAAGAAGTAAACATGCGGCTCATAATAAAATAGTACAATAAAACAACATACATAAATATCTGAATTATTACATCAATTTTAAGATAAGTTTAAAATGAAATAAATGACTCATCCTCACAAGTAGAATAAAATGACAGCTAATCTACTGATCTTCTACCTCGACCTGATGCTCCTCCAAGAATGGCTCCTCTTCAGGCCCAAGGTCCTCAAATTGTTTAGAATCGGCCATCATCAGTTTCACAATAATAGGGCCCCATCCAAAGAAAAGAAAATCTGGTTAGACATATTGTCTAAGTACATTTTATGTTATTTAAGTTCGTGAGTTTTATGATATCACCATTTTATTTAGACTATAAATAAGCAAAGCATAAGGGTGCAACAAGCATACAATAGGATAAGGAAAGTTATAAATACAACATTTATAACTGAGCAACATATGAGGCAAAAGAACATACCTCAATACTAAGCAATGATAAGGTTTGGAATATTTATATAAATAAAGTAAGAAAAGTGTTGAAAGAAGAGACTCATACTAAATATGTTAATGATTATATGAATTATGCAAGTTTAAAAGTAAGCAATCTATCTGTAATATGTATAAGTAAGTAGTAAAGAAAATCTAGCATCCTATAAGTATACAAGTAAGTAGGTAAAGTAAAGGCTAACTGCAGTAAACTGGTAACAATAAAACATTAAATAAATATGTAATGACTGCCATATTAGAAGAGGACTAAACTAGCCTGTTGAACAGAAAATGTATATTCTTAGCATCATCTGAACTAAGCCGGTAAGTTTCTTAGCGCCATAAGGGGCTAAGGTGAAATTACAAAGCAGAATTGAACTGAGGAGGCAGTAAGTACAAATGTAGTAATGTTTTAGTTATTTACTTTACTTCTGTAAACATATCTAGAAGTAGCTGAGGAGTCAAGCATATCTGCAAGGCTAAGCATGTTCCAACTTAACACAACACTCCTTAATGAGTAATGTTAAGTAATTCTTATTTCTCCTTACCCATGTCCAGTAGGTAAAATGCGCACTATCAACAAGTAACTGAATCATATGCAAATGTTGTCCTAATTATTCTAAGTTTTCATTTCATACATCAATGTTCTTATATGACATGTTCAAGGTAAGGCACAAAGTACAAGGAATGCAAAAACAACAATAATTCAATAGTAAGCAAGGGACTCTACTACACACAGGTGATACCCATTGTTATCTACTTAATTCATTCTAACTACTCTAAGTTATACAAGTTTAGGATCTCCAATTCCTACTATCAAGTACTTAGAAGCACATCCTTATGAGTTACAAGTAATTTGAACTGATCATGTTCTAATTTAATTCAATTAATATCGCTTACAAGTTAAATAAGTAATTAACACATCCTATTTAATGAAATTAAATGCTCTAAGCTAAGATCTGATCAAGATCTACTAAAGTTAAGGATTATAAATTAAACACCACGAATTGAGTTTACTCACATAATCCAAAGGGTAAAGCTTAAGGACTAAATTTAACTCTAAATGTGAACTAGAGATTAAGAAAAATCCTATTAAGCATAATCAAAGCTTAATCGAATGAATCTCATAATCTTCTTAAGCTAATATTGAAAGATAAAATAATCAGAATTAAAGTATGAAAATTTAGAAACTAATAAAACTAAGGTTCCATTTATTGAATAACCTACTTTATTCAATGAATAAAATCTAACTTAGCATCTATTCCTAATCTTAAGGAAAAGATCTTAAGGTGAAGTGTCAAATCCTAATAAGCTCCTAATAAAATAACTTAAGAAATTTTCAAGTCTTTAATAGAAATTTTTATCAAATTACTTAATTATAAGGTTAAGGGTTTTAAATTTATTTCAAATCAGTTTTATTACCAGTTTTAATGATTAAATAATATTTTAGAGGTTAAGGGTACTTAACCTAAATTTTGAGCAAAACGATCATTTTGCCCCTACTTAAGAGTCTAAAATGCTACTTTTTGATTAAGGGCTCCAAATTATATTTTGTTGATGCCAAATGATTCCTTGCTATCTAACATAAAGATAGATAGTAGGTACATTAAATTTGGACAAGTATTAAGTTCTATGGGTCCAATTTAAGAATTTTAGCCTATAATGGTATTTTGGTAATTTCACTTAATAAAATCTAAAAATTCAATTAGTTTATTGTTGTCTACTATTATTCCATAAAGTCCAAGAACACTAAATTTTAATGTCTAATGATTAAGTTATGATTATTTTAATATTAGGGTTTTACTTAAGATCATTAAGGGTTTAAGGGGTATGTTTGACATTGAAAATCACCTCCAAAATTACACAATGCTTAATTTTACTAAATTCATGTTTGATTTTGATATATTTTGGCCCCATTATGTCCTAGAGTCATTAAAATGCAAAAAATATGAAGTTTTGGCCATTCCGGACAGTTCTGAGCGCTACGGAGTGTGTAGCGCTTTCTGGCTGAGAGCTAGGCACTACGACGCACTATGGTGCCAATTTTCCTGAGGTGCAGGTGCTTCAGCATGCCGTAGTGCTTTCGGGCAATACCGTTGCGATGCGCCGCGGCAGATTTTGGCTCTGGGGCTCACGACAGCGCTTTCTGGCTGAAAGTCAGAAGCCTCAGCTAGAAAGTGCTATGGCGTGCTGTGGAATGCTACGACACACTACGGGTAGCCAACTTGAGACGTGGGTGTTGTGATCCACTGTATCGATCCTTGGCCGAGAGCCAGGTGGTACGGCGTGCTGTAGCGCTCGATGGTGACTTTTTTCGTGCAAAATGTGTCCCATTTCGCACTCAAATACTCTCAATTTAAGTCACTTCATGCATTATTCCATATACCGATGGAAAGGTATTTCTGAGACTTTTCCATTGATACCAAAATTTGTACAAAAAGACATTTTAACGATGCAAATAATGAGGTTAAAGGTCCATGTATGTAGAAAGATGGAAACACAGAGTTGTTTATCTACCCTAAAATTGCCAACTTAATGAGCTCCAATGAACTCCATATCTCAAACACAGATTCTTATCAGCATGAAACAGACATGCAAGGTAAATGTAGCAACCATTTGATAAAGAGAAGTGGTGCCAAAGAGGTACCTTGACTTTGAAATGAATAGAGGAAGAGAGCTCTACTTTCTGTAAGAACTTGGGAGCTTTAGGGCTTGAGGGCTTCTTCAACAGCAAGCATAGCAATGGAGGGAAGATGGGAGATAGAAAATAAAGAGGGTGAAGAGTTTAAGGTCTATCTTATAGGAAGAGAAGAGGGATGGCTCTAGCATTGAGTCAAGGGATGGGATGAGAAGGTGCCATCCCATCCAAGGCATGGAGGAGAAGTCTAACAACCCTAGTATTGTTACCCATCAATTAGTGACCTAATTAACTCTAATTGTTTTTCATTAGTCTTATAATAGTATTAGGAGCCTCCATTTCATATTTCGTGCAATTTGGAGATCATTTGGTAATTTCCAACATTTCCTAGTTTTTTGATAATTCTGAGAATGCCTAATTTATTTAGACCTCAAAATCAAAAACGGAGTCCGCTATTGGACTCACCACACCCAAATTAGCTATGGGTGGTATTTTAGAAGTGTTTAGAAGTCATCAAATTTTCCCCGAATATGTTAATAATATTTAAATACTCAGAAAATTAATATAATTAAATTGACATCCGATCAAAAATTCGATTGCATTTTTGAGTTCCCCACACCTCAATTAGGTAAAGGTGAATTTTTAGGATTTTTTGAAGTGCGTTTAGTTATTTAATTTTATTTATTAAATTGTGTATAATTAATTAAATATTTAAAGTAAATAAATTAATTAATATAAACAATAATTATTAATTCGTACAGTTTAATTATTTGAACCACGGAGATATGCTGTAAAGCGCGAAGCACGGGATAGTGGTCTCGTGCATTCAGGACCTTTAAACTGATTTGATCTGATCCATCGGCACGGATCTTTCCCTGAGCTGTGATTAAATCCATGCCGTTAGATCTCTAGCTCGAATCAGCGGCTGGGATCGCTCACCTATACGCCATCTTCTTTTTTGCATGACCGAGAGCAGAAGGCCAGAGGAGGTGGCGTACGGCATCCTCGATCCTCTAGTTCTTCCCGAAGGATTCAATTATCCCCTTTGTATTTTTCATTTTTCTCATTTTGGGGGATCCTTCTAGAGTACTCGAGGAGCTGGAGCCTTGCTGAAGTCGGGACAAATAAATTTGGGGAGCTCTGTGTCCTCCATTGATTCCTTCAAGCTCTAGGTGCCTCCCTTTGTATCTACCTGAATTTCTTATTAAGATGTTATACTTATTCCTTTATATATCAAATTTCAAGTTCGATTTGAGTGCATATCATTTAATCTAACAGTAGAGGATTCTTAGGTCCGACCGTCTAAAATTAGAGCATCCGTTGGATCATGATTCCCTTGTCCACTGGCCATAATCTGCTTTCAGGATGATTCGTCTAGGTGAGACCTCCTCACCGATATACGAATCACCCTAGAGGAAGTCGTCGGAGTCGACCCTAAATGAAACCCAAAATTCTATTCACTGACACATTGCGGGACGAAGCAGTTCGGTCCAACATCTCATCGAGTTGAGTATTTGCATCAGACCGAGACTGGTTCACCCTCAGTTCGACGCGCCATCTTACGTGATTATTGGGAGACGCATGTCGATCCCAGTGAATGCCACGTTTGCTAGAAATCATTTAATGAATTCGTGCTCCTAAATTTGCGCCGCCATCTTTTTCGAGAGTCTGCGTCAGCCATATAATTCGGCACCATTTTCCATGTTTTCATTATTCTTTGTGCTGCTGCTGATTAATACAGATTAATGAAATTATTAGTTTTGTATTTAATAAATGTTATTTATTCAAATTTATTTCAATTATAACTTTAAAAATACAAATCCAAATAATACAAAATTATATATCATTTTGATCACAAAAATGAGTAGATTAATAATATATAATTAAATTTTTGTTTTGGCAATTATTTTAATTAATCAATAATTAGGATTAATTAATTAATTGCAAATTAACTTCATCATTTCATGTGACCTAATTTGATCATTTAATGTTCAAATTAAATGATCAAATAGTTCCTTTCACTCACAATAATGTAAGGAATAATAATATGAAATTAAATTTAACATGTTAACTCTAATTTTCTTAATCACTTTTTAACCCTAATTAGGAGTCCCGAAAACCTTAAAATTCAAACGTTGTCCAAAATTAACCTATTTAGTGTCATTTTTCTCCTTATGCTATAAGGATTTCAATATTATGTAAATTACTTCCATTGGATAATAATTTATGATTTTAGGTTTTTGACTCTTACTTAGTGTTATTGTGATAATTCAAACTTCCTAGATGGCATGCTTTAGGTATTATAAAACTCTAGGATAGCTAACATGTCACATTTATTACCCCTCGTATTAAATTAAGTTACTTTTATTTGAGCTTAGTTCTCATTTTTTAGATTTGTGAATTAATTGCTAAGTGCTTAATTCACCTTTCAACCCTAAGGTAGAAACCCTAGGATTGATTTAAATATTAATTGTAGTCGATCCCTAGATCTATTAGTTACATCCATTAAGAGTAGTTAGCTTTAATGTCTTTGTAATTGTAGATTATTGAATCGAGTAGACTAGCTTTAGTGATTATATTAGAACTTAGTTTTTTCTTCCTAATCCCTAAAGCCTTCCCTTAAATATTTTAAGATCTAGTAATAAGAATCCCTAGCTTACTTAGATTAGTTTAGGAATCCTATTGAATTCCTTAAACTTTAGTTATTAGGATACTAGAACTTGTAGTTCTTAGGTCCTATCAATTACTTACCTTAAACCTTTCAATTTATTATAACCTAGCTAGATTAGTACTTGATTGATTAGATCTTTCAAATTATAACCTAGCTAATGAATTTTAGTGAATTTATCTTAACTTCCAATTTTTTAAGTTAGATGTTTTCTCTATCTTAATTTCTTCCTATTAGACACTTAAACCTTGATTTAATTATAGAATTGAATCTTATAGTTTAGGATGTGAGAGAGCTAGTTTCTAATTATATCAATTATACTTATAAATTATTTTGTCATAACATACAGATTGAATTGAATCTACTATTTTCAAAATCTCAATTATTACTATAATTACAATTAACTTGAGATCAATATCTCAAAGTTAATTAGGAGCTCAATTAGCACCAATCATTAAGTAGATCATTAAAAATTAGATTACTTTGGATATCACTTAGTTGCAAATATGAATTTACCTTGAATGCTTGCTTAGCTTTGAGCTTCATTCATTAAATCATTTATATAAGACATTGTGCATGAATAAAAAGTTCACATTAAAATTAGTAAGGGATTATATTGGTGGATTAGTCTAGGGCAGTCTAATAAGGAGGAATACGAAGACCTCACATTCTCAGACGGTGAATGTGAGAGTTTTTGGTTTTGACCCTGCTTTTCTTTAGATGTTAAACAGACATGTTTAACTCCTCTCTTCATTCTGAATATGCCCACAGAATAAGTACAGATTAAAATAACTTCAATTAATTAACATATGAGATATTCTTCAATCTTATAGATTGTTAAGACTCATCATAGCTTTTAGCTGTGTTACTTTCTATTTTTCTAGACTATGTAAATCTTAGACTAATAGTCTAAGATCTTCTTTCAATTTCTTTAATATGCATTTTCTATAATTTAGTATTGTACTTTACTTATTTATAGTTTACTTAGATTATAGTAAATGTTGTAAAATTACATTTAAATGCTTCACTATTTCTTTTTCTTACTTAGCAGAAGTTCATTTGAACATATACATGTTTTACTTAATTTACTTTCATATGCACATTAGTTTCTTTCTAGCCTATTTAGGATGCTTTTACCCTTATTTTATTTGCAGTCTAGGATGTATACTTAAGTGAGTATTCTAACTCACTTTGTCTTTTTCTTTTCATTACATACTTTTCCACATTTGTATGCTTATCTTTTTGCACCCATACTTGTGCTTATTTTGTAACTAGTAGTGATATCCAATTAAAACAATAATATGCCTAGCCAATCTTAAAATGTACACAGACTATTTAGTCTAACCAGAATTTCTATTTTTTTGGTTTTGTCCTATCACATTTAAATGCCAAAATATGATAGATCGGGTGCATTTGGAGGCTAGTGGAGCTGGACCAAGTGCTAAAAGTTAGCTGCTTCCGCTTATCATATAATAAAAATACATAGCTTTTAATTAATTTTAAGTGAGCTTTAATTACTTTCTTTCCTCTATATTCACTGTTGGTTTGTAATTAATGTTATTTACCTTACTTTTACTATACTTATGTTGGAGCTTATATTATATTTAAACACTTTTGATGAATGAATGGATGGATGTAATAAATTAACGGATGAAAATAAATGTATAAAAATGATTATTAACTAAGTCATTGGTTGCATATCTAATTTGTATGTTAATTGGAATTAGATAAATACTACATTACTTATAGAATTGGAAAATAGTTAAATATCTAAGTAAGAATCTTTCCTTATCTCAATGTGAGTATTGAATGCTTGTGAATTGAGCATACTTTAGGATAGATAATTGTTACATATATGATTTTCTCCCTTTAAACTTTTAGAATTATAAATGAGCAATCCCATGTAACGGATTGACTCTATTTTAGAACTGGAAATAAGCAAACCATGTAACGGATTGACTTTACTTTAGAATTGTACATGAGTTATCCTATATAATGGATTGACTCTATACTAGAACTAGAGCTAAACAATCCTATGTAATTGATTGATTATATGTTTGTTTTATGTTATTTTTCTTTTAATTATAACTTTCATTGGAATGGAAGTCTTGTATGTCTACCTTGCAGGTGTTTCTTTAGCCATTTACAAAGGAAATTCTGCTAAAAATTTTAAGAAAATAATAATTTATAATAATTTGGCAAATAGTAGATTCATATTTCACATATTAAATACTTAGAATCTTCACATCAATAATCGTAAGTAATCACATCAATTTCTTTTGAATTTACATTCTATCATGTCTTAGTACGTATTGTATTTTCATATATAATTACATAACACAATTCATAAATTCCCTTCCATCTTAACTTAAGACCCTCTTCTAAATCCTTGGCCAAACACAATATCTAATGATTTGGTTTAGTTTTCTTCTAATCTAGTATTAGGTATTGTGGTGGCATATCAATGTTGAGTTAGGTGATTCTCAGTATTGGGGTCATCAAAAGAAGGGAGGGGGCCTCAGCTCCTCTGTGTGCGACAGAATGGGAGAAGGAGGAATCGCAAGAATGGAAAGGCTAGTGGTCCCAAGCGCAGAGATGAAAAAGAGGAAAAATGGAGTTAATTTAGATTAGCTAATTTTATCTTAATTAAATCAATGCTTTTAATTAATTAACATCGAATTAATATATGAGCTCTGAAAAAGTCCCAAAAATTCACCCCAAGCTAATTTGGGGGTGAGTAATTCAATGGAGAAGTTGAATTTCAATTCTGATAAATATTTAATTTTTCTATTTTTTGGGGTATTAAAATATTTGTGAAAATACGACGGCTTTCAAACACGACCAAAACATCACCCTTAGCTAATTTGGGGGTGACAAGCATAATGGAGAAGTCAGATTTTGATTTCGAGGTCAAATTAAATATCTCAATTTTCTAATTAATTAAATATTATTAAAATCATCCAAATGTTAAATTGAGATCTGAATTGCTCCAAATCTTTGGGGATTGATTTTAATGACTAGATGAACTCAATATAATGATAATTATGATGCAATTAAGTTAAGTAACAACTTATGATTGTTACATAACTGATCTAAGTAATAACTTGGGTTGTTACAAGTTGGTCTAGTATTTGAAAATGGGTATAGTTTGGATGTAAAATACCAAGTTTTTAATTTTGTTTATCTTGATTTATATTCAATTAAATCACATGATAATTTGACACAATAAAATTTTAAAAATTTTAAACATACCTTTAGAGATTTTTTGGTAATTTTAGAAAATATGTCTTTTACGAGACTCTCCGAGGTTATTTTAATGTATGGTTTTAATTAGAAAAATTAAGATAAATAAACTTACATCTAAACCAAAATCAAAGTTCTCCATTAAATTTATCACCCCCAAATTACCTAGGGGTGAACTTTTACAATTCTTCTGAGCTCATTTAATAGCTTAAGGTATTAAATTATAGAATCAATTTAACAAGTGTGGCATGCCATCTGCTCATCGGCTCTTGCACTTCTCCCTCACTTATAAAAAATAAAGAACTTATTGCTGCTCATCCCCTAATCAACCTATCTTCTCCACCTACAGCTTACTCTCTTAAGTCCAGCCCATTTTCCCCACTGCACCTCTTCCCTAGCTTACAGAAAATAGATAAGTTACTGCAGTTTTTCCACATCTTTCAATAAAACCCATCCTCCCCACTTGCAAACTCAAAAACTTGTAGCCTATCCCCTAACCTAGCCCATACCTCACTTGCTTATCAACACCCATCTTGATCTCTCAGCTTGCACTTACAAATTTTGAGAGAAGGAGAAAGAAAGGTTTGCTGAAACTTCATCCATTAACCCCAAATGAGCTAAGGTACTTCCTTTCCTATGGATTTAGTAATGCAATCACTTCAAGTTCGCAAGCTCATTACTCTTCACTTTGAATCCTTAAAGTGATCAATTAACCTCAAATGACCTCGATCTGAGTCTAGTTTTTGATGAAGAGGAACAATATTGCTCTATAAAATCACAGTTTATATTTCTTTATTTTGATACACAAAGCAAAATATCAATTTTAGTAGCGTTAGAGTGGTCCAAATATATCAATTTAGGTACCAATCGAAAGGTCTCGAAAAGACCTTTCAATCTCCAGTATCCAATTTCTCAAATCTTTGCAGTTTACAATCTTCTCGCTCCAGAACTGAAATAACACAAAAATACACATTATTTGTGGTGTTAGTAAGAACATGCAGTATAAATATAAATTCATTATTTTTTATGTTTGGATCTTTTGAATTTGGATTTTATATGACAAAATATTCTCTTATAAACTAATACATTCAATCAATATATTATTCACCCCCTAAATTCATAGGACAATAAAGTTTAATTTAAATTTATGTTTAACAGATCTAATCAAGTGAAATATTTGTGCTTTATCAAATCAGTCAAGTACGTAGATTTATTTGTAAGTTTTACTTAATTATATATATTTTAAGCCTAATTCTAGTTGAATCATACTTTTGATACACTTACTACTTAATAGATTGCAAAAATATTATCATATGACCTGTGACAAAAAGATGAATTGTATCATTATATGTGGTGTTTGCCTTTGAAGGGAGGAAAAAATACTGAGAATATATACAGATTGGGTCGGCTGGCAATTACTGGGAGTTATATGGAGGGATTTAGCCCTTTTATAAAGTGGAAAAATCAAGAGGAAAGACACACCATTATTTTCAAAAAGGCTAATAAGCTACTGACATGTAGTAAGAAAACTTCCTAAAGGCTATGCTTATGGGCTTACCCATATGGGCTCAGGTGTATTTGGACTCAACTTTATGTCACATAATGCTTTTGATGATATTTAATTCATGAATATATATATATATATATATATATATATATATATATATTGAATTGAAGTCTAATATGTAGAGCAAATATTTGGCAATATTTGGCAAATGTTTATATTTCATTACTTTTGGCGCAAAGTTGCTTATATCACTCCTTATATTGATTTATACCTTATATAGGATGCTAGAAAGTAACTCTTATAAGAATAGTCTACGTACTCCTACCTAACTAACAACTATTGTTAAATATTTAGGTTTTGATAGTTGATCATAAGAAAGAGCAACTAGAATAAAGAAAAAAAGCTTGAATTTAAGAAGTGAGATGGAGAGGAAAATTTATTTTAACTATTGTTGTAATATTAAATAATTCATGTAATGTTTGTGTAAATGACTCTATAAGTATAACTATGAACTTATATCATTTTATTATCATAACAAACATCTTGATTATGAATTATTTCTTGGAAATTATTGAACTTGATTTCTCGGCCGCCACACTGAACTTCTAATAGCATAAAAGGTGTTTGCCACTCTATGAAACCATTCCCTAGCTAATGGGGAAAGATCACTGCCTCTATAAGTAAGAGACTTGAGTATCTTATTAAGGACTTAGAATCTAGCTAAGGACACTCCAAAATTTGGTATAGTGTTGATGTGCACTATCCCAATACAAGTAGAATATTCTAGTGTAATAACTTAATTATCTCATTTTTGGCCATCTATCCAATATCATTAACCCTTGTTATTCCTACACTTAATGATTATACTAACTATTATACTAGCTCATTCTAAGTAATCATATTATTCATTTTTCATATAATTTGCTGATGTGATTGTAATGGTATTTTTTATTCATCTATCTTTCTCTTATCTTAAACTTCTCTGATACCAACTGTAATGATCCAGTATCAGATTAAATATTCTAATCCAACACTAAGTGTCATTGTAGTACTTAATATTATATTAATATAACTTAACCCCACTATTAAGTACTACTAGAGGCAAAGGACCTATAAGATAGGAAACATAGATATATTTTAATATAAAGATAAGAACATACATTACCAATATCTTCATCTAAAAATAAAAGAAAAACATTCATCCCATATAAATAAATAGAAAAGTACATACAACTAAATTTACAATAATCCAATTGAAATAGCACTCTCATTCTCATATGACATAAATAAAAATAGACACTAATAAAGTCTTCAGGCTTGCTCCTATAGCACCCCATCCCGTCGCCAAGCACAACAGAGAGGTTTAAGGAGTGCGTACCTTAAGCAATTGGCGGCATAATGGTGTGTTACTTGAGAAGGATTTCTAATCCTTCCCACATATAAATACTAAGAGTTTACATAAGGTAGAACTAGAGGCTAATCCTTAAGAAAAGTAGGGTCCTTATCTTAAGTATTACTTGGAATACTTATATACATTAAACTTGGTAAGACAAGAAGGATATTTCCAATGTATATGAGTACTTTATATAAGCATTTGCTACTGATCACATCACAATACTAAGTATAAGTAGGAATAATCAAAGTGCAGAAGCTAAGGGAATTCATCCAAACATCCATCACAGAGCTAACTAGAAGCATTCAGCTTGAAAAGGAAATAAAGAACATACATCCAGATAACAATTACAAACTATTATTTTAAAATAAAAATAGCATAAATAAAGGTCTCTTAATCACACTACTAAAGGCAAACTAAACAAGTAAAAATGGGCCTTTTATTGCTCCATCAAATCCTCCTGAATCTCCTAAATAGTCTTCAATGCTGGCTCACCAAACTACTCAAGATCTGACATATTATCGGATCCCACAGTGCCGATTCCCTGCTACAACATGCCTTTACACGGTTCTAAAAAAATTAACATTAAATAAGAATTTCTATAAAAACTGCTGAAATAGCTAAAAGCAAAAAAATGATAATATAAAACTAGAAGAAAAGTAAAGGAGTAATTAATGAACAAGGTATTAAATAAAAAATCTATAAGAGATTGAAATAAATTACTAAAAAGAACTGTGTTGGATGTCACTGAATATGCATCTAAGCATGCCATTGATTTATGTTATCATTATGTAGTTGGTTCCACATGCAACCCAAGGAATCCAAACATCCATGATGCCTGCTACATCTTGTATGTCCTACTCAAATTGATGTATACATCCTATAGTTCACAAATACATTTTGATGCTTATACTTATGTAATTCATGCTAAATGCTTTAAATTCAATAATTCATCAAAAATCAAGAAAAAAAAGTTTAATTTCTTGTGGCTTTTTATGTTATCATATGTTGGGAGTACATATACATAAATAGTATGTTTCTAAGAAAGGTAACCTGAAACACTTTGTTTATTTAACTGCACTTATTAATGCACACAAAGATAAGGGGATGACACCCTTTTACAGTTTAGTCTCTCAAACTAAGCTGTCCAATCCCCTACTTATAAATATAACTTAAGGTTTCCTAATAAAGGTAGTTTGAAACACTTAGTTTATTTAACTGCACTTATTGATGCACACAAAAATAAGAGGACGACACCCTTTTGCAGTTTATTCTCTCAAACTAAGTTGTTCAATCCCCTACTTATAAATATAAATTAAGGTCTCTTAAGAAAGGTAGTTTGAAATACTTAGTTTGTTTAACTACACTTAATGATGCACACAAAGATAAGGGAATGACACTCTTTTACATTTATTCTCTCAAATTAAGTTGTTCAATCCCTCACTAACAACACACTTGATAGAACTAGGAAATTTATCTTGAAGTTATTATAGATTCATCTAAGAAAAGATTAGAATATACAATTTCATTCAAGATGAATCAACCACTTTCATTTCATGACTGGATCAAAATAGCTTTATGGGCATGCACTACAGTCTCCACATGATAAACATAAATATTATCATTCTATACTAACTATTTAGAATCTAAGAAAATGTAATCTAATGAATCCTTCCTCTATTGGGGGAACTAAGCAGTGGGTTTCTAAGGTTGTGATATAAAAGTCACTCTAATTAGGTGAACTACCTCAATTAAACTCAATCTATAGTTTTTTAGGTTATTTCTATCATAATATACAAGCTCAATTATCTAGGGTTTAGGAGGTTCATCTATAGGCCTACCTCAATATATATTCAATAAGGTATTTCCTACCTCAATCTTTCCCCAATTTAAGGTATAAAACACCTAAATTAAAAAAAGAGATTTAAACCTTTCAACCACAACATTTAGATTCTAACATAAGTTGATTCATAAAACGAAATTAAGGTACCAACATATGAAAAGTCCATTAATTCAATCACTTAATTATAATGGAAAATTATCAAACTAGATCGCTAAGCTCCTAACTTTAATAAAGAAATCAAGTCATGGGATAAAATCAATACTTATTAATAATGGGTCATTTCATAATCAAGCATGTTTTAATAATTTGATACAAATTAAATTATGATATCCTATTATTTAAGAGAAAATTAAGATAATATAAGGTTGATCAAGATAAAAAATCACATTATTATTCACCAAAAGACCAAAATTTGATTCCTAAGCCTTACTTAGCTAATTTTAAGGGAAATAACATATTTTAGGAGTTAGGGGCACTTAGATCAAAATTTGGGCAAAATGACCAAAATGCCCCTACATAAGAGTCAAAATTGCACTTTTTATAATTAGGGCTCTAAATTGAATTTTACTAATTCCAAATTATTTATCATTATCTAATATGAAGATAGACACTAAGAACACCCAATTTGGCCAAGGTTTAGTGTTAATGAGCTAAAATTAGGGTTTAAGCTTATTAAGGGTTGATTAGCACTTCTACTTAGTAAAAACTAAAAATTTTAATATACTTATGCTCTACTCTGCCTAAGAATTACATTAAATCTATGATTTCTAAATTATGAGATCATTTGACTAAGTTGTGATCAAAATACACTTTTGGCATAAAAATGTAATTAAAGGGGATTTAGGATTAGGTCAAAAACCTAACTTTTTTTTAATGTCCAAATTAAATAAAATCAATGGCTATGGTTTCCATATAGCACATTAATCATAATAAAACTGAGTTCACTCAATTTGAACTCCATTTGATCAAGTTAGGCCCTAATTAGAGTTTAGGGTGATTAATGGGTAATTAATAAAATTAATTATATAATCTTAAAGTTAACTTCACCACTATATTCTACACTACACTAGGAGCTAACATCAACTTGAAATTCTAAATTTGGGTTATTAGTGAAGCTAATCTTTGCAAATTAAGATTTAGAGAGGTAAGGGCTAATTAGGCATTCTAATTACCAAAATTAAAATATTATTATAGTTTACTGTTCTACCCATTCTCTTGATCAAAATAGTATATTAGATTATATAATTTGAAGCTTAATTGACTAAGTTATGACCTAATAAAGTTTTTAAGTTTAATAGGGTTAATATGGAGAGGTCCTAAATATCATTATGCAAAATACATGTACAACATTAAATTGAATACCACCATAATATTCCTAGCATTTTTTTGATTAAAATGATATATAACTTCAATATATTTGGAGTTCTGGTTCTAAAGTTATGAATGATTAAAGATTGATTAAGTAACTAATTTAATTTAATTAACATTCTAACCACTGAATTAATCATTAAATAAGATTTCTTTATAAGATGGCGGCGGGACCCACAATTGGCCGCATGGCAACAGACGACGCAAGCTGGTGGGGCCCACAATTTGACGCGGCAGGAGACAGCATCCGCAGGCGGGACCCATGGTGCAACGACTCTGATGAAAAAGCGAATCCACATATGACAGCGCTGACATCTACATGGACGCACGGGTTAGGCCCAGGTCGACCCAGCCTAAAACGATTAGGGCACAAAGTTTAAGGGGATTTCTGGTGATGACGAGGCTCAGCCCGCACGGCAACGCACGAAGCACAACGAGTACTGCCCAATGTCGGCTGAGTCGTGGACAGAGGTGTCCTGTGGTGCCAACGAGGATGAACCCTAGGTGTTAAGGTTCAGGGCAAGAAGGAGCCAAGATGAGTGCACTATTTTCTACTGTGGAGGTGCGGCCAAATTCACTCAATTGGGTTTTATTGAGCCCGATCGAATCCGATTGAAGCTTAATATATAACATGCAATAGGCTTTCAAATTTAGAAACTTGAAATTGAATGAATGGATCAAAGTTTAGGAGTGCCTAAACTTCAACAACTCGGAGCACTTGGGTTCGATCAGGGGTCTTTTGACTTTCGCAAAAAAACAAATCTCATGAAAATGAGACTAGGGCTCGACCAATTGAGTTTAATTGCACCTGGGATCAGCTCCTAGAGCAGTGGCAGATGCCTGTCACCACGGTTGGGTGCCACACAATGTTACACGCGACACTCATAGTACACGCGAGGAAGATGGGGCTCCTGCCGTCCAATCAGATGATCCAATGACCTAGAAGAAGCTGATAGATCTAACCAAGCAAATGGGAAATGGAGACAGCATGGGACATATACAAACAGAGTCATTATGTCTTAAAATAATAAAAATTATTTAATTAATAAATTCAAATTTCTTAATTAAAATAAGCTTATTTAATGACATTTTAAAAATCCAAATAATTCATCCTAGCTAATTGAAGGGTAAGGAATGCAACGACAAAGTTAAATTTCAATCTCGATGAGTTATTTTTTCAAATTTTCGAGGGTATTTTAAATATATTGAAATAATCGAGGAAAATTCAATGACTTCTAAACACTTTCAAAATATCACCCCTAACTAATTTGGGAGTGATGAGTGCAATAGTGAAGTCAAATTTTTGATTTGAAGTAAATTTAATTAGGTCAATTTCCAATGTATCCAAATTTTCCAAAATTATAGTTTGGTCCAAATGATTCCTGATTTGAATCAAAACTTCAGGGTTTGCTCCTAATATCATATTAAGACTATTGGAATCAAGATCAGGATCTGGTTAAGTCCTAATTGACTAGAGTGACATCCTTGGGCTGGTTCAACCTTTGGAATGGCTACCAACTTATCCTCCTATACTTCTGATATCATCATCTCATTATCTTCATCCTCTCATCAGATGGAAACCTCTCATCTTCCAAACACAGCCCATAAATTAAATGGACAAAAATTATTTGTAATGGTCTCAATCCATATTAATGTTTATATGGGGAAAGGAGAAAAATAACTACATCATCGGAGCTTCGGCTGCACCAGAAACCACAGCATCAACCTACAAAAAGTGGATACATAAAATAATGTGGTCATATCCTGGCTAGTCAACTTTATGACCACTGATATTGGCAAAAAAAATTTGTCATTTGATACTGCCAGAGAAATTTGGGACATGGCTAAAGAAACTTTCTCAGACAAAAAAAACATATCTGAAATCATCCAGATTGAAGGCATCATCCACGATTTACGTCAAGGAAACCTTACGGTAACTGAATATTTCAATACTTTTACTCGTCCATGGCGTCAACTTGATATGTTTGAGGTTTATAACTGGAATTATGTTACTGATGGTTTGTTGTATAAAATGATTGTCAAAGGAAAATGTGTGTTTAAATTTTTGTTAGGCTTGAACAAAAATCTTGATGAAATTAGAGAAAGAATTATGGGAGTAAAACATCTACCTAGCCTTAGAGAGGCATTCTCTGAAGTCCGTCGTGAAAAAAGTCGAAAAAATCTCATGATGGGATCCCATCAGCAACTGAATATGGCAGAAAGCTCAACTCTTAAGACTCAATTTGCTCCTTTTGACTATCGTCAAAAAATTAAAGGAGGTAGACTTTTGTGTGATCATTACAAAAAGCCGGGACACCAAAAAAAAACTTGCTAGAAGATTCATTGAAAGCCGGTAGATTGGAAGCCACATCAACCACTTGAGAAAGAAGGACGAGGAAATCATGCGGTTATTGATGACCAATTCCCACAACCCAAAACTAGCCCTTTTAATAAGGAGCAAATGGAGATGATACTGTCTCCTCTTCTGTCAGTACAGTTACAAACTGGCTCTTCTTCCAACCAGGACATTGGTTCTGAAACTTTGGCTCACAAAGGTAATTTTTTGAGTGCCTTCACTGTTGGTAAGAAATGTAAAAAACCTTGGATTGTGGACTCAGGGGCATCTGATCATTTGATGAGAGATGCGACAATTTTTGATACATATAGCTCACGCCAAAATAATTTAACAGTCCGAATAGCAGATGACTCACTGATATATCCAAATTTTATAGCAAAATAAAGTGTTATGAAATATTTAAAATAGCATACAAACCAGTATACTTTGAGTGGAATTTATGCATTTTTAGGAAAAATAAAGAAAAGGGCAAGCCAGAGCTAAATTGGAGAATTCTAGAAGAAAATTGTTGTGGCATGCCACAGCATGCCATGGAAGCCCACTAAATTTTATCACCTGGAACATACCTGAAGGCCTGGAAGAAAGACCGTTGCAGTGCGCCACAGTGGGCCGCAACGTCATTTCCTAGGAGCAATATTAAGACTTTATATGAACTAATTGAAAGTGCCAAATCCGCTTCCACAAAAGATTAACTGCTGCATCGCGCTCTAAGCATGCCACAGTGCGCTATGCCCTATAAAGATTAATGCAGACCTGGGACAAAACTCGCTGCAGCCCACCGCAGAATGCCACGGCGGCATTTCTGATTAATCATAAAAAAAACATTATATGAATTAATTGAATAGTAACTATTCCATGTTCACAATAGTCTAACCACCGCAGCGCGCCTTCAGTGCTCCTTCAGCGTGCCACAGCGGGTAGCAGCGGCCCTATGGTAAACTATAAAAATAATGCAGCATAGTAGTGTTTGAATTTTATCTGCCACAGCACACTGCAGCGAAATAGTGTTTGAATGGAAGCCGCCAAAGTGCGCTACGGCGGATACTCAACAAAATAGCCCATTTGGAGATAAATTCAACATAATCAAATGTAATCATTGCAGCGCGCCACAACGCGCCACAGCACCCGCTATAGAAAAGCTCTAGAATTTGCATTGAATACAACATATCGAAGACCATAATTAGACTTTTGGCTTTCCCCTGCCTCTTGAAACCTGAATTAAATATTAACTCTGATGAATCCCAAGTGAATAAGCAAAATAAAATTTAAATTGCTTGCATTGAAGTAAAAGGAGTTGAAAGGTCACTTGTGATTGATGCATGGGGGCTGAAAACTCTCCTATTTAAGGGCTAATTTTAAACCAAAGAGGGGTTCCCAATTTCAACATTCAAAAGACCTATAAAGGGGAGCTGCATGAGGAGAAAAGAAGAGAACTCTTCAAAGATCAAGAGGTGGACTGTGAAGAATAGAGAGAAGAAGGCAGCAAAGGCAAGATAGAGAAATTAAGTAGAGCAAAGGAGGAAGATTGAGAGAACTCTAGAAAACCTCTAGGTGTTCCTTAGTACTATCCCTGAACTTATATTTATTTTTTTGCTGTAAAATGATGTTAAGGTTTACTTCTATTTGCATGTGTACTTTGATTTATTCTTTAATAAAAAGCTAAATCTTTTTGAAGAGGGTTGGGAAGTAATTGTAGGAAAATGTAAGGCTGTAATGGTGTTGGAATGTATTTATTTTAATGAATAAAATTGATTTCTATTTTACTGTTTATTATTATTATTCTTATGAATGAATGCCTAGATGAAACTCTGTCAAAATACTTTGCTAAAATAAGACTTTAATGAATTATCAATTTAAAAAAGAACTCGAGTTCCAAGCTCATCAATTGGACAAGAGCAAGGTAAATAGTGTAAGTAGAGCTGAGAACTATGTAACAAGTTCTTAAGCTCACTTGCACCTTTCCTTAAAAGCTCTACTAAGAGATTTAATATTTGAGAACCAAGTTCCCATCAACTTTGCTCTGCTACTCAGCAAAGTAGAAGGGATGAGAGGATGTTGGAAGTTCAATGGATGATGTGACATAGTCCATTTGACCCAACACATCCTCTCATCTAACTAAACTGCGTGTGTAAGCGCATGATATAATGTTAATGGAAATCATAATTGTGAGATCTAATAATTAAAAGATAATATTTGGTAACCTAGACATAGAAAACCAAAGATAATTTTAAATCACAATCTCATAAAGGCTTAGATGCTAAGGTAGAACTTCAAGGGGAGTTCTTCTTGTTGCACTAAATCTGAACCTATTGTAATTGGATGTTAACTCCAATTTTAACTGTGTTCACTTGATTTAATTAGGCATGGAAAATTAATTTGTACATTTTAATAATGAAGTAAAAACACCAAGTCCTTACAAGTCCTACAATGAAACCCCAACTCTCTCCTTTTGAACAAATAGTAACATACCCTAAGGTAAATTATATTACTAAATTAGGAACCATCTAAAACCAAAACTCAATATTCTAAATATTACTGAAAGAAGATAAAATTTAGTATCAATACCATTGTTCCCTAAGGATGATAAATCTCAGAACTAAACTTCCACTTATTACTTCAAACCACGTATACTTGTGTGTAAGTGCAGACACAAAATATAGGTCTGTCACTAACTATCAAAGGTTTCTGGTATAGGTTCAGTTGTTATATCAAGGGATCTTACTCTCAACTCTATTCTCCTTATTCCTAACTTGGACTATAATCTATTATCAATTAGTAAACTCACTAAGGAAATGAAGTGTATTACTAATTTTTCCTCCACTCACTGTGAATTTCAAATTTTGGATTTGGGGAAGATGATTGGCAATGATGAGGAATGCTCTAGACTCTACATCCTTAAGGAGCACCACAATCCACAAGAATAACCTCAAATGGCAATTGGTAGTAATTCTTTTTCGATATCATTTCAAAATAATGATAGTGCAATTATGTTGTGGCATTATCACTTAGGTCATTCTAATATTACGTATCTCAAGCACTTATTTCCTTCATTATTTAACAAAAATCCAAAATCCTTTAAATATGAAATCTGTCAATTATCAAAACAAGTCCTGTCTTATTTTCCCATCCAACCTTATACAGAGTCTAGTCCATTCTCAATGATTCATAGCAATATCTGGGGTCCTTCAAGAATAAAAAATGTAACTAGTACTAGGTTGTTTGTCTCATTCATAAATGATCACACTATATTAACTTAAGTATTCCTCATGAAAGAAAAATCTAAAATGAGTCAAATTTTCAAACAATTTAAAAATATGATTCAGACCCAATTTCAAGTCAAAAATACAAATTCTAAAGTCTGATAATGCTAGGGATAATTTCAACTCCATTCTAGGAGCATTTCTAGCAAAAGAAGGGATAGTTCACTTAAGTTCATGTATTGATACCCCACAACAAAATGGAATCACTGAAAGAAAAAATAAGCATTTGTTAGAGGTGGCTAGATCGCTAATGTTCTCCATGAATTTTCCAAAATTATTTTGGGGGGAAACTATCTTTACGGCAGCCTACCTCATTAATAGGATGTCATCTAGGGTACTAAAATTCTAAACACCTTATCAAGCACTCCTAAAATCCTTTCTGACTACTCGTCTCATCTCCACCGTCCCATCCAAAATTTTTGGGTGCTCTGTCTTTGTTCATATCAATCAACAACATAGAAGTAAACTTGATCTTAGGTCACTCAAATGCATCTTTCTTAGGTATTCTTCAAATAAAAAAGGGTATAAGTGTTACTCTTTGGTCATAAGAAAATTCTACAATTCAATGGATGTCACCTTTTTCAAAACCCAGCCTTACTATCCCAAAAATAATATTCAAGGGGAGAATTTAACTCAAGAATATCATTTTTAGGATCTTGAGTCATTTAGTGAGTTACCCATCATCATTGAAAAATCACATTCCTCTAGAATCATTTAATTAGCCCAAATCTATACCCATCACCACTGAAAATTACATTCCTCCAGATTTATTTAATCAACCCGAACCCATTGTTGACTTGTGGGATAAGGAGCACATCCAAGAGGAAACAAAGGAAGGAGCACTTTTTCAACAAACCCATGAGGCTGAACTGGGTCCTAATCCAAGCAAACATTTAAGTAATAATGCTCCTAATGGTACGGTTGATTCTGAATTAGAATATCATATTTTTAATATGCCCATAGCTTGGAGGAAAGGATTTAGATCATGCACTCATCATCCCATTAGAAATTTTATTTCTTATGACAAACTATCACCTACGTTTTGTGCATTCACTTCTAGCAGCACAGAGATACAAGTTCCTCATAATATTCAGGAAGTTTTCAAGCATCCTAAGTGGAAGGCGGCAGTCAATGAGAAAGTTTGAGTGCTGGAAAAGAATGGTACATGGAAAATTACTGACCTCTCAAGAGGTAAGAAACCAGTTGGGTGTAAGTGGATTTTCATAATAAAGCACAAGGCAGGTGGTAATGTGGACAACTATAAGGCTTGGTTGGTCGCCAAAGGATTCACCTAATCCTATGGCATTGACTATCAAGAAACCTTTGCTCCAGTTGCCAAGCTCAATACTATTCATGTACTTTTATCCTTGGCAGCTAATCTCGATTGGTCGCTTTACTAACTTGATGTGAAAAATGCCTTCCTCGATGGTGACTTAGAGGAAGAAGTTTACATGGACATTACTGTTGGACTTGAGACGATATCAAATTTCAACAAGGTTTGCAGACTCTGAAAATCCTTGTATGGTATCAAACAATCTCCCAGGGCCTAGTTTGAACGGTTCATTAAGGTAGTGAAAGGGTACGAATTCGTTCAATGTCAAGCTGATCACATATTATTTGTGAAACATTTTCCAAAAGGGAAGTTGGCAATTATCAATGTATATGTTGATGACATAATTTTGATAGGTGATCACAAAGAAAAAATTGACTTAAAAAATTATTGACAAAGGAATTTGAGATCAAGCATCTTGGAAACCTTAAGAACTTTCTTGGAATAGAGATTGCTAGGTCAAAAAAGGGTATATATAACAACCCAAGGTTGTTACCCAGTTTGATTTTAGCATGACCACATCGTAAATATCATTCCATTAATATCATCTAGTCATTAGGACCTAACCGTGAAGGTTCAAAGCAATTCGGAGACCAATCGATTAATTTGGAATATTTTAATATTTAATTAATTAGAAAATTGAGGTATTTATTTTAACCTCGAAATCAAAATCTTACTTCATCATTGCGATCGTTACCCCCAAATTAGCTAGGGGTGATGTTTTGGAATCATTTGGAAGTCGTCGGATTTTCACGAATATTTTAATATAATTAAATGCGCCGAAAAATAGAATAATTAAATAATCGTTGAAATCAAATTCCAACTTCGCCGTTGAATTCCTCACCCTCAAATTAGCTAGGGGTGAATTTTTGGGAATTTTCGGAGTATATTTCAAATTTAGAATTTTTAAATAAATAAGGAAATTAAATAAGAAATCATTGGATCCCCAAATTACAATTTCCTAATTTTCTAATCCCCAATTTCGGCTGGCCATCACCTCAGCTGACGCCCATGCCCTTAGGCTGAATTTTTAATGGCCTCTCCTCCTCCCTCCTTCTCCCTCTCCCTAGGTCTCATGATAGTATATTCTCTTAGGCTCATCATTACTTCTCCTCTTTAAAAGAAGAGCTCAGCCCTCCTTCTTAGCTTGCTGAACCTTTCTCCTCTCCCCCTCCATTGCTTGAACCCTTGTGTTGGAAAGAAAGAAGAAGTGCAGCTCACCTTTAAAAGCCTTGAAGAAAGGCAAAGGTTCTCCTCTTCCTCTCCTTCCAAGATCATAAAGGTACCCATTTGCTCCTCTCCTTTTGCCTTCAACATGTTGTTATTATGCTAGAATACAGCCTTGGAAGTCTATATGAATGAATGAAAGCCATTAAGGCTCTTAAAAGCTTCAAAGGAGTATGCTTTATTTTTGTCTATTTTGTATACCCTATCATTCATCTATATTTTTAGTATAGCTAGAATGCTCCATTTGTATCCATTTTAGTGTCGATGGAAAGGTATCAGAAATGCCTTTTCATTGATATATGGTACTACTCATGGAACGCTCTAAATTATGAGTAATTAAACTCGAAAGAAGGGCCTCACGGGTTTCGCAACTGGCGAAATCACCGTCTGCCGCTACAGCGCGCTGCAGCGCGCTGCAGCGGCATTTCGGCAGGAACTTGGGAAAACATTAATAAAATTAATTGAACAGTAGAATTGCAAAATGAACCGCTACAGCGCGTTGTAGCGCACTGCAGCAGTCTGCAATGGCATTTTATGAAAAACTTAGGAAAACGGCCATAAAATTAATTGAACAGTGATTTTTCCAAAGTGAGCCACTGTGGCGTGCCATAGCACGCCGCAGCGGGCCGCAGCGGGTCGTAGCACTACCGCACGAAAGGCGCTACTGTGCGCTGCCACGTAAAAAGTGCTACAGCGTGCTGCCGAGCTAAAAGCACTACAGCGCGCTGCCGCGCGGAAAGCGCTGCAGCGCCCAATCTTGCAAAATTTCCAAAATTTTCAGAAAACTGCCTAGATTTTGTAATAACTGCCCAGTTTTGGCTAAAATGACCAAAACTTCCCTATTTTTAGCTAAAATTAAATATTGCATAAAATTTTATATGAAAGTTGAATTTGAAATTTGTCACTTTTAAATTAGCCCTCATATCTACTATGGATCTTAAACATGTGTTATGTCAAATGCTAAGTAATAGAATCCTTAAGAGTATGCATCAAATAAGTAAACCTTAATAATCTAAGTGGCATGAAACTTAGATCTTTTAGACTTATGATTAAGTGCAAATCCCTTTGCTTATTTTAGAATTTGATTAGTATTAATCACCTTTTTACTTTATGTCATCTTTCCATTTATATGCTTTTATGATTCTTAGGTTGTATGCTAGAGAACCTCAACAATTATTTGGACACTTAAATGTGCTTAGTGGATATTAAACTAAACTTGAACATAAGAATCTTGGTAACTTGATTAAGTAGATGATATAATCCAAACCTAAGTTTGATATCAATAACACACTAATAAAACATTGATTTATCATTGACCTTTAAATTAACCATTGGTCTTAATGATAGGAAGGTTAGGGTTAAACCCTAACTTATCTTGATTAAGATCTAAACCTTAATCACTTAATCAATTAATTTAGTTGAAAGATAAACTAATTGGCATTGTTCCAATAATGCATATGATTTGATATTGATCTTAAATCATTAATTCAGAAGTGCTAAGGTTAATATTGAATATATATGATTGTATCTAAACTTTAGATCTTTGATTTTCTCTTATATAAGACAATTAGCATAAGATGGAAATAAGATTGTAATGATTTATACAATGATCTAACTCTAATAAGATCTTTGATTTTATCCTATGATTGTATGATAGGCAAGGATCAAATGAATTTTAATCATCTAATCTGATCACTTAATTTACGTATAACAAGTAAACCTTAAGAAGTAGAAAAGTGAGATCTTAAGGGTCTTGCTATAGGATTCATCATTGAAATGGTTAAAGACCTTAACTAATGATGCATTGAGGTAGGAAGAGCTTTTGTAACTTATTGAAGTAGGAACCCAGTTGATCCTTCATAATTTTAGAAGTTGAACTTGATACCTTATGATAGGAATCACCTAAGGTACCTAGATTATAGCTCATTCCTTATGGTAGCAACCTATGTTGAGTGATCTTTTGATCACATCCTTGGAGCCTTGTGTAAGAAACACCTACTTAGAGTAAGGATTAATAGATTTGATAAATCTTTGTTAGTTAAATAGAATCTTCTAAACCCAGATTATTAGTTGGGTATAGTAGAGTATACTCATATTACTAGATTATTTCAATAATATTTAAGATTGGTTGATTCACTCTAATGTGGACTTATGGCTAGGTGCTATCCTGTGGGATTAGCCAAATACAGTCCCATTAGAGTAAATCTCCCAAGACTAAGAGTGTTATAATTAGTGAACAAGATCCTTAGTTTGAGATGTAAACTGCAACCGGGTTCTGCCTCCTATCATAGTGCACTTCGATAAGTGCAGTTTAAGCAAACTAAGTATCTTAAGTCACTTTGCGTAGACCACTAAGTATGCTTGTAATTAGGGCATTTAACAGCTTAGCTTGAGATGTAAACTGCAACCGGGTTCTGCCTCTTATCGTAGTGCGCTTCAATAAGTGCAGTTTAAACAAGCTAAGGCTTAAATCTACCTTTCTTGCAAATATACTAAATATGTGTATACAATCTCCCCAGCTAATGATTTTCAGGTAAACTCTCAACTTTAACCAATTATCGAGATTAGAATTTAGGAGTCAGAATCCTTTTAGCAGGATTCTGCATAATGGAGACTTTGGATTCATTATCAGATTTTAAAGTATTTTCTAGATTTATCTCATGTAGTTTAAAAGCATGAGCATGAGCATAAGCATGATGTGTGAGAATCAGAATGATGTGTGAGTATTAGAATGATGTATGAGTATCAGTGATGATTTATGAGTTACGGAATGTTGCATATATTGACTGGGGAATTTCAGGATGCATTGGCATCATCAGTAGACAGTATTCCCAACTGGATGTATGTATACATTGGACCGTACTGCTCATAACAGTTCAATGATATTTTGGTAGCATATCAGCAGTATACAGTATTGTGGCATATTAAGATGCACACTTTTAGTGACATACAGCATAGTTATACATATGATTACTCAGTTTTAGATTTAGTACTATTTTGATTTATCTTTAGTATTCAGTTATAGTTCAGTTTTACTTTACATTGCTTCAGTTTTGTGCAGTTTTATACAGTTTTATGCTTTCAGTGATCTTTATAGTATTTCAGCAGATTTAATTATATTATGTAAATGTTAAATGAATGTCTAGAAATGTTTAGATTAGTTTCGATGTATTAGACTTATTGTCTAACACGATGTACTTTTGGGATCTGGCAATTTGCTAGATCCTGAGCAGTATATTGATACAAGTCAAGAGGACACTCAGGAGATTCAGGAGGAGCCCGTGGAGCACTAGTGGTCTCTCCTCCAATTTTATGTTCTGCTTAGTATTTTTAGTTCAGTTTTATGTCTATTTCAGTAAACAGTTTGTAATAATTCTGGATGTATTTTCTTTTCTTTTTTGAGATGCATGTTTTCATACAGCTTCTGTGATGAATGTTTTCTGGATATTTACTTTAAGCTTCTGCACTCTGTTATATACTACTTATACTTAGTATTATAATGTGATCAGTATACTAGAAATGCTGATATACTATACATATATTAGATTCCTATTGTATTCTAAATCCAATATATGTATTTGACTAATACTAAGGATAAGAATACTACTCTTATCTTAAGTATTAGCTCTCAACCCTACTTGAGGTTGAGTCAACATCCCTTCAGGTGGGCTTAGTTCTCAGTCATTCGGGGAGACGGGTTGTTCCTCCCCGAGTGGCGCACCGTTCCATCGCCGAACTTAGTTATGACTATTTCTTTTGTGCACGGTGACGGGGCGAGGTGTTACAGTATAACAGTTTCATAATGCAAATATGTTATGGACTTATTAAATGAAACAGGAATGTGACAGATGTAAAATACACATCTGCACTTTCACGTAAGTGTACGTGGTCTGAAGTAATAAGTGAAAGTTAATTCCTAGATTTATCATCCTCTGGGAATGGTGATTTTGATACTAAATTATATCTTCTTTCAATAATATTTAGAAGATTGAGTTTTAGTTTTAATTTGGTTCCTAAATTATCAATACAAATGATTTTAAGATAAGATACGATTTATTCAAAGAGAGAGTTGGGGTTTCATTATAGTACTTATAAGGATTTGGTATCATTGCTTCTTTGTTTAAATGTATGAATTATTTATTTATGCCAAATTAAATCATGTGATCACTGTTAGAATTAGAGCAATCCTCCAATTACAATAAGCTCAAATTTAGTGCAGCACGGAGAACTCCCTTTGGGGTTCTACCTCACCACTTACACCTTTATGAGATCGTGATTTGATTTACCTTTGATTTCCTACATCTAGGTTACCAAATGTATTCTTTTACTTGTTAGATCTCACAAACATGATTTCCATCAACAATGCGTCATGCGCTTACACACGTAATTTAGCTAGATGAGAGGATGCATTGGATCTAATGGACTATGTCACATCATCCATTAGGTTCTCAATGTCCTCTCTTCCCTTCTACCTTGCTGAGCCATAAAGCATGAGTTGATGGGAACTTGATTCACAAGCATCAAATCACTTGATAAAGCTTTAAGGAAAAGGTGCAAGTGAGCTTTGAGAACTTGTCACATAGTTCTCAGCTCTACTTGCACTACCTTCCTTGCTCTTGTTCAATTGATGAGCATAGAACTCAAGTTCTTTAAATAATAATTTTTTTAAGTTTTATTTTTAGCAAAATGGTTTGATAAAAGTTCATCCAGGAATTCCATCACAATAATAAATATAAACAACTAATTAGAAATCATTTCCATTCATTAAAATATTAATTGTTCCATTAAATCACACATAGTTTGCATAAATAATCAGAAATTTTGCCACGGTGTGCTGTGACATGCTGCGGCAGTTAAACCTTCATGAATGTGGAATATTGACTATTCAATTAGTTCACATAATGTTTGCATAAATAATCAAAAATTTCGTCGCGAGGCGCTGTAGCGGTCTTGATCCAAACACTGTTCTGTCGTGGTGCACTGCAGCAGCTGAAGTTCAAATACTGTCCCGCTGTATATTTTGATGGTTTACTTGAGGTCGCCACCCATCCGCTGTGGCACGCTGAAGGCATGCTATGGCGGTTGAACTTTTGAAAAGGTGGAATAGTAACTATTCCAATAAATCACATATAGTTTACATAAATAACCAGAAATTCCGCCGTGGTGCGAAGTGACGCGCTGCAGCGGTTAAACCTTCGTGAACGTGGAATATTGACTGTTCAATTAGTTCACATAAGGTTTGCATAAATAATCAAAAATTCTGCCACGGCTCGCTGTAGCGGTCTTGATCCAAACACTGTTCTACCGTGGCGCGCTGCATCAGCTGAAGTTCAAATACTGTTTTGCTGTATATTTTAATGGTTTCCTTGAGGTTGCCTATAACAACCCTGGTTGTTACCATAGCTAAACTTAGGCTAATTAAGCTAAACCAAGCTTTAATTTTGATTCCATTAGACTCAATGGGTCATTTAAACCTAATCCCAAAAGTTTGGAATCAATTGGAGCTAGAATGGAGAGTTTGGTATTTTTGGCTATTTTTAAGCCCTGAAAATTATCTAAATTAATTTGGTCTCCAAATTAAAATCTGATTTTATTTTTGAATTCCTCATACCCTAATTAGCTAAGGGTGAAATTTTGAGAATTTTTGGAGCTCATTTGGTCCTAAATTGGATTTAGAATATTTAAGAATAATTATACATTATTTAATTTGTTTTATTTATATTTAAATTAAATTTTAAAATTAAAATATTTCAGCAGGATTTGTTGTTGGGACCACGGTAGATCCGCTGCGGGGCCCCGACAACGGCGCATGCGTATGAGCCACTCGATGCGATAGCACGCATCTTAGCGCTCTCAATCCAACAGCTCCCATCCCACGCACCGTGATCGAATCTTACCCACCCGATCAGCATCTGGCATCCGACGCTAGAGATCTCTTCCGCGGTTCTGTTAATTGGGAGCCGCATCAGACCGTCGATCCGCAATGGTCTCGCGATCAGACGATGGAGTCGAGCCCCGCCACTGTGGATCATCGTTTCCGCTCGATCGAAGGTCCAACGGGGAATTTTCGCTCGTACCGTGCCACGCCAGCATTGTCCCCCACTCCCTCCTGCCATGTCCCCTAGGCCGTTTGGATCTTTCGAGAGTGGCCGAACCCAGTAGGATGGCACCGGAGGCTAAGACCCTCCCAATTTTGGGAAAATGGGAAAGGCCACGGCCCAAGCCTCCACTCCAGCCCGAGCTTAGGAAGCCACCCCTACAGCTCATAATGCCTATAAATACCCTCGGCTCGCCTCAGTGACCTCCTTTGCTCATTGAGACCCACTAACCCTCCCAGTTGAATTTCCTGGAGCTCTCGGCAATCCCAGCGCCTGAACCTGCTAAGTACAGCTGATAGAGGGTAAGGTCTGGCATTTAAACCCCCTGCGTAGCTGCTAAGACTGCTTGGAGAGCTCCTGAGCGAGTCGTTCCCTCTCTATCACTGCGAATCCCCAAGCTAAGGCACAGCCTTCCTCCATTAAAATTTCCCGATCCAATTCTTCATATGGTCTTGAATTGAACCTCTGGATGTCGCCTAATTAGCCGTAGCCACTTTGGGAACCCGTCGTAATTGTCGCTTGGGGCTAAGCTAGCTCAAATCGATTGTATCGATCGATTGAGCTACAATTGTTGAGTCCGAGTAAGGACCCAGTGATTGGCTGCACCCCAGGTTATGAAATGTTGGGGGATCAACTCGTCTCACCTCCCTGAAGGTGTAGGTATCAAGCTCCGGCCGGATAATGGCCTCTGCGAGGAGAATTGTCTCCTCACAGTGCGCCTGAAACGCCCGTATCAAAGGCGTCTCGGGTGAGTAGCACCCCGTCGATCCAGAGGGATCCAGATAGGGGTTCTTAGTCCAATCGATGCGTCTCAACCCCAAGAACGTGTAGGGATCAAGCCAAGCCGTCACCGTCATCTGAGCACCGAGAATTTCAGTGCTGAGTCTCGCCTGGGACGGACCCGTCGAGAGGAGGAAGACAATGCACTGGCGCTTCGGGCCGGGCCGACCCCGACCCACGCGGTCTCGATTTTGGGCCGCATCTATTTAATTAATTATAGGAATGTATTTTTAAAGGTTATGCGAATAATTAATTAAATCCTATAGTTTTAATTTAAATAAAAATATAGATTAAATTAATTAGATAACTTTGGCTATACTGATCCAAATGGTATGACCCAATATACTATTTGAATCAGAAAAATGCAAGGAATCTAAATATAAAATAAAATCACAGATCCAATAATTGGATTTAAAAATATTTGCCCAACTCTTTGATGTCCTTATTTAAATCATATTAAATTAAATAAATATCCAAAGGAGGAGATTAAGGGCTCCGATTGCTCCCTGAACCCTAGAGAACAATTTTAAACCCTTAAAACCAATTTTGGATATTAATTTCTCTTAATCACTCCTTAATCACCCTAATTAAAGATTAGTAAAATTAAACCTAATTAAGCCTCTGATCTTGATATAGATTGTTCCTAATGCTATCCTAAGTATACTAGAACCATTTGGAAAGGTTGGATTGCCCTAAGATGCCCTAAATTTACTAATCCCCACAATTGGCTTAAATAAGTGATTAGTGCTAACTAGCTTAATTAAGTGGTCAAAATCCAAGATAAATGTATTTCCCACCTTATTTATCAGTATGGGACACATTAAAACAGATTAGGAGTAATTTGGACAACTAAATCCTAAAATTCCAATTTTTGGCCTTAAGAAGGGCATTTTGGTCATTTTGATCAAATATGCTTAAATGCCCTATAAACCTTGAAAATTTCAGTAATCTACCCTAAAATAGATTAGATATGTTCTCTGAATTCTCATACCAATATTAATGCTAATGTGATCTTTAACTTAAGAAATCTTCAATTAAGCCCTAATAAGACACTTAGATCTTAAGTAACCTAGAAGAGGTCACCTAGTTTAATGCTTAACCCAAATATCTAAGATTTTCAATTATCACCTTAATGAGTTCAATACAGATAGATTATAAACTTAAATTCTAAAAGAAATACAAATGGAAACTCCTAAGTTAAAATATAGTTTAAAGTCTAAAAGTGATCAAATATCAGATCCTTAGATCTTAGATCTTCAATTTGAATTAAACCATCTCCAATTGAAATTCTTTAAATGATTGATTGTTTAACCTTTTGAAACCTTCCTTGTGGGTATAGGGTGATTCAATCTATGAGATAATGAAATTATCTTAAGAGATTGAATATAAATCTTAGATTCTCAAGTTCTTAATTGATTATTTTATCTTATAACCAGTAGAATAACACTTCACTAAGTTCTTAGTTCTTGAATCTTTCAGCTTATAGGATTCCTTGCCATTAATTTGGGTAGTAATTGAGAACCCTAGATCTTTAATAGGACTGTTACCTTGGATTTGGGATTGGGACACCAAAGTGGAGTTTAAGTCCTAAATCCTTAAATCTTGACTTTATTAAAGCAAGATTTAGGTAAAAAAGTAAAATATTAATAAATTAGTTCGTTGATTTATTTACTCAAACCATATAGTCATCACATGATTTTTTTTTTGGATTAGAACTTGTCAAGTTCTAAAGTTAACTATAAGGGCATAAATTTGAGATTCTACTCGATAACTGGATGTCGGAGATCCTAAACTTGTACCCTCTCAGAATAGTTAGATTGGATAAATAGACAATAACAGATATCACATAAGTCTAGATTGAGTCTCTTGCTTACTTTGACTAGATTGCTTTGCATACCTTGGATATTGAGCTTTATTCCTTGAGCATAATAGGAGCACTTAGGATATGGATGATACATCCTAAGTTAGTATTTGAATTGTATATCATTCCATTTTGCCTTGTTTGTAGTTGGTAGAATATGTCCTAGCTTAGTCTGCCTCTTCAGTAATAGTATTGTGTAGAATTGACCCATGCCTAGAGGATTGGGATGGCCTATTAGCTGGGTATGGATTGATATTTCAGTATTGGGGGCCCTGGATGGCCTATTGGCTAGTATGGCAGTACTATGTCTTAGGATTATTGCTACTTTAGCTAGATTATTCAGTATTATTTCTGTTTTACTTTGCCACATGCTTCAGTGGCCTTACTTTCAGTATTTGCTTATTTTGACACATGTCTCAGTGACTTTATATTATATTACTTGCTCGCCTTGCCACATGTCTCAGTGGCTTTACCTATGTTGTTGTGCTTTTGCCACATGTCTCAGTGGCCTTTTCTTTTCCTTTTCTTAATTAGCATATTATATGTATACTCTTATGGTTTACTTATATATATTAGCATATTTAGGATGCTAGAATTGCATGTTTTCAGTACTTGTGTTTCTTTTATATACTCAACATGTGCTAATATGATCATAAGCATACTAGGTTCAGAATTGTATTGTAGTTGATGTTTCTTTTAGCTTTTAGCCTCACCTTATTTATTTTGAATTGTATGGCATTCTTCATACTAGTTGCTGGCTATAAATGGATATTTTATAGTTACCATTTTCCTTTATAGCTTGTTGCACCCTTTACGGCTTGCATGTTTAGCTAATTTAAATTGTGATATCTTTAAAATATTCAGTTCATTAAAATAGCCTAAAATGTACTTAGACAATTATATAACTGTAACTTTTTATTTTATTGGCTGGGGCCCTGGTAGTTGTGATACCGATAAATGTCAGATTCAGACTTGTTCGTGGGCAGTGTCGCAGGAGAGGAGCAGGTTCATTAGGAGGATTGTGTTGCTGTTATTTAGATAGATTTTGCATTTTATTTCAGTGAGATTGAGAGATATTTTCTGTAACAACCCAAGGTTGTTACCCAGCTTGAATTTAGCTTAATCATATCGTAATTATCATTCCATCAAGTTCAGCTAGTCATTAGAACCAAACCCTGAAGGTTTGGAATAATTCGAAGATAAATCGATTAATTCGAAATATTTTAATATTTAGTTAATTAGAAAATTGAGGTATTTATTTTGACCTCAAAATCAAAATCTGACTTCACCGTTACGATCGTCACCCCCAAATTAGCTAGGAGTGATGTTTTGGACGCGTTTGGAAGTCGTCGAATTTTTGCGAATATTTTAATGAAATTAAATGCGTCTAAAAATAGGATAATTAAATAGTTGTCAGAATCGAATTCCAACTTTGCTGTTGAATTCCTCACCCTCAAATTAGCTATGGGTGAATTTTTGGGAATTTTTGGAACACAATTCAAAAATTTGAATTTTAAATAATTAGGGAAAATAAATAAGTAAATAGGCAAACATTGAGGCTGGCCATCCCCATTTATTTCAGAAAATCTATTTCGGCTGGCCATTCCCATGTAATTCGGCTGGCCATCCCCTCCTTCTCTCTTAAGCCATGCCCCATTAATGCCCATCCATGATAGCCCCTACTCTTAGCCCCCCTAGCTAATGATGAAGCCCTACCCTTTCCTTTCTCCTTTAAGAGGAAGAGCTCAGCCTCCTCTTGAGCTTGCTGAAACTTCCTCCACTCTTTCTGTAACAACTCAGGTTGTTACTTATGTTACTTAAGACTAATTTAAGTCTTAATTGTAGTTATAGTATATTAACTATGTCATTTAAGACTCACCTTAAAAATCTATGTCAAACCTGAAGTCAAATAGATCAAATCTTGATTTCTAGAAAATCCAGAAATTCTAGAAAACATACTTTTTATTTTAACCTCAAAATGAAAATCTGACTTCGCCATTGCGTTCAAATGCGCCGTTGCGTTCAACACCCCTCAATTAGCTATGGGTGATTTATTGGGAATTTTTGGAATACAATTATATGATTAAAATTAATTAATAAAATATGTTAAATTAAATAAATAATACTTTATTTAAAGCGGCGTCGTTAATTAATGATGCTGCCCTCACCTTATCCCTAATGTCGTCCGCCTTATTTGCTAAAGAATTAACAGTTGATCTCAACCGTCCGATTGGAAATCGGACGGTCGAGCCGTTGTCTCGATCAGCACACGCCGCATGCGTAAGGCGTGGCAAGCTCAGAAGCCATGTCGAGGCCTCTTCTCGCCAGATGGTGAGTCTTCACCAGCGCACCACTCTATGCCTGAGTATAAACCATCAGGATACTCCTTGAGGTGGGATTTTGCATCACTGACCCTTTTCAAAGCAAACGAAGCCTTGGACTCGAACCCTAAAACTCGCCGACGGATTTAGGTACCCACCTCCTTCCTTTTTCTTTGAATCCATATCAATCTATGTTAATCTATATTCTATTTTAATATTGCAATTGCTTACTCAAGTGTGATCGATCAAAATCCCCGATCGATCGTGCCAGCAAACCCTAATCGCGAAGAGAATGAGGCGTCGAGTAGGAGATGGAAGCGACGGACGAGATCAGACCGTATATCTTGGCCCAAAAGCCTGTCCGTCCGATATTGATTAGTATAATCCCTTGTGTTTAGATTACATCTAAGCTAACCTATTTCCAGTTAATTAATCCTAATCTCAAATCATACCTTTAGATCTGCATAGGTGATTATCATCCGTCCATTTTCATGATCAAATAAATTTGGATCGCAACTTTCAAACTCGGTTTCACCGGTTCATTTTGTTTTCCAGATCGGTCTAGCCCGTCTAGCAATCGCATCGGCACATCATCAGGGCGCAGGGTCCACCTCTGTAACAAGCAGCCATTGCGCAGGCAGGTGGGACCCACTCTCGGCCAGCCCTTTAATCCCGTGGAGCCGGCTGTTGATGGCGGGGCCCACTTCTGCCGCTGTCCTCCTTCCGACCTATAGGCGCACACCACGTGGCCAAGGAACCCACCACCTTCTGCCGGCACGTCCCGATTTGCAGAAAAGAAAATTATAAATAATAATTATATTAGTTAATATACGTTTAATTATGTTATAGGATATCTGAACAAATATTAATACACATATGTATATTTACAAAAAAATAGGAAATAATAAATATAGTTAGCAAATAATATATAATAAAACTTTATAACTTTCGTTAAAAATATTAAACAGAGCATTTTTTTTAATTCATACCAAATGAATTAATTAAATGTATTTAATTAATTAATTCCTAAAACTAAGATATTAATAACTTCCAAAATATAACTCCAAATAATACAATTAAATATACTAAATTAATCAACAAAAATTAAGGAATAATCTGAGATTGTCAAATTTCTATGTAGGCTTATATTTTGTATAGTGACATTTAGGGGTATTAATTTATTAAACTTTTGTTCTAAAACATCAAATAATCATAACTTTAAAATCACAAATCCAAATATACCCAATATGGGTCTCAAAATACTCAAAAAATCCTAATAAGTAGCCTAGTAGTGTTTATTTTGTTGTTTGGATTAGATTTAGACTAATCACATTTAGGACCTAACCCTAATTAGGTCAATTAACCCTAGAACTTCAATTGACCATAAGTTGGTCAATTGAGCTCTAAATTAAGCGATCCAAATATCCATTAGATCAAAAATATTTAATTTACAATAATATACAAAAATATTTAGGATCCAACAGTTATATTTGCTAATCAACCCTAATTACTCTAAAACTTGATTAGTGAAGATTAGCAAATCTAATGATCCAAATTAAACAATTTAAGTTTTAGAGAACTCATAGAGTTTATTAGAGCCTAATTGTAGGGTTGGATTAGTGATTGGGTGATTAATTTCACTAATCACTCACTAATCACCCTAAACCCTAATTAGGCGATAATTTAGCCAGTTAAGTTCCAAATTTAACCTACCACTAGTCAATAAAATCAGTGGATTATTTGTGTATCATAGCCACTGATTTTATTCAATTTTGACATCAATTGGAGAAGTTTGAAAATTGATCTTAATTAGGAACATTTAATTACCATTTTAACCCTAGAACATGTATTGGCCATAACTTAGCCAATACACATCAGAATTTGATGATTTTAGGTTCAATGGAAAGCTTAGAACTTAACCTTTAATAAACTGATAGAAAATTTAGGTATCATTAGGGAAAAACTACCAATTTTCCCTTATAGGTCAAATTCCTTAAATTGTCTTATAAGGCTTAATACTTAATCAAAATTAATGAAATTACTATCTAATCTGATATAAGATAGTAAGTAATCATTCTACTTTAGTAAATTCTAATTTTAAAACCTAATTCATAAAGATGAGTTTTAGAACCTTAAGTAGGGGCAAAATGGTCTTTTTGCCCAAAATTAGGGTTTAATGAATTTAAGACTTGATTTCATCTCTAAATCATAATATAAAGTATTTAAAATGATTTAGGCTATAGTTTAGATAATTCTAAGTCTCAAATTAGAAATTTGACGAAAACCCTAAGTTAAGTCTTAAGTAAAACTTAAGTGAATTATGAGAGACCTTCCTTTCTTTGAACTTCTTAGATCATCCTTTAGGTCTTATAACCTTAGTTAGGATGTGTGTCTGAGTGATACTCTTAGAACTTAAGAGCTTTAATTCCTAAGATTAAGAATAGATCTTAGGTTAGAATTCATCTAATGAGTAAAGTGGGTTACTCATTAAGGTAAAATCTTGATCTTATAAGTTTATTAGATTTTCATAATTTATTAAATGATTATTTGATCTTTTAATTTTAGAATTAGAATTAGAGATCTATCCTATTGAGTTTGACTTAATTCAGTAGGATTTGCCTTAATATTTAATCAGTGAGATGGGATTAAACTTTAGTCATTAGGATAACCATGTGATTATGAATTGAATTTTATTATTTAGAGTTCAGTTCTTAATCCTTTCAGTCTTGATTTGGCTAATCAAGATTGGGTTTGGGATTATTAAAAATAATAATTTAGGATGATTGATTTAATTATTTTAACCTTTGATATGATATTGATTCATTTATAATTAGGATGTAGCTAATCTTAATTATGTTCAACTTATAGGTTCGTGATTCTAAGTTATAGACAGTGTAGGAATTGATAATTCTGAATCTTATGTAACTTAGAGTAGTTAGAATGTTTAAATTAGAAAACATGTGATATCACAAAGTTTGTGTAGTGCTAATTAGTTCCTTGAATTTGAAATGCAATACTTTTCCTTATTTTTGAGCCTTTTATACTATTGGACATGCTTAATATAAATACTTTATACATACTTTATAACATACTTTGAATTATATTCATATAACATTTGCATATAAATAAAACAAACAACATTATAATTGTGGTATATATTTTACTTAGCATGCCATTCAGTATAACATTACTTTAGGACAGCTTTTGCCTAGGGAATTTCTCCTATGGTATGTTACTTTGGCGTTGGGATGTTTCTCCTATATACTTTTTTGATACTTTATGGATTTTACTTTAGGATCTGGGATGTTTCTCCTAGATGCCTTTTTGGTGGATTTTACTTTAGGATCTAGGATATTTCTCCTAGATGCCTTTTTGGTGGATATTACTTTAATCTAGGATGTTTCTTCTAGATTAGCAGATTGACTTTACTTTTTGGCAGACTAAGTAAGATTATCTCACATCGTACAATTACTTTAAATAACCTTTACTTTTCAGTTATTGTACAATTACTTTTCAGTCTCTTTACAATTACTTTACACATTTACTTTACAGTTCAGCATATTTTTTATTTCCTTTACATTTCAGAACTTTCTGTATGTCAGTCATTTTACTTACTTGAAAGCATGTTAGGTTGTTAGACCTAATTTCAGTACACTACTTTTACTTATATCATAAACTGCATGTTTAGTTTGATCATATTTCTTAGAACTTTTCGTTGTACTTAATAGATTTATGTATGCATTTTACATACTTTTTTTTTTACAGCCTGAGTTGAGGTATGTTTCTACCTCATAACTTGTTCTTCCTTTCTTGTCACTTTACCGCTATGCTATACTTAATTTCGGTTGTGATATCATTAAAATACATTACCTTAAAATGTACTTAAATATTTTGTCTAACTAGATTTTTCTTTTGTTGGCTGGGGCCCTACCATTATGAAACCGATAATTGTAGATTCTGAGCTTTTCGAGGAGATTGAGCCTACAGATAAGCAAATCCAGGAGGAGGTTCAGATTACTGAGGATCCTTAGTTTACTTGATAGATTGCTTACTTTTACCTTGTGAGGATGAGAGACATTTGATGTTTCAGTCTTTAAAACTTTAATGTTTGTAATAATACAGAACTAATTGTACTTTATTTTTCCTGATTGTATATTCTGAGATGAATATTTTACTTTATAATATGGATGAATGGATGATTATTTCAGTTTGTACTTTTCTTTTGCACTCTGCTTTTATAGTATACTCGTTAAGTGATCATTATCATTTGCTTTATTATGAAAAGCACATCTTTCTCTTAAGATTGGATAGGAGTCTTAAATTCCAATCTAATGTTAAGTAAGGTATGTGCTTAGTGATGACCACACCCTAATCCTTATGATCAAAGGGGACGGCCGCCACACTTTCCTCTTCCTCCATTACTGCACCCTAAGAAGAAGAAGAAGAAGAAGAAGAAGGAGAAGAAAACAAAGCTTCCTTCTTCCCCTCTTTCCAAGAAATTAAGGTACCCATTTGCTCCTCCCTTTGTCTTTCCCATGTTATTATAATGTTGGAATGTAGTTTTAGAAGTCCATAAGCATGTATGTAAGCCATTATAGCTCTTAAAAGCTTCACAAAAAAATATGCTCTATTTTCGTTTATTCTGCACACCCTGTCATTCATCCATATTTTTTGTATAGTTAGGATGCTCCGTTTGTTTCAATTTTGGTGTCGATGGAAAGGTATCAGAAATACCTATCCATTGATATATTGCACCACTCATGGAACTCTCTGGATTGAGAGTAATTGAGATCGAAAGTAGGCCCTTATGGGTTTCACACCTGGCAAAATCACCGTCTGGCGCTGCAGCGATTTCGACAGGGGTATTTAAAACATAAGCTAAAGTATTTGGACAGTAGATTTGCAAAACGGACCGCTACAGCGCGCGGTAGCGCGCTGCAGCGGTCTACAGCGGTAAGTTCGCGGAATATATAACATTAATAAAACTAATTGAACAGTAAACTCGCAAAATAGACCGCTACAGTGCGCTGTAAAGTACTGCAGCGGGATGCGGCGAAAACATTTTTGAAACTATAGGAAATGACAAAATAAATTAATTGAACAGTAGTTTTTGCAAATTGGACCGCTACAGCGCGCCATAGCGCATTGCAACGAACGACAGCGGTTGCAGCGGACTGCAGCAGGCCGCAGCGCAATGGCGCTACCGCACGGAAAGCGCTACCGTGCGGAAAGCGCTACAGCGCGCTACTGTGCAAAAAGTGCTACAGCGCGCTGCAGCACGCTGCAGCGCCTGAATTTTGCAAAATTCCCAAAAATTTTAGAAAACTGCCC
This sequence comes from Gastrodia elata, assembly GCA_016760335.1. Taxonomy (NCBI): domain Eukaryota; kingdom Viridiplantae; phylum Streptophyta; class Magnoliopsida; order Asparagales; family Orchidaceae; genus Gastrodia; species Gastrodia elata. Next base: position 10,176,196 of record CM028670.1, on the reverse strand, counting down.
AGACTTTGTAAAACTGCCCAGTTTTGGCTGAAATGACCAAAACTTCACTGTTTTGATATTTTAAGACCCCTAGGACCCTAGTGGGGCTAAGTTATACTAAATTTGAACCTATTTTAGCTATAATTGAATATTGCATAAAATTCTATGTTGAAATCAAATTTGAAACTTTGTCATTCCTAATGTGCTCAATAATCTACTATGTACTTTAAATGTATATCATGTCAAATGCTAAGTAATAGAATCCTTAAAAGTATATATCAAATAGGTAAACCTTAATAACCTAAATGGCATGAAACTTAGATTTTTTGGACTTGTGAATAGGTGCTAATCCCTTTGTTTGTTTTAGGATTTGATTAGCATTAGTCACCCTTTTTATTTTATGACATCTTTCCATTTATATGCCTTTATGATTTTTAGGATGTTTGTTAGAGAACCTTAACAATTATTTGAACTCTTAATTGTGTTTACTTGAACATAAGAATTTTGATAACTTGATAAGTAGCTAATACTTAATCCAAACCTAAAGCTTGATATCAATAATACACTAATAATACATTGATTTATCATTGACCTTTAAATTAACATTGGTCTTAATGATGGAAAGGTTAGGGGTTAAACCCTAGCTTATCTTGATTAAGATCTAAACCTTAATCACTTAATTAATTAACTTGATTGTAAGATAATTTAATTGACATATTTCTAATAATGCATATGATTTGATATTGATCTTAAATCATCAAGTTAGAAATGCTAAGGATAATATTAAATATGTGTGATTGAACTATCTGAATCTAAACTTTAGATCTTTGATTTTCTCTTATATAAGACAATTAGCATAAGATGGAAATATAATTATAATGATTTATGCAATAATCTAACTCTAATAAGATCTTTGATTTTATCCCATAATTGTAGAATAGGAAAGGATCAAATGAATTTTAATCATTTGATATAATCATCTTAACTTAAGTATAACAAGTAAACCTTAAGAAGTAGAAAAGTGAGATCTTAAGGGACTTATTATAGGATTCATCATTGAAATGGTTAAAGACCTTAACTAATGATACAATGAGGTAGGAAGGACTTTTGTAATTTATTGAGGTAGAAACTGAGTTGATCCTTCATAACTTTATAAGTTGAACTTGTTATCTTGTGGTAAGAATCACCTAAAGTACTTAGATTATTGCTCATTCCTTATGGTAGCAACCTATGTTGAGTGATCTTTTGATCACATCCTTGGAGCTTTGTGTTGGGTATAGTAGGGTATACCCATATTACTGGATTAATTCAATAATATTCAGGATTGGTTGATTCACTCTAATGTGGACTTATGACTAGGTGCTATATCCTGCGGGATTAGCCGAATACAGTCCTATTAAAGTAAATCTTCCAAGACTCAGAGTGTTACAATTAGTGAACAAGATCCTTAGTTTGAGATATAAACTGTGACCGGATTCTGCCTCTTATTGTAGTGCGCTTCGATAAGTGTAGTTTAAGCAAACTAAGTATCTTAAGTCACTTTGCATAGACTACTAAGTATGTTTGTAATTCGGGCATTTAACGGCTAGCTTGAGATGTAAACTGTGACCGGGTTCTGCCTCCTATTGTAGTGCGCTTCGATAAGTGCAGTTTAAACAAGCTAAGGGTTAAATCTACCTTTCTTACAAATATGCTATATATGTGTATACAATCATCCCAGCTAATAATTTTCAAGTAAACTCTCAACTTTAACCAATTACCACAGTTAGAATCTTAGGAGTCAGAATCCTTTTAGCAGGATTTTACACAATGGAGACTTTGGATTCATTATCAGATTTTAAAGCATTTTATGGATTTATCTCATGTAGTTTAGAAGCATGAACATGAGCATAAGCATGATGTGTGAATATTAGAATGATATATGAGAATCAGAATGATGTATAAGTATCAGTGATGATCTATGAGTTACAAAATATTGCATACATTGACGGGGGAATTTTTGGATGCATTAGTGTCATCAATAAACGATATTCCCAATAGGGTGTATGTAGACATTGGACCGTACTACTCATAATAATTCAGTAATATTTTGGTAGCATATCAGTAGCATACCGTGTTGAGGCATATTCAGATGCACAGTTTCAGTGACATACAACATAGTTTACATATGATTACTCAATTTTAGATTCAGTACTGTTTTTGGTTTACTTTCAGTATTCAGTTATAGTTTAGTTTTACTTTGTTTTACTTCAGTTTTGTACAGTTTTATACAGTTTTATATTTTCAAATATGTTACAGTTTTCCTATAGTTTTATACATGTTATGTAAATGTTAAGTAAATAATTAGAACTGTTTAGAATAGTTTCGATGTGTTAGACTTATTGTCTAACACGATGCACTTTTGGGATTCGACAATTTGCTAGATCCTGAGCAGTATATTGAGACAGGTCAGGAGGACACTCATGAGATTCAGGAAGAGCCCATGGAGTACTAATGGACTCTCCTCCAGTTTTATTTCCTGCTCAATATTTTCAATCTAATTTTATGTCCATTTCAATAAACAGTTTGTAATAATTCTGGAAGTATTTTCCTTTCTTTTCTGAGATGCATATTTTCATACAGCTACTGTGGTGAATATTTTCTGGATATTTGCTTTAAGCTTCTGCACTCTGTTCTTATACTACTTATACTTAGTATTGTGATGTGATCAGCATACTAGAAATGCTGATATCTTATACATATATTGGATTCCTATTGTAGTCTAAATCCAATGTATGTATTTATTTAATACTTAGGATAAGTATACTACACTTATCTTAAGTATTAGCTCTCAACCCTCCTTGAGGTTGAGTCAACAGCCATTCAGATGGGCTTAGTTTTCAGCCATTTCGGGGAGACGGGGTATTCCTCCCCAAGTGGCGCACAGCTCCGTCGCCGATATGATTGTACTTAATTCTTTTGCGCGTGGCGATGGGGCGGGGCGCTATATTTCATTCCCTTTAAAATTCAATTTGTAATAATAAATTCTGGATGTATTTCATTTCTACATTTCGATGAGTTACTGTATTATTTTTTCCTCTTTCTATTATGTATGCTTGTGGATGTTACTACTCGCCTATTGCTTCCGTCACTTTGATATATATATATATATATATATATATATATATATATATGTTGATGAATATTATTGTACTTGGTGACAAGTCCTTGGCTTAAGGCAGGTTGGGTTTACCTAACTTTACTTAAGTTTGGGGTTTGCCATAGTTGGAGCGTCGTACTTCCTTATTGTTAGTAAGGGGGCCCCGCATCGCCACCCATCCGTTGTGGCGCGCTGAAGGCGCGCTACGGCGGTTGAACTTTTGAAAATGCAGAATAGTAACTGTTCCATTAAATCACATATAGTTTGCATAAATAATCAGAAATTCTGTCGCGGTGCGTTGAGACGCGCTGCGGCGGTTAAACCTTCATGAACGCAAAATATTGACTGTTCAATTAGTTCACATAAGGTTTGCATAAATAATCAAAAATTTCACTGCAGCGCACTGTGGCGGTAAAACTTTCATGAATGTGGAATAGTGACTATTCAATTAGTTCACATAAAGTTTGTATAAATAATCAGAAATTCCATCATGGCACGCTACGGCGGTAAGACTTTCTTGAACACATAATAGTGATTGTTCAATTAGTTCACATAAACTTATTAATAATTAATTAGATATGCCGCCATGGGGCGCTGCAGTGCGTCATGGCGCGCTGCAGTGATTTTGTCCCAGGTCAGTGTAAATCCTTATGGGGCATAGCGCACTGTGGCATGCTTGGAGCGCGCTGCAGCATGTTATTTTTTGAGAAAGCGGATTGACACTGTTTAATTATTCCGCATAAGGTTCTAATTTTGCTCCTGAGAAATGACGTTGCGGCCCACGGTGGCGCGCTGCGACGGTCATCCTTCCAGGTTCTTAGATATCCTTCCAGGTGAGGAAATTTTGATGAACTGCCATGGCGCATTATGGCGTGTTGCGGTGATTTTCACCTAGAATTTGGTGATTTAGCTCATGCTTCCCATTTTCTTTATTTTTTCTGCAAAATTATAATTTCCACTCAAAGTATATGGATATATATGATAATTTAAATGTTTTATCACTACATTTTTTCTATAAATTTTGGATATGTCAGAATGCTATGATGCTAGCTGGCAAAAACACCTATGAATACAATTGTCAAACTGGAAGAAAGTGATGAAAGTGCACCAGTTGATAAATGAAGATATCAACGTCTTATGGGAAACTCATCTATCTTTCTCATATAATGCCAGACATCGGCTTCTCCATTAGTGTGGTAAGTCAATTCATGAATAATTTAACTGAAAAACGCATAATCATTGTGACAAGAATATTGTGGTACCTCAAGATGACATCGGGAAATGGTCTCTTCTTTAAAATAATAATAAAGAAAGAGATAGAGATTTTTTAAAATGCAAATTGGGCAGGTTCAGTGACTGATCGAAGATCAACTTTAGGCTATTGTTCATTTGTCTGGGGGAACTTGATTACATGGCAAAGCAAGAAATAATCAGTGGTAGCCAGTAACAGTGCTAAGGCAGAAATTCATGCTATGGCACAAGGTATCTGCGAGGGAATCTGGTTAAACAGGTTGTCAGAAGAATTACGAGTACCATTGAAGCATCCCATGGTGTTATGCTGTGACAATCAAGCTGCCATCAATATTGCTAAGAACCTAGTTCATCATGATTGAACTAAGCATGTGGAGATAGATCGACACTTTATTAAGGAAAATATTGAAGAAGGAGTTTTCAAAGTCAGCTACACTCCGACAAATAATCAAAAGGCTGACATTCTCACAAAAGCTCTTGCTCGAGTTAACTTCAAAGATCTGACAGAAAAACTTGGAATGATCAACAACTACATGCGGCTTGAGGGAGAGTGTTGGAAATTAAGCCCACATCGCCCCTTCCTCTCCATATTTAGCATCCTCTTTTTACTTTCCTAAATTAGTACATCCTTTATTATAATTGATTTAGGAGTAATTCTAGCAATGTAGTATATTCACTTCCTAAATTAGTACAGTCTTTATTATAATTGATTTAAGAGTAATTCTAGCAAGGTAGTATATTCACTTCCTAAATTAGTACATCCTTTATTGTAATTGATTTAGAAGTAATTCTAGCAAGGTAGTATTATCACTTTCCATGTAAGGGAAATTCCATCAGAGGATAGTGCACCATTCCAAAATTGTCTCATATTTGTAGGCTATTTATTCATGCTTTCTTTAATTATAAAGGTAGAATAATAGAATGAATTGAGTCTGTATTTCTTTATATTTTAATCTTCAATTTTCTTCAAAGGTGCATAATGCAGATAAAAAAAAAAAGGATACTAGAAGTAAAAGTAAGGGAAAATAGACAAATAATAGTGGGTGTACTGATGTACACTATGTTTTCCCGCAAGAGACTGGTTAAGTAATAATAATATTTAAATATGAGTTGTATATAAAAATTTCTATCAACCTAAATACAAATATAATGCTGAAGGTAACACTGAACTGAAGTAAATAGATATGAGTTGTAAAATAATAAATGTAATTTAATATTATTTTGTGTTATATTATTTTGTATTTTCCTAAATACAAAATAATATATTATTTTGTGTTATATTATCTACCTTAATGATTAGGGTTAATTGAACCCCAAATTGATTTATGATACAAGTCAATTAAAATATATATATATATATATATATATATATATATATATATATATAAAATCAAGTTTTATAGTTTTGAAAATAAGGTTTACTATACTTACAGTGATAGAAACTATAGATCATTAAATTATCCTCTTATAATTTAAAGTTCTATCTTATGGATCTAATTGAAATTCTAAGGTTCAATCTACCACAAGTATTTTTTAAGGTTTAAAACCTCACAGGTAGTGCACTACTCTAGGTGAGCCTTAAATTATTTTATTATCTTCAAGGTCTAGAATTCTACCTAGAAGGTTCCCAACATTATTGAACTAAGAGAATCTACCCTCTCTTTACTCATACTAGCATTCACTGAGGCTATTTTTCTTTAATTAATAATTGATTAGGAATCCAATCCAAATCCCTTCAATTAGATCTAGAACTATTGTCATTATGACCTACACAATAAGAACCTAGCCACCTATTGGTTGTCCTAATCTTCTGAGGATTCAAGATCTAACTCAAATAAATCTCACTCCAACTCCATATCTCTTGTGACGTATTCTCCTAAATATCCAAAAATGGCATTTCCTAGAATTATCATAAGTATTCTTTCACCTTACATACTCACCTAAGTTCAATCAATGAAATGAAAAGCTCAAGATACTCTCTCCTAGGATTTTGAGATCCTAATAAGTTAACCAAAGTTTTAACATTCAAAGTCAACATAAAATTAAGTTCCCAAAAGTCAAATTTCACAATAGTCATCCTATCTAAGCAAAACTAGTGAATTCACATTTTTTATACAATAATGAGAATAATGATAGTGAGTAGGACTGATTTGGAGCTAATTTTACCAAATTAGGGTTTAACCTAAGTTAATAAGGGTTCCAAAATGTCATTAGTGAAAATATTAATCAAATTGAAAAATTAATATTATAAGAACATTCCTCTTATTTTTCTGATCACTTTAAGATATAACATTATCATATTTAGATCATTAGATAAAAAGTAATTAGTTAAATAAAATTGGATTAAATTAATTTAACTATTAAAAACCCTAAGTTCCTTCCACACATGCGCACGCCAGTCTGCCGCAGCTCTTACACGCACCAATGACCAGTGGAGTGCACATGGGCAGGCCACGCATGCTAGCCTGTCTGTAGTGTTGTGTGAGTGGGGGTAGACCTACTTGGCATAGTACATCTCCCCGACAGTCGCACGAACCCTAGGAGTTAGTGCATCCAAATTCTCCGCACACAGTAAGACTTATAATACATATTATATACCAAAATAAAGATAACAAGACACATTGGCATAAAATTTTCCAACTGAAATTGCCTAAATCAACCTGATCCTAGTCGCCTAACTCTCGGCCCTAGGGTATACTATAGATGACTGTTCATATATGCGGGTAACAAGCCAACCTAAGCTTGACCAAACTCAATTGAGTTCACAATCTACCAATGCATCAATCGAAATATAAGAATGAAATGCACTTGCAAAGTTTACATTATATTAAGCTAGGAATGAGGGGAACCTCGTTCATCGTTCGTCGGTCCAATGATTTGATTCGTTCGCTCCGCTAATCCTATGTCTCGACACTCCCATTATCGCTTGAAATTTGGCAAACATACTCAAAGAGTTTGTCCACCCGAGTCTTGACGTGGCGAGGGGGAGGCTCCAGCGGTGGTTCGATGCACCACTTGGTTTTGGGTTACCGGTCCCCATGAAGATGGTCAGGGGCTGATCCTGGTCGTTCATTTCCACAGATCTTTCACCGTTCGTTTCCAATGACTCTTTAGGATCTAAAAATTTATAATTAATTATTTATTTAATTTAGTTATTTTAAATAAATTCCAAACTCTAACCAAATGATCTTCAAAAACTCCCAAAATTTTACCCTTAGCTAATTTGGGTGTGAGAAACTCAAAATTGAAGTTAGATTTTTTATTGAAAGTCTGATAAATATCTCATTTTGGTGATTAAAAATTCAAGTGATAACCATGGATTGTTACATCAAGAACTTGGATTAGATCTTGTACCTAAAAAAGAATATGCACAATAGAGGATTATTGGAGACTACAACTGCTTTTCTTTTATATTGTATTATGGATAATTATTTAAATGTCTTACTTTATATTTTGGTGACGACTTTAGACTTTCTTTCATATTATGTATGATATTTATATACTATAGATGATGGATATTTATTGGATGATGATTTTCTTTCTACTTATAAATCTACAAATAAAGGTAGTACTCAATATTGGATTGTAATTCACTAATCTAGTATTAAGTACTATTGTAACACTCATTATTATGCTAAATTACCTCTAACAATGAGGCATTACATTGCACCATGAAGCCGTTGATGGAGATCTTCACTAGATATTTGCACGGGAGGGCTGCAGCGGCGTGCTGTAGCAAGTGGCCACAGGAGGGCCACAGCACATGCTGCAGCAGGTGACCACAAGGGGGCTGCATCGGTGGCCGTAGCAGTGTGCTACAATGATGGCTATGCTGACGTGCTCTAGTTGTGGTTATAATGGAGGACTGAAGCGGTGGTTTGATATTTATGGTGGTGAACTGCAGTAGGAGCAGTTATATGTTTAAGAGTTATATTAGTTAAACATGGGAATGACATACAGATAAAGGACGCCAAGGTTTGCATGATCTCTCTAGTAGTGCAATCTTCCTCTTTTTCTATGTTAAGGTTTTTCGTGATTAACTTTATAAGCTTTTGATGGCTTCTTAATAGTGAATCTTGTTGGTGGTGTGGCTTCATAATTTTTTCCAAATTTTGAGTTTTTCATGTATATCCTAATGTTTGTATGGTTATTTTTCTATGATTATGATGAGATATATATGATTTTCTATTTTGTGGGTTTTTGCTCTGGTAACCTCGACTCAAATTCGCGATAATAATCTTAATAGTCACATAGTTTATTTCAAATTATCACTTTATTATTTAAAATTATCACTTTATTATTTTAAATTATTATTTTTATCTCAATTGAGAAATGTAGCTTATTTGACAAGTTCAAGCAAATGCATATTTCTTTTATATGATATTAATTTTGGTTCATTTATTTCCCTTGATGTATTTTTCCTTTGAAATAACTTTTAATGCTAATTTACATCTTATATATGATGTTAGAAATTAACTTTTACTAAATACTCTATGTACTCTCACCTAACAGACAATATTATAATATTTCAAGTTTTGAGAATTATTTAAGAGGAGATCAACTTCATAATCTAAGGACATGAGATCAAAGTAGTGAGATGAAGATATATTTATTGATATCAAATTTTATTTTATTAATTAATCAATTATTGTATCATAAAAATGTTAGATGACTCTATATATGATGAAAAAGTAAACTTATGTTAATTAAGTTATTTTATTAATAATGTTTTAAATATGAATCATTGCTTGGAAACTCTCGACCTTGATCCCTAGGTCATTATATATTGTAACCATATATTCTGCACCACTCGTTGTTAATATTATTGTTTAAAATAATTCTCTAGAAGGATGTAATTTTGTAAGCTTTAAGAAGCGCAATTAAGTCAACAAACTTTAAACCTCCCAAATTTTTTGGAGAGGCAACAATGTCACAACTAGTTAAAGGATATCACATTTTAGGAAAAGCAATAGTAAAGGTGCATAACACAGAAAAAAAGAAAATGGATACTGGAAATAAAAGTAATGGCAAATAGACAAATAATAGTGGGTGTACTGATGTACACTATGTTTTCCTGTAAGAGACTGGTTAAGCAATAATAATCTTTAAATATGAGTTGTATAAAAATTTCTAGCAACTTAAATACAATTACAATGCTAAAGGTAAAATTGAATTGCAGTAAATAGATATGAGTTGTAAAATAATAAATGCAATTTAATTTTATTTTGTGTTATATTATATTATGTGGGCTAATACAAAACAAATGATGAGTTAAATATGTCTACCCAACTGTATATATCTCAATTGAATAAGGTTTTCATTACATTGCATCATATCTAGGAATTTGCCAAAATACAAACTAAACAAGTGATATCCATTTGTTGTCTATTTTTATTTATATATTCTAATGATTTGGGTTAATTGAATCCCCAATTGACTTATGACACAAGTTTTAGTCAATTGAAAAAAACTATGAATATATAAGTTTTAGTATTTTCTTAATATATAATTTTCATAAATTTATAAAATTTAAAATTTTGAAAAAATTATAAATAAACCTATTGGGGAAAATCACGTTTGTTGAATAGAACATGGGTCACGTGTCAATGATCCAATGATGTAATAATGCTTGGTTAATAGTTTTACTACGAGAAAACCTTATTCATATAAATTGTGAGAATTGGATCTGCATCTAATCAAAACCAGATTCCATCTTTTATTTTGAATACGTTATAATATAAATCATTGAATTAATCCAATAGTTCATGAGTAATACAAAATAGTGGAACGAATCTATGAAATCTATCATTTCTTAAGCATAATTAATTTTATTACTCTCATATTTTAGTTTGAGCAAAATATCTATCAAATTTGCAAAAGAAGATCTTAGATTTTTGGAAATCTTTTAGAGTTTTTTCATGTTTAGAAATAATTTAAATTAAATAATTAAAGAAAAATATTTAATCTTCAAAATGGAAATGATTTAGTATTTTTGAACTCTACACATTCAAATTATCTAGTAATAAAAATTTCATAATTTTTGAAGCAAAAATAGATGATTTATACCAAAAATACAGTTGAAATTAAATTAATTGAATTCTTGAATTGAATTAAAACAAATGTTTGATGTCTATAAATTTCTATCAATGAGGCCTATCATGAGAACCCCTCAATTTGTATTTTGATGGTCTATATATGATTAATTTTACAGAATACAAAATTTTCTTTTTTAGCCCAATTTTATCAAATTAGACCAAAATTTTTTATAGCACTTCATTTAGTTTCATTTGGTTTCATTTTTTAGAGCACTTCATTTGAAATTTTTATTTAGACCCTAAATTCTTCCACAATTTCATTTAGTTTCATTTGAGAGCACTTGCCAACCCCCTTCTCCTTCATCCTCCTCACATCTCCAATCCCTAAGGACTTTATAACTAAAATAATCCAAAAGCAAGGAGAAAGTTTTGTACTCCAAACTACCTAAGGAAGGAGAATCTAAGCAGCACTTTTTCTCAAATTTCTATCAAAACTCATTTATTTCAAGGTAACCTTCTCTTCTTATCTCTTTCATTATCTCTCTCCTCCACTAAACTCCATTCATGCTTGCTTATGGAGTGAAGAACTAGATGATGATTGAAGTGTTATTATGCTCTTAACACATTTATAATGTTAGGTCTTAGGTCACCTAGATTGTATGTATAGTTTCAAGAAAATTCTAAATTTTTCTTAGAATTATTTAGCTATTTAAAAAAAAAAATTCATACTTTACATTATCATAATTTTTAATTTACTCATAGTTAGCTGTTGTAATTTGACACATGCATTCCTATATACGTTGCTAACAAATCATTAGAAGACATCACACCCTAGTTATGTTTCTAAGGTACTCAAAAATTACTCCAAAATTTAAGAAAATTTTGATTTTTAAGTAATAAGAATTTTTCAAAAAAAATTTCCTAATTTTCTTGCAACTTTGGAGATAATAACTTTTTATCCACTTGGAATTGGTTGCTGTAACTTAGCATGTAGATTCTCCTATGTTTAGGAAACAACTTTACAGAAGAATTTACAAGTTCATTCGAACTCTAAAATCTCATTTAGGCACTCAAACTTCAATAAATTTAATATTCAATTTGGAAAATATTTTGACAGATTTTAAAATTTTATCATAATATGTTTGTAATATCATAATTGTTGATCTAACCCTGGCAAATAGCAGAAATGTATGCTTATTCTCGATTATATTAGGATCAAATTTGGTGCTGATCACAGAAACAAAAAATGTCATTAAAGTTTTTTTTTTGTGATCCAAGTTTTAAGAAAATATTAACTTTTCTTTCTTTTTTTTGTATATTTTGAAAATTTGACCATTTTTTCTTGTTTAAAACTTTCAATATACACAAAACTAGAATATGAATATTTGCTTGTATATGCTATGATATATTTGTAACAATTTGTCTTGAGACACTAGAGGTTAATAAACACTCTATGTATACCCTTTTTGATGTTCAAAGTTTAGCGATGATAGTTTAAATTTTATTTAATCAAACTTAGCTATTATGAAAAATATTAATTGAGCATTAAATATTGATTTTTGAAACCTAAACTTTATAAATTTTATTAAATATCAAATTAATATTTGAATATTAATGTTTTAACAAATTAAAGTAAGTATTAAATATTTTGAAAAATATTTGTGGTGAGAATCTTTAGAGGGATAAATAAGTACTGAACTAAACCAATAATTATCACATGAGGGTCTATGTGCCTAGATTAAACCTTCATGAGTTCATCTTTGAGCACTAGGCGAGAAGTAGTACATTTGGGGGACACCATAGGGAAGACTACATCTCTTGATTATAATTAATTTGTCCATTTTATTTGACACTAAATTGATAAAGAAGAGTACTTGCATGAATTATTAATAATTTGCATGCTAACCCAACTCTCCTTATTTTCTCTAAATATAGTTTCTAATAAGAAAAACTCTAATTTGCCAAGATTAGGACCAAACACTGAACAAACTTAATCATTATTCAAACATTAGTGAATTAGAGTAAACTTTAGTAACAAAACCAATACCGTTCCTAGAGGATGACAAATCTCGGGATCTCACCATCCTAATATTACTTCAGACCACGTGCACTTGCGTGTGAGCACAGACATACAAATTAAGTCTATCAAGCACCAAACCCGCTTCAACAACAGCAGAACAACAAGGTTGAAAACTAAAGCAAAGAACCCAGGCACAAGCAGGCATGACAGGAAGCATAAATAATATACCAACCAAAACTAGCCCAAATGAACAAAAAAGCCTGTAGCAAGATAGAAAAAAACAAACTACCAACTAGACGATTAGCCAGATAACTAGACAGATGATTAGCCCAAACAAACGAACAACAAAAATAAGTAGTCAATCACTAGCTAGGAAAGAAGCCAACATAAAGCAGACAGACACCAGCCAATAACACAGCACATGACAAAAGCTAGAAGCTAAAAGTATGAACCAAAAGAGAGCAAGGGTGAGAATCTACTAACCTCTACCAGTACAATAAATTAAAGGGAAACCAAAAGAGTTTGCAAGCAGCATAATTTCGGATGAAAGACCTGGTTACTATAAGTAGAAACTAGTGGAAGCTAACCCCCACTAAAACTTTGCATAAAACTTCTCACATTAATATTTGCCCAAGCAAAATATTTAGTATTGATTGTGTTAAGAATGCTTGAAACATTAGTGTGAATAGCTTTAATAATCTCAGTATGCTTTATAGAGACATTATATTATTTAGTTTTATTCCTAGCAATCCAAATGTTCCATAATGTATAGGCTTTAATAAGGCTTTAACAAATTAAAGTAAGGATTAAATATTTGAATACGTAGAATTTTTTAAAAGTTATAATTCTAATATTGTGTTGAGCTTATTTTCTTTTGAGTTGTTAAACTTTGGTACGAATACGCATTATCGATTATTTTCAATTGCAAATCTTTTCATAATTATTTGTGAAAAATATTTGTGGTGAGAATCTTTAGAGGGATAAGCAAATACGAACTTATACATGTATGATTTGCATGCAACCTTTGGGGAAATAAGAAGGGATTTAGTCCACTAGGAAGGGGCAGAATATACAGAGAAAAGACTCACCAAATTAAAATGAAAAATGTGAACAAATACCGACAAATAATTGTATATCTTCATAGAATATTTATGCTAATATCTGAGTCTCCTAGTGAAAAGTTTGATGGCCATGGGCCAAGACGAGATATTGCTGCCACATTGTGCTTATGATGAGTTTATTTACTTTTATTGCATTGCTTCATTTATTGCTTTTATCTTAGTTGAGAATGCAGTGCTTATGATAATTTCGAAATAGTGCAAGTTTTAATTATTTGTTTCATTTGTCGCAAATTGTAGCTTGTAACTCATTGATACAATTTCCCTTTAAATTATTGTTGCTATTGATTATCATCCTATATATAGGATGTTAGAAATTATTTCTTTTTGAATACTCTACGTACTCTTGCCTATTTGGAAACTGTTGAAACATTTCAGGTTATGATAGCTAAAAGGAAGAATTTTCATAATTTGAAGATAGTGCGGGCATTATTTAGTCTTTTTATTTAAAATTGTGTTATTTTAATCAGATAATTTATGTAACTTTTATTTTTATTTTGCTCTAAGTTTTGACAGATAAGTTTATTTTTCATAAGTTAATTTTTTACATCATTTATTATGGATTATTACTTGATAATTCTCGATCATAATCCCCAAGTCGTCATAGAATCTGACATCCTTCTCATGCAAATCAGATGGCTCGGATCTTATCTGATGCTTCATAAGCAAATTCAACCCATCAAAGGATCCATTAGTATAGTCAATGGCAAAATATAGATAGAGAAATTTATTTTGACCATATCTCCTCCAATTCTTATCTGTTTAGCATGATTTTAGTGTTTATGTAATCACTATGATGAGATCTACACAATGGACTCATAAATTTGATATTTAATGAGAAAAAAATAGGCCTTCTTGAGAGAACCTAGACAGTTATTTAAATCCAATTTGAAAACTAGTGCCAAATTAACTTCAAACTGTTTTTACCTTTCATAAGCATATGAACCTTAATTGCAATCTTAATTGCACTCATGGCCATACTTCCTATAAAGACCCCACCTTCCTTTCTCTCCACCACACGCTTGAACCATCGAGTTATTTGAGCAAATCCAAAGCTACCGATTCCACCCAAATGCCTCCTACCACTCCATCATGGCTGTTTTGAACTTCTGCTTGCATTGAAACCCTTTAAATCAAGAAGCTTCAAAACTCAATTTTACTGTTCAACCATCTTGCCATCAATTCACTTGAAGTCACACTGAAAGCACTACAACTTTCTCTAGTCTCTATAAAAAAGCTATTTGGAGGTGATTTGAGTCACTTCCATCACCATTGGATCCATCAAACCGATAGTACATTTTATACCCTCTTCTTTTTCTCTCCTGCATTATGGGATAACCTTTATATTATTCATGTCCCTTCTAGTAGTCCTAATCCATATTAGATTTGTTCTTAATATCCTAAACTTAAATATGTCTCATTAATACACACATATATGATAAGTTCAAAAGAAAATATAAATATCCATATATATGTGTGTGAGTATATTTATCCACTCATATATAAATATATATATACACACATTTTGTTTTCTTTACACTGAGTAAAAGAGAAAGAAGACTTGAGGGGATGCAATTTTTTCATTTTCTTTTTAATTATATGCTGCACTAGAGACACTCCATTCATGATAGTGAGTGACATTATTAAGTCGAACATTATAATAATCTATCACAACCCATCAAAGGCAACAACACTCACTTGCATGATTCTTGAGCCCAATATAACAAAAAGAAATACTATTTAAATTTATTAATGTATCACCTAAAAAAAATTTATTCAATGAGATTTGAATATTATTTCATTAATATTTATTTATTTATATTAAAATAATACAAATATTATTTTTATAATTTATATTGAAATGATATACAAATTTTATTTGATAAATATTTTGGGTATGCCAACAAATCTAAATAGTATTTCTAAAATATTTTATGCCTAGACAAAAATTTATTTTAGTTCATCTAAAAAGATAAATTTGGAGTAAAAAATAAATATTTTCAAATTGATTGTTGTCGCGTCACGGCCTCCTTTGGTAAAAAGAAAAGAAAAAAAAATGGGTTTGGAAAGGAATAATTGTATATATGCTTATTTAGTGGCAGCACAATTATTCATTATTCAAATATCATCACAGTCATTACTAATGTGAATCCATCTATTTTTCTAAGAGATGATATTTGAATTATTGACATGACAATCAAAAAAACATTCATCCAATAAAATTAAAATATCATTAGAAAAATCACAAGCGAAAAGCAGCGAGGCGAAAGCAGCGAGCCTAGGGTTTCCTGTCCACGAAAGCAGCGAGGCGGCACTCACGCCTGCGCTAGGGCTTGACTGCCTTGCCGACCGTCGCGATGGCCTCGATGCCCTAAATAGTCGGGATTCTTCGTTCACCGTTCTTCTCCTCGCCCGACGGCCCCGATGGGGTCGTCCCCGACCCTCTCTCCGACCCCCACTCCCGCTTCTCTCCCTCTATCGAGTATCCTGGGCGCGCCCCCCTCGCTCCCGAGTCGTGGTTTCTTACTTGTGGGCACTGCATCTTGAAAATCATTGTTCTTCGTTGTCCAAAACGAGAAGAAGGACTTCAACCTGTCCTTCGTCCGCTCTACTGAAGATGTCATCGATATATCCGAAGAAGTTTCCCAGGGTGAAAAGCAATGGCTCAACAGTGTGGTTGGCATTAGCTTGGGAAGGAAACACACTTTCAAAGACCATCATGAGGCAATGGCCAGATCATGGAAGCTTAAAGGTTCCTTTAACTTGTTCTCATTAAACGCTACATGCTACTTAATCAAACTTTGTTGTGAAGAGGATGTGCAGACCATACTGCAAGGAGGCCCTTGGTTCTTCTTCAACACTCCATTCTTGGTAAAGCCATGGAACCGCAAGTTCCTGCCGTCAGCCTCCTCCTTTACAACTCTACCGGTATGGATCAAATTCTCAGAGCTTCCTCTACACCTATGGTCAGAAGGTATTATTTCCAAACTTACTAGTAAGGTGGGTGTTCCTGTTATGGCAGACTCACTAACTGCCTCCAAATCACAACTTACTTTTGCAATAATATGTGTTGAAATTAGCACTAAGTCGGTTCTCCCTGAAATAATTCAGATTAGAGTTGCTGGAAACATTATAAATCAACGCATTGAATATGGTTGGATCCCTTCTGTTTGTGCTAAGTGCAATCTTTTCAGCAATGCTGGGTGTTCTCGTTCAATCACTTCCCCACCTTTGATTAACGGTCGAAGTAGGTCTAGACGTCCTATTCGACGTCAATATCGGCCCTCCCTAATCTTGACGGAATCTTCAATCCCAGTCGCTCCTCCTCACTCTCTCTCCCCAATTCCTGAATCTCCTCTCCCTGCTCATCCCTCATCACCTGCTTCCTCTCCCACTCAGCGTCTAACTTCCGCATCACACTATACAGTCTCTAAATTCCCCAGTATCCTTCCCTCCAACCAAGACCTCAATGCCCTTCCTGATTATGGTCCTAGCCCCTCCTCTAAACCACGCTCTACTAAAGACCCATCTTTCCCAGCCTTCACTCTCCCCAGTTCATCAACCTTTGCTTCTGCTTCTGATTCTCATTATGAACCCCTCTTAAACACTCCTAGCCTAGTAATTGGGAAATCTCTCTCTATTGCTAGCGCCATTGGTTGCTCTTTAACAGATCCTAAATTATTGATTGAAGGTCATAAAATTTTGGAGGGACGAAGCCATTCCCTTAGGGCTCGGCCCAAATAATTTCTTTCTTCCTTTTTTCCTTCCCTTGGTCATATTCTCTATTTTCCATTTAATTCCCATGTTTAAGTCTAAATTAATGAATTGGAGTGTCAGAAACCTTCATTCCGACATTCGTATCTCTGATCTTAAGTACCATACTCGCCTCAACCATCCGGAAATTATTGGCATTTTGGAGACAAAAATCAATAACCTGGACATTGCTTCCACCTTCTCTGCAAGCAAATATACTCTGTTTAATAATGAATCCAACTGCAATAATTTTGATTCAGTCTCCGTTGGTAGAATTTGGATCAAATGGGACTCCGACAATGTCTCTTTTTTCCCAAGTGTTATTAATTAGCAGTACATCCATGGCAGCTTTCTCCAAAATGGCTTAACTAGCTAGATCACTTTTGCCTATGCTTCCATTATGAGAATGACAGACTGAATTTTTGAGAGCATTTTATTAGGCTAACGGATGGCATCTCGGAACCTTTGCTGGTCACTGGAGATTTCAATTGTGTCAGGTATTCAAATGAAAAATCTGGAGGAAACCCCCCTGTTGGTAGACGCATTTAACAACTGTATTATTGAAGCCAGGCTTATGGATACGCATTATTCTAGAAGTCATTTCACTTTGGATAATCATCGTCTTGATTTTCCAATAAAAGCTAAGTTAGACAAATGTCTTTGTAACTCTGAATGAATCACATTATTCCCTGAGGTCATTTGCAACATTCTGCCGCCCTCAATCTCTGATCATGCTCTTCTTATAATTTCAATCCCTGTGACTTGCAGAAAGTCGTCCCGCTTTTGCTTCGAGAACTACTGGGTTAATAATCAAGATTTCATAAACATAGTTGCTGCTACCTGGAATGAGTCCTATGGAGGAGATCCTTTATTTGCGATCCATAAGAAATTAGTTCAAACCAAAAAGATCCTTAAGCTTATACACCTCAATCAATCCTCAAACTTAGCACAAGTTAAAAAAATTCGAGGGGCCCAACTTGATGCTATCAACCACATTGACTATCACAATTCCAATGTTACTCATCATCTCAGATTACTACAAATCTTCAAGAAGCTATTTTTAATGAACTCTCCTAGGCCAAACAAAGATCAAAAGCTCATTGGCTCTCTCTCGACGAAGACAATTTGAAGTTATTTTATACGTGAATGGCACTCAGAAAAAATCAATCATACTCCATCTCTCCTCAGCTTAAGGATTAAGCCATTTATTTTATAGCAAGCTTTTCAATGAAAGCATGGGGCATGGTAATATTTTTTTTCCAACTTACGTTGTCATTAATTCCTCCTTTTATGATGACATCTGCAGAGAAATCTCTAAAGAAGATATCAAGCATAGTTTTTTTCAATCAAGGATAATGCTAGTCTTGATTCTGATGGTTTTACTTCTCTATTTTATAAAAAAGCGTGGGACACCATTCAAGATTACATTTGCAGAAGTATTAGCCACTTCTTCCGAATAGCCTCCAAGCCCAGATAGCTGAATCACACTCTTATAATATTGATAATTATAGACCCATAGCCCTCTGCAACACTCTTTATAAAATCATATCCAAAATTGTTGTGGCTCGCATTTCAACTCATCTTCCGGGCATCATTCATCCGACTCAAGCGACCTTTGTGAAAGGGAGACAGATGTCCCATCATGTTATTCTAGCAAATGAAATTATCAAAAAAAAATGTTCAACAGGAATTCCAACAAAGTCTTCTGTGCCAAAATAGATCTCAAGAAAGCCTTCGATAACATTAATAGGGACTTCATTATCAACTCCCTCAGGCGAGTGAATCTCCCATCCATGATTATAGATTGGGTTTCAGCTTGCATCTCAAACATAAGTTTCTCTATCAATTTACAAGGTTCAATCAATGGCTACTTTGGTTCCTCCACTAGCTTAAGATAGGGCAGCTCCCTCCCTCCTCTACTATTTATTATTGCAATGAATTTTCTATCCACTATTATAGACGAAGCTGTTGGCAATAAAATCATTAAACCTTACGTCATGGGAGACTTCTGCTGCTCACACCTCTTATTTGCTGATGACATTCTCCTGTTTGGAGAGGCTTCTTCCTCTAACATGTATGCTTACAAAAATTGTTTAGAAACATTCTTTGAAGCATCGGGCTTGAGCTTAAACAAGGACAAATCGTGTATCCACTACTCTAAAGCAGTGTCAAACTCAAAGGATCTCTCTAGAATTTGGCAATTCCCAAGCTCCCTGTTCCCCATGAAATACTTGGGTCTTCCTATTTTGCAAGCTCGGCCGAACAATATCACCTGTGCCCCTCTTATTTCCAAACTTCATCATTAGATCTCTGGCTGGGCACTCAAATCTCTCAACTTTGCAAGTCGTTTACAACTCCTCAATTTTTCGGTATGGACCCTCCTTCTTCACTGGTTCAAAGTTAATCACATACCGTTAAGTGTTATACAAGTCATCAAAAGTTTTTGCGCTAAGTTTCTTGACCAAGGTTCTACCACCAACAAAATTCACATCCTTGCTTGGGAAAAAATTGCTACTCCTACTCATAAAGATGGAATTGGTCTCATTTGTCCCTCTAACTTATTAATAGTTGTAAACTCTCTCTTTGCTGGCCTATGCTCTGCAACACTTCCCTTCTTGCGAGCTAGTGGAAAGGTAATAGATTAAAACTTTTTGATGTTTCATCTCTTTCTAATAAGATGGCTTTTCCCTTTTGGAAAAAAATTAGTTAATATCTCTCTAATCTGTCTCCGCATATTAGTAAGGATTCTAGTAGAAACGTCCCCACGTATAAAACCAATCACACTTTCATTTTGTGATCTTCTAATGACTTTTTGTACACCCATTTTCCTGATGTTTCTTGGGCTGACACCTTATGGAGCAAAGGCATCAAGCTCTTTATAAAATGCACCATCTATAAAGCTTTGTATCTTGGGCTTAAAACGGCAAATATTCTCAATACCAGAGGCACTCCTTGCAACCCTCTATGCTCTCTGTTTTTAGAACACTGAATCCCATACTCATCTGTTTTTTACTTGTGACTATACTTTTCAAATTGTGAAAGAGATCTTGCCTTCTGGACTTCATTACTTTTTTCTTTCTTCTATGACTCAAATCATGAACGACATTCTCTTTTAGACAAATGGTCCAAAAAAGCCTTCCTTACTACTATAGGGGTGATTATAAATTTCATTTGGAAGAAAAAAAACACTTATATTTTAAAATTATCATATCGAACATCAAAACTAAACTTTTTGGTATTGTTCAAAATTGACATATTCTCCCCAATCAAGCATGCCTTCTACACTGGCATTCTTTTCTCAACTCTGCCTAATCCATTATGTGCCAAATTGGAACCTCCTTTCTAGAGGCGCATCAACAACTGGATTTACATATTTAAATATTATTTTATTAATATTTATTTATTTAAATTAAATAATATAAATATTATTTTTTAATTTTATATTAAAATAATATTCAAATCTTATTAAATAAATATCAGTTCTCTTTTTTTAATTATAATTAATGTTGTCCAATTAAAAAATTAATTTATTATAATTTCCTCAACTCATTTACCAATACGTTTTTTAAAATAACTAGAATAAAGAGGATATGTGATAAACAGTAATCTTTGGGCACTATATAAGTTTAGCTTGCCAATAGATATTCGAGTTTGAACTCATCTTGAACTAGTTTATAAATTAAAAATTAATCTCTTACTTTTTTTGAGATTTTTCATGATTGATTTGCCTTGACTTAGATTTAATGGTCATTTTCTACAACCCAACAGGTGGATGGTGGTAATAGGCAATTGATCAAGTTCTTGCTGCTCTGCCTTCAAATAGTCCCGATGCTACCCATCTTGCAAGTTCTTGGTACAGATGATCTATTAGTGATTGGTGGATCAATTTGTGGCTACTTTGGAGCATAAACTTAAGCCTTGCAGAGCGTTGGAAGAATGATGATGGCACGTATAGCCATAATGAATTGTTCCCATTGAGCAAAGAATGCATTTAGTCGAAAATAATCTACAGTGGAAGCATGCATATATTGAAATGCACGATCAATGACAATGCAATGCCAGTCTAATTATGGTGAAATATTAAAGGGCACCCACAATACTCTGATATAAAGATGATCACTTATTAATGGAGAAGCCAGCAATGATTTGATTGTTATAGGCATAGAAAGAAAACGTGAGCTATTCATTTTGGCCCATTGATGAAACCCAAAGTACATAATTGCTTTAAGATAAAACTTATCCTTTAAAATGTGGTTGGAACTCAATGCCAAGAGAGTAATGCATATGACCAAGATCTCCAAGAGAGGATTCAAGACTTGCACGTTAAAATTGCCTTGATGGAAATAGACTAATCCATATTATCAAAACATATCAGAAAAATAAGGATGTGCCAACCTTGGAGCAGGAAAAGCCTTCCACTAAGACGATTGAGCCATAAAATGACTACTTCAAATAACAAACAAAGTAAGGCAATCATGGATGAGTGAATTTGGTAGGTTTCTTCATATATATTATCACCTAAACCAAGCCATACAAGAATGCAATGGAGACATCAAGCTAAATGATAAGGCAGTTGAAACTGATGTCAAATGAAAGTGATAGCCTGGCCATAATCACCATTCTACTTCTGCATAGTTGAAACTGGGTTCTTGGTGATTATTTGAGTTTGTGCACCAACTTGGAGCTTACTATACTCATTCATTGAGAGCGAGGTACACGCTTTTAAGTGCCATTCTGACATGAGCAGTAAATTAAGTATTTTACACAATAGGCCAAGCAAGATCCTTTGATACAATGATTGGAGAAGTTTCTTAAAGGGTACAAACTGGGGGTGCTATTAAGAACAAGTTCAATCATTCAAATATAATATTATTATCACAAGTGAATTAGCAAACAGAGAATATTTTTAACAATAGATAGGACAATTAAACATTTTTCAGATAGAGGTTATGAAAAGATAAGAGAAAATGTGCACTTCCAAAATTAGTTATATGATAACTTATACCGCTATTGAATTGAATAATGTTTTTAATGGTACAGTACTGTTCAGAACATTCGTCTGGATTGACATGATGCAAAGCCCCATAGTTGGCATACCATACAGTTTGTGAGAATACCAGCTGATGAAGTGATCACAAATAATCTTCTTAGCATCTTCTCTGTGATCGGTAGAGGGTGCAATTGCCTACTGTCAGCCATAATTCATAGAACAGTCCACAAATGAATTGCTGATCTAAGATTATGCAGTATTTGTCCTAAGGTACATGTGGCAAAGCACATTCTCAATTATCGCTTTCTGATCACCGTTGGCTTTCAAGAAATACGGCCGTAACCTATGCATATATAAATAATATCAGCGGTACAAAAACTCAACCGCGATCAAACTCCACAGTATCCTACGCAAAGAGGTCCAAAAGTCTCCCGGAGAGCACATCTCCCCTGTCAAAAGAAAAACCACCCTGACGGGCATACAGCACAAAAGTCCACCACCTGATTCGCTTGCGCGATCGGTGGAAAAAGATAACACGATGAAAAACAAGTAAAAAGGCAAGGTGATTGACATGCTGCTCTCCGCCTCGTGAACGGAGAGTCCTCTCCCAGAGACGCCCAAGTCTCCGAATCGCTCTCAAGCAGTCACCCTCAATGATGACACCATCCGTATCCACCTCTATAGCCTTCATGTTCTCCATGTCTACCATGCCCTCACAACCAGCATAATTAAAGGACGATAGAGATAAAAAGCTTCCATCCAGCATTAGATAGTGAATAATGATATATTTGTAATCTAGGCTAATTTGAGCTAAAGATGTTCATGTGATGATAGTATTCCTTCTCCTCTAGAATGAAAGCACTAACTCATATGATAACCGATTGAATTAAATTTTTATATAAGAAATTAAAGCTGCTAATACATGCACCAAAACAAATAGATCGAACAATGAATGACCAATTGTATTAATGTCATTGATGACATTTTTCATAGAACACACATTCTAAAAAAGTACTGAGCAGAATCCCAGAAGAAACAAAAGACAAGATAAGTTCAAAACTTCAATTGATAATCAATAACTAGTTAATTATTTGTTGTAAATATATCTTCAGTATATAGACCACGTATTATATATTTATTATATGCATGCAGACAGCAGTGGCTGTTCCTTACCGAAGGTAGCAACTCCAACACCAGTACAGCCATCGGTCCAACCAAGCCATAAAAAATGTAAATGAATTGGAGCACAATATGCCAAAATACTAAACGCATGGAACAACTTACCGAACCTTCAAAATGCAGTAAAGAAAAATCTTCTTCAAGCCGATTCAGTAATAGATTCCACAGGTGGATCAACTGGGGGCACTGCGTCCACTTTGTATCTCAAGTACTGCATAATAAACGGTATTCAAGAAAACTTAAATCCTATGCTGTGCAAAATCTTGACATAGAACAAAAAAATGATGCTATGTAAATATAGATGGAGTATTTCTAAAAACCCATGCAGCCAACAATCTCTTTTGACATCTCATCCCATGATTTCGTCAAGCGCTAACTTTGTCAGAATAAGAATAGCATATCAATGCCCGTAAAGAGAATTGCTTAGAAGAACTAAACAATGGCTGCAATAATTTGTTACTCAAGCAGACTGCTATAATGAATATAAAGCAATGCAGAACCTAGTTTGCTAAACCAAAATATATATATATATACACACACACAGTTTTTTTTTGGAGAATCTGCATAAATTTTATTAGAAAAGATAAACAATATATTTGGAAAATAATTATAAAAGAAACAAAAAAACTAAAAATGCAAAAAACCAATAAAATGGTTACTAACCCCTTTATAAAGTCTCACTAATAAAGAATCAAATTTAAAATAAGAATACAAACGAAAGAGCAAACAAGGTCCTCTACTCATATTTCAGGGCCAACAATTTTTTTTTCCTTTGATAGTACCGTGAAATTTTTTTGAGAAATTAGAACGCTTCTTCTTTGTCTAACGTCTATTAAAGCAAGCCTCTTCCAAATCTTTAAACTCATTTTCTTCATGCAATGGCTCCTCATCATAATCATTATTAGACAATGAAAGCATGGATGAATGACATTTGTGTTCGCCGGACCCGCCACCTCCTGTACAGTCTCGACGACATTTCACATAGATTGTACCTCCCCAAAAACTCCGGATGAATTTTCTCCATAAGACTCCCTGATGGCATTGATTTTAGGGAAATCCCTACTTTTTTTTGAATTTGTATTGAAAGTTCCAATCAAACATTGGATTGATGCATCATTCAACTCCATCTAACCATGTAAGGGAGTGTCAATGGCTATAAATAAAAGGTAGTTGAGTAACGATCCAATGCTGCTTCCTTTTATGATAACCTCTTCGTCAATATCAGCGGTCGTAACAAAAACCGGCCCAACAATGCTGCCCACAACTAACGCAACATCAATTGGATCTTCCACCACAACCGGTGAATTACCAACATCAAAATTATTGCAACCTTCTAGGTTTGACTCAAACTCGTCATAGCTGCAGCTGGTATAGCTTCTACATTCAATTGGAGAACAATAGGATGGTCCACTTCCTGACCAATTGGTGAAAGGCCATTGCTCTCTCACCCATTGCAGTATTTTTTGACACAAACAACAGGTCACACTTGACGTGGGGCCACTTCAGGTTCCTTAGATGAAGTTGCTTTTTTTAGTTCAGAGAGAGTTTTGGAACATGTAACAATATTATGTCCAAAATACCACAATGTTTATAAAATTTGGGCAAATTTTCAAATAAAATTTCTAGAAAATAACCATCATCTTCTTCATCAATCCAGATTTCGTGTTCAAAATTTTCAATTAAGTTGATTTCTACCAAAAACACATACCACCAAGGGCTGTTAGAGATGGCAATACCAACCTTGAGAGGCTTACCAAAGTAAGGCCCCAAGGAGAAGAGGATGGAGTGGGTAATGAAATGAGCCTTTAGTAGCAAGAAGTTAAGCCAAATAAGTAAAATTGGTTGTTCTCATTTAGGATCAAAATTTAAAAAGGAATTTGTTTACAATAGGAGTCTTGAGGAAAGAGGCAAGTATAATCCGCTTCAAAAGACAGCCTGACAAGAATATAGCGATGATCGATTAATCAGATTGAATCGGTTACGGAGAGACCCAAATCACTGTATAACTTGAGAACTATATGCATTGGAGATTTTCCGTATGGAAATTTGGCCACCAAAGCAAACTCAAACAATTTGGCTAGAAGTTGAATCTCATCTTTGATGAAAATTAGAGTAAGTTTGCCTCTGCAAACAGAAATAGGCTTGATGCCAACTAAAGCTTTTGATGCCAAGGAGTTCGTAAAGGCAGTTAGAAAAGATTTAAGTACGCAGAAGGGACGAGGAGCATAATGAAAATTGGAGAGCGAAATACCCCTCCACCATCATCCATTGCGCTAAATAAACTCTTGACCGTTGCAAACTTTCAATTCCCACGAAAAAATATACCAGAGAAATGATGGAGAAATCAGGATTGGATAAACACTGAGCGATAGAAAACGTCTTAAAGGCCGAATCCAAGGAGAGGCTCTGATCGGAGACGCCCTAAAGGCCAAGCCACAACTGCCCAGGAGTCTCTGACACCGAGGAAGCTTCGACGTTTATTGCTGACAAGTGGGAAGAACAGACTCTAAATCATCATCGTGACACCAATGGGATGTTTTACAATCGAAAATAGTATAATATATATATATATAACATATAAAAATATATATGGAGAGGCTGCATATATAAAACTTTTGGCAATAGACATTTTGCTGAAATCATTAGTAACATGTGTGGAGGCATTGGAATTGAGGTACCAAGTGAATCTGGAGAGCCATCTGAGCATAGAGTTGTTGCTTGGTTAGGTTGACTGATGTAGCTAAGGTTCATGTGGTGCCAGCAGTCTCTTGTTGAGTGTATGAACTTATTGCAGATTTGACAATCTATGAAAGGAACTCTGAGAGCTCGCAATGTAGTGAAGGAGCCTTGGAATGGTGCTGTCGAACAGCCACAGCCCTTGCTAACCCGTCCCTGACTGCGAAATCTGCTTGAAAACAAAGACAGCTGGTTTGAAGGGTGTGTAGAGGATGGATTGCTGAGTTGGAATTCTTTGTGTGCATCTTGTTGAGTGTTGATTTTCTTGTTGCAGAGGAGTGGGTAGAGATCATCCAGACTTATTGGCATTAATTTAGTGCATACAACAGTTTTGAAGACTTGATAACTAGAAGGTTTAGGTTGAGCGAATAGAGGATAATGTTTTCGTTGTCAACTTTGGATTCAGTGGCAATGATTCTGTCAACATGAAACACTGTGTAATTCATTCTTGAGTTGAATAACTCAAGGATGATTGATTGATTGAAGACATTTGGTTAGTGTGCTCCATGCATTATTGCAGGATTCGGCCTCAAGTATGTAGGGGAGGATAGAAGAAGAGAAGATCGTATACAGAATAGCGATGAGATTCTGATCGGCGGCGAAGATTCAGTATTGTCAAGGTAGCCTTGTAGTTTGCTTGCTTTGAAGAGTTGAAGAGCTTGAGCTCTCCAAATGGGGTAATTATCACTGTGAGGGGGATGTGGATGATGTTCTTGATTTCAAACTTTAGAAATTTTAAGTCCTTATATTCAGTGATGAGGGTGGAGCTGCTGCGGGATCCAGAGTTCTCACTAGATTGGGATTTGATGTTAGTAAATTCCATCGTCAATAATGATGAGGGAGAAGGTGGATCTGGGCAAGGAGGAAGATGATGTTGAGTGGATCGCCTTAAATACAAGAATTAGAGTTATGAATGCCGCTGAATGCAAGATGAACTCTGGACGTGGGCTGAAATTGGCGTGGAATGGATGCTGATTCGCTGATTCGATGGAGTTACGTCAATCGGTTGTAGAGGATTAGGATTATGATCGAGAGGAATGAATCGCTCCGATACCATGAAAAGAGGCACCAGAGAGGAGAAGAGATGAACAGAAGTTGAGAGAAAACTAAATCTTATTCATACATATAAGTAGACAACACACACATATATATATATATATACATATATATATATATACATATATATATATATATACATATATATATATATATACATATATATAGCTACAATATATTCAAATTAGGTATTTGATTAAGTCCAAAACATATAGATGCTGAGATTAAACTGGTCTGCTATTAATATATGAGCTACAGCCAGGTATAAAATGATAACCATAAAAAAATTAAAATTAAATAAAATCAAAACTATAACAAAAAAAAACATGAAAAAATGGTTACCAAACCATCCAAAGATTCTCATAAAAGGAAAACCCATTAAAGAAGAATCATAAACATAAATGAAATCATGACCCTCATCAAAGGCTTCTGATCCAATGCCTCCTTTTTTTCCTTTGATAGAATCATGAATTTTTAGAGGAATAGAATCCCTTCTTCTAATGTATGTAGCAAGCCTCCTCCAAATTCTCCAATTAATTCTCTTCATCCTCATCAAAATCTTTGTAAGACATTATTGGGGTAGATGAATAAATTTCATTTGCGATTCACCAGAACCAATCAGGTGGAATTTATTAGGAGAGGGATTGAGGCCCGTCTTCACTTGATCGATCACCCTGCCGTCCAGCAGAGGGATAGAAACATGTACCTCCCTAGATGGATCGAGGCCCGCCTGAACCTAATCAATCACCTAGACATCCAGCAGAATAACAATCTTGTACACCCCCATAAGGCTGAACAGTACTGGTTGGAGGATGAACTTTTTTCATAAGAAACTGCTAGATATCACTGATTTTAGAGAATTTATCGCATTCTTCTAAAAGTTTATTAAAATTTACAATCAAACCCTGGTTTGAGGCATTATTAAAATTCTCATCAGGCCATGCAAGAAGCTATCAATAGCAAAAGATAGTAGTAAATTAAAAACCGGCCCAACGTTGTTGCCCTACATTTCCACAGGTGGTTCATTGATGGCATTGCATTCCACAACATCAATTCAATTTCCATGTGCAGGGACTTGTGCATCTTCTTCGGCCACGATCCCAGGATCGATAACAATAGTATGTTGTTCTCCCATTGATGGATCTTTCCTCTTTGGGACATATACGACCATTTTCCTTTTAATCAAGACTTTGGAGACAACAACACCACTTGTAGATTTAAGTTGAGGATGAAGCTTGAAATAATTCAGGCAATGAGAGCAATATATAGACATATTTTCAAAAATACATTCTATGAAGTACTCATTCTCTTCATCCCAAATCCAAATTTCAGATTCAAACTCTTCGGTTAAATCAATTTCAACCAAAACCCGAGCAACCGAGGGCGAAGAAGGTTTGTCATCGCATAATCAATTTTGAGAGGCTTGCCAAAGTAAGAACCCAACTCGAATAATATAGAATGTGGGTGAGCCTTAAGCAATGGAAAATTAATCCACACTGGCACGATGGGAGGTCCGCTTCTTGGATAAAAATTCGCAGTTCATTTTAAAACTCTCAGGTGATAATTGTCAATGAAGTAAGATCCTCTTGAAAAAATTCTAACATAATCTACTTCATTAGAGAGCTTAATCAAAAATGACGGAAGTCAATTATCCCGTTTGAGAAGTGCCAAAAGGAATACTAGCATTCAATGCTAAGTAATTAAGAAATAAAAAATTCTCACATTATGAGTTCAACAAAAAAATTTGTATAATAAAAAAAGTTATCTAGAAGAAAGAATTGCTTATGCTTAAATCATTCTCATCTAATCATAGAAAGAGTACATGTTGGAAGATGAAAAAAATTTAATAATTTCTAAAGTAGCTTTAATTTTAAAAATATTAATAACAAAAATAAATGATTTTGAAGTCCATTTTAGTTTATAATCTTACTA
The DNA here is from genome assembly GCA_016760335.1 of Gastrodia elata. Classification (NCBI taxonomy): domain Eukaryota; kingdom Viridiplantae; phylum Streptophyta; class Magnoliopsida; order Asparagales; family Orchidaceae; genus Gastrodia; species Gastrodia elata. The sequence continues at coordinate 10,147,008 of CM028670.1, read as the reverse complement.
GGTAATTATTTAACAAACCAACATTGATGATCAGTTCTATATTTGATAATAAAAGTACAAAAAGTGATGCTAAATCTAAAATTCATCTAGAAATTTAAATATTAAGAGTGGTAATATAAATATTTTTCGAAGTGAAGTTGCGAGACTTGAACTTGATTGGTTTTTAAATGAGCAGTTGATGGGCTAAATTAGACATTTAATAATAATCGACGACTAAAATGAATATATTTAATAGTTTGTGATTAAATTGGTAAAACTAAAATAGTCAAGAAAATATATTGGAAAATTATTTTAAGAAAAATATTAATTACCCTTGTTAGTAAATCTAAGATTTGAGATGCTATAAAGAGGGTGACTAGAGATACTATCCATATCGATGTGCGAAATATTTAGGTGACTAAAAATTTCTTAGTTTGTTAAGCTATAGTCTTATTTTGAAGGCTAAAAAGATGTCAAATGAATGGAGGTATATTACCATAAAACCTTACAATAATAAAAGCGATGCTCAAATTATAATAGAATCAAGTTAATGTGTCATAAATTGAAACTTTGGGAGAAGGTAGTTGAGTAAAGATTACGAATCGATACTTGTATTTCTCAAAATCAATTTGATTTAATGCCAAATAAATAGTCATACATATATTAAGAGGTTTGATGAAGAAATTTAAAGAAAGAAAAGAAAATTTTTATTTATTTTTTATTTATTTTTTATTTATATTTAAAAAGCTTATAATAAAGTACCAAAAGAAATTCTTTGTAGAATGGGGATTTGTGTATCATATAATGATATTATTAAAGATATGTATAATAGGATTGTAATATGTGTTTGATCGCAAGGTGGTTTGCCTAATGATTTTTCTATTACTATTGTATCAGAACAAGGCTCAACTCTTAACTAATATTTTTAGGTTTAATTATGGATGTTCTTGTTGAGCACAGTCAAGATGAGGTTCCCTGGTGCATATTATTTACAAATGACATTAATTAATAAAACTAGGGATGGAGTTATTAAATTCTACAATCTAAATAATCTAAGTAGATCTAAAACAGAATATACGGAGTGTAAGTTCAAATGTATTAGAAGTCCTAATATTAATGATATAACTATTGAGGACAATGTGATCGAGAAGAGCGAAAGAGTCATAGACCTTTTTTCAATTATTCGAAATAATTGTGAAATAGAGAAACGTGATTAACATAATCCAAGCTAGATGGATGAAATGGAGCACTTTGGAGTATTTTGTGGTCAAAAAATTTCACACAAAATTAAGAAAAAAGCTGCACAACCAACTATGTTATGTAAGGCCAAATGTTAGCCAACAAAGAAGAAACCTGCCAACAAATTAAGTGTTATAAAGATGTAAATGCTTAGATGGATGTGTGGGTATTCTCATAAGGATATAATGAGAAATAAATGTATCCATATCAAGGTTGGAGTGGCTCTAATAGTAGATAAGATTAGAGAATGTCTCCTTAGATGGTTCATGCATATTAAGTAAATTGTCCAATGCCCCAGTTAGAAAAATTGAGTTAATGAATTTTGTTCATATTAAAAGAAAATTAAAAAGACTAAAAAAGACAAAAAGAAATATTAGAAAAGATCTTTATTTGAAACTTATGGATGGGATTCTATTTGATCAAGCACGAAGGAAACAAAGAGTTTATGTAGCCAACCCCACCTAATGGGGCTAAGGCTTGGGGGTGTTGTTGTTGTATCCTTAATAGACTTCACTTGAGTCATTCACTTGAGTCAAATATTCAAATTTATTATCTATTAGAATGACTAGCTTATGTCTTATTAGCATTTATATTCTCATATAAAGTTTAAAAAATAAGCTCTTAGCATCCCTAACAATATTCTTAGCCTCACAACAAGCTAATTTATATATGTTTAAGTCTATTTAAACAAAATTTTTATTAAACATGTTATTTCCACAATGAAGCATATTTATTAGTAAAGACTCCTTTTATATTCTCAAAAATTTTCTTTAGTCACCATCCAAATATATTTAGCAATAATTTACCGCATACGATTAGATTCCCCCTTAATGCACCATAATCAATCTCAAACTCTGTTTTAAGAAATACCTTTATTTTATTTTTAAGATTTCATCATCAAATTTTCAAACTTCGATTTACTAATTATTAACTTATTAATTTCAAATATAAACCCAAAAACTGAGGTTGGATTGTTAAACTTTCTCCAAATAGCCTTACAATCTTTTTATTGTAATCAATTTCTTTCCTTAAAAGAAGATAATAAAATTTGAGCTTCAAGAGATTGACCCTTACAAACAATAGGATAATCATAAGCTATAGCAACTTCAATTTTTTCTTAATTGTTCCTCAATTTTTCCAAACTAAAATTATTGTAATACTGGAATTTAAGTTATTTTCCAATGTCCATTCAAATCTCCTATGATAAAGAACATCTCCTCTTGAAGCATTCACTAAAACATTTAGGGGCTATTTAGCTAATAAAATCTGAGTGTAAAGTAATATGATTACACTGGAATCTAATCACAGTACAATCAGACAATAAGGTTACTTTACTGATGTTTGATAATTTAAGAAAAAATTTAACATTTTTTTATTTAAAATGAAATAATCTGAGTGTTGTGTTTTGAGTAAATCAATGAGTAAATTATCCCCAATTTTTTTTTTCAAGTTTTTTACGGCAACTCTGAATGAAATCGATTTCGTTCGAACAGCGAAGTTGTGGACGAACGGCCAAGCCGTGGATGAAGAACATGTACTCGAACGACGGTCGTTAAAGGTTTAGATGTTCATTCGTTCAAATGAAAGCTTCCATTCTTTTGAACAAATGAAAGAAAGCTTTCGCTCGACCGTCCGAATGAATGTTTTCATTCACGATCCTTCCGCTCCACTGCATGCTTTCCTCCACGTAATCTCCAAAATTGCTTGATTTGAGCATAATCCGTTTACTCTTCTCTTATATATATTAATGCAAAATCGAAAAACAGCTTTACCCATTTTTCTTCGTGCCAAACGCCGGTAATCTCAGTTTACCCGAAATAATTTTATTTTACACTATTTTAACCTAGCGCCGAACATCCCCTTAATTGAAACCATGCCAAATTTTCTTTTATACTGCAATTTAATTTGATTTCAAGGGCATAATGCTTACAATATTAATATTCACTTCATTAACTGCAATCTTTAAAGTAACAAATCTATATCTCATTCTTATATAATAGTACAACCTTATATAATAAATGACAATGTTGCGTTTATTATGCATTAGTATCTTACATTTAAAATTTTCTTACTATTGTTGCATCATAGATATTTAAATAGTCACAGATTATCAAATAAATTAAAAAGAAAATTGTTAAAATAGTACATTGACAATTTATTTATTTTAGTTAATGATTCTTAAATATAATTTTTTTAGGCCATCAACTTTTATGTTTGCAATTTTTCTGATCCTATGCAATTAATGTTGATGAAAAACATTAAATACGAAAAAAAAATTTGTCCTTTTAAGGAATATGGTATTTTTTTAATGCAATTTTGCATGGCATGATAAAAAAAAATATTAGTGATTATAATATATTTTCATCATAAGTAATTCTAGCATGAGATTTTGATAATGTTTTTAGGCATTTTATTTCTAATATTTAGATTTTAAAAAGAACACAACATCTAAAAGAGGTATATATTAAAGTATCATGTATTAACATTCATAATTTGAGTTCGAACATTTTTATATTTGTACTATCTAAAATTGAAATATTTTTGAAGCAATTTCATGTAAGCCTCTTAATTCTTATTATTTACTTATTTAACATATTAATGTTTTTTGAGAAAATTGTCTATAGGGTCGTCGAAATCAGAAGTCCTGAATGGTCGCTGAAGTCGGAAGCTTCAACGTCTGAAGCGTTGTCAGTGTAGGAATCGTTGTCGATGTCGAAAGCATCGTCAACATCGTTGATGCTGAGAGGGCCCTCAACATCGAAAGCGTCCTTGTTGTTTGAGCCTTTGATGATTGCTTCATGGGTTACGTAGTAAGAAAAACAAAGAGACACAACAAATAAATGTGGAACCTAATAGCACCGTGGGATTTAAAATAAACTGGCTACAAGAGAAAAAAAGATAAAGGGAAACCATGAGAAAATATCTATTTACCCTTTTATGCAAAAATAGAAGCGATGGAATCAGACGAAAAATTAACGATAGGACCAAAATAAACACAAACAAAAGTAGGCGACCAAAAAAAAGCATATAAAAAAGTTAATGACTACCATGAACAAATTGTAAGAGTCAAGTCACAATTTTAATAATTTTCTTAAGTTAAAATGCTAAATTTCCCATTTTAGCATATCATAAACAAGTATATATAAGATTAACTAAAAGTCCATCGAGGCAACTATGGTTACTTATAAAAGTCATGTGTATAAATCAAATTGTCTAAAGTTGCTCATAAGTGGGCTCATGAGTCAAGCTTATCAAACTCATGAGCCAAGCTTAAGCTGCAAGTCAAATTTGGGCCATTAAACGAGCTCGATCTCAGACATCATGACTCATTCGCACATCATGCAGACTTATAGTTAGTACTAAAATAACTATTTAATATATTAAAATAAAATTAATTAACAGAAATCAATTTTCTAATCAGACTTGACCTATGAATCATCCCACACAAAGCTCATCTTTTAATTTATCGAGCTAGCTCTAGAGCCGGTAATCGAGTTTAAGCTTCTATCGATCCCAGCTAAAGCTTGATAAACGAGCTTAAGTTGAGCTCAAGCATAGAAAAAATTAGACGAGCTGAGCTCAACCTGATAGAATTACACCCCTAATTGCGATTGAAATGCTAAAGCATTTGAAATTGTTCAGAATTTAAAATGACCATTGTGTCATTATTTTGAGAACTAGATAAAATCTAAAAGTTCAGTAGCTGTCTTGAACCTAAAGATAGTGAAGGTGGAGTTATGAGTTTAGGAAGGATGGTGGTTGGAGGAATCGTTAGGCTGGTCAAAGCCCAGTCTTGGTAGAGAAGGAATCCTCAATGAAAGAGCCTGTCAAAGCTGAGTTGGAGTTGACAAATGTGAAAATATGGCGTGTGTAAGAGGGAGGCCTGAGTCGGTACGAGGTAGCCTGGAGGAAGAGCAAAGTGAGTTAAGGAATGATGTTAGAGAAATAAGATCCAGCAAGGTTGGCAAAGACAGCAACGCTGCAAAACAGTGCCACCAACAGCTTTTTAACTGCAATCACAACTCTGCAGCGTCCCCAAGTAAATGAGCATTCTCAATATGAATTAGAAAAGTCTCAAGAAAATTTTGTTAAAAAGCTTCTTTAAGAAATATTGTAACATTTTAAAATGAGGTTGCTAAACTCAGATTTTCTTAATGGGTAAATATTACTTTAATGGCCCTGCACAGCTCTTAAACGGGTCTAAGATATGTAAGATCATAAAGTAATTTATTGGTTCTCTGCATTACATAAAGCACAAAAAACAACATTTGGACCGACAAAAGTGAGAAGTACAATATTTAAAATATGATAGATGTATTAACGTGGGCAGTTACCCGCCCCCCCCCCCAAAAAAAAATGATATGCCTTTTGCAGGGACAGGAATATAAAAAGCAATTAGTACCTTTTTGAGAAACGTTGAATAAGAATTGTCCCAAACAAGTTTGTATGAGCCAGTTGAGACTGTGCAAAAATTTCCCTGCAATACAGTAGAACATAAACCAAACCTTATCCCACTGAGCATGGCTAAACACAAGATCATAGAAAAGGAAAATAGTAAAGTAAAACAAAATAAAGAACACCAAAAATTTATATTAAGGTAACAAAGCTAAACTCACTTGGTCTGATTCATAGCGCCTATATGGTAATATAAGCTGAAAAAAAACGAGCACAATATAAGACGAAGCTATGAAGTTGACAGCAAAGAAATACTATTCAGGGGCAATCTATGAAAGGAAGAGAAGCCAGATGTTATTTATATATATAAGTTATTTTGAAGTTTAAGAACATACTGTAATATCGCCAGTTGGATTAACATGCTCCACGTGGAAACCAATATCCTGCCCCTGATATGAAGGAGAAGCATTACACGTAAGCCTTCTGAAATCCCAAAAAAAAGGAAAAAAAAAACAATAATTTACGGCTAATAAATTAAACCAAAGTTAACAGTGAAGGCTTGCCCTGCAAAACTATCAGTTGCACGACAAATGAAAAGAAAAAAATAAGAAAATTTAATTAAACAAAATTCATTAGAAAAAAAACATACGATAAAATCAAATAGACATGTTTCAAGAATCTTAGTCCATATAATTAATCAAACTACTCATAAAGCAAAACCTAATTGACTACGTTTAAAGGAAGTGGAATTCAGGATAGCGTAGTCATGCCAAATCAAACAGCTCTGAACCTGCAGATTTAGGGCAGGCCACTTTTAGCGTGTCATAACTAAACCGGACAGGTGGTTTCAATCCGTATTAGTACCACTAAATCCTAATCGACCTGAGAAACTCCAAGTACAGATATTAATATCATTTAAACATAGCTGAGTATGATAAGTTGAGCTACAAAATTTTAGCAAGAGCATGACTACCCATGTAGTTGCAATACCTTGTATTCATATAAAAAATAGTTAGAAATAAAGAAAACGATTTTATGGACATTTTCAAGTTCAACTACAACTTGACGTACATTTTCTCAAAGTGTTGAAAATGAATCTTGAATGTTTGTATCAAACTTGAGTATGTACATTGCATAAGTTTAACCTACATAACTAATGCTTATGCAAATTTATTAATAACTTCAAATTATGTATTTGTTAATCATCAAAACTCATATAGCCTATTCTGATGCAAATAAAAAGTGATATTAAAATTTTAATAGAAATAGACTACCCCTTATCTATATATATATATATATATATATATATATATATATATATATATATATGTGTGTGTGTGTGTGTGTGTGAATGATGTGGTAGCCCAGTGATTGAGGCTCAGGATATGTTATCCCAGGTCATGAGTTCAAATCTCACTGGCCACACATATAAATATACATATATATATATATATGCATGTTCCCAAACATAAAAAGACTTGTTAAAAAAGATGCAAGAATTTAAAAATTCAATAATATTAAACAATCATAAAAAGAAAGAATGCAAAAGCTAAAACTCAAAAAATAAGAAAATACACAACATAAAATACTAATAATTTCAAAATATATAAAAACTCTTCTTTTAGACAACAAAAAAAGTTTGTAGTCATAAAAAGAAAGTTCGTAATCATCTAGTAGTAACATTGTCGAGACAACTATATTTGTGCTCAAGGTTTGGTAAATTGCCCACATTTGTACATCCAACATGCATTCTACTGCCAGGTGGGTGCCTTAATAATCCTGAAATGATGACTAACATCGTTCCATATCTACAACTCATTCAAAGATATACGTGCATCTTTTTAAGGTCATCATAACGATAACTGTTTCTAGTGAAGCTACTTATCTTAGTTCTACTACAAATGCAAGAAGTGCTTTTTTTATCCTATTTGGTAGTTACTACTAGATGAAACTTAAAGGGGTGCATTTGACAGCTTCCTAATACAGATAGAAGACAGGAAATTGATACTAGTGAAAGATTTAACAAAATAATCATTTCATAAGAACATTTGATTCCTTTTAAATTGAGACTAGCTAAATTTGTAAGGGAAATAAGTTGATGAAGAATGAGGGTGGTAGCATAAAATTAATGTTAGGAAAGGACAAGGCAGGTGATAAAAAAATAAGCTGTATAAAATTTCTAAAAACCACATTCTTGATTGAGTACCAATTGGCCCTAATAAAATGTCGAATGACCTATCTTTACAAATAAGACTTTCTACCATAGGAGAATAATTAACATACTCACCCAAAAAAGGTTTCTAAACATCATCTGCAAATTTATGATATTGTTGATAGTGATAACTAGGTTAATAACATCCATGAAAAGCACAAAATAACATATTCAGAATTTGGGGGTAATCTCTATTTCCTAGTTATTGTGGTTTGATTAAGTGATAACATTATTAGCATAAAAAAAATTCAAAAAATGTAAGCAATCTTTATGGATAGGCTGGGGAATGGTGAGAGAAGTCAGAAAACTTGCATAAAAAGAGCACAAATCGGAGTGAGATCTAAAAGGAAAGAGTGATGATAAGCGGGACTATGGATGGAGATGACATTATACAATTTGGCAAGTGGCAATAACACAATAGATTTTCCTAATTATTGCTTCTGTTTTAGTTATTAATGCACCTAAAGTATTCCACAAAGATCAAGTGAGAACCTAAGTGGCTCTTTTCATGACAAATCTCACTCTACACGTCACCAATATTGAAAAAAATAATGATAATAATAATATATACATATATACATATATATATATATATGAAAACTAGAGGATAAAGAACTCAAAGAGACCCAAAGATAGATTGAATGATAAAAAGAAAATGAGGAAACAAATGGCCTCTATTCAAAAGGATAAGTGGCTCTTTTACAAATGAAAGCAGATCGAGGTCAAACACTCAGCAATCACAAATATTCAAAAAGAATAATACATTATTAAATGTAAAACTAGATAATAAATCAACAAAAGTTTAATATCACCTATTGAAACACTAAATTTTACTCAGCAATACAAATACAAAAAGGAACACATGTGGATCTTCAAAATTCTCACTTAGATGGCTATTGCTTACCATGTTCATTTCAAAATCATTGCTTATGTTAGTAGAAAATTCCTTGCGTATGGGGGCACTTGGTGAACAAAATAAAGCATCCTCTATATCAATTTGAACTATTAGCAAATCAAAAGTTCTCAAAGAATTGAATAGTGTCTTAAGTCAAATCAAACTCACTCATGAGGGAAATGCATTAAGACTCAAATAATATCCTAAACATTTGTTTAAGCCATAAGGAATATTTTTAACTTGTACACATAATATAAACCTTTTATATTTTAATCTGGATTGCTCAAGAAAGACAGCTTCAACAAAAAAATTGTTGACGTAAGTAGCTTGAACACATAATTTATTTAACTTAAAAGTTGTGTGATATAAACACATAATAATTTGATTATCTAAAATCCTACCACAAGATTATAGATTTTTTCAAAATCTATACATTCAATTTAAGTAAAATATTTAGCCATAAGAATTGTTCAACCACAATTCCTTTATTATTCATTTTACTTTAAGAAATTCATTTGGTTCCATTGATATTTGATAATTGGATCTAGGCACAAACTCCCAAATATTAGTAGTGGTAAATTGATTCAATTCCGAATGCATATCAATAATCCAATTTTTATCTTCAAGTATTTATATGGAGTTCAACTAAATTAAAAACTTCTAGTTATTATATATTAAAAACAGCATCAATTATTTGCTCCATACGATGACTAAGATTAAGTCTCCCTTTCTCAAAAATATTTTCATGTCTTTTCAATTGTCATCATTATTTAGATAACTTTTCCTAAAATCTTCTATGATCTCATCATCCAAAGAAGTGGTATTATTAAGATTCATCCAGAAAAACACAAACTAATTCTTCAACTACTGCCTTCCTCTTATTAAAAATCCAATATACTGTACTTGAAGAAAAATCTTCAACAAAAATTGATTCATCAATCTTGGAGTTAGTTTACTTTTCTTCTCTTAAAAGACAAATCAACTGTATTCAAATTACAGGAAAATGAGATATCTTCAATCTTCTTATATTTTTAAAAGTATTGGTTTTATTTAAATTTGAGTGAATATTATTAGTCCAATTGCTAATACAATTTGCAGTGTTAACCATTTCCAAAAACATTTCAACAATCTACATTCATTAATCTATAAGAAAGTTAACTCTTTAAGGGTTTGATTATCCAAATTCTACAATTTCATTTATAATAGTTTCATAAGTGTTGAAAATTTATTTTATAACTCTTTATACATTAATCATCAAATTATTGATTATTAAACTCTTTATGGTCTCAATGATTATCGCAATCATATATAACCTAAAAATTTTAGAACCAAATTGCAAATTTTTCAAATCATTAAAACTTAAATTTTATTACTCAAAAATATTTACCCAAATAAATCTAATAAATTAGCTATAACAAATCCAAATTATATACAATCTAAAGTACATAGGGCTAAGCAAGTCAATCAAATTCAAATATAAGAGTTTTAGAAGCAAAAATGTACAACATATAATATATGACAGAGATCCCATTTTTTCACACATTTGAAAAGAAAAATATTATCTTTTGGAAAATCTAATTTAAATAAACCAATTACTAAAAACTTTAATGTAACGAACACATGCCAATGTGATAAAGCTATAGTGCAAGAAACTAATATTCATCATAACTAAATTCTGAAATAATTTAAGCTTATACTATTATCAATACCACAAATATGCACATAAACATTCTATTTTATAATGCTATTAAAAAAGAAAAAAAAGCCATTTCAAAACTTTAATCATACAATTAGTCATTAGAAGATTGTATCAAAGAGACTATATATTAGGAGAATATTTCAATCAAAAAGGAGCGGTCATTGCCATGATTTTAATGCTGGTTTGCATCATGTTGTACTATAGTACCACATTCCCCACTTTGGGATCCAATATTGGAAGCTTTGATTTATCTCTTATCATGCTCTTCCATTAGCTACAATCCAAGTACAAGTTTTTCTTGATCATATCATGAAGGCATATCTCATCATCTTCATCTTCATCTTCATTAACTTAGTCTCATGCCATCAAACATAAATTAATTTCTTCATGATTGAACTTCAACAAGCCTTCAAATTCAACTTCCCCCAAAAACCTTTCTTTAATAAATATATATTTTTGCTCCAACTTAAGTTTGAACACTCCCACGATATTTGCCATTTCTCTTGCATACGAAGTAAAAAAGGTCATTAGAATTAAATTTTCTTAATGAGATAGAGACTTGGTCTCATGCCATCAAACATAAATTAATTTATTTATGATTGAACTTCAATAAGCTCTCTGAATTTAACTTCACCCATAAAATCTTTGTTTTGCTTTTGCTTCAAGAATGATATGAAACTTCTATTGATTATCCTCCACTTAAATTACACTTAAAAATAAATCTTTTGATTGTGCTTTTAACACGAGTACTTTCTCCTTTTTCTTTGGATCTTCTTCATACTTGAAGACATCTCCAACACACAAAAGCTCAACATAACAAATCATGAGAATGTTTCTTTAGACCATTATCTTATAATATAGCTTAAACTTTTGTACCTCAACTATGAGGAAAGTAACTCATAATTTTATAAATTACTACTTGGTTGATATTTTACAAAGAGAGTAAAGAATGGTGATGATTTTGACCATGTATATCCCAATAATATTATCTTCTAATTTCATTTGAAACAGCTAATATTCATGAGTTTGTTATTTTTAAGTCTCCATTCTATTTCTTAATAGTAAAAAAAAGACTCGCATTCAATTTGCCACTACCAATTTAAGCCATATATTTTTTAAAAATAGTGGATCAATGATTAGAGATCACGCTTTGAAAATAATCAATTGTTTATGGCACATCCAAAAAAAAGATGAGAATTGGGTTCTAAAAACTTCTGTAATATATGATTGACCTTATAATCAATGCAATGAGTGCAAGAATGAGAGGCGGGTATATGCTAAAATAAAAGTGAAGTGAAAAACATAAACTAATATATAACGGCTAGAATCCAACCCAACATTATATTAACGAGAAAATTATCAAAGCGGCCCTTGACTCTTGCAAACTGTTCAAAATAATCCTTAACTCTTGTATATGCTTTTTTTGGTCCTTTGACTTTTGCTTAAAGTGCTTTTTTCTCCCACCCGTTAACTCAAGGCCCCCTTCCGTTAAATTTGATTTTTTCAGTTGGAATCGGTCGCTGAATCCAGTGGTCAATTCCAGCTGCAAGCGGCAGATTCCAGAACTGGAATAGGCTATTTGCGGCTAGAATCTATTTCTAGAATCCAACGACTATTTCCAGCGGTCAATTCCAGCAAAAATCGACCGTTGGATTACAGCGGTCGATTCTAATTGAAAAACACAAATTTAATGGAATGGAACATGTGAGTTAATGAGAGGGACAAAAAAATACTTAAACAAAAGTCAAAATTAAAAAAAAAATAGTTACAGGAGTTAAGAACTGATTTGAATATTTTGCAAGAGTAAGGAATCATTTTGATAATTCTCTTATATCAACTCTTTTGGAGTTTTCTCTATGGCAAATGCACTATTTGCTTTGTAACTACAGATGTCGATCTTGTATAACATAGCTTCACCACTCCTAGTATAATATTCTATATAAATTTAATATTAAGAATATAAAGATGCATGGTCTGAGAATGCATCTCCAAGATCACAAAAACAAAGTTTTAAAAATCAAAACTTAAGTATTTATTAGAGAGACTGATAGCAAATGACTAATGAAAAATATGATGCTATTAATTAGCCTATAACGACTGTATTGAAGGTTACTTATAGACCTTACTAACTCCTCAATGGATACATAAAATAAATTTTTGAATCAAAGAGTGGTTAAAATTTATGATAAATATCACTTGGTAATGTCAAGCCAACAATGGTCCAACAGCTATTGTTGTCAGTCCAATAGCTAGTTGATTTAGATCTCTTAATAAATAATAATGTTCGCTTGGTGAATAATCTTTGCTAGGCCAGCTTCCAAACTTTACAAAAAAGCAAAACAGCTAGCTAACTCGAATTTAGCCATGGCATCGAAAGATTGCTCAACAAACTTAGAGATTCACTCAACGATTCATTATTACTTAATGATTGTAATAATTCAATTTCAACTATTTAATGTTGTTTAATGAAAGTCTAGATTTTGCTCAGAAACATAAGTATAAATTTTTTTTGATAATAGCTCTCATACTTTTAATTTCACAAGTTTCCATCTTTGTTGCAAAATATATATAGCATTTTGATGCATGAAGCAGCCTACTAATGTGAAACCCAAATAAGCGTCAAACCACTAGAGCCTCCTGCACGCAGCCTAACCTCAAATTATTGTAAAAGGTTGTTTTCTATGACTTGAACCTATAACCTCTAGTCATATAACAACAACTTCAACAACTGCACTACGGCTCTCCTTCAAGAATCGCATATTTAAAAATAAAGCAAATCATTTCAAAAGCACAATTTTAAACAGTTTGATGCATTGCTTAAGTCTTGAAAGTGATCCTTAAATGCTTGTATTTAGCATAATTATGTTCATTTATGAGTTCTTTTAGTCTAAGACCCATGACAACATGCTCATTTCTTAAATTTAACTTGTATAATTAATACAAACAAATTTATTAGCAACCACAAGTTTATTATTATTATTATTATTATTATTATTATCAAAATTCATGTCTTATGTGACTAACAACAGACATATTTGTTATGCATCATAGAAATGATATCAAAAATGAGGTTAAACTTTAGGAAGGACCCACAAAGCACATATTGTTGAAGCACCAAGTGGAAAATTGATTACGAAATGGATTCAGCCCCTTCTTGTTCATGTATTATTGATCCTTTAAAAATTTGAATCATTGCCCTTGTGCATGCATAAACGAGCAACTAATAAGATCACTATCAAGTAAAGGTTCCCCGCTTCTAGGTAAACTCTTGATCCTGTATCTAGAATGAGCTTTTCCAAAATCAATTCTCTATGATGACTATCATCAAAATAGAATTCATTCCCAGAATGAAAGGGAGACCACATTCAAATTACTTAATTGTATAAAACTGAGTAGTTATGCATTTTAGATTGTCAAATACAACCAGTACCTCCATGAGTTGTCTAGGTCAGAAAATATAGTGATAGACTAACGAAGAGTATAAGGCATTGTATGTGTTGTCTATGTTATTTTCTTTGTTAGAATAGCTAGAAAAGACATTATTCTACCAATAGAAAATTAATGGTAGTGCTCCTTAAGTTGTACGGAAATATATTTCAAAATAATGTATGTTACAAGATATAATTTCCACATTGGGAATTTCTGTCCAATTTTACCATTAACATCTTTAAGTATCCACCAGAAGACTCACTTAAATATCATCAGTAGCCCTCATCTAAGTAACCACTACAAAACCATCTGCAACATCCTTAATAATCATCTTCAAAACTTAAGTCAAGCTCTCATCAAGACAGTCATTATAAATTTACATCAGTCAAAGTAACCCTTTACAGAAGGCATTTGTAGATCAGCTTACTGGCTCGTCAGGTCACATTCATTTTTGGTTGCTTTGTGATCACCTTATAGGTAACCTTAATACATATAGTAATTGTATTTGAAAACTACATCTTTGTTGCATGTCTCCATGTTGTTACTTATTGTATTTGGCAAGTCAAGCATGTTTAAGCCATTGAGAATTCAAACTGAAGAAACCACAATAATCCTAACTGAGATATCATAATAATATATGCCACATATACCCTTTAATAAAAAAAGTACCTGAAGGATTGATACTTATTTGCACCATTAAAGAAAACAATTGGAAATGGAAACAACAAAACCTAGATCTTGTAAAATGGAAGACAATGGCTTCATCTCTATAGCATGATTATAGAGTTTAATGGCATCAGAGATAAGTGATGCATGCATTCATCAAATATCAACAAAAATATTCAGAATTGAATTATGTAGAGCATCACTCGAGTTAAAAATCAAAATCCTTATTATAGAGAAAGCAAGACCAATACCTTCTGATCCCACTTAGTTAGTCGAACTAGTCTGCTGTTTTTCTCATATAAAGACAAATTTACCCAGCTCATATAAGAAACCCTGTCGACATAAATCTAGCAAAAGTCTCCTTCTACATTCCATAGTTCCACTGTTGCAGATCTCCCTACAATGAAAAACTTTATATTAGACCTTTACACCACCTTTGTTTAAAATTAAGTAGGGATTAAGGGATATGGCATCACAACCATTCTTTTCCCTCTTCTCTCCAAAGTGTGACTAAGCCAAGTTTCTTACCGATCCAGAGAACTGCTACTACTATAACATATTTTAACTTTGTTCTTTCTCCATCCTCAAGCAGTAGGAATAACATGCCAATTCCTTTCCTCTGTCGCTTCAAAAGAGTGATTATGCCAAAGTCCCTTACAACTCCTAAGAACTGTCAAAACTACAACTTCTTTGATCTTTGTTCATTCTTCACCCTCAAGCAGCTGAAACAGCATACCATATATCCTTCACCCTCAATGGATCACTAAGACAAACATTCATGAGTCCATTCTTCCATTTTATTGATTCTTATTTTCGTCTTCTCCCACAAAAAGAAGTTTTCAATTTTAATATTTTTAATATTATCTCAATTACCACATTTCTCATTTTTTTCACCATAATTGAATGTTTCATCAGTATTTGCATGTTTGTCTGTTAGCCCACAACTGCAACAACTTTTTATCTTTACTCTTTCACTCTCAAGCAACAGCAACAACATATCATATGACCTTCATCCTCTGTTAAGCCCTAATATAATAGCTTTCGTGATTTCATTCATCCCTCTCTTGATTCTTATTAACTTCATCTTCTCTCATAATAGTGAGTTCTCCACTTCTTTTATTCCTTTATCTATGCAGTTCTTTTATCTCTCTGTTAATGCAATTACTATTGATCTCTTATTGTGCTCATCAACAGTTAATTTTTCTTGATCACTTCAAGTGTTTGTCGTGAAAGCTGCATGTGGAAAATCATCTGGATAATCCTGCTTTCACTTTATCTTATACTTTGCTTGGACAGCAATTTAATTGGCATAATTAAACATTAACATTTAATACAGCATTAGTTGCAATCTAAGTTTGCAATTATTCAAAGAATCTAGTGTGGACACACATTTCTTTTAAACTAACCTACATAGCAAACATTTGGAACTTGAATACAAATTGAAACTTCAATTATGTAATGATGACATTATTATCGTTCTGAAATTTTCAAAAGTAGTCCAAAAGAAAAAATAAAAAGATTTTACCAGCATAGTACTCAAAATTTTGTATGTTATATATCAAACACCCAATCTTCAATATATACAAAGAAAATATAAATATCTCATCAACCTCACCATGTATGAAATTTCACTTCTATTATCTATTAAGAGAACTAAGAGAATATTAGACTGCTTTACATTTAAATATTAAAGATTAGATGTTTGATATATAAATAATAAGGATTTGAGCGATATGCCGGAAAAGAGCCCTTAAATAAACTGTGACTACATATTTTTAGTGCCACAATTAGGTCAACCAAGTACATGTAGTGGTATCTATTGCCATTGAAACAGGCATTATATCATCATGCCAGGCGGTTTTAAAGCCACTGCTTGCTCCAGGCAATTCCCAAAAAACACTCATAGTCAGTTTCACTCATTTCATTCTTCACCAATTTTTAGTCTCTATGAACACTTTCCAGAACAACAGAAGCACCATATTAAGCCAACAATATGGAAAGAAAATCCTAGAAGATCAGCTGAATAGACTATCTACGGCACAATTATTGACTCGATCATAAAAGGTCCTTCCTGTGAGACTATCCTTGAGCTGGTGGCCTTAAACGATTAATAAATGCCATGTGTGCAAGGACAACTAGAAATGCATGGTGTGGAATCTTTGCTTGATTGGTGCATGACTTTAATAACATCTCAAGTATTCAAGGAACTTGGGCGAATAAGCTATTTTTAGTAGACAGTAAAAAAAAAAAAAGTTGTTAGCTCATGTTAACAAAAACAAGTGCAACTATACACATTGTATATAATTAGAGATAAAAATGTCAAATGATAATTAAAATGTAGACATTATTATCTCCATTATTGAATAACATCAATCATACCAAACTAAGCGTGCCTTGGGTCAAATAAAAATCCCAAGCAATGTACGAATTCACAGAGTCCACCATCAGAATCACCTGGAAATGGAGAAACAATGCACTAATTTATACAAATAAAGAATGAAAGAATTACTGCTGCTAGGAACTGCTAATGTGAATACAAGTCATACAAGTCTTGCCAAGCATGTTTTTTGTTAGTAAAACAGTATGAAAATGTATCAAATGCAATTAATACTATCAAAATCATTTACTTTGGAGGTTGATCACAAACTTAAGCATCGTTGTCAAACCAAGAAAGCTCGCCATCCATGCATAGCAAAAAATAACAACTTCAAAACATAACTACAACTTGGTAGGCTTGATTTAGTTTGCATTCTAATTATTCAAAACTTCCTTCTCTATTAAGAACACTAAAGTCATTAATCCCATAAAGTCAGTAACTATTGAATATTAGGCTTGCCATGAGTTCTAAAGTTTGTATTCGTATGAACATAAAATCTAATGTTATAATAGACACAACTCTGCAATTGCTAAGTCCCAAGTCCAGGAAAAGAAAAGAGGTTTCGATAGTCGAATCTTCTTATGATATGAATCATTTAAATAATTGTGTGAAAGTCAAGGCGTTCCCTAAATGAGATGCCGCCCTAGATGCGAGGCGCTATTTAAATATAATGAAAAATGTGCAAAAGCCACTATATTAGTGCTTAGATGTAGAGTATTAGACAAGCAAGGGTTCTATAGTAGATAAAAATGAGCAAAGAAGCTAGTTTATGATTCTAAATTAAGATTAGGCGATTGGAATATTGGTACTCTCGCTGGCAAGCTTTTTGAGTTTGTTGATATTATGATAAATAAAAGATTTAACATTTTGTGCCTTCAAAAAACAAAGTGATTGGAAGAGAAATCGATAGTTTAGCCTCAACTCTAGTACTCATGTAAGAATCACCACAAGAATAGCAATATTTTGGATAAGAAATTAAAGAATAATGTAATAGAAGTTAAGTGGGACAAAAAATTATATCTTTAAAGACTAAAAAATAAAATAACTTTTATTAATGTAAGTGTTTATACTCCTCAAATAAAATGGATATGAGTTAAAAAAACTTTTGGCACGATTAGGAGTTGGTTGAAAGAATACCTTAATAATCAAATTATTTATCAGAGAAAATTTAAATAGACATATTGGAAAGGTGACCGAAAATTAATTGTAGTCATGATAGTTTTGATTTTGAAAAAATTAACGAAGAAGAAAAAATGCTTTTAAAATTTGTTTCAGCAGATGATTTATTATTGCTACTATTTATGAAAAGAAATAAGCATACTACCACTAATAAAAATAAAGTTTCTAAAACTCAAAATGTAATTTTCTTTTAGAGAAAAGAGATCAGTTATAATATAAAGATTGTAAGATTATCCCAAGTAATTGTTTGATAATCCATCATTGATTATTGTTTTTAATTGAAAATAAAGAGTAAGAAATAATACTAAATATAAAATCTCCTAAAACTATATGGTGCAATCTTAAGAAGAGTAATACAAAAATTTTAGGAGTGATTTTAAATTTTGGATAGTGAAATTTAAGGGTGAAGACAATCTTATGTGTAACTCGATTGCTAAATATATTCATAATATAGCTAGGAGTATGCTTGGTGAATCAAAAGAGATGAAAAATTACAAAATAATAAAGATGCTTGGTAGTATAAATAAGATATTCAAATAAAGATTAAAGATTAAAAAGCTTACTATAAAAATTAATTAAATGTAAGACGATGAGAATTGAAAGAGAAAAAAAATTATCGTAAATCCAAAAATAACAGCTCATAATATTAAAATTATGATATTCTATAATTATATGATAAATAAGAATCTGCTAAGAAATAGAGACAAAAAAACAAGGGATGAAACCAATAAAAAAGATCTCTATTTAGAGCTTAAGGAGGTTTTTATTTGATCGTGCACAATAAAAACGAAGGATTCACGTAGCTTACCCCACCTAGTGGAGTAAAAACTTGGCATTGTTGCAGTTGTGTATAATTGACTAAAATTATTTATTCTTTGATTATTATTTTCTAAGAACTACTAACCTTTTATATGGATCAAGTCAAAAGTTACATTGGTTGGTCCAAACAGCTCTTTGTATTTCTTTATCATCCTCTACGTTTGTCAATTATACTAACAAACTTAGTGTTGCATGTCTTTGCTGGTTGTTAGTCAATCGTTTTGACTCTAGTTGACTCTCTTATGAACGCCATTAAATATTTCTAATATGTAAATTACACTCAATTTTAGTACAAGTTGTAGTCTCAGCAAGCATATCAAGCTTATCCTAATAAGATTGAATTCTCCGCCTTCTGTAATCAGAACATACTGTAACCATCAAAAATAGAAATCGCTCCCAATCCTACAAATAAAGACTTCGAAAAATTAGAGAACATATATATAGGGGCACAACATCATTAGATTCCTTATCATAGAACAATTGGGAGATAACAAATACCACTAAACATTGTCATTTGATAACTAGCTCAACATCAATCGTAATCCATCCAAGTGGATAAGAATGAGGATGTTGTGTTTTCTGTAAATCTAACTTCTTAGCATGCTGCTCAGAAATCAAACTTTCCTAGCTTTACAAGTCATGAATAGATATGATTATGCTTAATTTGAATTTTAATAGTGAATAAATCTTCTCGGCATTTCAGGCAATCAGCACAGGGTAATTTTTTCCCATTGAGTAAAGCATCGGGAAAAAATTTGACTCTACATTGCCAGCCAAATTGAAAAACGTCTAGCTGATTATAGTAGCAGCCCCTTTTCTCTCGACTTCAAATTCCAAGAAGCTTAATTGGGATGTTTCTTCCAATGCTTAGATTATTCATGACCATCTTCTTACAAAACTCATAGATCTTCTGCCAATTGATTTCTCCTCATGTTAGCCAACTTCTAAAGACAGTCAGCTAGTATTCAGATGATCATTTATAATCTTTGGCTTCCAATTTTCAAAACAGCAAGTTATTTAATCAATAATATTTACTAAAACTTGTTTGTATCCATTAAATTTTATCTCTATTACCATGACAATTTCTAGGTTGTCCAAGATCTTTCAAATGTTAATTTCATCTCTACCACTAAATTGTTAGGTTGTCCAAGATCTTTCAAAGGAATTAGAGACAACTCATTGGCAATCTCCGGTAGAAGATCCAATGTATACTTAGCCAGAAAATAAATCTCCTACAATGACACATCTTAATTAGTCTAATTGTCTGAATTTTGAAATATAGTGCTGTATTAACTATCCCCTCTATGTTAGTATGAATGTCATTTCTTATTACTACTATAAAATTCAATCTAAAACATTTGTTCAAATCTCATATAGATGAATTCCATCAAAAGAATAATTCTCCAACTGATCTACCTTGAAGTCAATCATATCAACAAATGGCATTTTACATACATCATCGGACCAATCTTCATCTCAGCTTAGAATAAAATTGGTTTCTTCCAGCTCTTTATCTACGATGGCAATAACTTCATCACCACAACAAAAAATCTTTAATCTCAACTCTAACTGATTATTCCTTTAGATGATTTGTTTAATAAGTCTAATAAGGTTCATCTTAATCTAAAATAGTTGTTGCAATTGAAATTGAACATAAAAAATAAGCATGTAATTGTGCCATGATTTGAGCCTCAATCTGCTCAAAGGATTCGATCAGGTTGCAATATATTTTGTCATAGCTACCATACAATCAACAACATCACCATTGTCAAATTTACATGGTGACACCATCTAAGATTATTCACCTTGCATCTCTTTAGAATCTCAACAAAAAGAAATAGGCTCTTCTCTACAATCATTTTAACTTTTTTGGGTCATCATCATTGATGATCAAATCTCTAAGTGAATTATCAAGAAACCTCGCTCTAACAAAAAATATGGTTAATGGGGGTTGGACGATCATAAGAAATCCACTTAGCCGTTCACACAAATCTTGAGTGGGGAAAAATATAACACTATTGGATGAATTGCACAAGAGTTCATTATGAATGTTTTTAAAATATAACACTATTGGTCAACAAGAATTCAATTTGTTATAAAGTACAATAACAATAATCTAATAGTTTTGATATATCAGTCAAAAGATCAAAGACAAAAATAATTTCATACAATTTATTATATATGCTATTTATAGATATAGAATTGGAATAAGTGCTGAACAACTACCAGCCATGTCCCAAAATGATTAAGCTATAAACAGCATTATGTTCGTTTCAACTGATATTATATACAGCTGGTAATGTTGTAGATTGAATTTATTGACTTCTAATTGGATTTATATTATGATCTACTAAATTGTCAACTAAAGTGGAGTGATGCTAACCACACCACAATTTCAAAATTTGGTTTACTGATAATTTACATTGCTCAACAACATGAGCAATGATCGACCAAGAGTTAGTTTTGCTCGACAAAATGTGAAAGTGGTCGACTGATGGTTTGCTATGCTTAATAGCATCATCAGCAATAGCAGACTCCATCCCCAATAAGAAATGATCAATTGATGTCCAGTTCAGCTTAGCAGCATTAGCTGATGACTAGATGCGATTGAAAACAATGAAAAAGATGACGCCTTAATCAATAGATTTGTATACACTAATACATGAATTGATCAATTGGGGCTTTCAATTGATCTCACAATCATAAGCATTCATTAAATATTTATTGTTAAGATGAGCTCGACAAATTTTCAATAAGCCATCACCCAAAATCCCATTTGCATGAAATACACATACAAAATAGATTTCTCAAACACTTATAGATATTTCAAAATATTAGATTACTTAAATGAACTATGCAGTACAATACTCAAATCACATAAATTGATTCAATGATCCATTAGACCATGCCTTGGTAGAATGGAGTGTGACTATAATTGCTTGAAAAGTTTTGGACACTGTTGACAAGAAAAGAAAACTTCAATTACTTAGTAATAAGAAATGAGACAACTTAAAATATGTACTAGATGAAGACATCAATCCATAGGTTCCTCTCTCACAAATATTTCTCACTCCCATCTCTTCTTTTTTGACATTTTGATGCATATAATCTATATGGAATCTTTGCTTCTTTAACTCTCTCCCTTTTTCATCATTGCACACTTTCATGTAAACTCTCTCTCTTTCTCATTCTCGAAAATTTGGTATTGGATATTGATGTAAGTTTTGAGGAAGGATACGAATGATATGCTAGTTTAAGGCTTTGAGATTGAGTGATAAAAAGGTGTACACCATCTTATATTCTGTATGAGAAGAACATTTCCTTAAAATCCTCTAACAAATATTTCTCTTATATATATTGTAATGAGCCTAGGTCATTTTGAGAAGACGTTAAAATCCCCCGCTATACCTAATTTCTATTGTTTACCTGCAAATTTTTGTTTCCTGCTAAAAATCCCGCTAAAATCAGTTTTTTTGTCAAATTTCTGTCACATATTAATTTAATTGGGGAGTTTCTCAAAATCAAATAATGCTAAAATGGAATTTTAGCTCTGGCATTAATCTCGAATTTAAGTGCAAAATTTGTAAAGCATTTTAAAAGTTTCTACCTCTCTGAAATCAAGGCAGAAAACGCTTCTTCCAGAAACCGTCGGCAATTAAAGCCGACGGTTCTATCAAGAAAGGATGCGGAACGCACGCCCCCGACCGTTGATTTCCGTAAACGACACAAAAGCCGCACGCAACTTACCCAAGAAACGGACGTGCGTTACAAACGCACATCCTATTTAACCTCCATAGAATCAATGACACCCTCACAGCAAGCTTTCCCTCGACTCGCTCTTTCTTCTTCAAGCCGCGACAACCCGAGAGAAACTCGACCCCTCGGCGCTCCTCCTGATCTCTCGTCCACCCCACAACGCTCGCCTAAACCGACAGAAACAATCGGAAGACTAGGCGCATACGATCGTTCTCCCCGCTCGATTCTCCCGCACGAAGGGACGACTCTGAACGCAGATGACGTTAGGGACAGACCTTGCAGCCGGGAACCGAGGCGCATAAGCCAACGGAAGAAGACGATCTTGACGTCTCAGCAAGCGACATTTACTCTCTTCCGCACGATCCCTTCCTCGCTCGATTTTTTTACACCCGATCTCTTCTGCAAGTTCAATCTCCTTGACCTTTCTTTTACCTTCAATCGATAGAAGAGCTGTATGTATGACAAGATTATTTACTACTAATTGATATCAATAGGGCTGCAACTATTAAATTTATTTTACATCAAGATCAAGATGAAATGCCATGTTAATAATAGATTAGTTAGTATGCAAGCAATCATTACAAAAAGATTAAGTGACATTTTGATATCAAAATAAGTTGCTAACTAAATTCTCAGAATTTAAAATAGAGATAATATCAAGTATAGCTTACAATGTTATTTGGATATTTTTTAAGCACTCCAATACTTAAATTGCATAGCAAATTAAGAAGCCATAATATGAATTTGTATTAGGAACATTCTAGTTCACTGCTTAGAATTTTAGGTTATGAATTGTAAGATTTATAAACTGTTAAATATTAATAATATTCCCCTAGTTCGTAGTCGTCTGCTTGTTTATGAAATTTGATTTTAAAACAATGTAACTAATACTCTAGTGATGCTGGAAACTTCGTTTAATGATTTAGGATAATGAATTTTTACCTTAGTCAACATCTGAAATCTACAGCCATCCATCTTACTGTACTCTATTTTGTACCATACAGCTCTTATAGTAATGATCTTCCAAAATCATTAAAATAAGCAAACCTATGAATATAATCAGTACTTTCTAGACATAGTTTTGATGTACATTACCTTGTATATTGGTTTTATAATGATTTTCTCTAATCAAATAAACAATCTCTTGAGTCTATGACTTAACTTGATAATTCTATCCTTACTTTACATATTGACCTTTATTATGAGCGGATTATAATTGAAAATTTGATTGAAGTGCCTGATTTCTTTAAGCATTTCATTGATTAAATTGGCCAAGAATATTATTGACCTATAAATTTTTCCTAGCCTAGGTCTTAAAGTCTTAAAATGATCTAAAATATTGATAAACCATAAACTAATCAAGAGATATACTCTAATTATGCAACAATTAATTTTTAGAGTCTAATAAAATAATTATATAATTTAAATTTTTGCAGACGTATCAAATTTTGAGTATTTTCTCAATGGTTGAGCACAAAAATACATTGGATATTACTTTTTATACTCCTATTTGCTTTTATTGCTGCTTAGCATCTCTTTGAGCCCAGTTCGTGTTGTAATTAAATGCATTGCATTTATTACTAATGATGCAAAAGAGATAAAATGATATTTATGTAGCTTGTGAATGTTTCCAAGGGTTCCGAAACGGTGGTTGAATAGGTTAGGGATGAGGCTAGTCCTTGGGAGCTATAAGGGTGACACCTGGAGCCTTTGAGGGGGCCCAGGTGAAGGATATACTTTTATTGAACCCAGCCTCAAGGTTTTGGCTTTGCCCATCAGAACTATTAACATCACTTCATGATATCAAGACATAAACATAAACATGAATTTTTATGCGATATTTGATATTTGGCATGTGACATAACCATGGTAAAGAGATGTTTACTTGCAGGAGTTATGATTATAATTTATTTGCATTAAACCATATTTTTCTTCAATTATTATCATATCATTTTTGCTTTCCAATTTTTCTTAAAAGTATATTATTTAATATCATTTGTACTTAGAATGTGCACTAAGAAGTTATTTTTATAATGCCAGATTAGATACAGCTGGAGGAGGTTGAGGTAGTTTAAAGATGTTAAAAGGAGTCATGGCGCGGATTATAACTCTAGCTTTTTATTTTCTTTTCAAAAGATAAACATTTTTTTATGATGTAATTTATTAAATATACTAGATGATGTTATTTTTAAACCGAATAAATGATATTTTTATTCTTGTATGACTCAAGATGTTGTTTAATTGCTATTTTTTTTAACCGACAATATGATCCTACAAAAAGATGCACTTATGCTAGATTGGTTATTACTAACCTAACATACATGGGTCATCACATATATGCTCCTTTTAAACATTGTTCTTTGATATGATGGGATGTTGTCATAAATGGTGTCTTCCATTTTTTATCATTTTCTATTTGATCTTTGAATAATCCAATGGAATCCTAAGAAGTGCTCATATGGTTGGTAGTGTTGTCGTGATTTTCCATCTTCATCTTCTTCATAATTGATTTCTTATTTTCCCATTTGTCACATTGAAACAGTAAATTGTTAGCCTTGCATAAAGTTTTGACTAAAAGCATTACTTACAGGAAAGGTGACCCTAGTTCACTCAAATCACCAGCTACTTCATTGCTTGCACATGTATAGTAAACTCTAACAGACAAGCACATAAAGTGAATTTACTATCTTTAATGGTTCGACTTGGTGATAGTTTAGAAAAAAAAGACACAAAACAAGATGGTGGATAAGGTGTCCCAACCATAGATGACATTGAAAATCCTACTAAATGTTGAGAAGCCGACCACATACGCTTATGAAGAAGATAAAGAGTAGAATGAGGACTTCAAGAACATTTGAAAAAGATGTTGAGAGACTTAAGGACATGTCAAAAAGACAATTGTGAAAGAAATCAACATTCGAGGTAGAAAGTTGTACAACACCACCTAGATATGCATAATAAATAAAATTGATCACCTATAATAGATCCGAGTAGCTTAATCATCAAAAAAAATTTATACAATTATATTCTATATCCAATTCTCAGTCAAATAATAATATAAATAATGCCCAAATTATAGCAATTACAAAATTATCATAAATATTTATAATTATAACTATATTATAATTACCACCAAATAATTATGCAATATTTTGGTAATTATTATACTTCAATTGTTATATACAAAAATATTTATTAGTTGGCACTCAAATTTAATAAATTTATAAATTTAATATCCAAAACTTAAACTACCCACCCAAATATTAATCATAAAATTACTACCAAAACTTGTATAGTACCTAAATACAATACACAGCCCCAAGTTACTGAATCTCATGATATCATCACAAAATTTTATGCAGCCTTACATTCTTACTAGAATATTACCAAACTATCATCATCACTAGCCTTGTCAATGGGCATATCACACTACAACGACCTAAGCAATAAATCAAGCATATTTTTAATTTAAATTAAACTATAATTAAATAAAATAAATAAAAATAAAAAAGTAATCCAAATGTTTGCTAAATTATATAATTTCAAAACACAGACACCCTAAAATTTTCATGCAGTTCATTCATCTAAACATTCTTAAGCTATTCCCTTCAAAACAGGTCTAAAAACTTGACACTCCAATTTATAATGCCCAATCAGTTTTGAGCACAATGAAGAGTTAAACAAAGAAAAAAGCAAGCATATAATAACAATGCAAGGCAAAGATACATTTCATTAATACAAAATAATAAATTATGAAATTTCTCATTAAACTTGTCCACATCAATACAGGGAAGCAAAATCAGTTTTTTTTTTTTTACAAACATTCCGTATCTTTGTTAACCAAGGGGCTGTTTTCTTAGCACTATTGCCCAATTTCTATATTGTTATTGTTATTTAAACTCCTTGATCAGTTTTGTGTCTATATGACAACATTATATAATGTGTCTATGATTTATCTACTTCTTTGAGTTCACTTTGATACATACAAATCTAATATGGAATTGTACATGCATACCTATCTCATAATAGGATTCAACAAAATTTTCAATTGGCTATCAACTACCTAGCGCAACCCTCCTTCCACGTTCAAGCCTTGGGACCCCGCAGCGGTGAAGTTAAAGATCATAAAATGAGTTTATCCATAGCAAGGCTGAAGTAGCTCCAATAGTGGATAAGTTAGAGAATATAACCTAAATGGTTTGGGCATATTAAGCGTTAACTATGCAATGCTCCTATTAAAAAAATTGAGTTTATGAATTTCTCCCACAATAAAAGAGGAGGATGACTCAAAAAGATAAGGAAAGAAACTAATATGATTATAAGACATGTTGAGAAACCTAAATGTTGTGGTTGTTATTGTTGTTGTTGTTGCTGTTATTGTTGCTATTGTTGTTGTACGTGCATACCTATCTCAGTTCTTAGCATAACAGATCAACTAAAGTTTATAACAATAACATTTCAAAAGTTATTTTGTAAGCATGCATTGCTATAGTTGTCGGATGATGTTGAGACATGTGACCTAGGAGAAACAAAAGATCCAAATAAATGGTTATAAGAGGTGCTTTTTTTGTATAGTTAGCAACTATGAAGCTGAAACCCAACATTGTATCAATAACTATTACTTGGCGAATTTATACGTTCATGTAATCAATAATTTTAGTTATCTTTACGCTCCTCAGTATTTTACCTTTAACAAGCCGGATTTACATATATGCAGACTTATGTAATTCAAGTACAAATATAATTAATGTTGAAATATGAATTTACATGAAGTCATTGGCAAAAGGCATTTGTATTTTACTTATCATGTGTAATGTCAACAAATGATCATATATTTCTCTATGATTTTTTCAACACATGCTCAAGTAATTTGCCTGAAATGAGAAGAAGGTAGGTCATTTTATAGACAGGCGAACATTGTACTAACAACATTTAATGTGGGGACACTAGAAAACTTTATTTGATATAAACTGAGGATAACTAGCAATTATTAAGCTATCACTATAATTAATTTATAACAATAATAACATAGCTTGACATATTAAAAGAATATTTTAAGTACAAAGACAATGACAAAACTTTCTTAATTTGTCTCAGCAAACAATAGAAGCATATCTTTTCAATAACAAAACAGCTTCATACCACTTAAGGGCTACTCCTGCAATCCTGTTTCATAGCTGACATGAGAACTTAATTTTGTGCTCCTATTATATTAATCCGATGCATATTTAGTTCTTAATTATTGAATTGAACCACACAAAGAAAGCTACAGAATATACAACTCCTGGTTACAGTTACAGTAATGGATTACAAGGCTGCAGAACAATTTTTTAAACTTAGTTCTAGAAATCACACATGGTTCATGACCAACAAGTTCTTAATAAAATATGGCATCCATTAGCTTAGTTAACAAAAAGAAAACCTGCTATCACACTTTACCTCATATGTCTTCCCTGGAAGAACAATTGCTTCTTTGTAATCATCATTTTTCCTGCAAAATTAAAATACAAGGCTTAAACTTCACAAGCTAGCATATATTATTATGTATTGATGCTCACAATTCTAACATAATAATAATGAGGCTGAAAGCAAGAAAAGATAAGCGTTCATGGAAAGAAAACATGCCTCGATTCTGCAACACCAGCATCCTTAGCTGATATCAAAAAGGGGGAATTCACAAAGACTACACTGCATTAGACAGCATATCATCAAAATAATGTTCAAAAGGCCTTCAAATAATCAATCATTTATTATAAAATAGTATGTCACCAGTGTGCAATATAGGAATTGTACTAAGCAAAAGGTTTACTCTAACGTATAAAGCTTCCACTAATGTCAAATTTGGGAAGTGGTTGATTGTAACGACCCCCTTAAGTAGTATTAAATGGAACTCTTAAATATCGAGGCGCTTTCTCAGATAACATTGGAGTTCCTGATAAGAACTCCAAAATTGAGTGTGCTCAAGTAGGAGCATTCCCAGGATGGGTGATATGTTGGAAAGTTATCTTCTAAGGGCAAAACCGTGAGACCTATTAGGCCAAAACGTATTGTACCTTAGTGCTTAGGAGTTCAGGCTATTACAAACGGTATTAAAACAGGCCATAAGGCGTCAAATAGCAGCCAAGTGCCATGCATGGTAAAGTACCACTTTATGTGAGCAGCCTCTTGAACCTATGATGGTTAAGGCACTATATGGTTGTGGGTATAAGCCTGTAGGAGCTACCTTTAGTCCTATCTACCCTATTTTTGGTTCTTGGATCTATGTGAGGATATTGACAAGGACATCAGTTACTTAAGTTAGAGGGATTGTAATAACCCCTTAAGTAGTATTAAGTTGAACTCTTAAATATCGAGACGTTTTTTCAGATAACAGTAGAGATCCTGATAAGAACTCCAAAGTTAAGCGTGCTCATGTAGGAGCACACCCAGGATTGGTGACCTGCTGGGAAGTTATTTTCTAAGGGCAAATCGTAAGGCCTATTAGGCCAAAGTGGACAATACATTGGTGCTTAGAAGTTCAAAATGTTACATTGATGTACCCAAACTATTCCTTGCATCACAAAGAGGCCATTTCTGTGACTCAAGCCCATAGTATCCATATCACAATTGATTCAACAATTACTCATCCAAGTCCATTCTCTTTTATGTTATAATATAATGTGGACGAGTAGAGTAAAATGCATCTAATTATAAGCAATGTGAGAAATGCTTGTTAGCAGCCAACAGAACTTGTTGATCAGGTAACTCATACAATGGGCAACAACAAGGGTCCAAGTTACAATCAGTAAACCTATCATTTATAACATTGACAAATGCATTCTCTTATGGATTATACAACATTTTGTTAAATGCAGCAACTTTGGGGTTAATAATTGAATGACATGATGTAGCTAATGCAAGTCTTTGTATATTAAAATAAAATCACACAACATACTGAGCAAGTCAAAGAATGATGGGTCAGCAAGGAAATAGGAACAGAGACTTGAGCCATTAGGGTGTAGGCACTGGAAGAGGGATGAGAGTTCTTCCTATTTGACCCAAAACCAATGAGTGAAGAAAGTAGTTCAAAGAAAGTCTTTGGTCAACCTAGTGCTAAGAAAGAGGAGGAGGAGCGGGGAGTATCTGCTTCTTATCTGCATCAATATAAATTCTCAGCCGAACGTAAATTGATTGAAGCTAACTGCCTCTTTTCTACTCTATCCTTCTAAACTAGGTGACTCACAATTACCGACTGCCATTCTACGTTCAGTTCTCTGCAGGTTAGTATATTTAACTAGAGAGGCTACAGCAACACTCACCGAATAAAATTAATGAATTTCTCCAACTCGGATGTGTAAACTTCAACAGCCTGCTTTATTATTGAGAGTTGATCTTTCTGTCTGCAGAAGCATGCAAAGTGAAAAAGAAGTCAGGAAATACAAGAAAAAAAGATAACAGCATAATATTTTAGTGACGTTAGTAAAAAAGGGGCCAAGAAGGGTAGCTCACAGCTTTCTTTTTTCAAGTAGTCCCAAAGAAAGTAGCAGGAAAAGCCGAATTGAAAGTACCATCTTTGTAAGGTTATATAAAGAAGGTCCATAGCGTTGCCGTTGTTCTTCCATTGGCCTAATACAAGTAACATTGGCAACTATCAAAGATTATAATGGAACCACCGTTATAACCCTCAAAACGAGAAGAAAAATACAGACATTTTAGCATGAACATTAAGTTAATTGCATCTTATGAAAGTTAAAGCAATACCCTTGATCATCATTAATTTGCTTTATGAAATCTAACAAAATCTGCAAGAAGAAAGAGATGTGATATGAGGTACATAATGAAAATGAAAAAAATCTAGGTAACAACAAAGTCATACAAGTTCAAGAAATAATTAAAACTCGAGATTCAAACCCAATATTACAACAAATGAAATGGCTCCCACTTGAAATACAGAAAATACTTAACCCATTTTATGCAATACATGTTTCATAAATTTTCATCCCTCTTAGGGCATGTTTGGTTCAAGCTTAGCATAACAGTAGTTTGGTAAGCAAAGCTAAAGCTAGCTTAACCTGACAAAAGCAAGTTACATCAAAATTATTTGGTTCAGATTTAAGCTAATTATTTTAAGTATAAAATCAATAAATATAAATATATATAAATAAATAATTTGTTTAATAACTAATTGATATAATTAATAAATGCAATAAATTATTAAAAATTAATAACATTAAATAATTATAATTACAACAAACATATAAATTATCAACAATTGATGTAATTAATAAATTAAATTCAATGGCATTATTAATATTTAATAAAACAATTAGTTAATTAAATTAGCATAATTAGATATTAAGTTACACAATTAACTAATTATCAATTTTAGTTAATATGAATATTATACATAGTAATAAACTAAATATAATTACAATTATCTTAATGGATTAATGAATTAATATTTTTAATTACAACTTCTTTAATTATAATAAACATACAATCAATCATAGTAAAAATAAAGCACTTAAAATAATTTTAATATAATAATTAAATATAAATAACTAAGTAAATAAAAATAGTGAAATATAATTAATGTAATCATATTAATTAACATTTAAAATTTTTTAATTAACAGAATATTACTATAAATATCATTATTTATAATTAATATAAAGATTTTAATTAGCACATAATCAAAATTAAGAGTAATAAATAAAATCATTATAATAAATTATAATTAATTATAATTAATGCAATTTATTAATAGATAATTGATTAATTATCTATTAAATGTTTTAATAAAATATTTAATTCTAATTAATGAATGCAGCAAACTAAACTATTTAATTAATTCAATTATCAAATAATACAATTTTAATAACTAAAATTTTATTAAATTAATATTAATAATATTAACAATTGACTAAACTAATTTAAGTTAAGGTTATTTAAACAAGAGTTATTCGGATAAAATTGAAGTACCTTGGCTAAACAAAGTTAAGCTTTAATAAGAAAATTATTTAGTACTACAGCTAAACTACGTCAGAATCAAATATAGCCATACTTTCCTCCACTACTCGAACCAATTATTTTCATCTTACATAAACAATAGCCTAATAAGCGTGTGGTGGTGAGAATGCGCATGATTTTGTTTACTTGTGAATGGTGGCATATATCAAGTTTTATTATAAATTGTGGTTTAAGAAGTTATACAAGTTTAGGTATTCAATTTATTTAAAATTTGAATGTTTTAATATCAAATTACAATGTTTTAAATTATTTTATTTGAATAAAAATATAACATGTCTATAGTTTTCAAGGAAAGAAAACATTTTTGAGCCTACTGAATAATGGTAATAACTTCAAAATTATAAAATATGGGTTATCCACCTCATGTTCAAATTTGACATGCAAACCACAAAATATCCCCAACTATAACTACAATTTATGTGTATTTCATATACTATAAATTACAAAAAAAAACTTAAATAAATAATCAGTTTGAATTAAATCAAAAATATATATTGAAGATTGGCACTTCAAATTAGGAGTACATAATGTAATTTGTACTAATAATTTTTGTAAGAAAATAAATGACCTTGAAAAGTAATTATTTGTATATTTATTATTTTAAACCAGCATTAAGAGGGTGACTATACAGTTATAATTTTAGATGAGTTCATTACAAAAAAACACTCATTAAATGATATTATTAAGTTAATATACAATTGTTATCCTACAAATAAATTGTTGCCTGTAGGCTTGATAGCCAAGGCAGCGTCTTAAAACAAAATATATTCCCTTCTACAAATCAGTTACATGCAGTTCATCATAACTAAATTAAGTAACGGATACCTAAATATAACATGACAAGTTTATGACATCAATTAGGTGCATTCAATTGAATTATTTAGCAAAAGTTGAATATTAAACTCTGTATTACATTAGTGTTATGCCACGGTACAGAATTCATTAAGAAATGTTCAATATCTAATCTCATAGCATTTGTTGAAGAGTTCTCTTTTTCAGGAAACACGGACTCTGCTGAATAGGCAATATGCAGAAATAATGCCAAATTTTAAATTTCGTAATGGCAAGTTGCAATAAAATGATGAATTTAATTTTACTGTGTTAAAGAAGGTATATTTGACCAAAATTCACTGAAGCCAATAAAATTGCTTGACTGGGAATGTGCTGGTGAAAACTAAATCCAAACACCCTATTCAGTTTTAATCGGTTTTTCAAACTTTTAATTGGATAAATGTTGTAGGACATTTGTCCAAGACATAGAATTTCATCAATATTTCAGTTCTTCAATACATGAAATTGTTTCACTAGATGTTTGTGCTATGGAGGACTTAGAGAGTGGCTTATTTTTTATTGTGCACAATGCAAACAAAGAATTCAAGTATCCAACCACACCTAGTAGGACCAAGGCTTGGTGTTGGTGTTGGTGTTGTTTGGCCTATGAGTTAACAAAAAGTTAGAATGAGCCAAGTATAGATGATGGATTCACTATCCATATCAGTGGTTTCAAGAATAAAACAATGTAGCACACCTGTGGTACGCCAACCAAGTATTTAACGACTGTCTTATAGATGCCTTGAGCAGATCCAAGTTGAGCTAGCTGTCTCCTTCTGGAAGGCGGAATGCAATACATAAAATATCTCAAGTCAAATGAGTAAGTTACAAATTGAGAGAGATCAATGAGACATGGGATGGTTAAAGATTTGACCTCTCCATCTGCTGACTCCATAGTAAAGTATAACGATCATGTATGCTACCACCAGAGTTAACTAAAGCATCAATCTGTGCTTGTCTATTCCTCTCTGAGCGTTCCCGTTGCTGTCTTATGAGTGTTCCACGAAAATCTTGTGGCATGTAGGTCATAACTGTAAACATATATACAAACACCCTGATCAATAGCCAAATCTATGACGACGGTATTGGATATCGTTAGAAATTACCAGCAAAAAATGAACCCAGTGGTTGTTTTCTAATCAAGGATTTCAAAGGACAGCACAACTTAACACGAGAAACATAAAACAAGCACATATCCAAATACAGATGTACAAGAACAATGTAAGAGATAAGTAACTGTAAGAAAATTATAGGTCATATCTGTTAGAAAAGAATTACTGCTACAAAAAAATTATCCTCACTCAACAATTAATGTATCATCTCTATGCACACTCAAGAACAAATGAAGAAAACAAAGTGCAGTGAGCAAGGAAAATAGTGCTACAAACAAAACCTAACCAGGCTAAAATTAAAAACATGTAATTCTGATCTGGCACAGGAGGCCAGCTCACTACCTCAAGCAGTACCAATGCTCACATGCTTCCATAATCTAGAGGGAAAGGTCAAAGGATCAAGTTCCCACTCAATATATATATAAATATATAGATAGATATGTGCATGTGTGTATGTATACTTCCCTCCTAGGATCGCGATCATGTTTTAGGGTTCCAGGTTGGTGGCGTTGCCGGCGTTCTCTCCACTCGCTAAGCGCCAACCTGATGGCGTCAAACTAGTGGTCGTTCGCTCAATGTCGTGGGCTCTTGAGATGTGCCTCCACCTTGGAGCTTTGCCGTCGCAAGTTAGAGACAAACTCAGCCATGGCTAGCAGGGGTAGGACGGACAAATTTACCCGAAACTCAAAAATCACTCAAATTTCTAATCGACTCAAACTCGACTCTGAAATTTTCGAGTCGATTCTCGAGTTAAATATCTAGACTCAAACCTGATTCAAGTAGAGTTCGAGCTAGGCTTGACTCGACTTAAATTGGGTTTGAATCAAATCAAAATATACAGATCATTAATGTATAAATATAAAAAGCCGCATTTACTAAATGAAATAAACCGCAGCACAGCCAGGTCGACGCTCGCTCGTCACCCGACCAGCCGCGGTTCGAAACCCTGTAATTTCTTTTTAATCCGATGCACTACAACGAATTTGAAAGGATTATAGCAGATTTGAAATTCGCTATATTCTTTTGTCATCCGATATCTTATCTGTCAGAGCCTGCAGAGGGGTCAGTTCCTAGTTCCCACGCTTCTCTCTCGAATCTCTCCTTCTTCTCTTATGGCTTCTCGCCTTCTCCCGGCTATCGGATCCTTCCCTCCCGAGTTCTGAATCTGATTTTGTTGGCTTTTTGTTCTTGGCCTCCTCACGTGTTTCGGAAGCCTGCAGAGATTTTGAAAATTATTAAATTTTTTGGTGTTTTCAATTTTGCAGAAAATTATTTGCATGTTTTAGGTTCAAATTGCAAGTGCAAGCTGATGCTGTGAATCTGTTTACATTCTGTACTTATGTTTAATATTAAGGTTTTAGACATACAACATTTTATGAGCCAGTAACTATTTTTAGGGTTAAACTGTTAGTTGAAATTGTATTTTTACAATTATAATCTTATAAACTTATATTATAATAATTTGTTTAATATTTTGTAATATTATTTATTTATTTTTTAGGATTTTCAATCTTGCAGTAAGTTGTCTGCATGTTTTTGGGTTCAAGTTGCAAATGCAAGCTGATACAGTGAATCTGTTTACATTCTGTACTTCTGTTTTATTTTAGGATTTTTAGACAGGCAATATTTTATGAACCTGTAGCTCTATTTTTATGGTTAAGCCATAAGTTGAAATTGTATTATTACTTTTACAGTCTTACAGACTTACAGTCTAACAATTTATTTAATATTTTATCATATTTATTTTGTATTTTTTTAGAGTTTTCAATCTTGCAGTAAATTGTTTGCAGATTTTAGAGTTCAAGTTGCAAATGCAAGTTGATGCGGTGAATCTGTTTACATTCTGTACTTCTACTTTATTTTAAGGTTTTTAGACATGCAATATTTTATGAGGCATGTAACTCTATTTTTAAGATTAAGCTGTGAGATGGAATTATGTTTTTACAGTTACAGTCTTACAGACTTATAGTCTAACAATTTATTTAGTATTTTGTCATATTATTTTTGAACGGTTTTAGGATTTTCAATCTTGCAATATTGCATGATTTAGGATTTAAGCTGCAAGTGCAAACTGATGTTGTGATTCTATTTACATTTTATATTTCTATTTAATTTTAAGATTTTTAGAGATGCAATATTTTATGAAACTGTAACTCTATTTTAAGGGTTAAGCCATGAGATGAAATTGTGTTTTTACAATTACATACTTACATTATAACAATTTGTATAATATTGTCATATTATTTTTTTTTTTTTTTAGATTTTTCAATATTATAGTAAGTTGTTTGCATGTTTTAGAGTTCAAGCTGTAAGTGTAAAAAAATGTTGTGATTTAGTTTATATTATGTACTTCTATTTAATTTTAGGATTTTTAGAGATGCAATATTTTATGAGCCTGTAACTCTATTTTTAAGGTTAAGCTATGAGATAAAATTGCGTTTTTACAAATACAGTCTTACAGACTTACAGTATAACAATTTATTTAATATTTTATCATATTATTTTGTATTTATTTAGGATTTTCAGCCTTGCAGTAAGTTATTTATATATTTTGAGGTTCAAGCTACAAGTGCAAGCTGATGTTGTGAATCTATTTAAATTTTGTACTTCTGTTTAATTTTGAGGTTTTAGACATACAATATTTTGCTTGGGCTCCTGCTAATGCTTGGGCTGATGTTGTTGCCTCTGCTGATGCTGCATGGGCTGCTGTTGTTGCTTGGGCTATTGCTACTTAGGCTACTGCTGCTTAGGTTGCTACTATTTTGGTTTGCTGCATGTCTAAAAACCCTAAAAATAAACAAAAATACAGAATATAAACAGAATCACAGCATCAACTTGCACTTGCAACTTGAACCTTAAAGCATGCAAACAACTTACTGCAAGACTAAAAACTTTAAAAAAACACAAAAATAATATAATCAAATATTAAACAAATTGTTAGATTGTAAGTCTTTAAGACTATAATTATAAAAATACAATTTTAACTCACAACTTGACCCTAAAAATAGAGTTACTGACTCATAAAATATTACTATCATATATATTTGGGCTGCTACTTGTGTTGTTGTTTGAGCTGCTTTTGCCTCTGTTGATGCTTGGACTGCTGCTGCCTTTATTGATACTTGGGTTACTGCTACCTCTATTGATATTTGGGTTGTGTAGACCTGCTGTTGCTTTGGCAGCCTCTGCTGTATTTCTAAAAATCCTAGACAAAATATACATACTGTAAAAAGGCTCACAATTTATTGCATATCTAAAAATTCTAAAATGCTACATCATACTCTATTATTCTGCATTGCTGCTATAAAGTCATTGACTCATTGCTACAACATCTTAAAATATTTGTTTGTTTTTGTTTGTTTGATCACTGACTGCTAAGTCTCTTAGGCTATAGCTTTAAGAAGTAATGTTAATCAGAAGTTCTCTTAAGAAAAACAAGTGAGCCACAATCAGAATTAGTCAATTAGATGATTCAAATCTTTTTTGGTATTAATTCAGAAAAGTATTATTTGCAATCTTATTTTTATTTGCAATTTCTTGTATTTTTATTTGCATGCTTAGGATTGTGAAGATATAAACTAAACATGCAAGTTGCATACTTTCATGAGCTTAAAGTGCTTTGGCTTGGGCTTGGGCTGTTTTTGCCTTGTTGGAATGTTGGGAGTTGGCTTGCAGAGTTGCAGTCTTGGCTATCTTGCACAGCTATTAAATGATTGTTGAATGTTGAGACTTAGTGACTTGAGTTGGATCATTGTTGCTTCTATTTTATATTAAATTAATGTATAATTTTACTATATTTAGATTGCATACTTGTATGTGTATGAATGAATGTTTTAGCCAAAATTTAATTTGCTGAATTTTAAAAACTTATACAATATATTCTATACCGTTTGCTGTATTTTTTATTTCTGAAGCTCAGACTTTAAAAAAAAAATGTTCTTATTTTTTGAGTTAACTCGAACTAAGTTCGAGTCAACACAAACTTTAAATTTTTGAATCGAAATGATATTTCCAGCTGACTTGTTCGAGTCAGCTCAAACTCGAATTTGAATTGACTCAAAATTGACTCGACTCAAACTCGATTCGAGTTCTAGTTGATTTTGAGTTAAGCCTGACTCGCTCTCGAATCAATCCCAACCCTAGCGTGGGATCACTTCGACCACTTCGGTGGCCATTCCGTCGGCGGCCACTGGGCTCCTTGCTGATGTTTTAACCACCTGTAAGGGTTCCTTCAACTCCTATTGAAAAGGATGGCTGCTCAGCTATGGCTCTCTACTATTGATGGCCAGGCTGGTGGTCATG
Source organism: Gastrodia elata (assembly GCA_016760335.1). Classification (NCBI taxonomy): domain Eukaryota; kingdom Viridiplantae; phylum Streptophyta; class Magnoliopsida; order Asparagales; family Orchidaceae; genus Gastrodia; species Gastrodia elata. The sequence goes on along the minus strand of CM028670.1, from coordinate 10,109,109 downwards.
ATGACTTGGCTTGCGTTCCTAACCTACGCACTAAAAAGAACAATAATTGGTCTGCTTCAAAATCCTTTCTTGAATCCCTCAAAAATGCTCATTTGATGAGAGGTTTGGTTGGTATCAAACTCATCGCATTTCTTAAAGGTAAATCAGCTCTTTCTCTTTATGAAGATGAAATGGAAAGGTTGGCTAAACCTTTTGAGTTCTCACTTGTTGGGAATATTTCTAATGACAAGCCACCCATGATTGCCATTTGAATATTCTATGTAATTCAGGATTGTTGAGGTCTTATAGCATTGAATTAATCGATGCTCTCCATATACTAATTAAGCTTTCCAATGAGCTAGATTATATAAGGTTATTTGCTCGAGATTCCTACTGCATTGAAAACCTTCGTATGAAATTATTGAAATGGGCCACATCTTTTGATCCAAAACATGAATCTCCTATAGTTTCTATTTGAGAAAATTTTCAACTGCTTAAAGTTCATTAGATCACCCACACTATTCTTTTTTCATTGGGGTCTTATTTTGATAAACCCCTTAAGATCAACTATGCGACATCTAATCTCCTCTGGTCGTTTGTAGCCTTAGTTATGGTTGAAATTGATCTAACAGAAAACTTTGAATTGGCCATCTAGATTGGGAGTGAAAATGAAAGATACTTCCAAGAAGTTGTCTTTGAGAATTTACCCCTATACTGCACTAATTGCAAAGCAGTTGATCATGCAATCTCTTCGTGTTTCAATTGCACCTTCACTTAAAAGATATGAGCGTTTCAAGGGAACGTACTGTGCATATGATCAAGTCAAGCAAACAAATCTATGTTCTCAAAAGTCAAAGGGTCAGGTAAGACAAAAATCTTCAAAAAAATCAATGAACCGATTGTGGTGGGAATAAATACCAATGTAAAAGGTTGCAATGATTTTGAAGTTGGTAATACTGAGGAAAGGCACGTTAATCTTTCCTTAGCAGCAGGCGGCACTACCGAGCAAAATTCTAATGCGGTCGCCATTGTTGAAAAGGAGGTTGTCATAAATGGAAGCAAAGTTAGTTGGGCCGATATTCAATTTTCTTTTATCTACTACTATTGACAATCTTTTACATGGCCAAATAGAGTTGAATGACGCATCAATTTAAAATTTGATTGGGAATTTTAAAAATATTTTAGAAAAAAACAAGAATTTCCCAAAAATCAACGCAATCAGGCAACTTCTTTTGGAGAAAATTCCTCCAAGGCCTTCTAGGGAGATGCATGTCCCTATGTGGGATGAGTCGAACAGTCCAAATGGTGGTGGGACTCCAGCCTCTTGTCAATGAATTCCATATGAGTGCATATGGAGAACATACAAACGAAATTCAATCATTCACTCCTATAATGTCTGATAATGACTCTGATGAGGAACCATTATTTGAAGAAAAATGAGTTTAAAGATCCGGAGGCTTACTTCAATAGGCTTCAAACAAAGTAAAAGGCCCTAACTCCCGAAAAAGGAATTGACCTAGAAGCATGAGTAGATGGTCATGATTGCTCTTACATTTGTGTTTCTTTTTTCTATTTGATTCTTCTTTTGTGAGAATTTTGAAGGATTTGGTAACTATTTTTCTTCTTTTTGTAAATTCAAAAGAGCAAAAGTCAGACTCTGTTTTGTGGCATTGAGTTTTAGTTTATCTTCCATCTCACCGAATGGATAAGCTCTCGCTGTCTTTGCTCTGGAGCAGTTTCAGTTAATGACTTCTAAGCGCACTATACTATTCTCCTACGGAGTTGGGTTCCAGGTAGGAGGAAAAAGTGGAAACCGGAAGGGCTCCTCCATTCCCTAAAACCTCGGGACCGGTCAGTAAGCTCTGGTTTATAATTTTTTATTTTATTTTTTGTACTTTTGGTTTCATTTATAGTTACCATAAAATATCTATATGTACTTATCTTATCTATTAAAATTCCAACAAATTCCCCTTAATATATATATATATATACAATGACAATGTTAATGATAGAAAAATTATAATTTTAAGGAAGCCTTCCATAGTAGGAGAAAAGAAGAAATATGAAAATAGCACAGAAGCTACAACAGACTGTCAAAAGATCCAAGAAGATTAAGAAGTACATGAAAAGAGAAACAGGGTGGAATTCGCTAAATATATGCCCATTTGCTCAAAAAGAGGTTGTTTGTTTTGCTAAATATGATTTACTGTTAATTGGATTATAATATTATTTAAATGTTTGAACAGCAATAAAAACTTTTCAATATATTAAATTTTTTATGCTTGTACGGTTTTAATCTACCTAATTGTAATTTGAAAATAATCTAGAAAATTCAGAAAAAAAAATTAAGCAGAAAACAGTGGCCAGACCAATCAATGTGGAGGCCGATATTGGAGGGTCAGGTGATGTTTGGTGAATAGTGAGGGAGGTCACAGGTCTGGATATTTAGTATACGTGAGGTCTGCGAGTTGTAATAACTTATGTGTCACGATCTGGCCAGATAAGAACCGAAAATAGAGGTCAGGCAGCGAAATTATAAACTTGTGTTCACAAAAGAGAGCCAAACAATACTGTTATCATTCAAACGACAAAGAAGAACCAACTAAATATCCAAATTTTATTAAATTACAATAGAAATTAGATGAGGTAATAACAGTACAACAATTGAACTGCATCTAAAACAAAAGAAACACAGATTAGTATTGAAGACGATGACATATATAGGTTTGATCAATAAACTTATTAGTAATACAATGAAAAACAATAATAAAAGAAGTAAAGTTGATATTTACAATTTCTACTTAATGATTAACATTGAAATTGAGAGTATGCAAACTCTAAAATTGTAAATGTAAATAGACTCAAAGAATCGTAAGAGCTAAAATAGAATAGATCAGAGCACGAAACTATAATTGCGGTATACATAAATTGATATCTAAATAAACATGTTAATTATATAACTTTAGCTATCACATGCAACAAGATAAAATACCCACGTAGTAAAGTTGAGTAACAAACAGTTTAAGAGCACAAGGTGAGAATCCCTTTAAACTGTGCTCTTAAACTGTTTGTTAATTCCAAGCCCGAGTACGAGTACTTGAAGATAGAAAGGAGGATCATTGTGAAAGTGCAACAAGGTTTATGTGCACTTCTAATGAGAAGATTGCCTACCTTCAAAAGGAAGTACATGAATTAAAAGAGGCACAACGAACATTATCCCCATGCTTGCTGAATTAGCAATAGAAAAAGAAAAGAAACACAAAGAACGTATTTCGGAGCTTGTGGAAGAGATGCGCAGGCGACGCATCCCGTCCACCAGGCCGAGGATACAACCACTACTTCTGGGACTAAGAACAGAGGGAGAACCGCCAACAACTCTAGGAAGTTTTGGGCAGAGATGCTTAAGAAAAGTATTTAATGACTGCTATATATATATATATATATATATATACATACTTATGTAAATGATGAGCTGTATTTTATCTTATCAAGTTTAATTTTTTCCTTATGATGAACACTATATCAAAAATGAAAAAAAAAGTATCACCCTTTTTATCTAGATCTTAATTATTGAATTTTATAATTATTCTCTTTAGATGAACTCAAAAGAATACTTTCTTGAACTACTATAGAGACTTTAGTGAAGGTCTCTCTACCTTAAGAATCATCTGAGAGTAAAACAGACAAATTGTTAAACATGGAGCAAATACTGGCAAATCAAAGCAAAGCCACCGCTTATGTGCCCATGCCAGTGCCTCCTCCATAGCATAAACACATAATCGATGGAATCTTGCAGGCATTCCTAAAACTAAACTCGACGTCTTATGACGGATCAGCCCGCCAATGGAGGCCTAAGATTGGGTACAAGAGAGAGAGGGTAAATTATGGAACATGAAGTGTCTGACCATCAATGCGATAAAATTGGCTAAGAGCCTATTTAAGGGAGAAGTCGAGCGGTGGTGAATAGTCACCCACAGGACCCAATTTGCTGGTTCGGATTTAGAAGATATTCCCTGGGAAGAGTACACTAAGGCATTCAAAGCCCGTTATATTCCTCACTCTGCACAAAATATTTTGGAGAACAAATTCATCATGATAACTCAATGAGACAAATCGATATGAGTCCGAATTCACAAAGTTATCACGATATGCCAACAAGCTAGTGGACACAAAAGCCTCAAGGTGCAGCAAATTTCTGGAATGAATAAAAAGCTCGATCTGGTCAAGTTTAATTCCGCTGAAGCACACCAACTTTGATGAGTTATTGGATTGTGCAACCATGTTAGAGGAAAAGCGGCAATCCACCATCAACCACTAAGAAACTTTTAAGAGGCCTTGGCCTAACCACAAAACTAGTATTTCAAATCACATCTGAAACCTATCGGGGAAAGGACAGACTCTGAATGAATACCAATGGCCACAGCCCATCGGTAGATGTTATCACACAAGCAACAGATGCTACCATTGTGACCGACCAAGTCATAAGTACCAATTATGCAAAACTGTCAAGACTATTGATGGGAATATTTTCCCAAGGCCTAATGCCATCCTACCAACTACACTTGCTCGTGCTTCAACTCCGGTGAATTGACCCACCCCGGCACCAACACCTACCGCTATGCCTCTGTTCAAAAGAAGGGACCTGCTGCAGCACATCCTGCTACCGTAATGGTTTATACCCTTACTCCGATCATGGCTCCTGAGAACCACGATGTTGTGCTAGATACTCCTTATTTTAAATATTACGCACTTTTTATTTAGCGTTTTGGAAAAAATTATTAGCATATCTCTGATATTAGGTACCTTATATTTCCCTGAGGATGCATGCATAATGCTATTTGACACGGGTGCAGGTCACTCATTTATCTCTGAATCATTCGCTGAAAACTACAATTGACCTGGTATGAGCTAAAAGAAACTTTAGATGTGGGTTTACCATTTGATGCCCTCATGAGCGCTAGGAAGTAATGTCGCTGAGACATTCCAATTGATGGAAAGACATTTAACGCCACTCTGATAATCCTTGCCATTTCAAAGTTTGATATTATCTTAAGAATGAATTGGCTAACCCATCACCAAGAAGTAATCAATTTTCAACACAAGAAAATCACCTTCTTGGATAAAGGAAAAACCCATGGTGTTTTTGGGAAAGTTTAGTACCACATATCTCTCTTTAAAGTAGTACAATCAATTTAATTAATACAAGAGGATGTGAGGCATATCTAATGATTATAATGGGAAACAAAGATGGATCTCCCTTGGAAAAAACAAAAGTAGTGATGGAGCCTGCAGATGTATTTCCCAATGAATTGGCAGGAATACCTCCGGAGCGGGAACTGAATTTTACCATTGATCTGATTCCTGGTACGCAACTGTTATCAAAAGCACCATATCGAATGACTCCGAAAGAGCTGCAAGAGTCAAATAAACAATTAAAAGAGTTATTATACAAAGGCCTCATTCGCCCCAGCATGTTGCCATAGGGAGCTCATGCATTATTCATCAAGAAGACGATACTATGACGACGTGCATCGACTATCGAGAGCTGAACAAAGTGACAATCAAAGGTTCCTTCTTTTGAACAGGCGTAGCAATAGGTGTTGGTGCCGGAGCGGGTTAGTTCACTGAAGCTAAAGCACGAGTGGGTGTAGCTGGTAGGATGGCATTAGGCCTTGGATAAATATCCCCATCAACAGTTTTGACAGCCTTGCAGAATTGGTAACCAAGACTTGGTTTGCCATACCAATAGCATTTGCTGCCCATGTGATAACACCTATCGATTTGGCATTAAAATTCTGTCATCTCCCCGGTAGGTTCGGATGTGATTTGATACACTATGGCCTAGTGGTTAGGCCAAAACCTCTTAAAAGTTTCTTGGTAGTTGATGGTGGGAAATTGTCACTTTCCTTATGTTTGGCTATCATCTACCCGTTGTGCTCTAACATGACTACACAATCCAATAACTCAGTAAAGTTGGTGTGCTTAAGCGGAATTAAAATCATCCAAATTGAGTCTTTTAATCCTTCTAGAAACATGTTGCACCTTGAGGCTTCTGTGTCCACTAGCTTGTTGGCATATCACAATAACTTTGTGAATTCTAACTCATATGCTGCTACCAATTTGTCTCATTAAATTATCCTGATGAACTGGTTCTCTAAAATCTTTTGTGCAGAGTGGGGAATATAATGTGCTCTGAATGCCTCAATGAACTCTTCCAAGGAATATCTTCCAAATCCAAACCAACAAATTGGGTTCTGTGGGTGACTATCCACCACCGCTTGACTTCTCCCTTAAAAAGCTCTCAGCCAATCTTACCGCATTGATGGTTGGACATTTCATGTTCCTTAATTTACCCTCTCTCTTGTATCCAATCTTCTGCCTCCATTAGGTGGGCTGATCTGTCATAAAATGACGGGTTTAGTTTTATGAATGCTTGTAAGTCTCAATCAATTCTGTGTTTATGCTCTGCAGGAGGCACTGGCATTGACACATAAGCGGTGGCTTTGCTTTGCTTTGATTAGCTAGTATTTGCTCCATCATGTTTCAGTCTGTCTGTCTTACTCTCAAATGATTCTTAAGGTAATGAGACCTTCGCTAAAGTCTCTGCAGGTAGTTCAGGAGAGTATTCTTCGGAGTTCATCTAAGGAGAATAATTATAAAATTCAATAATTAAAATCTAGATCAAAAAGATAATACTTTTTTTTCGTTTGATAGAATTTAGTATTCATTATAAGTAAAAAATTAAACTGAATAAGATAAAACAATCATTATTTCCATATGTAAATATATATATATAAATAAAATGGAGCCATTAAATGTTTTTCTTGAGGCTCTCCACCCAAAGCTTCCTATACTTGTTGGCGGTTCTCCCCCTCTTCTTAGACCCAGAAGTAGTGGTTGCATCCTCGGCCATGTGGACGAGATGCGTCTCCTGACGCGTCTCTTCCTCAAGCTCCGAAATGCATTCTTTGTGTTCCTCCTCTTTTATCATTGCTAATTCAACAATCATGGGGAGAATGTTCCATAGCGCTGCTTTTAATGTATGTACTTCTTTTTGGAGGCTAGTGATCTTTTCATAAGTGCACATAAATCTTGTTGCACTTTCACAACGATCCTCCTCCTTATCTTCCAATACGTGTACTCGGTCTTCGAGTGTTAGAGGACCACAGTTGGGCTCGGGAACCTTCACTTGCCATGACTCCTCTTGACTAAAGTTGGCTTCGTAGTGATCTATTGAGTGGTTGGGAGAATTCATCTGCTTTTGATTAAAAGATAGCTTATAAATGTTGAGTAATCCCTAAAATGTCACTAATCTCTATGCAAAAATTTATTCTAGTGATTCAATTGTTTTCATCACCTAATTTTGTAATCATTTTCTTCTAGGGGCACGTCTGCAAGAGCTGTCACGGTTTCACGGTTTCATGGGGCACCTTTCCATTACGTATTGTCGGCTCTTTTGCGAAACGAAGTCCTTCCAGTTTTGGATTTTAAGGCGGGTGATATTATCGTTGCTAAAAATATAAGTATAAATATATATATATATATTATTTTTTAATATCTGAAGTTTAATTAATAAAATTCGTTATAGTGTGAAGCAAAATTGGTGGGCAAATTAACAAAAAACAAAAAAATTGTAGGTAATAAACACAAAACGAACTTTAGCAAGCATTTGACGCACAACAAGATTTAGCGGGGAGGTTAACGCCTACCTTAATAATGACCTAAGGTTATTACATGAACAAACTCAGCCTTCGCCTTCGCCTTCATCAACATAATCCTATGTCTTCGTACCAAATTTAGGAGTTGGTAGTTCCGTGTAAAATGAATTCAGCCGATTTAGGAATAACAGTTTTACATGTCTTTATTATAGTCCTAAAAAATTTACACCAATATTTCACTTGTAAATTCCACATACCAATAACATCAAATTTGGAATTCACGAGTTTAAAATTAATTTATACCCAAAATACTAAGTACTAAACATCCCCATAAAAAAATCTACTCGAATTGGGTGGATTTCATGTATGCTAATATATAACTAAGTAGGGGAATTCAACTCCTCCACAAATTACTCCATAAACACACAATTGGTCAATTTCCAAGCTTTTTATTAGTTAGCACCAAAACACCAGTCATATGGCCCCTAAATACCAAAATTAAAAGCATCTAAACACGCACTGAAGAGCCATTCCACGGTACAGTAAAGCATAGATAAGCAGCTGCTACACATTTTCTTATCCACATTTATGATTCTCAAATTATTAAATAAAATAATAAGTGTGCATCGATTTAAAAAAAAATCAGAAACGTATCGTTCCAGATATTAGTCTATACACTACATATATAAAAGCTTGGTAATAAGAAAAGATCAAATATCATCTGGTTGCATCCACAATAATTATTGTGAGACTTATAAAAATTTAGAAAAAACAAATACATTGGCATTCCTTGATAAGTTGCTATCTTAATAACTATCACCAAAAGGGGCAAGAGTTCTCCTGCTTCATGCCAGCACAAAAAAGCATATGAATCAGATTATATTATCATTTGACATTGCGCACACAAAAAACTCACGCAATAAGGCTAGGTTTCAACTACTGTGCAAAAAAAGCTTCGGTATTAATTGAAAATATTTAGCAGAGCCGCAACTGAAATTCTTTAAGATACTCTCAAGCTGATTTCGTAAGCTGATAAAATCATGAAACAACAATTATTTAAAAATGATATTGTAGCCTAATGCTACGACTTTTGAATTTGTGCTCCAAACAGTAGTTAAAATCTCACTGGCCACATTATCATCTATTAAAGAAACTCGCCTTCTTTAAAAAAAAAAAAAAGAGCTATGCTGACCTAAAACAATGAAATAAGGTAAACAATTTTGTACAATTCGTGATATGAGTTTCACATGTAAGAATTTCTTCATATGAAATAAATGAAGTGGGGATTTTCTTAAATATAATCACAAGGCCAGCGATCATATGTACATTCAAAAAAATAAAACAGCCACAATAAAGCATTGACTAACTGACCTGTGTTAAATACAAAGTCAGAATTTTTTGACTGAAATTCTTCAAGTGTCTGCAAAGTTTTCTGCAGTGGGGTTAGAAGATCGCTGGCAAATTTATCAGTATCAGCATCTTCCGGCATCGCTTTCTTCTGAAGTTGGAAAAATAAATGGACAAAAAGGGGTCTGTTTTAGTTATTATGCTCATAATCAAATCTTATTAAAAAGCATGACAAAAAATAAGACTATAAATAATCAAAAGTATAAACAGCAAAGAAAACAGATAACCTCAAACAAAAAAGAAAAGGAACACAAATTGAAATATAGTGCAAACCAAAAATGCCTATCCAAAGCTAAAAATGCAGACAAAAAGGAGTACCAATCTTGGAATGTGAGATTTATTGAGCAAAATCAAAATTTCCTCAATGTGTTCTCTATTTTTCCACAAGTTCTCGTCAACTTTATGCGGAGGATTACGGTCTGCTTCCTCAGCAACTAACTGCTCACCTTCATAAATAGTATTTCAAGTTAGAATATTAGAACAAGCTTAACCACAACTAACCACTAAAACTATATGAATATGCATTTAAGTTACTAGTGATGGGCATTTTCATTTATACAGGCATTAATCAAAAAAGACCATCATGGGGTAGTTTCTTTCCATGCAAACTTTTACGTACTGGATAGAGCAAAATTTCAGCATTTCATCAAAATGAGTTGCAAAAGAGTTCATTCATTAATAACCTAACAAAAGTGCTAAATAAATTCATGATAAACAGAAGTGGCTTAATTAAAAATTGAAACAATCACACACCCACGCATATATAATTATATATATATATTTATGTGTGGCCAATAGGATTTAAACTCATGATCTGGGATAACAAATCCTAAATCTCAAACACTAAGTTGCTCCACCGTTCACATATATATATATATATATATATATATATTCTTAAGCAAAAACAAATTATTTGAGGAGATTAATAATACTATTCTTATCTCTCAAAATAAAAAAATTATTTTTGATAGTTTTAAATGCCCCTCAATGGTCAATCAGGGTAGAAGGCTAACATCAAATACTCTTAAGAAATCCCAACTCTAATAATCTTAGCAGATATCATAGACAAGAGGGTTTAAAGTTTTAATGAACTAGCAAGTGAAAAAAGCAAAGCAATGAGAAGCAAAGTGAAGCGAACAGCAGTGACATTGTGTGTGCACATGTGCGGCAAGAGGTCCTTTAAAAAACTAGTTGTCAACTATGTCTTCAACAATTACAAACAACGTCAAACTGTTTTCCTAAAATTTTAACAATCCACGAGAAATCTAGGAATTATCTCATAATACAACCTTGATTCCTACTCCATTTAAGTTGATAGAAATTTAAAGAATATGTCAACCTATGAGTATTTAAGATTGATTAATTTAATCTAGAGTATTCAACTCCAGCATGCCAGCAATTCAAATTTAAATTTGGTTCACAACTGAAACTCAATTTAGATCTAAATTGGAATCAAGTCCAAAAAAGAGAGAAAATTATCAAACGGTCCATTGACTGTTTGCAAAATATTCAAAATAGTACCTGACTCTCATAAATATTTTTTTTGGTCCACTAACTTTTATTTATGTGCTTTTATTGGTCCCTGCCATTATATTTCTATAAAGTCACGACCTTTGCATTCTCAAATTAAGGGCAAAGGCATAATTCCAGTTGCGATTTCATCTACAGTTTTCGACTTCGTTGATTTTTTCTTCGATTGTGAGCTAAAACTTCTCGTCAGCTGGATTACGATTTCTTCCTCAACATCTCTAAGAAAATTTGTGTCTCTCGTCTACAGTTGACGTCGACGAAGAGCCTCATCCAAATTTTTACTGCCACTTGTGAATTTTTAAAATCATTCGTCTTTCCTTCATCACATGACATCGACAAAGAAGTTATTCGAATCGAAATAAGTGACGTCAACATCGACAAAGAAGTTTCTATAATCGAAATTCAGATTTTTAAGGCCACTTTGAATTTTTAGTCTTTCGTCTCTACTTTGTCTACGTCGACGAAGAATCTATCGGAATCAAAATAACTGACGTCAACGTCAACGACGAAGTTGTTGGAATCAAAATTCGGATGAGCCCCTTTGTCGAGTTCAACAAAAGACCGTCTGAGTGCGTCGATGAGAGACAAATTTTGTAAGAGACATTGAGGAAGAAATTGTAATCCGGTCAACAAAAACTTGATTGAAAAAAAAAAACTTAACAAAGTTGCAACCTATAGACGAAATAGCAACTTGGAATTACGCCTTTACCCTTAATTAGAGAATGCAGAGGTTGAGCGTTATGAAAATAATGGCAGGGACTAAGAAAGTACTTAAATAAAAGTCAATGGACCAAAAAAGCAATTATAAGAGTCAATGACTATTTTGAATACTTTGCAAGTCAATGGACTATTTTGATTATTATTCCATTAAAAAAATAAATTAGGTCATAATTAATCATGTATTAAATTAATCAACTTGAAACAAAATGAAGCTCTTTTAGTAAATATCCCATAGAAATTTATTGAGAAACTTCTAAGAATGTTTAGAAAGGAAGGGCTCTTTTTCCTTCCGTAAATGAGAAATCATTAAGTAATGGAAGAACCCTACGAAATTTTCTACTAAGCTTGGAAGTTAGGACTAAAGAAGAGATTTATGTGTCAAGATTAAAAATTTGTCTGGAGAACTAAATATCTAATGATTCAATTAGAAAAATCTTTCTTAAAGAAATTTTAGAGCTCCAATTTTGCCATGCAATCTAATCATACTTTCTTTTTGTCAAGAATATTTTATATCAACTATTTCAAAAGAGCCATTAAGATTAAATGAATTTGGGAGAACCTTCTTATGATATGAAACCCTTCTTGTTCCATCAAGCAGCTCACTCCGATAAAGATCTCAGGGCTGTTACACAGAACAATTGCAAACAAAAAATCAAAGCAAACTTCGTACAACACACAAGAAGATCACAAAAACACAAGGATCTTATCCCTTGCAGTAAAATAGGCTTTCTCCCAAGAAAGAAGAACTCACTCTCTCAGATCAGACACCACCCTTGCATGTATTATAAGCAAATTAAAATATAAATATAAATATAAATATATTTATACCTCAGCACATTCCTGCCCTCAAACATTTCCTAAGGTGCAAATTATGGGCCCCAAATTTATCCCAAGGCGTGAACACGCGTAGTCTCTCTAGTCCTGACTGTAAACAAGCTAGACTCACCCTAGTGTCAAGGCCTTTGGTTGGCTCAACTAAAGAGGTCAAAGCCTCTGTCTGGAATCACTATGGTTCCTTTTGCAAATTTATGGGGCAACCGAGCTCTCGACCCTGTAGCCTTGGACGTCCATGGGTGCTTGGGCTAGCCCAAGCTCCTGACCTGCAACTCTTAGCTTTTTCAATGAGTGCCTGAGCACGCCTAAGTATTGGGCCCTATTTTCCTTATAAGTTGTGACTGAAGCCTAGCGCCTAGTCTAGCGCATGGGCATGCCCAAATGCCCGATTAATTCCAGTTGTAATTTAAGTCTGTCTTGACACTGGCTTGTCCTTGGTTGACCCGTAGTCATTTCATAATCACCCAAAGCACAACAAACCTTAAGTTATATTGTTATTAATGGTAAGGTCATATGCATAAGAAAAGCTGCAAAAGAATCATAAATACTTAGTGTGTTATGGCACTTTAAATGTGTCTTAAATCTAATGTTATATTTGTTAAAAATGAAGATCAATGAAATTTGGAATCAATAGATTAAACTACTAAGAAAGTTTTTTAAATGACAATGGAATTCTCATTTTATGAGTTTTTATCAAAATCATACATCGACTCTTGCAAAATATTAAAATGATCGTTAACTCTTGTAAAAGCTTGTTTTGGTACATGGAGTATCGTTAAATAGTGTTTTTTTTGCCTAAATGTTAACTTTCAGTCACCCCGTTTAATTAGTAAAAAAAATTAGAGGCATTTCTGTTCGCTATTCTCCCAATTTTTATTACATCTTACCGTGTGCTTCTTCTGATCTTCTTGTTCCCGTGCGAGCTATGTTTGTTGACACCTCTGTCTCTTCTGCCTCGTCGACCTCAACGCCTCTCCGTCTCTCTGCCTCGTCGACTCCTCTCCTTCTCCGCTGATGGCGACTAGAAGTCAAGTCTCGTATCTCCTTCGCTCCGACTTCTTCGTGGCTCTGCCTGGGAGTCTTTGCAACTCTAATGTCTTCTATCCAACGTCTTCGCTCTATTGTTCGTCTAGACATGCAACGTGGGGAGGAGTGCCTCTCGGCTCCAAGCAGCAAAGGGGGCTAGTGTAGGTTGACGTTCAATTCAGAAGTGTCCAATTCAGAAATGTCGAATAAAAAACTACTTGAAATGTTGAAGATTGATATACATTTTAATTAATTTTAAAAATCATTTGGGGTGAAATAAAATTTATCGTTGTATTATATGTGAAATAAAACCCGCAAAGACTAAAAAAAATTTTAAGCAAAAATAATTAAACATGTAAATTAAATCCTGAAATTTTTTATTTAAAATTAAGCCGAAAAATTCAATTATTTACACTTTCTTCCTACTCTTCAAGAATGTTGTCTCTAATCTGTTGATCCTCACTTAATATTACTCTAGAAGGCTTTACAACTTGCTTCTAATCAATTTTCTATTCACCAAGTGTTTCCAATTATTTGACAATATTCACTTTAATCGATTGAGGGCTACTTAGCGTGACCGAGTTACCAGCCATAATCAGCAATTCTACTCCGTTTGATCTCTTGGATGGCTCTTCAGCTATAATCACCAAGTGTTTCCAGCTATTCGACAATATTCTCTTTAATCGATTGAGGGTTAGCTTCTTCCATGACTTTTCAGCTTCTTTTACCAATCAACATGTCTCCAAAGATCTTCTACCAATTTTATTGTAATACAGGTTTACCGATTAATGGCCAATATCACTCGACCAATCCTTGTATTACTCGAACTATGCCTTGGATCAGTTAATTGACTTCCTGACTTAATTCACTAATTAATATAAAATACAAAACTCTAGATATGACTTTGAATGTAAGACATTTTTCCTATAATAATAAAACTCCCTAAAGTGGTCTCCATATCACCAAATTCAATGACTTGCTCATAGGTCATTTGGTTTGCTATATTATAGGTGTAAAGTAAAAAAATAAATATAAAGTGAAATTTCAGGAAGAACAAAATAGCCCCTAATGCCCATTTTTCAGAGATTCTTTTTACACCCAAATAGGGCAATTTTATTCAACTTTTGTGTGAGAAGGGTAAATATATAAAATCACAGATCCACCACTAACAAGGCTCGTCGGCCCTCATCAATTATTACCAGTTCTTTCTTGGTTGGTAGAACTTGGTTGGTACAACCCACAGACTCCTACAGTTAAACTGATAAGTATCGTGTCAGCTTGTCACCCCTCCAGGAATAGTCGAACCTTGTCAATCCTAGATGTCCCTCCACGACAATGGTTAGCACTTTGCCAATGGCCTAATTAAAGGATCGTCCTTTTGTAGGCGGCATTTTTTTTTGTGAGAGATTTTCAGCTTTATTTATTTTTATTAATTTTGTAGTGAATTAAAAATAATCCAAATAAGCATCAAAAACTGAATCCACTATAAAATAAAATCAAAAACAAATAGTTAAAATATATCTACACTAAATATATTTTACCTAAAGGCGCTATACATTAGATTTATTTTACGTCAACATTTTCTTAACCTCAAACCAATAGCCTTTTAACTTTATAAATGTCTAGAAAATTAAATAATCTTCAACAGCATGTCAAGCAACAATTTTAGGTTTTCGGTTTTATTTATTTTAACTAACTTTGTAGTGAATTAAAAATCATCCAAATAAACATCAAAAAATAAATCCACTATAAAATAAAATTATAAAAACAAACAATCAAAATATATTTACACTAAATTTATTTTACCTAAATATACTATACATTAGATTTATTTTACATCATCATTTTCTTAACATGTCTATAAGAAATTAGATAATCTTTAACACCAGGTCAAGCAACAACTTTAAATTATAATCTTTCAAAATTAGCTCCCTATATACTTAATCAACAAAAACTATTAAAGATGGATGGGGATTAATGAAGAAACAAGCCTCTTCCTGCGATAAGAGGGCCCTTCCTTGACTGTCATGTGATCAAGAGTGATAATAAACAACATCAGGTATATAGCATTGGCACTATCAAAACCACCAAGTTAGCGAACCACAAATCTCAACATAGAAGAAAAAGACAGTGTCCCTCATTCTCCAAAGAGTCGAGGAGCTCGCTCCACCAAAGAATAAGAATAGAGGTTGAACGGCACTATGAACAAACTCCCCAACCACTAAATTGAATCCTGCTATATGAAACCAGCAAGATTGCATCATGCATGATATTTTTAAGCATTTGACAATTTTGAATCAATTCTCCTTGTCATGAACAAATATCTTGGAAATGATGGTAAGAAAATAAGCATATATTCGAAGGTAACTTTCTGCAATAGCCATTTGACTCCACCAAACTATAGATTCATGTAGTAAATAAACAACCAACTCCACCAAAATCCTGACAACCAATAGTCTGTTAAGATTTAAAACATGCGCATAGATTTTGAGCATCTTACCAAATATTGAGCAAAAGCCCATAGGGAGTAGTGTTTCATAAAATAGATTTTAAATGTGAGAAGTGCTACCTGAATTGGTTTAATCGGAAGTTCAGATGCAATATCAAAAAAATGTGTCACTCAAGAAATAGCTTCTAAAATTCAACTATGAGCACTGCCTTCTTAAAGACCTACCTCGCATAAACCTCATTTCTCCCAAACTTTAAAAAAACATGCCTACACTCGAACAACTCAGCAATGAATCCGAAATATGGAGCTCAGGAAACATATAAATACCAACCAGAGTGATCTCACAAATGGCAATTTACTCACTAGCAAGAAACCAAAAGACTTTTCCAAGGCTTAAATTTCAACATCAAAGAATAACATGACAGACTTGTCTTGGAAGGATGATGAAGCTTTGGAACTCACTTGCAGAGAACTTGTGGGAGAATTAACCTTGAAACAGGGTATGAGTAAAACGAAGAAGGCCAGCAGTGCTAGTAGACAGTAATCACCTCAACAAATACATGATTTGGTTTTAGCAAATCATAGAACAGTTCACATGCATCAGAAGAAATGACAAGAACAGGGACTGGAACTCCACTTGCAGAATTCCCACGTGTAGAAAAGATAGTGCAGCATCCAAAATATTATATTAAATTATAATTATAATTACTACTTGCTCAGAAGCACTTACAGTTGCACATTATATATGAACACTTTTACTAAATGAAATATTGGGAATCTGAAAGTTTAAATATTTATAACAGAAACTGTGTCAAGTAAGCTTATGAGAAAATTTTCCCAAACTTCACTTTCCAAGGATTAGTTTTTATGCCTTAAATGGCCAATTTTGCACAACTCTCCTCAAATCAACCTCAGACCTTATTGAGGTGTTGTCAGAGGCTATGAGACCACCATAGATGTCATTTGACAACAGACTATTTGCATACCAATGTGACTCGTCAAAATATCATTGGGCAACAATGTGCCACTATCAGCCCTAGTTGTAGCATCACTTGACAGTTTTGGATCTCATCAAAAGCTATCATTGAACCTCTCTAGACGTTGCCAAATAACCACTAATCTTGTTGAACCACTGGTTTCACATACCGCAGCTTTAGTAGCTAACAAAGTATCACTCAAACAACCACAATGGGTACAGAACTAGAAAGCGTATCAACCTAAAGATTTTAAACTCAAAACTGATTATTCTCGAGTACAATAAAATTTATTAATTTGGGTTGTTACGAATGATTCAGACATTCTTTCTTAAATTTGATTAGCTGTTAGAATGTAAATATTAAAAACATAATACACCTTTATTTAAAATAACAATCCTTTTATTTTCAATATCCAGAAATATGAACATCCAATTAAGTGCTACCAAGATAAAAACTAAAGTCATTTACCTGGGCACCACTTAAATCACCTAATTATGTGCTCAGCATTCAAACATTTTAGTTTACAAATTACTATCCCAAATCTTATTGAGTGCCCCAAATCTACAGCCCTATAACCATTACCATCAAAAAAAAATCTCTCCCCAATCTGGGATCAGCTGCATAAAAGTGATCATCAGGAAGGATAAGATGGAGCAGCGGCTGTTGGCAAGGCCCCTTGAGGGTTTAACTCAAGTAGGACTTGGTAAATCCATAAAATTAGATTTAGAAAATATAGGAACTGTATTCCTAAAAATTGTTTAGAAAGCTATTTCTTAAACGGTAAAATATTATCAATTGTGACATTGATAGCTTTTGGGATTTAGGATTTTAATTGAATTGCATGTTAATTTAACTAAGTCTATGCTAAATTTGATAGTACAAAAAAATATTAATGTGCTACGTTCAAAGATATCAGTACAAGTCGCGGTAACTAGAATCAATAAATTTCATATAATAAATTAAAATATTATTATAGCTCAAGTATTATACCTTATTTTTAGAATGGCTTATTGGTTATTGTTAGTAAAAGTATTCAAGAAAAGAGACAAAACGTAATTACTTATAAAAATGATCTTCTAAAACTGAAATTAATTATATTCATATTAGAAAATAGATATATTGCAAATATTATAATATTTCTAACAAAAAAAGCTTATTAATAAAACACTAATGTGCAATATTTAAAAATATTATTACTTATTTGAGTAATTAACATTTAATCATTTTTATAAAATAGCTAATATTTTTTTTTTTAAGAGCGATATATTTTTTTAAAAATTAAAAAGAAGAAATGTTATTCTAGAAAATTGTTAGAGTTTAAGAATAATGAGAATAAAAGAGAGTATAAATTGTCTGTCAGAAGTTCAAAAAAAAAAGTTAATGAACCAGAAACTTTTGCTTTGAAAATTTATATAAAAGATTAGATATAAATGAGACAAACTAGCCCAAAACTAGACTTCGCTCAAGTGAAGTTGATGCAAAACAATAAAGACAATATTATAGCAATCAGATATGAACACATGCTTTCAAGAATTATCATGTCAACATTAAATGAACTTTGTTATAATCTGAATTAAATATATTTTTATTGTCATAATGTTAGATTGCAAATTCATGCCCAAGATTAAAAATGTGAATTTGAAATTTAAACTTCAGAGGGGAATATTGTTATACAACACAAATATTGCAACAATATCAAATTGTAAATTTATTAACAAAATTTAAATTCAAAATATGAAATTGAAATCTCTCATCTAATGGAATCCTTGATTCTCTTAATTAAGGGTTTTATTTACTATCACTTTTTATCCCTCCAAATGTTTCTCTTTTAAAATCCACCAAAAATTTTAAATTCAAAGTTGCATTGAGAGGTGTAATAAACATTGTCATTTATTGCAACGAGGAAAAATTTTGGGAAAACATATTAGTTGATGCTAAATTTTGCCACCTCCATGCCTTTTTCTTACCCTAGAACCAACAACACCATTCTCTCTCCTTATTTCTTCTCCATAAAGATACCCACATAATTTCTTGTTCTATTCTTCTCTAATTATTTTCCAACTCTCCCACCTATCGCAATCCTGGAGAGGCCGTCGCTCAACAACTGGTATCAAAACTTTTTGGTTATCTTTCTCAAGGCACCATGGGATCCTATATTATAATTATTACGATATATTTACAAATGCTTCACCAATCAAGGATTCTACTATCCACGAGTATTTTACAAAAGGTTGAACAATATAAAAGCATTTATTTAATTTTCAGCCACTGAACTCTCCAGGCAAAATAAGGATTTCATTTTAATATTAACAATAACAAATGTTGTTTAATCTAAAATTAAAATGTTCAATATATGAACTGCAACCTGCAGCACTATTTTCTTTCAAATTTGTCTTCATTGATGGCTAAATTTTAATTCCTTAGTTTGTTGCTGGCACCATTCTTGGCATCGCAGCGATCTTCAACCATTGAAATCTACAGCATATTTGGTGTGAAAGGATAGCTGCAGGTAGCAAATCTAGCAAAATAAACAGTTGTATATAATAAGCTTTTTTATTATATCAGAAATTAAAAAAAAAATTGGCTGCAAATGATTGATGCATAGTATTTAGCTTTTTACTATTAAGAGACAAAAAAAAATTATTTTCATTTAAATCTAGGATTTAGGTCTTTTGAAAATTAGATAAATACCAAATGAAGTCGATACAAAGGTGGCAAAAAAATGGAGAAAATCTTAAAGAAGTCACTTTGTTTTGACAAAGTAAGAAAAAATTTTGGGAATACTAGTTTGCTAAAAATGTTAAAACTACCCGATGTCTTAATATGTAAATGGCACTAGTCCAAAGCATTATATGGAATTAAGCACCATAGAAAGTGCCTCAAGAAAATAAATAATTGCTGAATTGGTATATACAAATTTGCTTAATGGTGGGATAAATTGGTAACATATTGGATGTGATAGTGATTTCTACAATGACAATGGGGATGATTCAATGTTGCTGGATCTACCATCTTCTAAAAGAGAAAACAATCTATGTTCCTTGGTGCCAAGTTTGGGAGTGCATAATTGTTTAAGCAAGCTATACATTTAATAATTATTATAAGGAATTTTTACATCATCATTAAGTAGAGAAATAAAAATAAATTGATTGTCGTGTGTTCCTATAGAGATTGCTTTGGCAGGTAAGAGCATCAACAAGTTAGTTGGATCAAACTTTTGAATATATATATATATATATATATATATATATATATATATATATATATATTAAATTAGGAAACATATATGCCCAAGTGTAAATCAATTGTTAATAAGCAAGCAATTGCAATTTGGGTTAATAGTTAAATTGAAAACTAATAACAACTCGTGTATCTAACCATGAACCTGTCCACGGTTCAGCCCATGTATCTAACCATAAACCTGTCCATGGTTCAACTGAACAGGTTTCAGTTATCCCTATTTATTGCTATATATATGCATGCTACCCTTATTAGTAATTACAATGAATAGTAGATTACATTCTCTTCTTACACTCCCAACAAAAACTCCATGAAAAAATTTATATATTAAGCCAAAAGAAATTAATTATCGATTAGAGGAAAAATTCAAACTTACTGATCCCTACATGAAGGTGTGAAGATCAAGAGAAATAGCATGTGATAACCTATTTGGTGCTAAAGCTAATAAATTAGTGAAAATCAATTGGTAATAAACAAACAATTGCAAGATGGGTTAGTAGTTAAATTGAAAACTCCGTGAAAATTCAGATATTGAACCAAAAGAAATAAACTATCAATTAGAGGAAAAATTCAAACTTAATGTTCCCTAAAGGTATGAAAATCAAGACAAATAGAATGTGATAACCTATTTGGTGCATATCTAATAACTACGTGTAAATCAATTGGTAATAAGCACACAATTGCGAGTTGGGTTAATAGTTAAATTGAAAACTCCATGAAAAAATTCAGATATTAAACCAAAACAAATCAATTATCAATTTGAGGAAAAATTCAAACTTACTGTTACCTACATGAAGGTGTGAAGATCAAGAGAAATAGCATGTGATAATGTATTTGGTGCTATATCTAATAATATAGTAAAGTGTTGGTTATAAAGAGTTCAAAAATGCAGTATGTTGGATAATTTATCATAATCTTTTGGAGGTAGATTTATGATTCTAAGGTTTTTTTTCAAATAAGGAGAACCTTGCAAAAGCTATAAGAGATCTGCTCCCTACTAGTGAACAAATAGTTGTTTGTGCCATTTGTGGAACAAACATGAAGAAGAACTTCCATTGCTGAGAAAGCCATCAAATGCATAGCCTTATACGAGCTATAGCAAATGCATGCACAATAGGAGTATAAAACAAACATGGATTTGTTGAGATCATGTCACCACATGTGCATTTATATTTGGGGAGTATAAAATGCAATCAAGGAAACAAATATGTAATAGATAGAAAAATCCACTATAACACTAAAAATATGTTTGAATCTTTTAATGCAAAGATAAGAGATGCTAGAGGTTTGCCTATCATTGATTTAATCGACACAATTTGAAGATTACTAATGAAACAAATGACATCACGCTTGTTAGTAGTTTCAAAATAGAGAGGAGAACTGATTCCTATTGCTTAGAAGTAAATAAGATATATTAGCAATTGAGGGAATCATCTCCTTTTGATGCTGAAGTTGAGGGAAGGAAAGAAAAAAAAAAGTATATTATGCGACTAAAGAATGTTGTTGCAAGTTTTGGAAACACATAAATATTCCTTGTATGCATGTGAATGCATTGATTAAATACAAGGATATGTCATTACGTCATATTCATGTGGATTAATTCTACCAAACTTGTAGGTGCATTCCAAACCTAGATATTTCAAACTCTAATAAAAAACAAAGTGACTTATATAGGTTTAGCATATGAGCTTAATATGAATATAAGATGGTATACTTGTTCAGATAACAAATAATAAAATGAGAAATGTGTTTATCCATATCAAGATTTGAGTGGCTCCTACACTGGATAAGATTAGAGAATGTTGCCTTAGATGGTTCGGACATATTAAGCATAGGTTGTTGAACGCCCTTATTAGAAAATTTGAAGTTAGGAAGGCCAAAAAAATTATGGACGGAAACTATTATGATGGATCTTCTCTATTTGGAACTTAGAGAGGAATTCTATTTGATCGTGCACAAAGAAAACAAAAGATTCATGTAATCAACCTCACCTAGTGGGATTAAGGCTTGGTGATGTTGTTGTTGTTATTGTTATATTTTTAAATATTTACTTTAAAAAGAAAATTATTAATATTACAATAACTAAAAGATTATTCCAAGTGGTTTTTTGGCACCCCAAAATTTATTAATGGTTTCAAGTTTGAGTGTATAAGAGTATTACTAAATCATAAATAAATCCAAAAACTAAATTTTGGAATCTTAAGAAAAATAATATCATTAAGAGTAAAATTATACTTAATAGTGAGATGTTGAGAATAGAGCCTACTTTATGTAGAAATTGGCTGCTGGTTGTATTTGTAAGGCAGATAACAGTATAATTAGCAAATTAAAAGAGAGGGCACATAATAGTAAAAGAACTTGGTGGTAAAAACAAAATGTTTAGATAACAAATAATAAAGAAAAATGATGTCATAAGAAATAGTTTAAATGTAATTTGTTGAGAATTAGAACTTGAGAATACAAAATAATAATTCCTGATGCTAAAAATGCAGCATTCGAGGAATTTTATAATAAATTGGAAATTGTTATTAAGTATATATATATATAGATAAATGTGTGTGTGTAAGCAATATAAATTAAAAGTTAGAAAAGCCAAGAACTTAACTCAATAATAAATAAAACAAAGATGTTAATTAAAATATTATTTTTAAGAACAAAATTATTCAATATAGATGGATGGATTATTATTCAATATAGATGGATGGATTAATCAAACGGAATCAACATGAGTATAATAGTTATAAAAATAATATTATTTGCACTTTCATTTGGCAGGTTAATAAAACTAAGATTTGGGATGTTTTAAAGAGAATAAAAAATGTAAAGATCTATGATCAAATGGCATCCCTATCGATGTGTTGAAATATTTGGGTGAGAGAAATTTCTAAGCTTAACAAATTATTTAGGGGTTGTTTGGCATGAGAAAATTTGAGAAATTTGAGTGTAAGGTACTCTGATTACAGTGAAATCTAATTATTGTGTAATCAAATTACTTTACGTTGTTTGGTAGTTTTACAGGAAATTAAACTTTTTTCTATTTTAAATGAAGTAATCTATGGGTGTGATATTTTAAGTAAATTGGAGGTAAAATTACACCCCCAACATTCCTTTTTTTAATTTTGTATGGTTTCGTTCAAACAAAAGAAATCATCTGAATGAATGATCGTTCATTCGTTCATTCGTTCGAACAACTCGTTCTATCGACTCGATTTGAAATTTATTTAGGGATTCATTCAAACGAATCGTTCACCAAAATCGTTCGTTCGCCAGAGAAGATGGACAAACATAATCGTTCGTTCGCATGCTCGGCTGCTCCGCATATTCTCCAAATACGCCTGATTCTGGCATAATTCCTTTATCCATTCCTATATATATTTACGCAAAATGAAATTACAGTGTAAAAGTTTTTCAAGTGTCAGTAATTTCAGTTTACCAGAAAAAAATTTGCCAAACAGTCGCTTAATGTTAGTTTAAAAACTAAAATGATGTTAAATGAGCAGAGAAGCGTTGTAGTAGCTATTTATAAAAATAAAGGTGACGATCAAGACTATACAAATTATAAAGGAATTAATTTAATGAGTCATACATTAAAACTTTAATTTAATAAGTTATACATAAAGCTTTGGAAGAGGATAATTGATCACAGATTGCAAAGGGATACTCATCTTTAACAAAATCATTTTGGTTTTATTCCAAGTAAATCTACCATGAAAGTTGTACATTTACCAAAAGATTTGATGGAAAAATTTTGTGAAATTCCATACATGCGGTTTATTGCTCTTGAAAATTTAGAGAAGGAAAAAAACTCCAATTAATCTTTATTGCTCTTGAAAAATTTTATGAGAGTACCAAGAGAAGTTCTTTGGAGAGTTCTGAAATAAAATTGTGATAAATATTGATGTTATTAAAAATGTATAGTAGGACAGTAACATGTGTTTGATCACAAATTGATTTGTATAATGATTTGCCCATTATTATGAAATTCCATACATGTGGTTCATATTCTTTTAGTTAAATATGAATGTTTTTACTAAACACATTCAAAAGTAGGTATTTTGGTGCATGTTATTTGTAGATGACATTCTCTTACTTAATAAGACAAGTGATGGAATTAAAGCAAAACTTGAGTTGTAAATGAATACTTTAGAATCTAAAGGGTTTTGGTAGAGTGATCTAAGAAAATATATATGAATTGTAAAGTTTAATCGTAATAAAAGCAATACTCTAAAGGACATAACTACTAATAATCATGTGATTAATAAGAGTGTGAAATTCCATACATGCGGTTCATATTATTTTAGTTAAAAATAAATGTTTTTACTAAACACATTCAAGAGTAGGTTTTTTAGTACATGTTATTTGTAGATGACATTCTCTTAATAAATAAGATAAGCAATGGAGTTAAAATAAAACTCAAGTTTTAAAGAACTACTTTATAATCTAAAGGGGTTTGTTATAGTGATCTAAAAAAATATATGAAGTGTAAAGTTTAATCGTAATAAAAGCCATACTCTAAAGGACATAACTACTTATAATCATGGATTAAAAAGAGTGTGAGATTCAAATAGTTTAATTATTAAAAATAATGGTAAAACAAAATGCAATGATGAATAGGATTCAAGCTAGTTGGATGAAATGGATGAGCCCATTTGGAGTGTTGTACAATCGCAATATCCCACTCAAAATTAAAGAAAATTTTTATAAAGCACCTATATGACTAGCTACTTTATATGGAGTTGAATGTTGGCCAACAACGAAAAAACTTATCAACAAAATAAGTATTATAGAGATGAAGATGTTACAACATTTTGGGTATACTCAAAGGATAGAGTCATATATATGCTCTTTTCGTAGCAAGTTTAGAGTGGCTCCAATAGTGAGTAACATTAGAGAATATCTTCTTAAATGGTTTGGGCATATTAAGCATAGACCATTCAAAGCCTCTATTAGAAAATTTTTGAGTATTTGAATTTTACTCATGAAAGAAGACCAAAAAATACACAAGAAAAACCATTAAAAATGATCTTCTCTGTTTGAAACTTAGAGAGGTTTCTATTTGATTGTGCACAATAAAGACAAAAAATTCATGTAGCTGACCCCACCTAGTGGTACTAAGGCTCAGTGTAGTTGTTGTTGTTATTGTAGTTGTTATCTCTTATTGTTAGTAATTTATAGTACTAGTAACTTATGTTTGTCATTAATGTTAGCAATTAATTACTAATATTTATGTAATCAAATTCTATTAGCCAATTATTCTTTCTCATTTGATTACATGATAACACTTCTTTTTTTCACACTTTCTACATCTCAAGTTTAAAAATCCCTATATCCACTAAATCAATGAATTAAAGGGAACTAATGATTTGGCTTGTTTTTGGTTGATTTAAAGTTGGGGAACTATATAAAGAGGTGCTAACTTTATGCAAGAAAATAACAAATTTTGGGAAACTTGGGTAATACTAACAAAATATTGTATATATCTTATTTTCATACAGACCCTACAAACGGAAATTAAATTGGAACCACAGCCTTTTCATAAATAGACAACTTATCAGTAACCTGAAATTGGCCCCATTTCCTGTAAGATCTCGCTACCAACATTCAATCTTAACAGATTTTTTCATGGTATCAAAAACAGCTAAAAAATTCAATACCGCTTCCATGTTAGTAGTAACTGCATTCATTGTGTAATTCTTAAAGCATTGTTTCTAAAACGTAGTTAATATATTAAGCACGATTAATTTCAACACAACCACCCATTCCTAAACTTCAAGTGCAGAACAACAGTATGCCGTCAGGAACAAAAGATTCCTCGGTTCACGCTAGACCTAATATATAGAAAACAATCAAGAAGTTGTCAAGAGATATATAAAGAGAACTAACTAGGGTTGAGCTGTAACTCTTCGAGAAGTAAGTTGGATAGACTCCGGAGCTCGGCGGTCAAGCGGGTAACGTCTTCAGAGATAGAAGGGGCAGGATATTTGTCGTAGTATTTAGCCAGAAAAGCCCTCGTAATCGGTACCAGTCCTTCGGTTGGAAACGCCATGACCACCTGAACTCGTGGAACGGAACTAGGAATGTGCCCAAAACTTGACACTAATTCGATCTAACTCCTATGGCTTAGAAGAGAAGACGAAGCAGTACATCGCGTGCTGTCGCCGGGGTATTGTTGGCAACGCAATGCTTCAGGCTAGATGGATTCCGATTTCCAATAGAGATTGATAATTAAATAAAAATCGAGAAATGTAAATTTTTTAATAAATGAAATTTTACGAGGACAAACAAAATTTTATATTCAATATATTCACCAGTTAAATTTTAATGTAAATATATATAAGATTATTAATTTTATAGATTTAAAACTTTTAGTTATAATTTAATATATTATATTATGCACTCAAATAACAAGATCAAAATATTTCTTATAATTATTAAACTTGGTGCTCAATTTATGTATTATAAAATTTTAATATTACATAGATATTTTTATTATTATATTTAATATCTAAAATTTAAATTCAAATAAAATAATTATCTTTCTTTAAAATATTTTTACAAAAACAATTATATTCTTAATCATAATTAAAATTAATTTTAATTAAAATGTTATATTGATTATTTGTTTAAATTTATTATACTTCATACTAATAAATATGAGTAAATATAATATAGGAGCTGTTTGGTTCACCGGCATCTCCCCCAATGTCATGTTATTTAAAGATGTCGGGGAGATGGAGACTATTTGGTTTAATGTTATCTAGTTAATGACATCTAAAAAATTACTTAAATGTCATCGTCTAATGTTATCTGAATGTCGGTCGATTTCGGCGGACATTCAGATAGCATTGCCGACGATCTATCGGAGAGGATAGGGTACTTCACGCAACCTCTCGAAGATCTCGACACCGATCTCGCCAAGATCACTTCCGCCATCACTGCCGTACGCGCTCACCTTGCTTCGTCTACCATCGTTGCCGCCATCGTTGTCGTCATCGCTATCAGACACATGGAAGGTCGCAGAGGTCGCCCGACTCCCTCTTGCCGCTCGCCAAGATAGCTGCCTCCATCGTTGTCGCCATCGCTGCTAGACACACGCCAAGTCACAACAACTTCCTCTCGCCTCTCGCACGCTCAAGCAGCAACCGATCAGGTGGTTTTTTTTTTATACAATTTGTTTGATTTGTCATTTGATTATGAACAAAGAGGTTTGGAGAAGATAATTCCTCTCTATTAACCTGCTTGCCATGTTGTTTAAGTTAATGCTGCATATTTTGCTTCTGCTATTGAGAGCCATTGTTTCTTGCTTCTTTGAACTCCAACAAACTGTTTTAGTTTCGCATATTCAAAGTTTCATTCTTATTTGCTCAATAGGTATTCTGACTTTAGGTGCGTGCATTGATAAGATTGGGTATTGGCCTTCTCTTTATTTAAACTCTTAGATTGATTGTTGCAATGGAGAAAGAAGATGAATCTTTTGTACTATGATGAAAGGCAAGAGCGTACTTTGCTTCTAACAATCATTGCAAACGGATAATATTCCATATATGAGTGTTAAAGTGCTAGCTCTATAAGTATAAAGATTTGAGTGTCAGATATTTAAATACTTAAAATTTGAGCTATTTCAAACTTTAAAAGCAAAATCTTTGAGTTTTCACATGTTTAAGTGCCTAATAAAGATGGGATAGAGTAAAAGAAGATCAAATAAGCTGCACTTTTGTTTGAAATACACTCAAACCTCTCGACTTCTTTTGTATCATTTCACGTTTCTCCTTGTGTGGTATCTTAACTTATTCACAATGCTGTTTTGCCTTCTAATTTTAAAAAACAAATCATCATATTTGCAATTCATGTAGTTCATACGCTGCAGCTGAAAAAGAATCTCGTGTCTTGTATCATACTATCAGATTCGCCAATAGTTTTATATTAACAAACATTTATGTTTCATCTGTTCAATTATCTCTATGATTGGATGCATTGTTTTGCATAATAATCAAAGAAAGTTTCATAATAGCACTAAAAAAATGTTTATCTAAATATCTTTTAGATATTTATTGTGATTTTTCAAATTGTATTTAAATTTCAATTTTTTGGAGTAATCTTACCTTATGTGTAATATAATATGAATAACAATAAACCAAACAGCATACATCTGAATAACAGTGACATCTGCTATTTAAATAATACTGAACCAAACAACCCCTATTATCTGAATAACATGTTATCTGAATAACATGCTATCATAATAACTTTTCAACTAATATTCAACCAAACAGCCCCATAATCAAATCTTATATATATGAATAAAATCACTTAATTGAATGATATTATAGTTTATATTAAATTTAATTGTTTTCATATAATATATTTATTTGAGGGGACTTGTATGTAATGATTGAGCAATTTTATGCATTTAAATTCAGATCCATAAAGAAGGAGGGGGTTGAATTTGAGTCATGACTTGAGTATTTGATATATTTTTTCATTCATAAAACAACCTCATATATATATATATATTAAGACATAGCTTTAACACTCCAAATTAATCAACAAATGTATGCAAAAATACTCATCCAAACGAGGTTAGCCAAATCTCTAGTCACTTCTGCTCCAAATACTTGTTGTCTTCTTATGGTGGTGCAACAAAGATGTAAATAAAAGCTGCCCAATATAATTATCTAAAATCTCAAAAAATTTTGACAATATGCTATTAAAGCATCTTAAGTTTAAAATCAAATGATTTTAAATATTAGTTATATTTCAAAGCTAAACAATTGCAAAATATACATCATTGCTCATATATATATAGCAAGTAACAAATTCTTGCTCAAAGTTTGCATATTACAATTCTTGTTCAAAGTTTGCATATTACTTTTAGCTCAATATCAAGCCAAAATTTTCAAGCATCAAAGCTTGGATTTTACATATTATATTTTTTGAAAATGTTAGAGATATTATTTTATCTTGAGAAGTGTATTTTGCTCAATTTTTTTCTTGTTTTTTTAATAAAAAAGATTTGGCTTGATCTAGAATTGCTTGACTCATGAGATTAAATATGGAGTTATGATGGAAATATCGGCGCGGAAGTTGTGGAAATTCTTGGAAGCCAAGTATCCGACGAAGAGCATGGAGAACCGACTCCACATGAAAAGATGACTCTACAGGTTTCTAATGAGAAGGGGAATTTCTATAGATGAGCACCTAAATGAGTTCAAGAAATTGTAGGCAAATTTGCTGAATCTGGATGAGACAGTGAAGAATGAAGATAAGGCATTGTTATTATTGAACTTATTGTCAGATGAGTATGAGCACTACACCATGACTTTGATCCATGGGAAGGAGGAGGTGACAACAACCCTGGTGAATCATGAGTTCAGAAGAATGGATAAAGAGTCTACCAAATCGAATATGGAAAAGGCTCTTACACTCCAAAGAGAAAGACCTGAGAGAAAGAGACAATGGCCAATGAAAAATGCAGACTTTCAGAAAAGAAGGAATCCAGAAGTTGAAGCATTGGGTGCAATTAGTGTACATTCTATTTGGAAACAGGACATTGGAAGAAAGACTGTCCAAAATTGAAAGACAAGCAGCGGATGAGTGTATGTTCCAAGGCTAAGGCAAATGTGATTCAGAATGTGGTGGAGGGTTCAGACTCAAATTTTATGAACATTGTATATTTGGCAAGAACACACAAGCCCTTTAGTGTTGGCCTCCACAATACCATAGATATATTAGAATATATACACACGGAAATTCAGGGACCAACGAAGACTGCATCATTCGGTGGTCAAAGATATTTTGTTTCTTTTATAGATGATTACTCCAGATTTGTATGGGTGTACACTTTGAAGATCAAATCAAATGTACTAGAAGTTTTCATAAACTGGAAGAAGATGGTGGAGAATCAAATGGGTAAGAGAATCAAGATGATTCGATCAAACAATGGCGGAGAGTTTACATCTGATTCTTTTGTAAAAGAATATCAAGATTCAGGAATAGAATATTACTTCATAGTAAGAGAGGCACCACAGCAAAATGGGATAGTAGAGCAAATGAACCATACCTTGGTGGAAAAGGTGCGGTGTATGTTGTCCAATGCTAGGTTGGATAGAGTCTATTGGGCAGAGGCCCTAGACTATACATGCTACTTGGTAAACTATCTGCCATCTGCAGCACTAGACAAGAAGACTCCAATTGAATTGTGGTATGAACAACCTACTACAGATTATGATCAACTGAAGATCTTTGGCAGCCCAACTTATTATCATGTAAGGAATGATAAGCTCGAACCGCGGGCTAGGAAAGCAATCTTTGTGGGCTTTCGGTGCGGAGTAAATAGTTACAAACTGTATAATCTAGTTGGTAAAAGGATTGTGGTGAGCAGAGATATCACCTTTGATAAAGAGTCTTTCTTGAGATTAAGGAGTTCTCATCAGGTGAAGGATAATATAGAGACTTCTACAAGAAGGTAAAGAGTGGGGTTTGATGCCACCCCATTTATTCCACAAAAAACTTCTCATCACATTGAGGATACTCATATAGATGAAGATCACATTGGTGATGATGAAGTATAAACTAATATTTATAGTTAGATTCCAGTTTAAGAGTCAATTACTAGAAATAAACTAAGAAGGAATGCACCTCAACGGCTGGCCTGGCTCATAAACCATATCACATATGCATTGTCCGTATTAGAGGATGAGGTTCTCTCACATTATAAAGAAGTGATGACGGGCTCAGAAGGAAAATTATGGAAGCAGGCAATTGATGAAGAGATGGAATCTCTTCATAATAATGAAGCATGGAGGTTAGAGAAACTCCCTCCAGGAAGAAAGGCGATTGGGTGCAAGTGGGTGCATGCGAAAGAGGAAGGTTCCTCAAAAGCTGATGTGCACTATAAAGCAAGATTAGTGGCCAAGGTCCTTGCTCCGAAAGAAGGAATTGATTATGATGAAGTGTTCTCCCCAATTGTCAAACACTCATCGATCCGTATGCTTCTAGCTTTGGTGGCATAGTTGAATTTGCTGCTTGAGCAGCATGATGTTAAAATAGCTTTCCTACACGAAGAACTTGAAGAGGAGATCTTTATGGCATAGCCTTCAGGGCATAGTGAGCCAGGAAAAGGAGACTTGGTATGCAAATTAGACAAGTCCCTCTATGGACTAAAGCAATCACTGAGATAATGGTACAAGAAATTTGATTAGTTTATATAGGAGGAGTACCAAAAAAAGCCAGTTTGACTATTATGTGTATTTCAAGAGGTTGCCTCAAGGTAATTTCATTTACTTATTATTGTAAGTTGAAGACATGCTGATAGCTACTTCAGATCAGATAGAGATGAATCACATGAAATGAAGAACTTGGGAGAGGCAAGGAAAATTTTGGGAATGGAAATCTATAGGGACAAAAAAGCAGGGAAGATTTGGCTTACCCAAAAGGGGTATTTGGAGAAGGTGCTAGGGAGGTTTAGAATTGAAGACACTATAAGGTCTGTGAGTATACCTTTAGCACTCCACTTTTGCTAAGTAAAGAAATTTTAAGCAAGATTAGTGGCCAAGGTCCTTACTAGGGAGGTTTAGAATTAAAGACACTGTAAGGTCTGTGACTATGCAGAGTAATATCTAAAGACATATCTTGAAAAGAAGAAATGCACTGTAACAACCCTAGTTATTATCTTAGTTAAATCTAGATTTATTAAGCTAAACCTAGTTTTAATTTTGATACCACTAGACTCAATGGATCATTTAAACCTAACTCTAGAAGTTTGGGATTAATCGGAGCTTAATTGTGAATTTTGGTATTTTTGCCTATTTTTGGATCCTGAAAAATACCTAAATTATTTTGATCTCTAAATTAAAATTTGAGTTTATTTTTGAATTCCCCACCCCCAAGTTAATTAAAGGTGAAATTTTGAGAATTTTTAGAGGTCATTTAGGCCTATTTTGGATTTAAATTAAATTGGTCTAATTATATATTAGGGTTTTAAACAATTAATATTTGCAATTCTACCCTTTCCCCAATGGTCAGCTGACCCCAAACTGCGGGCGCCATCCGGGGCATTAATACCATGGATCTGATCCAATGGTCCACGCTTTCGATCATGATTCGTCTCATCTCGACTGTTCCACGATTCCGAGATTCTAATCCAACGATATCTAGGTATCTGTCTTAAGTAAGCCCCGATCGCCCGTCCGATCTTTAGATCTGATCAGATGGCTAATCCAGTCTCCTCGCTCGACCATTAGGTGTCGGGAGATCAGAGCCGTTCCGCTTCAACTGATGATCATTCAGACTGCTCTGGAGTCCCCCGCGACTGTGGATCGTCTGCCTCCTCAGCTCGCACCCGACCACCGAATCCCTACATACAGCCACATCCTCAAGCCGGTCTGCCATGCCTGTGCCATGACAGGGAGGCCATTGCGACCTTGCCCTCATCTCCCTAGCACTCCCAGCCAAGGTTGAGTCCCAGTCCATTTCAATTTTGGAAACTGAGGGGAACACCCTCGGGCCGAGCATATGCCATGGCTCCCAACCTCGGCAGCCACCCCAGACCTTCCCTCAGCCTATAAATGCCATAAGGATATCACAGTGAGTCTCTTTGCTCACTGTGATTCCTTAATTGCCCAGTTGAAGTCCTTTGTAGCTCCCCATCATCTTGGCGAATCCCGGCGTCCCCATAGCTGCAAACCGCTGATTGAGGGTGCAGTCTGGCGTTCAAACCCCATTGCAAGACTTCTGTAACTTCCTGCAAGTTTTTGAGCTCTTCCCATCGCCTTAGTCATAGTCATTCTCCAAGACCAGGTACATCTTCTTCCCATTGAGCTATGTAAGCTCAATCTATCAATCTGAGCTCTTAATTATTGCCACTGGATGTAGTATAGCTCCCTTAGCCTTCTAGGAACCTAACCCTATCATTCCTAGGGTCTGAGCTAGCTTCAATCAATCGGGCTAGCAGTTAAGCCATGGTCGAGTCCGAGTAAGGACCCAACGATCGGCTGTACCCCAGATTGCGAAACCTTGGGGGTTCGACTCGCCTCACCTCACTGATGGTGTAGGGATTGAGCCTTGTTCATTTAGCAGCCTCTGTGAGGAGAATTGCTCTCTCATAGTGAACCATAACTCCCCTTCCTTAGAGCGTCTCGGTCGAGTAGCACCCCGGCGATCTAGCGGGTCCCAAATGAGGGTTTTTACCTCAATTGATGCGTCTTAGTTCCCTGAAGGTGTAGCCGTTGAGATCAGGGTGCGGCATGGCATGTGCGTGGATAATTGTGTGTCTAAAGCTAACCCTAAAGGAGCGAGTTTCGGGCATTAGGCACGGGGATGAAGCACTGGCGCATCGGGTCGGGCTTCTCCTGGCCCGCGGGGTTTCGATTTTGGGTCGCAGTTATTTAAGGAATATTGGAATTATATTTCTTAAGTTAAATATTTAATAAATGCATTCCCTATAGTTTTAATTTAAATAAAAATACATGATAAATTATTTAAATAACTCTAGTTATACTTGTCTAAATAGTATGATCCAATATATAATATTAATCTGAAAAATGCAAGGAATAATAATATAAAATAAAATTAAGAATCCGATAGTTAAATTTTAAATTATTACCTAATCTTTCTTTGTTCTTATTCAAATCATAATTAACTCATTTAATATCCAAAAATATTGATTAAGGTCTCTAATTGCTCATAAGACCATAAAGAATATATTCAAACCATTAAAGATAATTTAAGAATATTAAATTTGCTAATCACCTCTTAATTATCATAATATATAATTAGTAAATTAAGCCTTAGATTAATCTCTAATTTTGATGAATCTTGTCCCTAATACTTTATTAAGTATAGTAGAGCCTATAAATGTAATTGGAACACCCTAGAATACCTTAATTTCCTTAATCACCTTACTTAGCCTTTTAATATAATTAATGCTAATTAAGTTAAATTAAATATCAAAATCCTAAGTTAAGTATTTTATCCACTTTATTTATCAATATAGAGCTTATTAAAATAGACTTGAATCAATTTAGATGATTAAATCTTAAAATTTTATTTTTAGCCCTAAGAGGGGGTATTTTGGTCATTTTGACCAAAATAGATTTAAGCACCCCTTAAGCCTTGAAAATTCCAGTAAAGTATCTCTAATTAACTCATTAGCACCTTTCTGAAATCTCCTGTTAATAAGAGTGGAGCTAAGTAATGAAATCTTAAAACGTTCTAATTAAGATCTTAAAATCTTAAGAGTACTCAAAACAACTTCTTTAAGAGAGCAAACTCAAGTAGCATTAATACTAAATCTCTAGTTTAATTGCTTACTTAAAATGATTCATAAGCTAGAAATCCTAAAAGAGATATCCTTATAAAATCCTATGTCTAATTCTTAGTTTAAATCTAAAGTGATCAAACCTTAGATCTTAGATCTTAAATCTTAAACTTTAGATCATCTAATTGAATTGAATCATCTTCTTTAAACTTCCTTAAAAATTGATTTATTATTTAATCCTTTTTAAACCTCCATGTGGGAGTAGGATTGATTCAATCTATAGAATAATGAAATTATCCTAAAGATTGAATATAGATCTTAGATTCTTAATTCTTAAATGATTATTTTATCTTATAATACTAGAGTAACCTTTCATTAAGATCATAGTTCTAAATCTTTCAGCTTATATGATTTTGCACCTTTAGGCTATGTTTGAGTGTGAACTCTAGATCCTTATTAGGATATTATCTTAGATTCAAGATTTGAACCCAAATGTGAGGTTTGGATCCAGAATCCTTAAATCTTGATTGACTTAATCGAGATTCAGGATAAGTGAGTATAATAACAATAATTAGGTCATTGATTTATTTACGTTAAACCCTTATAGGCGTCACTTGATTTTAAATTAGAACTTATTAAGTTCTAAGGTTTAACATTAAGGTTGTGAATTTGAGATTATACTCGATAGTTAGATATTGGAGAGTCTGAACTTATATATTCTTAGAATAGTTAGATTTGGATAATTTAGATAATAATAGATATCACATAAGTTTAGTTGAGTCTCTTTCTTACTTTGACTTTGATTGCTGTGCACACCTTGAATATTGAGCCTTGTTCCTTGAGCATAATAGGTGAACTTAGGATATAGAAGATATATCCTAAGTTGTATTTGAAAAGCATAACATTCAGTTCTTTCAGTATATTCAGTCCAGTAGGGTATACCCTAGCTTAGTCTGCCTCTTCAATTCTTGTTTTATTATAGAATAAACTCAGACCTAACCCAGTGCTTGGCTAGGATGGATACCTGTCTTATTCTATAAGTTCAACTCGGACCTAGCTCTGATGATGCCTAGGATGGATATATGTTGAACTTTCTGTTCAGAGGCCCTGTATAGCCTGTTTCTATTATGACAGTACTATATTAAGGGCTTACTTTTACTTTAGTTTAGTTTCAATGCTTTATTTTGCTTTGCCACATGCTTCAGTGGCCTTACCTTTAGTACTTGGCTTGATTTGCAACATGTCTCAATGACTTTACTTTTTGGCTTATTTATGCTCTTAGCTTACTTTTGCCACATGCTTCAGTGGTGCCTTTATATATTGATCTGTATGATAGTATATATGCTTCTATTGAGTAGTATTAAATTTTAGCATGTTTAGGATTATAGCTTCATATGTTCATTTCAGCACTTTTTAGTATAGTTTACTTTTATAAACTCAGCATGTCTTCATATGATCATAAGCATATTAGGATCAGTTATTTTAGCACTTGCAGTTATTTTTACTCTTTACCCTCATCTTGCTTAACTTTAGATTTTGTATGTTATTTTACATACCTATTGTTCAGTTATAAATGAGTAGTTTATAATTATCCTTTCTTTATAGCTTGATGCACCTTATATTGCCTGCATGTTTGAAAATAGTTAATGTGATATCTCTAAATATTCAGTTCACTTAAATAACCTAAAATGTACTTATATAATTTGTCTAACTGTAACCTTTTTCTTTTATTGACTGGGGCCCTGGCATTTGTGATATCGACAAATGTCAAATTTGGAGCTGTTTATTGGTGGTTTTGTAAGAGAGGAGCCAGTGCAGGCGGAGGATCTTCCTACTGCCATTTAGTTAGAATTTTCCTTTCTTATAGTGAGTTTGAGAGATCTGTTCTTTCTTTTAATACAATTTGTAATAATTTAACATTTATGGATATATTTACTTTTCTACATTTGATTTGAGTTATTGTTTCCTTTACTCTTGTATGCTATGATGTGATGTGGATGTTATATTATACTATTTTATGCTTCTGTTATTTTGATCTGTATTGATGTATGTTCATAGTTCTAGGTGACAAGTCCTTAGCTTAAGGTAGATTGGGTCTTACCTGACTTTACTTATGTTGGGGATTTGCCACAGTTGGAGCATCACACTCCTTGTGTTTATGCTAATATCAGTATTAGCATGGCTGCGGACAGTACGAGGCCTCACAGTTTGTATCAGAGAACACCATAAGGTGTCAGAATGGGATCTGTGATTCCTTTCTACCTAATAGACCATTTTTATAAAGTGAAAACATCAAGATATAACATCCATAACATAGTACTATCGGTAACTCTCTGAAAATTGTAGAATGTAAATACTTATATCCTAAAAATCTAGTCACCTCTAGTTTGACAAAAACAATACATTATGTTATTAGGATCAAATGGATCAAGAAGAGTCTGACTTGGACTATTATTTGCGAGCCTACGAGTCAGCTTGGAGCTATAGTTCCAAATGGAGACAAGAGAGCAAATGGCAAATCAAAGGAGTTTCCGCAAAAGGAACCCTAGTCTTGGATAAACTTCTACATCAAACGGCGTATCCAGGGCTAGACTTTCTTATCTACATGAAGGAATGGTTGAGCCGAGTGGAGTCAGTCCTGAGGCACATAGAGTGTCCCGAGTCGCTCTATGTGGATATTGTGACAGATCAAGTACTAAACTATGCGGGAATCTGGTGGTCCAACACCATCAGACAGCTCAAGAGGAGACGCAAGAGGAAGCATCAGGGAGTGACTTTTGAGGATTTTTGTGTGGCCTTTAGGGCTAAATACATTAAGGACATCTGAGTGCTAGTTAGAGTAATTATTATTTCTTGATTTTAATAGTGCTGTGATTTTTGGTATTTTCTAAATCTTATGTAATCCCTCATTTCAAAAGTAATGAGAATTTTTGGCATCTATTAGAAATTTAATTATTATCTTCCTTAAAATGATTCTAAAATCTAGATTTGTACTGCTCAATTAGAATGAATTATGGATCACCTCCTACAACTACCCCTATCAAGAATATTATCGCTTCAAGCAGTTCTTTTGATGAAGTAGCTCATCTGCGAGCAATGGTGGCGACCTTGTTGGAGAACCAGGCTCAACAAGCACTTGTAATGCAGAAGATGATGTCTAATCATTCAGTACCAATCGTTGCTGATGTTCCTTCTATTCCCATTCTGCAACATCCTTTTCCTTCCCATTACTCCATGAATAGTCTTCTCCATAACTTCTTAAGACTAATTCCTTCCACCTTCAGTGGAAACTTATCATCAATAGATATAGCCGACTGGCTGAAAGCAGTCGAGAAGGATCTAATTAGTCTGAAGATTCCAAATTCAGAAGCCGTCCGTCTCACGACACATATGTTTCATGCTGAAGCAGAATAATGGTGGGATGATATCCAGAATATAAAATTCATTGATTATAAACTAGAAGACATCCCTTGGGATGAATTTGTAGAAGCATTCAAAGCTGAATTCATTCCCCCATTTGCACAAAATATCATAACAAACATGATTCTGAGATTGACACAATGAAGTCGGTCTGTCACTGACTATGAAAGAGAATTTCATAGGTTAATTTATTTTGCAATATAGATGATCCAATTTGAATAGGCTAAGTGCCATCACTTTCTCAGTAGACTACGAGATTCACTGAAGGATCTAATTGTTCCACTCCATCTAACTAGTTTCTTTGAGCTAGTGGAGACAGCCAAGGTGCTTGAGCATCATCATTCAGAAAAAGATCTCAAGTGAAAGATGTAGTCAACTCCTCACCGACATGAAGCCTTTAAAATGCATAGACCTCACTCTATAAAGGTCTATCAGCTCAAAGTTGCTCCCACTGTTGAACTAATTTAAGGCCGTAATTGGCCTCATCCGTATGGCAAGTGTTACCACTTTGGCCATAAGTGCTACACTTGTGGGCGTCCAGGCCACCTGTTTTATCATTGTACATACACAGAGATAGTGGATGGAGTCTAAATTAACCGTATTAAAAGAACTAAGTATCAGGGCACTCTGTTGAATAGGAGAGAACCAGGTTTGGCCATAATGCCAGGTCCTACATCTGAAGCTGCCCCAGAACAACCCTCAGCTCCTAAGTCCCAGAACTATCCCAGAAGTTTGATGAGTAGCCTGGCTACGTAGTTTTGAGGAAGCGGGTAAACAACTGTCCTGCTGGTCCTGCACGAGTATATGCTTTAACATCTCTGGAAGCCGTAGAAGACAACAATGTGGTTTCAGGTACATATTTCTGAACCTCTTTTTTTAAATTATATTTTTGTACCTTAATTTTTGCAATTTGTTAATACGACTCATATGAATAATTTAGGCACACTATGTTTTAATGACCAGCCTTGCAATGTGTTATTTGACACTGGTGCTAGTTATTTGTTTATTTCTGAATGTTTTGCCAATATTCTTAAACTACACTCGAACAACTTAGCAAAATCATTAAGTGTTGGACTTCCATCTGGAGCCCAACTCAGTGCTCATAAGTTTTATAAGGTCAAAATCCCATTAAATGGTCAGGAGTTTGACTCTAAATTAATCATCCTGCCATTAGTATATTTTTATATCATCCTTGGGATGAACTGGCTCAGTGACAATAATGCCGTGATAAAATGCCTTAAGAAGAATGTCACTCTTCATTCCCAGTGCAAGTCTGAAACCTTTATAGGAAAAGTTAGTACACAATTATCGTTAATCAATGCTATTAAAGCTGAACAATTAATTAGTAAGGGTTGTGATGCTTTTCTGGTCACTATGATAGTGAAGCAAAAGAAAGTATCCCTCTCTCTGATTGTAAAGTAGTTAAGGAATTCACCGATGTATTCCCAGAAGATTTGCATGGTGTACCTCGTCCCAGAGAAGTGGAGTTCTCTATCAAATTAGCTCCGGGTACCCAGCTTATATCTAAAGCTCCGTACAGAATGGCGCCTAAGGAACTTAAAGAACTCAATGAACAGTTGCAAGAGCTATTGAATAAAGGCTTTATTAGGCCAAGTATGTCTCCTTGGGGAGTACCTATTTTATTTGTAAAGAAGAAAGATGGATATATGCAAATGTACATAGATTATTGTGAACTAAATAAAATCACCAAAAATAATAAATATCCATTACCTAGAATTGATGGTTTGTTCGACAAGTTATCTAGAGCTGTCATATTCTCTAATATTGACTTAAGGTTTGGCTATCATCAATTGCGAGTAAAATAAGACGATGTAGGAAAGACCGCTTTCCGTACTTGCTATGGTCATTTTAAATTCTTAGTGATATCTTTCGGACTCACCAATGCGCCATCAATCTTCATGGATTTGATGCATCAAGTTCTTAATCCATATTTAAATAAATTTGTAATCATATTTATCGACGATATTCTCATCTATTCTCGAATCTTACAAGATCATGAAGATTATCTAAGATTAGTATTAGAAGCCCTGCGTTAACATCAACTGTATGCCAAGTTCTCCAAATGCAAATTATGGCTTAAATTCATTGCATTCTTGGGATATGTAGTCGATGCCTAAGGTATTCGTGTAGATCAAAACAAAGTAAGCACTATTCAGGATTGGTTCAACCTAAGTCAGTTACTGATATCAATAGTTTCTTGGGATTAGCTGGATATTACAGAAAATTTATTAAGGGTTTTTTCCAGATTGTCTCGCTTTTGACTAAGTTAACTTAGAAAGCCATTCCATTCATTTGGAGTCATGAATGCGAAGAAGCAATTCAAACCCTGAAGGACGCACTCTCTACCACTCCAGTACTTATTCTGCCTATGGAAGGATTGAACTATCAAGTGTACACCAATGCCTCTGGAATTAGACTAGGTTGTGTGTTAATGCAAGAGGGTAAGGTAATCGCTTACGCTTCTCTCTAGTTAAAACTCCAAGAGAAAAATAATCCAGTTCATGATCTTGAACTTACCGCTGTAATCTTTGCTCTAAAAAATTGGAATAACTATTTATATGGAGTTCAGTGTTCAATTTTCACTGATCATCAAAGCTTGAAGTATATCTTCACTCAAAGAGAACTGAATTACCGTTAGAGAAGATGGTTGGAACTCATCAATGATTATGATCTGAGCATTCAGTATCATCCATGAAAAGCAAGTGTAGTAGCTGATGCTCTTAGTCATAGTGTTACTTTATCTTCCATGATTGCCTCCAGTTCCTTAGAACAAAAATTTTGTAAGATAGAAATTTCTCCAGTCAGTGGCGATATGCTAAGTTCACTTCTAGTAAATATCAATGTGGAACCTACTTTTTACAGAGATGTCTTAATCTCGCAAACCAAGGATAATAATTATCTAAAATTCAAAGTAGACATTGAAGGAGTTTGTCGTCATGATTTGCAAATGCATAATGGTGTAATTTATCAAGGTAATTGTTTGTGGATTCCTAAATACATACATCGTGAAGTTTTGATTGAAGGCCATAATTCTGGGTATCACATTCACCCAGGCAGTACTAAGATGTAACAGGATCTAAAACAATTATTTTGGTTGCCCGATATGAAGAAGGATATAGCCAACTTTGTGGCTAAGTGTTATGCCTGCAATTTGGTAAAGGTTGAACACCAAAGACCTGGTGGTCTTCTGCATCCATTAGAAATTTTTGAATGGAAATAGTTCGATATATCTATAAATTTTGTCATGGGATTGCCTCGAGCAAAATCTGGTACTGATGTAATCTGGGTTATAGTAGACCGTTTAACTAAATCAGCGCACTATCTTCCTATCCGTCAGACTGACTCTATGGAAAAGTTAGCAAAGCTCTATATCAAAGAAATTATCAGGTTGCATGGTATTCCGAAATCAATTGTATCTGATAGAGATAGCAGATTTACTTCTAAGTTTTGGCAAGCTGTGCATTAAGGTCTGGGTACTACTCTAGCTATGAGTATAGCTTTTCATCCTTAAATGGATGGTCAGACTAAAAGAGTAAATTAAGTTCTAAAGGATTTGCTTAGGCTTTATGTTCTTGATTTTGCCAGTTCCTGGGAAGATCATATTCCATTGGTGGAGTTTGCCTGCAATAACAGTTATCAGGCCAGCATTAAAATGGCTCCCAATGAGGCATTGTACAGTAGAAAATATAGTACTCCACTAGCTTGGCCAGAAACAAGAAGCGTTCAACTTTTTGGTTCAGAGTTAGTTGAAGAAACTAATATGAAGATTCATTTAATTCAGTAGAGAATTTGTTTAGCTCAAGATCGTCAGAGCAAGTATCATGATGCTCATCATTGTCTCCTAGAATTCAATATTGGAGATTTAGCTTATTTGAAAGTCAGTCCA
This sequence comes from Gastrodia elata, assembly GCA_016760335.1. Classification (NCBI taxonomy): domain Eukaryota; kingdom Viridiplantae; phylum Streptophyta; class Magnoliopsida; order Asparagales; family Orchidaceae; genus Gastrodia; species Gastrodia elata. The sequence continues at coordinate 10,067,705 of CM028670.1, read as the reverse complement.
ATGAAGGGTGTCTACAAATTTGGTGTAGCAGGGATACTTTGTCCCTGCTATGTTGGACCTTTTGAGATTTTGGCCAAAATAAGATCATATGCCTATAGGTTGAATCTTCCCGATAACTTTGCAGCCGTTCACGATGTGTTCCACATATCATTATTAAGAAGGTGTCTCAGAGACCCTTCTCATCTCATTCAACTTCCAGTGGTAGAAATCTAACCTAATATTTCTTATGCTAAAGAACCAATCAAAGTCTTAGCTCGTGATTAGAAGCAGCTAAGAAATCGTTCAATTCCTATGATCAAAGTCCAGTGAAAGAATCGATATTTGGAAGAATCTATTTGGGAAAAGGAAGTGGATATGTGTAATAAATATCCACAACTCTTTAAAAGTACATGTACTGTTCTTTTCTTTCTTATCCATTTCATTTAAATTTTTAGCCCTTATAGTACTTTCTTCACTGAGTGATGTCGGGGATGACATTGTTCTTAAGCGGGAGAGTCTGTAACAACTCTAATTGTTACCTTAGTCAAATCCAGATTTATTAAGCTAAACCAAGTTCTAATTTTGATTTCACTAGACTCAATGGATCATTTAAACCTAACGCTAGAAGTTTAGGATCAATCGTAGCTTAATTGTGAATTTTGGTATTTTTGCCTATTTTTAGATCTTGAAAAATACCTAAATTAATTTGATCTCCAAATTAAAATTTAAGTTCATTTTTGAATTTTCCACTCCCAAATTAGCTAAAAGTGAAATTTGGGGAATTTTTGGAGGTAATTTAGGCCTATTTTGGATTTAAATTAAATTGATCCAATTGCATATTAGGGTTTAGAACCGTTAATATTTGCAATTCTACCCTTTCCCCAACGGTCAGCTGACCCCAAACTGCGGGCGCCATCTGGGGCATTAATCTCGTGGATCTGATCCAATGGCCCACGCTTTCAATCATGATTCATCTCATCTCGTCCATTCCGCGGTTCCGAGATTCTAATGCGACGGCATCTAAGTATCCGTCTTAAGTAAGCCCTGATCGCCCATCCGATCTTTAGATCTGATCCGACAGCTGATCCAGTCTCCTCGCTCGGCCGTTAGGTGTCGGGAGATCAGAGTCGTTTTGCTTCAACTGATGATTAATCAGGAGGCTCTGGAGTCCCTCGCGACTGTGGATCGTCTTCCTCCGAGTAAGGACCCAGCGATCGACTGTACCCCAGGCTGCGAAACCTTGGGGGTTCGACTCACCTCACCTCACTGATGGTGTAGGGATTGAGCCACATCCATTTAGTGGCCTCTGTGAGGAGAATTACTTCATCACAGTGATCTCTAACTCCACTTCCTTAGAGCATCTCGGTTGAGTAGCACCTCGGCAATCCAGCGGCTCCCAGATGGAGTTTCTTACCTCAATCGATGCGTTTTAGTTCTCTAAAGGTGTAGCCGTTGAGATCATGGCGCGGCATGGCGTGTGCGTGGAGAATTGTGCGTCTGAAGCTAACCCTAGAGGAGCGGGTATTGGGCATTAGGCATGGGGATGAATAACTGACACATCGGGTCGGGCTTCTCCTGGCCTGCACGGTTTCGATTTTGGGCCACAATTATTTAAAGAATATTGGAATTATATTTCTTAAGCTAGAGATATTTTAATAAATGCATTCCCTATTGTTTTAATTTAAATAAAAATACATAATAAATTATTTAAATAACTTTAGTTATACTTGTCCAAATGTTATGATTCAATATATCATTTTAATCAGAAAAATATAAGGAATAATAATATAAAATAAAATCAAGGATCTAATGGTTAAATTTTAAATTATTGCCTAATCTTTCTCTGTTCTTATTTAAATCATAATTAATTCATTTAATGCCCAAAAATATTGATTAAGGTCTATGATTGCTCATAAGACCATAAAGAACCTATTTAAACCATTAAAGATAATTTAAAAACATTAAATTTGCTAATCACCCCTTAATTATCCTAATATGTGATTAGTGAATTAAGCCCTAGATTAATCTCTAATTTTGATGAATCTAGTTCCTAATGCTTTATTAAGTATAGTAGAGCCTGTAAATGTAATTAGATCACTCTAGAATGCCATAATTTTCTTAATCACCTTAATTAGCCTCTTAATGTGATTAATGCTAATTAAGCTAAATGAAATATTAGAATCCTAAGTTAAGTGTTTTATCCACTTCATTTATCAATATAGAGCTCATTAAAATATACTTGAATTAATTTAGATGATTAAATATTAAAATCCCATTTTTAGCCATAAGAGGTGGTATTTTGGTCATTTTGACCAAATTAGATTTAAGCACCCCTTAAGCCTTGAAAATTCCAGTAAAATATCTCTAGTTAACTCATTGAATTGAATCATCTTCTTTGAACTTCCTTAAAAATTGATTTATTATTTAATCCTTTTGAAACCTCCATGTGAGAGTAGGATTGATTCAATCTATAGAATAATGTAATTATCCTAAAAATTGAATATAAATCTTAGATTCTTAGTTCTTAAATAATTTTTTTATCTTATAATACTAGAATAACCTTTTATTAAGATCATAGTTCTAAATCCTTCAGCTTATATGATTTTCTACCCTTAGATTATGTTTGAGTGTGAACTCTAGATCCTTATTAGGATATTACCTTAGATTCAGGATTTGAACCCCAATGTGAGGTTTGGATCTAGAATCCTTAAATCTTGATTTATTTAATCGAGATTTGGGATAAGTAAGTATAATAACAATAATTAGGTTATTGATTTATTTACTTTAAACCTTTAAAGTTGTCACTTGATTTTGAATTAGAACTTGTTAAGTTCTAAGGTTTAACATTAGGGTCGTGAATTTGAGATTATACTCGATTGCTGGATATTGGAGATCTTAAACTTGTATCTTCTTAAAATAGTTAGATTTGGATAATTTAGATAACAACATATATCACATAAGTCTAGTTAAGTCTTTTGCTTACTTTGACTTTGATTGCTCTACACATCTTAAATATTAAGCCTTGTTCCTTGAGCATATCAGGTGAACTTAGGATATGGAAGATACATTCTAAGTAGATTTGAAAAGCATAACATTCAGTTCTTTCAGTACATTCAGTCCAGTAGGGTATGTTGTAGCTTAGTCTGCTTCTTCAGTTCTAGTTTTGTTATAGAATAGATTTAGACTTAGCCTAGTGCTTAGCTAGGATGGATACATGTGTTATTCTATAAGTTTAACTCGGACCTAGCTCTGATGATGTGTGATGACCCACTTAAGTAGTAATAAGTGAAACTCTTAAACATTGAGGTGCCTTTTCAGATAACGGTGGAATTCCTGATAAGAACTCCAAAGTTAAGCGTGCTCAGGTGGGAGCACTCCCAGGATGGGTGACCTGCTGGAAAGTTATCTTCTGAGGGCAAAATCGTGAGGCTTTTCAGGCTAAAGCGGACAATACCTTGGTGTTAAGAGTTTGGGCTGTTACAAATGGTATCAGAGCAAACCATAGGGTGTCAGATAGGAGCTAAGTACAATACAGGGAAAAGTACCACTTCATGTGAGCAGCCTCTTGAACCCATGATGGTTAAGGTGCTACATGATTGTGGGTACCTCTTGCGCCTATAGGGGTCACCTCTAGTCCTATCTACCCAATGGATGGTTCTTGGATCTGTGTATGGATACTGACGAGGATGTCAGTTACTTAAGTTGGGGAAATTGTGATGACTCACTTAAGTAGTAATAAGTGAAACTCTTAAATATCGAGGCACCTTTTCAGATAACGGTGGAGTTTCTGATAAGAACTCCAAAGTTAAGCGTGCTCAGGTGAGAGCACTCCCAGGATGGGTAATCTACTGGGAAGTTATCTTCTGAGGGCAAAACTGTGAGGCTTTTCAGGCCAAAGTGTACAATACCTTGGTGTTAAGAGTTTGGGCTATTACATGATGCCTAGGATGGACACATGTTAAACTTTCCATTCAGAGGCCCTGTATAGCCTATTTTTGTTATGGCTTACTTTTACTTCAGTTTAGTTTTAGTACTTTGTTTTGCTTTGCCACATGCTTTAGTGGCTTTACCTTTAATATTTGGCTTGCTTTGCCATATGCCTCAGTGACCTACTGAGAAGTTATCTTCTGAGGGCAAAACTGTGAGACTTTTCAGGCCAAAGCGTACAATACCTTGCTGTTAAGAGTTTGGGCTATTACATGATGCCTAGGATGGACACATATTAAACTTTCAATTCAGAGGCCCTGTATAGCCTATTTCTATTATGGCTTACTTTTACTTCAGTTCAGTTTTAGTACTTTGTTTTGCTTTGCCACATGCTTTAGTGGCTTTACCTTTAGTATTTGGCTTGCTTTGCCATATGCCTCAGTGGCTTTACTTTTTAGCTCATTTATAATCTTCGCTTGCTTTTACCACATACTTCAGTGGCCTTTATATATTGATCTGCATACTAGTATATATGTTTCTATTGAGTAGTATTAAATATTTGTATATTTAGGATGCTAGCTTCATATGCTCATTTCAGCACTTTTCAGTACAGTTTACTTTTATAAACTCAGCATCTCTTCATGTGATCATAAGCATGTTAGGATCAGTTATTTCAGCACTTGTAGTTATTTTTTCTCTTTAGCCTCACCTTGCTTAGCTTTAGATTTTGTATGTTATTTTACATACCTATTTTTCAGTTATAAATAAGTAGTTTATAGTTATCCTTTCTTTGTAGCTTGATGCACCTTATAGTGCTTGCATGTTTGAAAATAGTTAATGTGATATCTTTAAATATTCAGTTCACTTAAATAGTATAAAATGTACTTAGATAATTTGTCTAACTGTCACCTTTTTTATTTTATTGGCTGGGGCCCTGGCATTTGTGATACTGACAAATGTCAAATTTAGAGCTATTCCTTGGTGGTTATACTAGAGAGGAGCCAGTGCAGGAGGAGGATCTTCCTACTGCCATTTAGTTAGATTTTTTCTTTCTTGTAGTGAGTTTGAGAGATTTGTTCCTTCTTTTATTCAGTCTGTAATAATTAAACATTTCTGAATATATTTACTTTTTTGCATTTGATCTGAGTTACTATTTCCTTTACTCTTGTATGCTATGCTGTGATGTGGATGTTATGTTATACTATTTTCTACTTCTGCTACTTTGATATGTATTGATGTATGTTCACAGTTCCAGGTGATAAGTCCTTGGCTTAAGGCAAGTTAGGTCTTACTTGACTTTACTTAAGTTGGGGATTTGCCATAATTGGAGCATCGCACTCCTCGTATTTATGCTAATATCAGTATTAGTATAGCCGCGGAGGGTACAGGGCCCCACATGCACACAGTGCCATATGCTAGTGCAGTTGGGGATTTATCGGTACCTAAAAGGTACAAGTGGTGTTGGTTTATTATTTTAGAAATAGTCATCAATAGCTGACTTGTGCGTTGGATATGTGGACTCCGACTATGCCGGAGATTTGGATCAAAGATGAACAACAATTGGCTATGTATTCACTATAACAAGAGGTCCAGTAAGGTGGAGGTCAACACTTTAGTCTATAGTTTCCCTGTCAAAGACATAAGCTAAATATATTGCAGTTACCGAAGCATTCAAGGAAGCTATTTGGATGAAAGGCTTACTAGAAGATTTGGGTGCGAAGCAAAAGGAGGTAGTGGTACATTGCGATAGCCAGAGCACTATATTTTTTACTACAAATCTAGACTGTCATGCTTGCATAAAGCACATTGACGTCCGACACCATTTCGTTCGAGATGTTATTGACGAAGGTGAGATCTTACTTGAGAAGATCGACAGTTAAGATAATCTTGCAGATATGATGACAAAGGTGCTCAAAGTTCAAAAATTCAACCATTGCAAAACCTTGGTGAATTTGGAGAAGCATTAATTGGCTTCTCATTTGTTGGAACTACAGATAGCTTGATTCCCTTATGAGGGGGGTATGTAGGCAACCAAGTTGGTGCTGCTGCATTGATAAAGAGCTTAAAGGAGCCAGCTCTCATGTGGAGCACATGAGATATGAGGTGGAGATTGTTAAAATAAGGGATCATGTTAAAAGTCAGGCACTGCAGCGGGCTACGGCGCACTTTAGCAGTTTCAATTTGAAAGTCAGGCGCTCCAGCGCGCTGCAGCAAGCTACGACGCGCTATAGCGCCCACGGCCCATTTTTGGTAGTTTTGAGCAATTTATATAAATTTGTTAACCCGTTTTTAGGGTTAAGGGGTGAGAAAATTAAAAACCTAATTAGCCTCTATTATTATTGTGTGGTGGGCTGCTCCATTTTACAAGGTAGAAGAAGAATCTCCGAAGGTTTTGTAAGGGTTTGTAAACCCTAAACTCATTATAATCTCCTCTCTCATAGTTAAATTTTATTCTCCTCTCCGTGGACATAGGTGTTAGCACCGAACCACGTATATCATTTTTTTGTGGATGTGTTTATTTGCATGTTATTTCCTTTGCTTGAATTTGGTTTGCTCAATATTCTCAAGTATCGTTCCGCATTGTTTGTATGCATAACCCTACCAATTCCAACATAGTTGAATGCTCCAACTTTCACAAGATTGGTCACTATACTTCCGATTTATCACAAAAAAGCTGCATAAGTTTGTCTATATGGAGGCAAAAATAATGAGGCTCAACATAAGAAATTGTATATTTGGTTGAGAAAGTATAAGAAAACTTAAATAATAATATATTGTTGGCAAACAACAAAGAATAATACGAAAGACTTACGATATGTTGACATAGGAGTGGGTGAGAGCAAATTACTAATAAAATCATGGTAGAAATTTCTTTATATATTCCCATGTGTAGTGTAGGTAAATTGCTATAAAGATGAGAGGTAATTTGGCATTTGTAACAAAAGTGTTCTATGTATTAAACATGAAGACTAATATCCTTAGTTTTGGATAGCTCGTAAAGAAAGACGATGAAATCATTAAATTCACCATCAATATCCAATTCATAGTCTTTAGATTTTGCATACCTTTAACTGGATAGATGAATGCAACATTATTCTATCTAGAAGCAAGAACCAACACCCCATTCCAAACTGCAGATCTGTAAAATACTCAGAGGAGAGGTAAGATGAAAATAAAGATCACTTAAAGAAAAAATTTAACAAAAATATCAATATAAAATGAAACTCCGCAGGTTTTTTCCCACAACAAACCAACTATAATGCTCACCACAATATATTAAATTTGCACATTAAATGTAAACTCATACTTTTAAACATAATATAACTAATACATATTGACTCATGTCTTTATACATATTATAAATATAAACTCATATCTTTATATATATGAACATGGTCATTACTTTGTGCACATCCCAAAGGCTTTAGTAAGGAATTGACAAAATACAAATGAATCAAGAGACAAAGCACAGCTACCAAAAATAACTTTCATGAGGCTCAATCATTGAATTCCAAGAGGAATAACCAAAGACTAAGCCAAGAGTTCAAGTTCCAAGGGCATCGCATTAAGAGTTGATAGGTCAAACGACTATGTGGTTCTTAGCACAAGGTGAGAAAGTACAACAGATCCATTGGTAAGGCATGGAGGCCAAAAAACCAAAAATTGATACCCAAAACAAGCAAGACAGCTAAAGAATAAGTAAATTAGATGACCTTGAGGCTAAACTCAGACATTCAACTACCAGTGCCAAATGGATGACAATCTTTTTAGGAGTTTGGAAGGTCAGCAACATGATGATCAAAAAATCATGACCATAAACTGTTCACAAAATGTTTGTGCATACTATAAATGATACATGGTGTATTGACTATGTTGGAAACATCAAAGAAGGTGATCACTAAATTTATAATGGCAAAGAACTGGATATTCATAACAAAGTTATAAATAGGTAGAATAAAATGCTTAAAGATCACCCTATAAGAAACTTCATGACTATAGCACATGAACTTTGGCCATGTTAATATTAAAAATTTAAAGTCCATGTATGAAGAAGCTTATAATGGGTAAAAGCCATGATATCGCATTTAAGAATATTTGTAAGCTTGGCTTACACCTTCAAAAACTTATAAAGGAAAGTTGGAAGATAGAGGCAAAAAATTGACTTTAAATAGTTATGACATTAAAAGTAAAGGTTACAAGTTCTTTGATCAACTAACAAATAAAAAGTCTAAAGCAAAGATGTGAAGATTGAAAAAGGAGAACTTTGGGACTCAAAGACGAATAAAGTGGTGGTAGAAGAAATTACCACTAAAATAAATGTCATAGTTATATTATTCACATTTGTAACACATGAAAAGAGTGATGATGAAGAAGATGGTACTTTAATCCTATAATATGAGCTTGGAGATAGGCCAAGATAGCATAGAATAAGATGTTTGAATGAGATCTATGTTGTAGACCTTTATGCTAATAACCTGATCTATGTTGTAGACCTTTATGCTAATAACCTTTTATTAATATGTTTATTTACAAGTGATGAATCAGTGGCTTATGATTAATCTTCATAATAAAAAGCATGAATAGTTGCCATGGATGAGGAGATAGCATCCATTAAATGAAACAATACTTGAAAAGTGGTGATCTTTCTAAATAAAAAAAGGCTAGAGTAAAGTGAACTTTTCACTGAGAATGCACGTGGTGAGCTGGCTAAAAATAAGTTAGACTGATAGTTAAATGATATAAGCAAAAAGAAGGATTGATTTCGAAGAAGTATATTCATAGGTGCTTTGAATTGAGACTAAAATAACTAATCTTAAATATTTTTGCTCAAAGAAGATGAAAAATATTGCAAATGGATGTAAATTCAACTTTTCTGAATGGAACATTAATTTCATTTTCTTAATATAACCTTAAAAGAAGATATATATCAAGCAACTTCTAAGATATGGTACAAAGAAAACAAATAAAGTTCCAAGATTACATAAGCCATTGTATGGCCTAATGCAAGCTCTGAGAGCATGGAAAAGAAGAATTGGCACAATTTTGAAGGAGAGTGTATTTTAGAAATATTCCAATATGCATGCAATTTATGTGAAAAACATCAGTGTTATTATGATATACTTATATATTAATGACTTGATATTCTTAAGGAGTAGTCACCAAGTGGTAAATGATTTTATAAAATTAATGATGAGAGAGTTTGACTTAATTGACATTGGAGAAATATCATATTTCATAGGGATAAAAATAAGGCAAACAAAGGAATACTACCTATCAGAAAAGATATGCAAAGGAAGTCTTGGAAAAATTCAAAATGTCAGAATGCAACCTCATCAAGACTATCATTTAAGTTGGCATCTCCAAAAATAATGGAGAGAAAATAGATAACACTTGCTACAAAAACTTTATTGAGAATCTAAGATATTATTTTGTACATGAGAAAATATTCATTATATAATTGTTTAGTCAGCCACTATATAGAGAATCCAACAACCACACATTTGAATATCAATAAATATATTTTGAGATACTTGAAAGATACTTTATCAAACAGTTTATTTTACTCAAAATGTAGCAATTTGAGCTAGTTGGTTACTTTGAGAAAATTATTAGAGTTGAGATCAGGATGATCAAAGTACAAGGTCTATATTCTAGTTTGGAAGCACGGCATTCACATGATAAGCAAAGATGTATATGTGGCATCACTTCTCACAAAGAATATTACATTGTGGCATCGTTTTGTGTTTGCCATGCAGTGTAGTTAAAGAGGTTGTTGAGTTTCTATAGGGTTAATGAGCTAAGAGATATAATAATATATGTTGATAGCAAGTTGGTAATTTCATGAGCAATGAATCTAAATCATAAAGAGAGTAGCAAGTTTATTGATACAATATACCATTTCATTAAAGAGAAGATTAAAGAATAGAAGGTGAGTTTGGAGTATGTGAAGATAAATAATCAGATGATTGATATTGTTACTAATCCTTTATACACATATAGTTTTGGAAAAACTTAAGGAATTGCTTGGGATTAAAAACAATAAATATTTGAGTATCAGAGGGAGTATTTTAACTATAAGCTCAAATTAGAGGAGAAACCATTACTAGAAGTGTGTCCATTAGAATATGTATGTTAAAGAGGTGCAACCTTTTAGATTCAGTCACATCTATTGTGCAAGAGTTATATATATTGGGCTATGTAAAGTGTTATTAAGTTTACTATTTGTAGAAGATGGATATAAAAGAAGCGGGTGCTTCAACCATCTGCCACAGGTGGAAAAAAAAAAAACTTAAGCTGTGCAAATTTGTTTTATTAATTATTGTTGTGCATTTGGTGAGTCAAAGCTATATATCTAAGGTTTCACATTTTTCTTTAATTTGATATTATTTGCATATTACATACAATAAGATGAACTATGGTTATATTTAGAAAAAAAATTATTATAAATATATCTTGCTTGAGCATCTATGAAAAACTATGAGTCAATGTGTGCCCCAATGCAAGAGAAAGGAAAAGAGTATTCAAATAAGATTTTTTTCCATGTTCTCTTGGAGATTTACATTCTTATTCAAATACTATTCTAATTTAAACAATATGATATTATAAAAAAGTATAATTAATAAAAGCTACTTTTCTTTCTTGTCGCATGCTAGTTCCAAGAAAAATTTGAGTACCCAAATGATGGCCATATTATGTTCCCAATATTCATGAGAGATTGTAGAGATTGTAATGTTGAGCTAATAGTGGGTACAACCATTTTCATATATATATATATATATATATATATATATATATATATATATATATATATATATATATATATATATAAGAGTTGAAAATGATGGAAAAAAATGCACTCAATTTCTTGTATCAATATATTGGTGAGTTGTCCTTCAAATGATAATGGTAGAGAGCACTTTGAAAAAGGCTTGGGGAACTCCTTAAAATTCATACATATGAGTTGGCAGAGTAAAGAAGTACAACTTGAGCTTTGAGCCATAAAAAGATTTAAGGAGTGTACAATTGTAATAGTTGTACTATTCAAAAATAATATTTTAATATGTTTGATATTTTTATAAATTTCTTAGGTTTTTAAAATCCTTAATTATTTGTATTTTGCAAACTAAAAACTTTGAAGCAACGAATGTTGAACCAGTATCAATTTTATATTTTTAGGCATTTATATTAATTTGATAATTTCTCATGAATTAAATCAATTTATTTAAATCCTTTGCAATTACCTCAATGGAATAAACAATTATTTCCACCACATGCAAATTGAGATAGGAGATGCATAAACCTCTAGTTGACAATCAGAGAGTGGCAAATGCTTTTATTTTCTCTACTTGAAATCAATAAGAAATTCTTATAAGGTCTTATTTTTGGGTGATGTTTACAATAGGAGAAGAAGGAACAACATAGCATTTTATATTTCATATATATCAATAGGGATTCTTAAATTAAACTAGCTGCCAAAGTCTTGAATTAGCCCTTTTAGTTCAAATTGTAGTAGAAAGCTTAGCTTAAAGGCCTAGTTTATCCTGAACTCTGCCATAAAAGAGTTAGGTAACCATTTGGTCAGAGACTTCCCACAGGTAGAACCAAAAGACTATAGGATCAAGCTATTAGGAAAGTAAATCTATGTTTTGGGAAGGTAACTCAGACAAGCTTAATGAGATATTCAACCAACAAGTCAAAAAAGTGTTACACGCCTTCTTTACACTTAATCACAATCATCCACATGCCCCAATCTATCCCCCTCTTGCTAGCTCAACCATTTGCGCATACTCCTTATATTATTATCACTCAGTTCCCTTAATTTTGTTAAGATTAGGCCATTAGAAACTTTACTTTATTATAATATAGCCTTTGGGGGCTTAAGCAAAGCATTCTACCCCCTATGGCAATCTGAAGTCCTTTCAGTTGTACCACAGCTTTTTATCATTGCACTTGCATTCAATAGCTGCTTGTGGCAGTGACAGGAACTGATGTACACCTATCTAGCATGCCCTAGCACAATCTCTATTAACCACCTAGTGCACATCTACAATCGATAAACCATCACGCAGTGTATCATCATTGTCTAGTTATCTAAATATTCTCTAGCTCTCTTTAAGAGTAGCTATTGCACCTCTATAAACATAACAGTAACCATTCCTTCCTTGCATATGGTTAGACTCCAAACACTTATGCTGAGACTCTTCCCAAATGAAGTTCTCAATATCTAAAGTGCACTTATTCAAATAGCCTAGTGAGTGAAGCCTCTGACATTTCATCGTCTTTATTATACCTATCTTTCTATTTATATTTTATTACCATACGAGAAGGATTCAACACCAAATGGTCTCTACTCTACCTTTCATATTAGTATTTGTGTCCACAAGTTATATAGCAAAAAGTTGGGTGTTCCCATTATATAGTAAACACAGGTTCCTAAATGGGATAAACCTCTATAAATTTGTGTACTCTCTATTTCTCTATTGCTTTCATTCAATTTTTGTGATATGTATGTGGATGAATGGATATGTTTCACATATTACAAATTCACTAACTAATATATCACTACCTTTGATCACCCAACTAAGCCTCATGCTAAACAGTTTTTCGCATTAAGTTTTTTCTCGTGTAAAAAATATTTGTAGGGTGTTATGAAAACATATCCATCATATTTTGTTTTCCCACAAAGTAAAAAATAAAACAAAGCAAGGAAAATGAATCACAAAGCATAGGAACAACACACAAAAACACAAAATTTAAATGGAAAAATCAAATCAGAATAAATTGTGAGAGCAAAAGAAGAAAATTTCACTATGTAGTGAGAAAATTATAGTTACAAAAGTTTTGACCAAGTATAAAGAAGAACGTGGTTTAGAATATTGCATAAGATAAAATTAATGTCTAACCCTAAGCCCTATGGTCATTTATAGATGAACTTAGGAGACAAATACTAAAATGCTTCTTCAAAAAATTTAGCAAAGGAAGCTACCAACCCAAATTTCCCAAAGGGGCAACTACCCCTCTTAAGCTACGTTCACTCCATAATTTTAGTGTGGAGTTTGATCTGAAAATCAAAGAGAACAATTAAAAATTCAAGGCACCAACATTACAATTATGAATCAATAGTGAAGTACGATGGAAAAAAATAATAAGACTTGGCATAAGCCACCTTTTGATAAATCTATGAGCCACAATTAAGTAGGTGTTTAATAAGTTCAATAACTTCACTTTAGCCGAATCATGAGCAAAAATAATTTCATATTTTCATAAAACAAATATAAATTGAGAGAGGTTAGCCTTACATAAACCTTAATGTAATTCTGATCCATTGAATCCAATGACTAGATGGCTCCAAGCCAAAAATCAACAAAATGTTACAAAACCAAATTTTGCCAAATGGCAGAGAACTCGACCTTTTTACTATCTTCAAGGCAATTCCATTCCATTTTTTCTTAAATAACATTTTATATCCACTTTGATGGATGTCTGAAACAACCCAAGGTTGTTACCATAGCTAATCTAAGCTAAACCAAGTGCTAATTCCCATTCCATTTGACTCAAATGATCATTTAAATATAACACTAGGAGTTTGGGATCTATTAGAGCTCATTTGAGCAATATGGCTATTTTGCCTATGTAGGATTCTTAAAATTAGCTAAATTAATTTGATTTCATTTTTGAATTTCTCACCCCCAAATTAGCTAAGGATAAAATTTTGAGAATTTCTGGAGACCATCTGATCTAAATTAGATTTAGAATTTTTAAAATTAATTAAATTATTAAAAGATTATTAATAATAATTAAATTATATATTTAATTAATTTTATTCAGTGGGATTTGCTATCTGGACCGCAGTAAATCCGTTGCGGGGTCCCGACAACAGCGCAGGCTTCCCTCGTTTGGATGCACTCGCACGAATCCTGGCGTGTTGCATCCAACGACATATAATGTAATAATCCAAGTTGTTATCCTAGCCAATTATGACTAATCCAAGTCCTGATTTTATTCTTAGTGCACTAATTAAGTTTTTAGTTGTTCACCACCAGGACCTAGTCCAAATCAGAGGTCAAATGGATCAAATCCTGATCTTAGAAATTTCAGGAACCCAGAAATTGACCTAATTATTTTGACCTCAGATCGAAAATCAAACTTTGCTATTACACTAATTTCCCCCAAATTAGTTAGGGGTGATGTTTTGGCGGCAATCGTAAGTTGTCGAAAATCCATCAAATATTTTAATAATATTTAATTAATTAAAAAATTAAGATATTTAATTCGACCTCAAAATCAAAATCCGATTTTATCATTGCGCATGTCACCCCCAAATTAGCTAGTGGTGATGTTTTGGACATGTTTAGAAATCATCGGATTTTCGCGAATATTTTAATGTAATTAAATATACTGAAAAATAAAAAAAATTAAATACTCATCAGAATCAAAATCCAACTTCATCGTTGGATTCCTCACCCCCAAATTAGATTTGGGTGAATTTTTGGGATTTTTCGGAGCTTATTTGTAAAATCTAATTTTTAAGCATTAATTAATTTAAATAAATTAAGTTAAAATTAATAAAATCCATTTTATTAATGATTCTCCTTCTTTTCCCTGAGCTAGGACCCGCCTCCCTCTCCATTCAGCGCTCCCTCTCCATGTGCATGTGAGATCCCTCTCCTCTCCATTTTCTTCCCTCACATTTTAGCTCCCATAGCCCATGCCTTCACTTGCTGAAGCTAAGCTCTCATTCTCCTATAAAATGTAGCTCAGCCCCTCCTCTTCCTCCCTTTGCTCTCAAGCTGGAGTTCCTTCTCCTCCTCTCAAGCTCATCCTTTTTCCTCTGTTGATGTGCTTGTTGCTGAAGAAAAGCTCTCAAGCCCTCAAGCCCGAAGGATCCTTAGAGAAATCTCTCATTGCAAGCCAAGGTACCTCCCTTTCCCCCATTGAATGGATTTAATGGTTACTTCATTTTTCTCTTATGCTTATTTTTGTATTCTTAAAAATCTGTGATTGGGATATAAAATCCATTAGAGCTCATTGAGATAGAAAATTTTAGGAAAGAAAATCAGCTCTATTTTTACTTCTTTCTGCATACCTGAACATTTAACCTCCTTGTTTGTATTGTTAAAATAATTCTTTCGTGCAGATTTTGGTATCAATAGAAAGGTTTCGAAAATACCATTACATCGGTATATGGCACCGCATGTGAGGTTAATATATCATCACATGTGGAATAACCCCAACTCATTTCTCTCTTTTATCTAACTTATCTTTATTTAGTAGTTATTGTGCTAAGTCTAGGACCAATTCATCAATTAAATCATAGCTTTAAACATTAGTGAGAATAGATAGACCTTAGTAACAAAACAACCAATTCTCTGTGGTTCGATAAATCCCGGAAAGTAACTCTTTCCACTTATTACTTCAGACCACGTACACTTATGTGTGAGCGCAGACGTGTATTTACGGCCTATCAATTAACTAGAACTATTTAGATTAGTTTCAATGTGTTAGACTTATTGTCTAATACGGGGTACTTTTGAGAGCTGGCAATTTGCTTGATATTAAGTAGTATATTGAGCCAGGTCAGGAGGACACCCAGGAGATTCAGGAGGAGCCAGTAGAGCACTAGTGGACTCTTCTCCAGGTTTACTTTTCTATCTAGTTTATTTCAGTTCAGTACTTCGCTTTTATTTTTATATTTTAGTATACCGTTTGCAATAATTTTGGATGTATTTTTCTTTTCTTTTCTGAGATGAATATTTTATTCAGCTTCTGTGATGAATGTTTCTGAATATTTGCTTTAGCTTCCGCACTCTGTTTATATATTACTTATACTTAGTTTTATGATGTAATCAGTATACTGGAAATGCTGATACCTTATATATATATATATTTGATTCT
This sequence comes from Gastrodia elata, assembly GCA_016760335.1. Taxonomy (NCBI): domain Eukaryota; kingdom Viridiplantae; phylum Streptophyta; class Magnoliopsida; order Asparagales; family Orchidaceae; genus Gastrodia; species Gastrodia elata. The sequence continues at coordinate 10,051,904 of CM028670.1, read as the reverse complement.
TCAGGTATATTTTAAATCTAATGTATATTTTAGCTTAATACTAAGGATAATGATACTACTCTTATCTTAAGTTTTAACTCTCAACTGTCATTGAGGTTGAGTCAGTAGCCCTTCAGATGGGTTCTGTTTGAGCTATTCAGGGAGATGGGATATTCCTCCCCGAGTGGCGCGCCGCTCCGCCGCTGAATCGATTACGATTATCTTTTTTTGAGCGTGGTGACGGGGCAGGGCGTTACACAAGTCCTATCCCATCCACAGCATGGAGAAGGAGAGAGGCTGATCTCCTTACGTGCGCATAGGGGAAGAGGGAGAGCCGAATAGGAGGGTAAGTGGGGTCCAGGTGCACAGAAGGAAAAAGAAATGAAAAATTTTAAATATAAGTTTCTAATTTTTAGTTCATACATAAAAAAAATTAGATTTGATAAACGTGCTTCAAAAAATTCCAAAAATTTACTCATAACTAATTTGGGGGGTGAGGAACTCAACAATGAAGTTGGATTTTAATTTGGAGATCATTTTATTTATCATAATTATCGGGGTATTTAAATATATTAAAATATTTGAGAAAATCTGACGACTTCCAAATACATACAAAATATCACACATAGCTAATTTTGGGATGACGAGCGCAATGGCAAAGTCAAATTTTGATTTTGACGATTATTTAATTATTTCATATTTTGGGGTGTTTAAATATATTAAAATATTTGAGAAAATTGAACGACTTCTAAATACTTCCAAAATATCACCCTTAGTTAATTTGGGGTGACGAGCGCAATGGCAAAGTTGAATTTCATTTCGATGATTATTTAATTATTTTATATTTCGATGTATTTAAATTTATTAAAATATTTAAGAAAAATCCAACGACTTTCAAATATTTTTGAAATATCACTCATAGCTAATTGGGGGTGATGAGCATAATGGGAAAGTCATATTTTGATTTTGATATCAAATTAAATATCTCAATTTTCTAATTAATTAAATATTATTAAAATATTTCAAATATTTGATTGAACTTTGAGTCTCTCCAAATCTTCGGGGATTGGTTCTAATAAATAAGTGAATATAATTGAATGATAATTATGATACAATTAAGCTAAGGTTAGGCCAAATAGTAACATATGGTTATTAACTGTAGATCTCCGTCTCCAACCCTTCTGCATGGCATCTGGTCCCGCCCCCCTCGCCCCCCCCCGACAAGTCGACCTGCTGCAGGTGTCGTGGCAGTACGGGAATGGCCTGATCTTCCTCTTCTACCCTCAAGCCCAACGGTCTGTCGGCTGCATTCTCCCCAAGTTGCCCGTGGTGGTTGCACCCTGCCTCACCTTCATCTCAAGCCTCAGCCATGGAATCCTAGTCGTGGCAATCCTTCCCTCAAATCCTTTTGGCAATAAATAACCCTCACTCAGCTTAGTGAGCCCCTTTTACTCAGTGAGAATAACTCAAATTACCCTCATCCTCTCCCGAGCTCTCGGCTACTTCCAACGATTCCAGCTATTGCCTCATGCTGATAGAGGGTTAAGTCTGGTGTTCAAACTTCCTGTGATATATCTTGAGTCGTTCGCATCACCAGCTCCCCTCAATTCCTCCCACTTGCATCTGTCTTCTCCAATCCATGTACTAGCCTCCTCCTCGTCAAGTCATGTGGGCTCGACGTCAAATTGCATGCTCTATGATAGCTCTGTGATGTCGTCTAGTCTCTCTTAGCCCCCTAGGACGTTTGTGGAATTGGAATGGAATAAGCTTTATCCAGATAACAATCACTAATGTCTAGACACTCCTAGTGCTCAGTGAGGTCGAAGCCACCCCACTAAAAGACAAAGTCCAATCTTGCCCAATTCCATCTCGAATCCTCATCTCCTGGTCAATTGAACTCATTGCGATTGTCTCTAGGATCTGAGCTAGCTCCAATTGATCATGTCGATCGTTTGGATTGCGGTTGTCTCAGGAGCTGAGTAAGGACCTAGCAGTCGGGTTGCTGCGAGCTAAAGATCCCATCAGAGAGCTCATAATTGTGTTGCGAGCTAAAGATCCCATCAAAGAGCTGCAAACCTGATGGCGTTAAGACACGAGGCTCTAATCTTAGGCTACTTCTTCTACGAAGCTAGGTACCACTCTTCGAATTGTTCCTCGAGAAATTAAATCAATGAATTCAATTATCCATTGCCTTAATTTTTTTTATTGTTAGATATAGTCAAAATATATTAAGATGCTATTATCTGGGGATTTTCCAATTGGGATTTGGAATATTGGTTAATTATATGAAGTTATTAATCATGCTGTTTGATAAGTTTTACTTTTAGCTCATTTGAATGTCAATTTAACGTCTCCAATTCTCCTATCCTCATCGATTTGGTGAACCTTATACTTCTAGGGTTTGAAAACCTTTCGATACTATCTACGTGCAGTTTATGAAGAAGGAGAGTCGAGCCCTGTAGCATGGGCTTGTTACTCCAATGAGGGTAAAAAGATGACGGGATGAAGAAATATTGGGCCCGTAAACGTGGCCCGTGTACGGGCTCAAAGTCATTTGTATTCTTTATTAGTAGCATGTCCTTGAGTCGGGCTGCAGTGGGGTTTAGGCCCGAAGACTCTATTCTCGAGCCGGACTAATTGGGTCATTTTCATTGCTAGATTTATGGGCCGATTCCACGGCCCAGATTTGGGCCCAGTTAGCATCTGTAGGACAGGCTGATTTAAAGGAATGCATAATTAAAATAAATAGGCTACAAAAGTAATATAAATTCATTAATTTCAAGTTAACAGTTATTGTGGAATTATTATTTTTTTGTATTAATGAAAATTTATCATTCCTTATTCAATTTATAATTTCATTAATATGACATAATATTGTCAATGTCATATATCTCGATAATGTTAAAAATTTATAAAATAATAAAGTGACATTTAAATTATGATTTGATAATTGAAATTATTAATCATAATTTCCATATGACTTATCACTAGCTTAATTAATGCTTAATAAAATAATATCCTTTAAATTAATACATATTTCATTAATTGTATTATTTCACAAATATTTAATCAAATTATATAATATTATATATCATTTCCTCCACAAAAATGTGATGAACAATATTATAAGGTTAGAATTGTATTTTGATAATTAATTTCATTAACCCTTGTTTCAAATTATTAATTAAATTAATTATTTCATCAAATATTATTTACATCCTAACTTGATCTATTGGTGTCCAAATTAAACATTTCAATAGTCCATTTCACTTACAAAAATGTATAGGACAATAATATGAAATTAGATTTAAGTTTTGAACCATAAATTATTAAGAGTCATCTAAGCCCTAAAATCCCAAAGTTGTCCAAATTGACATAGTTAGTGTTATTTATCTCCTTATGCAACATTCTATTGATATGTATATCACTTTATTTAGACAATAATTGGAGATTTTAGGTTTTTAGCTCCTCAATTTAGGTAATTTTGTAATTTTATGTATTTCATTTATGTTTGTTTTAGGTATTTAAACCCTAGGATATCAAACATATTTCACTTTTCTTACCTCATATACACTTTTATTTGTATGTTTGAATCTTAAATTTCTATAAATATGATATTTAGAAATGTTTAGCACTTACTAGAATTGATCTTCTTCATTTATAGAATTGCTATAGGAGTTAATTGAATTGAATAAATTGCATGTGATCTCATAAACTAGATTATTTCCAATTATTATTGATAGCTTTTACACTCACATAATTTCAATATTATGAATTTGGTGAGATTATTTGCTTGGCATATACTAGATTCAATTCTTCTATTTTTTTTTAAGTATACTTCATGTGAAATTTGGAAGTCAGCTTGAATGAATTGTCATCAAGATCTTACTTAATATATTCCATGATTTTAGATTGCAAATAGCATGCATTATTATCGTGTTATGATTTTATTAAATCTAATATTCTAGGATTTGAATTAAACTTAGTGTTAATTCTTTCACATAAGTTTCTTCATTTAGTTCTCTAGCAAGTTGAGAATATGTATTCTAGTTGTATGTTTACTTTCATTTAGAGAATCTATAAACTAGTGTTTCAATTATTAGATTTAAATCTCTAAATTTTATTTCTCCTTAAGTTCTGAGTTTCCTTTTAAGTTCTTAAGCAATTGAATTAAGAATTCCTTAGCTCCTTATTTTGATCAAGATATCTTAAAGGACCCCTTAAATCTACAAACTATGGTAAACATAGACCTTGTATTTACTAATCCTAGTTCTCTTATACATTTATACATCTTTTATTAATTGATCCTAGTTAAGTAAGTGATAGTTTGGTTATAAAACCTTTCATTTTATAAATTAATTAGATTAAGTTATAGGTTTTACATTAACCTTCACTTCAATTAGTTTAGTAATCTTCAATTTTATTTCCTCTTACTAATTTCCTAAACTTTAATCATTAATCAATCTGATTTGATTAATTTAGGACTAATGTAGAATACGTTCCAATTGCATAAATATAATTATAAATTATTTTGTTACTTCATAAGTCAAATTAAATTACTATTTTCCAAACTTCTTTCACTTTTTCTAATACTTACAATTGATTTAAAGAATTATATCTATAAGTCAATTAAGAGTTTAAATAACTTCAATCATTAAGTAAATCATTAAAATTTTACAATTCTAGATATCACATAGTTTTTAATTATTTGAATTTCCTTGAACACTTGCTTAGCTTTGAGCCTATTCTTTTGAAACATACATACTAGATTTCGTGCATAAATAAACCTTTCACAATAAAATTATAGGGGTATGCCTAATAACAAACAAGGCAGAAATAATTACACTTACTAAATAACTTCACTACTTTTTTTTTCCTTACTTAACATAATTTCCATTTGGACATATACATATTTCCATTTCTTTTGCTTTCAAACGCACTTTAGTAATTTCTAACCTTATTTAGAATGATTTTACTTTACCTTTTTAGTTGCAGGCTAGAACGAGTATTTATGTGAGTACTTTTACTCCTTTATCTTAAATTGCTATTTTTTACAGTTATAATTATGTTTTGTCCCTACTTGAATGCTTTTTAAATGCTCATTTGCTTATATTTTAATTATAAATTAATTGTGATATCCAAATAAAACTTCAAAATGAATTGCCAATTTTAAAATGTGCATAGACTATTTAGTTTAACAACTCTTTTTATTTTCTTGGCTTTGTCCTATCATATTTAAATATTAAAATATAATAGAATAGGAGCATTATAATTCAGGTAGAGCTGGACCTAGTACCTGAAGAGCTACCTTACAAAATTTGCTTCCACTTACAATTTACTTTACTTGCACTTTTAATTCATGTGAGAGAGTGATTTAATTTCTTTTAACTCTTTCAATTTAAATACATATAATAACTTGACTTAAACTGCTTAAGATATTTTTACCTATATTCTGTGTTGAGTTTACTTATTTTAAAATTGTTTGGATTAAATGAGTGGATAAGTTTTGCTTGTATTACCTATACTTGCACTGTTTTCTATCTCCCTATTTTCTTTTATTACAAACTATGTTTAACTTAACAACTACTCATAAAGTAACTTGGACACTTAGCATTTAACATTAGAGTATCTTTCTTCTAATCTAGTGTTAAATACTAACGTAACACTCAAATGATGGGTTTAGTTCCTATCCAATATTAGGTTTGTTACAGTTGGTATCAGAGCCAAGGTTGAGAACGTTAAGTTAAAATGAGATATCCACTCATCCAAGATAATAACACAGAAAGGTAACAATATTAATGAAATATCACCTTAGAAAAGTGAATGAACTTTCAATTCAATAATTGAATTAAATCTTACTTGAACTTTAATAATTGACTCTCAGATGGAGAATCCAGAGTCATAATAAAATCAATTCACTAGAGCATTCTTTCAATATTGGAAAGACTACTAGTACAACACAATGTATGGATGTTTCTACTATGGAGTCTCAGTACCTGGAGGTGAAGTACTGGATAAAATATTGAAGTATTATGTGTTTAGGGGAGATTGCATTCCTCAATAGGCAAGAGAGTGGCTCTCAAGGGTCTCCGACACCTTTACAGTCATACAGTGCCCCAACTACCTACGCCTCCAAATATTGGAAGAATTCCTAGATAACTATGTCGAAGATTGGTAGGTTCATGCCCATGGTGTTCTCATTCAAGCTAGTAGATTCCTACATCGTGCTCCCATTTATTCTAATTTTGAATCTATGTTCTATAATAAATTTTGTAAATGAATTTATAGTTTCTCTTTTATATAGTAGCAGCTTGTATATTATTGTTTATATATAGTGCTTCTACTTCTATCTACTTTTATATACTTCTCTTATGTACTTTAATCGTATATATATTAATGAGAAGCTTTTCTTGTTCTAGTTTTTATACTTTTCTTTTTCTTAATTTTCTAGAATGAATTTGGATCATGAAGATCCCACTTCCTCTAAAGTTAAAGATGTTGAATCAGCAGTGTAACAACCCAAGTTGTTACCTTCGTTTATTATGACTAAACCAAGTCTTAATTTTGATTCAATCACTCTTAAATAGTTATTAGGACCTTACCCTGAAGTTTTGGTCAAACACAGAAGTTGATTGGATCAAACCATGATTTTGGAAATTTCATAAATCCTGGAAGTTGACCTAATTATTTGGACCTCAAATCAAAAGTCAGACTTCGTCATTGCTCTCATTGCCCCCAAATTAGCTAGAAGTGATATTTTGGTGGCAATCGAAAGTCGTCGAAAATCCATCAAATATTTTTATAATATTTAAATACCCCAAAAATTAGGAAAAAATAAAATACTCATCGAAACAAAAATCCAACCTCATCGTTGCATTCCTCACCCCTCAATTAGCTAGGGGTAAATATTTGGAAATTTTTTGGAGTCACCTAAACATTTAAAATGAATTATTAAAATGAGAAAATTATTAAATTAATTAATTTATATTAATTAAATAAGCATTAACGGGTCGGATCCGTCATTTCTTAACGGGTCGGATCCGACATGTTAATGGGCCAGACCCGTTATCCTAAGCAGATCTGATCTGCAGATCCATTTCGCGTGATCCGTTCGATCGGATCAGGATCCGACGATCGAAGGACCGTCTCCTTCCTCGTCTCCTCTACTTTCGTATTGCTAAATACACTTAATGGGTATAACATCTAGTTCTAAAGGGTCACCTACAAATTAAGGTATAATCAATCCTATATGTTATATCTTAAGGTTGAAAGATGAATCTAGCAATTTGCTAAAGATTCATACAATTAATTTATGAGAACTAAGCTCAAAAATAATCATGTCATACTATTTCTTAATACATACTATTTTCATTTACATATTATTTCTCACAATAGTATGTATTATGTTATATATTAAGAAATAGTATTGTAATTCAAAGATCATAATACAAAATTTGTTTAAAAGTATTACCCATATTCAGACATTTTCTTAATATATATATACATTTTTATTTTCTCCCAAAAATAATTATGATAACAACAACAAAAAAAAACAGTGTTGAAATGACTTTTTGAAAATTCCTTGTACATCAGTCTTTTCTTCTCCCTGCACCACTTCTTAAGACTAGAATGGGCATGGCGTAAATGAGCCGGCAAGCCTAGTGTTAATGGGATTGCAAGCCGAGCTTATTGGCACTTGAGCCAAACTCTAACTGCAAGTCAAGCTCCAGTCATTAAATGAGCTCAAGTTCAAGTTGGCTCAACTTGTTAGCTAGTCAAGATGGCTCATTTATATAAAACATAATAAATACAAGATATTTTATAATAAGGCCAATTAACTTGAGTCAAGTTTGATAAACAAACTAAAGCTTCATAAACAACAAGCACAAGAAAATTTAGATGGACTGACAATACACATATTCGAGCTTAAATTGACTCAATTACATCTCTCATTATAATTTATTAATAGTTGTTTCGACAGGAGTATCAAACGCATTGTTTAAACCCATTTAAGCACATTCAGCAAAAACCTCCCGAATTCATATTAAATTTGAACTAGCCCTAATTGATAAATGAAGTTTTAAAATAAAAATGCAATCTAAAAGGCCCATTTGGAAGATGAGCATGGGCATTCCTTTATTGAATTGATTGGGAGGTTCATGCAATCATGCTTTGAAAAATGAGGCTATAAATGAAATCTTTACTTTCACAAGTTACATTGTTTAAGATAATATTAGCTCAGTATCAAAATTAGATAAAACAAAAATGGAAAATGATGGACCAGCAGGGAGTTCGATCGACATTAATGGATTTAAACAACTACACAGATAAAGAAAAAGATGTTGGCCAAATGAAATTATCTAAGGAAATTTCTGAATTTAAGGAGGTAAGTAGAGGACTGTACCAAAAACAAAGTTAGGGTTTTTCGAATGGAGATGGAGTAGCAGCTGCTGCTTGAAGAAGGCGCTCGGATAGAAGGAGGAGAAGGCCGGCTGGAATGGAGGGAAGAAGCCAACGGGTTGGAGAGTGTTCGGCCATCATCCGAGGGGATTTGAGTCTCTCGGCTTTCCGCTGAGTGGAAGAGGATGATCGAGCTCTCGGCTTCTTTCCAAGAGGAAGATGCGGGGTCTAGCTCTCGACTTCCAGCCGAGGATGGGGAGACGAAGGCCTCTCAGCCTCCTGCCGAGAGTGGAGAGGTGACCTCTCTGCCTCTTGTCGAGAGAGGGAGAGGCCAGCCAGCCCAATTGCGGCCTCCCTCGCCTTGCAAACTCTGTCAAGAAACCTTTAAGGGCCATCCCTACACTTAGGTTTCGGTGTTTGCGCAAATTGAGCTGGCGATTGGACCCCTGCAACCCTAGAATCCCTCGGAACCGTCTATCAAGGACCTCTGATCCCTCTTAATACATTTTGATATCACCGATTTCTACTTTCGTATTGCTATTGCTCATCATCGATCAAAGATCGACTGGTTGGATCGAGATGCAATGGGCTTGATCGACCATATTTAGGGTATGATCCACAGTGAAAACCGTTATGACCTGTGCGGGTTAACCTAGGGTTCGCGATTACAGCTCGGATGGAGCTCCCCTCGGGTTGATCCGGTCCTGGCTAGGTAAGCCTCAGAGAGGCCTATGCTTTTTCGTGCAGATTCGACCCAAGCGCAGCCGGAATCGCCGCTTAAATCACAACTCTAGGCGTTTAGCCTCAGACCCCATCAAAAAAGATGAGGTGTCCGTTCGGGCCAGGCCAGGTCGACCCAAGCCCGCTCCGCAAGTCATCTGCCATGCAAGGCAGGAACGTGGGGCCCACGACTCGCCACTCGCATGTTGATGTGCGACGCGTGGCCCGTGGGACCCATTCCTTCGGCGGTCGTGTCGAGCCAGGCCAGCTGTCATGCGCTTAATCGCCGCGTGTTGCGTCGTAGGGTCCACGGTTGTCCCCTCTATCGGGAGCCATGGGACCCGGGATGGCCCATGCCTCTAAGGGTGCACCGCATGTCTCTGTGGGGTCCACCTCACAGCTGACGCTCCTCTGGTTTGCCGCCGCGTGTCAATGGCAAGTCCCGCCGCCTTTTAGTTAATATTTTCTTATTCTGATTATTTACTTAAATAAATCCAGTTATAATTATTTAATTAGTAAGCTTAGATTAATTAAATTTGCATGAATTAAATTCAAAATCTTTAAAGGCTCATAACTAATTAACCATAAGTCCAAATATAGCAAATATATATTTCATTTTAATCAAAAGAATGAGAGAAATATTATGACACTTTTTATTTTCCAGTAGGACTAATATTTAACCTAGTGACAATTTAGGACATCCACACAATTGTACCAAAACTTTAAACATTCATAACTCTATGCACACTCACCCAAATATAGTTAATTTGGGTCTTAAAGTAATCAAAAAAATTTTGATAGTATTAATTTTGCCAATTGGTCATTATGGTGGCTAGTCACTATTAGGACCTTCTCTAATGTAACAACCCAAGTTGTTATCCCAATCCATTAGGACTAATTTCAATCCTAATCTCAACCCTAGTGCACTAAGCAAATTATTAGGAGTTCACCACGAAGACCTAGTCCAAACCAATGGTTAAATAAATCAAATCCTGATTTTGAGAATTTCAGAAATCCTGTAATTTGACCTAATTATTTTGACATTAGATCAAAAATTGGACTTCGTCATTGTGCTCATTGCCCCGAAATTAATTATGGGTGATGTTTTGGTGGCAATTGGAAGTCATCAAAATTTCGTCAAATATTTTAATAATATTTAAATATCCAAAAAAATAAAAAATTAAATACTCATCAGAATCAAAATTCAACTTCGTCGTTGCATTCCTCACATCTCAATTAGCTAGAAGTGAATATTTGGTGATTTTTGGAAACTATTTAATCGATTATTAAAATTAGGAAATTTTAGATTAATGGAATTATGTTTTAATATAAATACATTATTTTCTTGTCTCCTTAATCCCTTCCGTGCCCTAATCGCACGCTATTCGGCCGACCCCCCCCCCCCCTCGTGCGATCGTGCCCCCCCTCCCATTTGCAAGATCGACCGCGGCCTCGCCTCTCCTCGTTCGCCACGCATGCTCCTAGGAGTTTCTGCCGCTCGATACTTTGTGAGATATGTCGACTGCATCCTTTAACTCCATTTTTCCTCGCCTGTTGCCTGGGAACTGATCGAGGACAATAAGCCCCATAGAGGTTTCACCTCCTATCTCTTCGAGCTTGCCCAGATCGTTGACTCCAGGTACCCACCCCTCCCATTTACTCTCTAAGCATGCTATCTTAATAATTTTTCATTTGATATGCCTCTTAATTTCTTATGTTGGATGTAATTTTTGAAGACTATCTTCTACTTCTTCTTCTTTTTCTTCTTCTTCTTCTTTTTCAAGAAGAGCTAGAGTAATTTTGACTTGGATGGCTTGATATCAAATGTGTTCAAGAAGGATATCCATAATTAAGTGTAATTGATTTAATATCCTTGTTTTCTTAAATGCTCATTACATGCCAAACTTCATTTCACATTTCACATGCCAAACTTCATTTCACATTTACTCTCTAACAACAGTTTCTTTTTTTCTTTCTAAATTTCTTATGCTGATTGTGATATTTGAGGACTATGTTCTTCTTCTTTTTCAAAAAGCGATGGAACATAGTCCTCAAATATCACAATCAGCATAAGAAATTATTTTGGCAATTAAAAAGTGCTAATTTGCAGTCTATCTTATGCTAGATAAATTTTCTTTTATGAGATAATGCAAATCTTTATTTGTATTATAAGAATCACAATTTATTGTGTTTTGGAAGTAAGTTATTCTTTTTTTCTTAGTTGACATATTTCAATAATGAAACGATATATTTTTGGCGTTAACATTTTATGTGGCTTAGTTTTTTTTTTCTCTGTAATTCAAAAATTACCAAATGTCATCGTGTAGATAATGTTTTTTTGACATACTATCGTTAGCTACAAAGTTCTTCGCGTTTGTTCCTGAAGCTCGCCTCCACAAAACGCAACTCGCATTCTTGATGCGCTCGTGTCTCGTTGACACCTCCCCCAACTCGCTCGCCTTGTTGACGTTTTGCCTGTCGCTGCTCACCAGACGCAGAGGTTCAAATTCACATATGTTTTTAAATGGTTGTTTTTTTCTTCTTAAGATTTACTTGATATTGCCATTTGATTATGAATAATTTTTTATAATATTTGTTGTTATTTTTTTTTTTTGTTTATTAGGCTTAATTAGAACAAATTTTTGGTAGAAGTGGGTATGCGTGATCATTGATATCAACAAATTATGATTCTTTCTTAGCTGCTTGTAGTAAAAAAAAAATTATGATCTCTTAGTTAGTTAAAATCTTTATTCGGTTAGTTGAATCTGGATATATTATTCTAGAAAATTTATAGTAATATATAATGTTCTTGTAGATAAAAGAGACAAAAATAGCAGCTTAATACTATTTAAATCTCAGTGTTGGGGTTAATCTTATCTCATGTGTAATATAACATGAATGACATTAAACTAAGCAAAAATACATTTGAATGACACTGAACTGAACAGCTCCTATTATTTGAATAACATTGTTATTTGAATAGTAAAAATATCAGATTGAATAGTAAACAGCTGATTGAATAGTAAAAATAGCGGACTGAATAATAAACAGCGGATTGAATAGCAAAAACAGCATGTTGAATAGTAAAAATAGCGGATTGAATAGTAAACAACGGATTGAATAGTAATATAATTATGAGTTGAATTACATTTTTTCTTTTAATGCGAAATAATTAAGTAATAAGCTTCATGATGTGAGATTCATCTCACATCATGCCTTTCTTAAAATCTTCTAATTATTAAAGAAAGTTTTCAATCATGATTAGTTAAGGTTAGTGCTTGAGTGTTCATCCTAATTTCTTTAGGATTTTTCCCTTAAGGATAAGGTTAGAAAATTATGTTAGACTTTACTCATTGGGTAAATGGGTTTTCCAATGAGTGAAATCTTAATTTTTATTAGTTTTTAAAATTTTACCTTTTAGAGATCTTAGTTTTCATTTAAATTATAGTTTAGACCTTCCAAATTCATTAATCAGGTCGATTGATTATCTATTTAAATCTAAGTAGGCGTCATTGATTTAATTTACTTTACCATGTAGGACTGTAGTGCTGAGATCATACTGGATAGTAGGATATTGAAGATCCTGAGCTTGTATAATCTTACACAGTTAGAACAGATTAATTTCAAAAGTAAATGATATCACAAAGTCTGTATAGTGTTATTTATATTATGTTTTGCATACTTTACTTTTTTTAATGCTGAATTTTATTTACTATGCCATTATATGATAAAATGCTGAACATTACTTTATCACATTAAATAATTTAGAATGACATTGCATTGTCACTTTACACATTAGATGATGTAAGATAACTTTACTTACTTTGCCACACAAGATGATGTAAGGTAACATTACTGATTTGCCACATTAGATAATGTAGGATAACTTTATTTACATTGCCTTATTTTATGCTGTGCCTTACTTATTCTGTTGCCACATCGTTACTGCTTATATTATATGTATTATTGATAACATGGGGAACGTACCCCAAATAACTTATATTCAGTATATCTTGGGAATGTCCCCTAGATGATTTAAATTTAGTATTCTTATTAATCTAGGAAATGTCTTTTAGATGCAAGAAGTCTATATTCATTATACTTTGGGAAATGTTTCCTACAAGTATCCAGTCTGTAATCATTATACTCTGGGAAATGTTTTCCAGTAGTATCCTGCCTGAAATCCTGATAATCTAGGAAATATCTTCTAGATGCGGAAAGTTTGTATTTATTATACTTTGAGAAATGTCTCCTAATAGTATCCTTCATAAATTTCTATAGCTCTAGGAAATTGTAACAACCCTAGTTGTTACCCTAGTTAAATTTAGATTGACTAAGCTAAACCAAGCTCTAATTCTGATTCCATTAGACTCAACGAGTCATTTAAACATAATCATAGAAGTTTGAAATCAATCGAAGCTAAATTGAGACTTTTGATATTTTTGGCTATTTTTGAGCTCTAAAAAATACCTAAATTAAATTGATCTCCAAATTAAGAGTCTAATTTTATTTTTGAATTCCTCATACCCTAATTAACTAAAAGTGAATTTTTGGGAATTTTTGGAGCTCGTTTAGTCCTAAATTGAATTTAGGAATTTATTAAATTAATTAATTAATTAAAGGATTTAAATTATTAATTTATATTAAATAATTATAATTTTTATTTGCGGGATTCGCTGTCGGGATCGCGGTAGATCCACTGCGGGGTCCCGACAGCGACTTATAGGGTCGTGCCAATAGATGCATTAGCACGCATCATAGCGCGTACCATCCAATGACTGGATCTATTCCGCGCCGTGATTGAATATCACTCCCGTCCTATTCACCTTCATCTACCTCTCGCTCGCCCACGCATCTGGTCCCCCCGATAGCACGACCTTGGCAGCTCCCGTGGTAGTACGGGCAAGCTTGGTCTTCCGTTTCTACCCTTGAACGCGACGCCTTGCTGAGTGCCATCTCCCCGAATTACCCCCGGCCATTGCCTCTATCCCTTACCTTCGGCCCGAGCCAATTCCTCAAACCTGAGCCATGGAAGCCACCTCTACGTCTCCCTCTAGCTATAAATAGCCCTCCCTCAACCTTGTGAGCTCCTTTGCTCACTTAAACTCCCATGAATTCTCTTCTTCTTCCCGGTCAATCCCCATTGGAGGTGCTTGTGTTTTTGGTGATTCCAGTGCTGCCAAACGTTGATAAAGGGCCCGTCTGGTGTTCTGTAACAACCTAGGTTATTACCTAGGTTAATTAAGACTAATCTAAGTCTTAATTATGGTTATAATATTTTAATTAAGTCATTTAGAACCTACCCCTAAGAACTGGATTAAATCAGGGATCAAATAGATCAAAACCTGATTTCTGGAAATTCCAAAAAAACCTAGAAATTGACTTTTTATTTTGACCTCAAATTGAAAATCTGACTTCACCATTGTGTTCACCACTCCCAAATTAGCTAAGGGAGAAGTTTTGGAGGTATTTGAAAGTCATTGGATTTTTGATGAATATTTTAATATTATTTAAATACCCCAAAAAGTCAAATAATTAAATACTCGTCAAATCGAAAATCCAATCACGCCATTGCGTTCCTCACCCCTCAATTAGCTAGGGGTAATTTATTGGAAAATTTTGAAACACATTTAATTGATCAATTTCAATTAATCAAAGTAAAATAATTAATTAATAAATTATTTAAATTCATTAACGGCTGCCATCATTTTCTTGCATGCCGTTTGTTCGGTCGTCTAAATTGACAGCATCTCCTTAAGCCATCCGATTGGGGATCGAACGGCTCTCGTGTCGTCCCTATTGAGTGATAGGGCGCGTGGCTCTGGCATGGACGCGCGGCACTCCTTTCTCGGTGACAGGTAGTATCCACCAATTGAAAGCCTCTACTCTTAATTGCGTAAGACCTGCATTCGCTTCAACGGGGAAAATGCTGGTAATCAAGGTTTTCTTGGATACTTAAAAATCTTTTGCATCTCCAATTCTCCAAAACGAACAGGTACTGCCTTACCTTATTTTTCTTAAAATCACATTGAATGAAATTTTTGCCTTAATCGAGCATGATAAGGACTCATGCCAGGACGGGGAAATCTAAAATTCCCCTTCGATAATATTTGGGTTCCAGAAAATTTTTGTGTTGAAAAACATTCTACCATTAATGTTTAGGAGATAAATCAATAGCCCCTTTCAATACCTTCAATTCGACATGCTATATTATACTTAACTCTGTATGTATCAAGAGTATTTTGGAACCCTAGTTTCCATAGCTGCGATCCCCGTAGGGGACGATCCACAGTAACTAGACCGGTCTAGCCTTAAACCATGTTGGGTCGGGTCTCTGCAGCGCTCCATGTCGGCACCATATCACCCCACGTGGCCCCCAAACGTAGCGGATGCTGTGATGGACCCTGCGGTCTCATCTTCGACAGGCAAGGCCCACTTGGATAGGTGTTGTGCTGAGGTTGTTTCGTGCGGATACATGGGGCCCACTGCTGTCACTACATTTATTAAAGCCATAAATTAATAAATTAAATAACATATATATTAAACAAACTTATAACATATATGTATACCATATGTACATATATTAAATACCTAAAGAAAATAGAATAGAAATTTATATTAGTATTAAAAGAAGATAATAAGTAGTATAATTAATTATGCAAATAATTAACTATGATATTAAAGCATATTTAATTCATTAAAATGCCAAACTTTAAACACTCATAATTTACAAAATATACATCCAAATAATACAAACAAATATACCAAATTAATCAGAAAAATTCAAGAAATTTATTGATGCTATTTATTTTGCTGTAAGACTAATATTTCACTTAGTGATATTTTAGGTATTTAATTAATTATCAAAAATTTGTCATTTCATTCAAATCATCATAAATTTGCACACATTAATCCAAATATACCTAATATGGGTCTTAAAGTACTTAGAAAATCCTAAGGATTAATTTAGTAGTATTCACTTTACTGTTTGGATTAAATTTAGACTAATCAAATCTAGGACCTAACCCTAATTAGGTCAACTAATCCTAGAACCTCAATTGACCATAAGTTGGTCAATTAAGCTCCAAATTAGTGTGATCCAAATATCCATTTAGATCAAAAAAACCTAATTAACATTAGATTGCAAAAATATTTAGGATATAATGGTTAGATTTTTTAATTAACTCTAATTACCCTAAAACTTGATTAGTGAAGATTAGCAAAATTAATGATCCAAATTCAATAATTCAAGCTTTAGAGAATTTCTAAAGTAGATTAGAACCTAGCTGTGTTATTGGTTTAGTGATATTATGATTAATTTCACTAATCACTCACTAATTACACTAAATACTAATTATTAACTCTAAAGCTTGTATTGGCTATAACTTAGCAAATACTTGTTAGAATTTGATGATGTTTAGTTTTATGGAAACCTTAGGACATAACCTACAGTAAACTAATAGAAACTTTAGGTTTTATTTGGGTAAATTACCAATTTGCCCTTATAGGTCAAATTCCTTAATTTGACCTTATAAGGCTTAATCCTTAACCAAAATTAATGAACTTACTGTCTAAACTCATATTAGATAGTAGGTAATCATTCCACTTAAAGAAGTTTTAGATTTGAGCCCTAATTTATAAAGATAAAATTTAGACCCTTAAGTAAGGGGCAAAATAATTATTTTGCCCAAATTTAGGTTAAAACATCTTAAAACCTTAAATACATTCCTAAACTCCTAAAATTAGTAAAATAACTGATTTGAACTCTTTCTGGAACATTTAAACTTATTTAAGTAATAATATATGAGAAACTCTAAAAGTGACCTAAAATTAATCTAAGTCCTAAATTAAGTCTCATAAGGTGAATTTAGTTCACCTTATGCCTCTTTTAAGTTAAATTCATCATAAGAATTATTAAGAAAGATCAAACCTAAGGTTTAATCACTCTCTTAAGGTTTTCCTTCAAACTTTAGGATCTTAATTCCTTAATATATAGATTATAAATTAGGTTAGAGTTCATCTATTAAGTAACTGGGTACTTAATAGATGAAATCTTAGTTTTATAGTTTTCTAGATTTTATCCTTTATTTATGATTATTTTGTATTTAAACTTTAGATTTAAGATTAGAGATCCATCTTATTAGGCTTGATTTTTTGCTTAATAAGATAACCTTAATAATAACTCGTGAGATGTGGGTTTAACTTTATAACATTAGGATTAGAACCTATTGGATTAAGAAGCTAAAATCCAATACTTGGATTTTAACTTCTTAATCCCCCAATTTTGATTCATACTAATCAAGATTAGTTTGGGACTCATAAAATAATTAATTAGGACGCTTGATTTATTATTTTAACTAATTTAAGCGACATGTGATTTATAAGTGTTAGAACTTGATTAGTTTTAACATTCTTTTGACTTGTAGACTCGATATTCTGGATTTATACTCGATAGTTGGATATTGGAGATCCTAAACTTATATAAGCTCAGATTAGTTAGAACGTCTTAAATAGAAAACAAAGTGATATCACAAGTGTTATTTAGTGTTATTTTATATACACGGAATATTGTATTCTATGCTTTCCTTTATTTTGGACTTCTTTACATTTGGATACATTGCATTAAACATAGAATATTATATGATTATTTCTATGTTGATTTTGAATACATTCATATGGCATTTCATATTTTTAGAAAGAAATTTGATGGAAAAATAGCTTTACTAAACTTGAGGAAATATGTCTTTTTAGTTTGCCATTTAGTATGACTTTACTTTAGGATAGCTTTTGGGCTAGGAATACTTTCCTACTGCCTGTGGTTTTGGACTAGGACTACTTTCCTAGTGCCTGTTGCTTTGGATTAGGACTACTTTCCTAGTGCCTAATGCTTTGGACTAAGACTACTTTCCTAGTGCCTGTTGTTTCTGACTATGACTACTTTCCTAGTGTATTTGGGACTACTTTTCTAGATGTGTTGCAGTAGTTTTTAGATAGAATTAACTTTAATCTGGGACTACTTTTCCAGATGAGCAGATGGACTTTACTTGTGGCAGAACTAAGTAGGAATATCTCACATTTTGTAGTTACTTTTCAATTATTTCATTTGTACTTTATAATTACCTTACAGACACTTTGCAGTTACCTTTTTGTTACTTTACAGTTTTGACTTACTTTGTCTTATAGTACAGTACACCTTTTGTTATATTTTCATTTTCTACAGTTCTTTTAGTACTTATAGCTTTGTATATTCATTGTACCATTCAGCAGCTTACTTATACTTTTTGGCATATTAGGGTATTAGAGTTTACTTTCAATTATGTACTTTTAATTTACCTATAAATCAGTATGTCTTAAATTAATTATACACTTGGAAACTTTTCTTATGTTTAGTAGATTTCCTTATATGTTACTTAACCTTTTTTACAGCTTGAGTTGAAGTATGTGCTTACCTCATATATTGTTTGAGTTATAATTATGTTAATTATAACTTGGAACTTTTCTTTGATGCTTTACTGCTCCTATGTTGATTAGTATTGTGATATCATTAAAATTTAATAATTTACAGTCTAAAATGTACTGATATTTTGTCTAACTAGATTTTTCTTTTATTGGCTGGGGCCATACCATTGTGAAACCGACAATAGTAGATTCTGAGCTGTTCGAGGTTGTATGACCATCTGGAGATTCGATTCAGGAGGAGGAGCATACAGGAGAAGATTATTAGTCACTTTCTGATATTTGTGAGGATATGAGAGACTTTACTTTTCTTACTGCATAAACTTTAATATCATTTTATAATAATACAGGTCTAAACTATTTTACTTTTTATGCTTATGTATTCTGAGATTGTGCAGTTCTTACTTAGATTGTATGGATGTTGTATTTGTCTTTCTTCCGCACTCTTATATTAAATACTATGCTCATTTATGTGATTGTTTCCTTTGCCGCTCGTTTCTTATTAAAGCACATCCTCCCTTGGCATTTGATTAAGAAGGCCCATTCCTTAACCTGAATGCTAAGTGAGGGTTTGCTAAGTGACGACCACCTCCTAATCACCAGGATTAGGAGGCGGCCACCACATGTTCAGACCCCCTATGAACCTGCGTCGCTGGCTTGATAAGCTTAGAAGCACTTCAATCCCTCTCTGTCGTAGCCATTCCTCGATCCTCAAGTACAGCCTCCGATTCTATTTCTTCTGTTGAGCTGGTTTAAGCTCGGCTCGCTTTCATTTAAGCCCTAGATGCTACGTTAGGACCTCGCCCTTAACTCTTCTAGGCAGTCAAAGAGTATAGGAGCAGCTGGCAGTAGACTAGAGGGCGAATTCGTCGTCTGAGTGTGCACTACCAGTCGGCTTCTGTTTCGCCTGATCACTGCATTCCCTTAAGCGATTGGCTCGCCAAGTATTGCCGGAACCTCTCGACAATAATTATAAACCCATATCAATGGTTGGGCTCGATTAGATCGATCAACTCAACTGGAATCATTCAACCCGTCTTTGGCTCCCATCTGCGCTCTACCCCGAGTAGTACTCCATTGATCTAGCTCTCCCCAGGACCCCTCGATCCTTCTAATCGCTTCTCCTATGATCCCTGAGTGTGTAGGGCTAGACCGCGGTTTGTGGCGTTGATGCTGTGAGGAGAATTAGCTCTTTACAGAGACTCCTTCGGTGGCATCTCGGACAAGTAGCACCCCGGCGATCCGGTGCATCCCAGATGGGGATTTCGGGTTCAGTCAATGCATCTTCAGTCCATGAAGGTGTAGCCGTCGAGATCTTGGCGTGGCGTGGTCGGAGCATGGAGAATTTGGCGCTGGAAGTGAACCCTAGGGTTCGAGCGTCGGGTGTCTCCGTGAAGACGAAGCACTGGTGCTTCGGGCTGGGTCAGACCCCGACATGCGCCTTTTGCTTTTTGGGCCGATAATAATTAAGGGATTTCCAAATTAATTTTCTTAAGAAAATTAATTTGGAAAATCAAATCCTATGATTCCAATTTAAATAAATATTCAAAATAAATTATTTAAATAACTTTAGTTATACTTAAATAAATAGTATGATCCAATATACTATTTTAATCAGGAAAATACAATGAATAATAATATAAAATAAAATAAAAGATCTAATGGTTAGATTTTAAATAATTGCCTAATCTTTCTCTATTTTTATTTAAATTATAATAAATTCAATTAATATCCAAAAATATTGATTAAAGTTTTTGATTGCTCGTGAGACCATAGAGAACTTATGTAGACCATTAAAAGTAATTTAATAACCTTAATTATATTAATCACTTTTTAATTACCCTAATTTGGGATTAGTAAATTAAGCTTTAGATTAACCTCTAATTTTGGTAAATCTAGTTCCTAATACTTTATTAAGTATGGTAGAGCCTTTAAATATGTTTGGATCATTCTAGTATGCTCAAACTTCCTTAATTATCTTACTTGGCTTAAAAATATGATTAGTGCTAATTAGGCTAATTAGGTTACCAAAACCTAAGATAAGTGTGTATCCTACTTCATTAACCAATATGAAACTCATTAAAATACTCTTGGATCAATTTGGATGAGCAAATCTTAAAATCCCACTTTTAGCCCTAAGAGGGGTATTTTGGTCATTTTTGACCAAAATATGTTTAAGTACCCTTAAACCTTGAAAATTCAGTAAAATATCTCTAGTTAAATTATTAGCACCTTTCTAAAATCTTAGGTTAATAATATTGATGTTAAGTGAAGACATCTTAAGTTGGTCTTATTAAGATCTTAAGACCTTAAGTGCCCTTAAAATCCTCTTTCTTAAGAGTTAAGCCTAATTACCTTTAAGTGCCAGACCCTTAGTTTAATAGCTTAATTAAGTTGATCCATAAGCTTGAATCCTAAAAGAAATATTCTTGTAAAACTCCTAAGTCTAGTTTTAGCTTAAGATCTAAAGTGATCAAATCTTAGATCTTAGACTTTAGATCATTCAATTGAATTGAATTACCTTCATTTGGAATTTTTTACTTGATTAACTGTTTAATCCTTTTGAAACCTTCCTTATGGGTGTAGGATTAATTAAATCTATAGAATAATGTAATTATCCTAAAGATTGAATATATATTTTAGATTCTTAGTTTTTAATTAATTATTTTATCTTATAACTAGTAGAATGACCTTTCATTAAGATCATAGTTCCTAAGTCCTTCAGCTTATAAGGTATTGCTCATTTAGATTATGTTAGAGTGTGAATCCTAGATCTTTATTAGGATACTAAGTTGGATTCAGGATTTGAACACCAAGATGGAGTTTAAGTCCAGAATCCTTAATCTTGATTTACTTAAATCAAGATTTGGGTTAAGAGAGGAAAATAATAATAATTAAGTCATTGATTCATTTACTTTAATCTTTATAGTCATCATATAATTATGAATTAAAACTTGCTAAGTTCTAATGTTAATATTAAGGTCATGAATCTGAGATTATACTCGATAGTTGGATATTGGAGATCCTAAGCTTGTATCTTCTCAGAATAGTTAGTTGGACAGATTAAACAATAATAGATATCACATAAGTCTAGATTGAGTCTCTTGCTTACTTTAACTTTGATTACTTTGCACATCTTGAATATTGAGCCTTGTTCCTTGAGCGTAATAGGTAAACTTAGGATATGAAAGATACAAACTAAGTTAGTATTCAAAAAGCATAGCATTCATTCAGTTCTTTCAGTGCTTTCAGTTAGTAGAGTATGTCCTAGCTTAGTCTGCCTCTTTGGTACTAGTTTTATTATAGAATAGACTGGGACCTAACTCTGCGGATGTCTAGGATGGATACATATCTGATTCTATAAGTTCAACTTGGACCTAGCTCTGCGGATGCCTAGGATGGACACATATTGAACTTTCGGTTCAGAGGCCTAGTAAGGTTTGTTTCTATTATGGCAGTACTATGTCCTAGGCTTACTCCTACTTTAATTTAGTTTTCAGTATTTGTTTTACTTTGCCACATGCTTCAGTGGTCTTTCTTTTAGTGCTTGACTTGCTTTGCCACATGTCTCGGTGGCTTTACTTTTGCTCATTCATGTACTAAGTTTACTTTTGCCACATGCTTTAGTGGCCTTTTTCATATTAATCTACATGCTTGTATAAATATTCTTATTGTTTAATATTAAATATTAGCATGTTTAGGATGCTAGAATTGTATGTTTATCTCAGCACTTGTGTTCTTTATATACTCAGCATGTACCCATGTGATCATAAGCATATTATGATCAAATTTATTTCAGTAGTTACAGTTATTTTGCTTTTAGCCTTAGCTTGTTAATCGCTGCTTTGTATGTTATTTTTACATACTTGTTGATTAGCTATAAATGATTAGTTTATAGTTATCCCGTTCTTTGTAGCATGTAGCACCTTGTAATGCTTGCATATTTAAAACCTTTAAATGTGATATCTTAAATATTCAATTCACTTAAATAGCTTAAAATGTACTTAGATGATTATCTAACTGTAACCTTTTCTTTTATTGGCTGGGGCGATAGCATTTGTGATACCGACAAATGTCAAATTCATAGTTGTTCGTTGGCAGTGCTGCATGAGAGGAGTCGGTGCAGGAGGAGGATCTTCTTACTACTATTTAGTTAGATTTACTTTATTGTAGTGTGGTTTTGAGAGATATTTACTTTCATTTAATTCATTTTGTAATAATTAAACTTTGGATGTATTTACTTTTCTACATTAAATTTGAGTTATTATTTCTTTTACTCTCTTATACTATATTGTGATATGGATGTTATATTATACTATTTCTTGCTTCCGCCACTTTGATTTATATTGATGTATGTTCACAGTTCTAGGTGATAAGTCCTTGGCTTAAGGCAGGTTGGGTCCTACCTGACTTTACTTAAGTTGGGGATTTGCCACAGTTGGAGCACCGTACTCCCCACGATTATGCTAATATCAGTATTAGCATCACCGTGGGAAAGTACGAGGCACCACAAAAATGTCTCCTAGATGCTTCTATACTTGATTTTGGACTTTACCTTCAGTATTGTATCAGTATTTCACACAACATTTATTTACCTTTCATGTTTTTGCAGAATTTTGATTTTTCATATGCATATGAGCATGTTAAGATGCTAGATTTACTTTAGTTCTGTCCTTTCATATTTTATTTCATAAGAACTTATTTGAGTAAACTTGGTTAGATTTGCTTAAAGTGTCTTGATATCATTAAGTACATGAACCTAATTAGCCTAAAATATACTTAGACAATTATCTAACCAAAATTTTTTTTTGGTTGGAGCCCTGGCATGGTGAAACCGACAATATCAGTCCATGAGCAATCAGAGGATCTAGTACCTGTGGTAGAGCCACTTCAAAAGGAGCATCAATCCAGAGTTGAAGAGCTTTAGTATAAGTGGCCTTTTATATAGTAAGGATTAGCAATACTTGACAGATGGAAACACATATCTGCGTTTGCACGCAAGTATATGAAGTCTGAAGTAATAAGTGAAAAGTTTAGTTTCTGGGATTTATCGAACCTCGGGGAACGATTATTTTGATACCAAGTTGCATTTTCTTTTACTAATATCTAGATGACAATTTTGGTTGATTTTTGTTGGTTCCTAATTAGCAATACGCAAGACCTTGAGTAAAGATACGATTTGATTAAAAAGGAGAGAGTTGAGATTTCATTGTAATATATGTAATGGTTGGTTATATAACTTCATTGTTTGAGTATAGACATTCAATTTATTTGCTTTATTAAATCAAGTGAGCACTATTGGAATTTGAATACCCTCTAATTATATTGGGTTCAAGTTTAGTACAAAAAGAGAACTCCTTTTGAGTTCTCCCTTAGCACATAAACTCTTATGAGACAATAATTGATTAGTTAGATTTTGATTCCCTATGTCTATGTTATCAAAGATATCTTTTAATTATGATGGTATTACAAGCAAGATTCCATTTACCATGTGTCATGCGCTTCACACACAGTTTATCTAGATGGGAGGTTGTATTGGGTCATGGATTATGTCACATCATCCATTGAAGTTCCCAATATCCTCTCATCCCTTCTACTTTACTAAGCAGCAGAGCAAGGTTAATGGAGAACTTGGTTCTTAAGCATCAATCTTTTAGGAGAACTATTAAAGGAGGGTGCTGTAATAACCCTAGTTGTTACTCTAACTAAATCTAGTTTAATTAAGCTAAACCAAGTCTTGATTTTAATTCCATTGGATTCAATGGGTCATTTAAACCTAACCCTAGAAGTTTGAAATCAATCGGAGCTAAATTGGAAATTTTGGTATTTTTGGCTATTTTTAAGCCCTGGAAAATACCTAAATTAAATTGATCTCTAAATCAAAATCTGATTTCATTTTTGAATTCCTCATGCCCTAGTTAGCTAAGAGTGAATTTTTGAGAATTTTTGGAGCTCATTTAAGCCCAATTTGAATTATAGAAATTAGTATAAATTAAATAATTATTAAATGAATTAAATTAAATTAAATTAATTAATTATATTATTTTTTTAATTCTGGGATTTGTTGTCGGGACCGCGACCGATCCGCTGCGGGGTCCCGACAGAGGGGCACCATATCCGCCGCATAGATATTGAGCACGCATCTCAGCGCGCGCCATCGAACGGCAGGATCTCCTTTGCGGTAGGATCTAATCCTAAGCGTTGGATCCATCGCTCTCATCCAACGGCTACCGTCCAACCCGTTTAAGTAATCCATCAGGATCGTTCAGAGCCAACGGTCAATCAATCCGACGGCTCTGAGACCCCCAGCCACTATGGATCATCGTCCATCTCCCGATCTCCCCACGCGCTCTGGTCCCCCTCCCCCCGAGAGCCGAATCATCCCCGCCCCGTGGCAGTACGAGAAATTACCCCGTTCTTCCCCAATTGCCCTCCGGTGCAACGGCTGGTCGGCATCGCTCTCCCTTATCTGCCCTCAGACGGTTAAACCCATCCTCCCCTTCGGGCCGAGCCTAACGCTGGAGCCCGAGCCTCAGAGTCCACCCTAGGGGCTCCTTCGACCTATAAGTATCTTCAGAGTTTCACAGTGAGTCCCTTTGCTCACTGTGAACCCTCAATTCCTTAGCTGAAGGCTTGCTGGAGTTTCCATCTGCTCGGTGATTTCCGGAACCCCTGGAGCTGCGAACCGCTGATAGAGGGCAAGGTCTGGCATTCAAACCCCCTGGGTAGCTGCTGAGACTGGTTGGAGAGTTCCTGAGCTAGTCGTTTATTCTCTGTCATTGCAATTCTTTGAACCAATGTACAGCCTTCTCCCATGGATTTCCTTCGATCAAATTCCTCGTCTGTCTCTGCATTGAGCCTCTGGATGTTGCCTAATTATCCATAGCCACTTAGGGAACTAGTCGTGATTGTCGCTCGGGGCTAGGCTAGCTCGAATCGATCGTAACGATCGATTGAGCTAGCGGCCGAGCCATGGCTGAGTCCGAGTAAGGACCCAGCGATCGACTGCGCCCCAGGTTATGAAAACATGGGGGTTCGACTCCCTGAAGCTGTAGGCATCGAACCCCGGCTGATTAATGGCCTCTGTAAGGAGAATTATCTCCTTACAGTATACCGTAAGCCTCGGTATCGAAGGCGTCTCGGGCGAGTAGCACCACATCGATCCAGAGGGATCTATATGGGGGTTCTTACCTCAATCGACGTATATTGGTTCCCTGAAGGTGTATCCGTTGAGATCAGGATCTGGCGTGGAGCGTGTGCATAGAATTTCACGTCTGAAGCTAACCCTATGTGAGAGCGGGTATCGGGCATAGGCGCGAGGAAGAAGACGCACTGGTGCTTCGGGTCGGGCCGACCCGTGACCCGCGTGGTTCCGATTTTGGGCCGCGGCTATTAATTAATTATAAGAATGCATTTTTAATGGTTATGAATTTTAATTTATCAAATCCTATGGTTTTAATTTAAATAAAAATGCAAAATAAATTATTTAAATAACTTTAGCTATACTAATCCAAATTGTATGATTCAATATGTCATTTGTATCAAAAAAATACAAGAAATCTAAATATAAAATAAAATCACAGATCCAATGGTTGGATTTAAAATTATTGATAAAATCTTTTATATTTTTAATTAAATTATTATAAATTCAATTAATAACCAAATTAATTGATTAAGGGCTCTAATTGCTCATTTAACCCTAAGGAACATTTTTAGACTCTTAGAACAAACTTTGGACATTTATATTTCTTAATCACCTCTTAAATACCCTAATTAAAGATTAGTGAATTAAACCCTAAATTAATCTCTAATTTTGGGTAGGTCAGTTCTTAATGTCATATTAAGTCTACTTGAACCTAAATATGAGGTTGGATTGCCCTAAGAATGCCTAAATTCACTAATCATCCTAATTAGCTTAAATAAGTAATTAGTGCTGATTAGCTTAATTAAGTTATCAAAACCTAAGATAAGTGTGTTTCCCCCCTTCATTAACTAACATGAAACATATTAAAATAGATTAGTTATAATTTGGATAACTAAACCATAAAATCCCAATTTTAGCCTTAAGAGGGGCATATTGGTCATTTTGACCAAAATGTGCTTAAATGCCCTTTAAACCTTAAAAATTTTAGTAAACTATCCTAAGATAGATTATAAATGTTTTACTGAACTCTTAGCCTAAATAACAATACTAATATGGTCATTAATCTAGGAAATCTTCAATTAAGCCTTAATTAAGACACTTAGATCTTAAGTGACCCTAAAGAAGTCACTTGAGCTTAATGCTTAAATTTAATAGTTTCAATTGTTAAAAATCACTGTAATAAGTTCAATTTAGTTAAATTATGAACTTAAATGCTAAAAGAAATGCAATTGGTAAAGTCTAAGTTAAAAACTTAGCTTAAGCATAAAGTGATCAAATAATCAGATCTTAGATTTTAGACCTTAGACTTTAGATATTCTACTTGAATTGAACCATCTCCTTTGGAATTTCCTTAAATGATTGATTGTTTAATCCTTAGAAACCTTCCAAGTGGGTATAGGATGATTCAATCTATAAGATAATGAAATCATCTTAAAAATTGAATATAGATCTTAAATTCTCAAATTCTTAATTAATTATTTTATCTTATAATCAGTAGGATTACCCTTCATTAAGTTACTAGTTCCTGGATCTTTTAGTTAATCTTCACCTTCAACATGGGTATTAAGTGTGAACCCTAAATCCTTAGTAGAACTTGACTTTGGGTTTAGGATTTTGTGGCGGCCGCCCCTTAATCAAATAAGTGTTAATAGATGGTCGTCACTAATATCACAGACATTACACTAATAACATATCCGTGATACTAATCAAGAGCTGAGCAAAACTTAATAGAAACATACATATATTATAGCAGTACAAAATAGGTAGAAATGAAGCATTCAGACATAGTCCACATTAATTCATTCACATACAATACATTTAATGTAGAACAATAAGAATAAGAAAAACATAGTTATTACACTTTTAATAAATACAGGTCAAGAAGGTGAAAACATATCTGCTTCAAGGAGCTGCACTTTACTTTAACCTGCTAGCAGCTAAATCTTCAAGCACTGGATCTGACCTATACTCCTGATCTGACAGGGCACAACAAAAAAAAAAGAAAATCTGGTTAGACTTTAATAAGTCTAAGTACAATTTAAGCTAAATGTTTTACATGTATTATTAATATCACCATTTTAACTTAAACACAACAAAAAATAACTAAACAGTAGGAGTAGTAACCGTAACAAGAAACATGAATAGTTATAAAAATAACATTTATAACTAAACAATAAATGAGGCAAAAGCATACCTCAACAACTAAGTAAGGAATGGACATATACATATAAATAGTGTAGTAAGTAAGAGTACTGAAAGTAAAATCTAATCCTAAACATGCTGATGATCATATGATATATGCAGATTAAATAAGTAAACTCGACAGTGATACGTATAATAGCAGCAAAATTATAACATCCTACTATATATAAGCTGAATAAAAAAAATAGCTGAGTGAATAAATAATACTGAAACATAGCCAAATATTAAGCTGTACATGAATCTTTGTATACTGACTGCCATATCAGAAGACTTGGCCAAACTAACTTATATATACATATATATTAATCTGTTCCCATAAACATAACTGAATACACTGTGTGACAGATGAGGCAGGCAAGACTATGAAATATAATTTAATTATTTTACTTTTGTTTCTATTGACAACTTTTAGAAATAACTGAGGTGTCAAGCACATCTGCAAGACTATACGAGTCCCAAGCCTAACACACTCTCCTCAATGAGAATGTTAGGCATCCTGATCTCACCTTACTCCTGTCCATCGGGGCAAATGTGCACCATAATCACCACAAATCGGACTCAAAGGCAACTGTTATCTTATTATTCTAAGTTTTCATTTTCATGCACAAAGTTCTCTTATATGAAATGTACAAGGAAGTAAGATCAAATATATAAGGAATGCGTAGCACAAAATATTAAAATAAGCAAGGGACTCTACTAATATGGTGATATCATTTGTTTTCTAATTTACCCATTCTAACTATTCTAAGTTATACAACTTAGAAGCACAGCCTTATGAGTTGAAAATAATCAGAACTGATCAGGTTTCAATTTAGTTAAATCGAAATCGACTATAAGTTAAATAATAAATCATCACGTCCTAATTGATGAATTGAGACATTCTAAGCTAAGATCCGATCAAGATCTACTAAGCTATGAATTATGAATTAAACACTACAAATTTGGGTTCAATCACATAATCCAAAGGTAAGCTTAAGGTCTATAGTTCAATCTACAAGTGAACTGATAATTAAGGCATATTCTATTAAGTAAAAATCAAGCTTAACAGAATGGGTCTCTATTCTTAATCTAAAATTGAAAGATAAAATAATCAAAATAAAATTATGAAAATCTAGAAACTAATAAAACCAAGGTTCAATTCATTGAATAAATCACTTATTCAATGAATAAATCTAACCTAATGTCTATCCATAATCTTAAGGAAAAGATCCTATGGTGAAGTGAGGATCCTAGGAAAGTACTTTAGTTTTAACTCTAGGTCCTCATTCATGTCCACATAATTTATAATTTCCAACTTATGTGATGATTACTATTTAGTTAGTAAGAGTTCTTATTCTGATGTCATGGTTTTTAAATAACAATCAAATTCCTAATGATGCTAAGATCTATGCAAGTGGTGTACGCACTGTATATAGAGCTCAAGAAAATAACATAATTAAAAGAATACTGAACTCAATAAAGTTCTTAGTACGAAACGTACCTTTAAGGCGATTCGAACTTGAGGCTCGTCGATTGGTTGGAATGAGACGACAATCACAACACCTGAAATAATTGGGCGAGGAACACCTATATCAGACTCTTTGATACTTTTGTTCACTCTTAAACAAATATGAATTTCATCTAATTCCTCCTCCAGTACATATGATAGAAGATTAAGCTACAACAATCTAGAGATGTAATCTACAAGATGAAACATAATAACTTTATAAGATTGATAGTAATCATTAATTGAGACGAAATCATCCTCATGCCAACTTGCATTATCAATGATGATACAAATGAGGGATTATACATCGACTTGGTATTGCAAGGTAAACAAGGATGATGTTAACATAAATCATTCTTACATGAACAATTAACAAGGAAAAGAGGGATGTATGCAGATAGAAGATAGAAATATCGATATAAAACAATAATTACTTGTACAAATGAATATTTCAATGAATTTAAATTATTTTTGACGTTTAAAGATTTTTTTGTTAACTTATTGTTTGTGATTTGTTAAGTTTTAATGGCTCTGTAATTATAGTTATATTTGATTTAGAACTAATCATTTAACCGCTGCATCACCTCTTTCACCTGCTCTCTTTAGTTCATTAAGGTTACGGAAGGGTTGTTTATGGGATTTATTTGGGAGGGGTGAAGAAGGGTTAGAATTGAAAGTGTTATATAAAGCAAGATTTCTACCTACCGAAGGCATGCTTTGTCAGGTTCAATTGACAAAACACAATCTTATTGCTAGATGAGTAGATATACTTTGCTCTTTAACAAAGGATGCATGTTGAAATGTCTATGTTATGTGTAATGTATGCGTGAATTTGTTGAGATGCATGTTGAAATGCAAAGTTACATGAACCCTGCATTTGTTGTTGCTTTTAGGTGGATGCGGTGGTGTATTTGGTCGATGCGTACGACAAGGAGCGGTTTGCAGAGTCAAAGAAGGAGCTTGACGCCTTGCTCTCGGACGACAGCCTCGTCAATGTCCCGTTCCTCGTGCTGGGAAACAAGATTGACTTACCTTATGCCGCCTCCGAGGGGGAGCTTCGCTACCACCTCGGTCCGACTAACTTCACCACCGGCAAAGGGAAGGTCAATCTCGCTGACTCCAATGTCCGCCCGTTCGAGGTGTTCACGTGCAGTATCGTTCGCAAGATGGGCTACGGGGATGGCTTCAAGTGGTTCTAATAGTACATCAAGTAAAAGGAACCCCGTTTTAAAAGGTGCTGCTGTGTTCTATGTTTTGTGCCACTTAATATGATGCCTGGGAGGTAAAAAAAATGTTGTAAAGTTGTATTGTTTAATGCGTTGGAGTATCGCTCTGCCCGGCCTATTTGATCCTCTTTTTCAGAAAAAAAAGAGTCTCCAAGGTTTGTGTTTTTAGCATTAATTACATAACGCTGTGAGTGCTTTTTTTCTTTTTTTTTGAAAGTTTTCTGGATTATTTGTTCCTTATACTGCATTGCAACTCTAATTTGG
The DNA here is from genome assembly GCA_016760335.1 of Gastrodia elata. Lineage (NCBI taxonomy): Eukaryota > Viridiplantae > Streptophyta > Magnoliopsida > Asparagales > Orchidaceae > Gastrodia > Gastrodia elata. Next base: position 10,021,027 of record CM028670.1, on the reverse strand, counting down.
TATTCAAAGTTGGATGGGTTATAATATATTAAATGCCAAAAAAATAATTCTGTATTCAAAAGTTATGGCAGATTCTCAAAAATTATTATTTTGAAGCAATTGATGGCTAAGGCCTCAATTCATTTATTTATAATATAATTATTGCTAGAGAATCTAGGTACATCCGGTTTGTATGCAAATATAAAATCAAAGCAGATAAAAAAAAAATAAGAACAAACAAAATATTCAACTTATCAGCAATTAACCCATAGGATATAAATGAGTTCGAATCTCAAGTTTTTGCTTAGGTAAGATCGAGTGTACCAAAATGGAGATTAGTTGAAGCGGAGGCCGATCGGTCAAGGAAGGAGAGCGTTGGCTTGCTGCGAGAAGGAGCAGGCGCCTGACCGAGAGGAAGGAAGAAGCTCGGCTGCTCACAGCCAAGAGGGAAGAAGCTCGCATGCTGCGGGAGAAAAATGGGCTTGACGAGAGGGAGAGTTGGAGGCTCGGTCGAGAGGAGGAGGTGCTGCGCCTTCTAGCGTGCGTGAGGAAGAGTGGGTTCGGCTGAGAGGAAATAAATCAGATCTTAAAAGCTTTAGGTTAGATGATGTTATATATTTATAAGGCAAGGTATGCTCCATCGCAGCCATAGACTACCAATTCAACGGCTGAAAATTCTTGAGCCTTAATCTATAGTCATTTGAACTCTAAAAATTACAAACTTAGTATCGAAACGACCGTCTCGACGAAACGAACGCAAGCGTCCAAACATTATTGAATTTAGACGAGTGTTTTATTTTATATTAATTTTTTTAGTGAAAAACTTCAAAAATTCGCTACGATTAATCCGGAGCTCGAAAAATTACGAAACTTAAAACATAGTGTCATCTAAAAATGCTTAACTCAACTCTACAAAAATTTCTGAAATCCAACATTTATTTTATCTTTTATCAACTCCGGAATTTTAAACTTCCCGAATTTATTTAGGATGATCCGGGATTCAGATTGCGCTCAAATTTTGGTAGAAGGATCCCCTTGATACGCTTCATTTGAGAATATTTTTATTTAATTTTTATTTGACTAAAATTGAAATTCTAATTTTGACTTAATTTTCCTGAATTTGGGATTAATTACTCAAGTAACAACTTTGGGTTGTTACAGATTTGAACACCAAAGTGGAGTTTATATTCATAACCCTTGGATCTTGATTTACTTAATCAAGATTTGTGTAAGAGAGCAAATTATTAACAAATTAGATCGTTGATTTATTTAAAACTTGTAGTCATCATATGATTTTGAGTTAGAACTTGTTAAGTTCTAATATTAATCTCAGGGTCGTAAATCAGAGTTATACTCGATAGTTGGATATTGGAGATCCTGAACTTGTATATTCTCAAAATAATCAGATTGGATAACTAAATAATAATGGATATCACATAAGTCCAGATTGAGTCTCTTGCTTACTTTGACTAGATTGCTTTACACACCTTGGATATTGAGCTTTATTCCTTAAGCATAATAGGAGAACTTAGGATATGGATAATACATCCTAAGTTAGTAATTGAATTGCATATCATTCAGGTATTACAGTGTTTGCAGTTGGTAGAATATATCCTAGCTTATTCTGTATCTTTAGTAATAGTATTGTATATGGCTGACCCAGGCCTAGAGGATTTTGTTGGCCTATTGGCTGGGTATTGATTGATATTTCAGTATTGGGAGCCCTGGATGGTCTATTGGCTGGTATGACAGCACTATGTCTTAGGCTTATTGTTACTTTAGCTGGATTGTTCAGTATTGTTTTCTTTTTTTTTTTTTGCTTTGCCACATGCTCAGTTGTCTATTTTCAGTATGCTCGCTTTTGCCACATGTCTCAGTGGCTTTATATAGATTACTTTGCTTTTGCCATATGTCTCAGTGGCTTTCTTTACTTTTTCTTTCCTAAATCAGCATGTTGTATGTATACTCTTATAGCTTACTTACGTATATTGGCATGTTTAGGATGCTAGGATTGCATGTTTATTTTCAACATTTGTGTTCTTTATATACTCAGCACGTGTTAATACGATCATAAGCATGTTAGGTTCAGAATTGTATTTGTTGTTTCTTTTAGCTTTTAGCCTCACCTTATTTATTTCCTATTGTATGTGACTTTTCATACTAGTTGTTGGCTATAAATGGATAATTTATAGTTACCCATCTCTTCATAGCTTGTTGCACCCATTACTGATTGCATGTTTAGTTAAATTGAAATGTGATATCTTAAAATTTTCAGTTCATTAAAATAGCATAAAATATACTTAGACAATTGTCTAACTGTAACCTTTTGTTTTGTTGGCTGAGGCCCTGACATTTGTGATATCAACAAATGTCATATTCGTACCTGTTCGTGGGTGAAGTCGCAGGAGAGGAGCAGACTCTGGAGGAGGATCGTGCTGCTGCTGCTTAGTTAGATTCTGCTTTTATACCTTTTTAGTGAGATTGAGAGACATTTATATTTTCTATTAAATTTCAGTCTATAATAATTAATTCTGGATGTATTTCGTTTCTGCATTGTGATGAGTTACTATATTGTTTTCCGTCTTTCTACTATGTATGCTTGTGGATATTATCTTACTGTTTGTTACTTCTGCCACTTTGATACTTGTATATTGATGAATGTTATAGTGCTTGGTGATAAGTCCTTGGCTTAAGGCAGGTTGGGTTTACCTAACTTTACTTAAGTTGGAGATTTGCCATAATTGGAGCACTGTACTTCCTTGTTGTCAGTACAGGGGCCCCACAGTTGGTATCAGAGAACACCATAAGGTGTCATAATGGAATCTATGATTCCTTTCTACCTAATGGACTGTTCTTCTGAAATATAAACATCGATATATATGTAACATCCATAACATAGTAGTATCAGTAACTCGATGAAAAATGTAGAAGGAGAATACTCACATCCTAGCACTCAAGTCATCATGAGTCTAATAAAAACTTTAAAAAAAAAAAAAAAAAAATTTGTCCTCGGAGTCAAATGAATTTTGGAGAGTCCGATATAGACTACTATCTGCATTCTTTCAAGTTAGCTTGGAACTATAGTTTCAAATGGAGGCAAGAGAGCAACTGGCAGATTGAAGGAGTTTCAGTAAAAGGGACATTGGTCTTGGATAAGCTTCTACAGCAAGCAGCATACCACAAGCTCAACTTTCCCATATACGTAAAGGAATGGTTGAGTCGAGTAGAGTCCATTATGTTACACATAGAGTGTCCCGAGTCACTTTATGTAGATATTGTGACAAATCTGATGTTGGATTACGCAGGAGTCTGGTGGTATGACACCATTGCAAGGCTCGAGAAGAAGCACAAGAGGAAGCGTCAAGAAATAACTTTTGAGGATTTTCGTGTAGCATTTAGGGCTGAGTACATTAAGGATGTTTGAGTGATAGTTAAATAAATGTTATCTTCAATTTACATGATTACTCTTTTTGGGCATTTTCTAAATTGTAATCCTTTACGTCTACAATTAATGAAAGATTTTTTATTTTTCTTCCTTAACATAAATTATGAGTTTTGGCTTGCAATTATTTAATTAGAATGAATCCCGGATCACCATCTGCCATTACTCCTATCAAGAACACCGTCGCTTCTCGTTGTTCTAACGATGAGGTGGCTCATTTGCAGGCTATGGCAGCAACTCTGTTAGAGAATCAAGCTCAATAAGCGATCGTCATGCAGAAACTACTGAACGATCGTACAACCCCAATTACTGCTGTTGCTCCAACAATTCCTGCTCCACGAACTGCTTTTTCTTCCCATCACTCAATGGATAACCTCCTTCACAATTTCCTGAGGTTAAGACCTCCAACATTTGGTGGGAATCTGTCGCCAATGGATACAGCCGATTCGCTGAAGGCTGTGGAAAGGGATCTCGTTAGTCTGAAGGTCCCGAACTCGGAAGCTGTCCGTCTTGCCACCCGTCTACTTCATGCGAAAGTAGAGTATTGGTGGGAGGACGTCCGAAACACCAAGTTCGCTGACTATGAGTTAGAGGACATCCCCTGGGATGAGTTCGTCGAGGCCTTTAAAACTGAATTCATTCCCCCATCCGCACAGAACATTATTGCGGACAAGATTATAAGATTAACTCAAGGGAGTCGTTCAGTAGCTGAATGCGAAAGGGAATTTTGTAGATTGATTTGTTTTGCACCAGAAGTTATTCATTTCAAGTCAGCTAGGTGCCACCGCTTTCTTTGTAAGCTCCGAGGCTTGCTAAAGAATCAAATCGTACCACTTTGCCAGACTAGTTTCTTCAAGCTAGTGGAAATAGCTAAGGTGATTGAGCATCACCAATCTGAAGAGGATCTCAAAAAAAAAGCGCAAACAACTCTGAATCTACAGGGAAATTTCAAGAGACACGGGTATAATCTTGCGAAGGTATATCAGCTAGAAGCCGCACCAACTGCTGAGCAAACTTAAGGCTATACTAAGCCTCAACCATAAGGCAAGGCTACCACACTGGCCAGAGGTGTTTCAATTGTGGGCATACAGGCCATAGGTTCTACCAATGCGATCACACGGAAACAGTAGATGGGGTTCCAATGAAGCCCCACCAGAAAAAGCAAGTGTTTAGAGCAACCCCACTGAATCGGAGAGAACCAAATCTGGCCATAATGCCAGCCCCTGCTTCTGAAGTTGCTCCCACGCAGTCACCAGTTTCTAACTCTCAGAACTATTCCCGAAGGCAAACCAACAATCATCCTTCTGGTCCTGCACGAGTATATGCCTTAACTCCTATTGAGGCCACAGAAGATAATAATGTGGTTTCAAGTACACATCCCCAAACTTCTCTTTTAATTTCTATACTTTGAGTTCCTTATAATTTTATAATATGAAATTGTGTAAATTTAGGCACACTTTATTTCAACAATCGACCTTGTAATGTGTTATTCGATACCGGCGCTAGCCACTCGTTTATCTCGGAATGATTTGCCAATGTCCTTAAACTTCACACATACAACTTAACCCAAAAGTTGAGTGTTGGACTTCCATCTGGAATCCAACTAAGTGCCCATAAATTTTGTAGTATCAAAGTCCTGATAAATGATTAAGAATTCCATGCCAAACTAATCATCCTGCCAATAGCCAACTTTGATATTCACCCAGGCAGTACTAAGATGTACCAGGACCTAAAACAATCATTTTGGTGGCCAAGTATGAAGAAAGATGTAGCTGACTTTGTGGCTAAATGTCATGCCTGTAATTTAGTAAAGGCCGAACACCAAAAACTGGTGGCCTTCTGCATCCATTAGATATCCCTGAATGGAAATTGTTCGATATATCTATGGATTTTATCATGGGATTGCCTCGTGCAAAATCAGGTGCCGATGCAATCTGGGTGATAGTAGACCGCTTAACTAAATCAATGCATTTTCTCCCTATCCGTCAAACTGATTCTATAGAGAAGTTAGCAAAACTCTACATCAAAGAAATTGTCAGATTGCACGGGATTCCAAAATCAATCGTATCCGATATTGATAACAAATTTACTTCTAAGTTTTGGCAAGCTGTGCATCAAGATCTGGGTACTACTCTAGCCATGAGTACAGCTTTTCATCCTCAAACGGATGGTCAAACTAAAAGAGTAAACTAAGTTTTGGAAGATTTGCTTAGGCTCTGTATCCTTAATTTTGCTGGTTCCTGGGAAGATCACATTCTACTAGTAGAGTTTGCCTACAATAACAATTTCCAAGCCAGTATTAAAATAGCTCCTTATGAAGCACTGTATGGCAGAAAATGCAGTACCTCGCTAGCTTGGTCAGAAACAGGAAGCGTTCAGCTTTTTGGTTCAGAATTAGTGGAAGAAACCAGTAGTAAGATCAAATTAATTCAGCAGAGAATTCGTTCAGCTCAAGATCGTCAGAGCAAGTATCATGATTCTCATCACCGTCTCCTAGAATTCAATGTGGGAGATTCTGCTTACCTAAAGGTCAGCCCAATGAAAGGTATCTTTAGATTTGGTGTAGCAGGAAAACTCAGTCCCCGTTACGTTGGACCTTTTAAGGTTTTGGCCAAAGTATCATCATCTGCATATCGGTTAAATCTTCCTGATGGCTTTACAGCTGTTCACAATGTATTTCATGTATCATCGTTGAGAAGATGCCCTCGAAACCCTTCTCATCTTGTTCAACTCCCAGCAATAGAGATCCAACTCGATCTTTCTTACGTCGAAGAACCTATCGGAATCTTATCTCGGGATCAGAAGCAGTTAAGGAATCGCTCAATTCCTATGGTCAAAATTCAGTGGAAGAACTGAACTGTGGAAGAATCCACTTGGGAGAAAGAGGCGATATGCGTAATAAATATCCACAGCTCTTTGTAAACCCAGGTATTGTTCTTCTCTGTTTTCCACCTTCTGTATTTTCTTTGATCTGTTAAATCCCAGTAGAATTTTCTTCACTTAGGTGATGTCAGGGACGACATCGTTCTTAAGTGGGGGAGTCTGTAACAACCCTAGTTGTTACTCTAGCTAAATTTAGTTTAATTAAGCTAAACTAAGCCTTGATTTTAATTCCATTGAATTCAATGGGTCATTTAAATCTAACCCCAGAAGTTTGAAATCAATCGGAGCTAAATTAGAAATTTTGGTATTTTTGGCTATTTTTAAGCCCTGGAAAATACTTAAATTAAATTGATCTCTAAATTAAAATCTGATTTTATTTTTGAATTCCTCATGCCCTAATTAGCTAAGGGTGAATTTTTGGGAATTTTTATTGCTCATTTAAGCTCATTTTGAACTATAGAAATTAGTAGAAATTAAATAATTATTAAATGAATTAAATTAAATTAAATTAATTAATTATATTATTTTTTAATTATGGGATTCGCTGTCGAGACTGCGGCCGATCTGCTGCGGGGTCGCGACAGCGGGGCACCATATCCGCCGCATGGATGTTGAGCACGCATCTCAGCGTGCGCCATCGAACGGCAGGATCTCCTTCATGGTAGGATCTAATCCTAAGCGTTGGATCTGTTGCTCGCATCCAATGGCTACCGTCCAACCCGTTTAAGAAATCCATCAAGATCATTCAAAGCCAACGGTCGATCCATCCGACATCTTTGAGACCCCTAGCCACTGTGGATCATCGTCCATGTAACAACCTAGGTTGTTACTTTGGCTAATTAAGACCAATCTAAGTCTTAATTGAGGTTATAGTATACTAATTATGTTATTTAGGACTCATCTCTAAGATCTAGGTTAAATTTGGAATCAATTGAATCAAATCTGGATTTTTGGAAGATCTCAAAACCATAAAAATTAACATTTTATCTAGACTTCAGATTGAAAATATGACTTCATCATTGCGTTCACCATCCCTAAATTAGCTAGGGGTAAAGTTTTGGATGCATTTGGAAGTTGTTGGATTTTCATCAAATATTTTAATATTATTTTAAATACCTGAAAATTCAAATAAATAAATACTCATCAAATTAAAAATCTGATCGCGCCGTTGCGTTCATCGCCCCTCAATTAGCTAAGGGTGATTTATTGGAAATTTTTGGAACGCATTTAATTGGTTAATTTTAATTAATAAAATAGGTTTGAAAATAATAAAATGATAATATATTTAAAATATTAACGGTGCTGTCGCATAGCATTAACGTCGTCCCCGCTATCACTGTTCCAGCTAACGAAGTCTTTCAATCGTTCGATCAAAGATCGAACGGTGGATAGTCTTCTTCCTTCCTTGCTCACCACGTATCGAGGAACCCTACACGCGGCATCCTCCTTCGACTCGTGTCCATTTTCACCGACGAAGAGCACCGTTTAAGGAGAGGTAAAACCCTTAATCAACTGAGCGAACTTGTTTTGGCACAATCTGAACCGAGCGAAGAGAAAGGAAACCTTCGATCGATTCCTAACTCCTATCGAGTGTCCATTTTAGGTACTTCACTTCAGTACTCTCCTTGTAATCTCTCTTTGCCCATATGAATTCGCAATTGCTTCAGAATTTCATTTAAGAATTTCCCGTGTTAAGGTATTGATGATTTAAGGTGATTTCAATTACCTCTATTTCATGAATTTCCATTTCAATTGCAATCTATATGTACCTCCATTCCTATTGCTCTTATCTTCAATTGTCATTTTGATTGTTCAAATATGATATGTGATTGTCTATGAACCTAATTGACCATCTATGGATCGTCAAATTCGCAAATTAGGTAAAATCGAACCAATTCTTTTTAGATATAATTTTTTGTATATCCTCATCTAGGGTAGCTGATTGCTTGCCGTTCAGGCAGCCTCAAAGTGAAGTTCGACTGAGAATAGGAAGCCCCTGTCCAAACCTACTCGTGGATGTGCGAACCGGCCTTCAGCGCCAACGAAAAGGTCGCCTTTCCTGATGCCCTAATCCTCTCGTGTCCGCGACTTGAAGAAGGCGATGGAACCCGCCAGCGATTTCAGGTCTCGCTCGGCCCGGGCGCAGTCGCTTGGCCCGAAAGCGCTGTGCCATACACGTGGCCTGTCATTTAAAACTGTGGGACCCGCCACTTTATTTTATCTGTTAAAATTAAGGATTAAGTATTTAAATTAAGTAAATATTAGATTTATTAAATTAATTAAATACAAATATTTAAACAACCATATCTTAATAAATATAAGTCCAAATGACACAAATAAATATACTATTATTATCAGCAAAAATTAAGGAATAATATGAGACTATCAAATCTCAGTTTGGATTAATATTTAACTTAGTGACATTTAGGATCCCCAAATTAACCCTAATTATCACAAAACTTCAACTAGCCACAACTTTGTATTCACTTACCAAAACATACTCAATATAGGTCTCAAAATACTCATAAAACCCTAAGAAATATCTTAGTAGGGTTAACTTTGCTGTTTGGATTAGATTTAGAATAATCATATTTAGGACCTAACCCTAATTAGGTCAATTAACCCTAGAACTTCAATTGACCATAAGTTGGTCAATTGAGCTCCAAGTTAAGTAATCCAAATATCTATTTAGATCAAAAAAATCTAATTTACAATAATATATAAAAATATTTAGGATCCAATGGTTTGATTTATTAATTAACCCTAATGACCCTAAAACTTGATTAGTAAATATTAGCAAAATTATGATCCAAATTGCACAATTTAAGTTTCAGAGAACTTCTTAAGTACATTAGAACCTAATGGTGTAGTTGGATTAGTAATTTGATAATTAATTTCACTAATCACTCACTAATCACTCTAAACCTTAATTAGGCCATAACTTAGCAAATTAAGTTCCAAATTGAACCTAGCACTAGTCAATGAAATCAGTGGATCATTTGTTAATCATCACCACTTATTTTACTCAATTTGAACATCAATTGGAGAAGTTAGAAAAATTTGATCTTAATTAGGAACCCTTAATTATCATTTAAACCCTAGAATTTGTATTGGCTATAACTTAGCCAATACATATCAGAATTTGATGATTTTAGATTCTATGGAAAGCTTAGGACTTAAACTTTAATAAACTGATAAAAAATTTAGGTATCATAAGGTAAAATTACCAATTTGCCCTTATATGTCAAATTTTTTAATTTGACCCTATAATTCTTAATGAACCTACTGTCTAAACTCATATTAAACAGTAAGTAATCATTCCACTTTATTAAAATCTAGAATTTAACCCTAATTTATAAAGATGAGTTTCAGACCCTTAAGTAAGGGGCAGAACGGTCTTTTTACCCAAAATTAGGGTTTAATGAATTTAAGATCTGATTTCATCTCTAAATCATAATATATAATAATTAAAATGATTTAAGCTATAATTTAGATAATTCTAAGTCTCAAATTAGAAATTTGATGAAATCCCTAAGTTAAGTGTTAAGTAAAACTTAAGTGAATTATGAGAGACCTTCATTTCCTTTGAACTTCTTAGATCATCCTTTAGGTCTTATAACCTTAGTTAGGATGTGTGTCTGAGTGATACTCTTAGCACTTAAGAGCTTTAATTCATAAGATTAGGAATAGATCTTAGGTTAGAATTCATCTAATGAGTAAAGTGGGTTACTCATTAAGGTGAAACCTTGATCTTACTAGTTTCTTAGATTTTTTATAATTTATTAAATGATTATTTGATCTTTTAATTTTAGATTAGGATTAAAGATCAATCCTATTGAGTTTGACTTAATTCAATAGGATTTGCCTTAATATTTAATCAGTGAGATGGGATTAAACTCTAGTCATTAGGATAACCTTGTGATTATGAATTGAATTTCATTATTTAGAGTTAAGTTCTTAATCCTTTCAGTCTTGATTTGGCCAATCAAGATTGGGTTTGGGATTATTAAAAATAATAACTTAGGATGATTGATTTAATTATTTTAACCTTTTAAGCGACATTGATTCATTTATAATTAGGACGTACCTAATCCTAATTATGTTCAACTTATAGGTTTATAATTCTAAGTTACAGACAGTATAGGAATCGATAATTCTGAATCTATTCTAACTTAGAGTAATTAGAACGATTAAATTAGAAAATAGGTGATATCACAAAGTTTGTGTAGTGCAATTATTTCCTTCAATTTAAATTGTTGTGCTTTTCCTTACTTTTGAGCCTCTTAACACTTTTGGACATATTTTACTTAACAGAAATACTTGATAAATATTTTATGTTATACTTTGAATTATATTTTTATAGCATTTGCATAATTTAAAAAGAAAACTTAAATAAAACAAACTTTACTTTGTAAGTTTTGTTTTATTTAGTCTGCCATTTAGTATAACTTTATTTCATGATAGCTTTTGGCCAGGACACTTTCCTGGATGATTACTTTACTTTTGCCCAGGACACTTTCCTAGATGTTTACTTTACTTTTGCCCAGGACACTTTCCTGGATGTTTACTTTACTTTTGCTTGGGACACTTTCCTGGATTATTAAACGGACATTACCTTGTGACTAGGATACTTTCCTAGTGCAATCTAGGATGTTTCTCCTAGATGGGCAGATGGACTTTACTTTGTGGCAGTACTAAGTAGAAGCATCTCACACTTTACTTATAACTTATATTTTACTTTACTTTTATAGGCATCTTATAGTTATATTACCTTTACTTTTCAGTCACCTTACAGTTGTCATTTTAGTTGTCTTACAGTTACTTTACATTTTTACTTTACAGTTTAGACTTTCTTTACTTTACAGTTTAGTATATTTTTTTTCATATTTTTTTCATTTTCTGCAGTTCCTTTATATTTCAGAACTTTCTGTATGTCAATTATTTTACTTATTGAGAGCATGTTAGGATGTAAGTCTTTATTTTCAGTACATTACTTTTACTTATACTATAACCAGCATGTTTAGTTTGATCATATTACTTAGGACTTTCCTTTATATTTATTAGATTACATTTGTATTTTACTTACTTTATTATACAGCCTGAGTTGAGGTATGTTTCTACTTCATAACTTATTCTTCCTTTCTTTGTCGCTTTACCGCTATGCTTGTTTAAATTTCAGTAGTGATATCATTAAAATACATTAAAATTCATTACCTTAAAATAATATACTTAGACATTTTATCTAACTAGATTTTTCTTTTGTTGGCTGGGGCCCCTACCATTATGATACCGATAATGGTAGATTCTGAGCTTTTTGAGAAGATTCAGCCTACAGAGGAGCAGATCCAGGAGGAGGTTCAGACTACTGAGGATCCTTAGTTTACTTGATAGATTGCTTTACTTTTGATATTGTGAGGATGAGACTCTTTATAAATTAGTCTTTAAAACTTTAATGTTTGTAATAATACAAGATTATTTTGTACTTTACTTTCCTGCACTATATATTATGAGCTGGATGTCTTTACAATATAGTATGGATGAATGAATGATTACTTTAGTTTGTACTTTTCTTCTGCACTCTGATTTCATAGTATACTCATTAGTGATTATTATCATTTGTTTTATTATGAAAAGCACATCTTTCTCTTAAGATTGGATTGGAGTCTTAAATTTCCAATATAATATTAAGTAAGGTATGTGCTTAGTGACGACCACACCCTAATCCTTATGATTAAAGGGGGTGGCCATCGCAGTACACCTCCCAATCTCCCCACGCGTGCTGGTCCCCCCCCCCCCCCCCCGACACCCAAATCATCCCCGCCTCGTGGCAGTACAGGAAATTACCTTGTTCTTCCCCAATTACCCTCCGGTGCAATGGCTGGTCGGCAGCGCTCTCCCCTATCTGCCCTCAGACGATTAAACCCATCCTCCCCTTTGGGCTGAGCCTCACACTGGAGCCTGAGCCTCAGAGTCCACCCTAGGGGCTCCCTCAACATATAAGTACCTCCAGAATTTCACAGTGAGTCCCTTTGCTCACTGTGAATCCTCAATTCCTTAGCTAAAGGCTTGCTGGAGTTCCTGTATACTCAGCAATTTCTGGAACCCCCGGAGTTGCGAACTGCTGATAGAGGGCAAGGTCTGGCATTCAGACCCCCTGGGTAGCTGCTGAGACTGCTTGGAGAGTTCCTGAGCTAGTCGTTCCTTCTCTATTATTGCAATTCTTCAAACTAAGGTACAACCTTCTCCCATGGATTTCCTTCAATCCAATTCCACGTTTGTCTCTACATTGAGCCTCTGGATGTCGCCTAATTAGCAGTAGCCACTTAGGAAACCAATCGTGATTGTCGCCCGGGGCTAAGCTAGTTCGAATCGATTGTAACGATCGATTCAGCTAGCGGCCGAGCCATAGCTGAGTCCGAGTAAGGACCCAGCGATCGACTGCGCCCCAGGTTATGAAACCATGGGGGTTCGACTTGCCTCACCTCCATGAAGGTGTAGGCATCAAACCCCGGCTGATTAATGGCCTCTGTAAGAAGATATATCTCCTCACAGTAAACCTTAAGCGTCCGTATCGAAGGCATCTCGGGCGAGTAGCACCCCATCGATCCAGAGGGATCCATATGGGAGTTCTTACCTCAATCGATGCGTATTGGTGCCCTGAAGGTGTAGCCATTGAGATCAAGATCTGGTGTGGAGTGTGTGTAGAGAATTTCACGTCTGAAGCTAACCCTAGGCTAGCGGGTATCAGAGTAGGCGCGAGGAAGACGACGCACTGGTGCTCTCGGTCGGGCTGACCTGTGACCTGCGCGGTTCCAATTTTGGCCCGCAGCTATTAACTAATTATAGGAATTCATTTTTAATTGTTATGGATTTTAATTAATCAAATCCTATGGTTTCAATTTAAATAAAAATGCATAATAAATTATTTAAATAACTTTTACTATACTGATCCAAATGGTATGATCCAATATATCATTTGAATCAGAAAAATACAATGAATCTAAATATAAAATAAAATCATATATCCAATGGTTGGATTTAAAATTATTGATAAAATATTTTCTATTTTTAACTAAATTATAATAAATTCAATTAATAACCAAATTAATTGATTAAGGGTTCTGATTACTCATTTAACCATAAGGAACATTTTTAGACTCTTAGAACAAACTTTGGACATTTATATTTCTTAATCACCTCTTAATTATCCTAATTAAAGATTAGTGAATTAAACCCTATATTAATCTTTGATTTTGGATGGGTCAGTTCCTAATGTCATAATAAGTCTACTTAAACCTAAGTATAAGGTAGGACTGCCCTAAGAATGCCTAAATTCACTAATCACTCTAATTAGCTTAATTAAGTTATCAAAACCTAAGATAAGCATGTTTCCTCCCTTCATTAACCAATATAAAATACATTAAAATAGATTATATCTAATTTGGATAACTAAACCCTAAAATCCCAATTTTAGCCTTAAGAGGGGCATTTTGGTCATTTTTACCAAAATGTGCTTAACTGCCCCTTAAACCTTGGAAATTTCAGTAAACTACCCTAAGATAGATTAGAAATGTTTTACTGAACTCTTAGCCTAAATAAGAATACTAATATGGTCATTAATCTAGGAAATCTTCAATTATGCCCTAATTAAGACACTTAGATCTTAAGTGACCCTAAAGAAGTCACTTGAGCTTAATGCTTAAATTTAATAGTTTCAATTGTTAAAAATCACTGTAATAAGTTCAATTTAGTTAAATTATGAACTTAAATGCCAAAAGAAATGCAATTGGTAAAGTCTAAGTTAAAACCTAGCTTAGGTCTAAAGTGATCAAATAATTAGATGTTAGATCTTAGACCTTAGACTTTAGATCTTTTACTTGAATTGAACCATCTCCTTTGGAATTTCCTTAAATAATTGATTGTTTAATCCTTAGAAACCTACCATGTGGGTATAGGATGATTCAATCTATCAGATAATGAAATCATCTTAAAGATTGAATATAGATCTTAGATTCTCAAGTTTTTAATTGATTATTTTATCTTATAATCAGTAGGGTAACCCTTCACTAAGTTCTTTGTTCCTGGATCTTTCAGCTGATAGGACTCTTCACCTTCAACATGGGTATTAAGTGTGAACCCTAGATCCTTAGTAGAACTTGACCTTGGGTTTAGGATTTGAACACCAAAGTGGAGTTTAAATCCAAAACCCTTGAATCTTGATTTACTTAATCGAGATTTGGGTAAGAGAGCAAATTATTAACAAATTAGGTCATTGATTTATTTAAACCTTGTAGTCGTCATATGATTTTGAGCTAGAACTTGTTAAGTTCTAATATTAATCTCAGGGTCATAAATTTGAGTTATACTCGAAAGTTGGATATTGGAGATCCTGAACTTGTATATTCTCAGATTAGTTAGATTGGATAACTAAATAACAACGAATATCACATAAGTCTAGATTGAGTCGCTTGCTTACTTTGACTAGATTGCTTTGCACACCTTGGATATTGAGCTTTATTCCTTGAGCATAATTGGAGAACTTAGGATATGGATGATACATCCTAAGTTAGTAATTGAATTGCATATCATTCAGGTATTGCAGTGTTTACAGTCGGTAGAATATATCCTAGCTTAGTCTGTCTCTTCAGTAATAGTATTGTATAGGACTGATCAAGGCCTAGAGGATTTTGTTAGCTTATTGGCTGGGTATTGATTGATATTTCAGTATTGGGGGCCCTGGATGGCCTATTGGCTGGTATGACAGTACTATGTTTTAGGCTTATTGCTACTTTTGTTGGATTGTTCAGTATTATTTTCTTTTTTTTTGCTTTGCCACATGCTCATTGGCCTATTTTCACTACTTGTTTGCTTTTGCCACATGTCTCAGTGGTTTTATATAGATTGCTTTGCTTTTGCCATAAATCTCAGTGGCTTTCTTTACTTTTTCTTTTCTGAATCAGCATGTTGTATGTATACTCTTCTGGCTTATTTACATATATTGACATGTTTAGAATGCTAGGATTGTATGTTTGTTTTCAACATTTATGTTCTTTATATACTCAGCACGTATTAATACGATCATAAGCTTGTTAGGTTCAGAATTGTATTTGCTATTTCTTTTAGCTTTTAGCCTCACCTTGTTTATTTCATATTGTATATGACTTTTCATACTAGTTGCTGACTATAAATGGATAATTTATAGTTACCCATCTCTTCATAGCTTGTTGTACCCATTACTGATTGCATGTTTAGCTAAATTGAAATGTGATATCTTAAAATTTTCAGTTCATTAAAATAGCCTAAAATGTACTTAGACAAATTGTCTAACTGTAACCTTTTATTTTGTTGGCTGAGGCCCTGGCATTTGTGATACCGACAAATGTCATATTCGGACCTGTTCGTGGGTGAAGTCGCAGGAGAGGAGCAGACTCCAGAGGAGGATCGTGCTGCTGCTGCTTAGTTATATTCTGCTTTTTTTCCTTTTTAGTGAGATTGAGAGACATTTGTATTTTTTATTAAATTTCAGTTTGTAATAATTAATTCTGGATGTATTTCGTTTCTGCATTGTGATGAGTTACAATATTGTTTTCCCTCTTTCTACTATGTATGCTTATGGATGTTACCTTACTGTTTGTTGCTTTCGTCACTTTAATACTTGTATATTGATGAATGTTATAGTGCTTGGTGACAAGTCCTTGGCTTAAGGCAGGTTGGGTTTACCTAACTTTACTTAAGTTGGGGATTTGCTACAGTTGGAGCACCGTACTTCCTTGTTGTCAGTACGGGGGCCCCACATGTGCAAGTGAGCTTTGAGAATTCTGTCATGTAATTCTTAGCTCTACTCGCACTACATTCTTTGCTTTTACCCAATTGATGAGCATTGAAATGCAAGCTCTTTTAATTAAAATAATTTAGAATTCAGATCATCCAAGCATTCATTTCAATATTAAATTTAACAACACAAACCTTTTTTCATTTCATTTAAATAATGTCATCATGCACCAACATACCCTTACATATTATTACAACTATATCTCAACCCTCTCCAAGGGGTTTTTAGCCTTCCATTACTAAGCAAAAAAGAACATATATACAAAGAAAAGTGAAAATTGCCATCAGTTCACGGCAAGAAATTAATCAATGGAGTTTAGGAGAAATACAAGGAATCATCTGGAGGTTTTCTGGGGTTGTCTCTACTTTTCCTGCGCTGTCCTCTTGAAGCTCCACCCTTCCTTGCTGTCTTTCCTTTCTTCCTGTTCTTGGTCCTCTCTTCCCCTTGGAGAGTTCTCATTCTTTCTCTTCCTATAGCTTTTCTCCTTGGTCTTTTGAATAGAAAATTTTGGAACCTTTTCTCAATCTTCAAGTCTCCCTTTTATAGACTTCCTTTCTATTTAAAATTTAATTCAGCAAATAAATCTTATTTAGAAAAATGTGCTTTGATTAAATGATTCTTCATTTATTTTCTTAGTAATGAAGGGATTTATGTTGTTTGTATTTATATTTTATTGAGTAAAATAATTAAACCAACCTCTTGCTCTTCCTTATGATGGCTTAAATATGTGCCTTTTACAATAATATTTATAATAAAAATTCTTCATTTTTTATTACATCCACTCCTTTTATTTTCCTCATATCTTTAATTTATTTTTTTATGAATTATTTCTTGAGAATGAGAAGTTTTAAATTAATATGATATTAATTTCAGCTATGGGAATGAGAAGAATTCAATTCTTTGGCCATCCCTATGCTGCCTTGAATGCATATTTTTGGCAAAAATTGCATCGGGCGCTGCGGTAGCAGCGTTCCAAACACTGTTTCGCTGTGGCGCGCTATGACAGCAGCACTCCAAATATTGTTCATGCATAAAAATTATTATCTTTTCTTTGATCGCTGCAGCGTCCGCTGCGGTGCGCTACTGCGGATAAACTTTCAAATTCACTGTTCAATTAGTTCATCTATGTCTTATAAAATGAAAATTTACCTGTTGCGGCGCGCTGCAGCGGAGAAAGTTTCATAATACTGTTCAATTTCTCGTTTATAAAATCTTAATAATTCTTTGATAAATGACGTTGTGGCGTGCAACGACCATTTTTTCCCAAAATTGCATATTTAAGCTAAATTTTAATTTACTCATATTTTATCCTAAAAAGTAGCAAAAGCACATCAAAATATATAATTTTAATTAAAAAGTGCTTACTTTTATTAACCTATTTTATTATAAATCTTAGAGTTTTCAATACTTTTATTTCATTTAAATCTATTAAAGTTGATGTAATAATTTAGATATTGTATTTTCTTTCGGTGCACTATTTTTATTTTGAGCTGTATGTCCTATCTTGTGTTATGGTGGAACTTGATGTAATATTATTTTATGTATCTTATTTCTACACCCTGAGACGTTATTTATCTAGTGATTGATTTCCTTGTTTATAACCTGAGCACATTTTTCTCTTATTAGTAAATTGGGGATTTTACATAATCCAATGATAAGTGAGGGATTTGCCAGAGCAGCACACCGCCCTTAGTCCAATGAGGGCGGGCTATAACAACCCTAGGTTGTTACCCTGTTAATTTCTAAACCTAATTAAGCACTAATTTTGATCACATTATTTTTAGAACATTAAGTTAAGCTAATTCTAAAAATTTGAAGTCAATTGGACTTCTCTAAATCAAGATGGCAGTTTGATTAGTCTAAATGCCCTAGTTTAGACATAAAATATTTTGATCTTAAAATTAAAATCTAATTGCATTTTTGAATTCTTCACCCCCAAATTAGCTAGGAGTGAAAGTTTGGTGAAATTTGGAAATCATTTAGGCCATAATTCAAATTTATTTAAATTGGTCTAATTGCATTTTAGGGTTCCTAACAATCTTTAATTGCAAATCTACTCTATTCCATCAGTCGACCACTTTCAAAACAGTTGGCACCATCTGAGCCGTCCGTTTCTCGGATCAGATTGTGCGGTCAGCGCCGTAGATTAGATCCGAACTATTTCGACCGTTTCGCAGTTCGATGATGGGATCGGACGGTATCCAACCACTCCCCGTAAGTAGCTCTGATCGTCCGTTGGATCTGAAGATTTAATCCAACAGACGTTCTTCTCCCTGCAATCGACCGTTAGCTGTCTGAGGATCTGAGCCGTCCCGCTTCAACGAACGATCCATCAGACGGCTGTCGTAGATCTCACATTGCTCATCATCTTCCCCCTCTCCGCTTGTATCCCTGACAGGGAGATTTGCCTCCTTGACAAGCAGAGCATGTGCCCCACTCCCCTGGCTAGCTCAGTATGGTCATTAGTGGTTTACCTAATGCGGTGGAACCTCTTGGTCGGGCCTTTTGGCCCGATACTCCTTGGAATGGAAGCTCTGAAAGCTCTCTATGACCCGAGCCCTCGAGTCAAGCCAAGCCTCAGCCTTACTCTCAATGCTTCCCTGAGGCTATAAATAGCCTTAGGTCTCTCCTTAGAATTCTTTTGCTGCTCAATTAAGTTCAATCAGAGTCCCTCCCCTGCTCGCCATTACTCATCTGCCAAGCTTCCTCCAGGTGCTCTCGAGTTGATGTACCACTGATAGAGGGCTGCTCTTGGTGTTCAGGACCCCTAAGAGTCTTTTGGAGTCTTTGATGCAGCGGATCACCTCTTGTCCTTCGGTGCAAGCTCCATCCAGCAAATCCAGGTACCCCTCCAGTCTGGACTGAGTCATATTAGCTCAGCTCCTTCTTAAGTTTAATTGCTAAGCTCATTCCTAGTCCTAGCAAATTCAATACAAATGAATTGATGGTTTAGGTCTAGTCTGATCGATCGTATCGATCATCGGACTACTCTATTTGTAAAGCTTGGGACCCGAGTAAGGTCCCAGAGGTTTAAATCCTCCCAAGTTGAGTCAAGGTAGGGCTTCGATATGTTTGTGCACCCTGATGGTGACCGGATCAAGCCCTAGTCTGGGTGCGCTCCCTGTGTGGAGAATTTCTCCTCACTGTGAGGAAAATTTCATTCGATTTGGGGAAAATAGGTCCCCATGAATTAGTCCATCCCTTATGAAATTTTTAGGGTCCTAAAGGTTAGTCCCGGTCCCAGTAGTGCGCGGCTGTCATTTTTATTCGCTGACGTGGCTCAAGGACTAACGAATTCGACGTTTAGGGTTAGCCCTATCTGTCCTCAGACGGGGCCAGGCGGGGGAAGAAGATGACAGCATGGGTCGGGCCGACCCGTGACCCGCGCTGTCTAATAGTAATGGGCTTTTAGGCCCGAGCGTCCCGCATGTTTTAGGAACGTGCCGACGCCAGTTTAAATAAATATTAATCGAATTAATATTTATTTTCCTTAAGGAAAATAGGAGGGATTAATTAGAAAAATGTAATTTAAATTAATGCTATGACTTTTAATCCACTGATCCAAATCCTATGATATTATATATCAAATTAATCAGAAAATTATCAGAAATCTGAATATAAAATAATATTTAACTTTTAATGGTTGGATTTTCTATTTAAGTCTAATTATTACGAATCTTAATTATGGTTGATTAGCATGTACACTTATCCAAATTGCATGTTTAGGGTGCCATTAGTTTTCTTATGATCAGTAGGATGAATGTGCTAATTAGCTTAATTTTTTGATCTCTGTATTTCAATTTATGCTCTAATCTTGTGTAATAACCCTAGTTGTTACCCTAGTCAATTTGGATTAATTAGGTAAATCCAAGCTTTGATTTTAGTTCCATTAGACTCAATGGATTATTTAAACATAATCCTAGAAGTTTGAAATCAATCGGAGCTAAAATGGGAAATTTGGAATTTTTGGCTATTTTTAAGCCCTAAAAAATACCTAAATTAAATTGATCTCCAAATCCAAATCTGATTTTATTTTTGAACTCCTCACTCCCAAATTAGCTAATGGTGAACTTTTGGAAATTTTTGGAGCTCATTTGGTCTTAAATTGGATTTAAAGTATTTAAGAATAATTTATAATATTTAATTGATTTTATTTATATTTAAATTAAATTTTAATTAAAAATAAATCGGCGGGATTCACTGTCGGGACCGCGGCAGATCCGCTGCGGGGTCCCGACAGCGGCGCATGCGTATAAGCCACCCAATGCAATAACACACATCTTAGCGCTCTCGATCCAACGGCTCTCATACCGCGCACCGTGATCAAATCTTACCCGCCCGATCAGCATCTGGCATTCGACGCCCGAGACCTCTTCCATGGTTTTGTTAATTATGAGCCTCATTAGACCGTCGATCCGCAACGGTCTCGTGATCAGACGATGGAGACGAGCCCCGCCACTGTGGATCATCATTTCCGCTCGAACGAAGGCCCGACAGGGAATTTTCGCTCATACTGTGCCACGCCAGCATTGTCCCCCACTCCCTCCTGCCTTGTCCCATAGGCCATTAGGATCCTTCCAAGATTGGCCGAACCCAGTAGGATGGCACGGGAGGCTTGGACCCTCCCAATTTTGGGAAAATGGAAAGGGCCTCGGCCCAAGCCTCCACTCCAGGCCCGAACTCAGGAATCCACCCCCACAGCTCCTATCGCCTAAAAATACCCTCGGCTCACCTCAGTGACCTCCTTTGCTCACTGAGACCCACTAATCCTCCTAGCTGAAGTTCCTAGAGCTCTCGGCAATCCCGGCACCTGAACCTGCTGAGCATAGCTGATAGAGGGTAAGGTCTACTATTCAGACCCCCTACATAGCCGCCAAGACTACTGGGAGAGTTTCGTAGCTAGCCATTTCCCCCTCACCGCAATTCGCCTAATCGAGGTACAGCCTTCTTCCCCTATACTCAAAAAGTTCAGTTTCCATTCCAGCATCTGAATGAGCCTCTGGATGTCGTCTAGGTCACCTTAGCCACTTAGGAAACCCAATGTGATCGCTCTAGGGTCTGGGCTAGCCTACCCCGATCGATCGATCTTCTGGTTCGCGCCGCAAGCTCATAGCTGAGCTTGAGTAGGGATCCACCGATCCAGATCACCCCGAAGCTTGTGACCAGAGGGCTTCGATCTGCCTCACCACGAGGATGGTATAGGGATCGAGCTCTAGCCAAGTGGTCATCTCTGTGAGGAGGATTTACTCCTCACAGTAAACCCTAAAAGCTTCGGGTGAGACTGTTTTTTCCAAGTAGTCATCTGGCAATCCAGTGTATCCCAGAGAGGGATTAAGGGCGGAATTGATGTGCCTTGCCACCAGGAATGTGTGGGGATTGAATGGAGCCTCCGCCGTCGCCTGGGTACCGAAAATTGTGGTGCTGAAGCTCGGCTGGGATGGAGGGCTGTCGGGAGGAAGGAGATGAAGTCACGGGTCGGGCCGACCCATGACCCTCACGGTTCTGATTTTTGGGCCGCCATTATTATCAAATTATAGGAACGCATTTTAATGGTTATTAATTTAATTAATCAATTTCTATGGTTTCAATTTAAATAAACATTCAGAATAAATTAATTTAATAACTTTGGCTATACTGATCCAAATGGTATGATCCAATATACCATTTGAATCAGAAAAATGCAAGGAATCTAAATATAAAATTAAATCATATATCCAATGGTTAGATTTAAAATAATTGATTAAACCTTTTCTGTTTTTAATTAAATTATAATAAATTCAATTAATCACAAATTAAGTGATTAAGGGCTCTGATTGCTCATTAAACCCTAAAGAATAATTATGGCCTCTTAAAAACAATTTTGGACATTTAATTTTCTTAATCACCTCTTAATTACCCTAATTAAGGATTAGTGAATTAAACCCTACATTAACCTCTATTTTGGGTAAGTTAGTTCCTAATGTCATATTAAGTCTATTATAACCTGAATGTAAGGTTGGATGGCCATAAAGTGCCATAATCTCACTAATCACTCTAACTGGCTCAATTAAGTAATGAGTGCTAATTAAGCATACTTAGGTTATCAAAACCTGAAATAAGGGTGTTTCCCACTGCATTAATCAATATGAAACATATTAAAGCAGAATAGATTTAATTTAGATAACTAAACTCTAAAATCCCAATTTTAGCCTAATGAGGGATATTTTGGTCATTTTGGCCAAGATGTGTTTAAGTACCCTTAAGCTTTGGGAAATTCAGTAAATTAACCCTAATTTAGATTACTAATGTTCTCTGAACTCTTAAGCTAATAATGTTAATAATATTCATATTAAACTAAAGAATCTTCATTTAGTCTTAATTAAAATATTTAGATCTTGAGTGATCTTAAAGGGGGTCACTATGCCTTAATAATTGAACCCAATAATTATAGATGCTAAATCTCATATTAATAAGTTCAACTAAGTTAACTTGTGAGCTAAATTCAAAAGAAATGTAATTGGTAAAGTTTATGTTCAAACCTAGCCTAAGTCTAAAGTGATCAAACGATTTTAGATCTTCTACTTGAATCAAACTATCTCCAATTGAAATTCTTAAATGATTCATTGTTTAATCCTTTGAAACCTTCCATGTGGGTATAGGATGATTCAATCTATATGATAATGAAATTATCTTAAGGATTGAATATAAATATTAGATTCTCAAGTTCTTAATTGATTATTTTATCTTATAATCAGTAGAATATCCCTTCACTAAGTTTTTAGCTCTTGGATATTTCAGCTTATAGAACTCTTCACCTTCAGCATGGGTATTAAGTGTGAACCCTAAATCCTTAGTAGGACTTACCTTGGGTTTAGGATTTGAACACCAAAGTGGAGTTTAAATCCAAAACCCTTGAATCTTGATTTACTTAATCAAGATTTGGGTAAGAGAACAAACAATTAACGGAATAGGTCGTGGATTTATTTATTTAAACCTTGTAGTCATCATACAATTTGAAGTTAGAACTTGTTAAGTTCTAATATTAATCTTAAGGTCGTGAATCTGAGTTATACTCGATAGCTGGATATTGGAGATCCTAAACTTGTATATTCTCAGAATAGTTAGATTGGGTAATTAGATAACTACATGTATCACATAAGTCTATATTGAGTCTCTTGCTTACTTTGACTAGATTGCTTAGCATACTTTGGATATTGAGCCTTATTCCTTGAGCATAATAGGAGAACTTAGGATATGGATGATACATCCTAAGTTAGTATTTGAATGTCATATCATTCAGGTATTTCAGTGTTTGCAGTTGGTAGAATATGTCCTAGCTTAATCTGCCTCTTTAGTGGTATTGTATAGAATGGACTCAGACCTAGCAAATTTGGATGGCTAGGCTGGGGATTGATTGATTAATCTCATATTATGGAGGCCCTGTATGGCCTATTGGCTGGTATGGCAGTACTGTGTCTTAGCTTATTACTACTATAGCTGGATTGTTCAGTATCATTTTCTTTTTGCTTTGCCACATGCTTCAGTGGCCTTATTTTTAGTATTTGCTCGCTTTTGCCACATGTCTCAGTAGTTTTTACATGGATTGCTTTGCTTTTGCCACATGTCTCAGTGGCTTCCTTTACTTATTCGTTCCTAAATCAGCATGCCGTATGTATACTCTTATGGCTTACTTACGTATATTGGCATATTTAGGATGATAGAATTGCATATTTATTTTCAGTATTTGTGTTCTTTATATACTCAGCATATGTTAATACGATCATAAGCATATTAGGTTCAGAATTGTATTTTAGTTGCTGTCTCTTTTAGCTTTTTGCTCACCTTGTTTATTTCGTATTGTATGTTATTTTTCATACTAGTTGCTGGCTATAAATGGATAATTTATGGTTACTTTTTTCCTTCATAGCTTGTCACACCCACTACTGCTCGCATGTTTAGATAATTTAAATGTGATATATTTAAAGTAATTAGTTCATTAAAATAGCCTAAAATGTACTTAGATAATTATCTAACTGTAACATTTTTGTTTTGTTGGCTGGGGCCCTGGCATTTGTGATACTGACAAATGTCAGATTCAGACTTATTCGTGGGCAGTGTCGCAGAAGAGGAGCAGGTTCAGGAGGAGGAGCGTGCTGCTGCTATTTAGATAGATCTTGCATTTTATTTCAGTGAGATTGAGAGACATTTTCATTCTCTTTAAAATTCAGTTTGTAATAATTAATTCTGGATGTATTTCATTTTTGCATTGTGATGAGTTACCATATAGTTCTGGATATACTACCGTATTGTCAATACGGGGGCCCCACATCTTGTTAAACCTTAATTAGTGAAAATTAGGGTTTCTAGCCATTGGATTTTAGCAAACCTAGTCTCTGATTATTTATATCATTGGATAGAACTTATATGCCAAGTTGTTTGAAATTCTGATTGTTAGATTTATATTTAGGTGTTATTCCTTTTGAAGTGGTTTAGGGTTTGATTATCACTAATTATATTCTATTTTTCTGAACTTTACTATTAATATGCTTTATAATAGTAAGGTAGATGTATTTAAACTAGGTATGTCAATTTAAGATGTATAAATTCAACAAACCTAAAAATTGAGAACTTAACTATCTTAATTAAACTTAAAAAATCTTAAGACTTTGATCAAGCTATTAAGACTAGATCTAAGTTTGAGATTGTCACCAATAATACATCATTAATCCATTGATTTGACACTTGACTTATAAATAAATACTTAATCTTTATTAGATAAGAGTAGGGGTTAAACCCTAATCTACTAGATCTAATTAACTTGATTTTAAGATAATGTAATTGACATTGTTCCAATAATGCATCTGATTTAGTATTGATCCCAAAGCATTGAATTAGACATATTAAGCATAATAATAAATCCATGTGATAGAATATTTTGAATCTAAACTTTGAATCCTTGATTTTCTCCTAAATAAGACTATTAGCATAAGATGATTAATAAAATTATATTGATTTAATAAACTAATCTAACTATAATAAAATCCTTGATTTATCCCCATGATTTTGAAATAGCATGTGATCAGATGATCTAATCATCTGATCTGACCACTCTAAACCTAAATAATAAGTAAAACCTATAATGTTAGCATTCGAAGTGAGAGTGTGGGATCTCAAGTATCTCACTATTAAGCTCATATCTAAAATAGTTTAAAAGACCTTAATTGATGATATATTGAGGTAGGAAGGACCTTTGCAAACTTATTGAGGTAAAATCTTAGATGATCCTTTTCACTTTAGAAGTTGATTTTAATACCTTGCAGTAGAACTTGCCTAAAACTCTTAGATTGAAATCCCTTCGTTGTGGTAGAATCTACATTGAGTGATCTTTTGATCACATTCTTGGAGCTTTGGGTAGGACTCACCCATTTAGAGTAAGTATTGATAGCCTTGATGAATCCTTGTTGAATAAATAGAATTGTTGAACCTTAATTATTGGATGGTATAGTAGGGTATATCTACAGTACTGGGTTATCCCAATATTATTCAGGATTGATTGATTCATCTTAGTACATATTATATTTGTGTTTTATCCTAGGAGTTTAGTCGGGCATAGTCTCACTTAGATTAAATTATTCAATTCTAAGAGTGTTATGATTACGGAATTTAGATCATTAGCTTGTTTGAATAAAAATCACCAACGAGTGATGCCTCCTATCAAAGATCACTTCCATAGGTGTGCTTCAAGCAAACAATGTGATCCTAATCACCCTCTTTGGAACACTAAGTGTGCTTGTGATTTGGGTATTTTAATAGCTTAATTTGAGATATAAATCGCCATCGGGTGATGCATCCTATCGAAGATTGTTTCGTTATGGTGGCTTAATCAAACTAAGAGTTAAGAGACTACCCTTATTGGAAACATGTTGTATATGTGTATACCACCTCCTCATCTGATGATTTACAACTAAAACTTCAACTTTAACCAATTATTGTTCTAGAAGTTAGGAGTCAGAACCCTTCTAGCAGGGTTATGCACAATGGAGACTTTGAATTCAATATCAATATTTCAAAGCTTTTATGGATTTCTGGATTTTAACTCATATAGTAAAGAAGCATGAATATGAGAATGAGCATGAGCATGATGAATGATCTCAGTAGTAATGTATGAGTATCAGTGATGAGTTATGGGTTACGAAATGTTGCATACATTGACTGGGGAATTTCAGGATGCATCGGCATCACAGTAATCTGTATTCCCGACTAGATGTAAGTACACATTGAACCGTATAACTCATAACCTTTCAGTGATAGTTCTGTTACATACTTGTGGCATACTGTATTGTGGCATATTTGGATACATTATCCCAGTGACATATAGTATAGCATTGGACATTATTACATTGGTATCTGAGCATTTGATGTTTTTGCTTTCTTTTAGCATTCAACTTTCAGTTCATTTTTACCTTGTTTAGTCTTTACATTTTCAAGTGATTCAGTGCCTTTACTGCTCTTTCTATAGTTTTATTTACTTAACTACATACTTGCATTTTACTTTAGTACTGCTTAGTTTAGTTGCGATGTGTTAGACTAATAAGGGTACTTTTGGGATCCTGCAATTTGCTAGATCTCAAGCAGCTTGTTGAGATAGGGCAGGAGGACTTGTAAGAGATCCAGGAAGAGTACGTGGAGCCTTAGTGGATCTGTCTTCTACCTTTTACTTTATTATTTTTTCTTTTAGTATCTTAGATGAACTTTGCTTTTGCATTATTTCTAAATAGTTTGTAATAATTCTGGATGTATTTTACTTTTCTTTTCTGAGATGAATATTTACTTCTACTATAGAATGAATGTATTCTAGACATTTTGCTTTAGCTTCCATGCTCTGTTATTCTACTATTATACTTAGTATTGTGATGTGATCAGCATGTTGGAAATGCTGATATATTGATGACGTATACCGGATTACTATTTACCTTTTGAATCCAATACACACATTAGTCTAATACATAAGATAAGTATTCTACTCTTATCTTAAGTATCGACTCTTGATCCCACACTTGGGTTTGAGTCAGCAACCTTTAGTGGCTCAGTCTCAGCCTATTTGGAAAGATGGGTTGTGTATTTCCAAGTCGCGCACCGCTCTGCCGCCGATTTGATTATAGTTGTTTATTGCGCGCGGCGACGGGGCAAGGCGCTACAGGGGCACCACATTTAATTACCCTCCCCCCTAAAACCCTAGAAATTCAATTAACTATAATTTGGTCAATCGAACTCAAAACTAAGAAATTCAAAGTGCTATCTAGGTTAAAAATTTAGTGACAATAGTAAACTAAATAAAATTTAGGTTTTGAATACTAGAAACTCTAAGTTGACCAAACTATTTTTAACCTTAGTTAGGTTATAACTTGACCAATTGAGCTCCAAATTGGCTCTACTCCCTGTTAAATTATTCAGTATAATATAGGGAAGCTATTTCTTCTGAGTTTACTAAATTTAGATCTCAAATGAAAAAGTTAAGTTTTTGACCCCTCTTAGCCTTAGAAATTACATAAATACCCATAATCTTAAAATCAATATAACTTAGCCAATATACATCAGAATTCAGTATTCTTGGACTCTATGAAATCTTTGAACAGCAACCAATAATAAACTACACAAAAATTTAGGCTTCAGCTAAGTGAAATTACAAAATTGCTCCTTATGTCAAAATTCTTAGTTTAGACCTATATGACTCAATTCTTATCCAATTTGAGTGTATTTATTGTATATCTTCATGTTAGACACTAAAAAGTCATTTGGTGTTGAGAAATTTTAATTTGAAGCTCTAATCCAAAAAGTAACTTTTTAGACTCTTAAGTAGGGGCAAAATGATTATTTTGTCAAAATTTTAGGTTAAGTATTCTTAATCACTAAAATACCTTTTAAATTAGTCAAATCTATAATAAAATTAATTTAGCATCAATTTAAGTCATAGATCTCTTAATTTGGATAATTTGGCAAAAATCTCAATTTAAGGCTTAAACCCCTCCTACCTAAGTAAGGAGAATGTCCCTTACTTACCTAAAACTCATCTTTATGTTCCTTAAATGAACAAAATTAGTAAATGAGGTGAAATTAAATTAAATTCCATCAACTTCTAAGTCATCATATTAAGAGCTTAATTAGGATCCACACCTCACATTAGGACCTTTCCTAAGGTTAGGAATAGATCCTACTAGGTTATATTTCATTCGCAGGCTGCCCAATCCACGTCGTTCATCTACCTCAACCCAATGTCGAGGCCGAGATACGATATTAGCTGATGGAATTTGATTTAATACTTGGCACATGCATTGATAACTGAACAAAAATAATTATTATATTCCCTAAAGCCAATTCAAGTTGACTTGTATTATTATCAAATGGCTCAATTTGATATGAACATCTTACTATAGTAGCAAACTCAATTCTTTGTCATAGTGCACTATTTTAGCAACGTGCTCAAAATACTAATTGGTCTTTATAGCACATAAAATTTATATAAGCATATTTAGCATTTAAACAATAACTTTAAGTTTCTTCCAATTATAATAGATATAAAATATCATGCACTCTATACAAAAAATAAAGAGATGAAATTGCTTTTGTAAATATTAAAATTTGGGTTGTGAATGAAAAGTTGTACAACCTTACATTTAGTGGAAATATAAATACACACACTTTATATATATATATATATATATATATATTTTTTTTTTTTTTTTTTTTCCAAAACACAACTTTCCATTGATCCAAAAAAAACCAACTTACAGACTAATCAATCCATAACCATATTGATTCCTAAAAGAACAAAAATCAACACAAAATGCAAAAAACCAAATAAACAATCGGCCCCAATATATCACCTAGTAAACCAGCTGGCCCTATCACAAACACCTGAAATCAGATATATAGGATGCAGAGAGTAAAAGCAAAATTAACAGATGAGTGATAACTGACACCGCTTTCAATCCATACTCGAGCGCCTCCACAAACAGAAGAAGATTATCTGCGAACGATGGATCCAAAAGTTGAAATAGAGTCTGACTTAAAAAGATAAGAGATGAGCAACCGTGACAAGATGGGTCTCCAATCGTCATCCAAACTAAAAAGCAAGTAGCAAATTTGGCCAGGTACCTTACTTTACTGACCAAAGTTGAAAGCCAGTCTGAGATCTTGCTGATCAAAACTATAATCCTAAAACTCCAGCATATGGAAAACACAAGTAGACAATGAAAAATCAGACATAAAACAGGATCAATGCATTCAATTGTCCACATTAGAAGAAAATAATAAACTCCAGCCGATATCATCATCAAAACAGCATAGAGGCCTCGGATTCGATTGAACGAAGAACGAGCCATCTTGACAGAAGGAGGAGAGAGCACTGAACTGCACCTAAAAAGAAGAGAGTCTGGCCAACTGTCCCCAACAAAAACCAGGTGAAGCACAACTGACCAACTGCCACAACACAATCCTTCATAAAGCCTCACTAGCAGTTCAGAATCTTAAGCGACAACCAAAATGGGAATATCCCTAAATGCCCTTCAAGTAACTGCAGACAATACAGTTTTATAAAGAAGTTGACTGGATGGAGTCTAACTTAGACATTATATACCACAAATCAATAGGACAGATTGATCTTAAAAAAAATAAACTCGTTAGAGAGCCGCTCACTTAAAATATCAAACCACTTTTAAGGGAAAAGACTTAAGACAATAGAACAAGTGCCACCAGAGGAGAAAAAATAGTCTAACAAATCCGAATATAACCATAAAAACAAAAATTGCACAGCCTACCAGAAACTTTAATCCTTAAGAAGAGCAATCAAAATCTTTCAGACTTTATCAGGAAAAATAATCCCAATAGAACTCTAAGACTCGTGATTATAAGGAAAAAATGCCCTCCAAATAAGCCTGAACCAGAATAACATTAAGCTTCAGAAGCCCCAGAACTAATAGAGGCCAGAAGGACTAAAACCTCAAAGTGAGAAAAATGAGTAAAGCGGTTGCAAATATACCAGCGAAGGTATAGTGCCTTCCAGCTTTACAAAAGTATAAAAAGCAGCAGCACATTATTTAGTACTCAATCAATTACAACCTTTGAATCCACTAGAAGTTAATATTGTAAACTCTAGTCCAAAAACCATAGAGTTCTGAAAACACAGCTTTATACTTCATAAAATCCTCCTTACATGATAGTATACTATCCACCAAGCTAGAAATAAAAAACATGGCCAATAAAGCCACATGTCATGTAGATTAACTAAATAACCAACCAAGGAATCAACCAAAGATGGATTCCATCACCCAAACTTAAATCCAACCAGAAAATAGAAAAAGAAGCAGAACCAAAAACTCTTATCCAGATTAACTTGGAAATAGAAAGCAAACTGGACATTTTTTTCACAAAAACAAAAGTCAAATAAGAGTGAGGGACTCTAGCAGCTCGAAAGGCTTTAGGAAGCTAAGAGCATAAAGTAAGATTGCAAGATTCATCAAAATACAGAGGGAACTGAACATTATGGGGAAAGAAATTTGTTGAAATAGCTAATTTCATATACTTATCAATATAAAAAATAGATTTGTATATAGGGATGAAATAATTCTTCCATTTCAAAGAGTTCCTCACACTCCATATCTACCAATAAATTTGACAAGTAAAAGTAAAGCCAAATTTACTTGCAACCTTCCTCCAACTTACTAAAACCTCAACAATAGAAAGGTGACAACTATTCCAATTCAATTGCCACATATGGTCATAATACTTCCATAACCTCCTTGCATAAGAGCAAACCAAAAAAGGTGGTTGAGAAATTCCTCATTATTGTAAAAAATGCACTTGGAAGCTAAAAATACTCCTCTATTTTTTAGCACATCATCAGTTGACCCAAAATTCTTCATGATTCTCCAAATAAAGAAAGAAAGCGTTAAGGTAGGAAGTTTAAACCAAGCATGAGAAGACAAGGAATAAGAGTAATGGAGAGTTTTTCTTGCCATTTTCAAACAGGGCTTTGAATTATTTTCAAGAAATACGTTCATTGAATCCTCACCCGCATTGATAGAGACCTCACAAATTTTCCTTATGATGTTTCTATTCATAAGAACTACTTCCAGTTTCTAAACATTCCACTTCCCCTCACTCCAGAAATCTGAGACCGATGCTAGAGAATCACCTGCAATTGGATGAAGAGAAAAGAGAGGTCCCTCCTTTGCATCTATCATACCAGAAAGAAACCGTGCCCATAGAAATTTCCCAAAAAATTCACCATTTAGCTTCCGTTCTGAAATTCAAAAGGTTTTTCCAAAACACAGAATCATTCTATTTAAGACCTCTCACAACCATATGTTCAAAACTGCCATGTTTCTTGTTCATATAAAACACCCATAAGCCTTCACCCCTCCTTAGACGCCACCAATATTTAACACAAAAAGCATCTGCTGTGTTGTTAAAAAAAAGAAAACCCAAGTCCCCATGTTCCTTGGGGGTAGGTAAATCTTCCCATCTTGTTCACTATATAGCTTTTTTTGCCCCATAGCTTTCCCATAAAAACCCATTACAAACTTTATTAACCACATTTATGAACTTTTTAAGGGGTTTAAGCACTGCCTGAAATTAATTAGGAATTGAGTTAATCACAGATTATAAGAGAATAAGTCTTCCACCAAAGGAAAGTCATTTGGAAGCCCAACCATTGATTCTCCCAGTCATAGCCTCCAAAATACAATGGAAATGGGCCCAAGAGGCAATATCTTTCATCAAGGGGAGACCCAAATAATTAATTAGGAGTGAAACCCATGCCAGATTAGAGATGTAACAATCCTAGGTTGTTATCCTGCTAACCTATAGTCTAAGTAACCATTTATTTTAATTCCATTGCTTTTAGAATAGCAAATGAAACTTATCCTGAAAGTTTGAAGTTCATTGGATTTCTCTATATCCAAACTAATATTTTGATGAATCTAAATGCCCTAGTTTAGACCTAAAATATTTTGATCTCAAAATTAAATTCTGATTGCATTTTTGAATTCCTCACCCCCAAATTAGCTAAGGGTGAAAGTTTGGTGCAATTTGAAAATTATTTAGGCCATAATTCACATTTAATTAAAATGGTCTAATTGCATAAAAGGGTTTCTAATAATTTAATTTTATAAATATACCCTTTCACCCAATTAAACGGTTGGGATCCGCTGTGCAGACTGCGAGCGATCCGCTGCGGAGCTCGGGTCGTGCGATAGCGGAGTGCCGTAAATCCAGCCATCGCTCCTTCCTATCCAACAGCTAGGATCCGATCCCGCGAAACCGCGAATGAGCCATTAGATATGCCCGACCAATATTATGGCCTGGATCGCTCCCGCAATCGGCCGTTGGGATCCGAGTGATCCGAGTTGTTCCGCCCTCTGATCGATAGATCAGTCGGCATCCGAAGGTCCCACTACTGTGGACCTTCGTCTTCCTCGCGCCCGTCCCCGACAGGGAAAATCCCCGTACTCCCAACTGCCCATCCAGTATGCCACTCGCGCCTCCAGTTCAGCAAGGTCGTTAGGAACCTTCCAGTAATGGTTAGAGACCCCATTCGGGCCTCGTGGCTCGGCCGAGCTCGAAATGGGATTTCAAAAGCTCAGCCATGGCATGACCTCTCGGGACCCCTCCAGCCCAATTAAACCCTCTGGAACCTTCCCTATAAGCACCTGAGGCTATAAATAGCCCCAGTTGTCCTCCATTTAATCTTTGCTGATCAATTGAAGTCTCTGTCTTCTTTCCGCCATTGCTGTCTGCCCAAGCTTGCGTAGGCAAACTCGGAGCTCCTGAACCACTGATAGTAGGTTCTCCTAGAGTTCATGATCCTTTGCAGTGACCGAAAGCTCACCCAAGGCCAGCCGAAGCCCCAGGCGACCGTCCCGAGCTCCCCCGTCAAACTAGGTACCCCAGTTGCTCGGTCTGTGCCAATTAGGCCTAGACCCTCTTCCTTCTTGATTCATAAACGTGTGCATTGTCATTTCGAACTCAATGGTATCGTAGCTAGGGCCTAAGCTAGCCCTGATCGATCGATTCGATCGATCGGGCTAAGTCCTTTATGGAATGCCTTGGGTGAGTAAGGTCCCGACGTTCCAAACCATCCCAAGCCCTCAGACCAGGGAGATTCGATCCGCCTCACCTCCCTGATGGTGTAGGGATCGAGCCCCGGGTCTGATGTGGTCTCTGTGGGGGCAATTGTCTCCCCACAGTAGCTCCATTAAAGGAGCCCTCAGGTGAGTAAGGTCTGGTCGATCCGGACCGTCTCACAAAGGGCTTCGGGTCCCATTTGGTGCGCCTGACCCTGGTGATTGTGTAGCGATCAATTGTTGGTTGTGTCATGGTCGGGATGCGCTGGAATTGGCAGATTATGGTTCCCCTAATCGGGCCCCTCCATCGAGACGAAGGCTTGAGGACGAAGCGTTGTGCTGGTCGGGCCGACCCGTGACCCACGCGGTGCGACAGTCCCAGGTCTTCAGGCGCCGGCCGACCCGCGCCTTTTGGTATCAGGCCGAACCCATTTTAATATAAATCCGATTAATTGGATTTATTTTCCTTAAGAAAAATAATCCAATTAATCCCATCATAAGAAAATTTAATTAGAAAAATACATACAGAGTTATTACAAACTATTTTAAAATATGAAATGTAAAGTTTATCTAATATACTAAAATAAAGCAGAAAGTAAAGGGTGGCAGACTGATCCTCTAAGGCTTCACGTACTCCTCCTAGATCTTCTGAACGTCGTCCTGCCATGTCTCCACAAGCTGCTCGGGATCTAGTAAATTGTCAGATCCCAAAAGTACCCCGTGTTAGACAAGAAGTCTAACACATCAGAACTAGCTATACAATGCTAAAGTAAATGCAGTAGACAGTAAAGTAAGGAAACTGAAGAAAAATTGAGAAAAATGCTAAGTAACTGAAACTATAAAGACTAAACAAAGTAAAACTGCATCAAAACTGAATACTGAAAGTGGATGAAAACATCAAATGCTTAGAAATCTGTAAAAGGAAAGTTATATGCAGTGTTATATGTCACCGGAATGATGCACTCAAATATGCTACATTACAGTATGCCATAGATATGTAACAAAACTATCACTGAAAGACTATGAGTAGTACAGTCCAATGTATACATACACCCAGTTGGGAAGACAGTACGATGACGCAAATGCACCCTGAAATTTCCCAGTCTGTGTATGCAACATTCTGTAGCCCATACTTTATCACTGATACTCATGCGTCACTACTGAAATGATGCTTCAAGCTCATGTTTATGCGTATACTCATGCTTCTATTCTATATGAGTAAAATCTAGAAATCCATAAAAACTTAGAATGCCAATAATGAATTCTAAGTCTCTACTGTGCAGAATCCTTCTATTCTGACTCCTAGCTTCTAGAGCGATAATTAGTTAAAGTTGCAGATTTACTTAAGTATTGTATGGTGACTAATAAGACCACATGGCGATTGGTAGAACCTATTTTGAGTGATCCTTGATCACATTTCCTTGGAGCCTTGTATAGGACTTACCTATTTAGCATAGGCTTATGTAGTCTTGATAATTCCTTGATTCATTAAATAGACTTGTTTGAACTCCGATTATTGGGTGGTGTAGTATAGTATACCCATATTACTGGTTCATCGATAATATTCGGGATTAATTAATTCACTCTAATGGGGACTTATGAGCAGGTTCTATCCCGCGGGATTAGACAAATACAGTCTCGCTAGAATAAATCATTCAAACTTAAGAGCGTATTAAATGGGTACTCATTCCCTAGTTTGATTGGAATACAATTTGCCAACGGGCAATGCCTCCTAGTGAAAACCACTTCAATAGGTGTGGCTCAAACAAACTAAGTAATGAGATTCACCTTCTTTAAGACACTAAGTGTGATTGTGAGTAGGGCATATTAATAACTTAGCTTGAGATACAAAATCACCAATGGGCGATGCCTCATATCGAAGACCGCTTCATTAGGATGGCTTAATCAAACTAAGTGATAAGAATCACCTTTCTTGCAAATGTGCTGAATATGTGTATCTATTAATCCTTAAGTAAATCTGCAACTTTAACCAATTATTGCTCTAGAAGCGAGGAGTCAGAATCTTTTTAGAAAGATTCTGCACTGTGGAGATTTAGAATTCATTATTGGCATTCCAAGTTTTCATGGATTCCTGGATTTTACTCATATAGAATAGAAGCATGGGCATAAGCATAAACATGAGCTTGAAGCATCATTTCAGCAGTGACACATGAGTATCAATGATAAAGTATGGGTTACAGAATATTGCATACACAGACTGGGGAATTTCAGGGCGCATCTGCGTCACCGTACTGTCTTCCCAACTGGGTGTATATATACATTTGACTGTACTACTCATAGTCTTTCATTAATAGTTCTGTTACATATCTGTGGCATATTATGATGTAGCATATTTGAGTGCATCATTCCAGTTACATATAGCACAGCATATGACTTCCTTTCACATAGATTTCTAAGCATTTGATATTTTCATCCACTTTCAGTATTCAGTTTTGATGTAGTTTTACTTTGTTTAGTCTTTACAGCTTCAGTTACTTAGTATTTTTCTCAGTTTTTCTTCAGTTTCCTTACTTTACTGTCTACTGCATTTACTTTAGTATTGCATAGCTAGTTGCGATGTGTTAGACTTCTTGTTTAACATGGGGTACTTTTGGGATTCGACAATTTACTAGATCCCGAGCAGCTTATGGAGACAAGGCAGGACGACGTTCAGGAGATCCAGGAGGAGTACGTGGAGCCTTAGAGGATCAGTCTGCCACCCTTTACTTTCTGCTTTATTTCAGTATATTAGATAGACTTACATTTCATATTTTAAAACAGTTTGTAATAGCTCTGGATGTATTTTTCTTTTCTTTTATGGGACAAATGTTTACATACTGCTTTGTGATGAATGTATTCTGGATGTTTTGCTTTAACTTCCGCACTCTGTTATACTATTATACTTAGTATTGTGATGTGACCAGTATACTGGAAATACTGATATATTAATAACGTATATTAGATTCTTATTTGTTTCCTTAAATTCAATGTATGTACTAATCTAATACTTAAGATAAGTATTATACTCTTATTTCAGATATTGACTCTCGATCATACTCATAGGTTTGAGTAAGCAGCCTTCAGTGTGACTCAGTCTTCTAGCCTATTCGGGAAGATGAGTTTTGCTTATTCTCGTCATCCCGAGTAGTGCACCGCTCCACCGCTAAATTTACTACTTATCTTTTGCGCGCGACGACGGGGCGGGTCGCTACAAGAGATGTATAGAAGATTAGCGCATCTACTACTGGTAACAAACTTCCCAAAAACAACATTTGATTTCCCCATATTAACTTTCATACCTGAAACCTTCTCCACGTAGTTCAAAATATTTAGGATAACTTTGAAAGCCTTAGAAATAGCTTTACAGAAAATAAGAGTATCATCCGCGAAAGAAAGATGAGAAATTATAGCTTTTCTAGAGTTATGGAAACTAATACCCTTAATCACATGAAAGGAATACGTCAATAATCTGGAGAAATAATCGTTTGCGATGATAAAGAGAGCATGAGAAATAGGATCTCCCTGCCTAATTCCTCTCGAGGACTTAAAGAAACCAAAGCTTGTCTCATTTAAAAGGATAGAGAATCAGATATTCGAAATAGATTTGTAGATAAATTGGATGAAAGCATTTGAAAAGCCAAATTTTCTAAGAATGGCAAGAAGAAAACTCCATTCTATTCTATCATATGTTTTCATGATATCCAATTTAATAATAGCATTACCACCCAAACACTTTCTATCAATGTCATGAACTAGTACCTTAGCAAGAAGGTAATTATCGAACAAAAGCCTTCCTTTTACAAAAGTATTCTGGTTAGGAGAAATAATTATAGGAAGAATAGAACATAATTTATTAGCCATTACTTTAGTGGCGATTTTATTAAAGATATTACAAAGACCAATAGGTCTAAAATCAGTCGAGGACTTGGGGGGTATCCACTTTAGGAATAAGAGCAATAGAGGTGGTGGTCACGAACTTGGAATATAATTTGACTGAAAAAAGTCTAAAATAGCTTCCCAAATATCACTTTTAATAATCTCCCAGCATAATTTGAAAAATAATGGAGAGAATCCATCAAATCCAGCTGCAGTATCCTCATTCATACTATGGATAACATCTTCCACCTCCTTGAAAGAAGGAGGAGACAGAAGCCACTTATTATCTTCCTCTGTAATGCTTGGAAAAGACAAGTCATTATATAAAAGAGAGAGGTCATAGCCCTCGCCTTGCCAAAGAGTATTAAAAAAGCTACAAGCTCAATCCCCCAACATTTCAAAGGGGATATAATTACCCCCACCATCCTTGATATGGGAGAAGACATTGACTGAATCTTTAATGTTTACCCAAGAATGAAAAAACTTTGTGTTTCTTTCTCCGTCCTTAAATTTTTTGAGAGTATATTTTTGGATCCAAAAGGTTTGTTCCATGTTCAAAAAAGAATCCAAGTTATTGTAAGCTCTTTCGAGCTGTTCTTTCACCAAATGGGATCCAGAGACATCTACTGAAGATTCTAACTCAGCAACTTCATTCCCAGCCTTTCTAACATTATCAAAAATATTATCAAAATGATTCTTATTCCAGGAGATAAGACCATACTTTAGCCTTTTCAATTTAACATGAAATCTAATCATGGGAGAGATGCTTATTTCAAGAGGGGCATTCCAGTTGGATTTGACCAAATCAAAGAAATCTGGGTGTTGAACCCACATGTTTTGAAATCAAAACCCGCATTTACCAAAAGAGGTAGAAACAAGAGGAAGCAGCAAAGGAGCATGATCAGAGCCAAACCTACCAAGATGAGAAATTCGGAGATCATTAAATAAACTGGAAAAATTAGGATTAATTAAGATTCTATCAATTCTAGAAATAGACGAGCCATTAGACCAAGTAGAGGGGGAGCCAGAAAAACCCAGGTCCATTAGCCCAGATTACAAATCATATCATTAAACTCCCTCAAGGCAGAGTTACAGGTCTGACTCCTGCCAATACGCTCTGACTCTTTTCGAATCACATTGAAATCTCCACCAATAAAACAGGGAGAGTCATCAAGATTGTACCACCTTTTTAATGAAGCCCATAGATCTCTCCTCAAAATATAAGAGCATTTAGCATAGACAATAGAAAGTTTCCAGCTAAGTTTATTCCATCCACAAATATCATGAACACATTGATCTTCATTTTCAACCACATCAAATAGAAAAGGAAGGTTCCAAAGAATCCAAATCTTTCCATTAACATTACTAAAGGATTTAGAAAATCTAAGAAACTTTGCTACATAATCCAAAAAGGAAAGATTAACCAAATGTTCCAGAATAGCAAGAAAGAGAGAACCTTATTTCTTTTGCAAAGAGATTTCAATCTTTTCTTTATGCTTGAGTTATCAATACCCCTTACATTCTAAATAAGAATTGTTTTATTCATCATAAAGGATTTCTAAATGACTTCCTGTATTGAGGTCTCTCCAAGAGCATCTCAGCCTTAGATCTACGAGCCACCCTTTTTATTTTTGGAGTAATCCAATCAGCTTCGGTAGCATCCAAAGACAGGAATAAGTGAGAAGACTCAGATTGCTCTTGACTCCCATACTTGGAAGAATTTTCATTTTCTCTTTTTTGAATAGCTTCCAAAATTAAGGAAACAATATTAGTTTGGTTTATAGCATAATCCTTGAAGATCTCAACTGGGAAAGAGCAATTCTTAAAATCTGCTTTATTACCCAATAAAAGCTTCCCTACATATGGAATGTTGGTCTGACTAGTATTCTCAACAACCACATCGTTAAGAACAACAGGAGTTATATTTTTTACCTTCCATTGGACCTTCGATTTCAACTTGCACTCAGCCTCTGTGTGACCACAACGATTACAGGCCTTACATTATATATATTCTTTTTCCACCTTGACTTCCTGAAAATATTCAAAAATGCTACCAGAAATTAAAATGAATTTAGGTCTTCTCTTAGAAATATCCAGATCAACCAGCACCCTCGCACGGGGAGCATGCCAAAAACAAGACAATTTATCAATCACAATAGGAGCTCCAATGACACTAGCTAATTCCCATAAATGATGCGGATTGTTTAATTTCGGACGAAGACACAAAAAATTGATCCAGTGGGGTTCACAAAAAGAATCCATCACATTATTCAAATCTTTCTCAACAAGAACCTTGATAATACCTCTTGAAAGTCGAATAAAACGAATCGAAAGCAAATCAATGAAATCATCAAAAGAAATCAGGGAAATTGAAAAATTATTCTTATGTAAAGATCGGATCCAAAACCCTCATTTACAAAAAGAATCAAAAAAAGAATTTAAAACTTTTATCGAGATCCAACCCTTCAAACAAGAACCGATCACGGAAAAACCTCCTCCTTCGCACGGCAGCGAGACCGGAGGAGTAGAAGGTTTAGGTTTACAGAAAACATTACCAACCTTTAGAGGGGACTTATTAGGAAGAGGGGGAAACTCCACTGCGTCAAGATCCCCGATCTCGCGATCAAACGAAGATGAGAAAGCCTTTACCCTAGAACCGCCCGAGACGCACCTCGCACCAGCAGAGCTCGCAGACATTTTTTTTAATATATATATATATATATATATATATATATATATATATATATATATGTATGTATATATATATATATAAGAATATATAAGATTGGTAAAAGGAGCGCGCATGTGTGTACATATATACTAGACTAAGCATGAACTATTAAGTGCTAATAAACGAGTTTAACATAAATACATAAGTAGTCAAAGAAAATTACTAAACAATAATGATTTAGGCTTATGTGCTAAAAATATTATATAATAAATGCATGCTGATATACTTGATTCATATACATTTGTCATATGAATAGATTTTGATTTTACATTTGTATATATTTTCTCTGTTTAAATTAAAAATATTATGAAATTTTCACCCATAATTAATATGAGCGTGAATAATCTAAAATGCAATTAGTTTTTTGAATATATGTCAAAATAATTTTCTTATTTTCCTAAGTCTTAAAATATTCAAAATATTTATTTTGAAGATTTTTTGCTCCAAATTCTTAATGAATGATCTAAATGATGCATTGAACTTTTAATAACCAATATAAGCTTGATTAAGCTCAAGTAATAGCTTTGAGTTATTATACATAATAAGATTGATAATTATTTAAGTATAGAGGGATTAAGTCATCAAAGCTTAGTGTTACATGGAATCAAATAGAGAATGGTAGAATGAGTGGCGATCCAAGTGTCATTTACTCTTATAGAATGAATTCGAATAACCATGGCCTCCTTAAACATCTTCGAAGAACCCGATCAAACTATACAATCCCTTTGCTATGGAAGTATCATGTTCAATTGAGCAATATTATTGGATATTTCCAAGTACCCTCAGACTCAAAATGCTATTAAAGAGATTGTGCATGTAGCTCCATGTGGGGCCCCCGTACTTGACAATAAGGAAGTACGGTGCTCCAACTGTGGCAAATCCCCAACTTAAGTAAAGTTAGGCGAACCCAACCTTCCTTAAGGCAAGGACTTGTCACCAAATGCTATAACTTTCATCAATATAAATATCAAAGTGGCGGAAGCAATATAAAAATAGGGTAATAACCACAAGCATATATAGTAGGAAAAGAAAATGTAATATAGTAACTCATCATAATACAGAAAGTAAAGTACATCCAGAAAGTTTAATTATTACAAACTGAAATGAATAAATGAAAATGCAAGACTCTCTTCCTCACTGGAATAATAAGATAAAACTAGCTAGACAGCAGCTGGAAGGTCCTCCTCCTGAACTGGCTCCTCCTCAGCGATACTGCCCACGAACACGTCTGAATCTGACATTTGTCGGTATCACAAATGCCAGGGCCCCAGCCAACAAAATAAAAAGTTACAATTAAACAATTGTCTAAGTACATTTT
Organism: Gastrodia elata; assembly: GCA_016760335.1. Lineage (NCBI taxonomy): Eukaryota > Viridiplantae > Streptophyta > Magnoliopsida > Asparagales > Orchidaceae > Gastrodia > Gastrodia elata. The sequence goes on along the minus strand of CM028670.1, from coordinate 9,979,864 downwards.
AGGCTATTTAAAGTGAACTGAATATTAAAGAATATCACATTTAAATTTAACTATACATATAAGCAATAAAGGGGCAACAAGCTATGAAAGAAATGGATTACTATAAACTATCTATTTATAGCATGCAACATGTATGTGAAGTGACATACAAAATACTAAATAAGCAAGGTAAGGCTAAAAGCAAAATAACTGCAGCTACTTTATTAACATGATCCTAACATGATTATGATCGAAGTAAAATATGCTGAGTATAAAAGAACACAAGTACTGAATATAATAAAATTATAACATCCTAAATATGTCATTCATACATATATCTAAACCATGAAAGTATACATACAACATGCAGATTAATATGAAAATAAAGCCACTGAGACATGTGGCAAAAGCAAAGCAATGTATAACATATAAAGCCACTGAGACATGTGGCAAAGCGAGCAAATACTAAAAATAAGGCCACTGAAGCATGTGGCAAAGCAATCCAAAAAACCAAAATAATACAATACAGCTAAAGTAGTAATATGCCTGTCGTAGTACTGCCATATCAGCCAATAGGCCATACAGGGCCTCCAATATCAATCAATCAATTCCCAGCCTAACCATCCAAATATGCTAGGTCTGAGTCCAGTCTATACAATGCTACTATTGAAGAGGCAGACTAAACTAGGTCATATTCTACTAACTGTGACAAAACAAAACTGAATAATATGTAAATTCAATACTAGCTTAGGATACATCATCCTAAGTTTTCCTATTATGCTCAAGGGCTAAAGCTCAAAATCCAAGGTATGCAAAGTAATCTAGTCAAGTAAGCAAGAGACTCAATCTAGACTCATGTGATATCTGTTGTTATCTAATTACCAAATCTAACTACCCTGAGAAGGTACAAGCTTAGGATCTCCAATATCCGGCTATCGAGTAGAATCTCAGATTTACGTCCTTAAAGTCAAATATTAGAACTAACAAGTTCTAAGCAAAAATCATGTGACGACTATATAGTTTAAGTAAGCAAATCAACGACCTAATTTTTTTATGAATATTTTACTCTCTTACCCAAATCTTGATCAAATAAATCAAGATTTAAGAATTTAGAACTTAAACCTTATGTGGGTTCAAATTTCAAATGCAAGGTGATATTCTAAATAGGGTCTAGGTTTCTCACTTAATCCCAAAGGTAAAAAATCCTATAAGTTTAAAGATTCAGGAACTAAGATCCTAGTGAAAGGCTATTCTACTAGTTATAAGATAAAATAATCAATTAAGAACTTGAGAATCTAAGATCTATATTCAATCTTTAAGATAGTGTCATTATCTTATTGATTGAATCATCCTATACCCACATGGAAGGTTTCAAAAGGTTAAATAATCAATCATCAAAGGATTTCAATTGGAGGTGGTTTGATTCAAATTGAAGATCTAAGTCTAAGATCTAAGATCTAAGGATCTGAGATTTGATCACCTTAGACATTAAAACTAGATATTAGCCTTGGAGCTTTAATTTTATGTTTCTTTTGGAATCTAAACTATATTGCACTTATTAAGATGATGTTTTAGCCATTCACTTCCCTTGATTAACATTTAAGCTTATAATCATCTCTTTAGATTACTTAAGATCTAAGAGTCTAAGTTTTGATCAATTTAGATCTTAAACTAGGTTTTTAACTTAAACATTTTCAATTTCTTATCCTTTGACACTAAGTTCTTAAGTTATCTTTAATTAACTTATCAATGAGATAATTGACTATTTCTATTATTAATTTAAAGGTTAAGTCCAAATGATCTCTATAAGGAAATGCTTAAGATATAATTATCTTAATTAAGGATTTCAATAAAGATTTCATGGATTAAGGATCACATTAACATTATTTTTGTTCTAAGATCTTAGAGAACATAACTAACCCATTTTATGGTAGTTTACTGAAATTTTCAATCCTTAAAGAACACTAAATCACATTTTGGCCAAAATGACCAAAATGCCCCTCTTAAGGCTAAAATTGGGATTTTAGGGTCTTATTGTCCAAATTTGTTCTAATCTATTTTAAAGCATTTTATATGACTAAATGAAGTGGGAAACACCTTCACTTTAGGTTTTGATGACCTAAATGGTCTTAATTAGCACTAATCACTTAATTAAAACCATTTAGGGTGATTAGTGAGATTCATGCACTTTAGGGCAATCCAACCTTACTCTTAAGTTATACTAGGTCTAATTTGATATTAGGAACCATCCCCACCCAAATCATAAGCTTAATTAGGGTTTAATTTACTAACCCTTGATTAAGGTGATTAAGGGGTGATTAAGAGAATTAATTATCCAAAATTGATTTTAAGGGTCTGAAATGGTTCCTTAGGGTATAAGGAGCAATCAGGGCCCTTAATCTCATAAATTGGACAATTATATGATTTTATATGATTTATTTAAGAATAGAGAAGGTTTGTCAAATATTTTTAAATCCAACCATTAGATCAGAAATTTTATTTTATATTCAGATTCCTTGAATTTTTTTGATTTCAATAGTATATTGGATCATACCATTTGGATATGTATAACTAAGGTTATTTAATTAATTTATTCTGAATTTTTATTTAAATTAAAACTATAGGATTTAAATTAATTAAATCCGCAACCATTAAAAATACATTCCTAAAATTATTTAATTAACCGCGGCCCAAAATCAGAACCGCGCGGGTCGAGGCTCGGCCCGGCCCAAAATCGGTCTTCGTCTTCCTCCCGACGCATCTGCAGCCCTAATTTCTGAGACGGGATTCCAGCGCCAAATTCACCGCGCTCCGGCCATGCCACGTCGCGATTTCGACGGCTACACGTTCCCTGACCTCAAACGCGTCGATTGAACTAAGAAGCCCTAGCTGGGAGGCACTGATTCGCCAAAAGACTGCTCGGCCGAGACTTCCCAGTCGGCGCACCTGTGAGGAGATAATTCTCCTCACAGAGTCCACGAGCTGCCAATGTCTCAATCCCTACATGTTCAGGGATCGAAGATGGAGCGATAGGGCGCAACCAGAGATCCTGGGGTGGTCTAGATCGTCGGGGTGCTACTCGGCGCTTTCTGCCGCTCAGAGCTTTGACTGGATCGATCAAGTTCAGTCGAATTGATCGATCTGGTCTAACCTAACCCTCGATACCAGTTACAATTATTGCTCTGAGGGTTTCGATACTAATCAGAGGGCTAAAAAGATTCGAGAGCACGCCGAAATCGCGTGGATTGGCCCGACTGGCAGTGTGCTCTCAGACGATGCTTAGGCCATCTGGCGCACTACTAAGGCTCACTAGAGGTCCAGGATGACCGCTAGGAGCTAAGGGAGGGTCCGAACACATCATCTATAGCTTGAGGAGAGGCGAATCGAGCTGGATTCAGCTCGATAGAGAGGGAAGAAGGCTGTACCTCGGTTTGAAGATTCGCAGCGAATGCAGGCCGTCTCGAGTGAACTTAGAGGTTTTAGGAGCTCTGCAAGGGGGTCTGAACTCCAGATCTCACCCTCAATCAGCAGATGCAGTGGGTTCGATCGCCGAGAGAGCTTGGAAGAACTGGGAGCTGCGAACGGAGGGCAGTGGGGAAGGTGAGCCTCACAGTGAGCAAAGGAGCTCACTGTGAGATCAGAGAAGGTATTTATAGGCCCCAAGGTGCCTAAGTCCGGGTGGTAAGGCTGAGAGCCAGCAAACTAGGCTCGGGGAAAAATGGCAGCCTCATCCTTCCTCAATTGGGAGGTTCGACCCCCACTGAGCCCCTCTACCGGGTTCGGCCAGTCATGGAAGGAATCATAATGGCCAGAGGAATATGGTGAAGGCATGGTCGACCGTTTTGATGTGGCACGTACGACAGATCTTCGCTGTCGGGGCTGAGGGAGAGCGGGGACGGAGATGAACAGCGACCGGGAGATTGGAAGCCGTCTGATGCGCGAAGTCGTTGGGATTGGATGGCCTGATGAAGATCCCAGGTAACGATCGTGCGGATTTAATTCGAGGCGTTGGATCCCAGATGCCGATCGTGCGTCTGAGATTCGATCATGGGACGGAGCGACGCGAGTCATCGGATCCGGCGCTGAGATGCGTGCTAGCGCATCGGGTGACTCGTTGCTATGCGCCGCTGTCGGGACCCCGCAGCGGATCTGCCGCGGTCCCGACAGCAAATCCCACCGAAATATTTTTATTAAATAATTTAATTTAATTAATTAAATTCATTTAAATAATATTTTAATTATTCAAAAATTATTCAATTTCAATTTATGGCCAAATGAGCTCCAAAAATTCCCAAAAATTCACCCTTAGCTAATTTGGGTGTGAGGAATTCAAAAATGAATCAGATTTTAATTTGGAGATCAAAATAATTTAGGTATTTTTCAGCGCTTAAAAATAGCCAAAAATACCAAATTTTCCAATTTAGCTCTGATTGATTTCAAACTTCTAAGTTTAGGTTTAAATGACCCATTGAATCCAATGAATCAAAATCAAATCTTAGTTTAGCTTAATTAATCTAGTTTTAACTAGGGTAACAACATAAGGTTGTTACACTCCACCTCCTCCATTGTTGGTAACTAGATAAGTAGATAATGCCCTCTAAGCCTGTTTTAAGCTTGACAACTATTTGATTGGGTTGTCACTTTTAATGCTGTAAAACATATCATTTTAAGGTGCTCGAATATAATGACCTAAGATTGTCACCAGGCTAATTAAATTTTAATATTAATTTTATTGTTAAAATTTTAATAATGAATTAACTTGGTCAAAATGAGGATTATGAAATTTTCCAAATATTTTAAATATTTATAATAGACAAATAAATAGAAATATTAGGAAAAAATCTATTGCTCAAACCTAAAAAATAAATGCATATTTGGATTTTTGACATTTAAATATATATGATGTAAAATTTTCATAATTTTTGGAGATTTAAATCATTCGAAATAAATTTTAAGTTTAAATATTTAAAAATTAAGAAATTTTTTTTGTAAGAGAGGGTTCCTGTCATGAATTTCATGATATGAACAAATTTGTAAAATTTAAAAGTATAAATAATAAAATATATAATTAAAATAAAAAATAATATTTTAGTAACATTTTTCTCATTTTAATTTTTTGGTGCTTCTCTCGTTCCCGATCTGCGTGCTTACTCATCCCCGATCTTCGCCCGACGAAAATAACCTCTACCCTAATTTCGCGAAGGCGAAACCTCTAACGTTTCCCCTTCTTCACACGAAACGCCGATCTTCTAAGCCTGACGCTGATCGGGTTTGAAGCATCTAACGAAGCCTCCATACTCAAGTCGCCCGATCTAGGGATACTTCTTCTACTCTTATTCCAAAATAGCCGACGGTCAAGTAGGCTATACATAATTGACGTCGGCGATGTGAAGTTTTATTCTTTTCCTTGTTCTTAGGATTTATTTCTTGAACTATTGATTTTTATCCATTATTTGAGTTGCGTTTATACTGATTCAATCGTAGCTTTCTTCGCTTTCCAAGTTTTTTGGATAATGGCTTTTTCTTAGGCTCATTGTACAGTTGAGGTTCATCGTCTTATATCATTTTGAGCTTGACTATTTTATCCAGGCGCATATGCTTGTTTCTTTTCACAAATTTTCTCATACTTCACTATAACTTCGTGGAATCTACAGCACGTTCATAGGTACACAACAATTTGTATTCAGAAACCTCGTAGAGTATGCCAGTAAGGAGTCTTATTGTCTTTCTGCTTATTTTCTTGGTAACGAGGGCAATTATTCTTCTATTTTGATCTTTCTTTAAGTGTTTAACTTAGTGTTTAGACTATTTACTTATTAATACAATATATGTGCTCAAACTTCATTTACATTTCTGAGGCTACTCTTCCTTTTCTTGGTATAATTGCTTATTGGTTTGCGTACTCTCATAGATTGTATTCTTTATATTTAAACGGAGCAATGCCTCTTTGTGATTTTTTTGGCATGCCTAGAAATTTCATTGTTGTTATCCTTATCAATTTTTGTACACACACACACACACACATATATATATATATATATATTTGAAAAGACGCTCCCGTAGAGTTATGTGTGCCGCCTCTATGGGCGGGTGTCGTTGACTGGCGGAGGCTTCTGCTTCTGGCGGGTTCCCGTCTCTGGCGAAGTTGAATGCTCTGCTCCATCGTTCGTCTGGCACAGCTGTCATTTGGCGGATTCATCTACTTCGGGACGCTCTACGAACGCACGTCGAGATGCTCTGCTTTGGGATGCTCTGCGAACGATCTGCTCTACTTCGGTACAGCTCCGCTATGTGAACTTCTTCTTCGTTTGGCGAACTCGTCTGCTTTGGATTGGTTGGTGGAAGTGTCTTGGGGGCTATTCGAGTGATGAAACGGAGACTCCCTAATCTTCACCTCAAGCCCAGCTCAACCCCTTCGGCCCCCATCTCCTTCCTTGAAGCTTTGACGAATGTCTTCTCTTGAAGACCTTTGGTAGGGATCAAACATATCTCTACTCGTCGAGGTAAACTAGCCCTTTTGTTATCTAAAGACGGAGTTGACACACTGGCTTGGCCTTTTATTCATACATTAGCATGGAAATTTCTTTATGGGAAGCTGCTGCTGGCTGTTGTCCGAAAATTCTTTGACGAAATTGGTCTTTCTGGATCTTTCTCTACTGGGTTGATCAATTCTTGACACATTGTTATTCAATTATTCGATGAAATGGACTATACCGGAATGTGTTCCAAAGGATCTTATTTCATTGAAAATTGTCATATGAAAGTGCTTAAATGGACAATTGATTTTGATACAACTTGCAAAACTCCGATTGTACCTGTTTGAATAAGTTTTCCCTTGCATAGGATCCAATTGATTACCCATTCCATCTTCTTTTCGTTGGGATCTTATTTTGGAAAGCCTCTTAAAGTGGATTTTGCAATTGCTAACCTTACCTGCCCCTCTGTTGTTCGTGTGTTGGTTTAAATAGATCTAACTAAACTTTTTGAAAATGAAATCTAGATAGGAGATGAAAATGTTGGGTATTTCCAGGAAGTAATTTTTTAAAATTTGCTGCAATTTTGCTTCCATTGTAGAATTATTGATCATGACATTTCTAAATGCTTCAAGATTCATCCTCACCTTAAAGCGTGTTCCACGTCCAATATTGGTGTTCTTAATGCTCCCCCCTAGGCAATGCTTGGTCTATGTCTCTATTCAACCTTTGCCAATTACAAGAGAGCATGCTTTTGTAGAGAAAGGCGCTTTGCCGTCTGTGGATGTTCCGAATGTTGGTTTGGAGTTTGATAAGGAAAAGTTTGGATTTAATTGTGCGCTAATTGGGTCCGGGGAGTTGGAGGTCTCTAATGAGTAGGAGGGATGAGGGTTTTTTAATGAGGAAGATAATATCATACCTTTAGAAGTGATCTGTATCTACATTAATGAAGTTCTGATTGTATTGCGTAGAAGGCTTCGATCCTTGATCTGTGGAGGTTCCTCCCTGTGTTTTTGTTTCAAACCCAAATACGCCGGACCTTGGGAGAGCTCAAGCTACTTCGGCCCCTGAAGTTGTTGTATCGGATGATGAAAAGATTTTAGAGGTGGATTCAAACGATGAATTAATTGATAGCCTATCGGATTCACAGTTGTTACATGATTTTTTAAAAGATGTAAGGAAAAAGAAATAGAAAAAAATGAGAAATTCTAAATCAACTGGTAACCGAAGCAACCACTAATCGGATTTATCTTGCACAACTTATTTTAACTTTAATTGGGATGTTGGATCCTGTGGAGTTTGTTTTGACCGTTTGTTCTTTTTTTGCTTTCGCTTTGTTTGTTTTTTATTTTATTTTATTATTGTAGTTTGATGTGGCGCACTCTCTGTCTATTGTAATCTTTTGATTTGATTAATTTATAAAAATTGTATACTTATAGAATATATATATATATATATATATTTACTCACAAATAAATATACATTGCATATGCATAAATATATAAAGATGTAAGGAAGAATACAAATACATTAATTTGTAAGAATATAAATATATACCTAGACATACAATACACAATGATGAATATAATTGTACATAAGGGAGATGCAAACATGGAGATATACACACACACACATATATATATATATATATATATATACATTTAGACACACACACATAAGGATATACAAGTCAAGATAAAAAGCGGACCCCCATTGAATGCCGTAAGACAATTATAAAAGTTTATAATGAAAGTAATAATCAAATTTGACTCTGATAAGGTTTAAATGATGATGATTTTAAATATAGTTCAAATTATTGACATACTATTGAAAATAAATTGGAGATGTACTTGGATATCTTATTTTACTTTTAAATTGTATTTTCTTATATTTTTGCCTATAGCTTCGCTTTTGAGCTTATTTCATATTGTTGCTACTTATTATTTTTCATACTGAAAAATAAATATACATAAAATGTTATTATTGTACACTTGTAAATCAAAAGTGGATAAAATGTCGTGTGAGAAATTCACTTGTTTAAGGCTTGACATTTGGCATATTGCTTGTTTTTGCGAACACAACATAACACAACTTATTACAGATATTTGTGATATGACACATTATGACAGGTGGCCTATACTTTTTGCAGGATGATTTGGACAAATATTGAAAATGAATTATATAAACAAATGTGTCTATCAAAATTGTTTTGTAGGGAATTATAGATGTGTGCTCAAAATACTTTTAGTTTGTTTAATAATTTTGCTCTCATATTCCATTCTTTTTGCTATATTTATACCTTCCACATTTCTTTTGCTTACCGCTAATATTTAATTGTAAATTTTGATATCTGTTAGTACTCAGAGAAATTCAACTGGGGATTCAAACTAGGGCACCTTATATGTGTCAGGTCTGTACAACTGGATGAACGAGACTTTGCTTAAGGAAAATATAACTCCGTTGTTAGAAAGAATGAAATAAAGCTAATAACTTTAAAAGCCTTGTAATATTATTAGACTGTTTGATCATATGTATTCTGAATGTTAAATTTAAATTGAATAGAATGGCTTCACTTTCATTTTGAATGGCTTTAAAATGCTGAATTTATATATACTTGTTGTCACTTTACTTGATCACCCAATAGGGTCCCGCGGCTCAGCATTTAATGTTGGATTAGTACACAGTTAATATTGGGTCGTTATAGTTAATATTAGAGCAGGAGTGGGGGGACTTAAGTGACGTGGCACAGAGCCATATAATTCTATCCATTTTAATTTAACAATCTCGGAGTATTAGACAATTACAAATGCCACACTCAACGTATTGATTTAGGAAGGATGAATGATATTTAAAAGATAAGAAAATGATTTTGAAATAAGTATGTAGTTTCTTTTAATTCTTATTGAACAATCAATATTTAAACAATAACATGATTTAACAAAAAGGATATGGTGCTTTTTTAATAACCATGATGGGATTGAAAAAGCCCACAGTTACATTAGAAGCACTTATGCAGTGCGTGACTTTTCCAACATCTTTCACGAGGACCTAATTGGATTACCGTCTACTAGAGAGATAAACTTCTCTTAAAAGCCCCATATAGAATGATCCTTATAAAAGCTGCTTGATCATATTCAGATATTTTTGACTACGAATTCATTTGGCCAAGCATGCTTTAGGGAGCACTTATTTTATTCGTCAAAAAGAAGGATGGAACCCTTATACTGTGCATCAATTACCGTTAACTTAATAAACTATCAAGAACCGTTGTCTGTTACCCTGAATAGATTAACTTTTTGTTCAATTATTAGGAGCCTTGGTCTTCTCAAAGATTGATCTGCACGCTCTTGGTACCATCAGTTCATAATCAAGGATGAAGATATCCTTAATATTTTCTCTAATATTTAGCTGTTTTGCACTTTTGTAAAAATGCAAATCAGCTTTCTTTATCTGACTTTTTCTAGTTAATTTTTTTTTTAATTTTAAAATTTAGAAAGTTTTGTATGATTTTTTCTCATTTATATAAGATCAAGCTACATATATTTGCATTTTTTGTCTTTATCACATTTTTCAAATTATACTTACTCTCACTAACAAAAAATTTTGAAATTTTTTTAATTTATTTATTTTTCTATTTTTTTATTTTTTTTCTTGAACTTAAAAAAAATATGCTAGCTCCTGCTTCTTCAATCTTGCTGCGAATCCTAATCATGTGCAAGCAGAAATTTGAAATAATTGCTTGAACTGGAAGAGTGCTTCCAACCAGTAAATAAAAAACATGTGCCAGCAACTAGAGTCATTATATTATGTTGTTATTTGATTGCTTTTAAATCAAAATGTGAGAAGCAATCATTTAATTCTTGCACATGTGAGAGGGTCATAAAAGGCTTGTAAGTTTGAAATCAACGCTCGTGACCTCTGTATTTATTTTTCTAGTTTAATTGCATCAATCAAAGCAAGCAAAATTAGCGTGTGAGTTTGAACCACCACCTGCAACGACCTTAGAAAAGCAGCCTCGAATAACCAAAAGGAATCATCAACAATCAAAGGCATACCAATAAAAAAATGTCATTTTCTTCCCACTAGACTTGAGGTTTTCAATAATTAGTATCATGGAATGCAATGGTTATGTTAAACATAATCACATGTTTGACATATTTGTGTAAACCAAATATAATATTTGAGTTTTAGAAAACAGGGAACCCAATGTACTAGTGACATCACAAACCTCACTTTGAGCTAAAGCACACACATCTATTGTTATTTGGTGATGTCGACGATCGAACCATGAATCTCTCACATGCAATGCGAGCAGTTTGAGCTCACTATTGAATGTTTTCAAAGAAACAATTGAAAGTTACAATTTTTGATGGAATCTGCCATTCAAGGAAATGGTGAGTGATTGTAGTGTTAATTATGCTTTAGAAATCATATAATATTTATTAGTTAGTTTTTTGCCATCATACATAGGACGATTATAGGTTTTGTGCATATTGTTTGAGAATATATGGGTGAAAATGCTTGAAAAGGCTATTATGTTTTTTCAACTTATGGCTCATTTCCTAAAATTTCAATAAAAAGGGTTCTTCTTAACATACCCCATTGTTCAATATTATGAGACATATGTACATATCATCTTATGACAAGGGTAATGCTCTACATTACGCAACTAATATTTTGGTTTGAAAATTATCAAGCAACTATTACTACCATTATTCTTAATTAAATTTTATAACATATTACTAATATTTCTTTCATCCAAACTGTATTTTACTAAAGTGTAACATAAAAAGTTCAAACCAGCAACTGATATTACGTGACTGCAACATTCAAGATATTTAAAAAAATCAATTTGAAAGACCACTTTCAAAAACCACTGCAGATTCAAAGATCACTGTTAAGAACTCACAGATTCAAACATCCAAAGTTTCAAACAAAGATTACTAATAAACAAACTTTCTAAAAACTTTCAAAAAACTTTCGAAATATCACTCTATAGATAAACAACTTTCCAAAAAAAAAAAACTCATTGATCAACATCTATTGATCTTAGATTACTGATGTATTTTGCCCGCGGGAGATAATTGAATCCAAGGTCGGAGGGAAGAAACGGAAACAGCATTACCACTGGTGCTATCAATTTCTTTTGTAGATCTTATAAGTTCTTAAATTTTTTATATATTTAGAGTGACTTGATTTTAAGTTTGATTTGAATCATACCCAACTCGTACTTGACCTGAAATCCATTCGAGTCAAACCGTTCAACTCGAGAATCAACTCAAAAATTTCAAGTCGAGTTTGAATTGACTCAAAATTCGAGTGACTTTCTAGCGAATCTCGAGTTTCAAATAAAATTGCTAGCCCTACACACGAGTGGACATCAAACTCAAACCATATTTTATTCTCTGATTTTGGGTACACTTATGCACATATATTTTAACATAGACCGTAATTCTTCCATTAAGGCTTATGTGTTGAGTTTTGGGTAAAATTGCCATCCCTGCACATGAGTGGACATCAAACTCGAACCATATTTTTATTCTCTGATTTGGGTATACTTATGCACATAGTTAATTCTTTCATTAAGGTTTGTTTGTGTGTGTGTGTATGTGGGATACAAAAACAGGGGTTCCATTAGCTGGTTTAAGCTTATATAGTATAGCCCTAGACATATCAACCGTTGGGATTGGTTGGTTTAAGCTTATATAGCATAACCTTAGACATTCATCTCTTCTCGCATTCATTCAAAATAAAGATAAAAAAAAGCACAACTAGTTTGAGTATGGCTTTGAAAAAAATATTTGGCGTCCATTATTTAAAATGTGTTGGATCATGTGTGCAACGATTCTGTGGATAAATAGTAACCAAAAGGAATCACTAACAATCAAAATCATATATCAATCAAAAGTGTTAAAATAAAAATGCCATTTTCATACCACTAGACCTCGGGTTTACAATAATTTGCAAGTATCGTGGAATGCAATGGTGGTGTTAGGCATATTGGCAAGTTTGACGTATTTGGGTAAACCAAATATAATGCTTTTGAGCTAAATAATATTTGATGTTAAGAAAACTGGAAACATATACACTCATGAAATCACATCCCTTACTTGGAGCTAAAGCACACATCTAGTATGTTTGGTGATGCAGGGATTCAAATCTTGAATCTCTCAGATGCAATGCAAGTGCAGAATTCTAAGTTTTGATGAAATCTACTATCAAAGGAAATGTGAAGCGAGTGCTATCTTAAGTATACTTCAGAATTCATAGTATTGGTTAGTCTATTGTTGTTGTACATAGGCAACTATTGGTTCAGTGCATCTTGTTTGGGAATACATAGGTGAAAATGCATCAAAAAAGGTTTTTCTATGTCTTCTACCTATGGCTCATTTCTTAACATTTCAAACAAAAAAGGGTTCTTACACATACTACAAATGTTCTTATGAGAGATTTGTGTACATATCACCTAAATTATTATAATAAGGATAATGCTATACTACCCAACCAATATTTTGATTTGAAAATTATTAAGCAATCATTACTAGTATATTCTTTATTTAAATTTTGAGGTGAGAACTCTTAGAAAGCATAGCACATAAATCAATAACAAATTAATCAAAGAATCCTTGCATATTCGCCTGTTATTTTAGCAAGCACACAGTTACAAAGGGATTTCTTAGAACATTTATAATTCTATTTATCTGGAGAAATTCATAAATGCTTCTTCATGATTCACATTTTTAAGTGGTTATGATGTTGATTATGTTTGTAATAAGCTGATAATGATTCCATCTTGATGTTGTTCCTATCAACTTATAGGTCATGGATGATAAATATTATACTTATCTGAAAAATAACTCCATATATGCGTGGTTATGATGATGGCATGCATATTTGTTTTGAGTTGCCATTTTCAATTTTTATACAATGTAATTTTTGGTATTCTATTTAGTTGACTTTGTCCAAGTATTCCTTTGACCATCTTGCAGGCTTGTGTTAAAAATGACATTTTTTAGCACTGGTACAGTTTGGTACAACAAATATCCCAAAGATAAATTTAGAAAGTGGTTTTTCATGGTTAGAATAACATTTGAATCTTTCCTTTTGTTTATTAGTTTTTATTTTCAAACCCGCCTTTTTATTTTGCTTCTAAGAGTTTTTTTAATTTTTTCTAATTTTCTGTGCTAATTAAATGTCTTTGTTTATCTGCAGCTGACAGTTCTCTTCGTTTGAGTATGTGATTACATTTGTTCTTTAGGGACCTTTATTCAAAGATTAGATTAGGCATGCTTATTTATAGGATACATTCTTTTTATTTATATATTTTTTGTTTTTGTGCATGAGAATTTTCTTAGCAAAAGAATAGATTTATTTCCTTAACATTTGATTCGGTATGTTGCTTTTTATTATTCCTAATCTCTACCTTTTCTTTTATTTTAATATACAATCTGTTTTGTGTGGAGTAAGGGACGATTGCCATAATTTGATCAAATGATTGCATTTGTGATTCAATCGAATGATCATGTTTTCTATATCAAACATTTTGACAATTTTTTATCTTTTATCTTGAAATATTTGAATTTGCTTTTGTTTTCTTTCATGTTTAAACATAGTATTGAGAGTTTATGATTGTTTTAGCATTGCTTTATTGAACTTTAGCCATATATACCACATGCTCATAATTAAGGATGATCAAGATTTAATGATTATATAAGATATTAATATTTGAATGTTTTTGTAATATATAAAATAGCTGAATAATGTGTCGCTTATGAGAAATGGCCAAAGTGAGAATGATTGTTCTGGTTGTTGGTTTGATGACTAGGGTGAACGTATCAGTGTCTATGTATGGTTGTTGGGAGTAGCCTCTATTAACTAATCGAACTTTATAGTCGAGGGTTGGGTTAAAAAGGTGGGAGTGGAGACTTTTGGTGAGATGAAATAAGTGTAGGGGGAAGTTGAATTCATCAAAATGATGTGTTGAGAGATATGTTGTGATTTGTGATTAGGCTAAAGACAAATATAAGCATAATGGTAGTTGTTATAGCTGATGAAAATGCAAGCGTTGGATGGAGGTTGCAGCTGTTGGATGTGTATGGACAGATCCAAAGAAACTGATTGTCCAAGAAATTAATAACAGAGTTGTTTATGATATATAGTTTTGGTGTAGGGTGAGTGATATTGAAGGAATTTGGTAGGAAGATGATTAAGAAGTTAGTTGGAGGTTTGGAATGTATGAACCTAAATATGTATGGGAGGTGTGATTGGAGGAGTAATGCTCAGCCAAGCACAACAATGTGGCAATGCTTTCTGTTAGCAACAACATTTTGGCTCGTGGTGTATGGTGCATAAAATTGATGATGAATTTCAATTTGTCAATATTTTTGTGAATTTTCTTTACTCACCGCAAACATCAGGTTGAAACATTATAATGGGCATATCTAGAAATTTTCTTATCATGGATGTAAATAGAAGTAGTTTTAAAACATCATATTTATAAAATAAAGTAGTAAAATTATTTAAACTGGTGATGTTCATTAATAATTATGATGTAAAGTTTATGACTTGTATTAGAAATTATAAGCTAAACCCCATATACTGTTTAGTATACAAGCTCGAGTGACTTCGTTTATATGGTGTAGGAGGGCACAAGAAAGATGTGATGACTCTTGGCTTGATTACAAGCATGGCATAAGAAGTTGATACTGTTGGTTGGTAAGTTGAGGTTACAGAGAATTTGTTATTGAATTTGCATTGAGGGGTGATCAAGTTGCTCATGCTATATGGTGAATGATGAAGTGGTCGCAATGTTTGAAATAAACTTTATTATTCTTAGTGAATTGATGAATAGAAAGGAGGTTTTGAGTGATGTTAGGAATTTGGAGTATGTTGCTCATGAAGAACTATTTCCAAGTATAATGTAAGGTGGAGGAACTAATCTGATTTATGTGAAAACTTGAGCCGTCACCAGTTTGATCTTGCTTATTGCTTTTGGTAAGGTTTTTGAATCTGTAGACTTTGAAGATGTGTGGTAATATGTATGTGACATCAAAATCAAGGAACCCTGGCTCATGAAAAGTTGTTCTTAGATTATGAGTAGTTGCTGGCCTGCAAAGGGATACTAGTAAAAGATATTGTGGTGGTAGTTGTTGATGGTTATATGACCTTGCAATTGCAAAGTTGCTAAGTGGTGAAGGATCACCCACAGTTTTGTGAGCATAGGAACTAACAGCGTCATGATATATCCCATAATAATGATTTTGGTTTTTATTGCCATAGGAATTTGACCACGTGCTGTTGGCAATGGAGTGTTTGGTTTGTGGAGTGGTCGTGGTGGTATTGTTGGCATTGGAAAGTAGAGTATCATCTGTTTCAAAATTTGGATATATGATTTCATGTTTTAAGAGAATGCCATAGGCCATTTAGTATTTTGTGTTCAAGCTGAGTTATTATGGTGATTGCAGGAGCGGAGTAGTTAGGATTAAGGGTAATGAGCAAAATTATAAAACCATTTGTTGATAAGAAACAAGTGATTTTACGACAATGAGATTATAAGCTATCTCTTTTGCATGGTTTATAAGGTTTTCCATGGAGAGTGATTCCTTTTTGAGGGTCTTAAACTGGAGTTAGAGCTATTGGATGCCTTTTTGCAAGTATGATGCATATATGGCGACCTAAAGCATTTTTCACGAATTGAGATGTATTGTGGTTAAGTACTTCTATTATTGAAGAAATGAGCTAGTTATGGATTAAGTGATTGTTTTGACCATGTGATGAATCCATGGTTAGTGGAGCTATTGGGTAATGTTAGTGGTGGAGATGCAAAACCATCAATGAAGCCAAATAAATCATGAGCAGTAAAATTGGTATGAATTGAGGCCACAATTCACAGTGGTAGTTGTGCATATTGAGCATGAAAAAAGGGTTGCAGAGTTTGTTGATTGAGATTTAATGAATTTCATAAGAAGGTGAAGATAGTTAGGGGGAAGAGAATGAGGATTTATTTTAAATTATTACTATTCAAGTTGCAGAACTTGATGAAGCAGGTGAAGACAACAAGAATGATTGTAGTTGGTGTTATGGGGACATTGATCGGAGGTGGATCATCGAGATTGCAGGTTGGTCGGAAGTGGAACGGATGTAATAAGGGAAGAATTGGCGAATTTGTTAGCTGATTAGAGGTAGAGGTGGATGGCAAGGTTGCATGCTTAATCAAAGGTGGTAGATTGGTTGGGGTGAATGGGGTGCACTGTAACGACCCAAAGTCGTTATTTTGTAAATTAGGTCAGAATCCTGCCTTAGGAAGCAGGATCCCAGGGAATTTCACTTTAGGGGAAACAAAATTACCAATAGATAGAAACAACTTTAAAGATCAAAGTGCCCTAATTCGGGAAAAATTTGATTAATGGAAGCTCCCGTTCTGTTTTTTTGAAATATTTAAATTCTAAAAATCAAATCATTGAAATGCGTGTCCGAATTCATCGTTTTCAGTGTCGACATGTTAAGTATATTATTTAAAGGTTGCTCGAGAAATTTCATCAAATTCTGAGTGCCGGATTTATCGTGGCTAATTTCTGAAGTTTTTAAACTTCAGAAATTAATTAAAAATAAAATATTTGTCCGAATCGAAAATTTTTGGCGCAAGGGTGTTCGTTATGTCGTAACCCACATCGGTGCCAAGTTTCGTCGTATTTGGACGCCGAACGGTGGAAAAATGCGAGTAATTTAACTTTAAATATTATTTGAATTTTTATTTTTTTCATTTATCTGTTTCCTCCCCCCCCCCCCCGTTTTCCCGCTACGCGCATTCTTGCGCGGAAGGTTCCGCGCCAGGAACCTTTCCTGCTCCGTTTGGCGCAGGAATGGTCGGCCAATTTGGCCGACCAGCTCCCCCTCTTCCCTCCTAGCCGACCAGCCCTCCCTATCCTCTCCCCTAGCTTCTCTATAAGACTTCCCTCAGCCCTCCCCTCATCTCCCACAACTCTCCTACCTGCCATCCCCTCTCCTCCCAGCCCATTCTCCCTTCCCTGCCAGCCACCCACAGCAGCAACCCCCTTCCAGCCAGTGCCAGCTCTTCCTCAGCCGCTCCAGCCTCCTTCCAGCAGCTTCCGGCAGCTCGGCAGCCCCCGGCATTTCCATCCAGCACCTCCGGCAGTTCCCGGCAACTCCCAGAGGCCTCCGGCAGACCCTTCCAGTAGCTTCCGGCAGCCCGGCAGTCCCCTTCAGCCAGCCAGCTCCCTCTCCGGCAGCCTCCAGCAGCCTCCGACGGCCAGCTATCAAGCCGCCAAGACACTCTGTAGCCGCTGCCAGCCAGCTTCTTGCCGTTGCCACCTCGGCCAGCCATCCGGCTACCCCGTTCCAACCCTCCATTGTTTTTCGGCAATCCTAAAAGCTAAGGTATGAGAGGTTGGAAATGCAGGAAATTGAAGAAAACACTTTCTTGCTAATCTTATTAAATCATTGATATAATTTTATATTTAGTCATTCGCATTTTGATCATTCTCATTAATTAATAATGGAGACAGATTATAATGCTATAAAATGACTACTATTTCCATTCCTATCGTTACTCTTGTAATACAGTAACATTATTATGAAATACAGATTTTTAATCATTAGAAAGAAAAATGACAAAATAAAGAATAAATATAAAAATCATGAACTATCACATCACTTGTAAAAGAGACTAATTTAAAGAAATATCGGGGACTTGAATGCAGATTGAGCGAACTGTCACTCATTTGAACTGTTGAACTTCTGAATTTAAAGAACGAAGGTACCCAGTACATGACATGTATTACATTTTGCACTTTTACTGCTGTTTAGCTTCGCGTATTTTGCTTTGAGCCAGATTCATTTGAAGCTTGGTTGGTTGTTATAAACGAACATCCTTTTTCATTCGGGGGTTACTGGAAAATGACATCAGTAACATTAATGCTTAGTTGATTGTTAGAAACGAACAATTCTTTTCATTCGGGGTTGTTGCTGAAAAAATGACATCAGCAACATTCGGGGTTGTTACTGGAAAATGACATCGGTAACATTCGGGGTAGATTACTGGAAATTGACATCAGTAATTTTTATTTGATAAATAATATTTGTTGCAGGAATTGTTTATTTCGCACTATTACCTTATTTTCTCCTGCATTTTATTTCCGCCTTACTTTCGCTAATCGCATCATTTAAAAATGTAAATGTTATTATGTACTGCTGTACTTAGAGTATTCTCTAATTACTGGGAATTCCAATTTCGGTATTGTTTGTTGTACAATACCAGGTCAGGTACTTCTGGAAGAGCTTAAGCAAGAACCCTAAAGCTTAAAATTTTCAATCTGCAAATGGATCTACGACGGCGCTGTTTTTGCTTGTTTATCTTTTATCTTTTCTTTATTTTTACTTTTGTACGAGGAACGCTGAAAAGACCTTGTAATGTGAACATTGAAATAAATAAATAATATCCTTTGGCTTTTGTATGTGTATGCTCTTTTCCTCTCAAGTTACTCAATATGATCCGGCGGCAAGTGAACGCCCGACGTCGGAACGGTTTCTTTTGTACCGGCGTCGGGGCCCTCACATGCACAAGCACTAATTTTTATATTCGTTAATTCCATGATGTACAGTATGCACGTATAATGCAATTTGTTATGATTTAGAGGTCTGAATGTGTGAATTGTTACAAATTGATTAAGTAGCGTTCCTAACAGTGTGCTTTGTGTAACCTTTTATTCAGAATTCAAAACTGGCAACTTCGCATAAACTATCAATATGGTCAATAAAAAATATTTTCCAGGTGTTTAAACATATGCATCTACGGGGTGTAGCACTTTAGATTGCCTCTAGAACCATCTCATTTTTATTCATATTAACTAAGATTTAAAAAAATAAAATCTTCAGTTAAACTAGTTTTGGACATTTCTGATATGTCTGCATGCATTTAAGGTGAAACCATGCTGCTATTTATAACATTTAGATCCTCCCAAACCTCACTCTTTTTCTCCTGATACCAAAATCAGGAGGCCCAGTTTGCTCATCAACAATGGCGTGCTTGATGGATCTTCAGGGCATTGTTGAGAGAACTATTGAAAGTATGTGTTTTTAATGCATATATTTTATTAACTACAACTGAACTGAGGTTGTTGTGATGATTCATTGCTACATTCAATCGAGGCATCAAGGGTAGATGCATGGCAGGAATATGAAGCATGAGTATCTAAGGCTGTAAAAGATCTTTGCATTTGGGTGTATCACTCAACATAGCATACAAAATGGGAGTCAGAAGAACTTGTGGATGACATAACCATTGCTTTTACATTTTGTACTAGTATATATAGTTGTAACCTTATGTGGATACTTATTAGATGTTATCATAAAAATTGAGCATTAACAATTATGAATTTAATGTTGCAACTTGAGCTGATATACCTTTAGGTTGTAGTTGCTTTAATAGAAAATTAATATGCCTCAAAGCCCATGAAACAATGAAAAATTCATAACATTTGTCAACTAATTATAACTTTTTTAAGACTTTTCATAAAAACAAGTGAAAAGAGAAGCTAAAACTAACTTGTTACCCAATGATGTCTTCGTAGAATGATATTTTACTCCTTTGAGCAATAAATATTGGCAGTTAAATCACTACTAGTTGATCTCATATTCACAACTCAAAAGAGAACTATAAAATTGCAGCAAATGTTGCAAAAATGAGAATAAATACAAGAAAATATGAAAATAGAGATAGGGAAACAGGGAACTGTGAGTCACTATATTCACAATAATGCAGGAAAGCTAAAATACTCACAATAATGGGGAAAGGAGGCAAGTAATCACATCATCACATTGGATTCAAGGGGAAAATGGCAAGGCACCGGTGCACCTCATCAGATTTCACACGGGAAAATTGAAGAGGTTAGCCGTTGAAGAGTTTACAATGAAGGAGTTGCTTTATTTTATGTTACCATTGAAATGCAAAGAAGAGTTGAGCACACAGAGGGCTAGAATGTTTTAATGTGTTAGCGTAGGGTAAGCTGATATGTGAATTGGATAAGCCAAGGGTTTGGTTTATTTGGAGTACATGCATATATTAGTATTGCAATTTAATTGTATCATTTAGTTGAATCCACTGGTAAAAAAAAGATTGGAATCTAAATTTCAACTTGGCTTAAATATATTTTGATGGAATCTCCCTTGCCTCATAATTATCCAATTGGGTTTGACTTAGTTCTTTTTCAAGCTTCAAATTAAGTGAGTTGATTCAACTCCCCTCAAAATTCTTGCAATTTCTTAAAGAGCTTTGAGTTTTGAATTTTTTTACTTGTCATAGAAACGAGCAAACTTGCATGTGGTCATTTCAATATAATATATCTTGAGAGGTAGAATTAAAGTAGAGAATAGTTATTGAAGAACAAATATGTTATCGGTGAAGAGGTCACTCGCTCACATTACCATTGAATTGCAAAGAAGACTGGTACAAAGGAGGCTAAAAGCTCAAGTGAATCAACAAAAGGCAATAAAAATCTTGAACATGAGGATAGAAAAAGTTGAGAGCCCATTTAAATTTATGACAAAATTGTATTTGAAGTGTAGCTTATTATATTGCACACATTGCACTTATGTTGAACACGATGACCAAAAACACTAAATAGTTGAATGCAAATTTAGAGTTAGCTTGAATGTTACTTTGAAAGAGTTTTCGACTTATTGATATCAAATGGGGTTTGAGTCAAATTAGTTAGCTCATGAATTAACTAATTATTTGTCCATTTTCACCGGACTAAATTTTGACTTGTATCAATAATGAATTTATAATCTGAGTTTTTTTTTATAAACTTTAGAATTGGGGTGACCTATTTGGTAGATTGCAAACATTGATGATTGATAGATGTCAGGTGATGAATGATTCTAGACAGCTAGTATTCTGGTATGATAAGTGTTAGCAAAAGTACTTAAGAGGCGTTTTGCACATTTATTATCTTTATAGCAAGGTGATTTGGCAACCCAGCATGTATTCATCGAAATGAGCTTTTGACTATTATTTTATTTCTATTATTTGTGGAGGTTGAATATCTGGTGTTGGTTGGTGTTGAACGATGGTGGACAAGATACTTGTGGTGAGTTTGGAAACACATGAGCCGTCGATTTATGGCTATAGAAGAGTTTTGATTCTACAAGTCGTGTTCAAAATATGGATAAACTGATTGAGCCTTGTTTATATCGTAGAATAGTACTTTTTCCTTATCTTTAGTGTTTCTTTAAGCTGATGAGAAGGCTACTTGATGATTTATTTCTTGGATTGGCTTGATTGAATAGCTTAAACCGTCCCTAGATTGGGTGGTCGACAGCAGCTGGTGTTGCTGCATAGCTCTAGCAACAAAGTCTCCGATTTGAAAATGAAAGGCACGGTAATGAATATCCCAATGTCAGGCAATT
Source organism: Gastrodia elata (assembly GCA_016760335.1). NCBI lineage: Eukaryota > Viridiplantae > Streptophyta > Magnoliopsida > Asparagales > Orchidaceae > Gastrodia > Gastrodia elata. Next base: position 9,957,986 of record CM028670.1, on the reverse strand, counting down.
GATTGATAGATTGTAAATGTGATGTTTGAATCATCTGTAACCAACACAGAGTGTAAACTGCATTTTACTATCACTTGAAGAAATGGTGATTGGGAACAATCTTGGAAATGATGTATATATTTAAAAAATTCTGTTGAGAATTCATTAACCATTGTTATTTAAACGAGCAATAATCTTGGGAAAGTGTAGGGATGAAACTGCGTTGCCGATGGAAAAGGTTGGTATAACCTCCGATACAAGCTTTAGTGCATTTGAGTTGACAGATTTGTAAATATGATGGTCAGATCGTTCAATTAATGAATAGAAGGTCCATTTTGACACTTCTAATGACATGTCTGCTATAGAGCTGATAAATCAAAATTACAATAGCTATCATCTGTAGAAAAAGTTAGTCTGCAGGTCATATTTTACTGTCACTAAAAGAGATTGGTGATTGGATTCAATCTTGGTATCGTTCGTTCATTTGGATAGGGATATTAAATTTTGTTGTGGATCGTCAATCAATTTTCTGTAAACAAGAGCATAATTTCAAGTAAATATAGGGATGATATTTAGAGCCTATGGAACATGGAAAATTTCTATTTTTTTAGTGGGCACGTTATTTCTATGAACAATACATTGCAATGAATATCTTGATATATTGTCACTTGTGAAGGTTGTTATGGCTTCAAGAAGCATAAATCTATAAATATTCTCTAAAGAACTACACGTAACAGAGCATCTCGTTGTAATCCTGTTTGTGAATAGACTTTTCATAGGTGTTATTGTTGTCTAATCAAGTAATTGGTTTAATAGGGCCCAGTTGCACCAGTATTGTCCATTAATGATGAGGAGAAAGAAGCTCATGCAGAGAATTTACATTTGTAAATTTTGATGAAGTCAGTGATGGAATTTTCTTTTTTATTTATTTTTGGTTCCAATGTATTTTGTTCTGTGTGAGGTTTATTTGTTTTTTATTTATTTTGACATGATGCTTGTTTTGATTATTTGCACATGAACCTAGTGGTTATTAGTCTCTTTAGAATAAATAATTCAACTTTTTATTTCTATTTATGGATTAGCGTTGTGGTTGGCAGATTGAAACTTGGTTGAATTTTGTATATTTGATTCATCTTATCAAAACACATTGTCTTTATTTATCTGTTAGAATTGGAGTTGAATTTAATTGAGTTTTTGGATATGATAAAATGCTTGGAACTATGCTCAGTTTGTATGATGAATCCATGTCAAGGACGATAGAAAAAATATTGTTCAATGGAGTAGTGCGGTCCTTTCATTTCAATGATAAGACATCATTCGGCGTTTATAATGGAGCACATGCATATTAAGTGGATAAGCCAATAACGATGTTAGTACAGCTGGATTCTTAGAAAAATGTAATTAGAAAGCATCGCTTTGGAAATGTTTTTTTTCTTAATTTCTATATTAGACTTCTTGGAATAATTACATTGATTTACGCACCCTTGTGTAGTTATTTTAATTACTGTTTGTTTTGTACAATATGACTATTTGAAGACATGACTTCACTACACATGTTTCATTGGAGCATATAGAGTGATTGATACTTAGGTTTCATATTTCTTTTAGCATTATGGGTTTGTTGGGATGGTTGTAATTATTTACAATGTCAATTAAGAATTGCTGTATAGAAGTTGCCATTTGAAGTTATTGTATATAAATTTAGTGTTGTAATTTGGGAACCCAATTGACAAATTACGGTTCATAATTAAAAATAATAACATTGCGGTGAATTGTTTTACAAATGTTGTGAATGAGGATGAGCATTATTGACTACTTAAACATGGATAAGCTTTTTGGCTACTGCATTTTCTAATAACTAGATAAAAAAGTTGCATACCAAAAAAACTCAACTACAACTTTAAAATAAGCAGACATAAAGTAGAACTAAATAATCTTTGTATTTCTTTTTCATCTTTTCCAGTTTATATATTATTTGCCAGTCATTTTCCTTTTTTTCCCACCTTTTTTATTGTGGATTTTGAATCGTTGAAGATTTTAATGGGCAGACATTATTCAGGAATGGGTTTGTGGACGTTACTTGAAGGACTCCTGCTTCTTGCAAATGCATTAGCTATCTTAAATGAGGACAGATTTCTTAGTCCCAGGGGATGGAGTTTCTCTGATGCGTCGGCCAGAGGCAGATCAAAATCTCTCAAGGGGCAACTTTTAGGGCTTATCTATGCAACTCAATACTTGCGGGTTCCCCTTATTATTTTGAACTTGGTTGTCATTGTTGTGAAGTTAGTTTCAGGTTGAGGTGTGAGGCAATTTATGAGCTTTTTACCTTTTTAGTATTGTCATTCTATGTTACCAAATGTACGAAAATGCCTTTTGTTATTTTTGCAAAAGCAATTTTATTCTTTGCAGAAGTCGCTGCTTAATCTCACAAGCATGCATATATTAAAACAATGTTTTGTCTGTGAAGTAAACGGATTACTGGTTTTCTAAGACATCTCCCAGTTGCTCTCATTGGCCCTTTTGTAACTAAAGCTAGAATGGTTTTATCATACAAGAAAGGAGTACTACAATCTGTTATTACATGTTCATTTTGATTTCGGTTGGAGCTTAGTTTGCATATTCCTCATATTACACATGTATATATATTTTGCATCTTTCATTTAGGCATTTAAAATATTTTAAATGTTTTCAAACATATGGTTTAAATAGTGCTCGTATGACTCAGATCCTTAAAAGTACACAAATTATAACTGACGAAGCTCAGCAATAGTTCCTGTGAAATGCGATTGCGAGTTAGTTCTAGTGGTATAATTTGTGTATTTTAGGAGAATTGAATATCTTTGATCAAGCTGTGATGGTATATTATTTAATGATAAGCTACAAAAAATAAGCACTATATCTAATATTTCTAATCTTATGAAAATATTTAAGGTCAATTTGTTATAATAAATAATAAAACTGCTGTTTATGGTTTTATTATGTGTAATTATCATATGCACACTTTTTATTATTTCATGTTGTCATTTAAAAGTATGAATGTGTAATGATCATAGGTCATTTGGACAAAGGATGTTAAATTCTTCATAATGTTTAGTTTCTGTTAATTGCCACATCTCAATTCATGATAGCTACATGTTTATTTTTGTTAAATTTTTGCTTATTTTTAAAACATATTGAGGAAATTTCTCAAATCAAATAATGTTAAAATTGAATTTTAGAATTGCCATTAATCTCAAATTTAATTGCAAATTAGTAAAGCATTTCAAAATTAATGACCTCAATAGAACCCAAAATCAAGGCAAAGCACGCATTTGCTTCCAAAAACCGTTGTCAATTAAGTCGATGGTTCTACCGGGAAAGGTCGGCGGAACACACTTGAGCGACTCCTGATTTTCTTCCTATCCTCGAGACTGAGCATCAACTTCGATTTCCTTTCTAATCCCGTAATCGGGGGAGGAGTTGCTAACGGTTTCAAAGAGAGAATTTGACGATCCGCACGGTAAGACCTGTAACTTGCACACCATAGTAGGTAGTTGTTCGACAACCTTAGTGCAAGAAGCGGATGTGTTACGTATACACATCCTATTTAACCCAGCAGAAAGCCGTGCCTCTTCCCCACCAAATCGATAAGCTCCCAAACGATCCTTCTCCCCCATTCGACAACCCATTGATGCTCGCCTTCTTCCTCTAAGCTGATGGGATCAACTATTCTTGGAACTCTGTGATAGAGATGCGGACGACTTTCGAACGATCCAGAAGCTGACGTTCTCTTCTCTTCCGCTCGGTCCTTTTCTGTGCTCGACTTTGAAATCCTCCGATTACTAATATATGAACCTTAACTTTGATAAGGAGTAGGATTTAATATGCTATTTAGCCAATTATTCTAGGAGTTCAAATTACATGCGTGTGTTGATTCCATAGATCTAATGACGTACAATGGTTTCGTTGAAATAATTTAGTAATCGATTTGGATTAATCATATTTAAAATTGATTCAGTTTTCAGATTTTTCAATTACAAATTTCATTTTACATCATGCAAATTCAATTATCCAATTTGATGGTTTCGTATCTTAACCTATGAATTTGGAGCCATGTCTAAAATCTATAATTTCTATGCTGTATCTGAGATTGATACATTGTGCCTGTTGTAAATTCACTAAGAATGATGTAATTAGGTTTGTGATCAGTAGGGCTATAATGGAATGTAACACTTAAGATCATTAAAGTGGAGCATTTACAAACGTAACAAATGTGCAACTGCCATATGATTTGAAATCAAAATTTATTTGGGATTCATTATGCATTTATTCTATTTTACTAAGCTGTTTCTTTGTATTTCAATCATGCTGCTCTATATGCATCCCCTTGCAAGATTGAATGTGATGCTTGGATTGAAATGTGCAATTCAAATTAAATGATAATTTTATAGATTTAGATAAGATTAATGAATTATTACTAAGGAAAAGTTGAACTTACGGTTAGGTGCATCAAAAGATTAAGCTGATAAAATTAGTATAGTATTTAGTGTTTTGGGACTAATGTAAATTTCAGCAATCTTAAATTTGATGTATTCAGCATTGAAAGTAAATAGGATTATGAGCATGAATCAATTTACGTCAATCTAATCCTATAGTCAATTATTAATAGTTAGTGATAGTGAAGTTTACTATGGTTGTAAAATCAAGTGACGAGAATACTGATAGCAGTCCCTGATTCTTGCCTTATATCTATGCAATTATATGTTAGAATGAATAGGAGATAGACCTTAAAGTGAAGGTTTGGTAAGAAGAATATGGTTTGACAACTACAATTCAGGCATTTGAATTACCGAGAGTAAGAAGGCAAGTGGTAAGGTTTCTAAAACTGATCCAAATGAGTCATAACTGTATTACCATAAAGAAGAATTAGAACATAATAAAGAACTTGATCCTTAGTAGCAACACATGTGTAGACTATTATTTCACCAATGAAGACCTGTTGAATTACGATCAGTTTGACTACACTAGTAATTCATAAGACGTCTTTTACTCACATATTGCAATCTGAATCAGATTCAATAATCCAATTTAGATAATCATTATCTAAATTAAGACTTGGCATTCAAAATGTGCAAGTCATTATTACCATCAGTCATCTACAAAGGCTAATAGAATTATAAAATATAATTTTTTGTAGATATGTCAAAGTTGTCAGTGATTCTTCTTATTAAGTCAATAAAAATGTATATTGGATATTACTTTTTATACTTTTATTTATTCTTATTGTTGTTTAAAAAGCACTTTGAGCATGTTTCATGTTGATATTAAATACGGTATTTTTACTGCCAATGTGTAAAGAAACAGTGGTTAAATTAAGTAAAGGACAGAGTTAGTGTGAAGGCCCGATGCTGGTTCAGTGAGAACTGTTCCGACATTAGGTATTCACGAACCGCAGCATCCTATTGAGCAATTTAAAAGAGAAGGAATATGTTATGTAATGGAGAGCCTTTAGAAACCAGGAGAAGCAAAAGCGATGCCACGCGTGCCCAGGCGCCTCTAACATGAGACTTGAGGCACTGTCGCGCGACTCAGCGGTCAGGAATTAAGTAATATGCACTACATCGCGCTGTAGCGGAAATCGTTGCCGCAACGGAAAACGACGCTATAGGGCGCTACAGGTGCGCCACAACGGTCTCATCATGAGCCAGCAGGCACTACAGCGTGCTGTAGTGCGCCGAGGTGGATGCAATACAAGAACATTTTAGTGCTCGTTTTTCAGCTTGTTACTTGAGCAATAGGTTGAGTGAAAACCTAAGTAGAGTTGGCTTAAGTTTTGGATGCAAAGACTGCTAAAGGAGAAGAACCTTAGGAAAACCCTAAGGAGCTGCAGTGCAAGGTTTCAATATGCTGTGTGTTTTTAATCTTATGTGCTTGTTATTTTTTCTGAGTTTGCTTGGTAACCGTCAACGCAACCCAGATCCTCGATTGCGCGTTCTTTCTCAAATCGCTTCCGCTGTGGAATAGAGCGTGCTGGCCAAGAAGTCACTTATTTATCAACAAGTGGTATCAGAGAGAGGTTTACCTTATTGGTCATAGAGTTTGCTTGTTTGAGTGGGAGCAATGGTAGAAGAAATGAGACATAAGATTGAGAAATTTAGTGGAACGAATTTTGGTTCTAAAAAATGCAGATGGAGGATCTGCTCTACCAGAAGAAGTTGTATCTTCTATTGAAAGGAGCTAACAAGAAACATACATCTATGACTGATGAAGAATGGGAAGTTCTTGATATAACTGCACTTGGTTTGATTCATTTATCAATATCTTCATCTTTGCTTTTAATATTGTTAATGAGAAAATAATTATAAATCTCACGAATTCCCTGATGAGGATGTATGTGAAGCCTTCGGCTTCGAATAAGGTTTTCTTGATGAAGAGACTATTTAATATGAAGATGATGGATGGGTATTCGGTGATTGAACACTTAAATGGGTTCAACACTACGATGAGCCACCTGAGTTTAGTGGGCATCAACTTTGATGACGAGGTCTGAGCTCTATTGTTCCTCTCTTCGTTACCGAACAATTGGAATTGGCTGGTTAAAGCCATCTGCAATTCATCTAAAAATATGTCGTTGAAGTTCGACGACATCGTTGGGCTAGTGCTGAATGAGAAGGTGTAGAAGAGATCTCATGGAGAGGCTTCTACCTCAGCATTGAATGCTGAAAGTAGGGGAAGGCATGCAGAGAGGAGACATACCAGAAATATGTCGATGTCTCGATGAGAAAAATCAAGACCCGAAAAAGCCAAACCGAATTGCTGGAACTATGGGAAGGCAGGTCACTTTAAGAAAGACTGTCCTACCTTGAAGAAACCAAGTGGTGGTGTAAAGATGATGAACCCCACTGTAAATGTCTCAGCTGAGGACGATTAGGGTGCATTGATCATCTCACTTGTCAACACAGAGTCTTGGGTTGTGGACTCGAGTGCATCATTTCATGCCACTCTGTCGAGGAGTGCCTTCAAGAGTTACACCAAGGGTGACTTGGGAAAAGTATATATTGGAGATGATAAAGCATGCGATATTATTGGCAGAGGTGATGTGAATGTGAAGCTACCAAGCAGTGCAGTTTAGAAGCTGAAAGATGTTATACATGTGCCATGTTTAAGAAGGAACTTAATCTTAGTAATTTAGTTAGCCAGAGAGGGCTATATCACTTATTTCACTTGAGACTCATGGAAGGTCATTAAGGGTGCACTCATTATTGCATGGGGCAATATGGAAGGTACACTTTACTGATCAAAAAATGTCTGATACTGTTGTAGCTGCAAAGGAGATAGATGCTGATCTATGGCACCGGAGGCTTGGCCATATGAGTGAATGGGGGATGAAATCCCTACAGTCAAAAGGGAAGCTCTAATGACTGAAGTCAGTGGACTTGGACTTTTGTGAAGAATGCGTGCTGGGCAAATTGAAGAAAATTACTTTCTCTAAAGTTCAAAGAGAGCTAAAAAGAAAGAAATTAGAGTTGGTGCATACAGATGTATGGGGACCAGCTTCTACATCTTCCATAGGTGGACCAACATACTTCATCACCTTCATTGATGATCATACTAGGAAGTTATGGGTCTACTTTCTAAAACATAAATCTGACATATTTGATGTGTTTGCAAAGTGGCTAGCTTTGGTGGAGAACGAGACTAGATTAAAGCTGAAATGCTTAAGGTTCGATAATGGCAGCGAGTACTATGATAGGGAGTTCAAGGAGTTTTGTGCCTTGAGAGGAATCAAGAGAGAGTTTACAGTCCATAGAACACCAAAGCAAAATGGTGTTACTAGACGGATGAATAGAACGATCACAGAAAGAGCCAGAAGCATGAAATTGCATGCAGATCTCCCAAAACAATTCTGGGCTGAAGCTGTTAACACGGCTGTATACTTAATCAATAAGGGACCTTCCGTACCCTTGAATGAAGGGATCCCCGAAAAAGCTAGGAGTGGAAAGGAGGTGAAATTTAACCACCTTAAGGTATTTGGCTGCTCATCCTATGTGCATATTGATGCAGGATCCAGGAGCAAACTTGATGCTAAGGCGATCAAGTGCACATTTAATAGATATGGAGCGAGCAAGTTTGGTTACAGATTCTAGGACAATTAGAACCAGAAAGTCATCTTAAGCAGGGATGTCACTTTCAATGAAAGTGAGATGTATAAGGATTGTATGGGAGTCAAGACTGACTCCAATGATGCTTCAGATGGAGAACTCAGCACATAGAGATTGATGACATCATTGAGCCAAATGTTGGAGAACATGAAGAAGCTCAAGAGTGTGTCAATGTTGAGCCACAAACACCCATGTTAAAAAGATCCACAAGAGTTTCCAGATCGCCACAAAGGTACTCTCCTTCTTTGTTATATTTGTTACTAACGGATGGTGGTGAACCAGAAAGCTTGGAAGATGCACTTCAAGTTGAAGATTTAATCAAGTGAGATGATGCATGAATGATGAAATGGCATCACTCACATCAAATAGGACATGGGAGTTGGCACCCTTACCCGTTGGGAAGATGGCTCTTCAGAATAAGTGGGTTTACCGGGTAAAGGAAGAGTCAAATGGGAGCAAGCGCAATGAAGACCAGTTGAACTTAATAAAGAACTTGATCCTTAGTAGGAACACATGTGTAGACTATTATTTCACCAATGAAGACCTGTAGAATTATGATCTGTTTGACTACACTAGTAATTCATAAGATGTCTTTTACTCAGATATTACAATCTGAATCAGATTCAATAATCCAAGATCTAAACCATTTTCTAAATTAAGACTTGGCATTCAAAATATGCAAGTCATTATTACCATCAGTCATCTACAAAGGCTAATAGAATTATGAAATATAATTGTTTGTAGATATGTCAAGGTTGTGAGTGATTCTTCTTATTAAGTTAACAAAAATATTTATTGGATATTACTTTTAATACTTTATTTATTTTAATGGCTGTTTAAGCAGCACTTTGAGCATGTTTCATGTTAATATTAAATACTTTATTTTTACTGCCAATGGTGTAAAAAAACAAAATGATATTTATGTATCTTGTGAATATTTGCAAGTGTTTAGAAATAGTGGTTGAATTAGGTTAAGGATGGAGTTAGTGTGAAGGCCCGATGCTGGTTCAGTGAGAACTGTCCCGACATTAGGTATTCACGAACTGCAGCATCCTATTGAGCAATTTAAAAGAGAAGGAATATGTTATATAATGGAGAGCCTTTAGAGACCAGGAGCATCAAAAGCGATGCCCCGCGCGCCCAAGTGCCTCTAACACGAGATTTGAGGCACTGTCGTGCGACTTAGCGGTCAGGAATAAAGTAATAGGCACTACATTGCACTGCAATAGAAATTGTCGTCATAACGGAAAACGATGCTATAGCGTGCTGCATTGGGTCAGTGGGTCCATCCCGAGGCATGGATGCTACAGGTGCACCACAGCGGTCTCATCATGAGCAAGCAGGCGCTACAGTGTTTCACAGTGTGCCGGGGTGGATACAATACGAAAACATAGGTGCTCCGGCGTGCCGTAGTGCTAGGCGAAAATCTGCATGGTCCGGGTTATACCCTAAGCAAATTTGGAGGGCGTTTTGGACATTTTAGTGCTTGTTTTTCAGCTTGCTTCTTGAGCAATAGGTTGAGTGAAAACCTAAGTAGAGTTGTGTAACGGCCCCAATAATTGGATAGAAGATTAATCCAGATATTGGGATATTACCTTAGCACCCAACACTTGATTAGAAGAAAACAAATCAAATGCTGATGCTAAGTGACCAAGTCTCTTTATGAGCATTTGTTAAGTTAAAAAAAAAATGAATGAAAAAAGAAGATACAAATAAATGCAGTAATACAAGCATTTACAAAATAGGCAATCCACTCATTCATCCCAAGCAGTTTTAAATATACAGAAAATACAACACAGATTAACCATTGAAATAAAAGTAACTTAAACAATCTAATTATTACAAGATTTTTTAATGTATATGACAAATACAAGTGAACTATATAAAAGACTAAGCGGAAGTAGATTTCCTTAAAAGTTCTTCAAGTACCCGGACCTGCATCACCTGAATAGAAGGGCTCTTGCTCTATCATATTTTGGTATTTAAATATGATAGGGTAAAGCCAAGAAAAAGAAAAAAGTAGTTAGACTATACAGTCTAAGCACATTTTAAAATTGACTATATTTTTAGATTAACAAAATATCACAACTATGATTTATAATTTAAGTATGTAGTGGTGCTGTAGAAGCTATATAGTATGGGAAAGTAATGAGTACAACTGTAAGGAAAATAGTATGAAAATCATTGAGTAAAAATACTCACTTTCTATTTAAATTTCTAGCCCTTTTTTAAAAATTGGTAAAGGAGAGCATTTTAAAGGCTAGAAACTAATATGCGCATGAAATGTAAGCAATTTATATGATCAAATGGAAAGTATGCTAAGTAAGCAATTGACATACAATGAAGCATAAATTAAATTTAAGCAACATATACTGTATTCAAATTAACTGAAGCAAGCAATACATAAAACTGAAAATAGAGAGAGTAAAGCTTAAAGGAAATGAGAAAATATCTTAGATTCTCAATCTAAGATAATCATAGTCTAAGACTATGATACGAAAGCATAGCTAAACAGTTATGAAGAGATTTTACAATTTATAAGAAAATCTCTTATATCTTTAGTTATAGTTACATTTAGAAATACCTCATTCTGTAGGAGTACACAACAGAATGGGCGAGGAGTTAAGCACGTCTGCTTAACCAGATACAGTGGGAAAGTTGAACATTCACATTTACCCTCTCTAAAATGTGAAGTTCTAATATACACTTTCATTTGTACTCTAATTTCCTTAAGGCATTTCCCCTTTAAAATTTTAAGAAAATCTTTATTTATGCACAAGGGTCTTGAATACATGTTCAAGGATGAGGCTCAAAGCTATACATGCATTCAATGGATTACAAATATTATAAAATATGTGATATCTTCTTGTTATCTAAATTTTTAATAATCTACTTTATAATTGGAGTTAATTAAACTCCAAATTGACTTATAAATATTTGATCTTAAGTCAATTTTAAATAAAAGTAGAATGAATTGCAAGTTTATTTTCATGAAATTTGAAAGATAATACAATTTGAAATAAAAGGAAAGCTTATCTACAGAAAAAAAACTATTTGACTTTAATGAATGTTTTGAATTGAGTATCTGAAAATTTTCTAAGTTATAAAATCCTTAAAAATTTTGGCAGAGTCTCATTTATTTTTGTTCAAATATATAATTTTCACAATCAATCTCCAGTTCTAAATTATAGTTCAATCCATTTTTCAGAATTGCTCATTTCCAGTTCTAAAAATAGAGTTTAATTCCAGTTCTAAAATAGAGTTCAGTCCTTTTTACAGGACTGCTCATTTCCAATTCTAATATAATTTTAAATATACAAAACTAAATTAAACATTTTATATATCCTATATAAAATACCTAATAAAAAGGAAATGTATAAATAAAATTTAGCATTTATAAAAGCAGCTTTATGTGGTTTTTCACACATAGCATTTATTTTAGCAATCTTGTATTTACAACTTATCTTGCAAAGAATCATTATTAAAGTTAGCATTTTAATATAAGGATTAAATTTATAAGCAGCAAATGATTTTATTAAAAGAAGAGCATCATTTAAAATTCACTTAGACCTTATGACAGCATTTAACCAAATGTAAATCTCTAAGGCAACATTTGTGTCTTTACAAAGTAAATTATAACGTTTAAAATCCCCTAAATACATCGCAGTATTTGATTTTATTTGAGGTATGGCAGCATTTGATTTATGAGAGCATTTGATTCATGTTTAAATAATAACACAATATTAAAATAATTGAGATCTCACTGATCTTCCTTTGGCAATATTGATTTCATTGAGATAGGGCAACATGTATTTGTTGTGACAGCCATTTAATTCATTGAAGTTAAATGACGTTATTACAAGTTCTAGTAACCTTAAATCACTTAGGATCTCTTAAAATAAAAGATGGAAGCATATAATTTAATACGACAGCATTGAATGGCAGTAATTACATAAGGAGCAATATAACAATATTTAAATTACAACTGAACTAAATAGGAGCATTTGATGTTTAATGAAAACAACTACAACATTTGGGCTTTTTGAACATATAGCAGCATATAACTATTTACTAATTGACAGCATTTATAATATAAGAAGATAACAGCATTTAATCATATATGGAAGCATTTGAACTCATAAGATCTATTTTTAGAAAATGATAGCTCATATTTCCCATTTCATTCGATAATAATGGTAGCATTTTATCCCACTCATTTTGGGAGGAAAGGCAACATGAGATGGCGTCATCTTATTTTAGCTCTTCTAAAATAAAGGCAACATGTAATTGATTTCATAAATTAAGGGATGGCAGCATATGATGACAACAATTTTTTTTGCAAATATATGGCAGTATTTGTAATATAACAGCTTCTAAATGTAATTGAACTTATAATAAAAGCATTTGAATTTGTAAGATAGTAACATTTGAATTCATGTTGAGATATGGTAGCATTTATAATTGGAAGAAAATGGTAGTTTGCAATACTAATAAGAGAAATGGTAATTCCGAATCTTATGTACAATTTATAACAACATTTGTGTTTGATCTCATAAAATTTATGTAACTTCTGGATAAAAAGGCAGTAATTTAATCATGTATGTGTTAAAAAGGCAGCACTTGTATTTATTTACATGATACATAGCATTTCTTAAACCTCATGGCAGCAATTGATTCATGATAACATTTGATTCATACTGAATTTACATAGCAGCACATAATCTCTTATTACAATGTATAGCCATATTGAAGCACTTAATGTTTCGTTGATTTCCTTATGGCAGCAATTCAAATTTTCTAAAATAATTGATGGCATCATTAAAATTTATAGGACACATAGCAGCATATGTTTGTAATGAAAGAAATTAATGACATTCCTCCATAAAGAAAGAGCAGCTTTTGATAGATGGCAATTTATGAATTCATTTAAAAGAGATAACTTTTTGTTTACTTTAACTTAATTAAAGTAACTGAAATCATACTGAAATTAATGACAGCTGTATTCATATAAAATATAGTATCATTCTTTTTCAGCATTTAACATCAACATTTAAGACTGAAGTATAAGCATTTGATCATCATAAAAATAAGTAGTATCAGCATTTAATTGAAATTGAACTTGAATGGAAGCATTTGATATCATAAAATCTCCTTTAGAACCTGGCAGCTTTTGATCACAAAATAAATGGCAACCCTTATTCTTACATTCATTAATTGACTTCATATACAAAATGTATAACGAAAATTATGGCATAAAATTTATTTTGAACATTCATATCATCATGCATACATGTATTGAAAAATCTTAGATGTAGATTATGTCATCTAAAAATTTCAGTTACTATATCCAAGTTACAAAATTGAATGGCCTTTCTTTCAATCATACACTTTAACAAGTATGACAAGAATAGAAATCCTAGTGCCCTTAACTTATGATGTTATATATATGATCTCTTCATATAATTATTAAGTGAAACTAAATATGATGTAAAAAAAGAAAATCGTATCAGAAATGTGTGAATCAAAATACACGAAGTTTATATGAAATATTCAAATTAATCACAAGGGCTTTTCAATCCTTGTATATGCGATTAATCCAAGATTAGCATTAGAAAAATGAATTGAACAAAAGTGTAAAGTGTGATTATCATAATGTTGGGGGCAGATGGATGCTTGGATAAAAGAGATGTGTGGACCTCATAGCTAAAATTGTTTGGTTAGCATAATATAGTTCATAATGCAGTTCATATTTATTAGTTGTAATGATCATGGGTAAGATCAATAGATTTAAAGGATTCAATACTTCAATCTTTAAGCAATCTCAATTTTCATCATCTGAACACACAGTAAATGAAATTAAGAGTACATAAGTGCTAAAGATGTATTGCACGTCTTATGAAATTTGCAGGCTTATACTTGCCATCTCAATTTGATAATAAAAGTTAAAAGAAAATACCCAATAATTTTTATAAAATCTTTAAGAAAAGAATATAATATTAAGAACTTTGTCAAACCATGTAACAACAATTTATGTAAAATGACTGGTCCTATGAGAAGAATTTATATTATTGAAACAAGGAATAAACTGAGTTATTTAAGAAAATAGATACACAATTACCACTATGTTTTTATTCTCTAAAGTCCTAATACAACTCTACTGGAAAAGAGAAAAAAAAAAAGCATTATCCATCAAACATGTACAATACTCACAAAACGATACTAGAAATATTTGTTCTAAATGAATCTGGATGGAACCTTTATATTTACAAAGGACACCCACACAAGCATATATATAGTTCGCCAAATAGTTCATATAGTGATAATAATTAAGATCTAAGCAATTCAACCAAAACCTTGACATCAACTTTCAGAACCCTTACCAACTGAATTAGCAAGTATCAACAAACAAATGTACAGTGTTTTCTCCTGGTGTATCTACCTACACTGCAAGCATTCATTTCCAAAACAGTAAATAATAAGGTATTAAGAATGAGAAGCCCACTACCTTGTAAAATTCATCCCTAAGCAGGAAAATGGACAATAATTTTTTGTAACAAGTCCCTTTGATCAAGGTAATTCGAGTCTACAAGCCAAACCCTTTTCTCAAATTTGCATCTAAATCAGGCAGGTGCTTTGATGATTAGTTATTCATCAAAATGAAAACACAAAAAAATGCATCCACAAACTAATATATGCGTATCCTTCAATTATATTTCTTTTAGATATTTATAGCTATCAAAGCTTGATAATTAAAAAGTAAAAAAAACTCCTTTTTAACAAAAAAAAACATCAAGTTGAATCTCATAACCATACATAACATAATAGCAAATTTCACTATATCCGCCTCTGTTAGCTTCAAATCATAAGTTGACATCAATCTTATACGAATGATACTAAGAGGAAGAATCAGAGGGAGTACCACTTTTTTTTCTTTGAGAATCGGCCAAAGGAAGATGCTCGGCTAGAAAGGGCTCGGTTAGGGTTTTCTTACCTTTCTCTCAATACCCCTTATGAGAGAATGAGCGATCGTTGATAAGGAGTAGAGGCGGCATGGGTTTGAACCTTCCCATTGGAGCAACCAACGGTGCATTCCACGCGTCGGGGCGAAGAAGGAACCGCGTGCGAAAGAAGATAGTGTCGGCTGAAGGATTAGGGCTTGCCGATCGAAAGAAATGAAGATAAGGAGTGTATTTGGATATATATATATATATATATATATATATATTGATTTATTTGATTAATTTGGAAGTTTTATTTAATTAAAAATTTCATGATAATATATTTCCAAATTAATTTTTGAAAAATTGTTTTTAGCTAAATTGAGGGTTACGGACTCAAAAATAAAGTCGAAATTTAATTTGGAAGCCATCTTAATTATTTTAATTACCGAATTACGAAAATGTAATAAAATAATCAAGAAATTTTGACTATCTCCAAAACTCACCAAAATTTCACCCTAAGCTAATTTGGGCATGAGGAATGCAATGGTGAAGTCCATTTTTGATTCTGAAGTCTATTTAAATTAGGTATCTTTAGAATTATATGAAAATCAGGAAACATTGGAATTTATCAAACGGTCTCCAAATAATATGAAATTTGAAGTGGGGACTTTTAAATTTATTATGAGAGTAATGAAAGAGATTTAGAGTCAATTAGATTACTAATTGACAGGTAACAACATCTGGGTTGTTACAAGTTGGCTTAAGTTTTGGATGCAAAGGATGCTGAAGGAGAAGAACCTTAGGAAAACCATAAGGAGCTGCAATGCAATGTTTCAATATGTTGTGTGTTTTTGATCTTATGTGCTTGTTATTTTTGCTGAGTTTCCTTGGTAAACCGTCAATGCAACCCCGATCCTCGATTGTGCGTTCTTTCTCAAAACCACTTCTGCTGCAGAATAGAGCGTGTTGGCCAAGAAGGCACTTATTTACCAACAAGTGGTATCAAAGAGAGGTTTACCTTGTTGGTCATAGGGTTTATTTATTTGAGTGGGAGCAATGGCCGAAGAAATGAGACACAAGATTGAGAAATTCAGCGGAACGAATTTGCGTTCTAAAAAATGCAGATGGAGGATCTGCTCTACTAGAAGAAGTTGTATCTTCCATTGAAAGGAGCTAACAAGAAACATACATCTATGACTGATGAAGAATGGAAAGTTCTTGATATAACTACACTTGGTTTGATTTATTTATTACTGTCTTCTTCTTTGCTTTTAATATTATTAATGAGAAAATAATTATAAATCTCATGAATTCCCTGATGAGGATGTATGTGAAGCCCTCAACTTCGAATAAGGTTTTCTTGATGAAGAGACTATTTAATATGAAGATGATGGATGGGTATTCAGTGACTGAACACTTAAACAGGTTCAACACTATGACGAGCCAGCTGAGTTCAGTGGGCATCAACTTTGATGATGAGGTCTGAGCTCTGTTGCTCCTCTCTTCGTTGCCAGATAGTTGGAATGGGTTGGTTATAGCCATCTGTAATTCATCTGGAAATACGTCGTTGAAGTTTGACAACATCGTTGGGTGACAGACTGTAAATACTCGTCTACTCTTGCACGCAAGTGTACGTGGTCTGAAGTAATAAATGGAAAGTGTGACTTTCTAGGAATTTATCGAACCACAGAAAATTGGTTGATTTGGCCCTAAAGTATATCTATTGTCACTAATGTTTAAGCTATAGTATGTATTAGTTGGTTGGTCTAAAATTAGCACAAGTATTCACTAAGTAAAATAGTAAGATTAAAGAAAGAAGAGAGTTGGGACCATCCCACATGCAATGATATAATACTCATGTAGATTTGTTTCTCAAGCTTTATCATTTAATTTAATTAAAATTAAGTGCACATTGTTGTCCTTTAGTCTAGCTCAAAGGCGTACAAGTTCAAATCTCATGCACAAAATGAACTCACATTCGGTTCTACTTTAGCACAAAGATTCTTGTAAGATTCTTGAGATTTAAAGTTAATTCATTTTCTCTTTATTCAAGGAGAGTCTAAATTTTCTCAAATCTTAGGATCTCACAAGCATTGATTTTCCACTATGAGCATCATTTTGCATCTCACATAGTTAAGATGAGAGAATCACATGTTGGGCTCAATGACTATGTCACTTAGTTCATGAGCACTCAACACTTCATTACTCAATCTCAATTATGTGGAGCTAAGGAGCTCATTTAGTGGGTCTTAGCATCACTTGCATCAACTCTTTGGTTGAGCTTAGATTGAGGTGCATTGAGCTCAAGAACCTTCTCACATGGTTCTAAGCTTTCATGCACTCAAAATCTAAGGAAGACACATACATGAATAAAGACCCTTGTATGGTCAACTAAAGAGAAAATACAAGATTGAGTTTAGAAGATACTAGGAACGCTCCGTAGAAGTTCTCCGGAATTCTTCTTTTCCTTCTAATTATCCTCTCCTTAGGTCACTAGTGCTTCCTTCTTCCTCTTCTCCCTTTGCAAAAGCTTGCCTTGCCACCCTTGGGGAGTTCTCTCTTCCTTTGGCTCTCCTCCTTACTTAGTAGATTTTTGCTAAAAATGTGAACCCTCCTCTAGTCAAGAGGAGGGGTATTTATAGGAGGGGGGAGGCTGAATTTTCTCTTCATTTACAACCAAATTTTTCATAAATAATTCTGATTTCATCATTGCAATATTTTTCCATTAATTGTGAGGTGACAAAATCTCATTTCTTTACCCAAAACATCACCTCAAAGCTTCATTTTTAACAAAAAATGGCTGCTGCAGGAAATGGTGGATGGAGACAAAATTCAGGATAGAGGTCATGTCTCCAGCCGCATTAAATGGAGTGCTTGGGAAAAAATTCGGCGGGCCGCTGCAGCGTGCTTTAGCACACCCTGGTCCCTAGCATATTAGCTAAGTCCCCTGCTGTAGACCGCTGCAGCGCGCGACCGCGCTACAGCTACCGCGCACTGTAGCGGTCGATTCCGCAAACACTATTCAATTAGTTCTTTTTCCTGCTTTTATAGAGTTTGGAAATATTTTCGCAGTAGACCGCTGCAGCACGAGACCGCGCGCTGTAGCGGTGAATTTTGCGAAAAATACTATTCAATTAATTTGGCTGCCCTATTTATAAAGTCAAGCATTTCCGCGGTAAACTGCTGCAGCGCGCGACCGCGCGCTGTAGTGGTGAATTCTGCAAAAAATATTGTTCAATTAATTTGGCTGCCCAATTTATATAGTCAAGTACTTTCGCTATAAGCCGCTGTAGCGCGCAACCGCGCGCTGTAGCGGTGAATTCCATGAAAAATAATGTTCAATTAATTTGGCTGCCCAATTTATATAGTCAAGTATTTCCGCGGCAGACCGCTGTAGCGCGCGACCGCGTGCTGTAGCGGTGAATTTCACAAAAACACTATTCAAGTAGTTGGGCGGCCCGATTTATAAAGTTAAGCATTTTTCGCTAAAAACCGCTGCAGCACGCGACCGTGCGCTGTAGCGGTGAATTTCGCGAAAAAAACACTGTTCAATTTATCTTTCATAAGGTTTAGATATTTCCGCTGCAGCCCGCTGTGGCGCGCGGTCACGCGCTGCAGCGGCTTTCCTTCAGTAAATTTTTAAAAACCTGCAAAAATGCCTTAGATCACCTTTGGATTCCATTTCTCTGAAAAAGATAAAAAAAATTAATTTTAGGAACAGCATAAAGATCTTAAATAGATGAATTTTCCCTTTTATTTAGATATAATTTATAGATTCATCACACCCCACACTTAAATTCTTGCTCGTCCTCGAGTAAGCTCAAAATGATAAACTTTTTCTATTTTTGGAGGGATGAAAGTCACAATAATGTAATATAAAATAGGTATAAGTAAAAAATATGTGCAATGGCAGAAATGAAATGAACATTGTAGCAATAATAATATTTTTAATTAAGTCACTAAGGTGGTTGAGTCATTAAATCTTCAAATGTTTGAATTTTTAATGCTTGATAATAGGTGACGAGTTCAATACATTTGGACTTATAGACTAAAGACATGGTTTAGAGACTCCTAGAGCTGTGCCATATGTGCTCCTTCTTATGAATCACAAAATGACAAGTTTAAAGGAGAGATATTTTTCTTCATCCTTTCTCATTTTGTTCATTTAGGAGAGATATGTTTCATCATCCATTTTTTCTATAAATATTTTGTTCTTTTCATCCTTAGGGAGAGACATTTTTCTTCATTCTTAACATCTTTGTGATCATGAAATTCTACGCGACCCTAACACACTCCATTTAGAATCCATACCATAGTTTTTTTTTTTTTTTTTTTTTTTAGTTTTAAGTCCTAAGTCTTCCCCCACACTTAGCTCAAGCACTTATTTAAAATTTTTAGAGATTTAGATTTTTCTCCATTAATTCCTCACTATCAACATTTTATTGCTTATAATTCATTCAATCATTTTTGCTAAGCATTCTTTTACTTATATTATCTTTGAATTTTTACATTTTTGTGATTTTCATTGCTTTTGAAAAATTCAAAAAAATTATGTCAATTAAGAACAACTCATAAATGTGGGAATATGAAAATTCATAAATTGAAATCTCAAAATGAAAACAAATAACATAAGGATAAAAAGAAAAAAAAAATACAATCTAATTAGTTAGTGGGTTGCCTCCCAATAAGCGCTTATTTTAGTGTCTCAACTTGACATAGGAAAGATCTTATGTGATTCCTTCATTAGGAAGGTCTTAGAGGGTCCACCCGCCCTTCTGTTGAAGGACTCCTTCCTCCAAGTATAACTTCAAACAATTTCCATTCACCTTGAAAGTGCAATTATTGGAGGCAACTTTGACAGCTCCATGAGAAAAAACTTTAGTGATGGTAAATGGTCCTGTCCAACGTGATTTTAGTTTTTCAGGAAAACGTATTAATCTAGAGTTAAAAAGCAATACCTTTATTCCTAGTTGGAGGTGCTTAGGTTTAATTAGCTTTTCATGCTATTTTTTTGTTTTTCTTTATACAACTTGGCACTCTCATAGGCATTTAACCTAAATTCATCAAGTTCATTTAGTTGCAGCAGTCTCTGCGCCCCTGCCTTTTGGTGGTCAAAATTTAATTTTTTTATTGCCCAAAAGGCTCGGTGCTCAAGTTCCACCTGAAGGTGACATGCTTTTCCATAAACGAGCTTATACGGGGACATTCCTATAGGGGTCTTGAAGGCAGTTCTATAAGCCCAAAGGGCATCTTGAAGTTTTGAAGTCCAGTCCTTTCTATTTTGGTTCACAGTTTTTTCTAAAATTTGTTTAAGTTCTCTATTGGAGACTTCAACTTGCCCGCTGGTTTGAGGGAGGTAGGGAGTACCCACCTTGTGTCTCACCCTATAGCTTTTTAATATATTCTATAACTGCCTATTACAGAAGTGTTTTCCCCCATCACTGATCAAGAATCTGGGTATCCCAAATCTAGCTAGCACGTGTTCCTTGAGAAATTTGATCACAGTTTTAGCATCATTGTTGACACATGTCACAGCTTCAACCCATTTTGAAACATATTCAACTGCCACAAGGATATACAGATTGGCCTGGGACGAGGGAAAGGGTCCCATGAAGTCAATTCCCCAAACATCAAATAGTTCAACTTCAAAAATTCTATTTAAAGGAAGCTCATCTATTTTTGATAAATTCCTGGTTCTTTGGCATTTGTCACAACTTTTGACAAATTCAGCGACATCCTTGAACAAATGGGGCCAAACAAATCCGGATTAAAGCACCTTTGCAGCCGTTCTCTCAATCCCATGGTGTCCTCCATAAAGAGATGTGTGGCAGTGGAAGAGAATATTTCTAGTGTCAGAGTCAGGAACACATCTCCTTAGGAGTTGATCATTGCAATATTTATACAGAAAGGGATCATACCAAAAGTAATTTTTTATATCCGCAAAAAATTTCTTTTTTTGTTGGTAACTCATATCTTTTGGTATGATTCCTCCTGCAAGGTAGTTTGCAATATCAGCGAACCAGGGAGGATCATTTGTAGCTACCCCATAGAGCTTCTTGTTGGGAAAGGATTCACTAATATCTGTCGACTTATCATGATCAATGTGGGTTAATCTGGATAAATGGTCAGCAAGCACATTTTCACTCCCCTTCTTATCCCGGATTTCGAGATCAAATTCTTGTAAGAGCAACACCCAATGTATCAAG
This sequence comes from Gastrodia elata, assembly GCA_016760335.1. Classification (NCBI taxonomy): domain Eukaryota; kingdom Viridiplantae; phylum Streptophyta; class Magnoliopsida; order Asparagales; family Orchidaceae; genus Gastrodia; species Gastrodia elata. The sequence continues at coordinate 9,936,719 of CM028670.1, read as the reverse complement.
CGTGGTTTTGCCTCTTTCTTTTGGAGGAGATACTTAATGACGGCTAAAAGCTCCTTTTCCGTGGTGGCATAATTTTAGTAAAAGAAAAAATGACGGCTAAAAGCTCCTTTTCTGTGGTGGCATAATTTTTTTGAGCATCATCAAGGAATTTACTAGCATAGTAGATCGAATAGAAGGTTCGCTCCCTTCGTTGCCTAAGAACAACGCCTACTGCAAGGTCACTCGCATCACACATAATTTCAAAAGGTGAATCCCAGATTGGAGCACAAATTATTGGAGCAGAGATTAAGGCAGTTTTTAGAGTATTGAATCCTTTTAGACAATTATTATCAAAATTGAACTCAACATCCTTTCCAAGCAATCTACAAAGTGGCATACTTATGTTTGAAAAATCCTTGATAAATCTATGATAAAAACTAGCATGCCCTAGGAAGCTTCTAATTCCTTTAACATTGATGGGAGGAGGAAGTTTTTCAATGACTTCAACCTTAGCTTTATCGACCTCTATCCCCCTCCTAAAAATTAAATGACCAAGAATGATACTCTCTTCAACCATAAAATGACACTTTTCCCAATTCAAGATCAAGTTTGACTCTTCACATCTTTTTAACACCTTTCCCAGATTAATTAGGCAATGATCGAAAGAGGTTCCAACTACAGAAAAATTATCCCTAAAAATTTCTAAGAACTCTCCTATCATGTCAGAGAAAATTGCCATCATACAACATTGAAAAGTAGTTTGTGCATTGCACAAAATGAAAGGCATTCTCCTAAAGGCGAATGTTCCAAAGGGGCAGGTAAACGTTATTTTTTCTTGGTCTTCGGGCGCAATCAGGATTTGATTGTATCCAGAATAATCATCAAGAAAACAGAAATAAGGATTTCCTGCTAATATATCAAGCATTTGGTCAATAAAGGGAAGGGGATAATGGTCTTTTCGAGTTGCTTTATTTAATCTCCTATAATCGATGCAAACTCGCCAACCAGTCACAGTCTTAGTGAGGATTAGCTCATTGTTGCAGTTGAAATAATGGTCATCCCACTCTTTTTGGGAACCACATGTATAGGGCTCACCCAAGGGCTGTCAAAAATGGGAAAAATGATCCCAGCATCTAAGAGCTTGATGATTTCCTTGTGAACTACTTCTTTGATGTTGTGGTTTAATCACCGTTGAGGTTGAATTAAAGGCTTAGAGTCATCCTCTAATAGGATACAATGCATACATAGAGTTGGGCTAACCCCCTTCAAATCCGCAATACTCCACCCCATTGCCATCTTATGTTCTTTTAAAATGTTACATAAAAGATTCTCTTGATGTTGAGTTAATAATGAGGAGATTATTACAGGAAGTGATTCATCTTCTCCTAGGTATGTATATTTTAAATGTGAGAGAAGATATTTTAATTCAATTTTAGGAGGGCAAATTATCGAAGGTTGAATCATCTTCCTTTCCTCAATTAATTCTTCAATAACTTTCGTTTCAGTGGGAACTTCATATTCCTCACTTCCCATCATTCCCTCTTCTCCCACATCTTCCATTAACCCAGCTTCTTCTAATAAATTGATCTCCCAACAATCCTCGTTTAACTTAGAAGGGTGTTTCATAGAATCATTCACATGGAATTTAATCTATTCCTCTCCATAACGCAACATCAATTCCCCTTTGTCTACATCAATTAAGGTTCGCCCTGTGGCCAAGAAAGGTATACCTAAAATAATAGGAATCTCTTGATTTTCATCTTCTATGTCCAAGATTATGAAGTCTGCAGGGAAGATGAACTTGTCAACCTTTACAAGTATATTTTTCACAATTCCTAAAGGAGATTTTACAGATCTATCAGCAAATTGGAGTAGAACAGAGGTAAGTTTTAAATGATCAATTCCTAGTTTCTTGAATATGTAGAAAGGCATCAAATTAACAAAAGCACCAAGATCATAAAGGGCTTTTTGAAAAGATTGGCATCCAATCGTGCATGGGATAGTGAAACTCCCTGGATCTTTCTTTTTAGTAGGAATTTTTCTTTGAAGGATTGCACTGCATTCCTCTGTTAATGCCACAATCTCCTTTTCAATCTTCCTTCTCTTGGATAAAATGTCTTTCATAAACTTAGCATAACTAGGCATTTGTTCGAGGGCTTCAGCGAATGGGATATTGATGTGGAGAGTTTTAAAGGTCTCGAGAAATTTTTGATATCGGACATCGAGTTTCTCCTTAGCCATATGCTGAGGATAAGGTATATGAGGGGTTTCCTTAGGTGGGTCTCTAAGTTCTTCCCTTGCGGCATCCCTTGCCACACTCTCTTCTGTCCTTATTGTTCCTCCTTCCTCCTTTTTCTCTCTAGATTTAGCGATATCTTCACTATTCTCTTTTCTCACAATCTCATGAGTAACCCTTCCACTTCTTAAGGTGATTGCATTACCTGATTCATTTTTATATTCCCTGATCACCCCTACTAGTGAAGGTTGTTCTAACTTCTTCATTATATCTTTCAATTTTTGTTCAATTCTTTTAACCGTCTCCTCTTGTCTGAGGAGAGTGTGCTCATGCCTGTTTAGTGTGGCATCAGTTTTATTCATGAATTCAATGTTGGAGTTTCTAAATTATTTTAGAGAGTTTTTGAATCTTTCTCCATTCCTTCCATGATTCATGATCATATTAACACCTCTTAATTCCCCATCATTATCCTGAAAGGGGCTTATATATCCACATTCTAGCTTCTTATTAAGTTGGGAAATTTGATTTTGTAGTTCTAGGATTTGCTGTGAATTTCCTAGTGAATTACACTCTTTTTTATCCTTGGAATCATTCCTTTGAAGGGGCCATTAGTAAGCATTATTGGCCATTTCTTCCAAGAGGTCATAGGATTCCTCTTGGGTTTTTCCACTAATGGATCCCCCGACAGTCACATCAATGAGTGTCCACGTTGGAGCGTTCAAACCATTGTAAAAGGTTTGCACTTGCATCCAGAGAGGGAACCCATGATGCGGGCAACATCTGAGGTACTCCTTAAAGCGTTCCCACCCGTCATAGAGAGTCTCACCTTCCATCTGAGTAAAGTTGGTGATCTCAATTCTCAACCGTACAGTTTTAGCCAGAGGGAAGTATTTGGCTAAGAATTTCTTAGCCAATTCATCCCAAGTACGAATAGAATCGCTCAGTAAAGAGCTGAGCCAACTCTTGGTTCTATCTCTCAGTGAGAAAGAAAATAGCCTCAATTTAATTGCGTCTTCGGAGACGTCGTTAAACTTGAAGGTATCACATATTTCAAGGAAGGTTGAAATATGTGAATTTGGATCTTCAGTGGTTAATCTTCCAAACTAATTGTTTTGTACCATATTCAGCGTAGAGGGTTTGATTTCAAAATTATGAGCTTCTATATTCGACTCTACAATAGCATGGGGAATGCCCCTAACAGTGCGCAGTGCATAATCTCTAAGTGCTTTACCCCTAGGCTCTTCTAAGTTTTTAGTGAAATTGTCCATCACAGCTTGTTGGTTTAATAAATTTCGTTCTCGCCTAGATTGTAAGTATGTTCGTTCTATTCCAGAATCAAACAGATATTCAGTACAGACTCTTTTACTCATACAAGTTTCAATAAGGCTATCAAGAACGATTTAGCAATAAGATCAAACAGATTTTTTTTTTCCAGAAATGAAAGTAAACAAGAAATATAAAATATTAGCTTGATAATTACAAAAGAAAATATAAAATTACTAATATATATATAAAAAAAATCAAATGCTTAAATCGCTAGCTACTTATAGATTCTCCTTAGTTCAAATCAAAAAAACGAATTCCCCGGCAACGGCGCCAAAAATTTGACAGACTGTAAATACATGTCTGCGCTTGCACGCAAGTGTACGTGGTCTGAAGTAATAAGTGGAAAGTTTGACTTTCCAAGAATTTATTGAACCACAGAGAATTGTTTGATTTGGCACTAAAGTATATCTATTCTCACTTATGTTTAAGCTATAGTATGTATTGGTTGGTTGGTCTAAAATTAGCATAAGTATTCACTAAGTAAAATAGCAAGATTAAATAAAGAGGAGAGTTGGGACCATCTCACATGCAATGATATAATACTCATGTAGATTTGTTTCTCAAGCTTAATCATTTAATTTAATTGAAATTAAGTGCACATTGTTGTCCTTTAGTCTAGCTCAAAGGCGTACAAGTTCAAATCTCGTGCACAAAATGAACTCACATTCGATTCTACTTTAGCACAAAGATTCTTGTAAGATTCTTGAGATTTAAAGTTAATTCATTTTCTCTTTATTCAAGGAGAGTCTAAATTTTCTCAAATCTTAGGATCTCACAAGCATTGATTTTCCACTACGAGCGTCACTTCGCATCTCATATAGTTGAGATGAGAGAATCACATGTTGGGCTCAACGACTATGTCACTTAATTCATGAGCATTCAACACTTCATTACTCAATCTCAATTATGTGGAGCTAAGGAGCTCATTTAGTGGGTCTTAGCATCACTTGCATCAACTCTTTGGTTGAGCTTAGATTGAGGTGCATTGAGCTTAAGAACCTTCTCACATGGTTCTAAGCTTTCATGCACTCAAAATCTAGCATCCAACCTAAGATGAGCTAAGGAGCACAAGATAATTAGATTTTAGATTTTTTTAGTTCTTTTCTCATAAATATATCAAGACTAATTAGATGAAAATTTCTTAGTAAGGCATTAAGATCACAAATACATTATGCTTGAGGGAAAACATTCATACATCAATATTACATCATGCAAAATGGGACTTCATCCCAACCCTCCCTAAGGGGAGTTTAGCTACTCATTACACAAGAAAATAAGGAAGACACATATATGGATAAAGACCCTTTCATGGTCAACTAAAGAGAAAATACAAGATTGAGTTTAGAAGATACAAGGAACGCTCCGTAGAAGTTCTCTGGAATTCTTCTTCTCCTTCTAATTATCCTCTCCTTAGGTCGCTAGTGCTGCCTTCTTCCTCTTCCCCCTTTGCAAAAGCTTGCTTTGCCACCCTTGGGGAGTTCTCTCTTCCTTTGGCTCTCCTCCTTACTTAGTGGATTTTTGCTAAAATTGTGAACGAGTCCTCTAGTCAAGAGGAGGGGTATTTATAGGAGGGGGGAGGCTGAATTCTTTTCTTCATTTGCAACTAAATTTTCCATAAATAATTCTGATTTCATCATTACAATATTTTTCCATTAATGGTGAGGTGACAAAAAACTCATTTCTTTACCCAAAACATCACCTAAAAGCTTTCCTTTTTAACAAAAAATAGCTGCTGCAGGAAATGGTGGCTGGAGATAAAATTCAGGATAGAGGTCATGTCTCCAGCCATATTAAATGCAGTGTTTGGGAAAAAATTCAGCGGGCCACTGCAGCGCGCTGCGGCGTGCTTTAGCACACCCTGGTCTCTAGCATATTAGCTAAGTCCCCTGCTGTAGACCGCTGCAGCGCGCGACCGCGCGCTGTAGCGGTCGATTCCGGAAACACTATTTAATTAGTTCTTTTTCATGCTTTTATAGAGTTTATATATATTTTCGTGGCAGACCGCTGCAGCGCGCGACCGCGCGCTGGAGCGGTGAATTCTGCGAAAAACATTGTTCAATTAATTTTGCTGCCCATTTTATAAAGTCAAGCATTTCCGCGGCAAACCGCTGTAGCTCGCGACCGCGCGCTATAGCGGTGAATTCTACAAAAAACACGGTTCAATTAATTTGGCTGCCCAATTTATATAGTCAAGTATTTCCGCTATAAACCGCTGCAGCGCGCGACCGCTCGCTGTAGCGGTGAATTCTGCGAAAAATACTGTTCAATTAATTTGGCTGCCCAATTTATATAGTCAAGTATTTCTGCTGCAGACCGCTGCAGCGCGCGACCGCGCGCTGTAGCAATGAATTCCGCAAAAAACATTGTTCAATTAGTTGGGCGGCCCAATTTATAAAGTTAAGCATTTTCCTCTACAAACCTCTGCAGCGTGCGACCGCGCGCTGTAGCGGTGAATTCCGTGAAAAAAATACTGTTCAATTAGTTTTCATAAGGTTTAGATATTTCCGCAATAGCCCGCTGCGGCGCGCGGTCGCGCGCTGCAGCGGGTTTCCTTTAGTAAATTTTTAAAAACCTGCAGAAATGCCTTAGATCACCTTTGGATTCTATTTCTCTAAAAAAGATAAAAAAAAATTATTTTAGGAACAGCAGAAAGATCTTAAATAGATGAATTTTCCCCTTTATTTAGATATAATTTATGGATTCATTATTGGGCTAGTGCTGAATGAGGAGGTGCAGAAGAGATCTCATGGAGAGGCATCTACATCAGCATTGAATGCTGAAAGCAAGGAAAGGCATGCTGAGAGGAGACATACCAAAAATATGTCGATGTCTCAATGAGAAAAATCAAGACCCGAAAAAGCTAAGCCGAATTGCTGGAACTATGGGAAGGCAGGTCACCTTAAGAAAGACTGTCCTACCTTGAAGAAACCAAGTGGTGGTGCAAAGATGATGAACCCCACTATAAATGTCTCAGCTGAGGAGGATTAAGATGCATTGATCCTCTCACTTGTCAACACAGAGTCTTGGGTTGTGGACTCGGGTGCATTATTTCAAGCCACTCTGTCGAGGAGTGCCTTCAAGAGTTACACCAAGGGTAACTTGGGAAAAGTATATATTGGAGATGATAAAGCATGTGATATCATTGGCAGAGGTGATGTTAATGTGAAGTTACCAAGCAATGCAGTCTGGAAGCTGAAAGATGTTATACATGTGCCATGTCTAAGAAGGAACTTAATCTTAGTAAGTTAGTTAGCCAGAGAGGGCTACACCACTTGTTTCACTTGAGACTCGTGGAAGGTCACCAAGGGAGCACTCATTATTGCATGGGGCAATATGGAAGGTACACTTATTGATCAAAAAAGTGTCTGATACTGTTGTAGCTGCAAAGGAGATAGATACTGATCAATGGCACCGGAGGCTTGGCCATATGAGTGAAAGGGGGATAAAATCCCTACAGTCAAAAGGGAAGTTCTAATGGCAGAAGTCATGGACTTGAACTTCTGTGAAGATTGCGTGCTGGGCAAACTGATGAAAGTTACTTTCTCCAAAATTCAAAGAGCGCTAAAAAGCAAGAAATTAGAGTTGGTGCATACAAATGTATGGGGACCAGCTTCTACATCTTCCATAGGTGGAGCAACATACTTCATCACCTTCATTGATGATCATACTAGGAAGTTATGGGTCTACTTTCTAAAAAATAAATTTGACATATTTGATGTGTTTAGAAAGTGGCTAGCTTTGGTGGAGAACGAGACTAGATTAAAGCTGAAATGATTAAGGTTCGACAATGGCAGCGACTACTATGATAGGGAGCTCAAGGAGTTTTGTGCCTTGAGAGGAATCAAGAGAGAGTTTACAGTCCCTAGAACACCACAACAAAATGGTGTTACTAGACGAATGAATAGAACAATCATAGAAAGAGCCAGAAGCATGAAATTGCATGTAGATCTCCCAAAACAATTCTGGGCTGAAGCCGTTAACACGGCTGTATACTTAATCAATAAGGGACCTTTCGTACCCTTGAATGAAGGGATCCTCGAAAAAGCTAGGAGTGGAAAGGAGGTGAAATTTAACCACCTCAAGGTATTTGGCTGCTCATCCTATGTGCATATTGATGCAGGATCCAGGAGCAAACTTGATGCTAAGGCGATCAAGTGCACATTTATTGGATATGGAGCGAGTGAGTTTGGTTACAGATTCTGGGACAATCAGAACTAGAAAGTCATCTTAAGCAGGGATGTCACTTTCAATGAAAGTGAGATGTATAAGGATTGTATAGGAGTCAAGACTGACTCCAATGATGCTTTAGATGGAGAACTCAGCACATAGAGATTGATGACATCATTGAGCCAAATGTTGGAGAACATGAAGAAGCTCAAGAGTGTGTCAATGTTGAGCCACAAACACCCATGTTAAAAAGATCCACAAGAGTTTCCAGATCACCACAGAGGTACTCTCCTTCTTTGTTATATTTGTTACTAACGGATGGTGGTGAACCAGAATGCTTGGAAGATACATTTTAAGTTGAAGATTTAATCAAGTGAGATGCTGCATGAATGATAAAATGGCATTACTCACGTCAAATAGGACATGGGAGTTGGCACCCTTACCCGCTGGGAAGATGGCTCTTCAGAATAAGTGGGTTTACCGGGTAAAGGAAGAGTCAAATGGGAGCAAGCACAATGAAGACCTGTTGAACTTAATAAAGAACTTGATTCTTAGTAGCAACACATGTGTAAACTATTATTTCACCAATGAAGACCTATAGAATTATGATCAGTTAGACTACACTAGTAATTCATAAGATGTCTTTTACTCAGATATTGCAATCTGAATCAGATTCAATAATCCAAGATCTAAACCATTTTCTAAATTAAGACTTGGCATTCAAAATATGCAAGTCATTATCACCATCAGTCATCTACAAAGGCTAATAGAATTATGAAATATAATTGTTTGTAGATATGTCAAGGTTGTGAGTGATTCTTCTTATTAAGTTAACAAAAATGTATACTGGATATTACTTTTTATACTTTTATTTATTTTTATTGCTGTTTAAGCAGCACTTTGAGCATGTTTCATGTTGATATTAAATACTTTATTTTTACTGCCAATGGTGTAAAGAAACAAAATGATATTTATGTATCTTGTGAATGTTTGCAAGTGTTCAGAAACAGTGGTTGAATTAGGTTAAAGACGGAGTTAGTGTGAAGGCCCAATGCTGGTTCAATGAGAACTATCCCGACATTAGGTATTCACAAACTGCACCATCCTATTGAGCAATTTAAAAGAGAAGGAATATGTTATATACTGGAGAGCCTTTAGAGACCAGGAGCAGCAAAAGCGATGCCGCACGTGCCCAGGCGCCTCTAACACGAGACTTGAGGCACTGTCGTGCGACTCAGCGGTTAGGAATTAAGTAACATGCACTACATCGCACTGCAGCAGAAATCATCGCCACAACAGAAAACGATGCTATAGCGCGATGCAGTGGGTCAGCGGGTCCATCCCGAGGTGCGGACGCTACAGGTGCGCCACAGCGGCTCATCATGAGCCAGCAGGCGCTACAGCATGCCGCAGTGTGCCGGGGTGGATGCAATACGAAAATATAGGCACTGCGGCGTGCTGTAGCGCCAGACGAAAATCTGCATAGTCCCGGTTATGCCCTAAGAAAATTTGGAGGGAGTTTTGGACATTTTAGTACTCGTTTTTCAGCTTGCTTCTTGAGCAATAGGTTGAGTGAAAACCTAAGTAGAGTTGGCTTAAGTTTTGGATGCAAAGGCTGCTGAAGGAGAAGAACCTTAGGAAAACCGTAAGGCGCTGCAATGCAATGTTTCAATATGCTATGTTTTTTTGATCTTATGTGCTTGTTATTTTTTCTGAGTTTACTTGGTAACCGTCAACGCAACCCCGATCCTCGATTGTGCTTTCTTTCTCAAAACTACTTTTGCTACGGAATAGAGCGTGCTGGCCAAGAAGGCACTTATTTACCAACAAGTGGTATCAGAGTGAGATTTACCTTATTGTTTATAGGTGATGCAGAGCACCCACGTAATCATCATCGACGCACCAAATCATAAATTAAGCATAATGTTTTCATGATTCTATATTGTATTTTTCATTTTAATTACATGGGCTTATTTGTGGAACTCATTTAAGTGGGCCTTTAGATTAGCCCATTTATTATATTTTTTGTTATGAGTGTTATTTGAGTGAAAGGATATTTTAGTCCTTCATGAGAGAGTTGGTTTAAAGTTTTTTTGATATTTTATATGAAAGGACACTTTAGTCTTTCATGAGTGGGTTGGTTGAGGGTTTTAATAGTCATTTGTAGGAAAAGACACTTTAACCCTTCATGAAAGGGTAAGTTTATGGTTTTGATGGTCAATTAACATATATTGTATGGCTATAAATAAGCCAATGTCTTATGTATTATGGTATTGAAGATTGAATGAAAATATATTTCTCTACTTATTCTGTTTATTAGTACTTTTATTCTTAAGAGAAGGAAATCTTGAGTGTGAGTATTGCAAGACTTAGAGAAGGACATCTAAGGAAGGAAGAAGATCCTGCGACGAAGGACTGTTTGTAGAGGTCGACTTCAATTATCCCCGCTTCACCACCGGTTGCCTTAACTTTGACACAGGTTAGATCAACCATAGATCTTATTTATTAATATACTTTATAAGATAAGAAATTTTGTGTGTTAGCATAACTGTGGCTCGAATCATCTCAATCTCATTTTTTTTAATTTCGCATTTGTACACAAAATTCGTCTTATTTTATCTATACTCAATCGTGAGTAATTTGTTGTTTTTATTGGTGTAAAAATTATCATACCTTTCGCATATGCATTTACTTTGTCATACATCATATTGGTATCAGAGAAAATATATTCTCAATTTTTTATGCCAATTGATGGCAAAATCATTGCATACAATAAAGCATAAATTTCATTCACATCACTTTTCAATTTGATTTATACCCTGTCGTATTTTGATCATAACTTATTCCATTTATATTTGAATTTTATGTTTGAGCACTCAATTTTGGGTAGAACGTCAAGATCTACAACTTTGTAGAAGAGCATTTTACTTGATTCGGCTATTTTGACATTGAAAATCTTTAAGAATCGAGAGCTCCTATATATATATATAATTATGTCAACTCGTAGTGGACAATAATACCAAGGCCAAATTTCTGAACAAAGAACTGATGAGCTCCTCAAACTCTTACTTGAGAAAATAGAAAATCTCACTCTCTCAATGCATGATTTTCGAACTAGAATTGAAGCGCTAGAGTTGAAAGCCAATGAAACATCACCAACTCTCCTTGTGCCAAATGAAAAAAATGACCATCTTCCTAGCCAAGAAGGTCATCCCAATGATTATATATCAATCATCTTCCTCCATAAACACCAACTAGACCACAACGCTATCACCTCTTAAGTCATATTGATGATTATCAAGATCTAGATAGTATACATCCCCAAAACTATCCTAGGATAGAGCGAAATTTTCGGAGACATAATGGCTATGCACAAAGGTATCATCGAGATCATTTTCCTTCTCGCACATATGAGCCCTTATATAATATGGGTCAACGTATTATTGCATCACGAACAAACCACCAAGACTTAGATGATGATATTGTTCGTAGGGTAAGGATAGACCCGCCCACTTTTGATGGACGACTCGACGCAAAAGTTTTTCTTGATTGGCTTATTGATATGGATCAATATTTTGATTGGATGCAAATGTCCCACGAGAGACAAGTACGTTTTGCTAGTATGAAGTTGATAGGCCATGCTAAAACATATTGGATTAATCTTGAGCGTAAGAATCAACGAGCTGGGCAACCATCTATTTCTTCTTGGGATGAGATGAAAGAAATCTTAAAACAAAAATATGTGCCCTTAACCTTTCATGATCAGCTCATGGATGAGATGACTACACTTAGGCAAGGAGCTATGAGTGTTACTGATTATATGATTCATTTTGATGAATTGATGACCCGTTGTGATGTTATTGAAGATCATCGAACAATAATTTCTCGATTTTAATCTGGTTTAAGAGCTGATATTCGACAAGAAATGTTAACTCGAGAGGTTTACACTCTTGAGGACGCATTTCGACTTGCTACCCAATTTGAATAATACCTCAAGTCTCACACCCATTAAAAATAAACAACCTCATTAGGAATCAATTCTCAGCATTGCTCCATTGCCCCAATTCCCCAATCTTCCAAACCATCAAATGATCATAAAGGAAAGACACCCATTGTGTCAAATTCTAAAGCTTCAAGCATAACTTGTTTTACATGTGGCAAAAATGGGCATTTTGCAAGTACTTGTCCACATAGAAATTTACTTATAGATTCTGAAACTATTGAACATAATAATGATTGTGATGATCTAGTTGTAGTTGACCCCTGTTAAGAAGCTAGTAATGCAGATGAAGCATTAAGTGAACCACACATTACTGTTATGCGATGTGTATTAACTACCGCTCAAAAGGACACTGATTGGAAACGTACATCAATTTTTCATACATATTTTAAAAGTGGTGATAAATCTTGTAAACTTATCATTAATAGTGGAAGCTGTATGAATGTTATTTCCACATCAGCCTTAGTTAGAATGAAGCTTAGACCTGAGCCTCATCCACGACCCTACAAGGTTGCATGGGTCAACAAAACTTCCATCTCTATATCACAACATTGTCTTGTTCCAATACAATTAGGAGCATACTCTGATAAGATATGGTGTGATGTTCTTCCTATGGATGTTTCCTACATACTGTTAGGAAGATCATGGCTTTATGATATGCATGTCATTCATGATGGACATGCAAATACTTACTCATTCATGTTTAAGGGCAAAAGAGTTATTCTAAATCCTGCTAAGCCTAAAGAGGCAAGCTCACACGAGCCTAGAGATTCATCTGCCATAGTAGAAAAGAAATCCTTGCACATTATTAATAAGCATGAGTTTAAAAGAGAATCTCATAGAAATACTGTGTTTGCTCTAATTGTAACAAAAATCACTCAACAACCCTGTGATGAAGCCTTACCTGTTGAGATAAGTGATCTCCTCTCTAAATTCATTGATGTTTGCCCTGATGAACTTCCAAATGAACTTCCCTCACTGAGAAGCATTCAACATGTTATTGATTTGGTTCCTAGATCTTCGCTTCCTAATCTTCCTCATTATCGAATGAACCCAAATGAACATGCTGAACTCAAACGACAAGTTGATGAGTTATTATCTAAAGGTTTTATTTGAGAAAGTTTATCACCTTGTGTTGTGCCTGCTCTCCTTACCCCAAAAAAAGATGGTACATGGCGTATGTGTACAAATAGTCATGTGATTAATAAAATTACTGTTAAATATCGCTTTCCCATCCCACAACTTGATGATATGCTAGACATGATGGTTGGTGCACAAATTTTCTCTAAGATTAATCTAAGGAGTGGATATCACCATATTCGCATGAAAGAAGGAAATGAATGGAAAACTGCCTTTAAGACAAAAGATGGGTTATATGAGTGATTGGTAATGCCCTTTGGCTTGACCAATGCCCCTAGTACCTTTATGCGAGTAATGAATCACATCTTACGCCCTTTTATTGGACGATTTTTAGTAGTTTATTTTGATGATATTTTAATTTTTAGTCAGACTAAGAGTGATCATGTAACACATTTAAGGCAAGTTTTTGAGGTTCTTCAACAAGAAAAACTATATATCCATTTGAAGAAGTGTTCTTTTATGGCGTCATCAGTAATTTTCTTAGGATTCATTGTATCTTGTGATGGTATTTCTGCTGATCCTGAGAAAATCAATGCAATTCAAAATTGGCCAACTCCATCAAATATACATGATGCTCGTAGTTTTTATGGGTTAGCCACATTTTATCGAAGGTTTATACATGGGTTTAGTACAGTAATGGCTCCAATCACGCAATGTTTAAAAGGTGGAGAATTTAAATGGACAAAGGCAGCATCTAATGCTTTAAAGCAAATAAAAAATCTTTTAACTAGCCCACCAATATTAAAATTGCCTGATTTTAACAAAGTATTTGAAGTATCTTGTGATGGCTCTGGTGTTGGTATAGGAGGTGTTCTTAAGTAAGAGGGTCACCCAATTGCTTTCTTTAGTGAAAAGCTAAATGATGCTCGACAACGTTACTCTACATATGATCGTGAATTCTATGCAGTAGTCGAAGCCCTTCGATATTGAGACACTACCTTCTTTCTCGAGATTTTGTACTATACTCTGACCATGAAGCTTTAAAATATCTCAACACTCAAAAGAAGCTCAGTTCTCATCATGCAAAGTGGGTTCAATTCCTTCAAGAGTACACCTTCATTCTTAAACATAAGTCTGGTACTGAGAATAAAGTTGTTGATGCTTTAAGCAGAATGTGTACTATTTTACATAGTATGAGCATTAAAGTTACTGGATTTGATAAAATAAAAAATGAGTACAAAACTCGTAAGGATTTTGGTCAACCATATGAATCTCTAACTATTGATACTTCCATTATTGACTATAATTATCAACTTCGAGATGGATATCTTTTTCGAGGAACCCGTCTTTGTGTTCCTGATTCTTCACTTCGAGATTTTTTAGTTGAAAGTATACATTCAAGAGGCATTTCGGGTCATTTTGGTCGTGATAAAACTATATCCATGGTGGAAGATCGATTCTTTTGGCCAAGTATCAAGAGAGATGTTGCTCGTGTTGTTTCCCAATGTCGCACTTGTCAATTAGCAAAAAGTGGAAAACATAGTCATGGACTGTATATACCTCTTCTAATTCCTCACAAGCCATGGGAAGACCTTAGTATGGACTTTATACTCAGATTACCTCGCACCATCCAACGTTTTGACTCGATTCTTGTTGTTGTTGATCAATTTTCAAAAATGGCTCATTTTATTCCATGTTATAAGACATCTGATACTTCTCATGTTGCTTCAATTTTCTTTCGTGAGATAGTTCGTTTGCACGGATTACCCAAAATAATAGTTTCTGATCATGATGTTAGATTTATGAGTTATTTTTGAAAAACTTTATGGAAGAAGCTTGGAACAAAACTCTTATTTTCTACTGCTTATCACCCTCAAACTGATGGACAAATGGAAGTAATAAATAGAAGTTTAGGAGACCTTCTTAGATGCTTAGTGACAGACCATACCTCTAGTTGGGATCTTGTTCTACCCACTGCTGAGTTTACTTATAATAGTTCTACAAATTGATCACCTGGAAAAAGTCCTTTTCAAATTATTACAGGGTATGAACCAAGAAAGCCAATAGACCTTGTTGACCTTCCCATTTCATATAGATCTAGTGCATATGCATCTTCATTCGCACAAAGCATGCATGATTTACACCAAGAAATTCAATAAAAGCTTACTTTAAGTTATGATAAATATAAAGCTGATGCTGATGCACATAAGCGATTTATAAAATTTAATGAAGGAGATTTGGTTATGGTCAAGGTTAGGCCAGAGAGGTTCCCAAAAGGAACTTTAAAAAAATTAACACTCAAAAATTCTGGCCCTTATAAAATTGTAAAGAAGATAAATGATAATGCATATGAGATTCATCTTCCTATAAATGCTGGTATTTCACATGTGTTTAATGTGTATGATTTAATGTTGTACTGTGGGCAAGCCCCGGATATTTTTCCCTCTGCAAATAGAACTAACACGCAGGTTGATACTTACTCAGAGGCTCCCTTGCCATCTCACCGATTACGATCCCATCATCCTGATCAGATTTTAGATGACCAGATCATTAACACATCAGATGGAGGAATTCAGAGGTTTCTTATCTGCTGGAAAGGACTGTCGCCACTTGAAGACTCTTGGCTTACATTTGAAGAGTTAGACCATAATAGTCCCCAACTTCTACATAAGTACATTGATCATCATTCTCCAGAGGAGAATCCTTCAAAGCCGGGGAGTGCTGATGTAGAGCACCCACATAATCATCGTCGACGCACCCAATCATAAATTAAGCTTAATGTTTTCATGATTCTATATTGTATTTTTCATTTTAGTTACATGAGCTTATTTGTGGAACTCATTTAAGTGGGCCTTTAGATTAGCCTATTTATCATATTTTTTGTCATGAGTGTTATTTGAGTGAAAGAATACTTAAGTCATTTATGAGAGAGTTGGTTTAAGGTTTTTTTGATATTTTATATGAAATGGCATTTTAGTCCTTCATGAGTGGGTTGGTTGAGGATTTTAATAGTCATTTGTAGGAAAAAATACTTTAACCCTTCATGAAAGGGTAAGTTTATGATTTTGATGGTCAATTGACATATATTATATGGATATAAATAAGTCAATGTCTTATGTATCATGGCATTGAAGATTGAATGAAAATATATTTCTCTACTTATTCTATTTATTAGTACTTTCATTCTTAAGAGAAGGAAATCTTGAGTGTGAGTATTGCAAACCTTAGAGAAGGACATTTAAGGAAGGAAGAAGATCCTGCGACGAAGGACAGTTTGTAGAGGTCGACTTCAATTATCCCCACTTCGCCACCGGTTGCCTTAACTTTGACACAGGTTAGATCAACCATAGCTTTTATTTATCTCTATACTTTATATGGTAAGGAATTTTGTGTGTTAGCATAACTGTGGCTCGAATCATCTCAATCTCATTTTTTTTAATTTCGCATTTGTACACAAAATTCGTCTTATTTTATCTATACTCAATCGTGAGTAATTTGTTGTTTTTATTGGTGTAAAAATTATCATACCCTCCGCATACGCATTTACTTTGTCCTACATCAATAGGGTTTGCTTGTTTGAGTGGGAGCAATGGCCGATGAAATGAGACACAAGATTGAGAAATTCAGCGGAACAGATTTTGCATTCTAAAAAATGCAGATGGAGGATCTGCTCTACTAGAAGAAGTTGTATCTTCCATTGAAAGGAGCTAACAAGAAACATACATCTATAACTGATGAATTATGGGAAGTTCTTGATATAGCTACACTTGGTTTGATTCATTTATTACGGTCTTCTTCTTTGCTTTTAATATTGTTAATGAGAGAATAATTATAAATCTCATAAATTCCTTGACGAGGATGTATGTGAAGCCCTCGGCTTCGAATAAGGTTTTCTTGATAAAGAGACAATTTAATATGAAGATGCTGGATGGGTATTCAGTGACTGAACACTTAAATATGTTCACCATTATGATGATCCAGCTGAGTTTAGTGGGCATCAACTTTGATGACGAGGTCTGAGCTCCGTTGTTTCTCTCTTCATTGCCAGATAGTTAGAATTGGCTGGTTACAGCCATCTGCAATTCATTTGGAAATACGTCGTTGAAGTTCGACGATATTGTTGGGCTAGTGCTGAATGAGGAGGTGCAGAAGAGATCTCACGGAGATGAATCTACCTCAGCATTGAATGCTGAAAGCAGGGGAAGGCATGCTGAGAGGAGACATACCAGAAATATGTCGATGTCTCGACGAGAAAAATCAAGACCTGAAAAAGCTAAGCTAGATTGCTGGAGCTATGGGAAGGCAGGTCACCTTAAGAAAGACTGTCCTACCTTGAAGAAACTAAGTGGTGGTGTAAAGATGATGAACCCCACTATAAATGTCTTAGCTGAGGAGGATCAGGATGCATTGATCCTCTCACTTGTCAACACAGAGTCTTGGGTTGTGGACTCGAGTGCTTTGTTTCATGCCACTCAGTCGAGGAGTGCCTTCAAGAGTTACACCAAGGGTGACTTGGGAAAAGTATATATTGGAGATGATAAAGCATGTGATATCATTGGCAGAGGTGATGTTAATATGAAGTTACCAAGCAGTGCAGTTTGGAAGCTGAAAGATATTATACATGTGCCATGTCTAAGAAGGAACTTAATCTTAGTAAGTTAGTTAGCCAGAGAGGGCTACAGCACTTGTTTCACTTGAGACTCATGGAAGGTCACCAAGGGTGCACTCATTATTACATGGGGCAATATGGAAGGTACACTTTACTGATCAAAAAAGTGTCTGATATTGTTGTAGCTGCAAAGGAGATATATGCTGATCTATGGCACCGGAGGCTTGGCCATATGAGTGAAAGGGGGATAAAATCCCTATAATCAAAAGGGATGCTCTAATGACAGAAGTCAGTGGACTTGAACTTCTGTGAAGATTGTGAGATGGGCAAACTGATGAAAGTTACTTTCTCCAAAATTCAAAGAGAGCTAAAAAGCAAGAAATTAGAGTTGGTGCATACAAATGTATTGGGACCAACTTTTACATCTTCCATAGGTGGAGCAACATACTTCATCACCTTCATTGATGATCATACTAGGAAGTTATGGGTCTACTTTCTAAAACATAAATCTGACATATTTGATGTGTTTGGAAAGTGGCTAGCTTTGGTGGAGAACGAGACTAGATTAAAGCTGAAATGCTTAAGGTTCGACAATGGAAACGAGTACTATGATAGGGAGTTCAAGGAGTTTTGTGCCTTGAGAGGAATCAAGAGAGAGTTTACAGTCTCTAGAATACCACAACAAAATGGTGTTACAGAATGGATGAACGGAACGATCATAAAAAGAGCCAGAAGCATGAAATTGCATGTATATCTCCCAAAATAATTATGGGCTGAAGTTGTTAACACGGTTGTATACTTAATCAATAAGGGACCTTCCGTACCCTTGAATGAATGGAACCCCAAAAAAGCTAGGAGTGGAAAGGAGGTAAAATTTAACCACTTCAAGGTATTTGGCTGCTCATCCTATGTGCATATTGATGCAGAATCCAGGAGCAAACTTGATGCAAAGGCGATCAAGTGCACATTTATTGGATATGGAGCGAGCGAGTTTGGTTATAGATTCTGGGAGAATCAGAACCAGAAAGTCATCATAAGTAGGGATGTCACTTTCAATGAAAGTGAGATGTACAAGGATTGTATGGGAGTCAAGACTGACTCTAATGATGCTTCAAATGGAGAACTCATCACATAGAGATTGATGATATCATTGAGCCAAATGTTGGAGAACATGAAGAAGCTCAAGTGTGTGTCAATATTGAACCACAAACACCCATATTAAGAAGATCCACAAGAGTTTCTAAATCGCCATAGAGGTACTCTCCTTCTTTGTTATATTTGTTACTAATGGATGGTGGTGAACCAGAAAGCTTGAAAGATGCACTTCAAGTTGAAGATTTAATCAAGTGAGAGGCTGCCATGAATGATGACATGGCATCACTCACGTCAAATAGGACATGGGAGTTGGCACCCTTATCTACTGGGAAGATGGCTCTTCAGAATAAGTGGGTTTACCGGGTAAAGAAAGAGTTAAATGGGAGCAAGCGCTACAATGTGAGACATGTAGTAAAAGGTTTCCAGCAAAGGCATGGGGTTGACTACAGTGAGATATTCACCCCAGTTGTGAAGATGACAACTATCAGGGTTGTACTGAACATAGTAGCAGTTGAGGATTTGCATCTAAAGCAAATGAATGTCAAAATTGCATTTCTTCATGGAGAGCTGGAAGAAGAACTTTACATGAAACAGCCTGAAGGGTACAAGGCTCAAGAGAAAGGAAAGTATGAGCTAATGTGCAAGCTCAAGAAGAACATCTATCTTGAAACAAGCGATAAGGCAATGGTACAAAAGATTTGATAAGTTCATGTTAGAATCTAAATATAAGAGATGCCAGGTAGATCATTGCTATTATATAAAGCAGTGTAAGTCCTCCTAAATCATTCTATTGCTGTATGTTGATGATATGTTGATCGTAGGATTGGATATAGAGGTGATAATGATGCTGAAAGAAATGATGTCAATGGAGTTTGACATGAAGGACTTGGGGTCGGCCAAATAGATTCTTGGAATGAGAATCAACAGGAAGAGAAATGCAGGAATTCTGAAGTTGTCGCAGAAATAATATGTTGAAAAGGTGCTGAAAATATTCAATATGAATGAAATGAAGTCAGTGGGCTCTCCCCTAGCAAGTCACTTCAGCCTATCGAAGGAACAGATGCCAAAGTCTGAAGAAGAAAAGGAACATATGATGAAGGTTCCTTATGCTTCGGCAGTTAGGAGCTTGATGTACGTAATGATTTGCACGAGACCAAATATTTCCCATGCAGTGGGAGTGGTCAGCAAGTTCATGGGAAACCCAGGGAAGCACCATTGGAATGCGGTCAAGTAGATCCTGAGGTATCTGAAAGGTACAACAAACAAAGCTTTATGCATTGGAAGATCTGACATTAGTTTACAGGGCTATGTAAATTCAAATCTTGCAGGAGATGTTAAAAGCAGGAGAAGCACTACAGGATATGCATACACATTGGGAAGTGCAACGGTGAGATGAATTTCCAAGCTAAAAAATATCGTATCACTGTCTACCATGGAGGCATAATATGTTGTCATCACAGAGGCAAGCAAGGAGATGATCTGGTTGAAGGGGGCAAAGCACATTCAACTCCGTTACCATTTCATCCGAACACTTTGGAAGAAGGGCAACTTGGATTGGAGAAGATCCATACTTTTAAGAATTTAGCTGATATGCTTACCAAAGCAGTAACAATTCAAAGGAGGGAAGATACTCTAAAGGTCTCCAAGTGAGAGATTATTTTATAATGAAGAGCCTTTAGTGACCAGGAGCAACAAAAGCGCTGCACGCGCCCAGGCGTCTCTAACCCAAGACTTGAGGTGCTGTCGTGTGCCTCAACGGTCAGGAATTAAGTAGCATGCACTACAGCGTGCCGCAGCAGAAATCATCGTAACAATGTGCCATAGTCGAAAATGGCGCTATAGCACGCCATAGCGATTCCATCTTAAGGCGTGGATGCTACAAGCTCGCCACAACGGCCTCATCATGAGACAACAGGCACTACAGTGTGTAAATCAGAGCACGATGCAGTGTGTCACAATGGATACAATACTAGAACGCAAGTGCTACGATGTGCCGTAGCGCTAGGCAAAAATCTGCACTGTTCAGGTTATGCCCTGAGCAAATTTTGAGAGCGTTTTAGATATTTTAGGGCTCATTTTTCAGCTGGCTACTTAAGCAATAGGTTGAGTGAAAACCTAAGTAAACTTAGCATAAGTTTTGGAGGTAAAGGAGCTGCAGTGCATGGTTTCTCTTATAATTTGTAGCTACTTCTTCTCCTCCCCATTCTAAAGTAAGAGCTAGAGCACTTGTACTGAGAAGATAAGCTCTTTATAACTCTGTAACCTTTAAATTATTCTAGTGGATTTTTTTGTAGTGTGGCTCCGTGATTTTTCACATTCTTGAGTTTTCCACGTATATTTTGGTGTTTAGATTGATTTGTGTATGATGTATGTTTTCTCTCTTATGTGCTTGTGATTTTTTCTGAGTTTGTTTGGTAACCGTCAACGCAACCCCGATTCTCGATTGTGCGCTCTTTCTCAAAATTGTTTTCATTGCGAAATAGAGCTTGCTGGCTAAGAAGACGCTTATTTACTAACATGATACACATATAAAGGCTAAATGATATTTCTCATTCATCAAAATTTCATATTACAAAAATAGCCAATGTACATCTCATACAATGTTCATCATTTTAAAACAAAAGTGAAACTAAAACAAAATAAAATAAAAAGTAAAGTAGCGTAGTATATTCATCAGCAATTTAAAAATTTATGAATTAAAGTTCTCGTTTGAATTATCCCAGAAGTATCTGACCTGGTATTATAAAGAAAATAATATCGGGATTGAAATTCTCAGTAATTAGAGAATACTCTATGTACTGAAGTAAACAATAAAATATGTTATTTTATAATAACAGAGATGCGATTAGCGAAAAAAGAATGTGATAAAAATGTAAGAAAAATAAGGCAAAATGCAAACGGGATAATTAAATTCCTGCAAAAAGTATTATCATAAAGATGCATGTTACTGATATTATTTTTCCAATAACCAATCACTTATGTTACTGATATTATTTTTCCAGTAACCAGCCATGTATGTTGCTGATGTCATTTTTTTAGTGAACAATCATGCACATTACTGATGCTAATTTTTTAGTAACTAACTGTAACAGCCCAAACTCTTGAGCACAAGGTATTGTCCACTTTGGCCAGAAAGGCTTTACAATTTTGCCATCAGAAGATAACTTCCTAGCAGGCCACCCATCTTGGGAGTGCTCTCGCATGAACATGCTTGACTTTGAAGTTCTTATCAGGAACTCTACCATTATCTAAAAATGTGCCTTAATGTTTAAGAGTTAATTATTACGACTTAAGCGGGTTTTTATTGTCTCCCCAACTTAAGTAACTAACGTCATCGTCAGTAACTACACACAAATTCAAGATCTATCCATTGGGTAGATAGGACTAAAGGTGGCCTCTACAGGCGCAAGAGGTATCCACAATAATGTAGCACCTTAATATCATATGTTCAAGAGGCTGCTCACAAGAAGTGATATATTATCTTGTATGACACTTAGCTCCTATTTGACACCTTGTGGCATGCTCTGATATCATTTATAACAATCCAAACTCTTAAGCATCAAGGTTTTTTCCATTTTAGTCTAAAAGACCTCACAATTTTGCCCTCAGAAGATAGCTTCCCAGTAGGTCACTCATCCTGAGAGTGCTCTTATATAAGCACGCTTAACTTTGGAGTTCTTATCCGAAACTCCACAATTATCTGAAAAAGTACCTCGATATTTGAGTTTCAATTATTACTACTTAAGCGAGTATTTACACCAACCATATATATTACTGATGTTATTTTTCTAGTAAGTCAACCATGCTATAAAAAAATGTTGGTTTCAAACAACTAACCAAGCATCAAAATGAATTTAGCTCAAAACAAAGCTAAACATCGGTAAAGTGCAAAAAGTAATATATGTATATATACAGAGTATCTTTTCTAAGTTTCAAAAGTGCAATAGTTGATTGAATCTGCAAAAATTTTTAATATTTTAAATTATTCTTTTTAGTTAACAAAGTAGTTAGATATTCTTAAGAGATAATAATAATAATAATAATAATAATAATAATAATAATAATAATAATAATAATAATAATAATTAAAGAAAGAAATGACAAAATGAAAATGATAAATGAATTTGATAAAATACATGGAGACCACGAATCTTAAGTTCAAGCATGGCGAAGCTTTGTTTGGCAAGTGCGAGGCCCCATGCCAAATAATTATCATAATATAACATTTGTACTATTATCATTACTCACTAATGACAATAATCATAATAATAATGATATTTTAGAGATAATATAATTATTATTAAGAAAATAAAAAGAAATTTTAAAAAATAAAGTAAAAAATGCAAAATTTGCTCATTTTCTTCCCCTTTTTCTTTAGTTCAATTAATTAATTTCAATTAAATTTTTTCATTTTGTTTCTATCGTCAACTTTCAAAAATAACGAAACTTAACACTGAGGTGTTACGATGAGACGAACACCTTCGCGTCAAAATGAATTTCTGAAGTTTAAATCTTCAAAAATTAATCACGACCGAATCGAAGCTCCAATTTGATGAAACATTTAGCGTATCCTTTAAATAATATATTTTTCCCAATGACACAATTCGATGAATTTGGACTTGCATTTAATTTTCAAAATATATTAAATTTAAAAAAATTTAGAAATTATAGCAGGAGTTTCTGCTATTCGAATTTCTCTCAAACTAAGACATTTTGATTTAAGAACTATTTCTAATCAATGATAATTCGGTTTGTCCTAATTTGAAATTTTTCGGGATCCTAATTTTTGAGTATGGATTTGACCCAATTTTGCAAAGTAATGACATTGGGTCGTTATAGCTAATTTATCGAGAGTTGTTATAAGGGTTCCATTTGGAGCCTTTGAGAGGGCCCATGTGATGAACATATTTTTATTGAACTTAGCTGGCTTTGCCCTTCATAACTACTAATGTTGCTTCATAATATCAAGAAATAAACACAAACATAAAATTTTATATTATTATCTCTTGAGTTTGACATATGATATAATACTGTTTGCAAGAAATCTTATTTATTTATTTTCGCATTAAACCATATTTTCTTGCAAATTTTTACTTCTTCGTTTTTGTTTTTAAAGTATAATATTTAATATTCTTTATACTTAAAATATGTATTAAATTATTCTTTTTATAATGTTAACTTAGTACAACTGAAAAAGGCTGGGTTAAAGATATTATAAAGAATTATAGTGCATATTAGAAAAATATTACTTTAGCTTTTTACTTTTTTTTTTAGGACAATTTTTATTTTTTTGTATGCTATCAAATATATAATATTCTGATAATATTATCTTTAAATTGAATAAATTTGATTTCTTATATTTTTGTATAGCTTTGAATTTTGTTTAAATATTATTTTGCTTAACTGTCAATATAATATTGCAAAGATGTAGCTAATGTTAAATTGATTGTTATTAATTTAATATGAGTCATCACAAAATGATAGTATAGTTCTGTAGGTTAAATTATAGAATTTAATTTTTTGATAATTAAGAGTTTGATTTTATTAGTTATACATGTTTGTCTTATTGAAATTTAAATTCTTTTAGAAAAGAAGTTATGGTATGCTATCAATGGTGTTAGTGTTATGTGGTTGAGCTTTTGAGTGTAATTTTTGATGTCATATGTTTGACTTTTAAGCCTAAAAAATATTGATGTAGATAGATTTGAGTTAAGTCTTTGCTATGATAATATTTAATTTATATTAAAATAATAACTGTTATATTGATTAAGTTTTTTTTTTGATAAGTTTAAATAATATTTATTCAGTATTTAATGCACAACTCTTTCAATTTATTTCTAAGAATATTATTTAGATTCACTTATATAATATTTAAAAAAACTCATCTAATAGGATTTGAGTATATTTCATTAATATATATTTATTTATATTAAAATAATATAAATATTATTTTTAAAATTTATGTTAATTTTAAAAGCTATTTAAATTAGTGGAGCATGAGTGTTTTCATAATCAGATGGACGCCATGCTCCGGCTCCACAAGTAATCTCAGCACTGGCGAATGTCGATATTTGGGCGACAAGGTGAAGCTGAATCTTTGAAGGATCATGGAGACCACGATCTTAAGCTCGAGCATGGCGAAGCTTTGTCCAAGGCAAGTGCGAGGCCCCATGCCAAAGGGCATGTACATCTGGGTCATGCTGCAGGCCCTTAATGCGGTTTCGGAATCTCTCGGGATTGAATTCGTGAGCGTCTGCTCCCCATATTCTCGGGTCTTGATGCATTGTGACCACCGGGATATATATATTGATGCCTTTTGGCAGCCGAATGCCCCCAAGTTTCATGTCTCCGAGAGCCTCTCTTGAGACCACCGATCCCGGTGGATACAATCTGAGTACTTCTTGAATCACCATTGTTAACTGTTATAATAAACCAATTTTGTTCAACTTGGATAGCATAATAAGATGCTTGAAGGATTGAATTATCTACTGTAACAGCATTGTTAACTTTTAATCACCAAGCTGTATAGGCCTCACGCTTTGTCTTAACTATGCTCGAGGGGATTTCACCGTCTTCATCTTGAGGAGGGAGTGAGCGTCGGGTGACCCGTGGGCGCAGAGCTGGACGACCTCGGCGCGTGCTAGATCTTGCCACTGTGGATGCAGGGCGAGGAGGAGGAGGCACCACGTGGCTGGGGCCTCGTGCCCTGCAAAATATATTGTCTTACAGTTATCGACCACGAAGTCCTCCGCATTGCTGCTGCCGGTCTCTGCGGCACTGCAGAGGATGGCTTGCAGGAGGTTTTTCTTGTTGATGCTCCCGTTCTTCACTACTTCTAGTATGAGCGAGCGTATCTCTTTGTTTAGCTTCCACAAAGCTATATTGCGTCTCGTAGGGGATGTACCTAGGCCCCACCATAAATCACTCATCAATTTGCAATATATATGTATGTGAGTTGGGAGATTCGCTTGCCTTATTCCAGTGATTTCGAGGAGGAGATTGGGTTTACAAACTGCCTTCTTGAGTTCATAAAGCTTCAAGAAAATCTGCTTTCCTTTGGAATAGCTGTTCCCAAAACTTGCTCTCGAAATTACATCTGCAGAGTAACTTTTCAGATCATCGTCAATCTTTATCTCAGCTGCGTCTCCTTCACTCTCAATTCTCTTTTCCCATGCCTGGAACAGGGGAATGGCAGAGTCCACCATCAAATCTATCATTCCCTGCATAAGAAAATTGAAATTTGATAGGTATCTCAAGAAATAAAAGATAGTAGATAGTCGATTATGCTATAAAAATTGATGCTCGATATTCATAATATAAAGAATCTGAAAGCTTAATTTTTTTCTCTAAGCTTCTCAAATTAGTCTTAAACTCCCAACTAGTGCTGCTGCTACTGCTACTCGCCCTGTGTTAATTCTCGGCTTCTCGATTGAGCAATAGTAGGTATTTCTGATAGGTGTGGATCATCTTCTTAATCCCATTGTTGGATGCTACCTTGCTTGACATATTAGGCTTGTCAATACGCAAAGTGGATCTTATTGTAAGTATCAGAGATGTGACAAGTTTAACTGTGGAGAGCAAATGATTTAATTTACAATGAACATCAATTGCTATATCATCTATATATTTATTTGATTAAAATGAGCGATGAAATATGCATTTCTTTTTCGATATATATGATTATGAAAAGAAGGGTTTACATGACTACCTTAACTTTGTCCATAAAGAATTCAGGTGCAATGATTTTTCTTTGATAAGCCCATGACTCCCCATTGGACTTGAGGATGCCTTGCCCAAACAGGGGTCATGAGTTCTTTGTAGGTAAGTTGCCTTCCCCCCAAGTCAAGAGATTTGCATAGGTTCATATCCCTCACCAATTCAGGCTCGCTTACATGTAGTATTGGCACATTCCCCATTGTGTACAAAAATATTTGACCTACAACAAAATATCACTAAAATATCAATGTAATAAACATCATATTTTTCAGCCATGATTTCTATCATGCAAGGAGTTATGAGGGAAAAGATTAACTATGTTTAGAAATAGTTCGATTTTAGCTCGTCACCTCCAACTCGAACTACTCGAATTTGTTTCGAATCAAGCCGTTCAATTCGAAAATATTGAGTCGACTTGAAACTGGCTCATTCAACTTGAGAATCAGCACATCCATATAGAAATGGGTATTATGAAGGAATGAATGAGCAGAAGACGTACCATACAAAGATGTCCACCTGTGATAGTGAGGATATATGGTGGAGGCATAATCGTGGTTTACACTGTTCGTGTTCTTATTAATGTGTGGTTTGGATTCCTTCAAGAAGAAGTTTCGATGGAGGAAGAGAGGGTGAGGCCCGCCAATGCCTTGCCGCCTCAGCTCCCTTCTTATCCTCTCTGCCCTCATCCATGCCCTGTAATACAAGCGCCATGCCACCCCAAAGACCACTGCTACCACTAAATAAATGAGACCCTCCATTAACGCCTCTTCTTCTCTCTTCCTTCATTCACCATCTCTTAATTATCACCTATATATATTATTACACTATCATATTTTTAAAAATAACTCTAAAATGCCAACCAGAACCTGATACCCTCTGTAGATACCCCCCCTACTAAAAGACAGCTTCTTAGAAAAATGCTATAATTTTTAGGATTATCTTTTGAAATACTAATTTTTAAAATGTTAAATTTTTGAAACACTAATATTTAAGAGAAATAATATTTAAACTCATCAGATATAAAAAAACTTATCCAATAAAATTTGAAGATATAATTTAATACAAATTTTAAAAATAATTTTATATTATTTTAATATAAATAAATAAATACTAATAAAATAAAATTTAAATTTAATTAGATGAGTACTAAGTCTAAATATCATTTTTAAATATTTAAACCATCGTACATACTTTAGAATATTTTTTACATTATTATTTACCATGCTAATTAATGCTAATTATCTTTTATTATTAATGATTCTCCTAATTTTTTATTAATTTATTATTGAGAGTGAGGAATTAAACGTTTTAATTATTTAAGCTAAACTTTTGGAATCTTTTTTAGTACTTGCTTTAATAAAATAGATGACTCGTTATTTATTGATATAAAGCTATTTTAGTTAAATGTTGTTAATTAAGATAAATTATTGATATAATGCTACTTTAATTCAAATTTCACATATTATTAGCCCATTAGTCCCTATTTAATCATTGAGTAGTCAAAATTAATATCAAAGTGAAAGTTTAGAAAAATGGAGGATCAGAACAAAACCTTAGTGGTTGATTTTTAAATATATAAATATATATGTACAGTGCTACTACATAGCACTACACCTACTCATACAATATTTTTAAGAAGCAAAAACAATGCCCATTTTCAATATAATAATGTAAAATTCATTCATAAAAATAATTATATATAATTTAGAATATGTATCCATAATAGAGTTTAGATGCATAACTCTAAAATAAATAATTATATATAATTTAGAATATGTATCCATAATAGAGTTTAGATGCATAACTCTAAAATGTGAGGCTCATTGAAAAATATTTTTTTTTTTAATTTAAGTTCTAATTATACATATATTGTTTGTAAGCTATTTTGGAATTAAATAACTTTTTTCTTTAGAAAATATATTCATGAATTTCTTTCACTTAGATTAGAAAATGAATAATAATTAAAAGCCTTCGATTCAAAATATAATAGCACTTTCTATCTTAAAAAAAGAATTCAACAATCTAATAAAATAAAATTAATCATGCAAATGATGAATTCTTTTTTTTAAGAATATATGGCATAGGAGAGATGTGCCTTATATTTGCTCTTATCCTTTTACTTCCAATTGAGCATAAAGATTGCTAAATGTATTGTGACACTTTCTCAAGAGATTTGCATTATGTATTGATGCAAGAACGAAAAGTCATAGTTATGCATTCAAACAACAAGCCTATAAAAAAAAAATATACAATTTATGAATTGGAATTGGTACTCAAAATATGAATACATTAGCTCAAAGTAAATTTTTCATTGATCAATAAAGCTTATTATATAAAAAAATTGAATTTTTGAGACAAATATGGCTTAAAACAAATTTCATATTCAATACCATTGATAGTCAGCAGTATGACCTATTTAACTTTGAATGATTTGATTCAGAGATTAGCAAACCTCACCACATAAGTAATAGCAAGCATTCTTCTTAGTTAGATGTTACATGTATCATTCTCATTTGCAAAGAATAAGAAAGCATAAAAATGATAATGAATATAAGCAATTAGTTTCCTTAAAATAAACTTGCAAAAGAACTGATTTAAGGATAAATGCTGGAGTACTTAATTTTAGAACAAGGTTGAAAATGTGGGAGGGAGAATCTGTACCCCCTGTGCAAAGTCTACAACCTTATAAACATTGAGCATCTAAAACTAAGTTTAATTTTGCCTTTTTCTATTGCTGAATGGAAATGCATAGATATTTTTATGTGCTTTATAATAGAACTTCCTCAAACAGAGACCAAGAAAGACATTATATGGGATATTGTTGACAGATAAATAATACCACCATCTTCTAACAATCAAGCAAATCGATTATGTGGGAAAACTGTTCAAAGTTATACTTAAGATCTTTGGAGGAGGATGGGTTGAGCATTTGCCAATGATTGAATGCAATTATCAACCAAGTATTAGCATGAACCTTATGAAGCATGTCGGGACACAAAGTTACAACTCATCTAGCATGATCCAATACTGAAGATAGACAAACATTTGTTTCTAGCTAGTAGATAAAGCTATAAACATAAACTAGATTAATTCAATCTTTTATAAAAGGCCATACAAAATATACAAAAAAAAAATACTTAAGCCAATTATTGAAAATCAAAGTTTTCTCAAGGCAAAATTGTTTATGTTAAGGTAGGTTCATGAAAAGGTATCAGTAGATTTAAGCTAATGAACAAGCTGAATTCAAAATACATTACAAACCTTTTGAAGTACTCTACTAGAATTGAATAGTCTCGTATAGACTCAAATTACCTAAGCAGCATCGTAATGTATTCTATATTTCATCCCTTAAAAGAGGCTCATCTAATTATGTTCTAAGAATATAATTGCTCATGAGGAAAGAAGCATGGAAATGCTAGATCAATCCCTTTGGGAAAGATAGTGATCAGACCTTGTTGGGCCAAACTGCATTGGTTCGCCCTTCTTTGGCATAAACCAGGTCATAAAAACATGATTTTTAACCCACTAGATTGATATTTAGTTGCATATCTAGGATACATATTTATTAAACTCAGACTTCAAATTATCGTGAATTACAAGAACAAATGCGAGAGCCAAGAAAAAGAACAAATTTGCACAATTATTGATACTTTGCAAGAACATATAGGATGAACATATATTAGCATTTAAAGTAGACGACGGGCTTTTCAGCAATGCTAGTACTTTTGTGCTATAGTTACTTTATATAAATATTGAAACTTAATTAGGAAACTCCGCATATCCAACAGATAGTGAGCAAATATAAAGGATTCTTATTTTTAAGAATTAACTAATTCTTTACAAACGTTCGGGCAACAGTATTGCCATGGATTCCCATCATCCAATCAGGTGGCAGCTAAAGTTATGCATCTCTTCAGAAATTTCTAATAGTTTTCACTGCAGAACTTATAACATAAATTAAATTATTTATAAACACGATTGTATTAAACTGGTTCTTGCTGAAAAAGAAGAATAAAATCGCCAAAAATTAGCAGGGAAATAGAGCTGGGTACTGCTGTACGCCCGTACCTAGCCAAGCTTCCAGATTTTACTGTACAACAAATCAAAAGAGCTGGAAGAACAAACTGGTTGAGCCGTCCCCAAAAGATCGAAGCCCCACCTGCTTTACCAGAGCCCGGCATAATGGGCACGTTCGCTCTCTATCAAACCTGAAGTGCATGGAGGAAATGCTAAAAATCCCATACTGTTTTTTTTCAGTTTAATTGTAGCAGTAATATAATTATGCAAATAAAGATTATTTCAGAAAACAGTGCAAAGAAAGAAAGAAAGAAGAGTCGTTATTCACCATTCAGAAACACAATCTTCACAGAAGATGTGCTTACAGCGGAGGAGAATAGGAACCTGCATCTTCTCTTGGCAAATAGCACAAAGATCACCAGTTGCAATTACCTGCATCAAGCCTCCTACTGTTTATGTATGCCCCAATTTTTCTTTACTCAGAGAATAATAGTAATAATAATAAGAAGAAAGATAGTTCACCTGTTCTGCTGTTGCATGTGAGCCATAATGCACGTCTCTACAAGACAAGGCCTTCACAGATGCAAGGAATGATTGAACCTACAAACAAGTAATAGAAATGAAAACTTTCATCGCCCAGGTTAAGAAAAGAAGCATAGTGCATCTCTGAAAAAATCAAAACGTGATGACTATTAAATTTAAATATATCCGGAACTGCTTAAACTTGTAAACATTTTAATACCTTCTCCACAGCGGATGTCAGCTTGATGGTCAAATATAGGCCAGTAATGAGGGAAGAAAAGAGGCTCCCATATTCCTTGTTAAGAAAGAATCTGTACCAAACGGGTGATGGCAATAATGCACGGTACAAGAGAAGAAGATATTCCACAACAGTTAACAGTTGACCCTGAAAGCATATTTATTACTTGACCCTGAAAGCATATTTATTACTGATGCGCTGTTAATATAGATAGTATTAAGGGACCGCATAAAAATACTTCAAGTCTTTTCATGCATGACAATGTTAGCAAGATTATAGTGTGAATGTTACAGTGAATCTACATTAAGAAAAAAACAATAAAAGCAAAGCACTATTTTAAATAAATAAAAAAAATCATAACCACTCAATGAAGTTACCCCAGCCTAATACCAAAAAGGATTGTGAATGTAATACCTAGCTTAACTTTAAGACCATACACATGCAAGCCTTGCATAAGTGCTTGAATCAGCAGCAAGCATTACGTCCATTGCTCATGAAAAAATATTAATAAGAATCAACTAATTCAATCAAATCATGTGAATTCAACATATACTCGGCACTAAAGCTAAATTAATCTCATTCACAAATTGCAGTGATCCGTTCCATGAAACAAGATGCATGGTAATCCATCTCCAATTCTAAGTCACACAGATAAGTTTAATGATTTGAAAGAGATAAAAAAACAAAGACAAATGAATGTTCAGTAATTTCATAGCTTTTATTTTTTACTCCACAATAAATATTCTTCTGGAAAAGGAGATTTGTCTCTTCATTATATATAATATAGCATTTATACCTGTAATAAGGGTAAATGCATAAATATACTTAAATTTTTTTAGCTAATTTTTACCATTAAATACGGGATTAGAGTTAGATTGATGCTAATTGATGCTATAGTGATCCTGGGTCTAACTTGGGCTAGGTTTGAACTCTAGTAGCTTAGGTAAAAGCCTTCTCTTTTCCAGATTGCTAACTAGTATCTCATTTTAGTTGTGAGTGCTCAACTTACTAATCGGCTGACAAGGCAAGGTTCATTGGGGACAGCGGCTTGTGCTCAGCTTATCAGGCTTGCCTG
Organism: Gastrodia elata; assembly: GCA_016760335.1. Classification (NCBI taxonomy): domain Eukaryota; kingdom Viridiplantae; phylum Streptophyta; class Magnoliopsida; order Asparagales; family Orchidaceae; genus Gastrodia; species Gastrodia elata. The sequence goes on along the minus strand of CM028670.1, from coordinate 9,904,659 downwards.
CTTGGTATATTGGCTTGGTTGTGAGAGCTTGAACATGAGTTCAGTTTTAATCCTTTGATCACAAGCCCTTGATATGAGCGTCTTGAATTAGGTTACAAATAAAGAAAACATTCAAATAGATGATAACGATGTTTTTTAAGTATTTTCATAAAATATTATTCTTCAGCTTGTTGAAATTTCGCAAAGTTCAAACATCATGACCAACCTCTAGCACAATCCCTGCCAACCTTTGAAGACTTTCTTCCACATGTTGTTGGCATTCATGCACATGTAATGGTATCCTGGATTCTAGTCAAGCTTGGCCAAGATGCCTAATTGCTTCAGTTGGGTTAGAGGAAATTGATCTTGGAATGAGGATATCAATTCTTTATCCAAATCTTGTTTAGTGATTAGTAACCGACACACAATTCTCCATCCACCATCCTTCTTAAACACTGTCACCATCGATATACTCCAAAATCAAGTAGTCAGTTTAATGACTCCTTGCTTTAAGATCTTTAAAATGGTTCCGCATATGATTGAATCTCGCATTTTACTACTCTTCACGCAAATAGGTTTCATGTCTCTTGGAAAAATTACTAATGTTTTTCTACTAATTGTTGAAGTCAACAATTCCATTGCCCGATGGTCAAGACCGATTTATTATCTCCTTGGTCAATCTACAGGTCAACTTTGTAAGAATTTCCTCTTCCAACCACTAGCAGGTCGACTATGTAAACATTTCCTCTACCAACCACTACCAACTTGGCTAACATATATCTATCTCAATATGTAGAACCGCTTGCCCTCCTAAAACTGGTAGATATATCATCACCAATGAAACATGACATCCCAATCGCATAACAAAGACTTCCAAAATTCTTGGTAAATATCAACAGGTGCCACCACTTCACATAGAACCTCGCCATTATATTCCTGAGCAATGACAAACTTGATTTGGTATTGTTGATTGATGATCAACTTGACAAGCTTTGGTGCCCACACTACTAGATAGTGGTTTAGATGAGGAGTTTTTTCAAGGCCCGTCTTTATCACTAGGTTCTCTGAGATCAAAATCTTTCAACTACTCTAGTCAAAAACAGCGGTCACAATCTGTTTGAAATGAATCTAAATAGAGAACAATTTGCTTTTCTAAGCTCCTCGAGCCATCAGTCTTCAGCATTTCTTTTCCCCTTGGCATTGCATTTTAGTGTGGAAGGCATCCACCTGATAAATGCTGCCTTTCCCTCCACCACTATTACTGGCTCTTCCTTTTGTGTTCAAAGTAAGCCCCTCCAAAAAAGAATGAGTTGACATTTTTAACACTTGTGCCATTCATGACTTTCCAATTTGCATTGCTCATTTAAAAGATGCCTCCAATTTATGGTTGTTGACCGGCAGGCATTTTTTGGTTTCAATGGTTTCTTCCCTTTCCCAGTCACTACATCAGCCGGTTTTGTAGCATAAAACTTTCTTGCCACATCCTTTTTCTTGAACGATGGGACATATGCACTTACCTATTTGATATTCTTACTTAGGAATAAAGATAGTTAATCAACAATATGAAAATTTAATCCCAAACGTAGCTCATTAGATATAATTTAGCACGTAAAAAGCAAATATGAAATACTGAATTCTTAGCAAGTGCTATGGCTGATATATTTTCAAAAAATAATGTTGATGGATTTTGTTGTGGTAGGTTGAATTCTTTGCGTAGACGCCGAATCCAGATAATGTCAGTGACGATAGTTGCAAGTGCTCGATATTCTGCTTCAATAGAGGAGGTAGATACTCTGTTTTTTTTCTTGGCGCTCCATGAGATCAGAGTGTTGCCTAGTAGAATGCAGTAGCTTGTGGGATTTGCGATCGTCAACGTCTCCCGCCCAGTCTGAGTTTGCGTAGGCCGTGAGCTGCAAGTTGTTGGGATCTATATGGATTCCACAATGTGTGGTGCCCTTTATGTTCTAAAGTATTTGTTTGATCTATTCAAAATGAGATTGTGTTTGGGGGTAGAGAAATTCATTTTCGAGACATTGAACGTGGCAAGATATTAAGGTGGATGAGCTTTTTGGATTGAAGCAGATTATCCTTTAAGGTTTGGAGGTACCATTTAAAATGCATGTTAAAGTTTTGGGGTTGAATTTCGTGGCTTTTGTTGGTGGTTGGAGTGGAAAGCGCAAGCACCCAAATACTCATAGATGGTCATATTTTGGTGTCTTGTAGTAGAGAATTTGGGAGGTGAGATATTTTGTGTGTTGTGTGATGGCAGACGATTAATGAGGTATGTTGATGTTGGAGCTGCGTGAGCCCAGAAGTATTCGGGTACATGAGTCGTATGAAGGAGAGCCTAAGTTGTTTCGATTAGATGGCGGTGTTTGCGTTTGGCAACCCCATTTTTGCTGTGGGGTGCAAGGGCAAGACAATTGGTGGAGAATTCCTAGATTATGAAGTAGGTTTTGAAAGTGTATGGAGTTGTATTCATCTCTTACATCGGTTTGGAGGATTGTTATGTGTTTGTGGTGTTGGCATTCAATCATTTTGTGAAGGTGAGCAAATTTGAAGATAACCTCAAATTTTTGTTTAAGGGGAAATAACCAAGTAAAATGTGGATAATCATCCACAAAGATCACATAGAATTTGTATCCATCATTGGACATGGTTGGGGCTGTGCCCCATGCATCGGAGTGTAAAAATTCAAATGCACCATAATTTTTATTTGTAGATTTAAAAAATGGTAATCTATGAAGTTTTGCAGAAATACAAGGAAATGCATGGGAAAACAGAATTGCTATTGCTGAATTGAGAGAAAGATTTATTGAGTAGTTGGGGAACTTCTTGGCTAGGACCAAGCCTCAAGTGCCATGAATGAGGTGTTGTTGCTGTTGTGGATCTTAGGATGGTTGTGGAGGTAGTAGACAAAGGATTTGGCTTGATGGTGTGGATGCTATTGATGCATCCTCCTTTAAAGAGCTGGATATTCGTGTGGAGATCCTTTATGATGAATCCGTGTGGATCGAATGAGATGGAACAAGAGTTATCAGTGGTTAGTTTGTGTATAGATAACAAGTTGTATTGACATTGTGGTATGTGTAGTAGTTGGTTTAAATGAAACTTATGGGTAGGGGGTAAAGAGTATGTCTGTGCTAATATTGGAAATTGGGAATGACCATTATTGATAGTGATTTTGTCAATGCCTTAGTATGTCTCCGCTACTGATAGATTGCTGAGATCGTTCGTGACATGACTGGAGGCTACTGAGTTCAAGTACCAGCTGAGATCGGGAGTCCTGTCCATTCGAAAGACTGATGTCTATTGTGGTTGAGTTGATGAGTCGCGGCAGTTTATGATTGATCATGCCAGCAGCCCCTTGCAAAGTGTCCTAGTTTCATGCATATTTGGCAGCCAATGTATGCTAATCGGTTGTTTTCTGAGACTGTGAATCGTTGGAACAAAAATATGTTCTTAGAGACTGTCTGCCTTTGCCTTTGCCTCTGCCGAACCAGTTTCTTCCGTGTGTGCAATCGGAGAACAACAAGGAATGCGAACTGTTCCCATTGGTGGATGCATTTGCGATCTGTATTTCATTATGGAGATCTTGTTGTACAATAATTTCTTCACTGCATAGTAGGGAGTATAGGTCATCAATGCTAATTGGAGTTAGTTTAGTTCAGATAGTAATCTTGAATGCCTGATACGTTGTAGGAAATCCATTTAGCATAATACAGTATCACATCCTCGTGATCAATCTTCGAGCCAGAGCAGCTATACGGTCTACAAGTGTCTTAATTTCTGTTAGGTATTCACTCATGGGCCGATTTTTAGTGAAACATTGTGGAGTTCATTCATGAGTTAAATGACTCTTGATCTGTTGGAGGGTTGGAGTCTTTTTTTGAGAGTATACCATATTTCTAACATGGTCTCTATTTCAAGAATATATGGTATGATGGAGGGAGAAATTATGGAGTACAATGCATAAATTATATTCTTGTCGGTGTTAGACCACCGGTCATCATATTCGCCGCTTGTTGTCGAATCTTGTTCGGTTCCGTCCAGGTGACCAAATAAGTTGTTTTCTTTGAATAGTTGTGTTGCCTGTGCTCTCCCTATAGGATAGTTCTCGATTGTCAAGAACTCAAAAACTGGTGAATAATGTTCTTGATGTGTTCTCTTGAGTTGCTTTTGGCTGACAAGTTACTGCTGAGCTTCAGTGTGATCGTTGGAATTGATGTCAAACGGATGCGTTGAGCTTCCATGTGATCCACGTCGAATCGAAAGAAGGAGAATGTTGGACAAAGGAGGTGAGATCAACGAGACGGAAAAGACGAATCATTGCGCCAAGACGAACGGCTGCGTCGAAGTCGAAGGGAAGAATTGGGGTAGTTGTATTGTCATTTGACAAGAAGGATCGCTGAGAGGATCGCGAGTCTTGACGGATAGAGTTTTCTTGATCACGATTAGGTTTGCTTATTGAGGCCGATGGGGAATCGCTCTGATACCATTAAAACAAGCGAGAGAAAGGCGGATGAGACAAATCGAGAAAACTGAAGCTAAAAATTGAATTACATCTCATTACAGTATGCCTGGTATATATATATATATAAGTATAGTTACAGTAATTGAGTTTGTAACAGCCCATGATCATTTCAGTGGTGGAGATCGAATTGGCTATTATTATCTCTGTCATAATGGTATCAAAGTTGGGAGAACCAATTTTATACTCTGATATTGAAAACTTTGCCCTTTTCTTGGTTCTTTTAAAAATTTCTACAAATGAACCTATCGGACATTAATTTTAGCTTTTGTTCATAACTCTCCCTTCAGTGCCTCACCTTCACAATTTTTTCACTATAAATAACAATTGCATTGATTTTAGTATGGTTTGTCAGTCCACCCATCCTCTATGAATTCACCTAGGCGCTCATAGAGCCTTAGTAATGACACCTAGGTGCGGCTAGGCGAAAAAGCCAGTCCGACCCTAGGAAGATCATCAATATCATACACAGATTCTTCTCATGTGAATCTTTCAATCTGAGATACCAAATACATGATCTATGTGGCTGATTGGAGGAATTAGTAATGATTTTTGAATCCTTGCCATTGAGTAAAAAAACAAAAGTGAAGGAACGTTCAACAATTTTACAGCATTTATGATTTTGGTCAAAAATAGATGAAGGCCTTCTAAAAAGCAAAATTGTCCCATTATTAATAAATATTTGAGTATTTATGCGTGCATAACAAAAAAAGCTAAAATATAATAACTTTCCTTACTAATATATGATTAGGTATTAGATTGGAGCTACAATAGCACTAGCTTTGCTTTCCATGTTAAACAATTGGTATGCCAGTTCAATCGTTGGTGTTTAACGAACAAAGCTTGATTATAGGGGTTCTATGTCCTGAACTGAGTTGCTGGTGCTCAACATGTGGTGTTTGATTGCTTGGCGAACTGGCTCAGCTGTGAGTGATTGGCTGTGAAATCCAGTTTGATCCTCTAATCATACAATTGAGTTCAAATGGAGGTCCATACAGAAGTTTCAACAATGATTAAACTAAATAAGAAGGGTAAGGTTCCACCAATGTTGATTCTATGAAGCATTTGATGTGCTCAGTCTTTATCTATAGAAATTACCATTCTCAATGAAATAGTGAGCGATCAAGTAAGAATGTAAAAAATCATGTAATCCTGTTCAAAATGAATCGAGAACGAATTACAAAGTAAGATTCTTAATATTATTGAGGTACATAATCAAAATGTAAACTAATGCAAGTTTTAATAATTGACATGATTATGCGCATCAAAAAACATCTCAAACCAGTAAAAAATGAACTACCTGTTTCCGATAACTTTGCCCCCTACTATTTCTGTAATACATTAGCAGCACACATTTTAATACCATAGCTGCCTGTCTGACCATTGTGTCTGAAAATGATATAATGAATTAGAAAATGTTAAAATAAACCTGGATAATTTCTAAATAAAATCCTTAAGCTTAAAACGATTTAAAGTATATTGATGATCTTTAACTCAATCAAACCTCAACACTCAAGCCAAGAGAAACTGTTAAGTACCCAAATAATAAAATAATTCAGTGCTTCAATGAATGTGGTTGGAATAAAAACAGGGCAAAAAACAATAAAGAAGCACACAATGCAGTCAAAGAAAGTAATGATCTAGAAAGTTCACAATCAGTTGTGACTGAGTAGAGGGCTCTAGTATGTGAAGAAAAAGTCTTATTGTAACAAATAAATGGGATTAATGGTAGACAATATAGGATTAAGAAAATTAAGAAAATGACATAAGAAGAAATGATGCACTTACATAAATGACAATTAGAGAATATGCCAACAATAATGGAATGGAGTTAGGCTAATCAATGGGTCGGGGTTCAGGGATTAGATTAATCCTGATCCTATCCTGGATTTGATTCAAATATCTTTCAAGTCAATTTAACTTTCAAGTTGATGTATGGTCAACCTAGATCAACATGTGATAAATGTTCAATTGGGTGTTCAAGCTAACCGAAGGAATAATAAGTATGAACAAAAATTACAAATAGGAGACCAATACATTAAGTATATACATAGAACTAGCAACCATACAACTTAAAACAGTTGCAAACCTACCACTTGTTTTTATCGTGTATAAAATATTGTGCATTCGGAATCATCAAAAAACAGATATTGTGATATTTAAGTTTAAGACAGGATATCTTGTGATAGTTTGGCATAAAGATTTATTACGCTGACCCAAATATTAACCCAAAATAATTCCAAAATCGTTGGATGTATAATGTTCAAAACACTTAACAGTAGCTATCAAACAGACACCTTTTTGGTAAACTTAGAGGGGGAGAACAAATAAGTGATTTCTTTTTGCAAATCTAAAATTTTTATAATTAGAATATTAAATTAAAAAAGATATCAAAGTAATATGCATGAAACCACAGAGGAAATTTTTACCTCTAGCTTCATTAGCTTTATCTTAAAACTAAAATTTTCTCTTTTGTGACTTTCTATCAACATCAAACCAGAATCAAAAAAATACCAAACCTAACATTTCATCCCAACAGTGACCATGGTAGTGATTTTAATACCTAAATTCTTTCAGAAGTTGTGAATGAAAGCAGGCAAGATAACATTTTTGGTTTTCCCTAGAACTGGAATGCCTGTTTAATAGCTCCCCCATAATATATATTATCTAGCATAGAAAATGTTTTGCAAATAATTAGTTGATTTAGCAATGATAATTAATATATTTGACAAAAGCATAAAATATTAATTTATAAACATAGACATAGACCATATCAAAATAAAACTCTAACCAAAAGAGTAACTATGATAAACTCTGTAACCGCACACTTAGCGTGTATTTCATCAATCCCTGCTTACACTCAAGAAATGCCATGCAATGATGTGATGACTCGATGTAAAGTTAGTTAAGTAAGATAGTACATTAAAACATATCACTCGTACAAAGCCATACATAATAAATAAAATAACTTCAACTCAATATAATGTAAAAAACATCAAGAATATTAAAACATAACATAATGTCCAAAAACAATTAAGTGATCATGTTCATTACAACATAAATAAAATATGAGATAAAATAAAATAAAATTTATTCTTCGAAGTTGGTTTTCTCTCATTGCCCTGTCGTCAAGCCAACTCAATTCCAGTTCTGCATGACCTAGGGCATCATTATAAAAATAATGTCGTGATTTGAACTCCCAGTAATTAGAAAATAATATAAGTACCAAAAGATACCAATTGTTAAATTTTTCAATATCAAAAGCGGTATGCAAATACAAGGGAATAAATGATAAAAAATTGTAGGAAACGTTGGGCAACGCATAAAGATGTAATAATTTTTTTTTGCACTCAAATTATTCAACAACAATAAATGTTCCATGTCATAATTATGTCACAAACCATTTTCATAAAAAAAAAACATGAGAACATTTATATGTCTTGATATAATGAAATCATATTTATGTCTATGTCTTAATATTATGAAGCAACTTTAACAGTTTTGTTGAGCAAATTCAAAACTTTAAGGCTGAGTTCAATAAAACATATTCAACACCTGGGCCCCCTCAAAGATTCCAGATGGTACCCTTATAACTCCCGATGGACTACCCCATCCATAACCTAATTCAATCTACCGTTTCGGGACCCTTACAAACATTCACAAGACATAATAAATAAATTTTGTTCTGTGACATTATTTTTGGTAGTAAATAAACATCTGACTCAACATCAATATGGATAAACTCAAAATGATGTTAAAGTGGTAATAAAAGCAGTTAAGTGCATAAAATAATATTTAGGTACCTTGAATTGACTTATATTGATGAAGCACCCACAGAACAAACAAATATATCTGCAAAATTTATATTTATAATTTATTAAACTTTGAAATTCGCAATATTGAAGTATAGATTCTTATATATAGAATGGAGTGGTTCATATTTAACCTCAGATTCCAAATGTTTTACTAAGATTGAAATAGATCTTGCTAAATTGAGTTCGATGGGTTATGCTCAGAAACCCCAATTTAAATCAGATACATCTATTGTGAAAGCTAGAAGAATTGGTTATGCGTTAAACAAGTTCTGCAAGTGAGGGATATATATTTGTAATAAATAAACTAAATGATTCTAGGTACAGGCAAGACCAAGTGCAAGTATTGCATTTAACAATTCAGGTTTATATTCAGAATTTAAAGCACCAACTCTTAGACACCTATGTAAACAACAATCATGCTAATGATTTCCCAAGATTCTATCATAAATTAGAGAACTAAAGTAGAACTGGGAATAGTAGAACAAATTTTAAAGACACTTAATAACAGGTGGATCAAATTATGGTTGCAAATTGATAATTATTATCATGAATTCATTGAATAACACAACTTAGATCGAGATTCTAAATATAATGTCTTCAATAAATTTGGGTGTTCTTAAACGTATAAGCCCATATTAGGCTAGGCACATTAAACATAATAGAAATATTGCTAATGGAATTCCAAATATATGAGAACAACAAGAAATCATACCTTAAGTGATCGAAAGTTCTAGTGATTGATGACAGAAACCAGGAGAAGGATCAATGGCAGGAATCGGGAGAAGAAGAAGATGACTCAGAACTCAGAAACAATGACTGAACAAAGGAATCGAAACAGACCTTCTTGCCGGCAAAACGAGGATCAGATGAAGGAATCGAGGGAGAATTGACGGCAAGATACGGGAGGAGCGATCGAAATCGGGAGAAGAGAGAAGGTTATCGAGCGTCGGGGGTTTCTTACCATGACTCGAGAGCGTTGGAGTGTTTAGAAGATAGTCTCGTGGTGTCGTGGTACTTGCAAAGACTTGAATAGGACTATCGAGAATCGAAACCGTCACTTTATTGCTTGCGGTTCTAGAAACCATCGCTTTATTGCTTGTATTTTCAGTTGAGGTGGAAAGGAAGAAAATTGTGTTTCTTAATTGGGTAGCTGACGATTTCAAGAATCAAATTAAATTGATTTCAACGTTGTTGAGTGCTTTTTAAAGTGAAACAACGTTTCTATTTAAACGGTTATAGATATATATATATATATATATATATTATTAAAGTAAAACATTCCATCATAATGATTGTTAACCTAAATGGGTCGTTACTGTGCTAGAAGAAAATTAGCGGAAAATTGACAAAGCAAAAATTAGCATGAAACAGAAATTAACTAGTAATTAACCAAGGGTCATTACACATATTTTGATCCAATGTGGGACATTGTAGCACAAGTCATATGCATGCGCACGCGCACCACACATGTGTGCATGTTATTTAATTTTATGTGAATGCCACACCCCAAAAAACATTTCCAAAAAACATTTCCAAAAAATTGCCCCCGTGTACTTAAAACCAGAAAACTCAATATTCCCAAAGGGATACTTAATCAATAAGCTAAAATCCCAAGTGCAAACACATATACATACAAACAAAGAGGCTACTATTATTTTCACATGCTATTATTTAATGTGAAGTGTTCTCACTATATATCCCTAACAATCCTTCTAATTGGATAAATGATTGATACGTCAAATCAAAAATCAACTTTCAGCATCCAAAAAAAACATTGACTTTTCATATAATCCATCTAAATTAGATGAATGAATAATAAAAACATGGAAAAATCATTTATGAATTTTATAAAAATTGCTAAAATTTTATCATAACATCAAAAGTGCCATCCCACTCAATTACTTTCATTAATGACAAGTAAATGAGATTTAATAAATGGTATAAGGTTAAATGGTATTTTTATGACTATTAATGTTTAGTATTAAGTATTTAACTACTAAGATTTTGTTTAATGTCAACAATTATCCCAGTTATATACTCAAGCTGCTAATACTCGAATAAGGATATAAATTCAATATATGAATTTTTAATGGATCAGTTATAATAATTAAGTGGGGTTTTCATATCAAAATAATATTCTATTTACCATTTAATAAAATCATAAAATAGACTCAATCAGGTCATGATCAGACCTAATGACAGACCACCATAGTGCTTGAAGGAAGAGTAGAGGTTGTACAAGTATAAATCTCTGTAATTTAACTAAAGCGTATACCAATCTTTGAACGCATGTCCAAAAAACAATGCATCTCTATATACAGCACTACATTAACAATTGTATATGCATATACTGTAAATTTAAACGCAGTTCATAAGTACATAAAAGCATGGAAATATAAATAGAAACATGTGTTCAAACATATTTAATCAACCTTATGTAACCATATAGCGTTTAACGAGTACTCATTTCCCTGCTTTCTCCTTAGAAGAGAATATTGAAGTTAATCGTGCCTTTCTATAAAAGATAAACTACTTCCATTATGAAAAAAGAACAATTAAAATAGACCATATTGGTCTCATACAAAATGAAACTATAGCAGACATTTTTGTAAAAAAAATAAGGGCACACATTCTTATTAACAAAAAATATTCCCGGAAAGGAAAGTTGAGAAAATACCATTCACCAAAATTATAAATATAGCATGCCAGAATGATGGAATTTCCTTCAAAGGGAGAAGCAGCAGAGGGCTGGAGAGATCATCATTCCTATACCACCAGTATATGCCAAAGACATGAAGCATAAAAATCACTGATATCCCAGCAAGTATGGGTAGTTTCCTTTCCCCCTGCAAAATCGGATAAACTATGACTAATACAAATGCCAGTGAAGAAGCGTTCCAACTATTTTTATTTTGATTTCAATGGTGCAACGACCCTTAGTCGTTATTAAGGAAAACATTAATATCCCCGCAAAATCTTGTTTTTGGATAAATATCCGCTAAAGTTTTTTTGTGTTTATTACCCGCAAAATTTCTATTTTTTTTTCAGTATGTTCCCCGCCAATTTTGCTTCGCACTAACGAATTTTACTAATTAAACTTCAGAAAAAAAAAAGTGTGTGTGTATATATATATATATGTGTGTGTGTATATTAACAATGTTAACAAGAGAGCCGTCAGAGGGTGTTTCACAAAGGAGCCGATTTTTCCCTGCAAGTTACCAATGAAACAACGTCCTGAAAGGTTGCGGCAGCACCTGCGGAAGGAGGCGCCCTTCGAAGCCGTCTACAGGGGGAGTATATAAACCCCCTCAACACCTAAGCAGAAACATCGCAACCCTACTAAGAACCCCCATTCCCTCGGCTTGTTCTTCGTTCTCGGTGACGTGCGAGAGCCTCTTCCCAAATCTGTTCCTGCTCTCCAGAGACGAATTGGCCATTGGAAGGAATCATCAACTTCTTTCGATCCTCCCGTGTGATTTCTATACCTACGACAGGAAGGTCTGCCCCAATCCTCTCGTTTGATCCCAATTCGGTATTTATGAGCCATCTTCTCTTTCACTCCTAATTTCTGAAGCTCGACTGATCGTATAGGTACGGAGTTCATCCCTTGATTTATTTCTAATTTAGACAAATTGAATTTAGATTTACTTAAATCCAGTTTGGCTAAAGTAGTTCAATTCATAATTACGAGGAAAGCAAGTCTTTTTATTGAGATGAGGTATACCAACAAACATTCCTGACAGCATTGTAAAGATAATATGAACTTAGCACAATTAGCTTCTTAAGATTAGGTAAACATGCTTACAGATTTATTTAGAGTAGGTTTTCTTGTCTTGATTTCAATTCGAATAACATAATATATTGATACTCACGAAGTCTCAATATAAACCCCGTTTGCAATCATTAAGAGTTTGTACAATAGTAAGGACCTGTGTAAATAGAAAATCAATTATAAATTATTCTCACTTGATCACTGTATAACTTTAAAGCAATGATCAAATTGGTTTGAAGTTCTGCATTTAAGTAATGCTTTAGATTAATACATGTGGCAAGATTCTTAAAACCAATTCAATGAAACTGTTGCTGAAATACTATAAGAAAGAAAGAGTTTAATGAAAGGATTGGGTCCTAGTAGCAGCAGATAGATAGAAGGGATTTTTAGAACCAAAACAATGAATGGGGTGCTGTAAGAGTATTAGGAATGATATGTTGGAAATAAAAGATTCTTTAAAAGAAATTCAAGAGTTAACTAAGAATGTGTTGGGTTCGGAACTATTTCCCTCTCTACTAGGACAGCAATCAATTTTTTTTTAAATTATAAAGAGAATAGTACTGCTATTTTCGGGTCTTTGAAGAGCTGCTATGACAAAAGAGATTTATAGGCATTTGGGCTGCTCTACAGTGGTTTACATGCTACATTGTGGACTAAGTTAGGAAGCATGATAGGTTTTCTTAATGGCTGATATTCAAAGCTATTTGGAAAAAAAATAAAACAGTTTGAGCCTCGACTTGGTGCCTGCTCAAGGGCTGATCCCGGGCTAAGAACATCTTTTTGTTTGAGCAAATTTAATGTCATTTCTGGGCTCAGATCTCTTTATTTTGGAATAAAATGGGGTTGTTTATTTACTGTAGTTGGAGGTAAGCAAAGAGTGTTTTGGTGACTGCATTTTAAAGCTGTTGGGAAATCTGTTTGGGAGGTACAATGACCAGAATTTGGGTGTTATTTGAGCAGCTGTCCAAGGGTTATTTTGAGTAACTATATGAGTGGATACAATGGCTGTTGTTTAGTGCAATTAAACATTAAATGGGGGTTGTTCTAAGCAGACATTGGGAAGCTATATATAAGGCTGTGTGGAGCAGCCACTCTAATACTATGGAAGAATAAATCCCTAAGTAGTAATAGTTAATGTTATTCTTCCACAATACAACATTCTAAGCACTTTAAATAATTAGTTTAAAACCTCCATTGCTAGTAGATTGGTTGTATTGAATCAGAATTAATTAGATTTAAGATCCTAGCAATTTGGAAGCTTAAGAAGATTGCGGATAAGTACAATCTATAAATCTATGATTAATAATAAGTATAGTACATAAGAAATTCAAGGACTCGAAACTAAACCTCAAAACTATCAAGATATATAAGGATCAATAAAAGTTTTTGAGTTAGCAAATAGAAGAGATATTTTAATACTGCAAATCATCACTTCCAAAAACTAATAAAATTATGAATATAAATTTTTGCAGACGTATCAGCTTTGTGAGCGCTTCATCAATACAAGTCAACACAAAGGTACTCAGATATTATTTTTTGCACTTAATTGCTTTTATTGCCGCTTTAACTTCGATTTGAGCTTTAACCATGTAACAACCTAAGTCGTTACTAAGTTATTTAAGACTAAATTCAGCTCAATCAAGCCAAAATCAGGATCTCGGGTAACTTCAAAATTAGGTCAAACAAAATATATCATGGAAAAGAATATATTTTTGTGATCATAATGCCCAGGTTTATGAACAATCTAAATAAAGGTGGCTCATGAATTAATTTTTAAATTTTTTATTTCAAAAAAAAAATGAAAAATAAAATATAAAGTTTAAATCAAGAAATATTAGTGTCATTGAATTAAGAATATTAAGAGGAGACTAAGTCTAAAGTTTCATCAAAATTGGAGCAATTGAGTGCTTGTAATTAATTTTTGAAGTTTTAAATTTCAAAAATTAATATAAAATAAAATATAACTCCTAATTGAAAAATTTTGGAACAAGGAAGTTTGTCTCGTCAAGACGTACATTTAGTCAAGTTCTGTTAAAATTGGATCAAATGATAAAAATATTTACAAAATTTACTTTTTGTAGCTTATGAGTTGAAATTGCACAAGAATTTTATAGCAGTACACAATGTGTTACATGTTTCACCTCTTTGAAGATGCTTACAAAAACACAACAATTGGTAGCATCCGATACTACAATTCAGCCAAACTTGACATATGTGGAGGAAACTGACAAAATCCTAGAACAAGATAATCGCTGATTAAGAATAAGATTATTCCTAAAATCAAGGTGCAATGAAAAAATCATAGTGCAAAGAAAGCCATTGGGAACAAGAGAAAGATATGACTAGTTAAAATATCATAGAAGGAAAACCTCAGAGTATTTGAAAATTCAAATAATCTTAAATAAATGTTATTACGACTAGTTAAAATATCTTTTAACTAACATGATGTCGAGGAAGACATCATTCTTAAGTGGGGAGTATGTAACGATCCTTGGTCGTTACTAAGGAAAACGTTAACAACCCCACTAAATCTTGTTGTACAATAAATCCCGCAAAGGTTCGTTTGTGTTTTTTACCCTAGAAATTTCTATTTTTTTCGTTAATTCCCCTCCAATTTTGCTTCGCACTATAAAAAATTTTACAAATTAACCTCAATATATATATATATATATGTGTGTGTGTAAAGATATATATCAACAATGTTAACAAGAGAGCCGTCAGAGGGCGTCTCGCAAAGGAACCGATTTTTTCCCTGCAAGTCGCCAATGGAATGACATCCTAAAAGGTTGGGGCAACTCCTGCGAAAGGATGCGCCCTTCGAAGTGCAAGGAGAGTATAGAAACCCCCTCAACACTTGGGCAGAAACATTGCAACAAGTTAAGAACCCCTATTCCCTCGACTTATTCTTTGTTCTCGGTGACATGCAAGAGCCTCTTCTTGAATATGTTCATGCTCTTCGGAGATGAATTGGCCATTGGAAAGAATCCTCAATGTCTTCCGATCCTCCTCCCGTGTGATTACTATTCCTACGACAGGAAGGTCTGCCCCAATCCTTTCGTTCGATCCTAGTTCGGCGTTTATGAGCCATCTTTTCTTTCCCCCCTAATTTCTGAAGGTTGACTGATCGTATAGGTACGGTGTTCATCCCATGGTTTATTTCTGATTTAGACAAATTGAATTTAGATTTACATAAATCCAGTTTGGCTAAAGTTGTTCAATTCATAATTCAGGGTGTCTGTGAGGGAATCAAGTTTTTTTATTAAAATGAGGTATACCAACAATCATTCCTAACATTATTGTAAGGATAAATTGAACTTAGCACAATTAGCTTCTTGAGATTAGCTAAATATGCTTACAGACTTATTTAGAGTAGGTTTTCTTATCTTGATTTCAATTTAAATAACATAATATACAGATAATCGTATGAAGTCACAATAAAAGCCCTGTTTGCAATCATTATGAATTTGTACAATAGTAAGAACCTGTGCAAAAAGAAAATCAATTTTAAATTATTCTCACTTGATCAGGGTATGAATTTAAGGCAATAATCAAATTGGTTTGAAGTTCTGCATTTAAGTAATGCTTTAGATTAATCCTTGTGGTAAGATTCTTAAAACCAATTAAAAAAACTGTTGCAGAAATACTATAAGAATAAAATATAGTTTAATGAAAGGATTGGATCCTAGTAGCAGCAGACAGATAGAAGGGATTTTTAGAACCAAAACAATGGATGGGGTGCTGTAAGAGTATTAGGAATGATATGTTGGAAATAAAAGATTCATTTAAAAGAACTTCAAGAGCTAACTAAGAATGTGTTGGGCTAGGAACCATTTCCCTCTACTAGGACAGCAAGCAATTTTTATTTTAAACTATAAAGAGAATAGTATTGCTATTTTCAGGTGCTTTGAAGAGCTGATATGACCAAAGAGATTTATAGGCATTTGGGCTGCTCTTTTATAGTTGTTTACGTGCTATATTGTGGACTAATTTAAGAAGCATGATAAGATTTCTTTATGGCTGATATTCAAAGCTAGTTGGGGAGAAAAAAAAATAAAAAAAAAACCGTTTGAGCCTCAACTTGGTGCTTGTTTGATGGCTAATTCTGAGCTAAGAACATCTTATTGTTTGAGCAGATTTAATGGCTATTTCTGGGCTCAAATCTCTTTATTTTGGAATAAAACGAGGCTGGTTATTTACTGTAGTTGGAGGTAAGCAAAGAGTGCTTTGGTGGCTGCATTTCAAAGCTGTTTGAGAATTTGTTTGGGAGGTACAATAACCAGAATTTGGTGTTATTTGAGCAGCTGTCCAAGGGCTATTATGAGTAGCTATATGAGTAGATGCAATGGCTATTGTTTTGTGCAATTAACCATTAAATGGGGGTTGTTCTAAGCAGACATTGGGAAGCTATATATAAGGCTGTGTTGAGCAGCCATAGGTTATATTAACTCCAGTTCGGAGGCCGTTTCTAGGCTGATTTTGTGCTGAAGACATCCCCTAGTTTGAGCATATTTAAGTCGTATGCACAATAGTTCTAATAAAATCCTAAATTTCATGTTTAAAATGTTTGAAAATGTTGGAATATGAATCTGTACCCATTTGGAATATTCTATAAACAATTAAAAGGCTTATCTCTAATACTATGGAAGGAAAAATTCCTAAGTAGTAATAGTTAATGTTATTATTCCGCAATACAACATTCTAACCACTTAAGGATTTGAAACTAAACCTCAAAATTCTCAAAACATAAGGTTAATAAAAGTTATATAGTTAAGAACCAGAAGAGAAGTTTTAATACTGCAAATCACACTTCCAAAGACTAATAAGATTATGAATATAAATTTTTGTAGACGTACCAGCTTTGTGAGCACTTCTTCATCAATATAAGTCAACACAAATGTACCCAGATATTACTTTTTGCACTTAATTGCTTTTATTGTCGCTTTAGCATCACTTTGAGCTTTATCCATATTGATGTTGAATGAAATATTTATTTATTTCCAAAATAATGTCATATAGTGAAATATATTTATTATGTCTTATGAATGTTTGCAAGGGTTCCAAAATGGTGGCTGAATTAGGTTAGGGACGGGCTAGTCCATCGGGAGTTATAAGTATGTTATTGAGAGCATTTGAGGGGGGCCAAGTGATGAACATACTTTATTGAACTCAGCCTCAATGTTTTGAATTTACCCAACAAAATTGCTAATGTTGCTTCATGACATCAAGACATATTTATGAATGTTCTCATATGTTGATTTAGTTTATGAAACTGGCATGTGATATAATTATGGCATGAAATATATATTACTGTCTAATGATCTGTGTGTATAAATTATTCTTATGATTTATCCAAAATTCCTAAAAATTTTATCACTGGTGTCCTTATATTTCATACACCGCATTTGAATTTTGAAAAGTTGCAACACTTAATATCCTTGGTATTTAGAACATTCTCTATTTACTGGGAGTTCAAATCCCGTCATTGTATTTATATGATGTCAGATCAAGTAAAATTGAAGGAGACTAAGTAGGCTTGACAATAAGATGTACGAGGAAATCACTATTCAAACTTTAAAGAAGAGACTTTAGATTTTATTTCATTTATGTTTAAGTATATTGTAATGATCATTGTTTCAAACTATAAGTGTGTTAACAATATTATTTTGGATGTTTTCATACATTAAATTGAATGGAAGATTTTTGAATTGCATCTTTTACAGCTATGGGTGCTTAATTTTTATGTTAATATACGGGTGTTTAATTTTTATGTTAATCATTATTTTACTTAGTCGTCCAATAGAATCTTGCAGGAATAAACCTAATATTGGATTAATTTTACTAACTTAACATCGGGTCATCACAAATGGACTGTTTGGTTCATGGATATCTTGAGGTTATTGAAATGTCATTGAAATTATGTTATTTAGATATAAGTTATCAGAATAAATGTCTGTTAATTTCAACGTTAACGTATTATAAAAATTTAAGTATGACACTTTTAAGGTGAGATTGTCTTATTAATAGATAAACATAACAGATTCATTTGTTCAAATTGATAAGCAAATCATTTAGCAAGGGCTGCTCAAAACTGAGAAGGATGCCATCTCCACACACTCCTTGTTCTTTTCATGCAGTGACCACCCTCACAGGAAGTCAGCGACACACCCATTGCACTGAACATGCTGATTGTCTGAATCCCCCAGAAATCACCAAAAAACTAAGCAGACGGCAAAGAAGCAAAAGAATTGAATATGTGTGATATTTTGTCCGTGATTCAAATGACAAAAAGATGGCATCTTTTATAATTTTTAAAAATTTTAGATAGCATTACAGTGAACCATACACCTATTATGTTATCGTTATTGAAAAAAAAGCATAGCATAACTTTGAAACGTCAGGTCTATAGAATTCAGCTACTGCTAGGCTAAACATATTTAAGAAAAAGTAATACAATTTACAAGCATAAAAGAGCTTATCAGCTAATTTTCTTTTATATTTGAAATATAAAATCTACATGGAACTCGATGATCAAGCAGATTCCTTAAAATTGTGGCAACTAGATCAATTAAAAGTTGAAGGACATATAAAATGCCCATTCCAACAGCAAATAAACTAGTTCATTCGTGCATTTGAGCTGCATGAACAAGTTCACTGTAGAACATGTAAGACATGACAGCAAGACTACTGCCATTAGAAAAATACAATTGCACCAACATAGCATCGTAATTAGAGAAAAAAATAACTTAAGTATTACCAATGAAATGTTTAATTCTCTATTTTCAAGAATGGTTTTATTGTTTTAAGATTATTTTATCGGCTTCCATTCAAAAATATATAGGTAAAGATCACAAACCTTCTTCAATATTCATTCTAGTTAAATCATTAATTGTAATTTAATTAGAATGAATTTGTAATGCTGCGAAAATAGAAAACATAAAAAAAAACCTCAGAAGAGTTTAGCCATTGTCAAAAACTTGAAAGTGTGATTTAGTAATATTTACCGCACCTTCAAAGCAGTTTGCTTCCGTAATATGTCATTTGATTTGAACATCACCGCTGCTATCCAGATGGTTACAAAGAATCCTAGCATATGTAAAAATAATAATATCAACAGTGACTTCAAAAATCATATAAATTCTTCTGCCTGCCAGAAAGCTGATCTCTCAATTAAATAATTTAAAGATATATTCTTTCAAAAAGAAAACATAAAACAAAAGAAACCTTATCCAGGAACATCACTGCAAAGGTTAAAAGAAGGCTCCAGAACTATGATGGAAAGAATTCAGAAATATAGCATACACAAAGAAATAATATTATAAGTAATCAAAGGATAAAACGTAACCTCATTAGTAAGACTGTTTACAAATTTAAACAAATGGCACATGGTCAATTGCAAGAAAGGGCAAGGCAATCATTCAATGCAATGTTTTAAACTTCACAAATAAGCAATGCATGGATACATCAGACAACCACCACAATAGCAGTAGTGGCAAATCCTGACTGCTTTACATTTTCAAGAAACAAAGTCATTAAACACAGAACCGTGCCATTGAGACTTCAAGAGTAAAATCCACACAAGAATCCAAACACTCATTAAAAGAACATAAAAAGGACAATAAACAACAGTCATGTGAATAAGTTCTAATAGTAATGATGATTAGTGCTGTGGTTTGAAAACATAGAAATGAAGTGAAAAGACCTTTCATGAGTAAGCCCACTTAGCCTACAACTGATTACACAGAGACAAGAGGTAATAAAACTCTAGCCAACAAACTAAAATATAGAACTGTCTTTCACGTAGCACTTTAAACGTTGAATCAAAGTTGATTGGAGCAACTGATATGCACTTATAAATCAATACAGCTTTTTCATCTGCCATAAGTTTAACTTTCAGCACTTGCATTAATAAAGGAAGTTGAAAAGATCATTATGAGAATGAAAAGAGTCTTAGTCCCATTTTTTTAACATAAAGCGGTATGCATATAAAAAAACCAATAACTATGTTAGTATGGACTCGCCAAAGTGGGCGTGAAAGCATTTATCTTTGAGAACGTCCAGGCTTTGCCATCAGAAAAGTATCTACAAAACCATTATCATAAATACAACATTTCATAACAAAGGTAAAAAAGGGGCATACCTTGTAAATGCTGCCGAATAAACACTATCAATAACAGTAGAGAAAACGGAAGTATCTGCTCAACCCATCTTGCAAGCTGTTGAATATCAAATCTTTGGTAAGGTGATTCCCTGCTGCTAGATCCCCCAAGACTAGCATCACCATCTGAGCTCTGGGTAATAGAGGGTGAGACCGATGGCTGCTGAGACCCTAGTGATTCACCGAGCTCCCCTGGATGCTCTCTATGGCCACCATCTCCCGGCCCACTATCATTGGATGCCGTCGGAATCTCATCGACAGATGCCCTGTTCTCTCCAGTTATCCATTCCCTCGCAGACGGCTGAGCCAGTCCTTGACCACCAGCCCTAACGCCTTCATTATCTCCAGTAGAGATAATCCTTATATACACCTGGCCATCACCCCCGCCGTTCAGATTCGAAAACAACTCCCGCCGACCAGAAGCATTTTCCGCAAAACCGCCACCAGAATCACCTGCAAGAAAGCTCTCGCCCTCCCGAAGACTGCTCGATCGGGGACGGAGAACTCCGGAATACTCCAGAAAAGCTGTAAGCGGCGCCTGAATAAAGCTAGACGCTGAGAACTGCATCGCATACCTCCTCGAACCGACGCCATTCCCAGAGGCACTTGAGGTACCCGGCGCCCGAAACGAATCGGAATCTCCGCTGGATGTTTCCATTATAAAAAAATTTCCTATCGTAAATCAGATATTTCAAAATCGAATAGAACGTAGATACTCGTTATGAATTCCAGAAAACCCTAGATGATGACGAAAACGACGGGAATTGAAGAGGGCAACGCGGGTATCAGTTTCTCCAGCAGCAGAAAAGGGAAGAGTTATCTTCGCGTTAAAACACAGCGAAGGCTACCATTCTCGCCTGCATCTAGTTCTGCTCATACAATTCCTGCACGATCAGCGAAGGCTACCTTTTTTCCAAATGATTTTGAAGCCCTCTTATAAAAAAAAAAGAAAAAAAAGAAAAAAAGGACAAATTTCTCCCAAAAATATTCAAAGGAAGACCAAAATCGAAGAGGGAGAAATATACGAAGAAAGAAGTAAATTCCACCGCAAATTGCTTTGAACACAGAAATTGGGGTATAAATTAGCCGTTCTATGAGCTTTGAAAGCAAATATATATATATATATATATATATATATATATATATAGTACTTATTATTAAAAAGATTGGGACTAAGGTTCTTCAAATAAAAATTATAACATAAAAAAATATTAGTCAAATAATTATTATACTTAAAATTTTAATGACGTCGCAGAACCATGATTTTCCATTTCAACTATATTGTCATCAATTTCCTGTCAATGTTGCATTTGTTGTAATAATAAATAAAAGTCTAGGTCAGACACTAAGTAACGTTAGAATCATTTTGCCAAAACCAATTTTTGCGCTTTATATTACATTGAAATGGATTACAAATATTGTGTTTTGATAAATTTAGTCAGCCAATTAAATATACTAAAAATATTGTGTGCGAAAAATATTTAATGGCATAACTTCTGCTATAAGTAAAACAAATTTTTAAAGCATTTTATTTAATTAAATTTTTAACATAGTTAGATATTCATTTTAAGTTATATAATTTTCCTTTTTTAAGTTTGCTGACTATATTAGTTTGTGATTCATTTCAAACTTTTAATAGCTAGCAACACACTAATTTCTTATATATCGCCTGCTAAGATATGTATTTTCAGATTTATTTTTATTAAAAGCATTCATTTAAAGTTTACAAATATTAAATGATATTAAACATTTAAATTTGTGTTTTATACTTCTGCAATAAATATCTCAAAGCTAAATGAGACAAGTTTGCATATACATTCTCTGATCTCTTGATATACTTTATATTAAAATTATGTAGTGTCGTTATTAACATATTTTATGTACATCATTGATTTTTTATTTTTGTTTGCCGCAAAAATAATATTATTTTCATTTGTAATATTTGTTTATGCTTACTATGTGGGGGACAATATGTTCTCTCTAAAAATATTAAAAATATTTTACTATAGCATATTCATCAAATTATTTTAAAGATGCATTTTTGTTGAAATAACAAATATAAGTGTTTGAATGCTTGACAAAACAGGTTCATCAAATTGTTTTTCTTAAGAATGCAAAATTTGTTTTAAACAAAATCATATTGTTATTTAACATGTAAAAATTATTTCTTTTATATTCAAAGATGATACTTTTACCTTCTTGCAAAAACTATTTACTTTGTAAGAATGCTTTTGACAAGCTAAGCATCATTAGATATATCACAAAAAAAAAATAAAATTGAAGAGACCCATGTTTATCTTTTTTTTTTTAATACAAATGATGATCCGTAGCACTTTTCCGTGACCAAGCTTCCTTCCTCTCTCTCTCTCTCATCACTCACGTCGCCTGGAGATGCACGAAGTGTGCTCAAATAATTTGTAAGACATTTGTTTTTCTATTTATATACAAAAATAATTTATATGTAAAATATTTTCCTTTCTTTTTATTTTTTTTTTTCTTTCCTTCCTCGCCTTAGAGGGACAAGTTTTTCGTCCAGGCGAACATAAGATCGACATTTGCTTTCCAAGGCGATATATATGGCGCTTAAGGATGGTTGTGGTCCCTACATCTAGTACCTTTGTCATTTCGTCTGTCACTTTTTTTGTCTTCCATCCTTTGCATATGCTTTAGATCTCAAGAACATTGTATCAAGTCTATGTCATGGATCCCTGTTTCAATTTTGTAAGGTTCTGCAGTCAATCAGGCGCAGCTTCAGCAATTCATTCCAAACTCTCCAGCGGGCATCACAGATCCAGGCCCATCATCCTTGTTCATCAATTGGTATTATTTTTATTATTATTTTATCCCAATAAATATACTACTGGAAATAAGTTTTGCTTTAAATTTTATAGTTCTCACATATTTAGTTGTAATACATTTATTCCATACCAATGAACAAATTTGTAGTTGTTCTAATTAAGAAAAAAATTAATAATTCTATTTTTTTCATTGCGGAGAATTAATCACTTTTATAAAAATTTCTATAATAAGCTTATTACTTAATACTTTAATTTGTTATTGTTCTCTCTTTGTTGCCATACGGAGTTCGCTGGTGTTCATTTGGTAAAATATGAAGGTTTACATAATCTTTGGAGATAGCTAAATGCTTTTAATCTTTTTGATATTTTTATATTTTTTACAACTCTTTAAATGAAACAATATATGTATGTACTCATTCTTGATTTGCTTTTATATATATATATAGTACTCTTGAAAATGAAGAAAATGACAAAATGTGTGGGCCTGCATAGTTTATCTTTTCATTAATATTCAAAAAGAGCTGATGCCCAAACATATTTGTATGAAAGAAAAGAAAATAGAAAATTTTAAATTAATTTGTATTAGAGAACTTTTAAGTGGCTAAACATTATGATAAGTTGAAAAGAAGATGCCAATAATGTTTCTCTCTTTACTTTTCTGATTAAACAATATAGATCAAAGGTTGTGCAGTAATAATTTAATCCTTATTATTGAAAATGATGGTATAATTTGAGATATAGTTGTGCCACCCAAATCTACTTGTTTCAACTGAAAACATCTTCACTTTATTCATTTAAAATCTGAATGAATATATCTCCATACAAATAAAAATCAAGATAATATGTTAAAGAATTTCTTAAGATGTTTGAAATAATATCAAATTATTTCTTGTCAACAGAACTTGCGTATACAAATGTTATTTTTGACTGTCAACAAAGGCCACAAAGCTTACGTATACTTTTCTTGTTCCAACTGATAAATGTAAGTTTGAAATTTTTTTATTTTGTAGTTATTATTCAATAACATCTCAAGGCAAATTTCATTCAAACTCAATTTGTTGTTAGCATTATAGGCTTTGAAATAGCTTGAAAGAATTTGTCTCCCAAGAAAAGCATCTCATTTAGTGTAGCCTAAACTATTTAATTTGTTGCCTTATTACTTAATTTATTTTTAGTTATCTAATTATTATCTCATTCACTTTGATTCATCATGGTGATTAGTAACTGACATTCTTTGAGGCATTTTATTCAGCATTAAAGAATATAATTGAAACAACATAAGCAACTAAAAAATGTTCGATGCTTTTTTAAATTGAATTTATATTTATTATTATGTGTCAATTTAATATTAATAGTGTCAAAACTAGTTCATATGGAAAGTGAATATAGTATTACAAACATTGGGAGAAGTTCTAATGCAGAGAGCAATATTGATCATGAGAAATTTTATTATGCTGAAGACGAGGAAGATGAGCCGACTATAGTAATGATATTTGAGTCATATGAAAAATTATTCTACTTTTACAAGAAATATACTAGCAGACAGAGCTTTGGAAATTAAATTTTAGTTTACTGATGGAATTTGTAGGCTAATCGGCCTTAGATGCTGCAAAATTAGTATTGGTTCAACATCATGGCAAACAAGCATTACGAAATCAACTGCCATAACTGATTGTCCATGCAAACTTATAGCTAAATGGTGGTAGAGAGAATATTTGAAACTATCAAATGTAGTTATTGGCCATAATCACCCGCTCAGTTCATTGAAAGCTAGATATTTCAAATGCAACAGAAGATAGCCATTGCATATTAAACGTCGATTAGAATTGAATAATGAAGCAGGAATTCACTTACACAACTCTTATAGATCTTTTGTCATTGAAGAAGGTGGGCACCACAACATTACATTTGAACAAAAGGATTGTCGCAATTATGTTGAAAGCAAAGGAGAATCATTATAAATGATGGCAATGCTGCAACACATTCATAATACTTTTTACTTATGCAGAGAAAAGATCCCAAATTTTTTTATTTGATAGACGTCGAAGAAAAAGATCAGGTTATAAATATTTTTTGGGCAGATTCATGATACAGATTTGCATACAAGTTCCTTAGTGATGTCATTACATTTGATACGACTTGTTTGATAAATAATTACGGCTTGCAATTCGCACCATTTATGGATGTGAACCATCATGGGTAATCAATCTTATTTGGTTGTGGTTTGCTTAATAATGAGACCACTAAAATTTATTTGTGACTATTATAAACTTTACTTGTTTGAATGAGAGGAAAAGCACCTGAGGCAATTATTACTAACTAATGCGCTGCCATTAGGAGTGTGATTATAATTATTTTTCTAAATAGTAACATAGATTATGCTTGTGGCATATCATGAGAAAACTTTCTGAAAAATTAGATAGTCTATAGAGCTATAAATATATTAAGAAGAATATTAAAATAGAAATTTATGAATCTTTAACCATTGATTATTTTGAGCAATTATGGAGTCACATGCTCATCACTAACAATCTTAAAAGTCATAAATAGTTGAATTCCTTATTTGATTTTCATCATTTATGGTACCGATGTACCTTAAGGACACATTTTGGGCTGACATGTGGCTCCCCGCTCCGCCGTGGTCCTGTTATTACTTAAGTTTGCATAATTACGATGGATTAGTCACCAAATGATAGATCTCTCATTTATAATTAGATTAAGTTTTCACCTTAATCCTTTATAATTAAGGAATTTGTCACTACCTAAAATATTTTACTAAATAATTATGCATGAATATCTGAGTACGAAAGTACAAAACAAACAACATCTATTTAGCCATAATGCAGAAAGTAAATACATTCAACTCAGAATAAAAGTGTAGTAAAAGAAAATAGAATCCGAATACTTGCATTATTATAACATTTGAATAAGTTTAACTGAAAAGAGAATAAACACTCAGCTTCACAAGCAAATAATCAAGGAAACTAATGGTCTTCAGCAACAGGGTGCTCCTCCTCCTGAACTAGCTCTACTCCTGACTCAACCACCTCTAAAAGCTCATAATCTTCCATTATTGATTTCACAATCACAGGACCCAAACAAAAAAAAAAACTGATTAGACAAATTATCTAAGTACATTTTATGCTGATTATTTTATATTCTTTTAAGAAATCACCATTCACTTTAACAACTAAAATAAGTAAATAGGTGCAACAAGCTATGAAGGAATAGGAAAAGCTATAAATGATGTATTTATAACTTCAACAAAAGTGAAGTAAAATACATACATCCACTCAAAGCTGTAACAAGGTTAGGTAATAAATACATATAAGAAATAATTGTAAGTACTGAAAGGAAGACTCATCCTAATATGCTTTATAATCATATAAAATTATGTAGATTAATCAAAAGTAAAATGAATTATGATACATATAAGTAGTGAAGCAAAATTAGCATCATATCATATATATAAACAAGTAAGTATTATACAAAAGCTAAGTTGCAATAAAAGAAAGTAACATGTAATGCTATCATATTAGAAGAATTGGCTAAATAAACTACTGAACTGTAATTGAGTTGAATTGTATCATGTTATATCACTTAGCTTCTCAAAGCTAAGGCAGAAATTATATCATGCATATCACTTAACTTCTCAAAGCTAAGGCAGAAAGCTGCACTGAATTGAAGAGGCAAAAATGCATATGCAGTAATATTTTAGTTATTTTACTTTGCTTATGTGGACACGTCAAAAAGTAGCTGAGGAGTCAAGCATATCTGCAAGACTAAGGTGGGTTCCCAACCTAGACACAACTCTTCTCAATGAGTATGTGTTAGATAATCCTTATTTCTCCTTACCGCATATCCATTGACAGTAAATGTGTATACACAAGAGCCGCCCATAAATGAACCTAATGCAAGCGTTATCTTAATTTTCAATGTTTTCATTTTATGCATCAAATTACCTTGTATGATATGCTCAAGATAAAAAGGCTTAAAAAATAAGGAATGCAAAGCACAAAGTTCAATAGTAAGTAAGAGATTCTACTAAACACAGGTGATATCCATTGTTATTTAATTTATCCACTCTAGTTATTCTAAGTTTATACGAGCTCAGGATCTCCAATATTATACTATCTAGTATAAACTTAAATTCATGGCCTTATGAGGTTAAAAGCAATTATAACTGATCAAGTTCTAATAGAATTCAATCAATAATTAAATAATTAATCATTCATCCTAATTTATAATTTTCATCAACCCAAACCAATCTTGATTAAGATAAATCAAAGTTGATGAATTAAGAATTAAACTCCAAATATTGGGGTTTAATCACTTAATCCAAAGGTGGTACTAAAGGTTAATGTTTAAATCCCAATTCCCACATTCTACATGTTAAAGGCTATCCTATTAAGCAAAGTCAAGCTTAATAAGATGGATCTTCTAAATTTAGACTAAAGTTTAAATATAAAATAATCATAAATAAAAGATGAAAATTCTAGAAAGTTATAAAACTAAAGTTTCATCCATTAAGTAACTCATTTACTCAATAAATGAATTCTAATCTAATTTATATTACTAATTCTTAAGGAAGAAGATCCTAAAATTTAAATGAAGTCACAAGGAAAGGATTTAAGATAAAAAAGATATTTAAACATTGATATTAATTAATCTTAACTATATATATATATATTATGATGAACTTAATTAATAAAAAGCATAAGGTGAGTTAAATTCATCTTATGAAGCTTATTTTAAGATTTAGGAAAATTTAAGTGGAAAATTAGGGTTTACTTTTTTAAACCAAATTAATGAGTCTAAAAGTCCTAAAATTGATTCCAAATTAGATATTCTACTAATTTTAGTGATTTAATTAGGTTTCTCAAGTTTAAGGATAACTTAAATATGGGTAAAATGATTGTTTTGCCTTTATTTAAGGGTCTAAAATGCAACTTTTTGATTTAGGATTCCAAATTGAAATTTATTAATGTAAAATGGTTACTTACTATATAATATGAAGATAGACAGTAAGTACACCTAAACCGGCCAAGGGTTAAGGATAATGAGCTCAAATTAAGGATTTAGCTCATTATGTGTAAATTTATAATTTTGCTTAGGGAAATAAGAAATTTGTATTATACTTTTGTTGTTTACTATCTAAGAATTCCATAGGGTCTAAGATCACAAAATTATAAGATCATTTGGCCAAGTTATGGCCAAAACAACTTAGGAATTCAATTGTGTAATTTAAGAGTTTTAGAAAAAGTTCAAAACCTAACTTCACCAAACAGTGTCCAAATTCAGTAAACTCAATGGCTATAGCTTTCTTATAACACACTAAGTACAATGACTAGAAGTAGACACAATTTGGACTTCATTTGTTAAGTTATGTGCTAATTAAGTTTTAGGGTAATTATGGCTAATTAGGAAATCTAATTATCAAAACTTAAATATTTTTACAGTTTACTGATCCTTAGGTTTTTTTGATCATAATGGTATATTGGTTGAACTAATTTAGAATCCAAATGATCAAGCTATGACTAATTGAAGTTCTAAGGTTTAAGGGTGTTATTAAGGAAGGGACCCAAAAATTATTAGTCAAAACCTACTCCAAATAGCAAATTTGACATTACCAGGATATTCTTAGCATTCTCCTAAGCAAAATGAGATATAACTTGACCATATTTGAAGCTAGGAGTACAAAGTTAAGAGTATTAGAAATTTTATGGCTAACTAGGTCATTAACTAAGGATCATAAATATCACTAACATAAATATATGTTAGATAAAAAATTTGATACCACCATAATATTTCTCATAATTTTTTGATTAAAATGAGATATATATTTGTTATATATGAACTTATGAAGAGATATGGATGATTAAAAATTTTGATTTACCAAATTAATTAAATCAGAATTATACTTAATAGAGCTATATATATATATATATATATATATATACATACACACACACACACACACACACACACACACACACACACACACAGAGTCATATTTGAATAAAACTAATTATGCATGATAAATATTGGTGGGCCCCACACATTCGCAGAGGGACAGTGCTGGCGGGTCCCACCACTTAAAGACGAGCTGGCAGAGGGCTGTTGTAGCAGGCCCGGCATTTAAATGTGCGTGTAGGCCAACGGGCTTCAATGGATGGCGCGCGGGCCAGAACAGCACCAGCAAAATGGGCCAACCCATTGTGCGAAATGGGCCACCTCGAAGAGGCATCTGGGCTGATGGCATGGACCAAACATGCGCTACTAAGAGGGCCGGCCCATATGGATAGGCGGCCCAAGAAGCCCGAACACATGAGCCTATATGGGCCTGGCAGAAGGCACGGGTCCAAGGGCGAACTGGTTCACGAGGAAAGCGGGCAGCACAAAATGAGACAACTTGGCTAATGTGCAGTAAAAAAAAAAAGGCAAGCCAACCCAGCACCGGTACCTGGGTCAAAATGGACTCGACCCAGCTTGGGGAAGATATTCTTCCCCGACAGCATGCACGAGAGAAGGGACTAAGGCAGCCTCTCGATCGATCAACAAACCTCTAATTTGCACGACCCATATGCCAAACGAAAGCTAACGACCTAGTCTTTGGAAGGGGCCTAAGATCTAGTGTGGCGGCCCTGCCCTGCCGTGGTCCTGTTATCTCCTAAGTTAACATGATTACGGTGGAGGGGTCTCCAAATGACAATGCCCTTACTTATAAATAGATTATGCACACATCCTAACCCATTATAATTAAGGAGTTTGTCATTTAAGAATTATTTTCATGAAATGACAAGTACATGAAAATAGAGTGCATAAGAAAAATAATAAACATCTATTCATTATAATATGAGAAACTAAATATTCAACTCAGAATAAGTAAAACAGTGAGAAGCAAAGTTTAACCTATATTATTACAACATGAATTAAAAAGTTTAAGTATAAATAAAAATGAATAAGCTACTCATCCTCACAATGCAGAAAGAAAGCAATGAAACACTAAGACTCTTTAGTCACACGCTCCTCCTCCAAGGGCAGATCTCCAGAAGGCTCCACAACCTCAAATAGCTCAGAATCTACCATTGTTAGTTTCACAATGATAGGGCCCCAGCCAACAAAAGAGAGAATCTTATTAGATAAAATGTCTAAGTATATTTTAGGCTATAATTTTATTAAATTATTTAGATATCACCATTTAAAACTCAACTAAGCATAATATAAGAGTAGAAAAGTATGTGAAAAGAGCAGGAAGCTATAAATAATAAGTTTATAACTTAAACAAAAGAGGAAGTAAACACATACCTCCAACTATAGCTACAATAAGATTAGGTATACAATAAAGACTAAATACTAATATAATTAAAAAAAAACTTATAGTAAATATGCTGATAATCAATATAAACTCATGTTAATTGATGTAAAGTAAAAGAACATGTGAATTAACTAATTAATTGAAGCAAGACTAACATCCTATGTATATAAGCAGTGAGCAAGACTAGCATCCTATTAATAAAATAAGCTAGTAAATGCAGCAAGATAGTAAATAAGAAAGTACTGAAATACATAAATGTAAAATAAAAATAGAAATTATGAAACTGAAAACTATTATGGCTAAACAAGCCAATTAAACTGAAAGTAAATAATAATCTTACTTAGCCTGATGGGCTAAGGCAGATGCTCAAACTTTAAGTAGAAATGTACCTAAATTAGTATTGCCAGAAAGGGAATTGGATATAAAGTCTAACAGATACCATCCTAGCCTGTCATAGGTCTTGGCTTGGTTATATTTGCTTTAGACAGACAAATACCATCCTAACCAGTCATAGGCCTAGGCTTGGCCTGTACTAAAACATAGGCATTGAATTGAAAAGGGCATGCTAATTAGGATATATTCTAAATAACCATAAATCATCAAAACCAAAACATTGATAAAAACAAATGCCAATGCCATTTATGCAAATCAAGTTTGTCATGAGATACTCTTCAAATATCTTATGTCCAATATATGTGACTGAGGTATAAAGCTCAATTTTAAGGAAAGCAAAGCATTAATGTCAAAGTAAACAAGAGACTCTATTAAGACACAAGTTGTGGGGCCCCTGTACTGACAATAAGGAAGTACGGTGCTCCAACTGTGGCAAATCTCCAACTTAAGTAAAGTTAGGCGAACCCAACTTGCCTTAAAGCAAGGACTTGTCACCAAGTACTATAACATTCATCAATATAAATATCAAAGTGGTGGAAGCAATATAAAATAGAGTAACATCCACAAACATACATAGTAGGAAAAGAAAATGCAATATAGTAACTCATCACAATACAGAAAGTAAAGTACATCTAGAAAGTTAATTATTATAAACTGAAATGAATAACTGAAAATGAAAGACTCTCATCCTCACTGGAATAAACAAGAAAAAATTAGCTAGACAGCAGCTGGAAGGTCATCCTCCTGAACTGGCTCCTCCTCAGCGACACTGCCCATGAATACATCTGAATCTGACATTTGTCGGTATCACAAATACCAGGGCCCCATCCAAAAAATAAAAAAAAAAGTTACAGTTAGACAATTATCTAAGTACATTTTAGGCTATTTAAAGTGAACTAAATATTAAATAATATCACATTTAATTTAACTACACATGCAACAGTAAATGGTGCAATAAGCTATGAACAAAAGGGATTACTATAAACTATTTATTTATAGCATGCAACACGTATGTGAAGTGACGTACAAAACACTAAATAAGCAAGGTAAGGCTAAAAGCAAAATAACTGCAGCTACTAAATAAACATGATCCTAACATGATTATGATCGAGGTAAAACATGCTGAGTATAAAAGAACACAAGTACTGAATACAATAAAATTCTAGCATCCTAAACATGCCATTCATACATATATCTAAACCATAAAATATACATACAACATGCATATTAATATGAAAAGAAAGGCCGCTGAGACATGTGGCAAAAGCAAACCAATGTATAACATATAAAGCCACTGAGACATGTGGCAAAGCGAGCAAATACTGAAAATAAAGCCACTGAAGCATGTGGCAAAATAAACTAGAAAACCAAAACAATATAATACAGCTAAAGTAGTAATATGCTTAAGTCCTAGTACTGTCATACCAGCCAATAGGCCATACAGGGCCTCCAATATTAATCAATCAATCCTCAGCCTAGCCATCCAAATATGCTAGGTCTGAGTCCAGTTTATACAATACTACTACTGAAGAGGCAGACTAAACTAGGTCATATTATACTAATTGTGACAAAATAAAATTGAATGATATGTAAATTCAATACTAGCTTAGGATACACCATCCTAAATTTTTCCTATCATGCTCAAGAGCTAAAGCTCAAAATCCAAGGTATGCAAAGCAATCTAATCAAAGTAAGCAAGAGACTCAATCTAGACTTATGTGATATCTGTTGTTGTCTAATTACCAAATCTAACTACTCTGAGAAGGTACAAGCTTAGGATCTCCAATATCCAGCTATCGAGTAGAATCTCAGTTTTACGTCCATAAGGTTAAATATTAGAACTTAACAAGTTCTAATCCAAAATCATGTGACGACTATATAGTTTAAGTAAGCAAATCAACGACCTAATTTTATGAATATTTTACTCTCTTACCCAAATCTTGATTAAATAAATCAAGATTTAAGAATTTAGAACTTAAACCCTGTGTTGAGTTCAAATCCCAAATCCCAGGTGATATTCTAACTAGGATCTAGGTTTCTCACTTAATACCCAAATCTGAAGATAAAGAATCCTATAAGTTGAAAGATTCAGGAAACTAAGATCTTTAGTGAAGGGCCATTCTACTGATTATAAGATAAAATAATTAATTAAGAACTTGAGAATTTAAGATCTATATTCAATCTTCATTATCTTATTGGTTGAATCATCCTATGCCCACATGGAAAGTTTCAAGGGATTAAACA
The DNA here is from genome assembly GCA_016760335.1 of Gastrodia elata. Taxonomy (NCBI): domain Eukaryota; kingdom Viridiplantae; phylum Streptophyta; class Magnoliopsida; order Asparagales; family Orchidaceae; genus Gastrodia; species Gastrodia elata. The sequence goes on along the minus strand of CM028670.1, from coordinate 9,871,654 downwards.
ATCAATCATTGAAGAGTTTCAATTGGAGGTGATTTAATTCGAATGGAAGATCTAAGTCTAAGATCTAAGATCTAAAGATCTGAAATTTGATCACTTTAGACTTCTAATTAGAGTTTTGAATTAAGAGTTTCCACTTGTGATTTTCTTTAGAATCTAATTTCATAATTTTCTATAAGGAGCTTATTAAGGTTAGAATTGATAATTTCCAGTATTAGATTAACTTTGAACCCATTTTGACCTTCTTAGGTCACTTAAGATCTAAGGGTCTGAGTTTTGATCACTTTAGACCTTAAGCTAAGATTTTACTTAGACATTACCAATTACTTTTCTTTTAACACTTAATTCTTAAGTTATCTTAACTGAACTTATTAATGAGATAATTGACCATTTCAATTATTAAACTTAAAGTTTAATACCATAGGATCTTTAGGAGGAATGCTTTTAGGTTTAGGTATCTTAATTAAGGAATTAATGAGACCTTATGGATTGGTGATTATTATTGTTCTAGGATTTTAGAGAACAATTCCAATATATGTTATAGGGGCTTACTGAGATTTTCAGTCCTTAAGGAACATTAAATCATATTTTGGCCAAAATGACCAAAATGCCCTTCTTAAGGCAAAAATTAGGATATTAGAGTTTTATTGCCCAAATTTGTTCTAATCTATTTTAAAGTGTTTCATATTGCTTAATGAAGTGGGAAACACCTTTACTTTAGGTTTTGATGACCTAAATGGTCTTAATTAGCACTATACACTTAATT